>JAJJWX010004691.1:0-2400000 GCA_023529315.1 Papaver bracteatum | reverse complement strand
GAATCATCAGAGGATGGGAACAACAGAAGGGGCTATAAATCTTTCTGATTTTATGGAAAGACAATCTTGCGGGAAAGAGGTACTTATAAGCTCTAAACATAACTGGTCAAAAATCAGGGTTTACAATTTGTTTATGCATCATAGAATTTGTGCTCACTATAATGTTAAGAATTGTTATTTCAAAATTGAATTGCCATATAAAATTTTCATGTCAAAATTGATATTGTTATGGACTGGCTTTATATGCTTCCATGTCAATCTTGTGCTTTCAGTTTTAGAATACCCTATAGTTTCCTATTTTTGGCAGTTCATTAGTGCCATTGCTTGGAACTGTCAAGGGCTAGGAAAACATGAAAAAATTGAAAGCCTTAAGGATATTTTGAACAAAAATAACCCTGATATTTTGTTCATATCTGAAACTAAACAACAGAATGTGGCAATGCATAAAATCTTGAGGAAACTTAATGTTGGTAATTACTGGCTGGTCTCACCAAGGGGGTCCGCTGGAGGCTTGTATCTGATATGGAAAGATAGCATGAAACTAGATATAATTGATCACAACCATAATCATATAAATGTGGATGTTCATGCTTGCAATAATAGACCAAATTGGCTCCTAACTTGCTTTTATGGTAACCCCTATACTAGAGAAAAAGTTGAGTCTTGGAACATCATTCAACATTTAGCAAGGACAATTGTTAAGCCTCTAGGGGACTGTAATGTAGTCCTTCATAGAGAAGAAGAAAAAAAGTAGATTCCCCTTTAACAAAACAAAAGCTACTACTTTTAACGACATTATTAGTAATTGTGGATTGATGGATCTAGGATTTTCCAGGATATACTTTCGCTTGGAATAATAGGAAAACTAATGCTGACTTTATAGAAGAAAGATTTGACAGGGGCTTAGTTAACTCTAATTGAAATCGTTTTTTTCCTAACTCTTCCATAAGACATTTAGGCAAGATAACCTCTGATCATGTCCCTATTTGTTTAAATACTCAAAGTACTTGGAACGATGGAGCTACTCCATTTAAGTACTTTGGTGATTGGATGAAGCATGAGCAATGTAAATATCTAATACAGAATGTTGGAATACTAGGATACAGGGGTCCCCTGCTTTTACTATGAACAAAAAACTGCATTCTATTAAAACAACTCTTAGATTATGGAATAAAACAACTTTTGGCAACATAAACACCAATCTAGAATTAACGAAGAAAAAGCTTGACCAAACAAACAAGAGACATTCTTATAGAGACAAGGCTAAAGATCTAGCAATCCTGACTGCTGAACTAACTAAATGGTATGATATCCGGGAGAAATTTTGGAAAGACAAGAGTAGAGACCAAGAGTTGGCCTTAGGTGATAGAAATACTAAATACTTCCATAGTAAAGCAAAAAAAAGATACAGGCGAAATAGAATAGACACTATACAGAAAACAAATGGGGAATGGGTTAATTCGAGAGAATAAATAGCAAACTGCATAACTGGTCATTTTCATAAATACTTCCAAACAAACAACTAAGGCCATTTTCATAAATACTTCCAACCAAACAACATTTTCATAAATGTTGGAATACTGGGATACAGGGGTCCCCTGCTTTTACTATGAACAAAAAACTGCATTCTATTAAAACAACTCTTAGATTATGGAATAAAACAACTTTTGGCAACATAAACACCAATCTAGAATTAACGA
This sequence comes from Papaver bracteatum, assembly GCA_023529315.1. Classification (NCBI taxonomy): domain Eukaryota; kingdom Viridiplantae; phylum Streptophyta; class Magnoliopsida; order Ranunculales; family Papaveraceae; genus Papaver; species Papaver bracteatum. The sequence continues at coordinate 2,398,300 of JAJJWX010004691.1, read as the reverse complement.
AGAAAAAACTTGACCAAACAAACAAGAGACATTCTTATAGAGACAAGGCTAAAGATCTAGCAATCCTGACTGCTGAACTAACTAAATGGTATGCTATCCGGGAGAAATTTTGGAAAGACAAGAGTAGAGACCAAGATTTGGCCTTAGGTGATAGAAATACTAAATACTTCCATAGCAAAGCAAAAAAAATATACAGGCGAAATAGAATAGACACTATACAGAAAACAAATGGGAATGGGTTAATTCGAGAGAAGAAATAGCAAAATGCATAACTGGTCATTTTCATAACATTGTTACTACTGTTAACCCAACTATTGATATGAACATAATAGATTTAATTCCTACTTGTATTAGTGATAATGATAATATCATGTTGTGTGCTATCCCAAATTCGGCTGAAATACAAAATATTGTGTTTTCTATGGAACCAGATAAAATTCCGGGCCCATATGGTTTCTCGTCAATTTTTTTCAACAAAACTAGGAAATCATCGGACCTGACCTAATCCTTATGATCCAAACCTTCTTTCAAACCCATAACATTTCGAAAGAGATGAATGCAACATTCATCGCTCTGATTCCGAAAACTCTAATCCAACGACCACGGCTGAGTTCAGGCCAATAGCCTTAGCTAATACCTATTACAAAATCATTTCTAAGATTATGGATGGAAGAATGAAAGGCTTGTTAGATAGGATAATATCTCCTTTTTGGTCTGCCTTCGTTCCAAGAAGGCAGCTCGCTGACAATATTACTATAGCCCATGAGATCATTCATAAAATGAGAAAGAAAAAAAGGCAAGAAATTAAGGTTTAATGGGTATTAAGATAGATGTGTCTAAAGCTTTTGATAGAGTAGAATGGCCTTTCCTGATTCAAATTATGAGAAAGATAGGATTTAATGAAAAATGGTGCAACCTAATACATGAATGCATTTCAACTACTACTTTAGTTGTTTTGATTAATGGATCTCCTACTGGCTTTTTCAAACCCACTAGAGGTTTAAGACAGGGTGATCCATTGTCTCCTTACCTTTTTTTTTTGTATGGAAGCACTTTCTAGGACAATCATGAACGCTGAAATCTCTGGGAAAATAAAAGGTATAAAAATCTCAAACAAAGCCCCAGCTGTTAGTCATTTACTTTTCGCTGATGATTGCCTCATATTTTGTGATGCTGATTTAAAATCTAGGCATAACTTAATCAAGCTTTTTACTGATTTTGGTATTGCTTCTGGACAATTGATCAACTTAAGAAAATCAGGAGTATTTTTTAGTACTAAAACAGACACTAGTATCAAACACTATATCATAGATATTTTAGGGGTCCAAGCTATACCTCTAAATGATAGGTACTTGGGTTCTCCACTCTTCACTAACAGGTCCAAGATTAATAGTTTTGAGCCTTTGATAGACAAAATGAAAAGTAGGTTGTTAAGTTGGAAAAAGGAAGACATTAACATTGCTAGTAGGACAGTAATAGTGAAATCTGTCACTTCATCCTGTGTGTCTACCAGATGAATTGTTTTATAATCCCTGTGAAAATATGTAAAGCGATAACTAAACTTCAAAGAGATTTTTGGTGGGGGGTAAATGAACATGGATTAAATGAAAATGGTAAAAAAGGTGTGTGCTTGAAAAACTGGAATTTTTTTGTAAACCTATTGAAGAAGGGGGGTTAGGGCTTCAAAATATGAAAAAAAAATTAACCTCGCAATGCTGGCTAAAATGGGATGGAGACTCAAGGAAAACCTAACTTCCCTTTGTGGCTCCATTCTGAAAGCAAAATATTTTCCTAATTGTGACATTTTGCATGTAAAATCAAAGGCAAAACAAAAAGATAGTTGGATGTGAAAAGGAGTCTTGACAGAAGTAAACCAGATAAAGAAAAATTGCTTTTGGAAGATTGGTAATGGAGAAAGTATTGATATTTGGGATGATTACTGGATTCCAAATATCAAACCACCCATTATCAAACACAACACAACAACAACAAACTTCGGGGAAGGTAAGTCAACTAATAACGCCTAGTAAAACTTGGGACTTGGCCAAGTTGGCAATCTGCTTTGACCAGATCATTGTTGACAACATTTTGAAGATTCAAATACCAACCATTAGCATGGCATATGAATCTCATTGGACCCTAAACAACAAAGGTATGTTCTCTGTTATCTCTTTATACAATTCTATCAATTCTTCTGGCATTATCAACAAGTATTGGAGCAAAATATGGAATATGAAGGTACCCCCTGCTGTTAAAATGTTTGTGTGGAAGGAGGCTAATTGTATTCTTCCCAATAGCATGATAGTGGCAGCCTTAATACCAAATATAAACACCACTTGTAATTTATGCAATAATGGAGATGAAACTCTCACTCACCTTTTTATCAACTGTAACTTTGTCTCTCAAATATGGATGCATTTAAATTTTGACATGAAATATGTGGTCAATGGGTCTGATACTTTCCATGAGTGGTTGAATGACATGTTTATTAATCAAGATAGAAATGGGGATGTGATGGAATGGTTAGCTTTTTGTAGCATCATTAATTGGCATGTCTAGAAAGCAAGGTGTGACCTTGTATTCCAGAAAATCAAACAAAGTAGTGCTGAAACTGCCAAAAAGATAGTGAAATTTATTAATATCCTTGGGAATATTAATAGAGCTGACTATAATATAATGCAAACTCTTTACTATAATCCTATGAATGATGAAGATTTGATCGTTACAACTAGAGAACCTGATGAACATAAGAAATTTTTATCTGTCACAATAGATATTGCAATATCAATGCAAATGCTGAATTCTATTGCTACCTCTGGTGTGGGTCTAACGTTAAATACCATGACAGGAACATCAACAGAAGCATGGGGACTACATGCTAACTGTAAAACTAGAGAAGGGATGGAAATCAAGGCAGCTGAAGCTGCATTCCAATGGGCAACACAATGGAGCGGGCACAACATCATTTTCCAAAGTGACTCCGAAGCTACTCTTACGTTGTTTAAAGGAATGTACATAAAAGCGAGACAACAAAGATACAAGATTAGTGAAGATTTTAGTATACAACCAATTAACTGCATAAACTTCAAAGTGAACGGCTTCATCTTGAAAAGTAGATTTGAAATAATTCAAGCGGCACATATCTTGACCTACTGTGATAAATTTGTTGTTCATAAATATTGGAATGGGGAAAATCTAAGAATCCTCTTAAACAATCTAGAATATCAATTCCGGTATGACAATGTAATCAACTCTCTTCCTGTTCTCGAACTGGAACAAGAGGTATTATTCAATATATGAGGACCTTTCCTCTTTTTCGAAAAAAAATGAAAAAAAATCCCACTCTATGAGGGAGATAAGTATCGGTAAAAGACCTTTTTGGTTACTAGAAGTAAAAATATTTCTGCTTCTCTGAAACAGAAGTCGAGCAAAAATATTTTGCTTCACAAAAAATTGTTTGGGATAAAAGATTACCTCTTTAAACTAGTAATAAATTATCTTTTTCGATAAAAATAATAATCAATAGAGACATATAAAAAGTAAAAAAGTGTTAATACTACTTCCATTTTAATCTCAGATATAATTAATAACACATAGTGGCAATATTTGAGTCTCAATTCGAATAACAATATGCGAATAGTGACAGAGAGAACTAAGGGAAAGTAGGTGCAACTAATTTTGTTTGTCATCTAATCATTCATATATGTTATATTTATACTTATGTTCACACTGTTCCGCTTCAACTAGCATGTTTGGATATATCATGGGAAGTTACTTTTCAACTTATAAAAACAAAAAAAAATCAGAAATTTGTTTAGGAACACAATTTTAGAATAAGTTCTAAAAGCAAAAAAGTTTTTCTAGTATTATAATAAAGATATGCAGTTAAGAAACCAGTAGAAGAAATATATGGACAAGATGGTGTTGCAATGGATTGTGATGCCAAAGTTGCACCCACCTGGTTTGCACTTCCTTGGAAGAATTAAATCTTACTATATATATTTGAGCTTAAGTAGTTGTGTAAGATATCTTGTAAAAGGATTTGTATATGCTTGTGCTTTGGTTTCTAATGAGAAGATATCATCTTTGTGATCTCCTTCCAGCTTCACTACGTTAAACCCTATAAGTTTAACCCACAAAAGTTCTTCCTTCAAAGCTTTGGTCCCCGCTTTATTGACTCATATTGCTTTCATTGTTTGTACGTTGGCTTCCCCAAAATTTCCAAACTAACCACGCATACTCAGTCCAATGGTAATAATGTTAGTTTGTCTATTTAACACCCCTTTAAAGTTTATATTAAACATATGAACAGATAGTCGATGTCATATTATATGGTTTACAAAAACATTGGATACACGATAATTAGTGTGGTTTTGAAGGTTCTTTTTTGTGTATGTATCTAGTATAAAATGATATCAACAGACATCCCAATTTTCATTGGCATCAACAATATCGCTCACGTAGTTATAATTCATAGTATTTATTTATAGGTCTGACTAGTTGGTTTTCATTGTTAGGAACCTAGTAGTCCTTCCAATATATATGTTATTCCCTTTTCGAGATTTCCGAGTTGAGTTAATTCCTATCACTGTTAGAATTTTCTTATTATTACACTTTCATATCCAAGAGCTAGAATGTTTAGAAATTGGTTCCAAAAGGATGTTTAAAATTAGGAAAATATTTTGCTTTCAAAACTTGACTCCATAAGGCTTTTGGGAATTGAGTTAGTATCCACGAGATTCTACAAAGTTGAGCTAGATTGTTTGTGCGGAGGTCTCTGAAGCCGAGCCTTCCACAGATTTTTGGTCTGCAAATTCTAGTATATGCCTTTAAGTAAAGGCTTCTACCACTTTTCTTTTTACCACACCCGAAATTTCTTTCAATGGAGGTAAGTTAGTTGGTAATAGTTTTTGAAACAAGAAAGCATCCCATTTGTAAGATAATGATTAATTTTATGATAGTTTTGGCAGTAACAACTCTTGATGCTAGATTTAACAACTTACTTTTTAGTTTTTGGACTCTAGACTTAAACCTAACTATTAGCGAGTCAAAGTATTTGACTTTAGAATGGATAATAAAAAGAGGCATCCCCAGGTAGTTGTTCGTCATTCTTATTTTCCTAACTTTTAAATTTGTCATTACTATTTTACCGAATTTATTAGGAAAATCCATACTGATTTTTTTTCTTCTGATTTATAGAAATTTAACATTTGACCTGTGGCTGATCCAAAACTGGTTAATAAGTCCGACTAATTTCTAGTATCAACAGGGGTAGATTTCGCAAAGATGAGACAATCATCTGCAACAAGTATATGACTGACTGAAAGATTCCTTTTGGAACATTTAATACCCTGGATTTTCTTTTCTTTTTCAGCTCTTTTGAGAAGTCTAGACAATCCTTTCATCCATAGAAGAGAGGGAAAACTAGATACGAGATCCACTTGTCTTAATCCCCTAGTGGGTTTATAAAATTTACCTGGGCTCTCATTATAAAGATTTGCAATTTGGTGAGTGCTTATGCACTGTAAGATTGGATCATACCAAGTGCCACTAAAACCTAGATTTTTCATTATCTGAATCACCCACTCTAACCTACTGAAGGCTTTTGATATATCTAATTTAATACACATAGTTTTATGTTTTTCCTTTTTCTTCCTGTTTTATTGTTCATTGTGTGAATAACCTCGTATGCCAAGATAATGTTATCAGTGGTTTGCTTATTTGGAACAAAAGTCGGTTGGGTTGGGAATATAATCTTAAACGGAATAAGCCTCAGCTAGTTAGCTAACAGTTTAACTATAATCTTATATACATGTGGTATTAAAGAGAATAATTATTCTAAATTCACTCGGCGTTTCAAGGTTTTCATATTTGGGAATAAGGGTTAATAAGGTAGCATAGAGATCATGCAAGCGACGGTTAGAGTGAAGAAAACTTTGAACCATTATAATTATATCATGTCCCATAATTGACCATTCATTTTGGAAAAATAGAGAACTGAATCCATCTGGTCCCGGGGGATTTATGAACAACTATACTTTTAACAATCTTATAAATCTCCTCACTAGCTAGTAATTGGACTATTAGTTTCAGGTTTTCACTATTTGTTAAACGTTTAGCGAGTATTATACATTTAGTGAATAAATCAGTGACTGGTAGCATGTCCCTTGGGCCAAGAGAAGAGGCAATTGAGGAGAAATGAGAAGTTAAAATAGATTTTATCTAATTTTGATCACTTATCCAAGTTCCATTAGGATCTATTGATGACACATAAAAGATAATTATTCAAGGAATGCACATGCACGTTGCGCGTCGGTTACCGCACACATTTGATTGGGAAGGGGAAGGTTTTTGAAATAGATATCCCCGTTCATAATTTATTCAGCAAATTTTGTGGTTCATTTGTTTGAACACATATATGCGTTCCTAATGCACGTGAAGTTGTAAGGGCCATTGCACGGAAAAATGTTAAAGCACTGCTCGGTCGAACTCGCAAGTTTTTTTAATCTCAAGCTTGTTGTCAATATTGGATGAATAAACCTATATCTTGATTTCTAGTCTACCAAACTCAAGTCTCGGACTAAAGTTAGAGAATGGTAGTTGATTATCATACATCACCGAATAACCCTTAAAAATTGAAGATCAAACGAAAGACATTTGAAGAACTTCATCGCCAAATAGATATGTGAAGACTGAACCATCCTATTTACTCATGACATTTAACATTTCTCATCAGTATGTCATATGATTTTAGTAGACTTTATATTGCAAAAAAAAAAAAAGAGTCAAGCTAGTCTTGATAAATATTTTGAAGTATGATTCAAACAATGGATGTTCTGGGTCTTTGACAATCTTGGTTAAGAACAATTTATTGTTCATGAACGATTTTTATTTCAAGTTGATCATTTGGAAATTACCAAGCAATGATATTCATTATCTATAGCGATTAGAAATGTTTCAAATTGTCTAAAGAAAGTTTTCAAAACTACTAAAATTTTGGACACTTAGGGTAGGTACGCATACCCAGTACGCGTACCCTATTGACATGAGTTTCGGGATAGGGTAGGTACGCATACTCGGTGCGTATACCCTAAGGTTCTGAGTTCGTGAATGGGAGGAAGGTATGCATACCCAATAAGTGTGCTCCGAGCGCCTGAGTTCGTGAATAACTAAGGGTATACATATGAGTACGCGTACCCCAACATCTTGAGTTCACAGACTGGTCTATAGGGTACGCATACCTACTAGTATCGAACTAGAAGATTATTGTATACTATTTTTAAAAATATGCTTGTGATTGGTACAAATCTCATAACATTTATAAGACAACCTTGTTCACTAAATTACTTAGTGTTTATGAATCATGGTTTAAGTCTTGAGTGTTAATGAACATGATTTATGCTTGTCAGTTCATAAGGCATATTTTCCACGAACTATCATTGTTCACGGTTCTAGTACCATGGACCATAATGTATATTCTTCTGTGTAATTTTAAGGAGAACTTCTCACATGCTTACATGAATTCCTAATAATAATTTTATCAGAACTGAGAAAATGTTTTCTTAAATCTCAAGTTATCTTAGCTTGAATTCAAAGCTACCTAGAGCATTAAAAATATATAAATAGAGAGACTCATGCAACAGAACTTCTAAATCCCTAGCACTTATGTTTCCTAGTTACTTGCTAGAGTCGTACTATGCTAACCTAGGTTTCCTCTAAGAAACATAATTAGGTTTACGACTTAAAGACTTCACTTATGGATTTGTAAATCCAGGTTTGACTATATTTTACCTGATAGTTCGTGTATCATGATCTTGTTCTTATAGATTGTTGAGGTTTTCATAAATTCCCAATTAGGAACGAGATAGATAGAAATTGAAAAGTTCTCTTCATCACAGACTTTGTGATTCCCCAAGATCAATATATATAACTCTTCTTCATTTATTTGTTTAAATTTTTCTTAAGAGGTGGTTGGTAATTCATGCTTCTCAGCTAATTGAGTGTAAGTGTTTCGGATTCATGAGGTTTGCTAGAATTTGTCTGTTACAAATAAATATTCAAACCTGGATCTTAATATTAAAAGGTAAATCAAATAGCATTATCTGTTAAGAGACAGATTGGTATCAAAAGTATTCATTTAGGTTGAAGCAACTCTTAGGCTGTAAAGGACGTTAACAAGGAAATCAATTGCGTAGAGCCTTGTAAGATTTGAAAGGCATAAGGTGCATGAATGCATCTGATTTGCTTGGAGGGTTAATTCGGTCTCAACTACATTCCAGTCCGAGGTCTGATATTAGGCTAATGTTAGAGCATTTCTCGGTCGAACTCACAAGTGTTGCTATCTCAAGATTGTTGTCAAATTTAGTTGTTAAAACTATATCTAGATTTCTAGTCTACAATTGGTTAAGTCTCGGACTATGATGGAAACGGGTTTAAGAAACATAGGATTACAACAGTCATCATGGCATTCTACCATTTGAAGGCGAAGATCAACCGAAGCCTGTGGAGAACTTCATCAACAAAAGGTAAGTGAAGACTGAACCACCTATATCTCAAGTTATATTCACTTTCTATCATTTGAGACGATGTCGCATAACTAATTAGACTAGTATGCATAGGCAAGAATTTTGAGTCAAGTTTATCTTGATAATTTCTCGAAATATAATAACTAAGCTTAATGAACATTTGTTCATACTTGATGAATTTCGGTTAAGGATAATTTATTATTCGGAATCAAAATCGTGATTCAAGTTTATCATTCGAATATAGCCTGGAATAGTGATATGTGTCATTAATGTTATTCAGGAATATTTCGAATCGATTTAGATAAATATAGAACTACTATTGATTCGGATACAAGACAATGGTATCAGTTTTACTGGGAAAAGTATTGTTAGTCTGAACCTGTATTACATGTATTCGTACAAGTAGTGGAGTATCTGTATATATATCGAGTTACATATTAGTGATAAACATATTCTTATGTATATCATATGAAAATTTGTGTGACTCGTGAACTGGGGGGGTTTGCATACTCGTATGCAAACCATTCTTGAACTGTGGTTACGAAACCGGGATGAGTATCCAAACCGGTACGCAAGTTAAAACAGTTTTGTGTTCTTAAACTCAATAGCGTTTTCAAACAGGTACGCAAATCGATTCAGTTCTGTATACTCTGAAACCGGATACAGTCTTTGAGTTTCCAAACCAGTACGCAAACCTTAAAAGTTCTGTAAACTCCGGAAATTAGGTTTGGTGGAAAGTTTGCAAGCTGGTACGCAATCCTAAAAAGTTATGTGAACTGGAACTCTGTTTTGGTTTAAAGTTTCCAAACCGGTAAGCGAACTGTGACTGAACCGACTCACGAACTACTATGTATTTGTACTCGTACATCTGCTAATCATGTCGATTATATTTTCAAGTGTGTTTAAATTATTTCTTCGAGATAATTAACATTAAATTAATTCTCTATAAACACTAGACTTAATTGATCAAATGTTTGTGACTCAGACTTAAGGTCTTATGTGTTCATAAAAATGAAGATTAAGCTTTTAAGTTCAAACCGTCTAGTTTCAGATAACCATGTTGAACATAGTCTTTGTACAAGGTTCGGTTACGGTCTCAACTAACTAGAGTGTATATCTTGTTTATGTAAATCAGATTCAAAGGATTCATCTAACTTTGGATATTTTTTGCTTACCTAAAGCAACATATACTTTGAATGTCTATAAAAGGGGAATTCCAAGCAAATGGGATATTTGAATCATGACACTACTTTTTGGTGTGTCCTAGTTGTATATTGAGTCGTCCTCTCTAGAAACCCTTTTAGGGTTTTGCGACTATAAAGACTTCATTGGGATTCGTGAAGCCAGGTCCAATTATCTTACCTTGAAAACTCGAGTATCATGATCTTGATTGTTTGTAGAGCTTGCTCCAACGATCAAGATAGATATTGATCATCAAAGTTCTCTTCATCTCAGACTTTGTTGATTCTGCAAGTTTTATACTTGTGAGTTGAATAATAATCTAGTATGCACTACGGGTTGCATAAGTACGGATTTTGAGGATAGCCAGACTTCTATAAAATTGCTATCAATTTCCATCACCTTGATCATATGTTTCGATCGTAATCAGGAGATCAATTTTATAGGCTTAATCCATGGGAGGCAGATTTGGTTTAAAGTCTTCTATTGAGTTGAAGAAACTCTTTGTTGGTGTGATGTCATCTAAGGAAATCAATTGCGCGGAGGCCTGCTGTTATTCAAGATGCATAAGGAGAGCGAATGTACCTTAGTCGATGGGCTACCTTTTAAGGCTCAACTACATTCTAGTCCGAAGTTAATTGGTAGTAGGCTAGTGTTTGTAACGGCTTAATACAGTTTGGTTTTCAATCTGGACTAAGTCCCGGGGTTTTTCCGCATTTGAGGTTTCCTCGTTAACAAAACTTCTGGTGTATGTGTTATTTATTTTTCCACATTATATTGTTTATCTTTATATTTGAAATATCACAGGTTGCGCGTTGATTAATCATAGTAGAGAAATCTGACCTAGTTTGCTAGATACAACTTGATTGATTATTAGACATTAGTCTTTGGTACTGAAAAAGCAGAGATCTAACAACCACACCCAATATTTCGATTACCAATCTGTACGGACAAACTCCGAGTTACTTTCTAGAGAATCAACTAGACAGTCAGAATCAATCTAGATATAAATAGCTCAAGGAGTTATTATCTCAATCTCTCAATTTGATCTTTACTCAAGCAAACAGAAATTTGCGAGTCTTTATCAAAGAAAGATAACTAGGATGGTACCAAAGACCAATATCCAAGTGTCAATCAATTTAAATCAACAACCAAACAGGTCGGATATTCTAATTGATTGAACTACGCACAACCTGTATTATTTCAATTATATAACGAAATATAATGCGGAAAAGAAATAACACAGACACCAGAATTTTGTTAATGAGGAAACCGCAAATGCAGAAAAACCCCGGTACCTAGTCCAGATTAAACATACACTGCATTAAGCCGCTACAGACACTAGCCTACTCCAAGCTAATTCGGTCTGGACTGTAGTTGAACCACAACCGATCTCACACTGATCCAAGGTACAGTTATGCTTATACGTCTATGATCCCAGCAGGATACTACGTACTTGATTCCATTAGCTGATCTCACCCACAACCAAGAGTTACTACGACCTAAAGTCGAATACTTTAATAAAAAAATATGTATCACACAGAAAAGTCTACAGTAATAGATAAATCCGTCTCCCACGAATATACCTACAAGTTTTTTGTTTCGTCTTTTGATAAATCAAGATGAACAGGAACCAATTGATAAAACCAGACTTATATTCATGTAGAACATCTCAGCTTTATCAATCACCTCACAATAGTTTTAATCGACGCATCGAAAAAATATATTGTGGAATCACAAATGATGAGACGAAATGTTTGTGACTACTTTTATATCTTGCCTATCGGAGATATATATCTCAAGCCAATTATTAAAATTATACTCGTACGATAGAAACAACAAGATTAGATCACACAACTACGATAAAAGTAGTATCGGTCTGGCTTCACAATCCCAATGAAGTATTTAAGTCGTTAACCTATGTTTTAGAAGAAGAAAACCAAAGGTTAAAGGAGAATCGACTCTAGCTTAGCACAACTAGTATCACACAAAATGTGTGGGGATTAGGTTTTCCAGTTGCTAGAGTTCTCCCTTATATAGTCTCTCAAATCAGGGTTTGCAATCAATGTTAGCTTACTAACAAAGCATTCAATATTCACTGTTAGATTAAAACTTGATTAGATTCAAGCAAATATTTATCAACCGTTAGATCAAAAACATAGCTTGTTACACACACATGTAATGCACGTTTCTAGGCTTGTGTAACCGTACCCAAACTTGTACAATAGTTGATTCAACAATAGTTAACCAAATGGTTAGCCATATGATAACTTTCATATCAACCATATTCTTCTTCACCACAACTAGTTCAAATGACTCAAAAGAACTAGTTAGAGAGTTGTTCAATTGCTTAGATCTTTATGTACTACACAAGACACAATTGAAGCAAAAATGATTTGATTCACTCGAATCGGTTCATGAACTATATATCCACAGTTTGCAATAGCATTCCTTAGTTTATAGATATGAGTTTACAAACATCGTTTTTAGACATAACCTACTCAAGTTCGCGGACGGAGTTCACAAATTCCAGCAGAAATTCTCAGGTTCGAGAACTATGCCAGTTAGCGGACTGGGTTCGTGGACTAAGTTCGTGTACTGAAGTTCACGTACTACTCCGGTTTCACTTGATCAACAAAGTTCGCAAACTTCGGTTCAAGCAATAAGGACTTATACATATATGTGTTTCCACAACAATGCTTATATCCTCCAATAATTATATTGTCTAAACTCTCATTTCAATCATTGAAACATTCTCAGAGGGCGTTATATAGTTGTTATTCACAAACTATTTTTCGTCAGAGCAATTTCCAAAATGATTGAAACATAACATGACTTTCGTCACTTAGTAAAGATGAACTTGGATAAAGCGAAATCTTTACCAACACATATTTCGAGAAATAGATAAGCGAGATATACTTAGCTCGAAATATCACATGTGTATAATCTAAGTCTATATAGCAAAACGACTTTTGTCTCAAGATAGGAGATAAAGTAGATAGACTTTTGAGTGACAGATAAGTTCCAGTCTCCACATACCTTTTAGTCGATGAAGATCAACTGGTTCCTTGAGTAGTCCTTCGTCTTGTATGATGATCTCCATGGAGTTCTTGAGCTCAACTACACTTTCTATCCTAGTCCGAGACCTTAGCTATAGTAGACTAGAAATCAAGACTTTATAGTTTTGATCACTAACATTGACAAACATGTTTAAGATAGTAACGCATGCGAGTTCGACTGAGCAATGCTCTAACAATCTCCTCCTTTGTCAATTTTAGTGGCAAAACTATTAATACATATGGAATACAAAAAATATATAAATAAACTTTTTAGCTCCTATTCCACATGTCTAATCTTCAACATTACTCGAAATCTTCGTCACTTCCAAGTAGTCCAATGATCCCAAAGGTTATAAGTTTAACATCATCGTTGTTGAAAATCCATAGCTATAACAACGAGAAAACAAGAGTTCTCAATCATTGTTATACAGTGTCATAGTATCATTACACAACGTCAAATTCCAATTGCATCACAACTTTAACAACAATACTATGGTGATACGTCACTCCACCTTAGTCAATACTCCATCTCACATGGAAACCACTCCCCCTTACATAATGATCCGAAACTCATATGTATTTGTAGTGTGAACTACATATTAATTCTCCACCTTTTTGTCAATAAAATTGGCAAAGGTACAAGAACGGGATCCTAATGAAATTTTCGTAAGAGACATTTCATAACCAAGAGTAAATGTATATCATCTTGTTTAGATGCAATCATAAAGCCGAAGCTAAATGCGTTCATCAAGGAGTTCATAAAGAGACAAGATAACCCCTATAATATTCCACAACCACACTTTTTTTTTTGGTAAATCCAATTTGTATTAATAGATAACAAATTTACAAGGATAAAGAACCAAAGTTTGCAAGAAAAGAGGCCACAAAAAGACCCCAAAAAATTACAAACTAATTAAAACGATAATAAGAAATATAAGGAAATTCTATAGGGTTTAAGAAAAAAGGTCTTCCTTCATAACTTAGACCATTCCCTTCTTGAAGATGACAACCACACTTTGCCATATTGTCAGCTGCGAAATTAACTTCACGAAAAATGTGCTCAAATCTTATATCCATATACCTTGTACGAATGCTCCTCCAACGTTTCCTCGCAAACCAAGGTAAGGAATCATTTAGGAAAACATGAACAATAGCCAATGAATCCGACCACACACAGACGTTCAACATCTCCCACTTTACTGCCCATTCCAAACCAACAATTATCCCATAAACCTCCGACAGAAAATTGGTTGTGAAACCCAAACCGATACTCATAGCTCCCATAACATTTGCTTCACTGTCCCGAGCCACCACCCCAGAACTTGCTCTTCCCGGATTGCCGCGAGACGCTCCATCGCAGCAAAGTAAGAGTTCGTGATCAGCTGGAAAGTTCCAGAAACATTCAATTGGAACAACACTCTTAACTCTTCTATGAACGACTTTAAAGAAAGAAATACATATAAGTCTCTAACTGAATTGTACATGAAGCCCTTCAGCCTACGAGAATAATCATGCACCTGATTAAAAATATTTTTTTGAAAAAAGGACCAGCTTACTTATTTTTTGTCGTAAACATAGTTATTTCTCGCCATCCAAATTTCTGAATGTATTACCAGCAAATCAATGAGCCATAAATCCTTCACCATACGGCTTGAATCTTTGGCAGTGAGGTTATTTCTCGCCATTCACAGCCGCACTCCCCACAAAGATTCAGTAATTAAGCACAAGTTCAAAAGAACTCTCCCCATAAAATGTCATCCCAAGGGAACAACAAGAGTGACCTTAATTTCAAAAGAAAAAAAAGGATTTCTTTGGACTCAACAAATATCATACAAGTATGAATTTGGAATCCAAAAAGAAATATTCAATCAAATTAACCTAAGTGAACCTAAGATTAATTTAATCAAATATGCTCAACACAAGTAAACTTATGGAGACTTAAAAACTCAAATAGATTAATCACAAGAGAACCCATAATTAATCTAACCGGAATACACAATTAAACTAATCACAAAAGTAATCAATTTAATCGTTTATACTCACATAAGAAAATCTATGGGGAGATGACTAAGTTAATCATAAAAACAACCAACCCAGTCAAAGGCGCTCAAACATAAGACAAACTTACAGAGTCATAACTAAATAATCATACAAGATGATTAATTTAGTTCAATATGCTCGACATAAAGTACCTTACAGAACACAACTAAGCTAATCACAAAAATAATCAACTTGGTTGTCTAGTACTCGACATAAGACACAATACGGAGCCTCACAATAATACACAAAATATGGATCAGGGAAGATCAATTACTGCGGAATACACAAGGATTCATTTTATGTTTTCATCGCCATTTACACAATGACGTACAATAGACATAATCCTTGAATCACAAAAGATTTTAACCTATCTTACATCAATAATTGACAATATAGGCTTAACTTTTGTGTTTGTCAAAAGTCTATTCATTCTTTTATCAATATTTGCATATCAATTCACGAACGACTTTACTTTTGACAAAGTATGGGGCAATCAAGTTCACAGACGTAAACACACATATCCCATAATAATATTGCAATATATAAAATCAAAAATATTAATACTGCAAAAATCATCTTCCAAACAAGTTTAGAATTTAAACCAATAAATCTAAAAACAAGAAGATGAAAACTTTGGACATAGATATGTGTAATCACAATAATGGTTATTCCAAACACTAGTTATTCTTTTAAACAAAACAAGAAAAATAGAAGAATTACTAGGCAAAATCAACTACTCATCATCTTCATCGGAAACACTACAAGATGCTTGAATAGTGTTCAACTCTTCCTTGAGCTCGGGAAACTTAGTTGCAACCAAAGATAATTGTTCTTCAACACACTTCACCCTTGAATTTACCTTACACACTCCCTTGTGAATTTTTTGAAGAAGACTCAAGGCGATAGGGTCACAATCATTAAGTGAAGAATCTCTTTTTCTTTTGCAAATATTTTCCCTTATGCGTCTGAAGGTACTGGGACGAACTGGTTTGGAAACCCCAAGAGAGTTTCCAATTGAATCAAAACCACAATCACGGCAGATTTGACTAATCAAGCAAGGATATCCTAACATCTTGATGGGAGATTTCATTGAGATCATTTGAGAGATAATGAATCCACAAATATCAAGACTTGAAATACCCGATTCAAGGAAATAGACTAATTCTGCAAACTCATGACTCCACCAAGAATTCTCAATTGTGGAGGGACAAAGATTGGGGATACCAAGCTTTCCAAATGCCATCAATGCAATAATAAGATCATTAGTAGGAAACTTCCCTTGATTCCAAGCTACCTTCTTGCTATAAAGCCCATGAAAGATTTCATCACATGATGGACGTTTGTCACATGGTCTAGGAAGACGCACATTTCCCAATAGAATATTGGTAATCTTCGAGATTAATTCTCTATCAACAAGAAATCTTCTTCTATTAATCATGGATTTGAATTCCATCTTATTAAGATCAACATCATGAATGTTGGCATAGAAAATTCTTGTGAGAGACTCAAACCCTTGACCAAGACCATCAAAAATATTTCCAAGATTGAATTTTTTGAAGCAAACTAAATCATCATCATGTCCACTAGAGATATCCAATTTCTTTTCTAGAATAAAACCTTTAGATGAAATCTTTTCAAAAATTCTAGCACATGAGTGATCCACAAACCTAATCTTAAGAGAATTTTGGTTACAAGGAAGATCCAAGCTAGAGGTATTTGAGTTTTTGGAACTCCTTTTTGATCCTTTAGAATTCAACATGAGATCTAAGAAATTGAAAGGGATAAGAGGAATTTTCTTACTTGGGGTAAATCTTGAACACCCTTTCTCTTAATTTCTCCAAAAAGTCTTTAATGGAGAAGCACTCAAAAACCCTAAAGGTTCATGTACACGGACGGGTGATGAAGAAGAAGGGAGTGTGCGAACTTCTTCTTTATAAGACCAAACTGGGGTTGGACCCGTTTGTGAACCACGACTTATACAAGGAAGAGGGATTTTCTTAGATAGTTGCATATCAAAGGTTATGCATCCTGTGACAACACACTTTGTGAGAAACAATGGATGCAGTATAAAGTTTTATTTAAATAACAAAACATCACACAACTCAAACATTTCTTGCCCCATATCAAGATATATACACATGGGGTAGTGCCAATCTTGTTACCAAGAGGCATAATGTGCAGAGAAATTCTCATGCAACATTTCCAGTTGATCTGTGTGAACTGTCCTTATGATGTAATCAACATAATGATGATAATTAGGGGAGTTTGAGCTTTCTTTCCTTTGTTTGATATGCCTAGAAGGAAGATTCTTCTGATTCCTTGGTTGTACAATATTATTCAAAGGTTTAATATGTACATAACCCTTTTCGAAGTGATTCTTATACTTAACAGAATTAAGTTTTTATAAGGATCTAAAAACATCTTCGAATGCTCTGAATAAATCTTTATTAAATGATCTATTATGATAGTATTCCTCATAGAGATCCATAGTTAATGTAGCGAGGTTCCACATCCTTGAGCGCCATGAACGTTTTCTCAATCTTTCCTTCTCTTTATTTTTTTTCTTCTATAGATTGATACATATCATCTGGAACTTCCTTTTCAGATGAAATGGAATTATCATGAGAAACCAGAGGTTTTGACCATAATGATTCTAGATCAACCTTTAAGAAATTATGGTGTGTGTTACAGATGCCAAGAGCAAGTTTTCCAAAGAAATTTCCCATGGGACAATTTTTAAGGAACGAACAAACACAAACTTATCAGGTTTAAAGTGTTTGCCTGCTCTGAAACCAATTGAAAAAGTGGGGGTCTAACTGAAAAAGCGGGGGTCTAACAACCACACCCAATATTTCGATTAGCAATCTGTATGGAAACTCCGAGTTAGTTTACTAGAGAATCAACTAGACAGTCAGACTCAATCTAGATAAAAATATCTCAAAGAATTATTATCTCAATCACTCAATTTGATTTACTCAAGCAAATACAATCTGCGAGTCTTAATCAAAGAGAGATAACTTGGATGGTACCAAAGACCAAAATCCAAGTGTCAATCAATTTAAATCAACAACCAATAAGGTCGGATATTCTAATTGATTAAACAACACACAACATGTATTATTTCAATTATATAACAAAATATAATGCAGAAAAGAAATAACACAGACACCAGAATTTTGTTAATAAGGAAACCGCAAATCCAGAAAACCCCCGGGACCTAGTCCAAATTAAACATACACTGTATTAAGCCGCTACAGACACTAGCCTACTCCAAGTTAACTTCGGTATGGACTGTAGTTGAACCCCAACCAATCTCATACTGATCCAAGGTACAGTTATGTTCCTACGCCTATGATCCCAGCAGGATACTGCGCACTTGATTCCCTGAGCTCATCTCACCTACAAACAAGAGTTGTTACGACCCAAAGTCGAAGACTTTAATAAACAAATTTGTCTCACACAGAAAAGTATACAAGGATAGATAAATTCGTCTCCCACGAATAAACCTATGAGTTTTGTTCCGTCTTTTGATAAATCAAGGCGAACAAGAACCAATTGATAAAACCAGACTTATATTCCCGAAGAATAGCTCAGCTTAATGAATCACCTCACAGTAAACTTAATCGATGCAGCGAAGAAGATTATTGAGGAATCACAAATGATGAGACGAAGTGTTTGTGACTATTTTTATATATTGCCTATCGGAGATAGAAATCTCAAGCCAATTATTACAATTGTACTCGTACGATAGAAGATGCAAGATCAGATCACACAATTACGATAAAAGTAGTATCGGCCTGCCTTCACAATCCCAATGAAGTCTTTAAGTCATTAACCTGGTTTTAGAAGAAGAAAACCAAAGGTTAAAGGAGAATCAAATCTAGCTTAGAAAACTAGTATCACACAGAATGTGTGGGGATTAGGTTTCCCAGTTGCTAGAGTTCTTTCTTATATAGTCTTTAAAATCAGTGTTTGCAATCAATGTTAGCTTAGTAACAAATCATTCAATATTCACCTTTAGATGAAAACCTGATTAGATACAAGCTAATTTTTATCAACCGTTAGATCGAAAACATAGCTTGTTATACACACATGTACTACACTTTTTTTGGCTTGTGAAAACCATACCCAAACTTGTACATTAGTTAGCTTAACACTAGTTAACCAAATGGTTAGCCAAATGATAACTTTCATATCAACCATATTCTTCTTCAACATAACTAGTCCAAATGACTCAAATGAACTAGTTAGAGAGTTGTTCAATTGCTTAGATATTTATGTACCACACATGACACAATTGAAGCAAAAACGACGTGATTCACTTGAATCAATTCATGAACTATAAATCCACGGTTTGCAATAGAATTCCTTAGTTTATTAAGATAATTTCACAAACATCATTTTTAGACATAACCTACTCAAGTTCGCGGACTGGGTTCGCGGACTTAAGTTCCCGGATGGAGTTCACAAACTCCAGCATAAATTCTCGAGCTCAAGAACTAGGCCAGTTCGCGGACTGAACTTGTATGCTGAGTTCGCGGACTGAGCTCACGCACTACTCCGGTTTCACTTGATCAAAAAAGTTCACAAACTTCGGTTCAAGCACTAAGGACTTATACATATATGTGTTGCCACAACAATGCTTATATCCTCCAATGGTTATATTGTCTAAACTCTCATTTCAATCATTGAAACATACTCAGAGGACGTTATATAGTTGTTATTCACAAACTATTTTTCGTCAGAGCAATTTCCAAAATGATTGAAACATAACATGACTTTCGTCACTAGGTAAAGATGAACTTGGATAAAGCGAAAGCTTTACCAACACATATTTCGAGAAATAGATAAGCGAGATATATTCAGCTCGAAATAACATATGTGTATATTCTTAGTCTACATAGTAATACGACTTTTATCTCAAGATAGGAGATAAAATAGATAGACTTTCGAGTGATAGATAAGTTCAAATCTCCACATACATTTTAGTCGATGAATATCCAATGGTTCCTTGAGTAGTCCTTCATCTTGTATGATGATCGCCATGGAGTTCTTGATCTCAACTACACTTTCTATCCTAGTCCGAGACCTTAGCTATAGAAATATGCTTAAGATAGCAACGCATGCGAGTTCGACCGAGCAATGCTCTAACAATCTCCCCCTTTGTCAATTTTAGTGGAAAAACTATTAATACATATGGAATACACAATATATAAATAAACTTTGTAGATCCTATTCCACATATCGTCTAATCTTCAACAATACTCGAAATCTTCGTCACTTCCAAGTAATCCAATGATCCCAAAGGTTATAAGTTTAGCACCATCATTGTTGAAAATCTCGTAGCTATAACAATGAGAAAATAAATGGTTCTCAATCATTGTTATACAGTGTCATAGTATCATTACATAGCGTCAAAGTCCAATTGCATCACAACTTTAACAACAATACTATGGTGATACTTGTTTATGGGTGAAAACTATTCCTGCCGGATTTAGTAATTTGGGGTATGTGGATGAGGAATGAATCTAAACCCTAAACAAATGCACTGCGCGATGAGTGCTTTTGATTCGAGAGATCAATCTATATATTTCTGGCCTAAACCAATAAATGGCCGTTCCAGACTTGTTTCGGTTACAAAGTGAAGGAGATGGGGTTGATCTTAGGGAGGGAAGCGAAGAAGGTGTTGAGATTGTGAAAGTGTAGGCTTGTTTATGACTTATAACAGAAAGGTGAGCAGGCATACGAATAATGCAAGCAGGCTTTGGGTGTTTGAATACGTCTCGTATTAACACTTGGTTTCTGTGTTGTGTTCTTGTTGGAAATAGGGAGGAGAACCTATTTATACAAGTCATTTGAACCTTATTCACGTCTCTCATGGGAAGTGGAGGAAGTGGAATGATGGAGTAGTGGAGTTGTGTGTTAGTGTCACACGATCAGTCTTGCCCACTTCTACCATTATCACTAACCGTCCATGTCTTCCTGACACGTTCTTGTGATAGCGCGTTGCACACTGTAAACCGCCATACCAATACCCCAGTGTGTATCCCCCAGTTTGTGACATGATTGATGTCTCAAATGTGTGGATCGTGGGACCCACATAAGGTAGCATATAATGCTAGTTAAATAACTAAGTTATTTAGGAAGTCGATACTTGTAAAGTATCGTGTGTATTCTATGCATGTTATGCATCGAATGTATTCTTCATATATGAAGCATCGTTGTTGAGCATTATTCCCTGCCTACTTCACGTGAGGGTTTGGAGGCTGCGCTAGAAAATCCTCCCTTGGCCGACCATATGGTGTGGCAAAGTGGCAGACGGTGATCACGGTGATACCTCACTGGTCGCCTAACTCCTATCCTAGGCCGTCCGACCAGGCTGGCGAAGTTGGACGGACAAGATGACTTGCGACCCACATCTGCGACCATCGGATTAGGGTTTTGGAGGTGCGCGAGTGCACTCCTTCAGCTTTGTTGAATCCAAGCCTGGGAGACGTTTCATGGAGGAACGATCAGGCATGCGTGTAGACGGCATGCTGATGTCCATGTCCATGCTTCACTGTCCCACGAAGGTTTGATCTAGGCCACTCAAATTTACTGGTGAAGTTGAGTGGCTGAGATCGATTTGCGACAGAAATCCTATGCTGCAAAGGATTCCTAAAGGGCGCGGTATACCACCTTCAAGGCGCGCGTTTCGAGACAACCAAGCTTGGTCGGTCTCGGCCGATTGGTCCGACGTGTAGGTGGTAGGCTTATATTCACGCCTATACCTGACTGTCCCATGAAAACGTGACCTAATCCACTTAATTTTTCTGGCGAAGTTGAGTGGTCGAGATCAGTTTGTGATTTGGGAAGCGTGACCACGCTAGTTTGGGCGTGTGATTTGGAGAAACTAGGCATGGTATGCCTTGTTCGGTCGGGTGAGGAGATAGATGGTTCCACGGTGATCATGTTGATACTCACTAGACCTGCTCAGTTGTCTCCTAAGTCCTTCATTCGATCAGGAGAAATCGGACGCTCGTGATCGTTACAAACCCTAATTAGGGTTTTGGCCGGCTATGCGTCATACTTGGTTTTGTGCGCACGAATTGGGACAACCAACCATGGTTGGTCCTGACTGACTAGTCATGTGTGTAGATGGGCCTACGGTGATTGTGTTGACATGCTCCGGGCCCTTTTAATCTACATCTACACCGTCCATCTATGCCTGCGAAGATGGATGGTTGAGATCATTTTGCGACACATGTAATGTGCCGCAAACCCTAATTTAGGGTTTCTTGTCCAGTCTGCTTGGTTTGGAAGATTTTGCAAGCTATGACACCCCTTTTGGGGAGGTCGACCATGCGGGGCCCACATTGGGTCGGCAGTGAATATTCCAATACCCGCTTGGGGGTATTGGATTCGATCTGGACCATCCAATCATGCTGGTGAAGTTGGATGATCGTGATCGTTTCTAGACTTCTATGGACAGTCTAGACGCTCAATCGGGATAGTATAACACACCGAGAGTTACATGCTCAATCGGGCTAGTATAACACACCGAGAGTTACAGCCTGTACGGGCATTTTGTGCAAGCCTCACTGTTGGTACTTGGATATTCATGCTACTCTGCTGCGAGTAACAATCAGTCATAATGCCGCACCAACAATAAGAGTCCTGCTAGGAACAACACAGGAAATACAAGGCATTTTATGCATTAATCAATAATGCTAAAATTCACAGAATATTCGGGGGATTGTTGCTACATGCTCCATTCTAGGTGAATTAGTAAAGTGAAGAAGTATTCATCACTTATAAAGTAATCTCATCCTCTACAGGATGGTTACACAAAAAATTGATTTCACAACTCTAGCCCTGAACTAAAATCCACCATCAACATTAAGTCCCCTGCCTAGCACATAATGGTTACACTATTGTGGGGTAGGCATATGATGGTGACAGTTAAAATAAAAATTCTGAGACAAAGTTAGATGTTACCAGGAGAGACGGGTTGTCCTGTCCTTCGAGCATGTCACGTTCAAGAGACGTCCAGGCGAGCGTTCCCCTAATATGATGCCGGTCTTGCCTAATCGATGGACTATTGCACCTGCTTCGTTCGTGGGGATATTGCGCCCGCTTGATCAAATGTGGGCTTGCTGTGCCTGCTTCGGTTAAACGTGGGTTCACTGCGTGCCTACTTTGGTTGAACGTGGGACTCATCATGCGCCTGCTTCGGTTAAACGTGGGTCTACTGCGTGCCTAATTTGGTTGAAAGTGTGACTCATCATGCGCCTGCTTCGGTTAAACGTGGGTCCACTGCGTGCCATGTGCCTGCTTTGCTTGGGGACGGCTGTGCCTGCTTCGACCAATATGGGGTTGGTTGTGCCTGATCAAGTGGGACCCGCCGCGTGCCTGCTTTGCTTGGGTCCGGCTGTGCTTGCTTCGACCAGATACCAAAACTTGTTGCCTCACCCAACACCATACTTGCCCCTTGACCAACACCAGCCTTGCTAATTTGATGAACCTCGACCTTGCTGACGGACATCGCTGCCTCGACGCCTTGCTGTCTTGTTTCGTTTGAATACCGGCCTTGTACCATACACTAGCTTTGTTACTTCCGCCAACACCGGACTTGCTGTTGTGAGCAACACCGGTCTTGCTAGCTAGCACCGACCTTGCTAACCAACATCGGTCTTGTGTGCTCAAATGTAAATGTGGGTCCTGCAGAAAGCGTTGAAGTAACTTCTGGAGCAGGCTCGGGAGAGCGTTGAAGTGTTGGAGATGAAACGCCTTCTTCTGGAGAGAGAGATTTGATTGGGGATGGTTGTGTCTGCTTTAACTAATCTGGGGCTGGGATCAAGTGGGACCCTTTGCGTGCCTGACTGAAAACCGGCCATGTTGCGTGCGCCTGTTTTATTCGAATACCAGCCTTGTGACTTTGATCAGTCCCATACTTGAAACTTGAGCAATATCGGACTTGAAATTTGGGCAATACCGGACTTGTGACTTGATTAACGCCGGACTTGAAACATAGGCAATACCAGACTTGTGACTTGATCAACACTGGTGTTTGGACCCAATACCATCCTTGTGTACTCCAACGTGAATGTGTATTCTGTCGTGTGTGACTACACATCTCGCATTTTTATACAAGTACTGACTCCTGTCTTTTATTGTAGAATGAAGAAAATAACTCCTGTTGAGATGTCTTCTGGGGATAATGCTGGTGCCAAGTCAGGAGGTGTTGACAACTTTAAAAATATGCCGAATATTGATGATGAGTTGTTCACCGCGCCCTTTCAACTATATGAAAATATCTGTTCCACAAGATAACCCTTCTCCTATCGACTTCAAGGTTTTTCATGCTCCGCTGGGCCCTCATGAAGGATGGGTGAGATGTATGTTGAGAAATGAGTACATCAAAGATAACTTGACCATAGCGCAGATTATTGATGTATCTTGAGTGTTGAGACGGCTCGATAGGATGTTAAAGTGGCTTCTGGTGTGACCGTTGAGGTGGATCTTGGAGAGAGTGTTGAAGCCGGATTCTAAAGCGAACGTGGGTCCTGGAGAGAGCGTTGAGGAGGCTCTTGAATAGACCATTGAAGCAGCTTCTGCTGGAGGGAGCATTAAAGTAGCTTCCTCTTCAGTTCGATTTACCCTTGCGAATTCCATGCTTCTTGACTGACCATCTCTATTGTGTTAAAGAAGTCCTTGACTGACGGTGAAGGAACTTCATGCCGAGCCTCAGTCCCCAAGCATGGTTTACATGGTTTGTTCGTAGTGGTTGTTGTCGAGCCAGATATAGAATATCTTGGACGTTTTTTCATCATTGTGGGAGTCGTGCATGTGGTACTGGAGTTGGGGTTGGCGGACTCGTAGGATGTTGTATCTCGGTGGTTTTCCTCTTGCTGCTTCAGGGAACTGCTTATAGAAGGCTAAAGGTTGTATCGCCTGTTGGTGAGATATATGCCCCTACGAACATTATGAGGCTCTTCATTACCGGCATGCCTGGTTCTTTCTATCAGGGTATATGTTGTTGTAGATGAGCGTTCAACAGCTCTAGAGGATGACCAAAAGCGCAGATTCTCCAACATAGCATGATAGGCATGTACCATTGTCTGATAAAGTGACTCGCCCAGATATTGCTCGATATGACGCGTGGACATCGTTATCTTCTTGAGGCTGCTCCCTTGAGGTATCGGCTCCAGTGGAAGATTGCCAGAGCGTTGATACGTTGCACCGGCATTCTTTAAACCAAATGGCAGTGTGGTATAATAAAAATTTCCAAGAAGAGTTCGAAAAGATATCTTACTTGCTTCATGCTCGTACATCCTTATCTGGTTGTAGCCTCTACATCCATCCATGGAGAAGAACATGCCATGCCCGCTGGTTGCATATACTAACATGTCGATGTTAGGTAGAGGAGGATCTTTTTTGGAGCAGCTTCAAGTCTCTGAAGTCTATTCAGCACCTGATCTATCCATTTTCCTCGTGTCTGAACTACAATTGTTTAACTGACTTGGATCCAAGTATGACATGTAGATGATGGTTGAACAATATTCATCTAAATCCAACATTTCTTCATATCTCCAATCGAATATGTCCTGGTACTCTTTGAGAAGTTCCACGAGCTTCGTGCGTTTATCCGTACATAAGGTTGAGCTGATGGAGATAGGCCTAGGAGATTCCTCAACTATTTCAATCTCATAAGTTGTGGAATTGGTGCTATCTTGCAGCTATTGTGGAGCATCTAGCACTTGTTCTTGTGGTTCGTTCCTGTTGTAGCATTCCATTGGGTGGAGAGACTGGGTAACAGTCTCCCCTGCTAATTGATAATGGAAGCGTCGGTATACCATTTTCCCTTTATGGTCACGACTCGTCACAAAATTTCGTTCCCTCTTCGTGTGAACGTGGGTCGTGGCTTCACAGGATGGGGAAGAATGCTTCGTCAGCAAAGATTATCGTGGGCTTTAGCCCTCAATGATTTAAGCCAGTCTTCTTCCTAAATTGACGCCCACGTGGGGAGTGAGACGCAACGAACTTGTCTGATTCTTTCTGCGGAGGAGCGTCGATAAGGTCCGTCTTAAACTATGAATCCTTGATGCGTGCGGTGACATGTAGGACACGGTTGTGACCTTCCTCTGGTTGATTGCAGCAAAACGTCTCTTCCCGCTGATTCTTTGAAAGGTGTAAAAGTTCGCATAAATTTTACACTAGAGAAAACACTTCTTGATCTACTGACCTCTGGATCATAGTGAGACTAATGAATTGAGGAAGATCGTTGTGAGGATCAGTCCCCAATGTAGGAATCTCCATGACAGGACCGTTCATATTTGATATCGCTTCTTTGATCAGGTCCATGTAGGTCCGTGCCGCTGAAGTACCTTCTCCGGTGCGTTGAATGCGTTCCTTGTTAGCTCCAGGGGCTGTCGCGGCTTTTGTGGCAATCGATCAGTTAATGTCTTAAGAAAAGTGAGTACCTTTTTCTGAGTTACGGCCATATCCGTTTGAGTCTTAGCAAGAACTTCCTGCTTGTCCATCAAGTCTGCAATGGTAATGGGAGATGGTCCTCCTCTCGTCCCTCCAGATCCTCGTCCTGGTGAAGGAGTGAAAGTTGTTGATCTGGTGACCACCGGAGGCGTTATAATTGAGGAGATGCCAGGATTCGTGGCTGCTCTGGCTCTGGTGATGGTAGGAGTTACACCTACTAGAATATCTCCTGCTCTACTAGTGTTGGTGATAGAAGTGACGGCCCCACGAGATGTATTGACCACGGTAGATCCACTGACAGGTACATCAACATCGGGAGTGTTATCCACACTAGCTCCATCAAAATTGATTGTTGATCCAGACCTGAGTCCCACCATCAGGAAATAAATTGCTGATTAAATTTGTTCTAAGATCTATCCCCTTGAAATTGCGAAAATTGAATCGGGTATTGAAAGATGAAATTGGGAATTGGAAATTAATATTGCAACCGAGAGATTAATCTCCCACTGTGGTCGTCAATTGTTTATGGGTCAAAACTATTCCTACCGGATTTGGTAATTTGGGGTGTGTGGATGAGGGATGAATCTAAACCCTAAAAAAATGCACTACGCGATGAATGCTTTTGATTCGAGAGATAAATCTATACAATTCTGGCCTAAACCAAGAAATGACCGTTCCAGACTTGTTTCGGTTACAAAGTGAAGGAGATGGGGTTGATCTTAGGGAGGGAAGCGAAGAAGGTATTGAGATTGTGAAAGTGTAGGCTTGTTTATGACTTGTAACAGAAATGTGATCAGGCTTACGAATAATGCAAGCAGGCTCTGGGTGTTTGAATACGTCTCGTATTAACACTTGGTTTCTGTGTTGTGTTCTTGTTGGAAATAGGGAGGAGAACCTATTTATACAAGTCATTTGAGCCTTATTCACGTCTATTGTGGGAATTAGAGGAAGTGGAATGATGGAGTAGTGGAGTTGTGTGTTAGTGTCACACGATCAGTCTTGCCCACTTCTACCATCATCACTAACCGTCCATGTCTTCCTGACACGTTCTTGTGATGGCACATTGCACGCTGCACGCTGTAAACTTCCAGACCAATACCCCAGTGTGTATCCCCCAGTTTGTGACATGATTGATGTCTCGAATGTGTGGATCGTGGGAACCACAGAAGGTATCATGTAATGATAGTTAAATAACTAAGCTATTTAATAAGTCGATACTTGTAAAGTATCGTGTGTATTATATGCATGTTATGCATCGAATGTATTAGGCATATATGATGCATCGTTGTTGAGCATTATTCCCTGCCTACTTCACGTGAGGGTTTGGAGGCTGCGCTAGCAAATCCTCCCTTTTCCGACCACATGGTGTGGAAGAGTGGCAGACGGTGATCACGGTGATACCTCACTGGTCGCCTAACTCCTATCCTAGGCCGTCCGACCAGGCTGGCGAAGTTGGACGGAAAAGATGACTTGTGACCCACATCTGCGACCATCGGATTAGGCTTTAGGAGGTGCGCGAGGGCACTCCTTCATCTTTGTCGAATCCAAGCCTGGGAGACGTTTCATGGAGGACCGATTAGGCATGCGTGTAGACGACATGTTGATGTCCATGTCCATGCTTCACTGTCCCACGAAGGTTTGATTTAGGCCACTTAAATTTACCGGTGAATTTGAGTGGCTGAGATCGATTTGCGACAGAAATCCTATGCTGCTAAGTATTCCTAAAGGGCGCGGTATGCCACCTTCAAGGCGCGCGTTTCGAGACGACCAAGCTTGGTAGGTCTCGGCCGATTAGTCCGTCGTGTAGGTGGAAGGCTGATATTCATGCCTATACCTGACTGTCCCATGGAAACGTGATCTAAGCCACTCAATTTGTCTGGCGAAGTTGAGTGGTCGAGATCATTTTGTGATTTGGAAAGCGTGACCACGCTAGTTTGGGCCTGCGATTTGGAGAAACAAGGCATGGTATGCCTTGTTTGGTCGGGTGAGGAGATAGATGGTTCCACGGTGATCATGTTGATGCCCACTATACCTACTCAGTTGTCTCCTAAGCCCTTCATTCGATCAGGAGAAATCAGACGCTCGTGATCGTTACAAACCCTAATTAGGGTTTTGGCCGGCCGTGCGTCATACTTGGTTTTGTGCGCACGAATTGGGACAACCAACCATGGTTGGTCCTGGCCGACTGGTCATGTGTAGACGGGCCTACGGTGATTGTGTTGACATGCTCCGGGCCCTTTGAATCTACATCTACACCCTCCATCTATGCCTGTGAATATGGATGGTTGAGATCGTTTTGCGACACATGTAATGTGCCGTAAACCCTAATTTAGGGTTTCTTGTCCATTCTGCTTGGTTTGGACGGTTTGGCAAGCTATCCCACCCCTTTTGGGGAGGCCGACCATGCGGGGCCCGTATTGGGTCGGAAGTGAATATTCCAATACCTGCTTGGGGGTATTGGATTCGATCTGGACCATCCAATCATGCTGGTGAAGTTGGATGATCGTGATCATTTCTAGACTGCTATGGACAGTCTAGACGCTCAATCGGGATAGTATAACACACCGAGAGTTACATGCTCAATCGGGATAGTATAACACACCAAGAGTTACAGCCTGTACGGGCATTTCGTGCATGCCTCACTGTTGGTACTTGGATATTCATGCTACTCTGCTGCGAGTAACAATCAGTCATCATGCCGCACCAACAATAAGAGTCCTGCTAGGAACATCACAGGAAATACAAAGCATTTTATGCATTAATCAATAATGCTAAATTCACAGAATATTCGGGGGATTGTTGCTACATGCTCCATTCTAGGTGAATTAGTAAAGTGAAGAAGTATTCATCACTTATAAAATAATCTCATCCTCTGTAGGATGGTTACACAAAAAAATTGGTTTTACAACTCTAGCTCTGAACTAAAATCCACCATCAACAATACTTCACTCCCCCTTAGTTAATACTCCATCTCACATGGAAACCACCCCCCTTACATAATGATTCGAAAACCATATGTATCTGTAGTGTGAACTACATATTAATTCTCCCCCTTTTTATCAATAAAATTGGCAAAGGTACAAGAACGGGATCCTAATGAAATTTCCATAAGAGACATTTCATGACCAAAGGTAAATGTATATCATCTTGTTTAGATGCAATCATAAATCCGAAGCTAAATTCATTCATCAAGGAGTTCATAAAGATATAAGATAACCCCTATAATATTCCACAGCCGCACTCCCCACAAAGATTTGGCAATTAAGCACAAGTTCAAAAGAACTCTCCCCCATAAAATGTCATTCCCAAGGGAACAACAAGAGCGACCTTAATAATTTCAAAAAGAAAAGAAGGATTTCTTTAGACTCAACAAATCACATACAAGTATGAATTTGGAATATCATATTAACCAAGGAGAACCAAGATTAATTTGACTAAATATGCTCGACTCAAGTAAACTTATGGAGACTTAAATCAATTAGATTAATCACAAAAAGACTCGCAAATAATCTAATTGTCATACTCAACCAAACTAATTACAAAAGTAATCAATTTAATTAGCCACACTCGACATAAGAAATTTATGGAGAAATGACTAAGTTAATCATGAATAACCAACCCAGTCAAAGAAATGCTCAAACATAATAAAACTTATGGAGTGCTAACTAAATAATCACATAAGATGATTAATTTAGTTCAATCATGTTCTACATAAAGTACCTTACGTAACAACAACTAAGCTAATCACAAAGCAATCAACTTTTGTTGTTTTAGTGATCAATAAGACACTTCATGGAACAACACAGTATTTACACAAAATTGTGGATCGGAGAATCGACCTTATACCGTGGAATAAGAAAGGATTCATTCTATGTTTCCATCACTATTTGCACAGTGATACACAACAGACATAATCCTTGAATCACAAAATATTTTAACCTATCTTACATCAATAATTGACAATATAGGCTTAACTTTAGTGTTTTCCAAAAGTCTATTCATTATTTTAATATTTGCATATCAATTCACGAACGATTTTACTTTTGACAAAATATGGGACAATCAAGTTCACGGACGTAAACACACATATCCCATAACAATATTGCAATATATAAAACCATAAAGATTAATACTGCAAAAATCATCTTCAAAACAAGTTTATAATTTAAACCAATAAATCTAAAAACAAGAAGATGAAAACTTTGGACATAGCTATGTGTAATCACAAAAATGACTATTCCAAAACACTAGTTATTCTTCTAAATAAAACAAGAAAAATAGAAATCTCATCATGAGACTTACTAGTTTTCGTAGATCTTTCTCAGAGCATTTACTTAGAATTCCTTCTCATTATTGAAAAACCCATTGATTATGGGATCGTTCAATTCCTCCAAATCTTCGGAAATATCAGTTAACTCACTGAGTTCTCTTCTCAAATCACGCAGGGTATTCTTGGATAGAGACAACATTCGTTCATAGTGAGTTATCCTTTCCAAAGAGGAAATGATTTGAGATTTTAAACCATTTCTCTTGTTGATGAACTCTTTTACTATGCCCATAAAATTAGCATCAAAAGGACAAATAGAAAAGAGGAAGTTAGAGGAAGAACCTTCTCTATTAATTGTAGTCTTCGCTTTCTTCACCCTTGAGGAAGAAATCCATTTACACAGATACACATTAGCTGCTTCACATGCATCCCCGCTTGTGATGCTTCTGGTTACAGGAGCCATAAGGTTGTATCTTTTCAAGGAAAGAGGAAGTATACCAATGATTTAAATAGACTTATGACCATCAAAAAACCTAGAAGAAAAAGTCTTCTGAAGTTTAATGATCCATTATCTATATTGTTAGGAGAATATTTTCTTAACAGAAATAGATACAAAACTTGAGCCACACAAAACATACAAAGCCTCACTTTCTCAAGTTAAAGAAGAGGATGCGAACGTCCCTGAAGTTAGATAGGGACGTTATGAGCCAAACGCTCTCATTGTTTATCACATAGTGATTTTTCAAGGTTTGTGCAAGCAAGTTTCTTACCTCTTCTGATTCTGGAAGCATTATTTTTAAGAGAGCTGCGCAAATTATCCAGATTCATCTTTTGCATGTTCTTCTGTAGTTTGGCAATTCTTTTAATGTTCCTATTGAATCTCCAACATGTACTTTGAACATGCCCTGCATTTCCACAAGACAAATAGACCAAGGATTCTTTTTTTTTGTTGAGGAATTCTTTGCTTAACACAGCTGCCAACTTTTATTTTCCCCTGATCAATAGAAGCAACAGGATTGAAAATGTCTGCACACTTGCTTTTGTATCCTAAACCACTAGTGTTTCCAAAGGACTTCTGACCAAATAGCATTGCTAAAATTTTGTCAGAGCTTCTTGACAATCTTTGTAGATCATCCTTAAGAGTATTAATCTCTTTTTCCTTTAGATCAATGGTTCTGGTGAGTTTATCATTAAGACAGTCTATCTCAAGATTTTTCACCCGGACTAATGATTCTAGTTTCTTCAATGAAGCTTTTAATTGAAGATTTTCTTGTAGAATCTCTTTATCCAAGAAATTGAAAACCCCTGTGTCAGTCTCATATTCTGAATCATAACTTGAGTATGTATATATTTCTGCTGTAACAGCTGAGAGTTCATCGCATCTACCAAACGTATTCAACCCGTTGACACTTAAGGGTTTTTCTTTCACAGAATAATTAGCAGTGAATACAAACAGAGAACGTTTATCACGTCTAATGCTCATTTTTACAAATTCTTTGACCTTTTCTGTGATCAATGGTTTTTTAAACCAGACCTCATCCGTACAACATTCATCACCCCATGAGATAGGGTCTTCAGTTGTGTTTGACACACCATTGAATGCAACGGTTTGAATAAAATTTTGATCAGGAATTCTTATCTTTCCGAAAGATGAATTTTCAGAAAGAGCATTGAGGTTATTTCCTCCATCGATGGTACATTTCTTAGAAACATGTTTGTTGGTTTCAAAAGTAGTTTCTAAGATATCCCAGGCATCTTTAGACTTAGTGCAAGAAGACACATAGTGCTGAAGGTCTAGGGTAATGGCATGTCTGATAGCATCTAAGCCTTCAGAATTTTGCTTTGCAACAAGATTTTCTTCTGGATTACAACAATCAACATCCTTGGGGGTAGATACATCGCCTTCTGTATTAACCGGAGGATCATAGCCATTAATAACATGTAACCATATTTAAAAATCACGATCTTGGAGATGCGTGCTTATAGTAATTTTCCACCACGGGTAGTTTGAACCATCGAAGACTGGTGGTACGTTTATTGAGATAACACCTCTGTCCATAGAGTCAGATCGCTACAAACACAGACTTGTAAGGTCTTGAACATGTTTGCCTGCTCTGATACTAATTGAAAAAGCTGGGGTCTAACAACCACACCCAATATTTTGATTAGCAATCTATATGGACAAACTCCGAGTTACTTTACTAGAGAATCAACTAGACAGTCAGACTCAATCTAGATAAAAATATCTCAAGGAGTTATTATCTCAATCTCTTAATTTGATTTACTCAAGCTAATACAATTTGCGATTCTTAATCAAAGAGAGATAACTTGGATGGTACCAAATACCAAAATCCAAGTGTCAATCAATTTAAATCAACAACCAATAAGATCGGATATTCTAATTGATTTAAAAACGCACAACCTATATTATTTCAATTATATAACAAAATATAATGCGTAAAAGAAATAACACAGACACATGAATTTTGTTAATGAGGAAGCCGCAAATGCAGAAAAACCCCGGGACCTAGTCCAAATTAAACATACACTGTATTAAGCCGCTACAGACACTAGCCTACTCCAAGCTAACTTCGGTCTGGATTGTAGTTGAACCCCAACCAATCTCATACTGATCTAAGGTACAGTTATGTTCTTACGCCTATGATCCCAGCAGGATACTTTGCACTTGATTCCCTTAGATGATCTCACCCACAACCAAGAATTCCTACGACCCAAAGTCGAAGAATTTAATAAACAAATCTGCCTCACACAGAAAAGTCTACAAGGATAGATAAATTTGTATCCCACGAATAAACCTATGAGTTTTGTTTCGTCTTTTGATAAATCAAGGTGAACAGGAACCAATTGATAAAACCAAACTTATATTCCCGAAGAACAGCTCAGATTTATCAATCACCTCACAATAAACTTAATCGACGCAGCGGAGAAGATTATTGAGGAATCATAAACGATGAGACGAAGTGTTTGTGACTACTTTTATATCTTGCCTATCACAGATAGAAATCTCAAGCGAATTATTACAATTGTACTCATATGATAGAAGATGCAAGATCAAATCACACAACTATGATAAATGTAGTATCGGTCTACCTTCACAATCCCAATGAAGTCTTTAAGTCGTTAACCTGGTTTTAGAAGAAGAAAACCAAAGGTTAAAGGAGAATCGACTCTAGCTTAGCAAACTAGTATCACACAGAATGTGTGGGGATTAGATTTCCCTGTTTCTAGAGTTCTCCTTTATATAGTCTTTCAAATCAGGGTTTGCAATCGATGTTAGCTTAGTAACAAAGCATTCAATATTCACCGTTAGATGAAAACCTGATTAGATATAAGCTAATATCTCTCAACAGTTTGATCGAAAACTTAGATTGCCAAATACACATGTATTTGATGATTTTGGGTTGGTGTAACCGTACCGAAACGTGTACAATGGTTGGTTCAATATTAGTCAACCAAATGGTTAGCCAAATGATTTCTTACATATCAACCATATTCTTCTTCACCATAACTAGTCCAAATGACTCAAATGAACTAGTTAGAGAGTTGTTCAATTTCTATGAGATCTTATGTACTACACAAGACACAATTGAGGAAAAAACGATGTGATTCACTCGAATCGATTCATGAACTATAAATCCATGGTTTGCAATATCATTCCTTAGTTTATTAAGATAAGTTCACAAACATCTTTTTTAGACAAAACCTACTCAAGTTCGCGGACTTACATTCCCGGATGGAGTTCACAAACAGCAACAGAAATTCTCGGGCTCGAGAACTACGCTAGTTCGCGGACTGGGTTCACAGACTGAACTTGTATGTTGAGTTCGCGGACTGAGCTCACGCACTACTCCGGTTTCACTTGATCAACAAAGTTCGCAAACTTCGGTTCAAGCACTAAGGACTTATACATATATGTGTTGCCACAACAATGCTTATATCCTCCAATGGTTATATTGTCTAAACTCTCATTTTAATCATTGAAACATTCTCAGAGGACGTTATATAGTTGTTATTCACAAACTATTTTTCGTCAGAGCGATTTCTAAAATAACTGAAACATAACATGACTTTCGTCACTAGGTAAATATGAACTTGGCTAAAGCGAAAGCTTTACCAACACATATTTCGATAAATAGATAAGCGAGATATACTCAGCTCGAAATAACATATGTGTATATTCTTAATCTATATAGTAATACAACTTTTGTCTCAAGATAAGAGATAGAATAGATAGACTTTATAGTGATAAATAAGTTCAAATCTCCACATACCTTTTAGTCGATGAAGATCCACTGGTTCCTTGAGTAGTCATTCGTCTTGTATGATGATCGCCATGGAGTTCTTGAAATCAACTACACTTTCTATCCTAGTCCGAGACCTTAGCTATAGTAGGCTAGAAATCAAAGACTTTATAGTTTTGATCACTAATATTGACAAACATGCTTTAGATAGCAACGCATGCGAGTTTAACCGAGCAATGCTCTAACACTAACAACCACACCCAATATTTCGATTAGCAATATGTATGGACAAACTCCGAGTTACTTTCTAGAGAATCAACTAGACAGTCAGACTCACTCTAGATAGAAATATCTCAAGGAGTTGTTATCTCAATCTCTCAATTTGTTCTTTACTTAAGCAAACAGAAATCTGTGAGTCTTTATCAAAGAGAGATAACTTGGATGATACCAAAGACCAATGTCCAAGTGTCAATCAATTTAAATCTACAACCTAACGGGTCAGATATTCAAATTGATTGAACAACGCACAACCTGTATTATTTCAATTATATAACGAAATATAATGCGGAAAAGAAATAACATAGTGTAGATGGGGAGAAACAATTTTCTGGTTTTTACGGAATTGAAGAGTCGACCGTGTGGAGACTCCTTGAGCCGAGCAAAATATTGAACCTCACACAGATGCACTGCAGGAAGGGAGTGCTTTAAGTGCGAGAGATCAATCTGTAAGACTCCGGCCTAAACCAAGAATAATGATTGAAATGCGTGAGAAATGGGTTGATCTGTAGGAGGGAAGCTGAGAAATGCGTGAGATCAATGATGATCTGAGATTGTAGGTGTGTTGTGAATTCAACGTGAAAATGCTCTGAATGATTGAAATTTGCTCAATTGATGAGTTTGTGTAGACAAAAGATTGTCTGTATGAACTTTGATGAGAAGTTACTAGACGAATACTCGAGTGTTCGAATCTTGTCCTTTCAATCAGGATTTAGAGACATTTTATAATGCTGGAGTTGAAAATACCATGATCCCATGAAGTGTGACAGTTGCTGGAATCAGAGAGTGGGGAAGTGGGAAATTGTGTTAAACCAATTACTCATCGGTGCAGAGACTTGGTTAATTTTCCACCCACTACTTTGCTGACTCTTCCAACTGATTGCACGACTTGCTCACATTCTCATCGTGGGTGAACACACGTGCCGTAGAGTTTGATGAAATTAGGGAACTTTCGTGAGATGAGAGAAATAAATTAACAATAAAATAGAGAATGAGAGTGTGGGACCGGAAATGACCGAGGCGTGGCCGGCCGGCCAATGGGCGCGGGTCCTAAGTCACTCTTCCCAATGTTACCAAATTTTGATGATTTTCGAGAATTTTCATAAAATCAAAGGGATTTGTTGAAAACCAAGATATTTTGTTGAAATCGGTGAGTTTTCATGAAATCAAGAAACAAAATACCAAATAATAATAAAATAATAGCCGTGTGGGACCGGCTAGGGCATGCCGGCCGGCTAGAGCCTGGTCCCACAAGTTTTCCCTAATTTTTAATATTTTCTATGATTTTAGAGAAAATACATGAAATTAGGTGATTTTAGGGAAAATTCATAAAATCAAGGAATTTTCATAATTTTAGAAGAAATAATAAAATAATGGGACGTGAGGAGTGGGACCGGCCACGGCCAAGGCATGACCGGCCGGCCGGCGGTCCCATGACACCTTTCCCTAATTTTATCATTTTTTGATAAAATAATGTGATTTAGATAAAAATACATGAAATTAGGTAATTTTCATGATTTTAGGGAAAATTCATAAAATCAAGGAATTTTCATAATTTGAGAGAAATAATAAAATAATGGGACGTAAGGTGTGGGACCGGCCACGACCAAGGCATGACCGGCCGGCCGGCGGTCCCATGACACCTTTCCCTAATTTTATTATTTTTGATAAAATCATGTGATTTAGATAATTTCTTTGAAATAAAGAAAATTTGCTCGAACGAGAGGATTTACATGAGATCGGGAAAATAGTAAAAGTATGATAAAATATAAAATTGGGATCGGGTTTGGTCACGGCATGACTGGCCGGCTGGTGAGCCCAGTCCCCTGGCATTTTGCTAATATTTTTTTATTATTATTTTCCCTCCTATTTTGCATAGGTTCCTCGTTCGTTCGTATTTTTTGAAATGCTCGTTCGTGCATTCAAAATGCTGGTATGTGCATTACCTTCTAATTACACTTGCACCATTTTTGTGTCAGTGCTTATTCGATGCTCAGATGCCTGTTTTCGTTGGATATTTATCACTAACCCGTGGCATTCTGCTGGGAAGAACCACGAATTGAAGTGACGAAATATAACGAAGAATCGTAGAATATTGCTGGATATTCAGACGATGGTTCGTAGAATATTGCTGGATATTCAGAAGATTTCAGACAATTAATTGATGGCTCTATACTAGAAGGGCTTCCTGTCTAGGAGTATTAATCATCTGAGGGTTGAGCAACATGAACTTGCTGGAGTGTCATATTCCTCTTGCATAGTCGGGGAAAACCTGGTTGCATCCCGAAGACGTTGTCGCTCTATACTAGAAGGCATGTTGTCTAGGAGCCGCCCAATCTTTCGATTCTATACAGTATGAGATGTGCCGTGGCCTCAGCTGGAAGATACACATCTACATCTTCTCTGAGAGACTTTCTCCATCAGAGGTGGCATGAGATTTCATGCATGGAGACATGGGTCTCGATATTCATCCGTTTGCCGGATCCGAAGTAATTACTTAAATTCCTCAGTATTCATGAGATGTGCCTCAACTGAGAGACTACTCATTCACATGTACTCTGAGAGATAGTTTTCTCAGTCAGAGATTTTATGGCATGAGATTTCATGCTTTAATGAGAAACATGAGCCTCAATACTCATCCGGTTGCCGAATCTGGAGTATAGTTTTACAATTCTACCCTTTGTCGAAAATCCACCATCTACATTAAGTCCCATGCTTAGTGAGGAACAGTTAGGTTCCTCGCTCAGCATTGAATGGTGATTTTCCAGGTACAAATAAAAATAAGTAATTGAACTTAGTTATATGATAAGATATTACCGGATTTCGACCGAATGAGCAAACCATGGTTTGAGCGGAAACCCCAGTGGCATAACAGAGTGTCATCCAGTAAACATGAATTGGTGTAGAACCGCTGATTCGATGGTGGAACCTTGATTGGTTTAGGATTCACGGGCCGAGCCTGAAAAGGAAATCCTTAAAGAATTAGGTTTTGGAAATAAAATTAGGTATAAAAGGAATTAATCCCTTTGTTTTTTTTTTTATTTCTATCCCACGTCCACCACCTTCTTCACCTCCCCTTCCCTTCACGTCCGAGCATCAGGATGAGCAGAAGAAAATTCGCCGGAGTCGCCGATCGCCGACCGCCGGCGCCGTCAGTCACCGTCCGGCCAACTCCGACCGGGTAAAAAATAATATCAAAATCTTGCTGATTTTATGAGTTGTTCATGGTGAAATTCTATACATGTATATATATTAGTGTGAGTTTTGTAGAAAAGCCCTTATTTTATTAAACGTATGTTCGTTCGATCGTTAGTTTATGAAACTAGCAACAATCCCTAACTTGAGAGAGATTTTTCTTTGAAAACAGACCCGTGTCCAGTAGTAAAATTTTGTTTATGAGCTTTCATGGGAAACAAAACTTTATGTTAAGAGTTGTGAGCTTTCACAAAACCAAAGTAAACCTCGTTTTAAAAAATAGTGTTCATTCGAGGAAAAAATAGATTTTTCTTTGCATGTAAACTTATGTTCAGTGATAAAACCTTATTTATGAGCTTTCATGAGAACTAATATTTTATCACAAGAGGTGTGAGCTTTTACAAAACTAGCATAAACCTTCATTTTAAAGAAAATGCTGATACGAAGAAAAATAGATTTTTTTTTAATATATATGTAGCCGTGACATATTATGTGGGATATGATGACATATTTCATTCACATGGATTTGTTCTCTTTGAAATAAAATTTTGAAAATTTACGTGAACAAATTATACTAGCTATTGCTTTGTAAAATCAAGACGCGGGTTTTGAGTAACCTTCAAAACTAGACAATTTATTTATGATGAAATAATGTCTTGTTGTAAATTTCATAGGTGTTGATGGTGGATTTTAGTTCAGGGCTAAAGTTGTAAAACCAAATTTTTGTACAGCTGTCCTGCAAAGGATAATGCAATTTGATAAGTGATGAATACTTCTCCGCTTTATTGATTTACCTAGAATGGAGCATGTAGCAACAATCCCAAGTATTCTGTGAACTTTAGCATTACCAATTAATGCATGAATCGCCTCGTATTTCCGGTGCTGTTCTCAGCAGAACTCTCATAGTTGGTGCGGCATGATGACTGATTGTTACTCTCAGTAGAGTAATATTAATATCCAAGTATCAACAGTGAGGCATGCACGAAATACCCGTACATGCTACACTATTCTCTTACAAAGAGGATCATCTCTCGGTGTGTTATACTAGCTCGATCGAGCATAATTGAATCTAGACTATCCATAGAAGTCTCAGAAATAGTCACGACCATGCAAGTTGGCGGAATGATTTAACTAGCCTAGACGAACCCTAGCAGGAACAGGCTATCACTGCAATGACCACCAATGGGCCTATTTACGCCATGGCCGGTCAGGTACCAGTCACGCTCGTCCAATAGCCACCAAACGTCAGCCAAAGTTAGATGTCCGTGATGGCACGAAGCGGCTTGGAAGAACTCTTATGAGCAAAGACTGCCTACAGCAGTCTCAAACCCATCACAGCCGATCATCTTCACCGCCATAATTGGACGACGCGGAGCGTCCCATCCCTGGTCACGCAAGCACCGTTCTGCACACCGACGGCCCCCTGTTTACCTGCATATCCGACCATCTCATGACCTAGCCAGGGAGGAGCAAACGTTCACCCATAATCTGGCCGACGTGATGATTTAAGGGTCGCTAAGGGTCTCAAACTGATCACGACCATCCAACTACGCCGGCATGTTTGGATGGCCTAGATCAAGCCCATGACCGTCAGTCAGATAGCGTCATGATCACTACGGTTCTAATGTGGGTCCCACATGGTCGTCCTTCCCAAAGGGGGAGCTTATCCTACCAAATCGTTAGGTTGAAGTCATATACGCACGACTGATTCAAAACCCTAATTAGGGTTTGCGGCATATTTTATGTGTCGCTAATCGACCATGAGCGTCCGTTTTTTCCAGCTTGGATGAAGGGTCCAGGAATAGATTAAGCAGGTCCGGAGAGTATCAACATGATCAATGTGGGCCCATCTATCTCCATGTACGATCGACCACATAGCTCAACGTCTTGGTTCACGCGCACTGAAGGTGGCATGCCACGCCCCTTTAGGAATCCTTTGCGGCACAGGATTCCTGTCGCAAATCAATCTCAACCACTCTTCTTTACCAGTAAACTTGAGTGGCCTAGATCGTACCTTCGTATGATAGTAAAGTATGTACATGGACACCAGCATGTCGTCTACACACATGCCTGATCGGTCCTATAACTTCCCATCCTTGGATTCGACCAAGCTGAAAGAAAGAACTTGCGTACCTCCTAAACCCTAATCCGGCGGTCGCAGATGAGGGTCGCAAGTCATCTCTGATTAAAGGTTTTTCTGAATGTTCGTAGTAGCAATAAAAGATTCGTTCTCTCGGAAGTTGTTAAGATTAAATTAAAAGGTTTAACGAAAATAATAAAAGAGAGAGTCAGTGGGTTTAGGATTTCACCGAATTTATAACATAGGGTTCAATTTACTTATTCTCAACAATTTAAGCTCATTAAACAAAACAACACCGACTCTTATTTTTTTGCCAGAGTAGATCCTCAAAATATTAATTGTATCCCCTAAGCATAGATTATCTAAACAAAGCATAACCTATCTAATTGAATCACAACTAATTTAATCGAATCATAAATAAATTCAAAACAAGTGCAAAGTCATATAGAAAATAAAACAAATTCACCCATGTATAAAATTCAGCTTCCTCCGTCGACCCAGTGTAGGGGTCTAGCTTCTCATGATAAAAACACACTCAAAAATATAATTTATGGCTCAAATGGTGTTTTTATTAAAGAAAACTAATAATACAACTTGTTTGCAACGCTTCAACGGTGTTATAAAGGCCACCGTTACAATGAAATTCCAAAACTGTTGCTAGTGTTGCTGTTACAGAAAACAAATGTTTTACTCTGTCGCAGAAAACTGTCGTTCATGGGAAAGAACTATGACAGTTTAAAACGACAGACTACAAGTGTAGTCTGTTCTTCTTCTTCTTCTTCTTCTGCGACGAAGCAGAAAGTTGCTCTGCAACTCTTGATTCTTGTCCCCTACTCTCGATAACCCTTCTATGAGTCCCCAACAACATATTTATAGCCAATGAGACCCATCGAATCTCGCTCATTCACTCTATATAATCCTCTTTAACTCGGCGAAAGAAAATATTTCGAGAATATTTTCTTTCTTTTTTTTCTTCTCCTGT
Organism: Papaver bracteatum; assembly: GCA_023529315.1. NCBI lineage: Eukaryota > Viridiplantae > Streptophyta > Magnoliopsida > Ranunculales > Papaveraceae > Papaver > Papaver bracteatum. The sequence continues at coordinate 2,356,963 of JAJJWX010004691.1, read as the reverse complement.
ACGCGTCTGCCAGTGTCCCGGCTTCCTTATTTATCTTCTACACGATCCAACAGTCTTTAGAGTCTTCCATGCACGCACAAAACACATTGAATCTCCTCCAAATCCCGTGAATACCTCAACTTCCCACATACTCTCATGTTTCCAACCCGTTAATTAACTAGCCAATTCTAGCCACTTCTGGGTCAAACGAACAGCCTTACCAACTCTGTTAGGCCCTAAGGAAGATACCCAAACAATTCCAGACCTTTAGTCTCACGGAATCATGCTTGAATCTTCAACCAAAGTTCTGCCAGGCAAGAACTTTCTTTTCCCCAAAGCTGTTCTTCTTGTTTTCATCAACCAATGATTTTGACCAATTTTAACCGATTCTAAAGCACATACCATCCCTGTCTAGATGAATTGAGTCGACCCAACAAAAACCAGCCATTGAATCGACTTTTAACACCTCCAAAACCGAAACCCAATTTTGTTCCTTAGTTTCCCGCCATAACTGGATTTCAAAAGGTTGAAGATGAGGTGCCCCTTATCCTGTACGGAAGTCCCTTTAGCAATTTGGGTGTAAAAAGCAATTCTTGGGGGCGCGAATAACCACAGGATCCAAATAACAAAGAAGGTGGCCCTTAGCAATTAGACACCCCTTAGTAATTGAGGTGCCCCTTAACTGATATTGAGAGTCCGAATAACACGTGTCCTCCGGGGTACAAAAACACTTTTCGAGTAACTTTCTCCATAAGCGCTTATTTGACAAAAACACCTACAAAGAAGATTATTAGTGATAAAATGAGTCCTAGTTAATGTATTTATGGGTGAAATTGCGTCGCACTTTCGTGCTCATCAAATTCCCCCACACTTACATTTTGCTAGTCCTCGAGCAAAACTGAAAATTGACCCGCTACACAGCTGGTCATGGAGAGACGTCTGCTAAACAGCTAGACGGAACCACTAAACAGTGGTCTAGAGATGTCTGCTACACAGCTAGACCGATCTGTTAAACAACGAGATCGAGACATGTCTGCTAAACAGCGAGACGAATCCACTAAACAGTGGATAGAGATGTCTGCTAAACAGCCAGACAGAAAGACCCGCTAAGCAACTGGTCATATGATGCAAAAAAAAAAAAAAAAAAAATAGACCCGCTCAACAGCTGGTCATATCATGCAAAATTTTTTTTTTTTTTTTTTTTTTTTTTAAAGACCCGCTACACAGCTGGTCATGATAAGCAAGAAAATTCCTGAAACAGAAAAATAAAACGTTAACCACTCCCCCACACTTAAATATTACATTGTCCTCAATGAAATTGAGTCATCCAACGTAAAAATTAAGATGGGAAATAAAAATAAAATTAAACAAAAATAAATAATTATACCTACTGGAATGTACAAAAACAGATCCCCATAAATTAATAACCTGAAAACTTGGGGATCGACCCAAAATACAATATTTACAAATGACAGCTTCACAATTATTTTATGGAAAAAATGGGACACTAAAACTGTCAGAAAACAAAATTTACCCCTAAACCAAGTTTTTACTGCACATGGAAGTGCGTAAAGAACAAAGTATGGGGATTCTATTGAAACTGGGGAAATATTAATTGATTCATGCACGATATCAGGAATAGGCAAGTCCTCCGGGTATTTAGATGAAAAGTATTCCAATAAAATTTTAGAAGCACACAATTCTAACCCTAAATTAGGCAACTTTTGGAAGTCTAGGGGTCTAGAAACAACCGCTAAGTCGGGTGAATAGTCTTGTGAGGTAGATTCATTTATTGAATTAGGCGAATCAACCACACAATCATCCACAGGGTCATCTATATGTTCTGTTTGGAACAGAGAGTCACTATCAGATTCATCCTCATCAACAAATAATTTTTGACATTCAAGAACTCTCAATCTTTGCTCCAAACTAGGTGGTGCGTGTTTGTAATACTTCTCATAAATAGTTTGGTGTGATTCTTCACTTACCTCATGTGGATCAGAAACTCCATACCATTGACTACGCATATATTCAGCAAGCGTCATCTCAGATGAGGTTTCCTGATTATTCGACTTTCTATGCATATATTCCGCCAACGTCATCGTAGGCGACGTCTCCTCAAAAGAAGTCATCATCCTGAAAAGAAATAGAAAAAGAAACGCATAAAAAGGAAAAAATAAAAACTAAAATTAAAAGAAAATACTGTACAAAATAAAAATAAACCTAAAAATTAATAATCTAAAAACAAATCCGCGTCGCAACGGCGCCAAAATGATTAAAGGTTTTTCTGAATGTTCGTAGTAGCAATAAAAGATTCGTTCTCTCGGAAGTTGTTAAGATTAAATTAAAAGGTTTAACGAAAATAATAAAAGAGAGAGTCAGTGGGTTTAGGATTTCACCGAATTTATAACATAGGGTTCAATTTACTTATTCTCAACAATTTAAGCTCATTAAACAAAACAACACCGACTCTTATTTTTTTGCCAGAGTAGATCCTCAAAATATTAATTGTATCCCCTAAGCATAGATTATCTAAACAAAGCATAACCTATCTAATTGAATCACAACTAATTTAATCGAATCATAAATAAATTCAAAACAAGTGCAAAGTCATATAGAAAATAAAACAAATTCACCCATGTATAAAATTCAGCTTCCTCCGTCGACCCAAAGTGTAGGGGTCTAGCTTCTCATGATAAAAACACACTCAAAAATATAATTTATGGCTCAAATGGTGTTTTTATTAAAGAAAACTAATAATACAACTTGTTTGCAACACTTCAACGGTGTTACAAAGGCCACCGTTACAATGAAATTCCAAAACTGTTGCTAGTGTTGCTGTTACAGAAAACAAATGTTTTACTCTGTCGCAGAAACTGCTGTTCATGGGAAAGAACTATGACAGTTTAAAACGACAGACTACAAGTGTAGTCTGTTCTTCTTCTTCTTCTTCTCTGCAGCAGCAGAGAAGTTGCTCTGCAACTCTTGATTCTTGTCCCCCTACTCTCGATAACCCTTCTATGAGTCCCCAACAACATATTTATAGCCAACAGACCCATCGAATCTCGCTCATTCACTCCATATAATCCTCTTTAACTCGTGCAAAAGAAAATATTTCGAGAATATTTTCTTTCTTTTTTTCTTCTCCTGTACGCGTCTGCAGGTGTCCTGGCTTCCTTATTTATCTTCTACACGATCCAACAGTCTGTTAGAGTCTTCCATGCACGCACAAAACACATTGAATCTCCTCCAAATCCCGTGAATACCTCAACTTCCCACATACTCTCATGTTTCCAACCCGTTAATTAACTAGCCAATTCTAGCCACTTCTGGGTCAAACGAACAGCCTTACCAACTCTGTTAGGCCCTAAGGAAGATACCCAAACAATTCCAGACCTTTAGTCTCACGGAATCATGCTTGAATCTTCAACCAAAGTTCTGCCAGGCAAGAACTTTCTTTTCCCTAAAACTGTTCTTCTTTTTTTCATCAACCAGATGATTTTACAGCCAATTTTAACCGATTCTAAAGCACATACCATCCCTGTCTAGATGAATTGAGTCGACCCAACAAAAACCAGCCATTGAATCGACTTCTAACACCTCCAAAACCGAAACCCAATTTTGTTCCTTAGTTTCCCGCCATAACTGGATTTCAAAAGGTTGAAGATGAGGTGCCCCTTATCCTGTACGGAAGTCCCTTTAGCAATTTGGGTGTAAAAAGCAATTCTTGGGGCGCGAATAACCACAGGATCCAAATAACAAAGAAGGTGGCCCTTAGCAATTAGACACCCCTTAGTAATTGAGGTGCCCCTTAACTGATATTGAGAGTCCGAATAACACGTGTCCTCCGGGGTACAAAAACACTTTTCGAGTAACTTTCTCCATAAGCGCTTATTTGACAAAAACACCTACAAAGAAGATTATTAGTGATAAAATGAGTCATAGTTAATGTATTTATGGGTGAAATTGCGTCGCACTTTCGTGCTCATCAATCTCGTCCGTCCAACTTTGCCAGTTTGGACTGACAGCCTAAGACGGGAATTAGGCTACCAACCACTCTTCCACATGGAGTGATCGACCAAGTCATATGTTGCTTGTATAGCCTCCAAATAATCACTCGAAGTAGGCTGGACATGAAGCTATTTTAAGACGCTCAAACAACAATGCTTCGTACATACTGAATATATTCGATGCAGTACCTGCATATAATACACACGATACTTCATAAGTATCGACTTCCTAAATAACTTAGTTATTTAATCTAGTATTACATGCTACATTCTGTGGGTCCCACGATCCACACACTCGAGACATCAATCATGTCACAAACTAGGGGATACATACTGGGTATTGGTCTGGTGGTTTATAGCATGCATTGTGCAACGTGCCATCATAAGAACGTGTCAGGAATACATGGACAGTTAGTGATGATGGGAGAAGTGGGCAAGACTGATCGTGTGACGCCAACACACAACTCCACAACTCCATCACTCCACTTCCTCCACTTCCCACGAGAGATGTGAATAAGGTTCAAAAGACTTGTATAAATAGGTTCTCCTCCCTATTTCCAAAAAAGGACAAGAAAGAAATCAGGTATTAATACAATCGTATTAAAAACACCCAGAGCCTGCTTGCATTATTCGTAATCCTGCTCACCTTTCTGTTAAAAGTCATAAAACAACCTTTACCTTCAAAATATTAACACCTTATTCGCTTCCCTCACTAAGATCAACCCCATCTCCTTCACTTTGTGACCGAAACAAGTCTAGAACGGCCATTTCTTGGTTTATGCCACAATTGTATAGATTGATCTCTCGAATCAAAAGCACTCCCGTGCAGTGCATTTGTTTAGGGTTTAGATTCATTTCTCATCCACACACCCCCAATTACCAAAACTAGCAGAAATAGTTTTCACCCATAAATAATTGGCGACCACAGTGGGAGATTAATCTCTCGGCCATAATATCAACTTCTTCAATACCCAATCCCATTGGTTGATTTCAAAATGGTTGATCTTATGACTCAACGAATAATTTCGAATTCCGGTCAAAGTTCCTCCAGCAAAGATTCCCCTCCTCCGAATGGTGTAACCGCAAGAATGCCAACATTTATCGAGTTAGCGCGGGTGCAGGAGATTCACACGAAGAACATGGACCTGATCAAAGAAACGATAAATAGCATACTCGACCTCCTCGTCAAGATGACATCAGATATGAGCGGTCCCCTTGTCACAGAGATTTACACACTGGGGACTGATCCTCACATCGATCCTCCTCAAGTCAACAGTTTCACCATGAACCAAAGGCCGGTGGACCATGAGGCTGCTTCTCTAGTGGAAAAAACCTCCAAAGCACCGGATATGTCTGTGAATACCGTTATATTCACAGAAGAAGACATGATGGCGGAAGAAGGTCATAACCGAACCCTGCACGTTACTGCACACATCAAGGATTCAGAGTTCAAGAAGGCCCTCGTCGACACAGGAGCGTCTTCGAATGTTATTACCCGCAAGACACTCAGGACATCCAAGGTTCGCTCGAACAAGATCGTGCGGCGGCCTACCACGATGTCAGACTTTGAGGGAAACCAAACCAACACGTACGGGTATGTTAATCTGAATTTATCTATAGGACCCGTCCAGTTTAAAGTGAAATTCGAAGTCATAGAAAAGGAGCCGGACTACCACATGATATTGGGGAGACCGTGGCTTCATGAAAATAGAATTGTTCCTTCAACGTATCACCAGTGCTTGAATACTATGCTGAATAAAGAAGTCGTATGTATCCCTGCATCATTCTCTTATTACGCACCGATCTGTGACGTAGAGTTGTTTGAGCCGAAAGAAACTCTACGGGAAGAATTAGGGAAAGTTCATTGCATCACACTCCCCGCGTGGGCATCAATCCGGGAGGAGGACCGACTTGCATCGTTGAAGGCTAAGGCCCACGATATGTCAGAACATTCTTATTCGTCTGGTGAAGCTACAACTCATGTCCACACTAAAAGAGAGAGAACTTTTGTGGCAAGCCATGATCAGAAGGGAAAGACCATATACCGACGCCGCTGTTAGCAATTAGCAGGGGAGGCTATTACCCATCCTCTCTGCCCAATGGAATGCTGCAACAACGAGGAGCCACATGAATAGGTATTGGATGCTCCACGACAGCTGCAGGACAGTACCAACTCCACGACCGATGAGATCGAAGTTGTTAATATCGGGAGTGAAGAATTCCCCAGGCCTATCTCCATCAGCTCAACCCTGTCCACAGATGAACACACGAAACTTTTGCAACTTCTCAAGGAATAGCAAGACATATTCGCTTGGACGTATGAAGAAATGCCCGGTTTAGATGAAAAATTGGTCACCCATCACCTGCATGTCATACCTGGATCCAAACATATTAAACAGTCTTCGACGCAATTCAGGCACGAAGTGGAGGAGCAGATCAAGACTGAGATACAGAAGCTGCTAGCTGCTGGCTTCATTAAACTCATTCATCACCCGACCTGGTTGGATAATGTGGTTCCAGTGAAAAAGAAAAACGGGCAGATAAGGTGTTTTGTGGATTTCAGAGACTTGAACAGATGTTATCTCAAAGATGATTTACCTCTACCTAATATCGACATGTTAGTAGATGCAACCAGTGGGCATGACATGTTCTCCTTTATGGATGGATATATCGGGTACAATCAGATAAGAATGTACGAGCATAACGCAAGTAAGACAACTTTTCAAACTCCTCTCGGAAATTTTTATTATATGTTTATTCCATTTGGATTGAAGAATGCCGGTGCGACCTATCAACGCGCTATGATGGCAATCTTCCGCGACATGATGCATAAGCAAGTTTAAGACTACGTGGATGATGTAGTAGTCAAATCGAAGGACCGGTCGGATCATACGAGAGTCCTACGACAGGTGTTCGAAAGGTGCCGTGAGTACAAATTGAAGATGAATCCATTTAAATGCGCTTTCGTTATTTCTTCATGCAAATTTCTAGGATTCCAGGTAACTGCGAAGGGAATCGAGGTAGACCCGTCCAAGACTCAAGCTATCCTCACAATTCCGCCACCATGAACTGTGAAGGAACTCCAAAGATTTATGGGAAAGGTAAACTACGTTGCCCAGCTCGTTGCTTCGTTCACCCCCTTGCTGAAAAAAAGAGCAAGCTTCATCTGGACTGCGCTACAACAGGAAGAGTTTCAGAAGATTCAACGGATGTTATCATCTTTAGCAGTCATGAAGTCTCCCGTTAAAGGGAGACCACTGTGCCTCTACACTTCCTTCAGCGATACTGCCGTATGGGCCTTGCTCGCACAGGAGGATGATGAGGGGGTCGAACATACCATATACTATTTCAGTCGAGTATTAAGAGATGTTGAACTCAGATATCCCAAAGCGTAGAAAGCATGTATATCCCTAATTCACTCCATTCAGAAGTTCAGACATTACCTACTGTCCAACAAGGTGGTACTCATATCTAAATCTGAACCTGCGAAGTTTTTACTTTCAAAGATGGTCTTGATGGTAAGGAAGGCCAAGTGGCTTCTCCAAATATTGGAGCTAGAAATAACGTTCATATCACCGAGAGCTATCAAATGGAAAGCCGTTGCTGATTTACTGGAAGCATTCCCTGGAGAAGGCACTACTGCATTACACGAGGATCTTCCCGGAGAATTTCCAAAGATCTCCATTGTCGAAGGAGAGGTGTGGCTACTGTACTTCGATGGATCTGCCACTCCTAGCAATAACAATGGTGGAGCAGGCGTGGTCCTGGTATCTCCAACTGGAGAAGTTTTCTCACATTCTTTCAAGTTGGACTTTCAGTGCACCTACAACTCAGAGGAGTATGAAGCCTTTATCATATGACTATCAATATCCAAGCAAGCAGGGGCCACTCGCCTAGAGAGATAAGAGGTGACTCTAAATTACTGGTTAACCAGATGAATGGAGTATATGCATTAAAGAAAGCAACGCTAGCCCCATATCGATCAGAAGCGCAAAAATTGTTAAACTACTTTGCAGATGCAACCATAACCCATTTTGGTCGCGGAAACAACATACACGCCGATTTTTTAGCCACACTAGCATCCAAATTTCAGTTTGAAGGCTTGGAAGAGACTTTTACGGTAAGTAGGAGGATAGTGGAATCAACATGGCTATCACAACACGAAGACATTGAGACCTATGATTGGCGAACTCCTATTATTCAAGAACTCAACAGTTCGCTTTCTCAAGGAAAGGTCAGTCTCAAAACTCCGCAGAGCAATTTCATGCTTCATGGTATACTATATCATCAAAACCCGGATGGTTCCCTATCGAGATGTCTCGGGGATGAAGAGGCGCAGTTGCAGCTTAACCGCGTTCATGCTGAAACTTATGGGCAAACATTGGTGGTAATTCTCTACCGTCATCTTCAACGCCTAGGCTATTATTATCCAGAAATGGAGGCTCAATCTCGCTCACTCCAGAAGTCTTGCACCAACTTCCAAGTGCCGCCACATCAATTGGAGGTTTTCAACGTAAATCACGCTGGGGACTGGAGAGAACCATACATTAGCTATCTCCGCAATGGAGTAGCTCCTGCCAATCCAAAGGATACTTTCAAGATGAATCAAAAGGAGAAACGATTCGTATTTATCGAAGGGATCCTATACCGTAAAAGCTTTGGAGGCGATCTACTATGGTGTCTATCTAAGGAAGAAATTCCAACTATGTTGAAAGAAATGCATGAAGGGGAACATCAAGGGAAGAGGAAATTGTTTCTCCGGTACATGAGAAATACTATTGGCCAACCATATAGGATGATGCAGCTTTATTCTTTCAACACTGTCACGATTGTCAAGTTCACGAGAACCTCGTTCACGCACCTTCCACTTCTCTACACTCGATAAGCAGTCCATGGCCCTTTTATAGCTGGGGACTTGACATTATTGAGAGGATTAATCCGTCATCGTCAAAGCAACATGAGTATATCATAACTGCAATTGACTATTTTACCAGTTGGGTTGAAGCCATCCCTCTATGAGGAACTATAGGAGCAACAATTGTCGCCTTCATCAAAGAATACATCATTTGTCGGTTTGGTGTACCCAAGCATATCATCACCGACAATGACACTCCCTTTGTAAACAAACAGGTATGAGAGCTGCTTGAAGAATATGGGATTAAACAGGTATTCTCCACCATTTACTACCCTCAAGGAAACGGACAAGCTGAGAGTACCAACAAGACGCTGATCCGGATCCTCAGTCGAACAGTGCATGATAATCCCAGGGACTGGCACGAACAGCTTCCTATGGCGCTGTGGGCGTTTCGAGCAACACCTAGAAGTTCCATTGGAGTGTCTCCGTATTCACTTTTTTACGATGCGGACGCAGTCCTCCCGGCAGAAATCAGGATTCCGTCAGCCAGGATTGTAGCAGCAAGCGGGGTCCACTGGAACGAGGATGAAGCATCTAGCTTGATAATTGCTGAGTTGGACACTCTGGATTTCAGATAAATCAAGGAAGAGGAGCGTGCTCAGGTATACATGAACATGATCTCCAGGGCATATGACAAGGCTGTGAAGCCACGTGTTTTTAAAGTAGGAGATTTGGTCTTGAAGACAGCGAAGCACTTTCAGCAAGACATGTATGCACCAAAGTTCTCTCCGAAGTGGGAATGTCCCTATGTGATTACCAAGGCTTACAGTATCGGCTACTACAAAATCGTTAAGATGGATGGAGGCAAGTTAGAAGCATTCTTTAACGGAAAATGGCTCAAGGCATACCATGCTTGATCATTGTCCCATGACATAACAATGCAGGCATTTTCATTACGCGTTTGAATTATCGGTTTATTCAACAACAAAAAAATAGCTTCATCCATCTATCAAAAATCAATGCAGTTCATTTCTTGAGAAAGTTCAGAAGGGAAATCAACAATAAAGAAATATGGCTTAGAATAGGCCATCTAACAGGTTATTATTCCTATAGAGCACCATCTTCAGCGTGGTTTGGTATCTCTCTGTCCTATCCTTCAAGTCTTGTACTGCCTGTTTCACCTTCTTTGATTCCGCAGCCATAGCCTTATCCTCCTCCAAGATAGATTTCGCAGCAGGAATAACATTCGCGAGGATACCAGCTCGATCAACCTTGATGATGTCAAGACGCTGCTGTAACCAGCCCACATTGAAGTCCATGGATTCGTAGGTAGATACCATGTTCTCCCACTTTTCGAGGTTTGATTCAGCGACGTTGAAGATGGAAATATTCTCCATCTCAGCAATCATGGGAAGAAGGCAGTTTAATGTAGTGACCAGAGCGGATGAACAGTGTCAAACTACATTCCTGGTTGCGATATGGCCATACTTTCTCCACATCTTTGTGTACAAAGGCACAAAATCCTTCTGCACTAAGAATCCACCGACGTCTCGGTAGCTGGAAGATAGGCGTTTCATGTGTACATCGAATGAGAGACCCGCATTGGGGTATTCGTAAGATTAGATACCCAGATAAACATCTTCAAGGTACGCAGCGGTAGGCATGTATGAATTCGAAGGAAGAGGACCGGTTAAGTCATCATCGTCGATAACTATCACACATGTTCCAGTGGGGTATCTCTGCAAAAAGAAAGGATCATTCGCCTGATCATCATGAATAATGAACAACTGTTCGAAAAAGAAAAAGGAAAGAAAGACAAACCGGTATGACTTTCTTGACTCGGAGAACACGAGCAAGAGATTCGTCATGAGTCCCAGACGCAGGTCGTGCGCGCTTAACAGAAGACCCTGGATGGTATGAAGAAGATGATCCACTGTTGTCCAACATGATGAGGAAACGGAGTTTCCGCCAGAGAACCCTATTGTAAAATTATGAAAAGTGGTTCAAAATTTACACACGCATATATATTGAGGAAACCCTAAGGGAAGAGTAAAGTGGTTGCGGCGAAGCCTACCCGATATATGAGGATTCAACACCGACCAAGTCATACTTTCTTTCAAACCCTAATCAAAAATTGGGAGAGCAGCTAGATACAAACGATTTGGCCAGCAGTGTGTAAACACCCACGCCGGGAATCCCATTATAAGAAGAATTCCATTCCTGACTCAAATGCCTAAGGGAGGAAGCCTAATAGACACATTTTTGTGTCTGAATTGTCCTCAGTGTCTCTATTGTTAGTGCTTGATTTTATACTTATTATGGTGTTTTTATGTTTGTGTAGGTGTTTTTGGAGAAATACACTTGTGTAGAAAAAGTTGCTCAAAAAGTGTTATTTGGACCCCTGGAGAAAATTACTAAAGGCACACAAAAAATTTGATAAAGGCACCTGCACTTTGGATATGGGCACCACCTTCTTCTTTATTTTCAAAAAGAATATTGGCGGGAAATTTGGTTTCAACAATAAAGGATTTATTATCTTTAACATAAGAATATCTTCTTGCCTTATAAATAGGAAGTTTTGAAGAAAAAGGAACTTATCTTGTATTAAACAAGAAAGATATCCTTAGAAGATTTTATCTTGGATTTTATTCTGCGAATTAAAGAGGATATGGGTTTAGTAAAGAAATATAGAGAATAAAGAGAAGGAAAAATTCCTGAAGATATTTTTGATTAAAAAGAAGAAGATTTTGGAGTTATAGAAGAATATATTTGAGTAATGTGTATTTGTGTGTATAAATAGAGAGCTAGAGAGCACATTTGGGGAGGGGAGTTTTGGTAGCGCAAATTTGTTGCTTTTGTTATTTTTCTTCATTTTCACCATTGTAAACACTTTTCCAGCAATAAAATAATCTGTTGAGAGTGTCTACAACATGAGGAGCTAGACCCCAACACTGAGACGTCGGAGGAAGACGAATTCATACATGGGTAATATTATTTAATTCTTTTTAAGACTTTTGCACTAATTTTAATTGAAATATGATTTGAATTAATTGGTTGTTATTTAATTTGATGAGGTATGCTTAGATTAAATGTTTGATACATCATGCTTATGATTTACAACTAATCTTTTGAGAATCTACCTTGGCAAAATCAGAGTCCATATTAATTTTATTTATTGAGCTTTAATTGTTGAGAATAAATAAATTGAACCGTATGTTATGAATTCGACGAAATCCTAGTCCCAGTAACTCTCTTCATCCCGTGAAAATATTTTGTATATATTTTTCTTTTATTTTAGTTTATTAATTCTTAAAATCAATCCCATCAAGTCCGAGTGAACGACAACTCTACTTACCACTATTCAAAATTCGATCAATTTTTGGCGTCGCCGACGCGAACTTGTGTATAGATTTGTTTTTAGGTTTTTTTTATTTTTTTTTTATTTTTTTTTTCTCTTTTACGCCTTTGGTATTTTTTTTGATTCTTTTCAGATTTGGAGCGAAGCTACAAGGAAATAAAAAGTGTTATAAAAGGAAAGCATCGCCAAAGAAGGAAAGAAAAGAGGAGTCCAAGGAGTGAAGAAGATTTTGTAAATAATTATTTTTTTTCCTTTTATTTTTAGAAACTGTAATTAGGAAAATATTTTTGTAATCTTTTATTTTTGGACATTTTTTATTCTTTATTTTTGGAATTTGGACTTTAAACTTTGGGACATTATTTTAAAACCCTAAGGAAGGGTTATTTTGAATATAAACTGCACATGGAAGGACGACAGTTATGATACTGCCTCGGGCCCTCGGGTTTGTACATGACATATGAGTCGTGGCCCGAGTCAACTTCAACGGTTCATCCCCCGTCTGGAACGAGAGGTAAGAATTCTAAACACCCGCGAATCCCCTGTCAACGGGTTTACTGGATGATTTTGTATGCATATATGTTGAGGTCTTGAATACGGCTGCTTTAATTTCCTAGTAAATGGAAAGGCCTGGCCATACAAGATAAGGGTTCGAATTTCATCACCGTTCTCTTCTTGTCCGCCTTAGGAAAACGATACCAAACGCGAACCTAAGCTTAAAATACTGACTAGAAAGAGACCGATAGGGTAACGAGCTTAATACGAAAGTCATTCGAAAAATATTGGTTACTATTTTAAGCATACTTCGAAGTTCATGATGGTTTCTGTAAGTTGAATGCATGACTGCGCCGCCTTGTAATGCGGTGAGGCCTTGGGTATCAAATCTCCACGTAGCTTCCCTCGCCTATATTCAACTTACTTTGACTCGGATTGATTCCAAAGGGGTTTGCTTAAATTATAACGAATTCCCTTTCGAAGGATTAGAAGCTGGTCTAGAAACAATCTAAGTGGAGCCATCATGCTTTGTTTGCTAGAAATCAGTAGGTTTGTTGTGGTCGAGTCAGCCTTGTTTTTGCTTGTGTAGAATTCCCTTGCAGTTGGGATATCAAACTGGTATTATAATAGCCATCACAATGAATATGAATATCCAACTGAACAATATGGACATCACTCTTTTTATGACCATAGTGTGAATAGTGGTTGGGAACGCCAACCTTTTGAAGGTTATGGGTCATACCATGGTGAGCCCAGTTACTATCAACACGTGCATCAGTCTTACGAGCAAGAAGATTATAATATTAGTTATTCGTCTCTAGAGGATACAATCAAACTATTGAAAAGTAGTCATTTTTATGATCCTTCTCTTCCTACTCCTTCTTTAGAAGAGTCCCTCAGGAAGTTAACTGAGTCGACACGTAAGTTAGCTGAGATGAATGGTATAGTTATGGACAAAAGAACTACAATAATGAGTGAACCTTCTTTAGAAGATACCCTCAAGTGGATAGCTGAGATGAACGAAATAATTGCTCGAAATAATCTGAATTTCCAACACAGTGTTCCCAGTTTCACCTTTGAAAATGAGGATAGTTACTATCACCTAATCAAGATGACGAGGATAGAATTGGAGACACTATTTTAGATGAGGTTCAACCATTTTCGTATTATTATGAGGATAGTGTTAATGAAGAATCTTACATATGTAGGCATAGTGATCAGGAAATGGTTACTCCAGTTGAGATTCATAATGATAGTATTATTTCTGGTCCAAATCCCGATAATTTTAATGATTATTCACCTATTCAAAAGGATGTGGATTTGACTAGAGATACCACCGTTTTAGACGATGTAGTTCATGATCCTTTAGCCCGTAGTGTGTTGGATTATCCATTATTTGATGTGCCTATCAGTGAATCGGAGGAAGTAACTATGATGAACACCTTAGTTGATGAGCCTTTACTAGAAAATTTCTCTGATAATCTTTTATATGATTGTGATGATGGTTTAGAGGAAAGAGTTTATTCTGAGAATATTGTTTTAGAGTCCAACGATTTAAAAACTATAGTCTTAGATGAAGAAGATGAACTTGTAGTGCTTTTAAATGTGAGTGACGATGTATCACCTGAGTATAACCTACAAGAATAAATTGACCATTTTCAGGATTCTGATGATCTAGAAATTAGGGAAATTATAGCTAGTCTATCTAGAGACACCCAAAATTCTAAGTTTGGGGGTGATTATCATTCTTCCTGTGCCTTACCTTCAGCTCTTATAGAGATCCCTCACGTGGGACTTGATATATGTTCCTCAACCATTGTGCCATATTACCTTCATACTAGCTCTCCCGAACCTAGTCATTCACATAAAGAAGTTCAGTTGTTAGAAACCCATCCTCTGGTTGATGTGGTTTACCCAGGCTATGAAACCCAAATTGACTTTGTTTTCCCACCAAATATTTTTCTTCCAAATGTGGGAACGTATGAGTTTGAAATGTGTCAGTTATTAAGTTTTGAGACTAATCCTAAGTACTTTAGGAGAATAGAATCAACATATTTGCTTAAAATTGACCACCTCTTTCATTGTGGTCAGCTTTGTGAGTCAAATCTAATTGACTTAGAGGATCCCTAGTTATTCAGGTTATTGTTATGCGCTTCTAAGTTCTTAGTTGAGTATTTCCAGACTCTTCAACCCGATCTTCAGAATGCCTTTGAGGAAATCCAACCGATGAAAACTTTTTATCGAGACCCTTTTATAGAACCTGAACCTGAACCACAACTAGATATAGTTGTTTTACTTAAAAAATTAGATAAGGGTATGTTCGGTATTTTTATGGTCTGTTGTAATTTCCTCTTCCTTTGGATAACACTTTTTGATCCAGATGACCCACAGTTATTCCGACTACTGATTTATGATTCTATGAGGTGACTAATTCCATCAGATGTCTGGCTGAAGACTTTAAACTTATCACTTCTTGGTAGGTAATCCAATATTCTTGTAACACGGTAATATCTTTCCTTACTTTTTTCTTCAAATGGTAACAGTTTCTCCTTGTTCATGCTTTTAATTTCATCTTTAGAACATTGAGGATAATGTTAGATTTAAGTTTGGTGGTATGGGAGAAACTTTTTGCTAGCTTTAGTTGCAATAAATAAACTCCAGAGCCTAGAAATTTATGCTTATTAAGGTCGGCACTAACCAATCTAAGTGGATGGAAACATTTTGGTTGTAGGAGTTGAGGAACCAATCTGATTATATGGAAACATCTTGAAGAGTTTATTCATAAAAGCACAGAGCTCAGGTGTTAGAAAAAAAACATGGCAGTTTCGCCATATCTCGTGATGGAAACATCAAAAGAATCCGGATCATTATTTTTTTTTTAACCTTTGCTAGGGTGAAATAGAATGACTGAGATACAAAAAAAAAAAAAAAAAATTGAGACCAGACCAACTGGAATAAATTCAATAAAGTCGACCACTGGTGCCCTTGTATATGCCAGTTTTGTTGACCTAAAGTTAGGATTATCGACCGCTGGTCCCCTTGTATATGCCATAAATGTTGATATTAGTCAGACCGGTATCTCAGTCCATTAGGATAGGTTCACCTTAGTCAACATCATCTACATTTTTTTTCTCTACATCCATCTTCTTAATCTATCCATGTGATTGGTTGACTCCGGTTTATGATGTCTAGAAACTATCTGAGTAGAGCTCTGTCACTTTATATGACTTTAAGTATGCTTGAGTGCAAACTCATGTTCATCAATTGGAATTTCGCATCAGGGTACTTCCTCCTATAGTCAATGATTATATGCCAACCAAGGAGATTCTTTAGTGCCTTCCAAGGTTCTGCGTAGATAGCTAGGGTCTGGAGTATAATGGTTTTGTGGGTACACCTCTGGTAAACCCTCCGGAGACAACACTCCGCCGCTAGGACCACCTAGCGGTTTAACGGCTTGCTGCACGTGCTAAGTGTAGTCATTTTATTTTCTAGATTAGATTTGCTCGAGGACTAGCAAATAATAAGTTTGGGGGTATTTGATAGACACATTTTTGTGTCTGAATTGTCCTCAATGTCTCTATTGTTAGTGCTTGATTTTATACTTATTATGGTGTTTTTATGTTTGTGTAGGTGTTTTTGGAGAAATACACTTGTGTAGAAAAAGTTTCTCAAAAAGTGTTATTTGGACCCCCCGGAGAAAATTACTAAAGGCACACAGAAAATTTGATAAAGGCACTTGCACTTTGGATATGAGCACCACCTTCTTCTTTATTTTCAAAAAGAATTTTGGCGGGAAATTTGGTTTCAACAGTAAAGGATTTATTATCTTTAACATAAGAATATCTTCTTGCCTTATAAACAGGAAGTTTTGAAGAAAAAGGAAGTTATTTTGTATTAAACAAGAAAGATATCCTTAGAAGATTTTATCTTGGATTTTATTCTGCGAATTAAAGAGGATATGGGTTTAGTAAAGAAATATAGAGAATAAAGAGAAGGAAAAATTCCTGAAGATATTTTTGGTTAAAAAGAAGAAGATTTTGGAGTTATGGAAGAATATATTTGAGTAATGTGTATTTGTGTGTATAAATAGAGAGCTAGAGAGCACATTTGGGGAGGGGAGTTTTGGTAGAGAAAATTTATTGCTTTTGTTATTTTTCTTCATTTTCACCATTGTAAACACTTTTCCAGCAATAAAATAATCTTTTGAGAGTGTCTACAACATGAGGAGCTAGACCCCAACACAGGGACGTCGGAGGAAGACGAATTCATACATGGGTAATATTATTTAATTATTTTTAAGACTTTTGCACTAATTATAATTGAAATATGATTTGAATTAATTGGTTGTTATTTAATTTGATGAGGTATGCTTAGCTTAAATGTTTTGATACATCATGCTTAGGATTTACAACTAATCTTTTGAGAATCTACCTTGGCAAAATCAGAGCCCATATTAATTTTATTTATTGAGATTTAATTGTTGAGAATAAATAAATTGAACGTATGTTATGAATTCGACGAAATCCTAGTCCCAGTAACTCTCTTCATCCCGTGACAATATTTTGTATATATTTTTCTTTTATTTTAGTTTATTAATTCTTAAAATCAATTTCATCAAGTCCGAGTGAACGACAACTCTACTTACCACTATTCAAAATTCGATCAAAGCCGGTCCAACCAAGGACCATAGTCACGCATGCATAGAGGATTGCCCACGATTGGTCAGAGTCCTTCCATGTAGACTTCTTTCACCTCGTTTTTCTCCCATGTATTTGTCACCATCTAATGCCTACCCCAAAATAGTGTAACCATCATGTGCTAGGCAAGGGACTTAATGTTGATGGTGGATTTTAGTTCAGGGATAAAGTTTTAAAACCAAATTTTTGTACAGCCGTCCTGTAAATGTTACTCTCAGCAGAGTAACATGATTATCCAAGTATCAACAGTGAGGCATGCACGAAATACCCGTACAGGCTACACTATTCTCTAACAAAGAGGATCATCTCTCGGTGTGTTATACTAGCCTGATCGAGCATAATTGATTCTGGACTGTCCATAGCAGTCTCAGAAACAGTCCAACCACGCAAGTTGGCGGCACGATTTAACTAGCCTAGACGAACCCTAGAAAGAGTAGGCTATCACTACAATGACCACCAACGGGCCTATTTACGCCATGGACGGTCAGGTACAAGTCACGCCTATCCATAGCCACCAAACGTCAGCCAGATTTGGACGTCTGTGATGGTACGGAGCGGCTTGGAAGAACTCTTACGATCAAAGACTGCCTAAGGCAGTCTCAAACCCATCACGGCCGATCATCTTCACCGCCATAATTAGACGGCGCGGAGCGTCCCATCCCTGGTCACGCAAGCACCGTTGTGCACACCGACGGCCCCCCTGTTTACCTGCATAGCCGACCATCTCACGACCTAGCCAGGGAGGAGCAAACGTTCACCCATAACCTGGCCAGCGTGATGCTTTAAGGGTCGCGAAGGGTTTCAAACTGATCATGACCATCCAACTTCGCCGGCATGTTTGGATGGCCTAGATCAAGCCCATGACCGTTAGTCAGGTATCGCCATGATCACCACGGTCCCAATGTGGGTCCCACATGGTCGGCCTCCCCAAAGGGGGAGCTTAGCCTACCAAATCGTTAGGTGGAAGTCGTGTACGCACGACCGATCCAAAACCCTAATTAGGGTTGGCGGAATATTACATGTGTCGCTAATCGATCACGAGCTTCCGTTTTCGCCAGCTTAGATGAAGGGTCCAGGAATAGATTAAGCAGGTCCGGAGAGTATCAACATGATCAATGTGGGCCCATCTATCTCCATGTCCGACCGACCAAGACAAACCATGGCTCGACGCCTTGGTTCGCGCACCCTGAAGGTGGCATGCCACGCCCCTTTAGGAATCCTTAGCGGAACATGATTCCTGTCGCAAATCAATCTCAGCCACTCTTATTTACCGGTAAACTAGAGTGGCCTAGATCGCACCTTCGTAGGATAGTGAAGTATGGACATGGACACCAGTATGTCGTCTACACACATGCCTGATCGGTCCTCTATAAAGCACTTCCCATGCTTGGATTCGACCACGCTTAAATAATGAACTTGCGTACCTCCTAAACCCTAATCCGACGGTCGCAGATGAGGGTCGCAAGTCATCTCGTCCGTCCAACTTCGCCAGCTTGGACGGACAGCCTAAGACGAGAATTAGGATACCAATGAGGCATCACCATAATCACCATCCACCACTCTTCTACATGGAGTGATCGACCAAGTCAGAGGTTGCTTGTATAGCCTCCAAACGATCACTCGAAGTAGGAGGGACATGAAGCTATTTTAAGACGCTCAAACAGCGATGCTTCGTACATGCTGAATATATTCGATACAGTACCTGCATAGAATACACATGATACTTCATAAGTATCGACTACCTAAATAACTTAGTTATTTAATCTAACATTACATGCTACTTTATGTGGGTCCCACGATCCACACACTCGAGACATCAATCATGTCACAAACTAGGGGATACATACTGGGGTATTGGTCTGGCGGTTTACAACGTGCAGCATGCAACGCGCCATCACAAGAACGTGTCAGGAAGACATGGATGGTTAGTGATGATGGGAGAAGTGGGCAAGACTGATCGTGTGACGCTAACACACAACTCCATCACTCCACTTCCTCCACTTCCCACGAGAGACGTGAATAAGGTTCAAAAGACTTGTATAAATAGGTTCTCCTCCCTATTTCCAAAAATGGACAAGAAAGAAATCAAGTGTTAATACAATCGTATTCAAAACACCCAGAGCCTGCTTTCTTTATTCGTAAGCCTACTCACCTTTCTGTTACAAGTCATAAAACAACCTTTACCTTCATAATCTTAACACCTTCTTCGCTTCCCTCACTAAGATCAACCTCATCTCCTTCAATTTGTGACAGAAACAAGTCTGGAACGACCATTTCTTGGTTTAGGCCAGAATTGTATAGATTGATCTCTCGAATCAAAAGCACTCCCATGTAGTGCATTTGTTTAGGGTTTAGATTCATTTTCTCATCCACACACCCCAAATTACCAAAACCATCATAAATAGTTTTCACCCATAAAAATTTGGCGACCACAGTGGGAGATTAATCTCTCGGTCACAATATCAACTTCTTCAATACCCAATCCCATTGGTTGATTTGAAAATGGTTATTCTTAGGACTCAACGAACAATTTCGAATTCCGGACGAAGTTCCTCCAGCGAAGATGACCCTCCTCCCAATAGTGTGTCTCATGGTGTAACCGCAAGAATGCCAATATTGATCGAGTTAGCGCGGGTGCAGGAGATTCACATGAAGAACATGGACTTGATCAAAGAAACGATAAACGGCATACTCGACCTCCTCGTCAAGATGACATTAGATATGAGCGGTCCCCTTGTCACAGATATTTCCACACTGGGGACTAATCCTCACATCGATCCACCTCAAGTCAACAGTTTCACCATGAACCAAAGGACGGTGGACCAGGAGGCTGCTTCTCTAGTGGAAGAAACCTCCAAAGCACCGGATATGTCTATGAATAATGTATATTCACAAAAGAAAACATGATGGCGGAAGAAGGTCACAACCGAGCCCTGCACGTTACTGCACGCATCAAGGATTCAGAGTTCAAAAAGGCCCTCGTCGACTCAGGAGCGTCTTTGAATGTGATAGTATGGCATGTATAAGATCTGTTTGATCCCGTATATCTTGAGTAATTTCTCTACATCTTTGTTGGTGAAAGGAGTCCCATTATCTGTGATGATATGTTTAGGGACTCCGAATCTACATATAATGTGTTCTTTGATGAAGGCTGCAACAGTTAACCCTGTAGTACCTCTGAGTGGGATTGCTTCAACCCACTTAGTGAAATACTCAGTAGCCGTGATAATGTACTCATGATGATTTGAGGATGCTAGATTGATATTTCCGATAATATCTAGTTCCCAGCTATAGAAAGTCCATGGACTATTCACATAATGTAATGGAAGACAAGGGGTATGAATAAGGTTACCGTGAACCTGGCATCAGTGAAACTTCTGAACATAGACGGCTGCGTCATCCTCCATAGTCGGCCAGTAATATTTCTCATGAATCTAGAGAAATAATTTCTTTTTCACCTGATGTTCTCCTTCATGGGTTTCTTTCAGGACCATTAGAATTTCATCTCCGGCTAGACATCTCAACAAGTCTCCTCCAACACCTTTGCATTATAAGATCCCATCAAGAAAAACAAATCTCTTAGCTTTTTGTGTGAGCTTGAATGCATCTTTTTTTTCTGGTGGCAACTTGTTGTCTCGAAGGTATTCAACGTAAGGTTGTCTCCACTTCCCGGTGTGATGGAGTGTCAGGACCTCCAAATGGTGAGGAGGCATTTGACAATTAGAACAAGCTCCCTGCAGATCCCTCGATTATGTCTCCATGGATGGCCAGTAATACCCAAGTCTTTGATTCTTCAGTAAAGTGTTATCACTAGGGTCTGCCTACATGCTTCTTGATGCACACTTTCGAGTCTTTCCCTCACTTCTTCATCGCCAAGGCATCGTGATAGAGAAGCATCGGGGTTACGGTGATACAAGGCCCCATGGAGCAAGAAGAAGTTCTTTAACTCTTTGAGACTGATTATTCCCTCTGTAATGGAGCTGTTTAGTTCATGAATAATAGGTGCCCTCCAGTCGCTTGCTGGAGCATCTTCAGTTTGATTGAGACATGTGGATGATACAGATCATCTTTGCACTATGATAGCTTTCTCCGACTCTTCGAATTGCAACTTGGAGGCAAGGGTTTCTAAGCAATCAACATTCCTATTGTTGGCCCGACCGGTATGGGTGATGGTTGCATCGGCAAAATGAGTTAGGAGTCATTGTGCATTACCTCTTAAAGAGAAAATATCCCATTCATTTGATTGACCAACAGTTTTTAATCTCCTCTGATCTCCATATGCATTGCTCATGCTTGTTTAGATAAGGATAATCCTAACAAGAAGGCTTCATATTCTGCTGAATTGTTTATACATTGGAAATCCAGCTTGAATGAATGTGAGAATATTTCTCCTGATGGCGAGACCAAGACTACTCCTGCTCCTCCAGTATCATTGCTAGGAGTGGCGGATCTATCAAAGTACAACAACCATGTTTCTTATTTGACAACTGAGATCTCTGGAAGCTCTCCTGGTACGTCATCTTGTAATATTGTGGAATCCTCTCCTAGAAAGGCAGCCAGTAAATCTGCCACTGCTTGACCCTTGATTACTTTGGGAGAGATCTATACTATGTCGAATTTTGACATCTGCAACAACCACTTCGCAGGTCTTCCCATCAGAGCGGGTTTTGAGAGTAAAAACTTTACGAGATCAGCTTTGGATACGAGAACAACTCTATTGGATAGTAAATAATACCTGAATCTTTGCATTGCATGAGCTAATGCCAGGCATGTTCTTTCATCTTTCGGGTATCTGAATTGAGAATCCTTCATAGTTCGGTTGTAATAATAAATTGGATGTTCGACGCCCTCTTCGTCTTCTTGAGCTAGCAGTGCTCCGATAACAACGTCACTGGAAGCTGTGTATAGTATCAATGGTCGTCCCTGCACTGGAGACCTCATGACTGCAGGTGATAAAAGTATATGTTGTATCTTCTGAAATGTTTCATGTTGAACGTCCTTCCAGGTAAAACTTGCTTCCTTCTTCAGCAGAGGAGTGAAAGAAGCAATAAGTTGAGCCAATCTTGGTATGAAGCGTCTGATGTAATTCACCTTACCCATGAAGCTCTGCAGTTCCTTCATAGTGCGTGGAGGAGGAATGGTGGAGATGGATTTTGCTTTGTCTGGATCGATTTTGATTCCTTCGGCAGTGACCAAGAATCCTAGAAACTTTTCAGAAGAAACCCCATAAGCGCATTTTTATTTGTATTTTCTGCATCTTTAATTTGTATTCTCTGCATCTTTCGAAGACTTGTCTCAGAACTTCTAGATGGGATGCTCGAGCTTTCAATTTCACCACGACATCGTCAACATAGTCTTCTACTTACTTGTGCATCATATCATGAAATATTTCCATCATGGCTCGTTGGTAGGTGGTGCCTGCATTCTTCAATCCAAAGGGCATCACAGTATAATGAAAATTTTCAATAGGAGTACGGAATGTGATCTTGGCAGCATCATGTTCGAACATCTTTATTTGGTTGTAACCACGATAACCATCCATGAACGAGAACATACCATGGCCGCTAGTCGCGTCAATGAGCATATAAATGTTGGGTAAAGGAATGTCATCCTTCGGGCATCATTTATTCAAGTTTCTGAAATCTACACAGCATCTGATTTGACCATTTTTCTTCTTAACTGGAACACCATTATCCAGCCATGTTGGATGTTGAATAGGCTTGTTAAATCCTGCTATCAACAATTTTTGAATTTTGGCCTTGATTTGTTCCTCGACCTCATGCCTGAACTGCCTAGGCGGTTGTTTGATAGCTTCAGAGCCGAGAATAATATGTAGACGGTGAGTGACCAGTTTTTCATCCAGGCCAGGCATTTCCTCATACCTCCAAGCAAATATATCCCGATACTCCTTCAGTAATTCTACCAGGCCTGCACGTTCTTCCGGTGATAGGGCAGAACTGATCAAGATTGGTCTTGGATCTTCCCCTGTGCTGATGTTAACTATTTCAAGATCATCAGTAGTAGAGTTCGTGCCATCTTGCAATTGTTGTGGAGCCTCCTGGACTTCATCCTCAGGTGGTTGTTCATTTTGACACGATTCAATAGTGCGGGGAGACTCTTGATCAATCTCCCCTATCAATTTCTAACCTTTGCGTCGCTGGTAAATAAACCTTCCTTCCGCACCATGGATGGTTGTAAAATTGGATCCTAGGGTCATGACTTGATCCTTCCGGCATTTGACGGGTGTAGAAGGTGGCTTGACTGGTTCCGCTTCTGAAAGTAATGATGATGTGTCAATAGATGCTTCAATAGCCTTCTAATTTGGTAGTGGAGTGGTATAAATTTTTCTAGGAGGTTCAGGGACGCTCCTCTGGGATTCAATGAATTTGGCATCATAGGCGAGAGCGTAAGGAGATACTGAAGCAGCTATGCGAACGATTTTGTTGTTGAGTAAAGCCTTCATACATTGGTGGTAGGTTGAGGGAACCACTTTGTTGTTATGGAGCCACGGTCGTCCAAGTATCATGTCATAGTCAGGTTCTTGTTCGATCACATGAAATTTCACTTTCGATTGAATTTTCCCCACCCTCAAATCCATGTACGCATATCCATATGTATGACTTTGGATTCCTTCAAATCCTGTTATTAGAATGGGATGGCGAATGATTTTACCTTATGGGAATCTGGCCATCCAAAGAGTCTTCATAGTGACAATGTTCTTGGAAGCACCGGTGTCAATGAGAGCTCTTCTAAATTCGGTGCCTTTGATGAAACCAGTCACGTATAGCGCCCGATTATGTCCTTCGCCTGTCACGCGATCTTCTTCTCCAAAAGTGATGTTGTCGATCGAATGTCCAGACACCAAAGATACTTCTTCAACTGCTAGGGTTGGTGAAGTTATTTTCATGTCAGATGATATCTGGCTGAGTGCAACAAACGTGTCTACGCACTGATCCTTGGAGAAGTGTAGGAGTTCACATAAATTTTCAATCAAATGCGCAACTTCCTGTTCCACTGGCTTCTCATATGTGGTGTAGTTGTTGGTCTGAGGAGGATCACCAGTCGAGGTATTTGGA
Organism: Papaver bracteatum; assembly: GCA_023529315.1. Classification (NCBI taxonomy): domain Eukaryota; kingdom Viridiplantae; phylum Streptophyta; class Magnoliopsida; order Ranunculales; family Papaveraceae; genus Papaver; species Papaver bracteatum. Next base: position 2,332,496 of record JAJJWX010004691.1, on the reverse strand, counting down.
GGTTCCACCATCTATGCTCCTAAAATCCTCATCACGTGTACCAGACAGGTGAACAGGTTATCGATCGCCCTTTTTAGCCGGTCCACGTTCCTTGAAAAGTCTTATTATCTCCGTGCCAACTCATACAATCTTGGGGTTTCTCTATTGATTAGTTCAACGGAGATAAATAGAGTTGTAAAATATGATAATTTATTGTAACCAGAATTATTCGAAGGAGTGTGAGAGACATTACCATTCGAGAGATTCTGGTTGGGATATGGAGTGGTTGAATTATTCCTAAGACCGACCATCCTTGTGAAATTGTGAGATTGCAACCGAGAGATTAATTTCCCACTGTGATCGCCAATCTGTAGATGGGGAAAAAATGATTTGCTGGTTTTTACAGAATTGAAGAATCGACCTTGTGGAGAGTCCTTGAACCGGGAAAAATGTTGAACCTCACACAGATGCACTGCAATAAGGGAGTGCTTTAAGTTCGAGAGATCAATCTGTAAGACTCCAGCCTAAACCAAGAACAATGGCCATTTCAGAGTCAATTCGGTCACAAGAGAGGATGGGTTGATCTGTAGGAGGGAAGCTGAGAAATGCGTGAGATCAATGGTGATCTGAGATTGTAGGTTTGTTGTGAATTCAGCGTGAAAATGCTCTGAATGATTGAAATTTGCTCAATTGAGAGTGATTTCTCTGAGTTTATGTAGACGGAAGATTGTTTGTATGAAATTTGATGAGAAATTACTAGACGAATGCTCGAGTGTTCGAATCTTGTCCTTTCAATCAGGATTTAGAGACATTTTATAATATCGGAGTTGAAAACACCATGATCCCATGAAGTGTGATAGTTGCTGGAATCAGAGAGTGGGGAAGTGGGAAATCGTGTTAAACGAATTATTCATCGTGTGGAGACTTGGTTAATTTTCCACCCACTACTCTGCTGATTCTTCCAACTGATTGCACGACTTGCTCATATTCTCATTGTGGGTGAACACACATGCCGTAGACTGCCAGACCAAAACCCTAGTTAATATCCCCCCATGTGACAAGATTGAAATCTCGTGATTGTGGAGTCAGCTGCTGACTTTATGGGACGATGAGTCCATGTAATGCTGAGTTGAACATGATTAGCAAATATTCTGAAACTCATGAATTTAATGTGTCTGCTGAGACGAGGTATCATTATAACCTAAGATGAGCAAACTATGTTGCTGAACTGTTGAATATTGATAGTTGAACCAATATTCTTTGATCTGAGCAAATATTGCAAGTCTGAGCGAATATTGCTAATTTGAATAAACATTGCCGGTTTGAGCGAATATTGCTGTTTGAGCAAATACTGCTTTTTGATGAATCGTTGGTAGCAAGACCAAATAAAATATTAATTTAAGTTACTGACTGCTGGGTCAAGCAAAATAAATAAAGTGTTGATTATGAAACCATCATAAAATTATCAGAGTGTTTGAATCTGCTCAGAATCACGTTTCTGCAGAGCTCTGGATTCAAAACCCTGATTTTACCGAAATGGTGATTTATTGCAAATCAATACTGAGTTACCCAGGACCGGATACATGGGATGACAGGTTCACCATATATCGCCCAAATGCTTGAATGAGGTCTCCCGGGACCAGTTGGTGAAAGAATGATTAAATGCTGGTTTAATCACGGAAATAATGCTCGTGTGAGTGACAAATAATAAAACATGGTGTTATGGAAATATGAAGGACCGACCAAGAGGTCATGAGACTGGCTCTTGGTTGGCGTGGGACCAGTGGATGGTCATTTGAGAAAACTTCCAATTGTTTGGAAAGAGTTTGAACCTAATATGAGCAATTGAGAAAATTAGGTTAGAATCGTTAAAACATGCGGGACTAGCTGTTTGCAAGCCTCAGGGTCACCCTTGGCCGGTCAAGGGGATGTGCCCGTGTCACCATGGTGTCCGCACCTCACTCTTGAGAATTTTGATATTTTCTGGTGCACGCTTGAGCAACATTTTGAGAAAATATGCAAAATCCATGGTTTTGCTGAAACTGGGAAAAATACATGAGATGATGAAAATAATAAATAAAACAGGGAATTACAAGGTGGGGGACCGGCCACAGCTAGGGCATGACCGGCCGGTTGACAAATACGGTCCCACATGCTTTCCCAGTTTTGTGTAATTTTATGTATTTTCTCTGATTTGAGGGAAATTCCATGAAACAGGAGAGTTTGATGAAATTAGGGAACTTTCGTGAGATGAGAGAAATAAATTAACAATAAAATAGAGAATGGGAGTGTGGGACCGGCAATGGCCGAGGCATGGCCGGCCGTCCAATGGGAGCGGGTCCCAAGCCACTCTTCCCAATTTTACCAAATTTTGATGATTTTAGAGAATTTTCATAAAATCAAAGGGATTTGTTGAAAACCAAGATATTTTGTTGAAATCAGAGAGTTTTCATGGAATCAGGAAACAAAACACCAAATAATAATAAAATAATAGGCGTGTGGGACCGGCTAGAGCCCGGTCCCACAAGTTTTCCCTAATTTTAATATTTTCTATGATTTTAGAGAAAATACATAAAATTAGGTGATTTTAGGTAAAATTCATAAAATCAAGGAATTTTCATAATTTGAGAAGAAATAATAAAATAATGGGACGTGAGGTGTGGGATCGGCTGGCCGGCGGTCCCATGACACCTTTCCCTCATTTTATCATTTTTTGATAAAATCATGTGATTTAGATAAAAATACATGAAATTAGGTAATTTTCATGATTTTAGGGAAAAATCATAAAATCCAGGAATTTTCATAATTTGAGAGAAATAATAAAATAATGGGACATGAGGTGTGGGACTGGCCACGTCCAAGGGATGACCGGCCATCCGGCGGTCCCATGACACCTTTCCTTAATTTTATTATTTTTGATAAAATCATGTGATTTAGATAATTTCTTTGAAATAAAGAAAATTTGCTCGAACGAGAGGATTTTCATGAGATCAGGAAAATAGTAAAAGTATAATAAAATATAAAATTGGGCACGAGACTGGTCACTGCATGACTGGCCGGCTGGTGAGCCCAGTTCCCTTGCGCTTTTACTAATATTTTTTTTATATTATTTTTCCCTCTTATTTTGCATAGGTTCCTCGTTCGTTCGTATTTTTTGAAATGCTCGTTCGTGCATTCAAAATGCTGGTCTGTGCATTACCTGCTAATTACACTTGCACCATTTTTGTTTCAGGGCTTATTCGTTGCTCAGATGCCTATTTTCGTTGGATATTTATCACTAACCCGTGGCATTCTGATAGGAAGACCCATAAATTGAAGAGACGAAATATAACGAAGAATCGTAGAATATTGCTGGATATTCAGACAATTAAAGATGGCTCGTAGAATGTTACTGGATATTCAGACGATGGTTCGTATAATATTGCTGGATATTCAGACGATTTCAGATAATTAATTGATGGCTTTATACCAGAAGGGCTTCCTGTCTAGGAGCATTAATCATCTGAGGGTTGAGCAACAAGAACTTTCTAGATTGTCATATTCCTCTTGCATAGTCGGGGAAAACCTGTTTGCATCCCGAAGACGTTGTAGATCTATACTAGCAGGCATGCTGTCTAGGAGCTGCCCAATCTTTCGATTCTATACAGTATGAGATCTGTTGTGGCCTCAGCTGGAAAGATACACATCTACATCTTCTCTGAGAGACTTTCTCCATCAGAGGTGGCATGAGCTTTCATGCATGGAGACATGGGTCTAGATATTCATCCGTTTGCCGGATCCGAAGTAATTACTGAAATTGCTCAGTATTCATGAGATGTGCCTCAACTGAGAGACTACTCATTCACATGTACTCTGAGAGATAGTCTTCTCAGTCAGAGATTTTATGGCATGAGCTTTCATGCTTTAATGAGAGACATGAGCCTCAATACTCATCCGGTTGCCAAATCTGGATTATAGTTTTACAATTCTACCCTTTGTTGAAAATCCACCATTTACACACAAACACCAGAATTTTGTTAATGAGGAAACCCCAAATGCAGAAAAACCCCGGGACCTAGTCCAGATTAAACATACACTGTATTAAGACACTACAGACACTAGCCTACTCCAAGCTAACTTCGGTGTGGACTGTAGTTAAACCCCAACCAATGTCACACTGATCCAAGTACAGTTATGCTCATACGTCTCTGATCCCAGCAGGATACTACGTACTTGATTCCCTTAGCTGATCTCACCCACAACCAAGAGTTACTATGTCCCAAAGTCGAAGACTTTAATAAACAAATCTATATCACACATAAAAGTCTACAGTAATAGATAAATCCGTCTCCCACGGATATACCTACAAGTTTTTTGTTTCGTATTTTGATAAATCAAGGTGAACAAGAACTAATTAATAAAACCAGACTTATATTCCCGAAGAACATCTCAGATTTATCAATCACCTTACAATAGTCTTAATCGACGCAGATAAAAAAGATATTGTGGAATCACAAGCGATAAGACGAAGTGCTTGTGGCTACTTTTATATCTTGCCTATCGGAGATAGAAATCTCAAGCCAATTATTACAATTGTACTCGTACGATAGAAATAACAAGATCAGATCACACAACTACGATAAAAATAGTATCGGTCTGGCTTCACAATCCCAATGAAGTCTTTAAGTCATTAACCTGGTTTTAGAAGAAGAAAACCAAAGGTTAAAGGAGAATCGACTATATCTTAGCACAACTAGTATCACACAGAATGTGTGGGGATTAGGTTTCCCAGTTGCTAGAGTTCTCCCTTATATAGTCTCTCAAATCAGGGTTTGCAATCAATGTTAGCTTACTAACAAAGCATTCAATATTCACCGTTAGATGAAAACCTGATTAGATTCAAGATAATATTTATCAACCGTTTGATCGAAAACATAGATTGTTACACACACACGTAATGCACGTTTCTAGGCTTGTGTAACCGTACCCAAACTTGTACATTAGTTGGTTCAACAATAGTTAACCAAATGGTTAGCCATATGATAACTTTCATATCAACCATATTCTTCTTCACCATAACTAGTTAGAGAGTTGTTTAATTGCTTATATCTTTATGTACTACACAAGACACAATTGAAGAAAAAACGATTTGATTCACTCGAATTGTTTCATGAACTATATAGCCACGGTTTGCAATAACATTCCTTAGTTTATAGAGATGAGTTCACAAATATCGTTTTTAGACATAACCTACTCAAGTTCGCAGACGGATTTCACAAACTCCAGTAGAAATTCTCGGGTTCGAGAACTACGCCAGTTCGAGGACTGAAGTTCACGTACTACTCCGGTTTCACTTGATCAAAAAAGTTTGCAAACTTCGGTTCAAGCAATAAGGACTTATACATATATGTGTTTCCATAACAATGCTTATATCCTCCAATGGTTATATTGTCTAAACTCTCATTTAATTTTTGAAACATTCTCATAGGGCGTTATATAGTTGTTATTCACAAACTATTTTTCGTCAGAGCAATTTCCAAAATGATTGAAACATAACATGACTGTCGTCACTAGGTAAAGATTAACTTGGATAAAGCGAAAGCTTTACCAACATATATTTCGAGAAATAGATAAGCGAGATATACTCATCTCGAAATATCACATGTGTATAATCTAAGTCTATATAGCAAAACGACTTTTGTCTCAAGATATGAGATAGAGTAGATAGACTTTTGATTGATAGATAAGTTTAAGTCTCCACATACCTTTTAGTCGATGAAGATCCATTGGTTCCTTGAGTAGTCCTTCGTCTTGTATGATGATCGCCATGGAGTTCTTGAGCTCAACTACACTTTCTATCCTAGTCCGAGACCTTAGCTATAGTAGACTAGAAATTATGACTTTATAGTTTTGATCACTAACATTGAAAAACATGCTTGAGATAGCAAAGCATGCGAGTTCGACCGAGCAATGCTCTAACAGGTACCATCCAAGTTATCTCTTTGTGATTAGGTTCACGGATTCGGTTTTGTAAACGTTATAAGCACAAGAGATATAGATATAACTCTAACATAATATTCCTTGATTAAGTTTAACTCCCCGAGTTGTATTGAGTTTGTCCATACAGATTTCCTAAGAAGAAAAGTGGTGGTGTATTTTGGTACCCCGTGTTTTTAGCTAGTGTATGTAGCGTCTTAATACAATTTGATATTCAAAGTCATACGATATCCCGAGGTTTTCTGCAGGTGCAGTTTTCCTCGTTAACAAAACTTCTGGTGTCTTTTTTTTTCTTCCTTTTTCGCATTATATTATTTTATCTAGGTAGTTTAAGTCCTTATTAATTTTAATCAATAAGAAGACTTGTTCTTGTTGAAATCGTATCTTGAAAGATAGATTACAAGTTCCATACTTGTCAAAATTCAGATATTCTTTATTTGGATACAACTTGATTGATCTTGGATATTGATTTATGAGATCGTCCAAAAATCTTCTACACAATAGGATCACATACTTCTTTGTCTAAACATATTGACTATGGAAGAGATAAGAGAAAACTCTATATACATATTGATCAAGGATCTTTAGTTTAGATCTACTTGCAATTGTATTAGGTTTTGTCCATACATGTTGTTGTATGAAATGGTGACGTACTTGGTACCCTCTCATTTTTAATTGGTATCAGAACAGGAAAACTCCGTTAGACCTAACAAGTTTGTATTTGTGTTGATCTGAATCTGTGGAAAAGAGTTTAATCTCTGATAACATATTACCAGCTATTGAAAGCGTTATTTTTATGGGTTCTATTAACGATATCAGATCTTCCTCCTTCTCGAAAATAGACGAACATACGTTTCCATGAAACAATCAAGTTTTGATAATTGTTATCCCTTTTATCTCACTGATGAGTCTGACTCGGAAGTCGAAAAGGAAGCAGCCAAATAAAGTGCTAAAAAAGTGTAACTGATATTCCTCTTGGTTCAAGAATAACGGGTGTTGATCCTCCTATAAAGGCATCATATCCCAATAATGTCACAACTGCTTACTCCACTAGTAAACGAAGATAAATCAAGAGTATTGGCACAAAATACTCCAACAAGAACTGGAAGAAACCTTTAAAAACATGGCTTCCTAAATGTAATCATACCACTAAAGGAATCCAAAAAGATACCAGCTAATGAAAGTGTTCAACTGACTAACATGAATATGATGATAACTGGGTACAACGATCTCATCAACAAGTTATCATACAACTTTAAGGAAAATATGACAAACTCAGGTAAAGGTTCCAACTTCATCTTTTTACATGATGAGTTGATGACAATGAGTTATACGATAACTTCTCTAGTCCAAAGGGTAGAAAACTCAAATGGATTGGCTTGTATCTCTTGGTGAGTGTGAAAATACTCACCCTTGTGCTTTCTAATCAACTTAAACTTGGATCCTCATTACCAAAAATCTTGTAAGATGGGGATCTCTAATTAAAAAGTTTTCTATTTGGTTCAAATAGTTATGTTATATCTCTCCTAACGCTTTATATCCCTGAACTTTATTGATTACAATTTTTCTCAAATATTATGTCGAATTGTCATGTTCCATCAGCTTTAAAGAAAGACAAAAATTGATATCTCCCTTTGTTAATCCCATGCTCCACGACATGTATCCATCCTCAAACCGTTACATGACTGATTGAGTAGAATGATTCAATGATTAAACAACTATTCATGCACCTTCATATTAAGTCATTGACTTGGTACAACCACATCGGTGAAGTCCAAAGTGTAATGACTTGATGCGGGTATCAACAAATCTTATGCACTTTGTATTATATATTCCCTGCTTGTCTGACTCCTAAAAAGTTCCACGAGAATCTCTACATAACAAGCAAATATATAAGTTATGCTCTTAGATTTATCTAATCCTCTGAGTTGATATTTAAAGTTAAGATAAATTGATGAATTTGATATTTGATTATAGAAAAGCGGCCTTCACATATTAATATTGACCTCATATGTGCAACAATGCGCATTTAGAGTTATTTATGTTTTGCCAAAACTCTTCCATAAAAAAATGGTTCACGAAATGTTTATTTAACTTATCTTTCAGAAAGTGGTCACCAAGCCGACCTTATTTTTGGAAATACCTCCCCGAGTTCACCTTAAATATACCACATACTTGAGTTGAGATCTCTCATTGAAGTCCTTACTACAATTAAGCATGTATCGTCACGAACCCTGTTTCACGAAAACATGGAAGAAGCTCTTGGTAATGATTATAATGGTATTTGGTCAAAAGGGAAGAAGAAAAGAACTCTAGTAGAAGATGATGTTAAAAATTATAATACTATTTAGAGATCATCCTGATGTGAATTGTTACTTTCCTTATGATCATCAATATGTAGAGCTTCAGCTAATGTTGTTTATGATTTTCTAAAATAATTTGAAGAAGAAAAGGTTCAACTTGTTAAAACCTTGAAGGGTCAAGATATGTTAAGAACTAAGTTGAAAAGGTTTCCTTTGACCTTGTTCTCATTAAATCACATTTCAATGAAGATATTTTCCATGCATAGTTCGTGGATGTTGTTGAATACAAACTCAAAGGCCTCAAAACCAATGACGTGTCAAGCGTTAACTAATTAGATTTCTATTTATTTCTTAGTTAACTCCGTGTAGGAATTCTATTCTTATTGGTTTAAAGAGGAACACTGGCTTTTGGAGTAGCCTATTTACGTGTTTTATGTTAGCTATTTCAAATACTATCATCTTGCAATGATTGGCATTTAAATTTTATTTTGAAGATGATTGCAATACCTATCTTTATCGATTATTACATGTATTTCTTATTATGTGAGATTTTTTCTTTGCTACCATATTTATGATGATGAGAAAAGATATCTCATATGCTCTCATAAGTTAAGCTGTTAATTCTTTGTGTTCATCACTAAAAGAGGAGTAAACTATTTTGAGAATTGCAATATTGATCATCCCACGATTACACTTCGTGAATATATTGCAAAGACTCCGTTAGATGTTCTTAGTTTTCTCCTTTCCTCCCCCAAAAACCGTAACTGACAGGGAATAAGATCAAGGACTTTAATCTCTGCGTCCATACATGGCTAGAAGATATAATTCTTAAGTTGAGCCATATGGCTAAAATTATGTTCTTTGTTCGTAACTGACCTAAAGAATAGTTTTATCGATGATTATTTTTCTCACAAAAGTAATGTATCTTAACATATCTAACATTGAGATCATTGGTTTTAACTTATTTATACCTAACTTGAAAAAAATTGGGATACAAATTTGTTAAGTTCCAAGAAAATCCTTTTCTTGCAGTTAGAGAAAGGTCGCTCATGTTGTTCTCTTGAGAATGACATCAAATGGGGGAAAGTTAAATTTTAACTTGTGCTTAATTCATATATCTCTGTGAGGAATGCAATTGTGGAATTGTAGAAGATGACTGTATCTTTATCTCTCCTTGATGAGGATGCTAAGTTTACTTTTAGAATTCGTCTAAATAAAAAACTGGTATGTTATCTCTAGTCTTGATAAGTCTTTTATGTAGTTGATCAGGACCCTTTGTTTTTCTCCTTTGCCAATTTTGTTGACAAAAATAGGGAGAATTATTTAGTAGTATTCTACTATAACATATGGTTTTTGTAACATTATGTAAAGAGGAGTGGATTATAAACTATAGGTTTACCTAATATGCAAAAGAGGTAAGTAAAGACTAAGGGGGAGAACATATCACCATAGTATTTCCTCAAAGTTTTGGTACAATTGGACTTTAAGAAAGGTACGAATACTATGACCGATAAAAAAACCATTGAGTTGAGTGATTTTATCATTTTAGAAAAGCTTTAGATGAGTATTCTCACAAGTTGTTATCGCTATGGATCTTCAACAATAAAGGTGTCGAAACGATTATATGCAGAACCATACAAGAACTTAATGAACAAAGAAATCAAGACGATGTTGAAGAACCAAAGAAATCAAGCATGATGGACTTTTAGCTGAGAGATTTATTTTATTTTATTTTTATATGTACTAATAGTTTTGTCAGTTAAATTGACAAGGGGGAGATTGTTAGAGCAATGCTCGGTCGAATTCGCAAATTTTTCTATCTTAAGCTTGTTGACAATGTTAGGTTCACAAAACTATATCTTGATTTATAGTCTACTAAAATCAATTCTCCGACTAGGATTAAAGGATGGTAGTTGGGTATCAAACATCATTGGATAACCCTCAAAGATTGAATACTAAAGATCAAAAGAATACATGTGAAGAACTTTATCGACAAAGAGGTATATGAAGATGAACCGTCCTATTTTCTCACGATATATACTATTCTATCTTATGAGACTATGTCATATACTTTTAGTAGATTTTATATTGCAAAGAATAAATTTCAAGTAAAGATTGTCTTGATAAGTCTCTCGAAATATGATTCAAGTAATGTATGTTCTAGATCCTTGAAAATCTTAGTTAAGAACAATGTACTGTTCATGAACTATTTTTGTTTCAAGTTGATCATTTGAAAATTTCCCAAACCATGATATTCATTATCTATGACGATTGGTCTCAAAAATAATAATCAGAACTACTGAAATTCAAGATACATTGTTGGTACGCATACCCAGTACGCACACCCTAGTGATCTGAGTTTACGCATACCCAGTACGCGTACCCTAAGGTTACGAGTTCGTGAATGGGAAATAGGTACGCATTCCCATTTCGCGTACCCTAAGGGCTTGAATTCATGAATGGATAAAGGTACACATACCTAGTACGCGTACCCCAACAACCTGAATTCACGGACTGGTCTTTAGGCATGCGTACCCATTCACATACCTACACTGTATCGAACTAAGCCGATGCTCATAAAATATTTTCACAAATATGTTTGACATTGATAAAAATATTATAAACACCTCTAATACAACCATGTTCACTAAATCACTATGTGTTAATGAACATGAATCATGGTTTAAGGCTTGAGTGTTAATGAACATGATTTATGCTTTCATAAGGCATATTTTCCACAAAATATCATTGTACACGGTTTCAGTACCCTGTACCGTAGTGTATATTCTTATGTGTAATTTTATGGTGAACTTCTCACATGCTTACATGAATTCCTAATAATAATTTCATCTAAACTGAGAAAGTGTTTGCTTGAATCTCAAGTAATCTTAGCTTGAATCTCAAGTAATCTTAGCTTGAATTCAAATCTATCCAGAGCCTTGAAAATCTATAAATAGAGAGACTCATGCAACGCGAATTTCAATCCCTGACACTTCTATGTCATATTTGTTTTGCTAGAGTCGTCCTCTATTAACCTAGGTTTCCTCTGAGAAACATAATTAGGTTTACAACCTAAAGACTTCATATAGGGATTCGTGAAGCCAGGTTCGACTACATTTTACCTGATAGTTCATGTATCCTGATATTTTTCTTATTGATTGTTGAGGTTCTCGTAAATTTCCAATCAGTAACGAGATAGATAGAGATCGCAAAGTTCTCTTCATCTCAGACTTTGTAATATAACTAAGATTATTCTTCATTAATTTGTTTATATTATTTTTAAGAGGTGGTTAGTAATCCAGGCCTCTTAGCTAAATGAGTGTAAGTGTTCTGGATTTGTGAGGTTTGCTAGACTTTGCCTATTGCAAACAAATTTCCAAACCTAGATCTAAAAATTTAAAATGATATCAAATAGGCTTATCTGTTAGAGGCATATTGGTATCTAAAATCTTTATTTAGGTTGAATCAACTCTTAGGCTGTAAAGGACGTCAGCTAAGGAAATCAACTGCGCATTGCGGGGTTCGATAGACGTAAGGAGTAACACTGCAACTGAATTTTTTTGAGGGTTAATTCAATCTCAACTACATTTCAATCCAAAGTCTGATATTATGCTAGTGTCTGTACCGGATTAATACAGTTTGGCGTTCAAAGCTTGATGAGGTCCTGAGGTTTTTCTATAGGTGTAGTTTTTTTCACTCATCATCCCCTTGCTCACGTTAAAGTAAGTAAGATCAATGGCAGAGCCAGTTGAAAGCAAGGGTGTGTAACTGGATCCCAAGCCTAATTTTCTTATCATTTGGGCTAATTTGGGCTTCCAAACCCATTTTTACTCTCTTGCACCCCTATTAGAATTTTATTTCCCCTTAGTGAAGTTTATGGCTCATTCTCCGGGTAAGATGATGATAAGAACAAATAAAAAGGTTCCCCAATATAGTGCATGAGTAACTAAAATGGAACTATGTTTCAAAGAAGAAGAAAAATTAAGATGGAATCTGTATTGTGAAAATTAAACCAGGATTCAATATTTGTTGGCATGAGAGTTTATTCATTGCTTTAAAACACAATCTTAATTATTTTTTTTAAAAGAAGAGACGAAAACTCTTTTTCGTTGAAATGTTGCTTTCATTGTGGCTATTTGCGAGTAAATGCAATTGCGTACTATAATTTGTTGGAAATTGGCCCATGCGCAAAATAAATTATAATTGTGCAAGTTGAAAGTTGAAACATCAGAGGGGAACAATTATTTGCAAATGTTCCAAACAGTGTTATCTTTAAATGTGACTATTCCTAAACAGTCACATGGTTTCAAACTGTGACTGTTGATAGTGACTGCTACCAACAGTCATAATGTTGTTTCAACATCTATAAATAGGCATATTTTTGAGAAAGATGGATATAAATATACACATAAATATAGGAACCATGGAGAAAAATACTAGAAGAGACGAGAAAAATTAGAGAAAATTAATTGCATTTTATGTTAATTTTGAAATTATATAAAATATAGTTGTGGTGCATCAATTCACGTTTGTTTTTTGGTGTTCGTCGAAATGCTATTGAAGAACATCATAGGTATTATTGAATGATGGAGACATATGCCATTACCTGTTGCAACATGTAGGGAAGGCATGGTTTTGTTTCCGGAGTCAATATGAGAGAAAGTGTCATAGAGAGAGAAAACACTTCCCATATAATAACTCAGATAGATCGAAAAACATTCGAGTTCTCTAAACAACGGCTTGGAAATCAACATGGATTCAAGATAGTGGAACGAGGATATAAATGTTTAAATTTCAGAGTATACTTCTCTAAAGATATTGGAAGATGGATATGCAAATCTGTGGAAGAAAACATCAGTCTGGAAAACGACCGGAGAAGATGGACAAAAAGGGACGAAAATTTCTCTTTTCTGTTGGAAAAGCAACAAAATTCAAGAGGATAATTTATTAAACTCACTAGGACAGATGAAAATAGAGCATCAAATAGGGCTTTAATCATACCTAAAGGTACATATGGACATGGATAGAGGAAGTTTCAAGAGTTATCAGTCAAATTATTGGGAGATTCTCCAATAGGTAAACAAATCTTGCCATCATCATCGGATTTCACTCAACAAATCATTAACTCAGAAGATAGCGGGAATAACATCAGATCAACTCGTACTTTCGTTTGTACTGCTTAAATGTGAATGATGAAAACTCATCTACATTTCAACCTAACAATGGATGGCAATGGCAAAGTTGTTGGAAACCAATTAAATGGAACATCAATGGTACCAGTATTGAAGTAAAGAGGTGGATTTATGATGATGCAACTATTAATGGAAGAACACTGACTATACCTCAAAATTGGGTGAAGTTAAAAGAACTCCCAGTTCAACTATGGTCTAAGAAGAATTTTTATACAATAAGAGATGCTTTGGGGGGCTTGGCTGAAGTTGACAAAGTAACGGGGGATCGCAACCCAACTTGCTGTAGGATTAGAATTAATTGCAAAGCTTTAGAAATCCCGGCAGCAATTCAGGTCACTCTAGATGGCAGGTCGTATGTTCTTGGAGTGGAATGGGATTACGAATACAGTCCGGATACAAACGTCAACGTGGAAGGTTACCGGAGACTAATTAATGATCTGGAGAGAGAAAATACACCTTTGAACAAAGTCAATGCAAATTCAAATTTTGAAAACAATGTCAGACATATCTCTGCTATAACCGTACCAATTCAATGTAGGAGAAAAGAACACATGGAGGTGGTCCAACATTCAGGTACTAATAATTCTCAAATTAAAAAACCAAAGACTATAGAAGATTTTTTTGGAAGATTCTTTGCACAAAAGAATACACACCAAAGATGGTATCTTTTCGGTCAAGAGTACATATAACAAGCTATCCCACTCTGTCAATGAAGTACAAGTAAATGGAGTCATCATTAATTCTAAAATCCGGAAGACTCTTTGGAAAACAAAAGCTGCAAACAGAATTAAACTCTTCATTTGGAAGTGTATCAGAGGCATAAACTCCACCAAAGCTAGAAGAGCACAATATAATTTTGATGTTGAAACTCACTGTGACATCTGTGGACATGAGTATGAAGACATGGAGCATATCATTTTCACATGTAAACATGCTAGAGTGGTCTGGAGAAGCATTAATGTCAATATTGATGCTGTCATAGAAAACTGTGACTCAGTTGCAGAATCGATTATCAGCTGGTTTTCCTCAACCCAAACAAATTCTGACCAAAGACTGCTGATTACCTTAATGGTTGGTATATGGATACTCTGGAAAGATAGGTGTGAAGTGGTCTTTCAGGGAGTATCTTTAAACCCTCATTCTACTGTCCATAAAATTCATTATCATATAAATTCACATATGCACTGCATTAATTCAACCTCACTCTTTTTCACTGATGTTAGCTTAAAGATTTCAAACTAGAAACCTCCAACATCTGTAATAGTAAAATTTAATGTTGATGGTTCATTTGATCCAGATACTAACCAGTTTGGTACTGGTGTTGTCTTACGCAACCATATAGGTACATGCCTTGGTATCAAAGGAACCTATGGAAATGGAGCAATGAACCCCGGAAGCAGTAGGATGCATGGCAGTTAGGGAAGCACTCTCTTGGGCTAAATATTTGAAGTACATGCATATTCAGATTGAAGCTGATGCAAAACTAGTTATAGATTCCATCAATGGGAACATTTTACTCATTCAGTGGGAAAATAGGAACTTAATAAAAGAGATAAAAACTTTGATCTCTAGTTTTTCTTTTTGCAATTTTACTCATGTAAGTCGATATGACAATCAGGTGGCAGATGCTATAGCTAAACAAGCTAGACAAATAACAACACCTATCTTAGTTGTTGAAAACTTTGAGCCGGATATCTGTAGCCTGCTGGCAAAAGACCTCAATTCCGGTCATTCTTAATAAATTTTTCTCATTATAAAAAAAAAAAAACAACAGAATAACGGAAACTCAAGTCAGACTCAAACTCTGGGTCAAGGTCAAACTCAGGCAACAATAGAACAACAAAAACCCAAAACCATTCAAGACTTTTTCAGCCAATTTTTCAACAAGAAGAAGAAGAATATGAAACAGGCAGAACAACCTTTCTCCATATCACACATTGTGAATCTCAATCAAACTGTAAATACTCAAATTAGCATCAGCTCAACGACAAGTGATTCTGAAAATTTTACGCCAAATTTGCTCAGACAGGATGTAAGTTCTCCACATGCAACTGATATTGCAGACTCTGTAAGAAGACAAGTAGTATATAATACGGTGGATATGCTAATGGACGCAACAAAAAATGTTGGAGGCAATGTTGGAAAAGATCCAGAGAAAACCAAGAGAGTATATGCTGAAATTATTTCTTAACACATGCTTCTATGTGAAGATAAAATCAACAAAAAATTGGCAGTAATTGAAGACATTATGGAAGTGGAAGATACCATAGAAAATACAACAAAGGACAATATGGAAATTGTTCAACAAACAGTGAACTTGGGTACATATGGTCTCAATGGATATTAAAATTCTGTTACGGAACATGAGAGGGTTGACAGCAGTAGACAAAATGGATGGATTGAAAGACTTAGTGAAGAAAACCAAACCTACTTGCATCTTAATTCAGGAGACTCACATGATAAAAATGAATGATTGGTGGGTGAAACAAATTTGGGGTAGTGATAGCTTCAAATGGAGAGATATTTTATCACAAGGTCTCTCTGGTGGACTACTTACTATATGGGATGATAATGTCGTAGATTGCATTGATGAGGTTATAGGGCCTAACACACTTTCTCATAAATTCAAAAGTAAAGTAGAGGAGTAAGAATGGTGCCTCAAAAATGTTTATTCACCATGTTCGTACAGGGAATATTTGAATTTTGGGAAGAATTAGAAGACTTAACAGGCTGGGCAAATGAAAACTGGTGTGTAGCTGGAGATTTTAATGCTACCAGGAGAGGGAGAGAAAGAAATAAGCCTGGTAGATCAAGAAGAAGAATAAAATTTTCCAATGACTTCATGGGGGTACATGATCTGGTGGATCTACCGCTTAATGGAGGTATGCACACTTGGTCCAATATTAAAGTTGATCCAATATTGAGCAGGTTAGATAAAATTTTAGTGACACCAAACATGATTTCAAAATTTCCACTAATCACTCAAACAGTTTTATCTAGAACAATTTCAGATCACTCTGCACTATTACAATACTACAACTAATTTAGTTAGACAAAAAACCCCTTTCAAAGTAGAAAGCTACTGGTTTCAACATCCTGAATTTCTTGAAAACTTAAAAATTTGGTGGTCTACATTAGAATTTAGAGGGTCAGCTAGTTATATTTTCTCAAAAGAATTACAAAATTTAATTTTTTTTAAAAAGATGAAGTAGAGTAACTTATGGCAAATCAGTGAAAGAAAAGTTGTATTAACATCTTTAATAGATAATCTCAACTCTTTGGAAGAATATATCTCTTTACCAACTAATCTGTTCAGTGAAAGAGTGGAATTAAGAGCTCAACTTAAACAGCTGAATCTTGAGAATGCAAGGAAGTGGCTAGTCAGATCAAAGACTCATCACTTTAAAGAAGGTGATGCTAACACCAAATATTTTCATGTGTTGGCCAATGGAAGAAGGAACAGAAATACAATTCAGAAGATTATTATAAATGGTGAAGATAACTTCAACCAAGAAGACATTAAAAAGGAAATCTCACGCTATTTTCAGAATCTTTTTCAAGAACAACATCATGTCATGCCACAATTGGAGGATTCTCATTTCACAAAGATCTCAGAAGATGATAAAGAATGGGTGGAGAGGAAAATAGAAGAAGATGAGGTATTACAAGTAATCAAAAATTTCAAAAATGGAAAATCTCCGGGTCCAGATGGGTACTGTATGGAATTTTATAAAATAGCATGGGAAATTATAAAAGCAGATTTCATGGCAGTGGTTGAAGAATTTCATACCAAAGAAAAGCTGGATTGGAGGACTAACTGTTCATTTATAAGTCTTATTCCTAAGAAAGAACATGTGGGTTCTCCAAAAGACTTTATGCCCATCAGTCTTGTAAGCAGCATGTACAAAGTGATCTCAAAAGTCTTAACTCAAAGACTCAAAAAAATTCTACCTAAACTGATATCTGAAAATCAAGGAGCATTCATAAAAGATAAACAAAATTAGATGGAATTCTGGTGGCTGGAGAACTTATTGATGCAAGGTTGAAAAGTAAAGTTCCAGGGGTATTATGCAAGCTTGACTTACACAAGGCATTTGATTGTGTCAGTTGGCACACAATAGTACATGTACTGAAAGCTTCTGGTTTTGGAGATAAATGGATCAGCTTGATATACTGGTGCATTAACTCAGCACAACACTCAGTTCTTATAAATGGATCTTCAACTGAAAAATTCAAACCCCAAAAGGGGCCGAGACAAAGAGATTCACTTTCTCCTTTTTTATTTATATTGGTGGCTGGAATCTTTACTAAGTTGATGAACAAAGCAGTAGAACTTAATATGATCTCAGGATTTTCAATAAACGGGCTAAGTGTCTCTCACTTACAGTACGCAGATGACACATTAGTATTTCTAGATGCAAAAGAAGAAGAAGCTGAAAATTTACTTATTATATTACAGATCTTTGAAGCCATGACAGGTCTGCAATTCAACTTATCAAAAACATCAATTCTCAGTGTGGGGGCAAAACATAAGATACAGGAGATGTCAGACATTCTTAACTGTAACATTGAGTCACCTCCCTTAAAATACTTAGGATTTCCAGTGGGAGCTACTAGTAGGAATACATCCATTTGGGAGGTTGTAATAGAAAAATTCCAAAAGAATTTGTCCTTATGGAAGAGGAGCGTTTTCACCAAAGTTGGCAGAATAATTCTTATAAGATCAACAATTTCAAGTATGATAATATACTTCCTCTCTATATTTCATATGTTAGTCAAGGTGGAGAATAAACTGACTCAAATTATGAGAGATTTTTTATGGGGTTCTTCTACAGATAAAAGGAAAATTGCTTGGGTTGGTTGGGAGAAAATGAGCAAACCTAAAAAATTAGGAGGAGTTGGAATCATAAGCCTAAGAATTACATACAGAGCACTACTATCTAAATGGACATGGATATATGCACATGAAAATAAGAAATTATGGAGGAGGGCGGTGCAAAGTAAATTGCAGGGTGATAACAAGGAATTATGGGTTAAAGACTCAACATTACCCCAAGGAAGAGGAATCTGGAAATAAATTCAGAAACAGAAGGGTGTCATTGAAGATTTAACAGTCACACATATTGAAAATGACAGATCTCTCAAATTCTGGTGGGACAAGTGGAATTCTGATACTACACTTAAAGATAAATTTCCTAGTATATTCAATTTGGATCAAAATAAGAATGCCACTCTTAGAGACATGATATAAAATGGTTCATGGAATTGTCAGTTAAAAAGAAATATAAATACTTTGGAGATCACAAAAGTCATAGAGCTATTACATCTATTAGGAAATCCACCAGTTTTTTCAAAAGAGGACGATAAGCTATCTTGCATTGGTCCCAATGGTTTTTCCACAAAATTCTGCTACAACTGGCTGATACATAGAATTGACGCACCATCATCAGAAGTACCCTATTCATGTATATGGATCAAGAATGTCCCTCCAAAGGTACAAACTTTTATGTGGCTAGCTGCTCAGAATGCCATCCCTACCACAGACAATCTGATAAGAAGAGGCTGCAACATTAACAGTGTAGTTGCAGGAAATCCTAAAACGCACCCCTTATCATATCTTGATAATAATCTCTTGATCTAAACTAATTTGATATTAAAAGTATGATTAAAATTCTAAAAATTGTAAATAGACACACGGATTTATACATGGTTCGATCAATTTGATCCACATCCATGATTCTTCACTATGATTGTTTAAATTTACATTTGATTTACATTGATAATCTCCATTAATGGAGTTCTAAATCTAGTTTTGGGGAAGAAGATGATAAAGAAAAATTCATTTTCTCTCTCTCCTAAAATTTTCTCTCTCCTCAAGACTCTCTCAACTCTAAAAAATACATCATCCTTTCCTGAATCTATTGGATCTCTATTTTTAGGAAATTACATAATGGGTGACAGCTAAGTTGTCCTCTAATTTCGGATATCATTCGCGATATTATCGCAGTAGATATAATATTCCTTCTCGCAAGCATTGTAACCATCGCCATTTAATCATGTTCTTTTTGTGTTTCTTCCATCGTCAACTGTTATATCATTATTTTGTGACACTCGCAAAGTGTTGTTGGAGAATTCGCTGTGATGCTCGCAGAAATATCGTTAATCTCTCGTGAACATAATTGTGGCGATATTCTGGTCCTACATCTTGCCTCTTTTTTCTTGAATATTGCTTGAAAATTAATCTTTAAGAAAAAATCTGTTGTTGTAGTAGTCTTTGATCTTTGTTGATGAAGGAACGAGCGAAATAATACTAGACTTGAAAAGTACGTACTTGCCTCTATTCTTTTGTGAAGTTCCATATCTTTGCTAAGTAAATAAGAAGTATCAACTCTGCGAAGTATGCGAAGTATGAAGTATCCTTGAAGAAATATAAGAAGTACTCAATCCTCAAAATATAAAGAAGTATCCGTCCTTTAATGAAAATCATAAGTATTGCCTCTGTTCACGCGAAATTATTACTTCATTTTTGGTGGAAATTCTTGTCCATTTTGGAAATGATTCTTGCCGAGAAGATAAAGAACAAAAAATGTTTTCTTGGTAATCCATAGTTGCCTCTGTTCTTTATCTATGAAGGAAGAATCCCTGAGAAAATGATAAATGAACGAATTGCCTCTGCCTCTTTCAATAAAATAATCATATTCTGTGAAGTAATCAAATTTCCTGCGAAATTCTGGAATAATCTACGAAATGCTGAATGAGTTTGCAAGTTTCTGAAATAGTGACTGAATAGTGCCGCGATGAATAGTTCTGCGAGATTGTAGATAATCATCTTGAGAGACTCTGAATAATACTTCTGAGAAATTCTGAATAGTATTTCCGAGAGATTCTAAATAGTACTTGCTATCTCTCTTGCGATGAACAAATCTTTCCTGCATTCTTAAAAGAAAATAGATAAGTTTGAGATTAGTCTTATTTTGCCTTCCTAGTTAAAGGTCTTATTTTGCCAATTTTTTCTTTTTGCGACAAAATCGCAGGACGTCTTTACATTTGCATGTATTGTCCCATTGATCTTGCCTTATCCATTTTTCTTTGAATTTTTTGTGACAATATGACAGGTCTAAATCCCCTCGCGAGAATAAAGTCCCATGACATTGCCGTCTTGCGATGAAATCGCAGGACGTCTTTACACTTTCATGTAAAAACCCATTGATCTCATCTTAACATTTATCTTTTGGCTTGTTGCCTCTTTATAATTTACATCACGCAACAATATGACAGGCCTAAATGCTCTTGCGAGCATAAAGCCCCATGACATTGCCGTCTTAAGGCACTTATCAGCTCCCTAATGGAGGGTGCCGCCCTTATCTTCCCCATGGTTTCCCCTTCAAGGAGGGAACATCGGCCATACAAGACTAGCTCCTCCCATCCAGATTTACCAACAACCAGCTATTTTCGCAGCCTCTTGTCCTTTATGCCTATATGGCTTATAGTTACAAGACTGCACCCTAAGTGGGGTTTTTTTCAGGCCAAGTGCATCATAGCCAAGACTTACCAGGAATGGCAAGGGATTTGCGTACTCCCTTGGCACCCTTGGCTCAACCGTGTACCTCGGCGCCTTGGTCATACTTTGCACTTCTTGGAAGAGATTCTCGGTCATCCAACCAGAGTATAACCTTATATAGTTGGAAATCCAAGATCTCTCTCCCGGATAGGTTTTCTTTAACCCCAACATCGGCATGACTAGGGATCCAACAGCGGTGTAACCTTACCCTTGAATCATGTCAAGAGATACCCCCTCATATGACGCGCTATTAGGTCTTACATTTGCCTCTTACGAAATTTTATTCGCGAACTAGGGTGCACGCCATAAAGGTTCGTCCCATTCTTATGTCTCTGCGAAATTGTATTCGTGTTTCTCGCGATATTTTCGCGTTTCTTCATTCTTTCATTTCTGTCAATTATAATCTTGAATAATCTCGCGATTACACTCGCAGCTCTGATAAAAATTTGTTTTGCTCACTTCTGTGAGTTGAAATATTCTTTAAAATCTTTTGAAATCTTAAAAATATTCTTTGAAATCTTGCGATTGTATCACATTTGTTAAACCAAAAATCTCTTTCTGTAAAAGAAATATTCTAGAGAAATCTTTGAAATCTTGCGATTGTATCGCGTATTTTGGAAATTTGAAATCTTAGAAATTTTTGCGATAATTTCATTTTCTGTAATCTTGGAAATCTTTGAAAATTTTGGAGAACTGTAATTTTTTTGCGATGATTTCATTTTTTGTAATCTTTTTAAATTTTTGAAGTCTTGCGATTGTATCGCTGTTTGTCAATCAAATCAAAAAATCTTTGAAATATTTTGAAATCTTAGAAATTTTAGAAATCTTGCGAGTATATCGCTCTTAGTAAATGAAATCAAAAATCTTTTATCTTCTGTAAATAAAATATTCAAGGAAAATAGTACGTAGCTTTCATGTGATTTTCCATTGCTGTCATGTCTTGTGAAGTAATCGATTTGCTTGCTAAATGAGAAGGAATGACAAATGGAGTCTTGTGATATTAAATCTTGATCTGCCTCTTGTGTAATGTTGCGCCATATCAACTGTTCTAACCGTCTTTTGCGAAATATGTCTGCGAAATAATCTCCTATTTTCTTCTTGCGAAATAACCAAAAATCTTGTGAAGAAATGAAATACCAAATTTCTGCCTCTAATCAACTTGTTGAATTCTCTTATGTGAAATAAATGCATCCTGCGGAAATTGGACTTCATTTGCTCGCTGCTCAATTGCCTGCGTGAAATAGCTTGGCTTGCTATTAGTGGGCTTAAGCGTATTGGGCTTGGAATTTAAAAGTAGTTGATACTTTAAAGAGAATCTGTCGTGATTGCTGCGATTAGCGAAACATTTCTATTTGTTGTTTCTGCGAGTAATAAAATTTACATTCTTTAAAGAAAGTTGCTGTAAAGGACAGATACTTCCTTTTGGCGATGTTGCTCGCAGATTTATTGATTGCTCTGCTGGGTTAATATCTTATCACCTCCCGCTCTTGTTCACTGGAATTGCGATGTCCTCGCTGGAACAACCGAAGGAGTACCCCTTTTCACTTACATGTTGCAGACTCATATTCCATTTTATTCTTCCGCAAAAGTTTTTCTTTGTTTACTCTTTGCAGAAATTTGTCTTCCATTTTGTATCATGATGCAAAGTATTTCTCATTTACTGCGGTAATTCCTCCTCTATGTCTTACTGGCGAGATAGTTAATCATGAGATGTCATACTCTTGTTATTATAGCTGCGTGTTTTATCGCTCTTGTATTTGTTGAGAATGTTCTTTGTATTTCAGTTGAGAATTCTTCGCTTGCTGCGATCACCTCGCTGCAAACAAGTTCTATTGGTCATGGAGTTGTTGCTTTCTTCACAATACTCTCTTCTTCACGGAAATTTTGCTTATGTATAGTATTTGGAATAATTTTGATCTTTTTATAAATGTTGTCTCCGTCTTTGTTCTTCTCCTTCCGTATATGTTGACCTAGCAGAATGAATCGTCTTCTTTTTTCTTCGCTGATGAACTCGCTTACCTTCCCTGAGGTGATTGATGCCTGCGCTAATAAAGAATATTTGCTGCGATGATTGCCCTTGCTTCTTTTGTTTGCGTAGAAGAAAATTTAATTGGTTTGTTGTTTCTTTCACAAATACGTTCTTCCATCTTCATATTGCTTCATCTTTATTCGACGTCTGGTTTGAGTTAATTCTGGTTGGTCATTTTGAAGTCTATTACTTATCTGAATGTTCATGTGTGAGACATATCATCTTCATGTGTATACTTGTCTGCTATGGTGCTGCTTTATCTTCATATGTCATCACCACCAGCTGTTCCAAAGGAAAACCCATCTAATCGTCACCTAGAATCGCGATATTCTCAGCTGTCTTTGAAACAACACCAAAATTCCAAGACTTTTGCAACCACCATTAGACCATCTCCTTATCTCACTTCTAAAATCTCTTTTCCCTTCATCTATTGCCCTGTCCATCTGTTGCCAGATGTTGTAGCGTCCGATCTCATCTGTTTACCAGCTTCTCAGCTGTTTGAGTACTACCATGTCCATCTGTTTCCCTTCTAAATCTCGTCTGTGACCAGCTCAATATTTGCACGAGCTCTAAATAACATATGCATCTATTCTTCCTTCCCATTTGAACTAATTCAGCTACGTAACTTTGCCAGTACTTGTGAAGATGTCTCATGATCTTATTTGCGAGCACCTCACAGTAATATCTCTTTCCTAACTGATCTTTGACGAAACTATTGTCAATGCTCTGGGGAACATAGTATTATTCCGCTGGACTTTGTTGGATAGTTAGCTGATAAACATTCATTAGATCTCATTATATGTTCTATATTCTGATTGCCACGAGTTGGCTGTTTTCTTAAATTGGCAACGTCACCTTCTCTGAAATATATGTTCGCTGCATTTGATACCTTGTAGTTGGCTTTCATTCTTTTGCATAGAATATATGTTCCCTCCTGTTGTCGTAGATTTATGCTATTGAGCTCTCACTGATGCATTTTGAACTCACTTGTTAACTGTCTCTGCGGGGGTTCCCTTATTGTTACAACTTGTTTGTTGGGCTATTAATACAAAAGTTTATTTATTTGCGAAGCTTTACGTGCGAAGTGGAGAGGTAAAAAAATTTAACTAGCTTGTGTTGATTATAGTTCCGTGAAATTTTTTCCTGTCTACGAGTTTTATGATGGCGATATTTTGCTCAAAATTTCTTTAATGAGAAGATGTTTGTCTAGTTGAGTTGAGATGTTGGTTTAATTCCCATTATTTTCTCAAAGATGTTTGCCAGTAGTTTCTTTTCTCTTCAATTCTTCATTGGACTGTTGGTCTTCTTGCGAATTAGCATGACATTGTTGATGTTAATGACAAGGTAGATTTAGCTGGAATCCAAATTTCTTCTGCGCAGAAGTCTTTATTTATTTATTCTTCACAGAAACTTGTCTTCATTTTTATTTAATGATTTGTGTTCGCTGGAATTATTATCTTCGCATATATTGTTTGATGCGAACTTCTCTTTTGTTGATGAAGTAAGTTTTGCTGGAATTTGTTTCCCTGATATCTTTTGTATTCCACAAAGCCGCCAGATTTTGATTGGACTATAATTGATCATCTCGTAAATTTGTCTTTCGTTGATGATGCTCTAGCGAAGTGAACTTTTGTTGTGCAATGGTCTGGTTCTTGACGAGTAATCACATGAACTAAATTGTCACCGATAACTTTTTCACTAGAGATAATTCATTTCTTCCTTCATCATTAACAAATTAATTATTACCCATGAAATTGCGCCTAATATTTCCCATTTATTATTGGCGAAACTGAAATTTCTTTCTATCTTCGCTGTAACATCAAACAATAAAGATATGGTCAATGTTCTCGTTGATGGATACGGGAAAATCCAAAATCAATTTTAAGTTCAGAATTTAGAAATTTTGAAATCGATTCAATAAGTTTTTGAAATAAGTTTTATGGATAATAAATATGTACTCAAATCTTGTTTTAAATCGATGTTTTGAAAAGGAAGCTAAATTTTTTTTGAAGGACATAAAGATTTTTCAAAATCTCTTAAAGTTAGATCTTAAAATTTTCAAAATAAAATAAATGAGTTAGAGAGAAAGATTTTTCTTCTTGATCTATTGTTGATGACGATCTTTTCAATTTTGAGCGAATATACTGTATCTTTCTTATCTTTCCCTTCCTTTATTTCCTTCAACAATTTGCCTCTCTCTCTTTCTCCTAAACATGGAAATATTTCCATAGATACTCTAGTTTTCTTCCACAGATTTTACCACAGTAGCTAATAATTTCTCTTCTTCTTTTCATGTCTTTGAATTGTTGATGACGTTTACTCCCTGAAAGTGTAACTTCTTCCACGAAATTTCCATTTTTGAACCTAAAATTTTTTAGATCTAGAAAAATATAAACAGTAGAAAATCTTCATGGAAATCTCTTGAACCAATCAAATTATAGGAAGGATAAATCCTTTACTCATCCATGTTTCTAGCGCCAAAATGTAGTTGCAGGAAATCCTACAACGCACCCCTTATCATATCTTGATAATAATCTCTTGATCTAAACTAATTTGATATTAAAAGTATGATTAAAATTCTAAAAATTGTAAATAGACACACGGATTTTTACATGGTTCGATCAATTTGATCTACATCCATGATTCTTCACTATGATTGTTTAAATTTACATTTGATTTACATTGATAATCTCCATTAATGGAGTTCTAAATCTAGTTTTGGGGAAGAAGATGATAAAGAAAAATACATTTTCTCTCTCTGCAAAATATTCCTCTCTCTCCTAAAATTTTCTCTCTCCTCAAGACTCTCTCAACTCTAAAAAATACATCATCCTTTCCTGAATCTATTGGATCTCTATTTTTAGGAAATTACATAATGGGTGACAGCTAAGTTGTCCTCTAATTTAGGATATCATTCGTGATATTATCGCAGTAGATATAATATTCCTTCTCGCAAGCATTGTAACCATCGCCAGTTAATCATGTTCTTTTTGTGTTTCTTCTATCGTCAACTGTTATGTCATTATTTTGTGACACTCGCAAAGTGTTGTTGGAGAATTCGCTGTGACGCTCGCAGAAATATCGTTAATCTCTCGTGAACATAATTGTGGCGATATTCTGGTCCTACAAACAACACTACATGCTCCTTATGATCTACAACTGAAGAATCTGTAAGCCATCTACTGTTACATTGTCCATTCTCAACTCAAATATAGAACTACTTTATAAATGGTTATAATATAAGATAGGTACAAGCAAGAGATATCAAATCTCAGTTACTAGCTTGGAAATACAGAAGAGGGAGGATCCGAGGTAGGAAAATTTGGCCTCGGCTAGTCTTTGCAATTTGTTGGAAATTATGGAATGAACGAAATAGGAGAACCATGGCAGGAAAAAGACCAAGATCCTCTGGTACTATCATTAATGAGACTAAAGCAACTATCTACAAATGGGGCTCAGGGGAGAATTGGTTTAAATTTGATTCATTTAGAGACTTAGTATTGCATTGGAAGGTGATCATTGATTGTAGAGCACACTGATCTCATCTGTAATCACTTGATGTAATCCTCAGTCATGGATTGATTTTTCTTTAATATAAGTTCAAACTTTCTACTCAAAAAAAAAAAAAATGTAGGGAAGGCACTAAATATCTTAAGTAAACATATTACTAGCCTTAGCCTTAGAACACCCAAGTAAGTTTGTTTAAGAATTATAAATTGTTCTTCTCCCTCTATCATTCTTTTGTTTTAAAGATCATCTTTACAAATTCGTAAAGAACTGTGGTGTACTAATCCTAATCATGATAATACGAATTGGATAGTATTTGGTGAATTGATAACAAGATCTTCTACTTGTTGAGTACTCAAAACATGACTGTGAAATTATCACATTCTCTATGTTGTGTCCAACCACAGATCACGGATGATACTTTTGTGTGCCCCGAGGGAGAAGTTAGACTCATGAATATGCAAGAGTGAGTCTAGATGTCAAAAAAATGAAATTTCTCTAGGGTTTGGTCCGGCTAGCTCCGGTTTTTTCTCTATCCTCTTTTCTCTTGCGTTCTTAGTTTTTTCTAGGGTTTGGCGTCAATCATGGCGCTAAATCCACCACCACCACCTGATTCAACCGTGAATCAACAACCACAACATCAAGATCGTCAACAATTCAATAGGAACATGAATAGAAATCGTTCACGTTCTAGGGTTCGTGCAGTTTTTGTTGAAAAACAAGAAAACCGGGCGGAACAAGGAAACACCAATGGTGTAGGCACTGAAGGAAGATCGTATGTCAATGCGGTTAGGAATATAAATCATGTGATCTCTAATATTGACGCGGATGCACTATCTCATCCTCCTAGTCGTGCTACAATGGGGGAGACTGTTGTTAAGATCCCAAAAGAAATTATTTCGAAAGCTAAGGAAGAATGGAAGTATAGTTTGGTTGGTTGTTTTGATTTCAAAACCCTAGGCGTCAGGTTTGAGGACGTGAAAACCAATTTGTGCAATCAATGGAAGCTTACAGATCATGTTCAATTCATCCCATGGATTAAAGGTTATTTTCTTATCAAATTATTCAATGAAGTTGATAGAAAACGTGTTAGCTATGAAGGTCCGTGGAAGATTAAGAATCAAAACTTGAAGGTGATGCCTTGGAAACCTTTGTTCGATCCAGAATCGGAGAAGATGACTAGGGCAACTGTTTGGGTTCGTTTCAATCAGCTCAGTATTGAATGTTGGAATTAAGAAATTCTTTTTAGAATTTCCCGTGGCATGGGGAAGCCTGTTGCGGTTGATTCAAGAACTTTAAACCGTGAATATGGTTATTTTGCGGTTGTTTTGATTGACATTGATTTTTCTAAGCCTCTTGGCTATGTTGTTATTGATGATGAGGAATAACCGGAGGGTTTCTATCTTGATTATGAGATTATGAACCAACCGGATTTTTGTGATTTTTGCAAAGCTATTGGTCATGGTGAGGAGGATTGTCGTGCTAAAAAATATATTGCCTTGAAAAAGCAATTAGATGGTGAAGCTGATCAAGATAAACGTGTTTCTATTCAAAATTAATTGAATGAGCTAAGGAACATTTGAAGTACCAGGAAGTATAACAAGAACCCTCCAAAAGACCCTCCTAAAGAACCTCCAACCGGTGAATCAAATCAACCTGCTAATGATGATATTATTGAGAAACCAGTTAAACCAATTGGTGGTGATGAATTTACTGGCATACGTACTTTAATCCCAACTCCGTCGAGTAGCATTGCTGGTGCTTCTTCGAGTTCTAAGGGTCAGGATGGTGAAGCTTCTACCTATGCGGATATGTTAAATAAAGAAGAGATGGAATTATGTGCTCACTATGAAGAACAGAGGAGAGTTGCGGCCAAGAAGGCTAAGGAAGCTGATTTGGCTAAGCTTGAACAAGATATTACCTTGAGAAAGCTACAAAAGGCGCGAGAAGTTGTTATGGCAAGGAACAAATTGGAGGAGGAAAACCGTATGCGCTTGGAATCAATAGAGGAGGCAGCCACGGTTGATTCTACCCCTCAAATTGATAGTGACATGGAAGATAATGAAGAGATTGAGGCGATTCATGAATTGGAAGAATTAAAAAAGAGAGCTACAGATCTTGATAAATCGGCGGAGTTGGCTGCAATTGAGCTTGATGCTAAGCGGGCGAAGGTGAATCATTTGTGTGAGTTGGCTTTGGAGAAGAGGAAGGCCAAGGTGGCGGAGGCCATCAAGGATGCTAGCAAGGCCAAGGACGCTAAGGTGGAAAAGGCTAAGGAAAGTGAGACGTTTGAGGTGGCGGTTAATGAAGTAGCTGCTAATATTGAGGCGACTGCTATTTTGGAGGTGACTGCCAATAGTGGAAACAGCGAACAAGTGGGTGGAGAACTGCCATTATCTACTCCAATTTCTGAACAGACTATAGGGTATGGTTTTAGTCCGGTGACTAAAACAGCTAGAAGATCTTCTCCAGCTAAGGACGCTGTAGATGGGGTTTCCACGTCTAACAGGTTTGTGGATGAGACTGATGAGCTAGAGGATGAAGCTGATGAGGTGTTTTTCGAGGCTCCTCCTGAGCAGTCGGTGAGTACTTCAAATCCAGTGGACGATGAAGCAATGGCTTTAGAAATTGATGCAGCAAAATATCAAGAAGAGCGGTCTAAGAAGGATTTGGCTCAGAAAAAGAAGGTTGAAGCCGCGGCTAAGAAGTTGGCCAAGGATGGTGGAGTAAAGGAGGTTGTGAACAAACCTAAAACAAGGAAAAATGATTCTACTATAGGAAGAAGTAAGACGCGAAAGGGTTCAAAAATCCCTAAAAGAGACGGAGTTAATTAATGCGTGTCTTATATTGGAATGCTCAAGGCTTGGCTCAAGATGGTGCAAAGGCCAAGCTAACTGAGTTATATAATTTGCACAATCCTGACATTATCTGTATTGCCGAACCTTTGGTTGTTTGTGATACTCGTTTTGTTAGGAGTTTGAAGTTGTTTGATTTTTCTGAAGATGTGATTACTAATGTTGGCTCTGAGGAGAAAGGTAATATCTGGGTTTTATGGAGGAGTTCTCTAGTGAGGCCTTTGGTTTAATCTTCTACTAAACAAGCTATCACTTTGGATTTTACGGGTGATTTTGTTTCTGCAGTGCATGCCTCTTATTTGCCGGTCATAAGGAGGAGACTTTGGCAGCAATTGGGTTTGGGTTTTATATCCAATCCTTGGTTGGTTGTTGGGGATTTTAATTGTGTTCTGCGAATGGATGAGAAGAAGGGTGGTAGGGTGACGAAAGAACTTTTTATTGATGAGTTTCGAACTTAGATTTCTGACAATGGCCTGGTGGAAGCAGATTCTATTGGAAAGAAGTATACTTGGTCTAACTGTCAAAGTGGTATTCATAG
Source organism: Papaver bracteatum (assembly GCA_023529315.1). Taxonomy (NCBI): domain Eukaryota; kingdom Viridiplantae; phylum Streptophyta; class Magnoliopsida; order Ranunculales; family Papaveraceae; genus Papaver; species Papaver bracteatum. The sequence goes on along the minus strand of JAJJWX010004691.1, from coordinate 2,302,556 downwards.
AATTGTCTCTAAACATGATAGAGCAATTGTTAATGAGGCTTGGTATGATAAGTACCCGAATTGGAGATGCAAAAATTTGCCTAGGATTTGTTCAGATCATTCCCCTCTCTTTGGGTTTGGTTTTGACAATCTAAATCTAAGAAGAGCTCCTTTTCGGATACAAAAGATGTGGTTTTCCCATCCTTCTTTTTGGAAGTTGGTTGAAGATAGTTGGGGTGAAACTCTTGTGGGAGCGCCACCTTTTGTTTTTATGTCTAAATTAAAAAGGTTGAAGGAGACTTTGAAGGTTTGGAATAGAAACGTTTTTGGTGATGTTCACTTGCGCTTGAAATAAGCTGAGCTTGTGTTGGAAATGGAAACAGATCGGTTGGATTTGGATCATTGGAATGAAGCTCAATTTTTGAAGGTTGCTGACGCTAAGAAGGCTGCTGAGAACATGAGATCTGAGCTTGCAATCATGCTCAAGATGAAATCGAGAGTTACTTGGTTGGAGGATGGAGATCAAAATACTCGTTTCTTCCACAATAGGATTCGTATGAGAAGGACGCAAAACACTATCTCGGAGCTTAAAGTTTCTTCTAATTCTACTTTGTTTTTGCAGGATGATATTAACAATTATATTGTTAATTACTACAAAGACCAATTTAATGGTGGCACGGTGAACATTGACTTGAAGCTTTTTGATATTGATCATGAATGTATTTCTGATGAAGAAAAGGCTTTCATGGATGCAGCTCCATCTCTTGAAGAAGTGAAGGAAGCTGTTTTTGATTTAGGGGCGGATTCTGCACCTGGCCCTGATGGCTTCACAGGTTCTTTCTATCGACATTGTTGGAACATTATTTCTGGATATCTTTTTAAGGCCATTACTAATTGTTGGATAATGCGAAAAATTCCAAATGGCGTTAATTCTAGTTTTATTGTCCTAATCCCAAAGAACAACAAATCTGATGCTATTAAGGATTATAGGCCAATTGGCCTAAGTAACTTTTTCTTCAAGATCATCACGAAGATTTTGGCAACCAGGTTGGGTACGGTTCTAAACAAGCTAATTTCTGAGGAGCAAGTGGCGTTTATGAAGGGAAGGAATATCCATGAAAATATTGCTCTGGCGTCGGAGATGATAAACGAACTCAGCATTCCTCGGAAGCATGGGAACGTTGGCCTCAAGTTGGACATTGCTCAGGCTTTTGACACGGTTAGTTGGGATTTTATTGCTGAGGTTTTTCGACAATATGGTTTTTCGGAGATATGGTGCAATTGGATTCTTAATATCTTGGCTTCGGCTAGGATTTCTATCATGATCAATGGAAGCCCTGAAGGTTTCTTTAGCATCTCAAGAGGTTTACGTCAAGGTGACCCTCTTTCTCCTTTAATTTTTGTGCTTATTGAAGATGTCTTAAGTCGAAATATTTCAAAATTGTTTGCTATGAAGAATATGCATGCTATGGTTAGAAAAAATGGAGTCGCTCCTACTCATCTTCTCTTTGCGGATGATATTCTTATTTTCTGTAGGGTGATTTGGAAAGTTTAGGCAACTTGAAAGACATTCTAGGCATGTACCAGCGTGCTTCTGGCCAGTGTGTTAGCTATGATAAAAGTAAGTTTTACTATGGTGGCGATAGTAATTCTAGGGCGTTGGATATTGCAAAAATTTTAGGCATGGAGCGTGCTTTATTTCCGGACAGATACTTGGGTATCCAGCTAAAGCCGGGCATTGTTCGCCACATCCATGTGTGTCATGTGGTGGAAAAAATTACGGAAAAATTTGCAGGTTGGAAGGGTAAGCTTCTATATTTTCAAGCTAGGCTTGTGTTGATTAAATCTGTGATTTCGAATTATGTTATTCATTCTATGGCTGTGTACAAGTGGCCTTGTACTATGATCAAACAAGTTGAAAAGGCCATTCGGAATTTTCTATGGTCTGGAGATGCGGAGAAGCGTAAGTATTTTACAGTTAGCTATGCTGACTTGTGCTGTTCGAAGCAAGAAGGTGGCTTAGGTTTGAGGAAATTACTCGATGTTAATAAAGCTATGCTTATGAAGTTGTGGGTTTCGATAAGAGACTCCGACAAGATTTGGGAAAGATTTTTGAGGGCGAAGTATTTTAAGTTGAATGGTAACCTAATTGATTACAAGCTTGGTTCCTCGGTTTTTCCAGGGATCAGATTGGTTTACAATTTCGTTCAAAAGCACACTCGTTCAATTATTGGTAATGGTGCTAATACTTCCTTATTCTTTGATAATTGGTGTGGTGATTTTTCGATTGCTGGCAGACTTGGGATCTTTTCTAAAGGCCCAAATGATTTCAAGACGAAGGTGAGTGATATTATTTTTGATGGCGCTTGGGTAATTCCGCAGGTTACAAAAGACTTGATGTTGCGTTGTAATATAGATATTGATAACTTGCCTATAATTGCTGGCGGTGAGGATTATAAAATTTGGGACTTGGATAAAAAAAGTGTTTTCTCGGTTAAGTCTGCTAAGGCTGCTCTTAAGTTGCCGATAGAGGTTGAACCGTGGGTTTCTCTTTTTACACGGAATGTGGTTCATCCAACTTTGAGTGTTCGGTATTGGAAGATTTGGGCTAATCAATGTTGTGCTACGGACGATAATGTGGTGAAGAAAACGGGAAGGTCCATGCCTTCTATGTGTCGTCTGTGTAGAAAAGCCCCTGAGTCTATGGGCCATATTACTTGGCACTGCAGGTTTGCTAAGCGTATTTGGGCTTGGGCGGCTAGGATCTTTAACTTGAGGCCTTCTGATGATTTGGTGGTCTCTTATAAGGCTGCTAAGGGGTGTAGCCGGATGATAAAAGATCTGTGGCTTGTTTCTAATCTTGCAATATCTACAGAACTATAGAAGCTGCGAAACAAGGTTTATTTTGAGGATGCTATGGTGCATTGGCTAGGATTTAAAGGAAGAGTTTATCAATTGATTCATGATAACTCTATTCGCATGAAGGGCCATATGTATAATGATGATTTGAGGATTTTGAATTACTTTAAGGTGAAGCATAGGTCGTGCAAGGTGTCTATTCCTTTACAGGTTAGTTGGTCCCCTCCAGACCCAGGCGAACTTATGATTTGTTGCGATGGTGCGTCGCTTGGAAACCCGGGCCAAGCTGGCTGTGGTGCTACGGTGCGAAGTCCTAATTCGGAAGTGCTGGGCTTTCTTTGTGTGGGCCTAGGTTGGCAAACTAACTTCTTTGCTGAAGTCTGCGCTGTTATCTATGGTGCAATGTTGGCTAGGCGTTGGAGTATTACAAATTTGTGTGTGCGGTCTGATTCGATGAGTTGTATCCAAGCTTTCCAATTGGATCAACTTCTTTGGCAGCTTAAGCAGAAGTGGCGTATGGCGAGACAATTATACAGCAATATCCGTTATATCCATAGCTATAGAGAAGTGAATTTTTCGGCAGATGCTTCGGCCAAACAAGCTTGTTTGTTGGCTGAGGATACTTTTGAGTTTTATGAGAGTAGGCCGGGTTTCATTCAGGCTGTTGAATGGACTGGCCGTGTCTATTTTCGTTTTAAGTAGGTTTTTTTCTAGGCTTCTAATGGTGGCATTGCGGCTTCTCTTTAGTAAGTTCTAGCCCCTGTACAGTTTTTTCGTTTTTAATATTATTGACCGAGAAAAAAAAAAGAGTCTAGATGTCAAATGCAGTCATGCAAATGTGGTGAATATAGCATGCGAACTGGTTCGATTTGCAGCTTTGAATGGACCCGCAAATACAATCACTGCTTTTTGTACATGAAATCATGAAGGAAGATGGAACCACTGTTCCACTAGTTATTTCTTGAACAATATTTTTTAAGAAATTATGTGTATATATATATATTGAAAATATATACAAAAAATTGGTTAAAAAGATCAAAATCAATAATTTCTGTGTGAAAAAGATATCTAGATTTTGATATTGTTTAAATGGACAAAAATATAAAAATAGTCAGGATATAAACAGTTTCATCCTCGCTATTTTTTAAGTTTAAGCCAGGACGAATCCAGTTTCATCCTTGTTATATTTTTGGTGTCCATTTCACCATACTAATTTTTACTCGTCCATTAGAACCATATTTTAAAAATATTTGGACAAATGACCCATTTTCCGAAATATATACATGTACAAAAATTAATGTTTTAAACGTATAAATTCTTAGTGATTTATACGTATTGGGCGATTTTTTTTTTTGCCGAATTGAGATACTCCCTCCGTTCCATTTTAGATGATGTTTTAGGGTTATTTTTTTGTTCCACAATACTTGAAAGTTTTCATATTTTTCCACAAAACTACCAATTACACCCTTACATATTGTCTTGGAACTATAAGTTATTTTTGAAATGTACTAATAACAATTAATGTTTGAAGACTTTTCTCAAGGGTATAGATGGAAAATCTTCATATCTCTCTCCATTTCTTAATATGTGTAAACTCCAAAAACATCATGTAAAGCGGAACGAAGGGAGTATAAAAAGCGCAATATACATAAATTTACTCATTTTTCCCGGATTGACCGAATTCATATATTGTCTAGTCGGATAATGCGGGCGGCAGCTCGCCGAATTGCTAACTAGAGATGGAAGCAAAGTCACTACTGCCTTTAATTTTATGCGGGCGGCTGCTCGCCCAATAGGATACCGTTATAAAAAATTTAGAATAAATAAAAATAAATTCTAAAGTTAAAATTTTATATTTTATCTTTTAAACATAGATTTTGGCTGGTTGCCTAGCAATAAGCTGGGCTCCAACACCTTTTTGTATAGCAATGCCTAGTCTATGAAAAATAAAACTACCAAAACCCCTACTAGCGTCTTTTCCAACTATACAGACGCTTGAAAAAACATAAAGTATCATCACCAAGTTCTCCTAAAGTAGAGAAACGTAGGACTCCCAAACCATGACCATGTGAAATACATTTGTCCAAGTATTTAGCGTGTTTTCGTGAAACAGGGCTAGATATTGCTTTCCCAGGGACAAAGGAGCGAATGCCATCACCAATGAAGGGAGAGACACATGTGACATCCACACAAACATCATGTCCATTTTCCCAATTGAGCACAAGAATATCAGCAGGTTTCAGGCCCTTGACATCATCCTTCAAAAAACCAAGTGAAACTTCCTTACGCGCAGGTACACCAACTTTGTAACAAATTTCAAATATGACATCCCGAACACCATCATGTCGAAACTTGGGGCTTATATCCTTAGCACAGTGAAGCGCGTGGTCCCCAAAAATGTCCATGGATTTGTTACAACTTAGGCATAAACTATTCTCAACAAACAAAGGGATGCCAAGATGATAACAAAGCACGGCACGAAACTGTCTAGGTCTGATGCACTGGTTGAGCCTTCTAATAGGTACAACTAATATGTAGTCTTGAGCATTCTTAACTCGATTGCACTTCCACAAAATTAAATATCTTGCAGACATAGAAAATTTGTTTGGGATTTGCTTCTTAACCGCATCAAATTAAGTGACTACCAGGGAGTGCATGGGGGGGGGGGGGCAGTGTCATTAACACAGTAAGTAGCAGGTAATATAATACCTGGATGTATCTCTGAAGTGCAAACTGATAAGCAGAACCTTTGTCCGTTGAAAATGAGTTACCAAGGATCACCTTCTGCACCGAAGTAGTCTGAGAAGCGAGGTGACAGTAAATGCTTGTATCATCCATGGTATAGATGCCTAGTCCACCATCTTTGATAGGCAAGGTAGATAATCGCTGGTGTAAGGGACCAAACCCCTCACCATTACCCGTGATTAGTAGTCTCAAGTACTTAAGTAAATGATCATCAAAAAGGGCAGTGCCAGAATGCAGGGCTGCAGGATTTGTAGTACGCATTGCAAAATATAATCTAGACACACCAGTACAATTATGAAGTAGAAGCATCTCACTTTGAGGGTCCTTGAGTTTTTTGATTACAGTCATTAATTGAACAGTTTTATTCACCATGTTTAACAACATATCACTGATAAGGTTCATATCTAAACTCACCGGTCCACCCAAAAGCTTGACACTAGCAGAAGGTATACCAATATCTACAGGGAAAACACCTTCAGATGTGCTTCTAGGATCAATCGAAGGCCAAAAGATTTCCGTTTTCTTAATATTGAGATGTAAACCTCTGTCCGGTCCTTCCGTTTCAATTATCCTCAAAGCTTTGGATACCTCCAAAGTATCGCCAATAATAGTACCGTCATCAAGATACCAAGTGTGTAAATGGAGTTCGAATTTAGAAGCAATAGTCTTCACTAGGGGGTGAAGAGTCAAGGCGAATAATAAGGGACCGAGGGGGTCACCTTGTTGAACTCCCAATGCAGAAGACAAAATATAATGGTCGTAATATAATTTAGCAGGCCTCAAGTAGCAAAATTCCACCCAACGAGAAATACCTGGACAGTGAAGATGAACCTCCTTGATGAGCTATGATCTACTCACCATGTTGAAAGTGTTGGAAAAGTCAACAAGCAGCATTGACATCTTGTCCGAGCGACCTTCCTTCTCAAGGAGATGATTTACAACATGTAAAATACTTCCCCCACCAGCAGGCACACCAACCCCGAATTAGTAATCACCCAAATAAGATAACATGTCTTTACCGACAGAGAAAGCAGCCACCTTCGAAACCAACCAACGCCAGACTGTGCCCACAGCAATTGGACTAATGCCACCCTCAAGTTTAACTAACAGAGTTAAGGGCACACTAGCAATGAACTCGCTCAAAACCTCGGGGCACACTAGCATCGACCAAGTGTTGTGCGCGTAGACCGTCACGACCACAAGACATGCCTTTTGGGAAGCTCCTAATGGCTCCCAAAACAGCCGGAGAATATACCGTGATAGCTTCTACCAAAGCATCATCACCAAGAACAACAGGGGGAGGTGCAGGTGGGTGTTTGTCTAGTAATTCAAGGAACGTGTCTTCATTGCATGGAGCCACACCTGATGATGACAACACTCAGATAGATGCAATGAAAAGACCAAAATTCAACTTCTTCTGACATGCCAACAAGGTAGCAGCACCTTGGTTCTTCGGGTCAGCCTTCTTAGACCCATTACGAAGTGGCTGTTGTAGCAATTTGGTAGCCAGGGTGAAACAACCGTTAGGCTCCTTCCAAGCCGCAAGAGCTTGGTTAATAGCAATGACCTGCAATCATTTCCTGTTACCAGACTTCTTCTCCGCAGAGTTTTTCGGCTGGAACAAGTTGAGAGTGCAGGTAGGCAATAAAATCAGCTGTAACCATGCTGTCAGATTCCCGGGGTTAGCAAGTACCCAATCAATACAAGACTACAAAGCTCTCGAGAAGCCTAACCTACATTGAAAAGGGATGCTAGTGACAGTCGAGTATTGTCTTTGAAACACGGCATTGAGAACATCAGTAGAAAGAATTCCTACCACATCTACATCTGCAATGACAGAGCTATCTCCAAACACAACCTCATACTCCGTAGCAGTAGAAGAGAAATCAGGGCAAGTACCATTTACCTCAGCTGGTTTATCTAATCCATGAAGAAGAAAATCAGCCCCTGCACCGTTGAGAGGCCCTGCAACAACATCTCCATGCACAACACCTTCTCGTCCCTTACATGGCTTCTTCCAACTATGCAGATGCATACATCTGCAACATAGCCACATCCGTAAACCTCCCAAAAGTTGCTCCCATGCCAAGTAAATGTGCAAGTTGTTGGCAGTTAAGTCTCTGCAGAATGTTGCATTAGAGGATAAATGCCTATCGCATAAATGCTTCACAATGGAACCTTTGGCACAACCTTTGCCATTAACTCCATCAAGGCAGCCATGAAAGTGCTTGAAGGGGCAATGACAGAGATTGTTGTCTAGTATGGCATCGACTGTGGGTGACGAAGAACCTAAGAGCACCTGGGAAGAAGGGGTCTGCAAGGTGCAGGAAAAGGTTCTAGTAAATCTAGGCATGGTGACTGAAAAACCAAAATAAAATGCGAACCCTAGAGAGGAAAAAGAGAAAAAAACAGCGGGCAAAACTTGAAAACAAAACTCGGGCGATGAAGAACCGTGGAAAATCAAGCCAAAAGAAATAAATAAAAAAAACAAAATAGGATTCAAAGAAACAATGGTGATTCTTGGAAAAATTTCCATCTTGCAGACCCGCAAGAAGAAGAAAATTTTCCATCTTTCAAGATATAAAGATGGTTATAAAGTTTAAAAAAAAATCAATAGGAAATTGTCTGAAGTAAAAAAAAAAAAACCTCCCGATTAAAAGTAAAAAAATAATAATATCACCTTAAGTAAAAAAAAATCTAAATATAATACTAACAATTCTAAAAATCTAATCTAAAATTCTAGAAAAAAAATCTTATTTCATGGTTAAAAATGAACGCGCAATTGGGGGATATAGCTAGAGGACAAAAACGGGTTCCCAATAACAATTCCGGGTCACCACTTATGTAATTATTTTTTTAATACCTAATCTACCCCTTAATAATAATTAGTAAAATCTTAAGATTTTTGATAAATGATTTGTGTGTATTATTATTTGTGTTTGGGTGGGTGAGGTTAGAGTAGAAGGAGGGAAATAAAATTTGAGAGAGAAATTTTCTTTGGGGAAAATGGAGGATGATTGTGAAGAGAGAATTGATGCTGCTGAATCTTTAGCTCAACTACAACAAGGATTATATCTTGAATTTTCAGCTAATGACAACAACTCACAATTGTAAGTTTTTGTGGAACCAACACCCTTGAATGATGATTTTTACGAGCAAGGAGAGTTATTTGAATAACCTACACAAGAAAGTAAACTTGCACAACATACAAACATCCCCAACACACAGGTAAAGCTGCTGAGAGGTTGAAAATTTGAATTTTTTCTTTGAACCCGCCATTTTTTCAGCTGAAAAATCTCTGCACCGGCATAGAAGAAGTATGAATACAATGCCGGAACCCTCAATCCCGGCATAGTATTCATTGAACGACAATGTCGGTAGAACGATATCCCCCATTTTGAATCCAAAACCGGCATAGAATTAAAACAAAAAACTATGCCGGGACAAAAGTTACTTTTTACTTACCAAGGCATATTCTTCGGAATATGATACCGGCATGGTTAAATTCAAAGTTTACTATGCCGGTACTGCATGAATGGTATTAAGAAATTAAGGATTTTGTAACCGACACATAAATGGTATTAAGAAATTTGTAACTGTCAAATAAGTGGGATAAAGGAGTTTGTAACCTTCGCATAACTGGAATTAAGGAGTTTGTAACTGCCACATAACCTGAGTTTGTAACCATCACAGTTCCGGCATGGAAATATGGCCTAGAACAGTGCCAAAATTCTATCAATTAGTTTCAATTTTGACCAGGGTCCCCGCATTAAACTTTGATCACGATCAACGCCGGTATTTGTACTGGCGTTGATCCTTGGAGACTATTATATGCCGACATTATGACCATGAGTTTATATCGAGTCCAAAGGTTTAAGCAAACAAACTGACCCAAACATGCCTTCATATTAATGCTAAGCAAATTAACATTAAACAGTTGAACAACAACGTTACACATAAAAGAAAAGATGTGAAGCTAATTGCAACCAACATCATTTCTCGGAACGAGATTCCATAAACAAAACGGCTTCGAAATTCCTAAAAGGCTCTTTTCTCCATTCCAAATATGCATCCTGAGTTTGATACCTATTCCCTATGTATTTTGCGAGAAACTCATTGTATTTGCGACATAATTTTATGAGGGTAATTGTTCGATTCGCTACACACATATCCTTGTAATCCATTTTACGTTTCTTGCACTTACCATCCACCAACTTCGTCATATAAGGACCATCCACAACAAGACCCCAAAAAAGGTTTATAGGGAGGTGATCTTCCGGGAGGTCCGATACTATGGAGTAATTTTTAATCCACTTGGTTTCTTCCTCAACGTCCGCTTCTATCTTCGATAGTTTTACACGTTCGTATATTTCCTTTGTTTCTTTACTATATTTTGCTTCTTTTGCTGCCTCTTCTTTTTTTCTTTTCCTTTTAAGTATCTCTTTTTCCATGACGGAAATTGACTTGGTGGTGCTTTCCTTCCTTATAAGTTTTTCTTGTATAATGGCAATTGAGTTAGTAGTGGATGATGATTGATTTCCTATCGGAGTTGATAGTTTGTTCTTCTTAAGTTTTCCTTTTTCCATGACAATGATGAAATCGTTAGTTGATGATGGATTTTCCATTGGAGATATGTGTTGGAGCACTTTTATTTTAATAGGTATCAAGAGCAATGGGAGTATCAATTACTTTAAACAAATGAATACCCAACGGCTATTTTCCACTTTATTGTACCGGGATTGTCAGTAACCTACTTTCCGCGCCGACGTAAAAGGTTTATGGTCTATGGTTTGAAAAAAGAGCCATTTGGAATTGAATGTTAATTCTCGGCACAGAACTATGGTTAAAAATGTTGCCGGCACTTATTACCGACATAAAAATAAATATAAACTCTATGCCGAAACCATGTACTGGCTAAAAAGCGTAATAGAGTTCAATGCCGGAATGAGGATACACCATTGAAATATGTTACCATATTATACAGCAAGTGTAATTTATTTCGAATGTAATCCTTGTCGACGGAACAACGAATGCACTTAGCATGTGCATCAAGCCTTTGAACCCATAGGCGACCCTAGTGGACGAGTTATAGTCTCGTGAGAGTTTACATAGAGATCTACCCACAAAACCTTACGAAAAACTACGATAAAAACCTAACCAAAAAGAACTAAACCTATCAATCACGTTATAGTCTGTACCGGGTTTACGTATAAGAATCCGTCTCTGATTCACCCAGCTGGTGGTAGTCCGTGACTTTGGTTACCATGTGGTTCACGTTTTCATCAAACATGAATGATTCCCCATTTTCCTGTAAGTAAGGCGCTTTCACGGCTACATGCAACAAAAACAACACACAAACTTAGTTTGTTACATAAAAGTTGAAAATAGTGGATTATGTCGAATTAATCGTAAAGATACTTACGAGTTGTTAAGGGGATAATCTATAGTGGGTAGCGTGCGCGATCCGGTGTTTGATTTTTAAATACTCAACCACCACACCCAAGATGATGTCGTGTCGTTGCTCGATTTTTTGAGCAGTTTTCGGATTCCCATAATCGTGAGTAAATTTGTTAAAAATCTTCAACCACATTGAATCCCTGGAACTGTTATTTATAGTTGAAGGACGAGTTTTGGAATACCATGCTTGGGTGATTGCTAAATCTTCCTCAGAGTCAAACGATTCCATTTGTTGTATGTGGGAGTACGTTCTATACTAAGCTATGTATAGATAAAACTTCAAGGGTTTAGGGTTTCGTAAGTTTAGAGTCACAGGGATATAGTAAAGAACACACGAGTTTTGGGCTATTGGGTCCAAGTATTAGCTCTCTATATATAGATAAAAATCTCAAAGGATAGTTATTTTGAAATCACCAATGTCGGATTTGAAATAATAATGATAATGTACGCTGGTACATACTTCCAGTATGAATCAAAATTAAACGTCTATGCCGGTAACTTATTTTCTTACGTTCAGATTCTGTGGACTATGTAGATGGTACCGGCGTAGTTTTAACGAGACCGTACTACGCCGACAGTCAATACCTGCCAAGATTGTGTTTGTGCGATAATGCCGGAACATGTGAATTTAAAAAAAAAACGCCTAGTTTTTTGAAAAATAAGACCGTTGGGGCTTCAATCTATATAACCCCCCCCCCCCTTCCATTGCAAAAATGTACACAAAGCACCCACCAAATAGCAAATATACTTATCTAAAGAAACCAAGGATCAAAAAATAGATCAAGCTAGCACGGTTCGAGGTTCACAAGCGATGTGAGATTCATCAACAACCTCTACCTACAAAGTAAGTAGATTCAACATTACTAAGGATGAATTGGACAATTATAATCTTCTCTACTAGGACGAATCACTAATATAATCTTCTCTTACAGAGTCATCATTACAGATGTCAAATTTGCAAGTCACCTTCTCATGTAGCCTTAGATTGTCCTTTTATTTATTCTAAATGTAGAAAATGTGATGGGACACGCCGGTTTTGGGTTGCAAAAACTGATGATGCTGAAAATGAAAGACTGTTTCTAAGGTGTTTGAATCACCCAAAGTGCGAAGAGTTTCAATGATTTGACAAAGATGTTGCACTAGCCGTATCAAGAGAAAACCATAAGGGCCATTGCGAGCCTATTGATGGGTATTATATGAAGGGAAAGGAATATGTTGAACGTGAAGATGAACCAATGAATATGGTCCTTGATACCTAGATTCTAGACGATGTCTTCGAAGATATTTGTGAAAGGCTCAAAGGTTCTGTAATTGTTGAAAAGGGATGGAAATACATTATGAGATCATCTTTAACCAAAATTACTCCATTCCATGTTTTTTTAGTATGTTTTAGTTTGAAATTTCAAACCTAATGTAATAGATTAATTAGGAATGAAATAAAAGAGCATTCAGATAAACTATCGGAATAATCTAAGTTCCAAATCCATTACCGGCATTATAGTTTATCCAAATCAATGTCGGTTTCCTAGAAAAACTATCCAAGTTTACCAAAATCATATTTCCGGCATAGTTGAAATCAATAATTCAATGCCGGTACTATCCAAATTCTTCACAGGAACTTAGTTCCTTTCATACGATTGTTACGATATGGTTTTAGAAAAACAATACAATGCCGGTACATTCCCGGCTTTGTAGAACCACAATGTTTCAATGCCGGCACCTATATGGTATAAAGAAAACTTATAGAAAACATGCATTTCAGTATAAATCTAAACATGTTCAACATAAACAAACAACTGGATTGTTCTTAAATGTTTTTAATCCATCTATATATCAGGGTACCAAAAGTAAACCAAACAACTAAAGAGTTAATCCAAAAAAATGCTCGGAATTGTTTAAAATGTAACAACCAAAGAAACACAACTAAAGAGTTAATCACTTGGTCTTTTGCTTCTTGGGGACCGGCACCTTCCTTGTTTCCCCAAACAAATATTTTTCACTTGGATCTTAAATTCTATCAAGCAATTCCTCGACTACCTTCATTTATTCAAGGGATAGCACCTCTCCATTCTCGTACTTGCAACCAAACATCTTCTTCATCTTGCCAAGCTGACGCCGCTGGTTTCATACATCCAACACATAATTAGTGTATATATATGCTAATACAAGTGTATGTGTGCATTAAATGACTAAGGAATTAACAATACTTACCAACAATCCAAGAGTCTTATTAAGTTTGGCCATTGTATGTGGTGCATCTGTAGGACTTGGAACTGGAGGGTTTTTATGGGGTGGAACTTCGCCGTCATCTGGGCGCACGACAAAAGGATGTGACCATTCCATGTAATTATTAATGTAGGAGGAATTGGCTTCATCATCGTTGTTCACAAGCTCGCAATTACTGATATCTACCAAACGACTTGGTTCCCTATCCTCCAATGTGTTGGTTCTGGAATTGGATCATACACTACCCTCAACTTTGAGGCAGTTGTAATGCATTCAGCCAAGTTAAGAGAGTACTATTCAGTAGAGGCTGTCATGAATCTAGGTAATTGTTTATATCCAAGTTGCCGCATCACATGTCGAGGATCGGCCATAATTTATCCCTTTGGGTGGAACAACGGTCGATTATAGAATGCAACGTGCAAATACCTCAAAATATTGGGGTTTTCTCTAGCCTCCTTGTAATATCCAATCTTATATCTATTAGTCGACCATTTTTACCGGGCTAGGAGTATTGTTGAACTGGTATCTCTTATCTCTAGGCGCATCAGGTTCAGGAAGGTCTATAATCTTCAAGTAGGGGTAGTCCTTGAACAATGTTGGGAAGTGTTCATAAGCCCACACCTATACCAATGTGGAATGATACATATAAGAAGCAGTAAAAAAATTTTCTGAGTTCATATGGAGGGTATATGTGAACAATATACAAAAAAAAAATAAGTTTAAAAAAAAAATACATGGAGTAGAGTGAAATTCCCGACAAATTGGTTTGTAACGGCCTTAGAGGCCCTTCTCATCTCCGTCATCAAATGTGCCATTACCACGGTGCCCCAAGAATAGTTACATACATCTTCCAACGGATCCAAGTATTGAAGGAGGCTTGCGCTAACCATGTTCCCACTAGTGTCAGGGAATACCTTAGTCCCCAAGATGAATAAAAGGTACGCAGCGGCTGTATAACGAATCTGTGCAGGGTCCCATCCATACTTCAAAATTCTTTGCTGCGAGTTTTCAAACTTCGTCTTAAGCAATTTCAGCTTGATTGTCATTATCGTATTAGACTTTGATACATAGAAGATTCCCACTGAAGTTTTGGAGTCCTAACCCAACAGCTTGTTAGTCAAAGCGTGCAACTTCGACAATTCTAGGTCCGGACAATGGTCTCCTTCTACTATTGATTTTTCGATAACATTCAAGCCTAAAATGTTCTGAGCATCATCCGGGATCAAGGTCATCTCCCCAAATAGGAAGTGCATGGTATCAGTTTCGCCATGGTACCTTTCGACGAAGCAATTGACTGTCACAGAATCACACTTCACATAATTTTTAACCACAGCATATAGACCAGAATCTCTTACTAATGTTTGGACCTCTTCATATTCCAAAGACAAATCCCAATCGGACGCAGCTTGGTTTCGGCAAACACGCACATCCTTCTTGTGATTGAAAATAGTACGGTTAAAAGATTTTACATAAATACACAAGAATACATATGCATAAGATTAAAAAATTATTACATAGGTTTGATAGATAGTACGAGCCCACGAGTGATTGTAGACAAATAGAAGTCTCAGATCATGAGCTTTACCCAAAATTCTACCACGCTCAAGGTCAGGGATCATGTCATCAACATGAGGAAGGTGCTCACCTTTAACTTTTACTTTGGCTTTGCCTTTGCCTTTGGCTTTTCATAGTGTCGGTTGTTGACTCGGCCCACCGACTTCGCTTTGGCTTGCTAATTGACTGGGATCAACTTCATTATCTTCCTCCTCACTTTCCTCTTCATCTTGCTCATCTTGCTCAACTGTTGCAGTAGGTTCATGGATTACAAGTCGACTACGGTCACTACCACTCTCCCAAATTATACCTCTTGTATCAGCCCCCAAACGCTTATTACGACCTTCATCTTTCCCTCGAGGAAGCAGAGACTGGGGAGTATCAAGACCGTCCTTCCTCCTTCTCTTAGTGACGGCATCTTTTATTTTTCTTTTCTTAGCTTCATTGGCTTTTGACCTATATCATAAGCACACGAAATGAATATACGACATCTCATTTGCAGTATTAGTACCGGCATAGACTCACTTAAACAAACAACGCGTTACATTGTTCTGGCGATGACCATTAACTTTCGCTAATGCCGGCAGTCATATGTAATTCTCCTGGATACCAAAAGATTACTACCGAAACTATCTAAATAAATTAATTCCATATCGTAACTGAGTACCGGCATACAATGCAACTAAAAATATATGCCGGTACTGGTGACAAATTCATTGATGTTCCTGTAAGTTTTAAGTTTACTACCGGCATACACGAATTATTAATAATGAATGCCGTAATTTAAAACCGGCATAGTATTCAACACAATTTCTATGCCGGTACATAACATTAAGTTTCAGGGTTTGGAAACGGCATCGCATTCATGCTAACATCTAAGTTGTAACTTAATACCGGCACTGCATTCATCTTAGATTGAATGCCGTAACTCAAAACTGGCATAGTATTCATACACATTTTAATGCCGTAATCTACTGAAACTCAACTGTTTCGTTTAGGTTTCACAATTCTAACCTAAACCCATTGCTATAAATCGATTTAAACACTCATAAAGGAGTTTAAAATCACATACCTTCTCACAGAAGCCATCTTTGCGAGCGGTTGATTGTCCGAGTTTGCTACTTCTTCTTCTTCTAGCTCTTGAGCAATCTTAGCAAGTCTTTGTTTTAATTTATCTTCACCATTCAATTTTGAGTTCGATGGGGAATTTGGTTTCTTTCGTGGAGGCATTGTTATGATTCAGGTAGGTTAATCGACGAAGAAATTTTTGAATCGACGAAGAACGGTTGAAGAACGATGAAGGGAAAAAAAATTGGAAAATGTAAACCTAAAGGACTGCCGGAACTAGTGTTAGAAATGAGGGATATATGAATTTGGTTTTTGATTTTAATGCTTTAGGAGAAAGGGTATAACCGTCTTTTCATAAAGTTTTTTAATTAACCAAAGGGTATTTTGGTATTTTCATACTAAAAATCCACCCTTATCAGCCACCCCTGGTTGGGGGAAGTAATCAATATCCCCCAATTAGATTGGATATCCCCCAATTGCGCGTTCTTAAAAATCGTATTAATTTATATCCTTAAGTATGGCTTATACTTAGAAAAAAAATGGAGTTCTTCACTTGAAAAAATAAAATATATCTTGAGTTAAAAAAAATACATCACGGGTAAAAAGAAAAAAAAAATCTTGAGTAAAAAAAATATTTGACAGGTACTTTTTTTTGAACGCGCAATTGGGGGATATGGGAATTAATTGGGGGATATGAATTACTTCCCCCAACCAAAGGTGGCTGCTAAGGGGTGTCTTTTGGGGGCGAAAATACCAAAACACCCTTAAATTAATAAAAAAACATAGTAAAAAGATTGTTATGCCCTTTTCCCTAAAACAATAAAATCAAAAACCAAATCAATTTATCCCCCAATTCCTTTTGAGTGCCGGCACAGTTAGGGTTCTGGAAAAAAAAATCTTCATCTTCTTCATCGTTCTTCATCGACGATTAATCGTTAACCTACCCGAATCATAATCATGCCTCCACGAAAGAAAACAAAAGCCAAACCGAGGACCAAATCGATTGGTCAACAAAAACACGAACAACGAATTTCTTCGATTGCTGAATAACAAGAAGAGGACGATGCGGCAAACTCGGACGATCAATCACTCGCAGTCATGGATTATGTGAGAATGTTTGTGAATTTGAACTCATTTATGATTATTTTAATCGATTTATAATAATGGGTTTAGGTTATAATCGCCATCCATAGCTGAAACAGTCGAGTTACACGGAGTACCGGCATTCAACTTTATATGAATACCACGCCGGTTTAAGTACCGGCATTCGATCTGGGATGAATACCATGCCGGTTTCAAGTCTTGAAAGTGATTTTCTTGTACCATCATTCAAATTGGGTTGAATACCATACCGGTTTTAGGGTACCGGCATACCTTAATAATAATTCGTGTATGCCGGTAGTGGACTAAAAACACACAGAAACATTATGAACTTTTTCACCAGTACCGGCATTGAGTCTAGGTTTCATGTATGCCGGTATTATAGAAACAGCATAGATTTGATTTAATTCGTGTTCGCCGGTAGTAAACTTTAAACATACAGGAACATATATGATTTTTTTGATCAGTACCGACACACTCTTTCTCTTCCATTGTATGCCAGTACTGTGTTACCAGCATGGAATTGATTTACTTCGAAAGTGCCAGTAGTTGTATTTTGGTATCCAGAAGAAACCCATTTAACTACCGGCATTACCGATAGGTAAGTTTCAATGCCGGTATCTCTAAATCGGCTTGGTATGTTTAAGAGTATCTATGCCAGTACTTAAACTTCCAATATGACTCGTCTTTTTTTTGTTTCGTGTGCTTATGTTAAAGATCAAAAGCCAAGAAAGCTAACAAAAGAAAAAATAAAAATGATGTCACTAAGATAAAGAGGAAGGACGGTCTTGATACTCCTCAGTCTCTGCCTCCACGGGGGAAAGATGAAGGTCGCAAGAAGCGTTTGGGGTTTGAAACAAGAGGGGAAATTTGGGAGAGTGGTGGTGACCGTAGTGCACTTGTAATCCGTGAAGGTACTGGAACAGTTGAGTACGATGAGCGTGATAAAGGGGAAAGTGAGGAGGAAGATGATGAGGTTCACCCAAGTCGATTAGCAATCCAAAGCGAAGTTGGTGGGCCGAGTGAACAACCAACACAAGTCACGGGAAAGGGCAAGGGGAACTCCAAAGTTAAAGGTTGTCACCTTCCCCACATTGATGACATGATACCCGACCTTGAACGTGGTAAAATTTAGGGTGAAGCTCCGGAACCGAAAGTACTATTTGGATACAAGCACTCTTGGGATCGTACTATCTATCAAACCTATGTAAGCATTTTTTATTTTATGCATATGTATTGTTTTGGATTTATGTAAAATCTCTTAATCGTATTATCTTCTAATTGTAGGATTATACTAAGGATGTTCGTGTTTTCCGAAACCAAGCCGCGGATTATTGAGATTTATCTTTGTAGCATGATAATGTCCAAACAATAGTAAAGGATTCTGGTATATATTCTATGGTTGAAAATTATGTGAAGCCAGATATTGTGACAGTCAATTGCTTCGTCGAAAGGTATCATGGTGAAACTGATACAATGCACTTCCCGTTTGGAGAGATGACCTTGATCCCTGATGATGCTCAGAACATTCTAGGCTTGAACATTATCGGAAAATCAATTGCAGAAGGAGTTGAGTGTCTGGACCTTGAATGGTCGAAGTTGCACGCTTTGACTAACAAGCTATTTGGTTGGGACTTCAAAACTTCTACGGAGAGATTTTATGAATCCCAGTCTAGTAAGACGAAGACATTCAAGCTGACGATGCTTAAGAAGAGGTTTCAAAATACAAAGCAAAGAAGTTTGGAGGATGGATAAGACCCTGCACAGATTCGTTATACAGCCGCTGCTTACCTGTTATACATCTTGGGCACTAGGGCATTCCCTGACACTAATGGAAATAGGGTAAGTGCAAACTTTCTTCAGTACTTAGATCTGTTGGAAGATGTTTATATCTATTCTTGGGGCACCGTGGTAATGGCACATTTGATGGCGGAGATGAGAAGGGCCTCTTTGGCTAAAACAAACCAATTTTTCGGGAATTTCAATCTACTCCAGGTAAATTTGTTTTCTTAACTTATTTTCTTATGTATATTTTTCACTTGTATATTCATCATGAACTTAGAATAAAAATTTACCGCTTCACATTGAAATAGGTGTGGTGTTATGAACACTTCCCAACCTTGTTCAAGAAGTTTCCTTTCTTGAATACCATTGACCTTCCCGGGCCCGAAACTCCTAGAGCTAAGAAGTTCGAGTTTAACAACATTCCAAATCCCGGTAACAAAGGTCGACTGATCGAGATGAGATTGGATATCAATGCAATGAGTACAGAAGACGTTGTGTTTGACCCATATAAGGAGGCTAGAGAAAAACGTCAACTTTTGAGGTTTGGTAACGTTGCATTTTACAATGGGCCGTTGTTCCACCCAAAAGGATATATCATGGATGATCCATGCCATGTGATGCGCCAACATGGATATAAGCAATTATCACGTTTTGAGTCAGCCTCTGATGATAATTATCTTCTTCACTTTTCTCTGTGCAATTCAACTCCAAACAAGTTGCATGTAGTGTATGATCCAGATCCGGAACCAACACACTGGAGGGATAGGGAGCCACGTCGTTTGATAGATATTAGTAAGTCGGAGATTGCGGAAAATGGTAATGAAGTTGATACCAGCTACATGATAGATTACCTGGAATGGTCACATCCTTATGTCGTGCGCCCAGATGACGTCCAAGTTCCACCCCAGAAAAACCTCCTGTTGTAACTCCTACACCTCCACCACCTACGACGGCCCAACTTCATAAGACCGTTGGATTGCTAGTAAGTTTTATTAATTGCTTAGTTGTTTAATGTAAACATAATGTTATATATTAGTATATACTAATTATGTGTTTCATGTATTAAACTAGCGCCGTCGGTTTGGAAACTTGAAGAAGATGTTTGGTTGCAAGTACGATGAAGGAATGGTGCTATCCCTTCAAGAAATCAAGAAAGTCGAGCAAAAGCTTGATATAATTGAAGAAACCGACCCTAGTACAAAACACTTGTGGGGCGAAAGGAAGAAGGCACCCGCCAAAAAGAAACTAAAGACCAAGTGAACAATTGGTGGTTATTTTGTTTATTTTGATGGTGGTTGTTACGTCTTGAACAATTTCGAACTTGTTTTCGTTTGTACCTCGGGGTTAACTCTTTATTTGTTTGGTTTGCTTTTGGTTTATGATACCTGGATTAAAAACACTTAAGAAGAATCCAGTTGTTTGGTTTATGTTGAACATGTATACATTTCTAGTGAAATATTATAATTTTTGGCATAGATGAGTTCAGTTCTAGAAACGCCGGTACTTATACCGGCATCCGATAAATTTACAATTCAATGCTGGTTCCCAAGTCTCGGCATTGAAATTGTTTCTAATTCCATTCCGGAACAAGAAATTTAAAAATTTCTTGTTCCTGTATAGATATTGACAACTACCAGCATGGTGTATTTTTTAAATTCTATGCCGGTATTCTAATTTTCAAATTTTCCTACATTGTTGACAGAAAACCGGCATAGTTATCTCTATTCAATCTATGCCGGCACCCTGATAAAAATTCATTTCAAATGCTCTTTTATTTCATTCCTAAGTAATCTATTACATTGGATTGGAAACTTTAAATTAAAACATGCTAAAAAAACATTCAGTGGATTGCACTTGGTTAGAGATAATCTATTTCCATCCCTTTTCAACAATTGCGGAACCTTTGAGCCTTTCCTGAATCTATTCGAAGACATCGTCCTATATGGGGGTGTCAAGGATCAACTTCACTTGTTCTTCTTGTTTTTCAACATATTCCTTTCCCTTCATATAACACCCATCGACAGGCTTGATTTGGCCCTTGTGGTTTTCTCTTGACTCTGCTAGTTCAAGAGCTTTGTCAAACCATTGAAACTCATCGCACTTTGGGTGATTCAAACACCTTAGAAACATTCTTCCATTTTCAGCATCATCAGTTTTTGCAATCCAAAACCGGCGTGTCCCATCATAACTTCTGCACTCTGAATAAATAAAAGGGCAGTCCATTGCTAGATGAGATGGTGACTTGCAAATTTGACACTTGTAATGATGACTCTATAAGAGAAGATTATATTAGTTATGCGTCATAGTAGTGAAGATTATATTGTTAGTAATGATTAATCTACTTACTTTGCAAATAGAGCTAGATGATGAATCTCCCATCACTTGTGAAGCTTTAACCGTGCTTGCTTTGTTGAGAGAAGGATTTTTGTTATTTTGTGGGTCGTTTGTGTAGATTTTCGCCAAGGAATGGGGGTATTATATACAAATGAATATCCAACGGTCTTATTTTTCAAAAAAGTAGCCATTTTTTTTTAATTTCACACATACCGGCATATTCGATATTGAATTTTCAATGCCGGTATTGGGTGCATATTTGGCAGAATCTCTGTGAAGAAATACCGGTATTGCAAGATTATGGAAAGAAAACCGGAATTTAGTGCTGGCATCGTTGTTCACAATGACATCAATGCCGGTGTTGGTTATTTTTCAAAAAAAAACTAGTCGTTGAGGTTTTTCACTATATAAAGAGAGCTAATACTTGTACTCAAAAGTCCAAAACCATTGTGTTCTTATATATCTCCTTTAGCCTCTTAACTTAGAAACCTTACACCCTAGAATAATCATCTATAAATAACTTAGTATAGTACCTAACCCCACATTCAACAAATGACATTGTTTGACTCGGAGGAAGATTTAGCAATCACCCAAGCATGGTATGCCGAAACTCGTCCTTCAACTATAGATAACATCACGTAGGATTCCATGTGGTTGAAGATTTTTAACAAATTTGTTCACGATTATGGTAACCCGAAAGGAAGAACTGCTAAACAAATCGAGAAACGGCACGACATCATCCTAAATGCGGTGGTTGAGTATCTAAAATTTAAATACCGGATTGATCAAGATAACCGCAATAGATTGTCTCCTCAACAACTTGTAAGTATTTTTATGATTAATTCGACATAATCCACTATTTTTGAATTTGTATGTAACAAACATAATTTGTGCATTGTTTTTGTAGCATGAAGCCGTGAAAACGCGTTACTTACGAGAAAAGGGAGAAGCATTCATGTTTGAATCCAACGTCAACATATTGTAACCAAAGTGACGGAGTACCACCAGCTGGGTGAATCGGATACGGATTCTTCTTAAGAAGATTGATAGTTTAGTGGTAATTGCTTAGGTTTTTAGGGTATTTGATTAGGTTTTTTCGTAAGGTTTTGTGGGTAGATCTCTAAGTAAACCCTCACGAGACTATAACTCGTCCCCTAGGGTCACCTAGGGGTCCAAAGGATTGATGCACATGCTAAGTGCATTCGTTGTTCCGTCGACAAGGTTTACATTTGAAATAAATTATAGTCCCGGTATGTAAAGTTCACATAGTTCAATGCCGTAATAAACTTCCGGCGTAGAATTAATATATATTTGAATGCCGGTAGTCGCTGCCTAATATTTTTATGTTCCTGTGTACAATTAACGTATTTCCGGCACAGTCGTTTGATACTATCAAATGCCGGTACAATGTGCCGGCATTCACGTAAACCATAGATCAGTGCCGGTACGTAAGATTCAATGCCCAACGGCTATTTTTTGTCAAACTATGAACCAGTAAAGTAAACTACCGGCGTAGATTTGAGGTTACCGACAATGCCGGTACCATAAAGTGGAAAAGAGCTGTTGTGTGCTCATATATTTAAAGTGGATACACCTATTGCAGTTGATACCTCAAAAAAATAAAAAATAAGTGAGCTCCAACACATTTTTATGATGGCAGAAAAATCACCGACTACCGATTTCAGAGAATATTTATATGAAAAAAAAGTCTCAACTCCGATAGGGAATCAATCATCATCCACCACCAACTCAATTCCCATGATACTAGAAAAACTTAGAAGGGAGGACCAAACCACCAAGTAAACTTCTACGATGGAAGAAGAGATAATTAGAAAGAAAAGAGAAGAAGAAGAGGTAGCAAAGGAAGATTACTATCGCGAAGAAACAAAGAGAATATATGAACGTGTAAAACAAGCGAAGACTGAAGCGGATGTTGAGGAAGAAACCAAATGGATCAAAAATTACTACATAGTATCTGATTTCCCTGAAGATCACCGCCCTCCACACCTTTTTTGGGGTCTTGTTGCGGATGATCCTTATATCCCGAAGTTCGTGGACGGTAAGTGCAAGAAACGCAAAATAGATTACGGGGATGAGTTTGTATCGCATAGGACAATTTCCCTCATAAAATTATGTCACAAATACAACGAGTTTCTCGCAAGATACCGAGATAATAGGTTTCAAGCTCAGGCCGCATATACCAAATGGAGAACAGAGCCTTTTAGGCATTTCGAAGCTGCTTTTTTGGTTGAATCTCGTACTAAGAATGATGTTAGTTGCAATTAGCTTGAGATCTTTCATGTTATGTGTAAGGTTGTTCAAGTTTTTAATGTTTGTAAGTCTATTTCCTTATGATTAATACGAAGTTTCTTTGGTTTGTGGTTAACGTTGTTTATTTCATCAAGTTACTTTCACATACCGGCAATGATAAATACACCAAATTCTATACCGTTCCAGGTGCCGGCATTCAATGGTGCACCAAATATTAAGCCAGCATCATATTGAAAATTTAAACTTATTATCATAATGTCGGCATTGAATAGTTTCATGTGTCCATTCCGGCATTCTGACGGTTACAATTGAAACTCCTTCATTCCACTTGTTTGACGGTTACAAAGTACTTTAACCCAGTCTTTGGACGGTTACAAAATCCTTAATGCGTCGGTTACAAACTTCTCATTCTATTTAAGTGACGATTTTGGATAGGAAATTATTCAATCTTCCTTTGTATTCAATCTCCATGTTTTCTTCTTTTTCTATACTAAAGACAATGGGTCATCGCAAATCTCGTGAAAAATCCAATCCACAAATACATGTTGATGAACCGCAAGAAAGTACTGAAGAGTCTATTGGTGAGGCGAGCATAATAAATTTGATGCGGTAAGTGAAGAATTTGTTGAATTGAATTATTTTTAGGGTTTATCCCATAATATATAACACAAAGTCAAACTTTCTTGTTTAGTATTTATACTACACTAAAAGAAAATTTTGAAATTGCAATCTAGTGAATTGAAATTATGTTTTATTCGCGGTCGAATTCAATTTCAAAATCATGCCGGATTATATTCTTGAATCCCTATTATATTTCATGATCTTGCCGACATACAAAATTAGTCAAATACTATGCCGGTTACGTTTGCCGGATTTTTATTTTTGATCAATACCATGCCGTTTTTATTTTCCTTTTTTGTTAAAAACTCTGTATAAAAATCCCCCAGTTCCGGCATCTACGAAAATATGTTTTACTATGCCGGAAGTTATTTCGGCACTATCGATATGTTTAAAAACTATGCCGGTTTGATTTCCCTAAAATTTTTATTCTCTGTATAGAATTCAAGAAAACCGGCACTCATATTTGGTTCCATTTGAATGCCGGCGTCCAGTATATAACTCAGTTTAACGTATTGGAACATAGGTCTAAAGCATCAAAAAAGGACAAAGGAAAAGGCAAAGTTGTTGTAGAATCAAAACATAAGTCTTCTCGACATAGCCATCCTGATACGGCTACTGCTAAGGTCACAATTCGGGATCAACCTATAAGTGACTCAACCAGCAGTGATGATGATGATTATGAGTCGGAAACTGCGCATGTACCGGAACGAGCAGGTGGCTCATCCTCACAAGCAGCTGATGTCGGAGTTCAAGCCTCTAAGGATGATGAAAAGGCACCCCAATCCCACCTTCCCGATAAATATGACATGATTCCAGACCGCGTTGATGGCAAACATTAGGGTCAACCAATAAACCCGCAACTCTTATTTTCCTACAAAGACTCTTGGGCTCGTTGGATCTATCAAACTTATGTAAGACGTTTGCATCTTGTTTTTATAATATTTATTTGTGATCAAGTGAATTTAATTAAGTTTGGTGTGTTTTTATAGGACCACAAGAAAGCCTTCTGTGTTAGCCGCCATCAACAATCATATGTATGGACTTTGAAGGATGAGTGTGCGGCTGTTAAAGCAGTAGTCAAAATATCTGGGTTGTATCCTGCGATAAAAAATTATGTGGCCACGGATACCATCACGACAAACTTCTTTTTGGAGAGGTTTTTTGCTGACACTGACACCATGTATTTTCCTTTTGGCGAGATGACCATTATCCCTGAAGATGTCCAAAGGATAATAGGTTTAGAGGTTCTTGGGAAAGCCGTTAAGGTAGGAGATGAATCTAAGGACCTGGAATAGGACAAGATCTATCAGCTCACTGAAAGGTTGTTTGGATGGAACAAGGAAACCACTTTGGAAAATTTGTACAAGACAAGGCATTCCCATACAAAGACTAACACATTCGTCAAACTCTATGAATTGTTTGGGGATACGAAGAACAAGGTATTGACTCCCGAACAAGTTCAGCAAAGTGCTGCTTCTTATATGTTGTTCATCTTGGGCTCCGCTATATTCCCTAACGCTAACGGTAATAGGGTGCATATGAACCTCCTACAATACTTGGATTTGTTGGACAAGGTTCATGAGTATTCATGGGGCACTGCTTTCTTGGCACATTTTTTGGCATAAATGCGTCGAGCTTCTAAGGCGAAAGCCCGTCAATTTAATGGGAATTTCACTGTAATTCAGGTATAGTGAACTTCCTATTTTGTGATATTTATCATTAAATTTATTAGCTTCCAATTATTTATTTTCTTACACATTTCATTGAAACAATCTTTCATGGGCATATGTGTGGGCTTATGAACACTTCCGAATTTTTTTCATAGGGTATAAAGGATTGAAGACTGTCCATGTATATGAACATAATAAGGCTCTAGCTCAGAAATACTACTTCGACAATACCCCGAGTCCCAATAACAACAAACGGTTAATTGCAATGAGGATGGATTTGGACTTGGTGGTTGTGGAAGATGTTGTGTTTGACCCATATAGGAATGCCAGAGGAATTCAGTTTCAAAGGAGTGACAATGTTTTATTTTACAACAGACCATTATTTCATCCAAAAGGATTTGTTATGCACAACCCTCGTCGTGTAATGCGCCAACTAGGGTACAAGCAAAAAGATCTCACGGATACATCATATCAGAAATTCTCTCATGACTTTCCTCAATGCCGATCAGATAAGAACCATACTCTCATAGTTTATGACCCTCAACCTAATCTTGCACATTGGACTGAAAGGGAAGTAAAGGGACTTGTGTTGAATAGGGCTGATTGGGAATTGGCTGAGAACGGTAATGAAAGTGATCCAACCTTCCTAAAAGGCCATGGTAAGTACTCGCATCCTTATGTTGTGCGCCCGGATACCGTAGAAGTTCCTCCACAACCAGCACGTCCCTCCAAAACTCTGTCAACTGTGCCCGAACTTCTACAGCTCGTTACGTTGTTGGTACATACGTCTTGTGCATTACTATTCTTTTAATATATATCTATGAACTTATACAATTGTACATACTAAATACATGTTTAAAAAATTCTTAACAGCGTCAGCGGATTGGAAATTTGTCAAAGTTCTTTAAGAAGAAGACCAAGAAAGGAGAGGTGCTGACCCAGAAAGAAATGGAGAACGTCGCCCAAAAGATAGACAAAATTGAAGATCTTGGGGCAAAAGACTTGTGGGGCGAAAGAAAGAAGAGGGTACACAAGAGGCCAAGAACCGAGTGATCGTGTGTTTCTTTTATAATATTATTGTGGTTTGAACAATCTGGAGTTAGTTTATGTTTGTTTGTGTGTGTTGTTAAACTTTGAACATCTTTCTTTCATGGGATATTTAACGTTTGGTACCCAAAAAATGTCCAACACCTAGCTTTGGTACCCAATATTTGAAATATTAAGGGTTGGTACCTTAACTAACCGCTGACCGCTAAAATCAACATTTGACCAATCTATTTTATATTTTTATATTTTGTAAAATAGAACTTAATTAAAAAGATAATTTAAAAATCAGTTAGGGGATAAATGAATCTTTTAACAAGAACAAAAGTTCCGCCGTTAAAAAAAATGGTAGATCTTTCTCACTGCAAGAAAGGAAAAGGATTAACTTTTTTGACGAAAATTTCAAGCTCGCGCAAATCAAATGTCAAGCTCAGCCATCTGCATCTTCCACTCCAGCTTGTTAGTTCACCTCATTCAGTTGCACCCATACAAACAACATCATACACCGTCTTTCTTCTTAACTTCATAACTCAGGCGACGCTATCTCAAATCACCAAAAACACCTATTATGATCTTCTTGAGCACCAGTTCTGCACCACTGACCCTCTTTTCTGCAATCTCAAACATCCACGGAAACAACACATTTCATGAGCAAACAGGAAAATCAATCATATCTCCATCTCCATATTAAATATGTAATCATCACGAACCTATTCTTTAATACCATAGCGCCAACAGATTCATGTCTTCAATTTCTGGGATTTTAAACTCAGGTCGAGCATATCAGAAACAAAACCTGCAATGAGTTTTGATAATTCAATCACGTTGAGCAACTAAAATAAGCCTCCAAATTCATTTCCCACCACTAAAAAAAAAACAGACATAATCAAATTTTCCATTGATTATTTCTTCAAAAATCAACCAAAATGAATCTAATGAAAAATCACAAAATTAGGTAAGATTATGAAATCCTAATTTGGATGACATTATTATGGTGGGGCATTTTGAGAAATTAAAATTGAAAAACCCCTTGACTTGACATGAAATGAAAGCAATTTACTGTATTCCTTGTATCGTTCGAAGGAATCAGTTGCCCAACCTTTAGTTCTGTTAGCAGCTATGGAAGAGAATGAAATCAAACGCAAAGGTAGCTTTTGTCGCTCTCTCTAATTTACTCTCTCCAAGAGGAATTTACGAAGAATTAGATATAAATTCTAGTCAAGGATTTCGTTGGGTTTGGATATTCTATATGATGATAGCCTCAATTTAAGGATTTGATAATTGAGGTGTTTCACTTGAAAACTTAAACGGTAGAAGATAAAGAAAGAATACAAAGATTTTTCAGTGAGGATAATTATATAAATTCATATAATTTAATGATAAAACTATTTAAAAAGAAAAATAGATTGGTCAAATGTTGATTTTAGCGGTCAGTGGTTAGTCAAGGTACCAACCCTTAATATTTCAAATATTCGGTACCAAAGCTAGGTGTTGGACATTTTCGGTGCGGAACATCTTAACTTTACATTTGGTTTGGTAAAAAATCTAGTCTTTGCTTATTAATCAATCTAAACTTTGGAGATGTTGATCTCATTTTTTTTTTGCTTAAAACATAATATATTAGTTAATCTATATGAAACTTTAAGTTTTTTTTTTTTAAACCGGCATGGAAGAAATCGTGACAACTATGCCGGAAATCTATTTTCTTTCCAGAAAAAAAGAATTTAGAATTCCGGCATGGATTCTGTTTTGCTGTCAATGCCGGTAATATAATACCGACATTGTGAGTAAGTTATTTTCAATGCCGAAAATTACACAATTATCTCTGTGTACTGGTGATTTTCCGGTACAAAAGAGAAAGTATATTTCTATGCCGGTATCTGTTCCGGCATTGTAAAGTTTGAATTAAATCATGCCGACATAAACATGGCATATGGTTTAATGATTACAATTCAAACCTCCAAAAAAACAAAAGGTTGTGTATTAATGAACATCAGATATCCAAATTACTCATCATCGCCTCCACACTTATTAACTTGAATCTCCTCATCTTCAAGAGGTTTCTTCGATAAGGCCAACGTATCCCATAATTGGTGATTCTCCTCATACAATTCCATCAATCCCTTCCAGATTTGGGATCTATATCCTTGTTTATAACCATCCCACAAACATGCGGCAATGGACAATTATCCTTGAGTTTTAGAATAACGAAATGATTACCGTTCACGAACGCCAAAAGAACTCTTCTCTTCTTAAGGGATCCTTCGCATTTTTGCCACTTTGGGGGTAAATGTTGCGACTACGGTGGGGAAAAAAAATGAACAACACAATTAAATGTATTCGCTACTAGATGCCCACAAAGCGACATTCTCATCCAATATTGAGAAGGAAGAAATTCCATCTCCTGCTCGGGTCCTAACACTTGAGCACACATATCATCAAACCCCTCGTCGTGAC
Organism: Papaver bracteatum; assembly: GCA_023529315.1. Taxonomy (NCBI): domain Eukaryota; kingdom Viridiplantae; phylum Streptophyta; class Magnoliopsida; order Ranunculales; family Papaveraceae; genus Papaver; species Papaver bracteatum. Next base: position 2,273,385 of record JAJJWX010004691.1, on the reverse strand, counting down.
TAACCAATTGCTCATAAAAGCTTCTCTTTTTCACAAGTTGATCGGCCATCCTCATTCTAGCATATCAGCATGAAGTCATTCCTTTACTAACCATCGTCTCGAAGATTCCTAATTGTTCGGTCACGGCATGATAGCCACAATTTCCATCTCCATCGACATCATCCATGTACACAATAAACTCACGAATAACCTCAGGAAGTTGGTTTATGTATGACGCTAACTTGGTATGGTAATGTCTAACAGTCCTACTCGTCGAGGAATCCTTAATCATCTTTATATTACTATTGGTTATCTTAATTATATCCAAATCATCCTCTCCAATCTCTATATTATCAATGTCTTCAGTATGTTATGGGAGATTATACTTCCTTAGCCTACCCCTTCCCCTTTTCCTAGGAACCTCTGATACATCGACTACGGGTGTAGCTTCGGAATGCTCACCTTGTTGTCCTTGGTAGATTAATGTTGGTACCTTCGGAGGCCTTCCCCTTTTCCTAGGAACCTCTAATACATCGACTATGGGTGTAGCTTCTAAATGCTCACCTTGTTGTCCTTGGTTGCTTAATGTTGGTACCTTCGTAGGCCTTCCCCTTTTCCTAGGAACCTCCGATACATCGACTATGGGTGTAGCTTCGGAATGCTCACCTTGTTGTCCTTGGTAGATTAATGTTGGTGCCTTCGGCGGCCTTCCCCTTTTCCTTGGAACCTCCGATACATCGACTATGGGTGTAGCTTCGGAATGCTCACCTTGCTTTCCTTGGTAGCTTAATGTTGGTACCTTCGGTGGCCTTCCCCTTTTCTTTGGAACCTCCGATACATCGACTATGGGTGTGTCTTCGAAAACCGTCATTTGTTGTTGACTTGATATCGGTTCCTTCTTTGTCCTACCCCTTTTGTTTGGAACCGGCGCTTACGCGAATCTTGCTTCCGAAATCTCACTTGCAGATAGATCTCGTCTCTTAGTTTCTGCGAGTTCTTCTTCACGTCTAGTCAATTCTTTATTTTGTTTTCTCCTTGCGATTTTAGTTTGTGGTCTACCGGGCGGATCTCCCTTTGTTTGCTCTTCACTTGGTGATATCCATGGGAGTGTAATTAGCCTTAGTTGGCTCAACAATACTTGTCGGCTAGCAGAGTTACCACGTGAGTAAGCTTCATAGAATTCCTTGGCCTCCTTTGTATCCCATGGTGATTGTCCGGGAGCTTCCGTAGGGGGGAGGTCGAAAGATAGTTGCCTCCAAAACGGATCAATAACATCAATATGTATCACTTCTTCATACTTCAAAAGCATATGACGACACAGAAGCCCCATGACATGTCGGGACAAATACACACATCACCCGATTTTCCGTAATTTTTCTCATATTGCATTTGTCTCATCATATGTTTTATTTCCCAACGGAAGACGTTGAACTCTATTCCTTGGAGCAACTTAGTATATTGAATAAATTGAGTCATCCTTTCCATTGAGCTTTTCTCAAAAGCCTTCTTTATCCTATCGATATCATCCTTAAAATGTTGATCCATTGCCTCGGTGACCCTAACCACGTTTCCTTGGCCGGACTAGATGAGATCTTTAAATCTCCCATAAGAGGACTCCGCTATACTATTTTCTTCATTCCCGTAATGCCTATAAAGATTTGTCCACGCACACACAAATTTTTCCTTGAACTTATCCAACCAATTATCCCGACAATATGAGATGGCACTTGGATACACTTCATTATATTTGGCAATAAACATGTTCAATCTCTTTTCATACATGTCCTCGGTAAGAGACCAATAAACTTTCTCCCAATCCTTTAGAAATTCCAACCACCTTTTGTGATTTTCACCGTGTTCTTTGTCGACTCGCTCTTTAATCTTTCCTCTTTCATTTTCTTCTTCTTCGGGTGATAGTTTCTCTTTGCGAACATCTTCCTCTAGCTGAGCAACCATTCTCTTCTTAATATCCTCCTTAGAGGGTTCGCACAAAGCATGACAATGTTTTTTTCACATTTTCACCAATATGATATGTACATAGGAAATTTTGTGCATCCGGATATACGTCGGATATGGCATTCATTAGTGCGTCAAATTGATCGGTTATGATGACCTTCGGAAATCGATTTTTCGGGAACAATAATTTTAATTGTCGCAATGCCCAATGATGATTGTAATCCCTCTCGTTTTCCATTAAACACCAAGCCAATGTGAATGTTACCTTTTTCGATGCTTGCCCCATGATGTTGAACAACGACATGTTGTATTTGTTTGTCTTGTAGGTGTTTTCCATCATAAGAACATCACAACACGTATGAGCCAATTGTGAAAGCAAAGGATGTGCAATGAATATTTGAAGGGGCTTCTCGTCCGTTGTGATCCCAAAATCTCTTCTCAAATTCTTGCATAACGGTCCTCCCTTCCCATTCCAACCTTATAATGGTTGCTTGTGCGCTATAAATTGTACTTACTGAAGAAACGTTCGTCTCATCCTTTTCCTTGAAGCCTCTGAGAATCATTCTTGGTTTGATACATGATTTGGTCATTATCTTTACATCCTCGAGTTGATGAGGTTTTAGCTTCGCAACTAGGGAGTGACCAACAAAATCTTTCGGATCCCGATGGTTATGACGCCCAAACCACACCGTACAACCCCATTCTTCTTCTTCTTTTCCTTGGTCTCTTAGATAGAATACAATCTTAAAGGGGCAGTCATCCTTCCTCGTATGAGTCTTGTATACCCTATTAGTATTATTTTCATATACTTAACCCTTTCTCTTATGGCTATTCTTCTCCTTGCATTTGCCGTGTCTCTCACAAACCATCTCAAAACGAACATCTGAACGCTGGCTATTCCTCACTAAGACACACATGTTCTTAAGAGCCGTCTTTTTTGCCCAAGCTATTGTTTCCTCTCGAGATTTTATTCCCTACATAAGGACAACAATGGGAGATTATAAGGTTAATTACAAGCAATCCCAACATAAAATTGTAAAAACTAGGTGAAAGTATTTTTTGGTAACATACCCGAGGCATTTTATAGTATTCGGACGTATCCCCAAAGAGAGGTTTGGAATTTGGATCGATGTATGTCACAATGTAAGGCATTAATGAAAAGAAAATTGAATTAGTTCCACATAATAATGTTCCGGCATTGTCGAAAAGTAAAAATCTGCGCCGGTATCCAGTGCTAGCGTGCAGGATAATTTACATTCAACGCCGGTACTGAAGTTCAAAATATCATTAACTCCCTATGTTTTTTCTTGTAAAACCGGCATCGTATATATGTATACAAACCACGCGGGTACTGACTGCCGGCTTGTCCCATAATATTTGTACCGGCGTTCACGAAAAATTAAATAGAAAGCCAGTATTTAAGTTCGAAATTCCAAAACTCCTGTATGTTTTTCTTGTGGTACCGGCATAGTTAGTTAAGAGTGAACTATGCAGGTATGGATATTCCATGGAATATTTGGTGGTAGGTAAAAGTGTAAATGCAAACCGGCATGGATTTGTGGTTTGAATACCACGCCGGCATACTTTTTAAATATGAGGGATTTGTTGTACCGGCAAGAAAAAAGTATGATTACTATGCCGGTTGTAGGGGTTCCGGCGTAGTATTCATACTACGAGTGTGCCGGCACTAAGCTTTTTCAGAGAAAAAAAATGCCGGTTTGAAAAAGAAAAATCAAATTTTCGACCTCTTTGAAGCATTACCTGTTTGTTGGGGTTGCTTGTATGCTGAACATGTTTACTTTCTTGGGTTGGTTCTTCACAAAACAATTCATGATCACGAAAATCATGATCCAAGGGTGTTGGTTCATCATATAACTCCAGTGGTGAGCTGTTATCATTAACCGAAGATTGAAGATATGATTGTTGTTGTAGTTGAGCTAAAGATTCTGCAGCTGCAAATCTCTCATCACAATCATCTTCCATTTTAAAAAAAAAATTTCCACTTAAATTTTTTTTTCCCTCCTTCACTCTCAACTAACCCACACAAATTCAATTTTATTTTTTTTATCCCACACAAATTCAAATTCAAATAAAAATAAATACACACTAATTTATCCCCCAAATACTTAACATTTTACTAATTATAAGTAATCACTAATCCTGATTAGTGGGGGCTAGATTAGGAATTAAAAAAATAATTACATAGGGGGTCACCCAGAATTGCTATTAGGACACCGTTTTTGTCATGTAGCTATATCCCCCAATTAATTCCCATATCCCCCAATTGGGGGTTCTTTTTATAAAAAAAAAAATCTTTCTACCTGTTTTTTTTTTTGAAGCACTTTCTACCTGTTTATTAATTTATTTCCTTAAGTATAACGATAGTTTTTCAAAAAAAAGAATACTTCACCAGTAAAAATAGATATAACTTTATTTCACCGGTAAAAAAATAGGGGGTTCTTAACGGGAAGAAAAAAAAATAAAAAATAAATTGAGTAAAAAGAAAATAATTCACGTGTAGAAAAATCAAAAAATACTTTAGGAGTAAAAAAAAAAATCTATCTTTATTTTACCGGTGAAAAAAGCAATATCTTGAGTAAGAAAAAGGGAAATGCTTCACGGGTAAAGAAAACTCTATCTTCTTATTTTCTCAATTTTTGAATTCCAAAACTTACCGACACCAATGCATATTTTTATTTCAGGTGAATTTTCTCTGTTGTGGTTAAAAGCCGAATCAAGCTCAATTTTTAAAGATTATGGCCCCACCATAAAATATTTTGACCAATAGGATACTGTTATACAAAATTTAGAATAAATAAAAAAAAATTTCTAAAGTTTAAAAAAAAAACTCACGATTAAAAGTAAAAAAAAAATTACCTTAAATAAAAAAAATCTAAATATAATACTAACAATTCTAAAAATCTAATCTAAAACCTAGCTTGATTGGGGTATACCCAAATTAATTGGGGTATACCTAATAAGACAAAACCCGGGTCATTATGAAGTAAAAGAAGACACCCCTTAACCATGTATTTTCTAAATGGCTAAATTTCCCCTACTTAATTAACATTAATAATATGTTTAGGTTAATTAATTTAATTAGTTAATTAGTTGAATTAAAATTCTAAAATTAGGTATTATTTGGATTGAACTCATGGATTATGTGTTATGGTGTTTGAGGAATTTTGTTTTTCTTGCGATTTTTTTTTTAATGGAAATGAAACTACACTGGCCAAACACTTCTACAAAGGGGATTGCAAAGCTGCTAAGTGACTTTATACTCAAAATTATAGAAGAAATCAACACTTTCAATTCTGAAAGTATGAAAAGTCGGCAAGGTCGACAAAAAAATACCCTGCCGACTATATGATTTTTGACATACATAGAAAGGGGTTACAAATGCATAATTAGTCAGCAAGGTTCAAGTTCTTGGTTGGCAAGGTTCAAATTTTCAAGTTCTTAGTCGGCAAGGTATAAGGATGAATATCATGCCGACCCTGTAAATAGTACTTTCAGAAACAAAACTCTTGGAAAAGTCGGCATGATATTCGTCCTATAACTTTGCCGACTAAAAATAAATATGAAAAGTCGGTATGCTGTTCATCCTATAACCTTGCCGACAAATACTAGTCGGCAGGTTCGGATAAAAAGACCCTGCCGAGTTTTGGTAAAAATGTTGAATCATAAGGGATTTGAGATCAAACTGAGTATGTATTACCAATCTCATAACCCGTATGTTTTTCTTTTTTTTGTTCATTTTGATTATTTTTTTGAAATAATCATGTAGAGATTTTGAAAAAAAATTTTGATAAGTTTTAGGTTTTAGTCGGCAAGGTTTGAATTTGGCTGAAAATAGTAAGGACAATTTGGTCTTTTAGCATCTTTTAGACACCCCTTAACGCACTACTTTGGATGGGTTTAAAATTGGTATACCCAATTAATCTGGTTATACCTCAATCAAGCCAGGATCTAACAGTCTAGAAAACAATCTTATTTCATGGTTAAAAATCGTATTAATTTATTTCCTTAAGTATGGCTTATACTTAGAAAAAAAACCGAGTTCTTCACCTGAAAAAATAAAATATATCTTGAGTTAAAAAAAATACATCACACGTAAAAAAAAAAAAAAAATCTCGAGTAAAAAAAATATTGGACGGGTACTTTTTTTTTTAATCTTTCTACCTGTTAATTAATTTATTTCCTTAAATATTGCCTATACTTTGAAGAAAAAAAACTGGAGCTTTTCAAAAAAAAAAAATACTTCACCAGTAAAAATAGATATAACTTTATTTCACGGGTAAAAAAAAATAGGGGGTTCTTAACGGGAAGAAAAAAATATAAAAGAAAAATTATATTGAGTAAAAAGAAAATAATTCACGGGTAAAAATAAATAAATAAAATACTTTTAGGAGTAAAAAAAATCTACTTTTATTTTACTGGTGAAAAAAACAATATCTTGAGTAAGAAAAAGGGAAATGCTTCATGCCATGGGTAAAAAAAGAACGCGCAATTGGGGGATACTTTTATTAATTTGGGGATATGAATTACTTCCCTCAACTAGGGGTGGCTGATAAGGGGTAACTTTTGATTATGAAAATACCAAAATACCCTTTCCTAATTAAAAACCTTTATGAAAAGACTATTATGCCCTTTCCCCTAAAACAATTAAATCTAAAAACCAAATAAGTGTATCCCCCAATTCCATTTGATTGCCGGCACAGTTAGGGTTTTGAAAAAAAAAATTCTTCATCTTCTTCATTGTTCTTTGAGGAGGAGGAGGAGGAGGAGGAGGAGGAGGAGGAGGAGAAGAAGAAGAAGCAGAAGAAGAAGAAGAAGCAGAAGAAGAAGAAGAAGCAGAAGAAGAAGAAGAAGAAGAAGAAGAAGAAGAAGAAGAAGAAGAAGAAGAAGAAGAAGAAGAAGAAGAAGTTTTAATCGATTTATAGCAATGGGTTTAGGTTAGAATCGCCAAACATAGCTGAAACAGTCGAGTTACACAGAGTACCGGCATGGTTATTTATGATGAATACCATGCCGAAAGTGATGAAGAACATGTCGGAAGTGATGAAGAATGTTCCAGCATAGAAGTTTAGGATGAAGACCACGCCGGTACTAAGTTCCAACATGGTTATTTAGGATGAAGACCACACCGGTACTGAGTTCCGGCATGCTCGAAAATTAGACTATCCATGCCGGTAGTTAAGTGAAAAAAAAATCAATCTTCTGGATACTTTTCTTCATGTTCCGGCATGGTTATTTAGGATGAAGACCACGCCGAAAGTGATGAAATTCAATGCCGGTACTGAGTTCCGGTATGCTCGATATAAATATTTCTACGCCGGTAGTCAAGTGAAAAAAAAAATCAAGTTTCTGGATACTTTTCATCATGTTCCGGCATATAAATTTAAGCAAAATACTATGCCGGAACAGGTACCGGCATGCTCGAAAACTAGATTACCATGCCGGTACTTGTTCAAAACTAGAAAAAAATCAACATTCTGAAGTACAAAACCAGAAAAAAATCGTAACGAGCGAACCCCCGGATAGTGGCAATAATTTATGAAAATTTCCAACAATGCCGTCATAGGTTTTTGGTTGAATACCATGCCGGCATCGAGCTTTTTCAACTGCAACAATGGTGGATTCAAAGAAAAAAAAATCAAATTTTCAACCTCTTAGCAGCAATTCTCTCATCACAATCATCTTCCATTTTCAAAAAAAAAATTCCACTCAAATTTTTTTCCCTCCTTCTACTCCTCACTCACACAAATTAAAATAAAAAATCAAACTAATTTATCCCCCAAATACTTAAGAATTTACTAATTAAAATTAATCACTAATTAGGATTAGTGAGTGTTAGATTAGGAATTAAGAAAATAATTACATAGGGGGTCACCCAAAAATATTATTGGGACACCGTTTTTGTCCTGTAGTTATATCCCCCAATTAATAAAAGTATCCCTAAATTGCGCGTTCTAAAAAAAAAATTCTTATGTTATCAATTTTTAAATTCCAGCACCAATGCATATTTTTCTCCGCAACATTTAGGTGCACGGGCGCAACACCTAGTTAACTTAAAAAGCTGCTTCAAAAGAAGACAAAACCTGAAAAAACGTATTCACAAGTCCTAGTAAAAAATGAATATCTTGTTAGAGGGTAGAAAACCAACAATATCGCAAATCGCAATGGAAAACTTTTGACGGGATCAATACGGTAAGCAGAGACTGAAAACATCGGGATCAATACGGTAAGCAGAGATTGAAAACGTAGACTTAGGCTAAGTCGTATGGGTGCTAATCTAACAGCTAGATTATCAGTCCACGTCAGCCGGGACTACTTCCTAAGTCCTACGAGAGTGCTAGATTAGCAGCCCACGTCAACTAGGACCACTGCCCAGCGTTATTTGGTTCAGCGCAACCAATTTCAGCCGTCAAATCAAATTTTGTGATTTTTGAGATCTGTGTGATTTCTGTGAGCGCTTAACCATTCAGCGTAAAGGTGATCTTTGTGGCGCTGAACCATTCAATGCTTCAATCTCGCTACTACTTCACCTGCGAGCACATGCTAGGAGAGAACTAGTGTTAACAAATCGACCACACTTTTTTTTGAACTGCAACACTTTTCTGCTAAACTAGCAGCTCAATCTATCTAACCCATATGACTTACTCTTAGACACTAGACCATCATCAAGCCAGATATAGAATAACAGAAGTTCTCGAAAATCCAATCTTCATTTGATAGAAAATGTTACAACAGATAGAATAGTTGATGCAGAGTAAAGATGGCAGTTATAAGTGTGCGTCTTAGATGAGGAAAGGTAAGGTGAAATACGAAGAAAAGATGCATATTACAACTAGTGAGTCTGATTATGTATGAAATAGTAGAAATAAATTTATCTCTATTAACAATTCCCCAAAGTAAGAACTCTCTCTCTCTCTTCTAGGATGAGTCCAGAACGCCGATTTTCTTTTTTTTGTTGTCCCTTTTTATTATTTCTTGCAGAAGAAAGTTGTGGAAGATGACTCAGAATTTCAGAGAACCAAGACTAAGTGGGAGTATTCTCTTTTTAAAAAGTGGCAAACATTTTCTTTACCAGTAGAAAATTAGATCTTTTATCAAACTTACTTCCTTTTTTCTGTGCCCAGGGATAGGAGCTCAAAGCTGCGAAGAGCATCATCACCAACAGTTCTTCCACTTGTAATACGAGAGACAGATGACTTTGTTGAATCGAGTCCAGGTTGAACTCTCTGTGTAGCACTACGACTGCTGCTTGACAGTAACCGGCTTGAGCGACTATCGCTTGGTTCACCAGACGTTGGCCTAGTGCTTGAAACAATAGTCCTTTTAGAGGTGCTGTCATTGCGAGAGGAAGAGCGGCGTCCCCTTTCTGTACCAGGTGCCTAGCCAAAGATTATGAAAGATTTATCTATTATAACACTTGGAAGTTAATCATAAATTATTTAAAAAACTAAAATAGATGTCCTAAACATGAGGTACAAAAGTCCCCCGCCAAGCAAGTAATAACAAATATGCAAGTCCAGACCAGCTTAGCGGGAATTTTCATCAAGGGAGGTTCTTAATAAAAATTGTCATCAGAGAGAGAGAGGTAGCAAATACGAAACAAGGAGACCCCAACAACAAATGTTTAACAACTAAAAGTAGTCTGGTTAGAAACAATATTACTTACCACTTCCTTGGATGACAGTACACCCTCTGAATTTTTGTGCTTGGAATGATCGCCATGCGAACCAGAACCTATTGTGTTTCTTCTAACGAATACATCAACTGCACTTGATAATCTCTCCCGAATGTCTTGTCCCACTAGGGAGAGAATGATCAAAAACAAAGATCAGATCACAGGCAAGTACAAAAATTGGAGAAAACAGAGAGTTGTCATCAAAGTTTACATAATAAATCAAAGATAACAAAAAACCATGAATCAAAGAACTATCCAGGTCGTGAAGATTTCGTCATATATTTGCATAATCCATCTCGTCATATACTTGCATAATCCATATGTAGTGAGATTTCATAACATGGGAAATCAACTTGGAATTGGTATCCAGTGACTTGGATATTTATTTAAATATCAACTTGGTTTTGTAACTTTGATTGAGTTTGCCACATGAAAGAAGTCACACCTGTGGTTTTCTCAGTTCTTTCTGCAGACGGTCCTGTATTCGATCCTACTTTTCCGCTGGAATGCTGTAATGATAACAAGGATAATAAAAACCCTCCATGAGCGGATTATAGATATTCATGTAGCACAAACACATATTTCAGAGACACTTACTCGTGATCCAGATTTAGAGCCAATTTGAGGATACTTCAGTATAGTCCAATCAAACACATAGTCAAACTGATAACCTGCAAGTTTAACAGCGTATTATAATATTATTATTGGTTAGGATATCAGCTTCGACATTGGATTCCTAGTTATGGAAAAATAAACTAAGTTCAGTACATAAGAATAAATAGCTTGGAAATTTACTTTCTCGAATGAATAGGTCCCGGAACAGCCTTTTCAGATACGAATAATCTGGCTTGTCATCAAACCGCAACGACCGGCAGTAGTGGAAGTATGATATGAACTCTGATGGGTACGATTTGCAAAGCACCTGTTGATTAATACAAAAATGTCAGAATGTTTATTTTGGTAACCTACTGAGCGCTCTTGACATGCCAAGACAATGAGCTAAACGAGTGCCAAACTTACTAGAATCTAGATGTAATAACAGCTTTTAGTACAAAGTCCAAAGTCCAAAAAGTAGTTAATAGAAACTATACCTCTATGGGGGTTAACATCTTCTTTTCACTAATTTTATCATACTTCTGCTTTTTCGTCCCAGCTTTCAACCCTTGCCAGGGCAGGCTGATTGTCAGCAATAAAAGAAAATGTATTTAAGCATACGAAAGCATAATAAATTCCCACAAAACTGAACCACCACCAGACGGGCAGCTAAGAATGAAGGAATAAGAACAATTTGGCTGCTTTAAGATTGTACCTTCCTCTTAGAAAATACATGAGCACGTAACCGAGGGACTCCAAGTCATCCCTCCTGCTTTGTTCTGCAAGGAAAGGAATCCCCAGTTAGAGTGGTCTTGTAATAAGGTTGAATAAGAAGAAAAAAAACAAACAAAGCACAAGCAACCAATTTCAGTTGCTATAAATGACAATAAATTTGCCTCACCAACTCCTAGGTGTGTGTTGACACTAGCATAACGAGCTGTACCAGTTAGATTTTTGTTTTCCCTGTCATGGAGATAAAAAATTAGTCTTTACAGCAAGGTAAGTCTAGATAACAGAAGTCACTATTAAAGGAGAGAAAATAATATACCTATATGGTATGTGCTTATGAGTTTGAAGATCTCTGTATTTTTTGGCAAGGCCATAGTCAATAATGTACACCTGTGGTAGAGATCACATCAAGAAAAATAATAACAAACTTTATTTTCTTTTTGCAAGACTTAGAGCATCCACAATAATATAACATATACCATTATATATACCATATTAGTTGGGTGTGGCAACGGATATGGTAAAATGGGGTATTTACCAAATATGCTAAACTCGGGATGGTAGATATACCATTCGAATTTCATTACCAAATTTAGCTGGTGGTGAATTTAACTTGGTGCGGTGTTTAAATCCCCTCCCAAATACCAAGCCCAGTTTCAAACACCACCCATTTTTTAGAAATGTTTGAAAAGGTGTTTAGAACACCGCCCACCATATTTGATAATGCGCTTAAAACACCATGCATATTTGAGATGGTACTTAATACACTGCGCGACATCAAAAACTCTGCCCATATTTGAGAAAACAATTCTCCATTCTGGTGAACGCCAAATTTTCTATTTTGGCTTGTTATATATACCATTTTAGGATAACTTATATCATTTGTGATTGTGGATGCTCTTATAAAGTATTGGCAAATCTTAGAGTTGAAGTATATGAAATGCAAGTCTAGTAGCATGTTAAGATTTGAAAAGCAAGATTAACTGGATCAAGCACACGAAACTGCTATTACTAATCTACGTTAACAAAATTGTGTGATCTCAACTGCAGAGATTAAAGTATATAGCAGAACTGGAACTGTCTAGAAAATTGATACGGGACGTATTAGGAAAGTTAGAAGTATATTCCAAGATATAGCCATATCTTGGATATTTATTAATTATGGCATTTTATTTATTAGGATTATTATTTGTTTTGTTAGATTTATCTTCTTTTATGAGAACAATATATTCTCTTTACTATTTAGGAATATTTAGATTTCTAGGTTTATGTTTGCAGGCTATAAATAGCCATTTCCCTTTCATTGTAAAGGTGCTTGGTGCTCATTATCTTGATAGTATTATTGATTCAGTTTGGTTATAAACCATTGTCTATTTTAACTCTTGGATTAGAGTTGTCGTAGCTCCTGGATTGGAGTGAGTTTACTGTTTTAAGGAGTGGATTCTCCTTGTGCTACTAATCATTCATATCGCTTCCGCCGTGCTATATCAAAAATGAAAATCTTATTCATGAAATGATAATTAGACATGAGAAAACTGTTTTAGTTTCCAAGAAAGAGGAAGGGGAAAGAGAGCAAAAGATGTGTCAAAATGAAGATTTAATGCACCACTATAAAATCCAGTGAATTGTCAGCGGGATTCACAAGAGTCGGAGGAAAGCATAGGATTGTAATTCAACAAGACTCAAGAAGCAAAACTGGACTACAACCTGCAGGCAGTGGGGAACTATCTATCGACCACTATACCTACATCAACTGCTTATCCTTTTTGCAACTTAATTAATCAATTTAACCTAGACTGTAGATCATTTGAGCTGGAATGGTATCAAGTAACCCATCTATATGCAATCGATACAAAGGATCTCCAATTCATTATTTCCTTTTGTGTATATTCTAGGGATTATTGGGGATATGCCCCAAAATCAACTGTCATCTTGGGGATATGTCCCAGGATTCCAATTTTCGGGAATATGCCCCAGCCGTCCAAAATTCCATCCAAAACCGCTAAGTAGTCAATATTTGCACACACTTGGGATCACATATGCGAATTAAAAGACAGATATACGATATATTAACACCTTCACAAGGTTTAGGAACATATTCAGACGAAAAAATCTCGAAAAAATTAGAGAGAAAGTTAAGACACATTTACGATAAATTGTCTATTTAACGGTTCCTTGACGGAAACCGTTACTTTGGGGCATATTACCAAAAACTGGAATCCTGGGGCATATCCCCAAGATGACAGTCGATTTTGGGGCATATTCCCCATTTTCCCTATATTCTATAACTAATTGTAAAAGGAGTTATGCAACTAAGAGTACCCAATGAAAGAAAATAAATACAATGGTGTAGCAATAAAGGGTAAATTTATGGAGATAGGATATAATGTGAAGAAAGAAAAGAACTACGATCATCTATATGCACTATATTTATAGTTAGGTTAGACTACCATGCGAAGAATATATACCTGATTTGCGCGGCGACCTAACCCCATCAAAAAGTTGTCAGGCTTAATATCGCGGTGAAGAAAACCTCTGGTATGCATATATTCCACTCTGTTAATCTACAAAAAGAACAATAGATAGAATATTATAGTGGAAACTGACTTAGTGACATCAATAGTTATATATTGTTTACAACAAAAAGCATCACCTTGCAAGCTTATAAATCAATATCAAATGTCAAACGAACGAAATTAATAACATAAACGTCCGAAACTAACAATTTTTGCATCTGCGGAAAAAAGCAATGTGGGTGTACTTACCAACTGATCTGCGAGCATTAACACCGTTTTCAACGTGAACTTCCTATTGCAGTAGTTAAACAAGTCCTCCAAGCTTGGTCCAAGAAGATCAATAACCATTACATTGTACTCGCCCTGAACGCCAAACCACTTCAAGTGGGGTATTCCAGCTTCAAACAAAAATGAAAACAAGATTAATTGGATAATGTGGTTCATCTATCCATTTGATCACTCGCCATTCCCCAGGCTCACGACATTAAAGCAAATTCATGTATTAAACCTTGCTCTTTTTGTTTGAGAATGTACAATAACAAAAACACGTCCAATGAACTATAAAAAACTAATGGAGAGAATTTGTACTCACTTCCTCCTTGAAGAAGCATATACAATTTTGACTCATAATGAAGCTGAGGGTGCCTGGTCTTTGCAGATTCCTGATGAGAATAAAACCAAGTGTAACTTCAGTTAATAGACCATAAATTAGTGCAAAGAACGACAAGTATTTAACATAATCATTAGCACATGGGAAACCAAATGCAGTTAAGAGTTAGCACTTAGCATCATCATCACTCATTAGCTAAAATAAAATATTATCATGAATTAAGATGTAAATTCCACATTTCTTATCTTCCATATTTTGAATAATAAAAACATAACTACAACCAAATGCAGTTAAGAGTTAGCACTTAGCATCATCATCACTCATCAGCTAAAATAAAATACTATCATGAATTAAGATGTAATTTCCACATTTCTTATCTTCCATCCATATTTTGAATAATAAAACATAACTACATACAAGACACAGCTTCAACCCTAACAAACTACAAATATCATGAGTGCCGAGATTGTTCTGAAGCAAGATTCATTGATCATAACTCTTAAATAACTAGTTCTAACATGCTTCATAGGGAACATTTCTCATGGAGAGGTCAGTCAACAAAGAATAACAAGGATGCACAATGCATATATATGCAAAATATAAACTCCATTCTTTTGCACATAGAAACATATGAAGGAATATTTCATATTCTTCAGGTTTGAAGACGCAGATTAAAATCACTTCACTCTGCATATTCACAATTTAAACAAATTTATTCATCAAAATTAAAAAAGGAAGAAAGAAGGTAATTCCGTACCAGTTTGATTGCCACCTCTTCACCACTCTGTATATTAGTACCTGAATCAAACCAAATCACCAAAAAACTGTGTAAAGCAAATCACCAGAGATGAAAATGCATAGGTGAAAAAAATGAAACAATAAATTTACCTAAATATAATTCACCGAAAGACCCACTTCCGATCTTTCGCCCAAGCTTAAATTTTCCACCGATTGCATTCTCCATTGCTTACCAATTTAGCAATAATTTTCTCGGGAAAAAATTATACAACAATCTCAACCTTCTTCGTTACAAACTTACAACCGGCTCTTTATGGAATCGAAATTTTGCAACTTTTCAATCAATCCTTAAAATCCTCAATCTTTAATAATCAATAAAGATATCCTCACACAAACATCAAAACAATCAATAAACCACAAGCTCTCCTCTTCACCAAATCAAGCCCTAACCAAACCAATCCTCGATCTACCATCTACTTTAATCAAAAGCATTCATCTACATTACATTCAAGCACAACTTCCTAAACCCAAATTTATTTTTATTTTTCCTGACATCAACCGACATTTTCTCACCATATCAAAATAATCAAATAAAAATTTACAGAAAATAAAAAATTAGAAGATAATCAAAAGATCTTCAAATGAGAATCTGAAAAGAGAATTTTACAAAAATCAGATTAAAGAAATGTACAGACAAAAAAATCTGAAAGTTGAAGATTGTGTTTGGATACGAAGGAAACACTAAAAAATATTACAACAATCGATTGAAAGAAAATCGAAGAGGTTTTACGAAAAAGGAGAGAATGAGAAGAGAAGAAATGATAGGGGAACGAACGAATGAGAGAGCCAAAGCTGTTTATAATTATTTTTTTTGTAATTTGATTTCTGGTCTGACAGTTTAAAAATCGAATGTGCTGCTTCTGTGATTAACTACCCACGTGTTGAATAATTATAGGCTGGATAACATGGATTATTTAGAGCGTGACAGTGCAGGGAAAGAGATTTGTTATGTCAGTGTTTAGATCATCGTGGTACCAACGATTTATTAACAGATTATATACCAACTTTTTGTTTTCGGTCCTATTTTGTTGCTCTAGTTTTTACAGTAAAATTACACGTTTTCTCCGTGAATTGTGTTTTAAGCTAACTGAAACAATTGGTTCCATTGGTTCGGTTTAAGTTTTCTTTTTTTTTTTTCTCGGAAAAGTGATAGAATGCTATTTGGTTAACTATTTGCGAACTTGAACTAGTTGCGAACTTACAATCCAGCTGAAGCGGTGGTAGGAGACTCGGCCATTGATTCTTGAAATAAGAAGAGTACATCAATTAGTAAGATTTCAATGTTAGAAATTATCTCAGCACATTCGCAACTAGCTTGTTTTTAGGAAATCAGGTTCTGGTTTAAGTTAATGCAAAATGCCAAAAAGATTAAAATAGTCTAATTTTTTTTTCCAATAATTTCGTTTTCTCGAACTTAAATGATTCGTACTTCAGTTGCACTCAAATACAATTTTTTTTTTTTTGATTGGTAAAGAATGTTATGTTAATGTTAGTTTGTTAGTGTTTGAGCGGAGACTCGAACCGCTGACCTCTTGTTTGAGAGTCAGGCTCCTGGCCAACTGGGCTAACACCAGATGGTTACTCAAATACAATTATTATTAGGATGAAAGAAAACTTCTGGTTTCAGCCACATTTAAACCTAGAATCAGACATCACAAACAAGGGTGTTGATGGTAGATTTTCATTTAAGGGTAAAATTGTAAAACCTAAAAATTATGCGATAACATCTTGTAAAAGATAAGGTCATTAATAAGTGATGGATACTCCTTCACTTTACTAATTCACCCAGATCTGTGAATAAAATACACGAAATTCATCCAGGTTGGAGCATGTAGCAACAATCCCATATACCCTGTGAATTTCCAGCATTATTAATTAATGCGCATCCAGCCTTGTATTTCATGTACTCATTATCAGTGCGGCATGACGACTGAGTGTTGTTCTCAGCAGAGCAACACGAATCTCCAAGCATTATAATGAAACATGTACGAAATAATTGTACATCTTTGCAACTCTCGGTGTGTTATACTGGCCCGATTAAGCGTCCGGACTGACCGTATCAGTCTGGATATGATCACGACCATCCAACTCCACCAGCATGATTGGATGGCCCAGATCAATTCCATAATCCCCAAGCAGGTGTGGAGTATCCGCTGTCGAACCAATGCGGGCCCCGCATGGTCGGTCTCCCCAAAAGATTGGCCTAGCTTGACAAAATGTCCAAACCATAGCAGTATGGACGTAAAAACCCTAAATTAGGGTTTGCGACGCATTACATGTGTCGCAAAACAGTCTCAACCATCCATCTTCGCAGGTATAGATGGAGGATGAAGATGTAGATTCAAAGGGCACGGAGTATGTCAACACAATCACCGTGGGCCCACCTACATACCTGACCAATCGGTCCGGACCAACCATGGTTGGTTGTTTCAAATCGTACGCCTGAATGGAGCATGACGCACGGCCTTGAAACCCAAAATTAGGGTTTTGAATCACAAGCGTCCATTTTCTCCGGCACGAATGGAGGGTCCGAGATTAGATCAAAGCAGGTCCGGCCACACCAACATGACCACCATGGACCTATATATCCCCTCACCTGATCGGCCAAGGCATACCATGCCTGGTTATCCCAAACCGTTCGCCCAAACTAGCATGGTCGCACCTCCCAAGTTGCAAACTAATATCAACCGCTCGATTTCTCCGGACGAATTGAGTGGCTTAGATCATGTTTTCATGGGACGGTAAGGCATAGGCGTGAACACCAGCCTACCACCTACACGTTGGAGCAATCGGCCAAGACCGACCAAGCCTGGTCGTCTTGGAACGCCCGCTTAAGGTTGGTACGACGTGCGGCTTTTGCGGCACCAATTTTCTGTCGCAAATTGATCTCAACCACACAACTTCGCAGGACGAATTGAGTGGCCTAGATCACACTTTCGTGAGACAATGAGGTATGGGCGCCTACACCGTCATGTTGTCTACACACATGCACGACCGGCCTAGCCAAAATTTCGTCCCAAGCTTGGATTCGACCAAGCTGAAAAGTGATGCTTGCGCACCTTTTCATAAACCCTAATTTCATCAACGGTCGCTGATGAGTGTCTCAAAGATCATCTCGTCCGTCCAACTTCACCGGCTTGGCTATACAGCCCTGGTCAGGAGTTAATTGGTCAGTGTGGCGTCATGGTTATCACCACCCGTCACTCTACCACACCATGTGATCGGTCAAAGGAGGATTTGCATGCGCAACTTCCAAACCATCACATGAAATAGGCTGAACATGAAGTTTCTTTGAGACTCTCAAACAGCGATGCTTCATACATGCTGAATATACTCGATGCAGTACCTGCATAGTATACACACGATACTTCACAAGTATCAATTTCCTAAATAACGTTGCATTACATGTTACTTTATGTGGGTCCCACGATCCACGCACACTCGAGACATCAATCATGTCACAAACTGGGGGATACATACTGGGGTATTGGTCTGGCGGTTTACAGCGTGCAGCGCCCAACGCGCCATCACAAGAACGTGTCAGGAAGTCATGGACGGTTAGTGATGATGGGAGAAGTGGGAAAGCCTGGTCGTGTAACACCAACACACTACTCCACTACTCCATCACTCCACTTTCTCCACTTCCCACGAGATACAAAGGTTAGGCTAAAAGACTTGTATAAATAGGCTCTCCGCCCTATTTTTTAAACAAGACAAGACAGAACAGAGAGAGCATAACACAGAAACCAAGTGTTAACATCCAGAGCCTGCTTGCGTTAATTACAAGCCTGCTCACCTTTCTGTTGCAAGTCATACATAGCCAACACCTTCACAATATCAACACCTTATTCGCTTCCCTCCCTAAGATCAACCCCATCTCCTTCACTTTATGACCGAAACAAGTCTGGAACGGCCATTCTTTTTGGTTTAGGCCGGACTTGCACAGATTGACCTCTCGAATCTACAAGCACTCACCGCGCAGTGCATTGTTTAAGGTTTAGATTCATTCCTCATCCACACACCCCAAATTACCAAAATCGACAGGAATAGTTTTCACCCACAAACAAAGGGCTACAAATTTTAGAACTTGAGTCGATCTCATTCAATTTGAATGTTTTAAAATTAGAATCGGTTAAGTTCCTCATTGAGGCGGTCTCATTTTGCCATTTTACCATTTGACGTGTTAGACCAAGATAGTTTAGGCTTAGCCGAGTATTCTTAACCACAAACTAATCCCGTAGTAGAAACTTGAAAGCATCTGGACTCAAAAGGTCTAAAATTTGTTGCCCTGAGTAATAAATTCTCTAACCAGTTTCTTATCTTCATGGAGACAAATTGAATGAGACCGCCTCAATGAGGAACTCAACCGATTCTAATTTCAAGGCAACATTTTAAAACTTTTGAGTTCAAATGCAACTACGGGATTAGTTTGTGGTTAAGAATACTCGGCTAAGCCTAAACTATCTTGGTCTAACACGTCAAATGGTAAAATGGTAGCCGGTGACATCGGCATATCCATGAGATGCTACAACCAAAAAGGGTCGATCTATTAATGTAAGTTAGAAGACATACGCCATGCATTTTCCAAGGGATTTGCAGAATCACTCCCTTGCGAGTTCAAGAACTTGGGATAATATCATTCAGATAATCGAGATAATTCACATTGCCTACATAGATGTAACAAAAATAAAAGGATCTAGCACATCTTATCAAAAACTCAAAAGTTTTATTTACCCAGGGAAAAAGTATTACGCTATGCACCACGATTTGTGGGTGCTATGATGTTTAAAAGTGAATGAGTAGTTCCCCAAAGCTATAGTAAGTCCACCCAGTCCCAAATCATCAAAAGGAAAAAATTCACATGTGATGCAAATGATGAGCATCGTACAAGAGAGACATTTTTGTGTGTGCATATTTAGAACATGTCTAGGATAATTAGCAATGAGCAAATACTAAACATCACCCACACAAAAAGTACAGAAGACATTCTAAATACACACATTGAAGAAGTAGATCTAGTCAACAGACAGTCAATGAAATGGTCTCAAAACATATGCCGGTGGGCTACATATGACTTACAGAACCTCAAAGATGCAAGCATCAAAAAAGCTGATGTTTTTGTTTTATCTCAACACCAGTAAAGACGCTTCTTAATCTTCTTCTCGTTCAGGGGGCAGACCACAGGGCAGCAGCATTTTCTGCACAAAATTTAATACAAGAGTAGTGGTCACACAGGTACAAATGAAAAAAGAGAAGTAAAGAAATAGCAAGTTTTCCTTATGAAAGATGGTTTGAACAAAGACTTTAAAGCTAAATCTAAATAAATTCTCTACAAGATTGTATTCATCGATGAATAATTCAAACGGAAACTAAAAAACCTTGCACATCAGATTTGCTTTAACAACTAGTGTGACCAAAATCAGTATTTCATCAGCAATAAACAAAAATGAAAATAAAAATGAAAATGTCACGGTAACATAAGTTGCGGAGCAGATAGTTACAAGTATCAGCTAACGTCAAAAATTACAAGTCAACAAGGTTAGCACGGAAAGGGATATGACACTACACGGAAAGAGGTAAGCCACTACTTAGATAAACAAGCATACATATAATAGCTGAACTATAGCGTAAGAGAACCTGGAAACCTCGTAAGAGGTCCAGTGGTGTTATCCACCAGATTTCCTACACATGCTGGCCGGACAGCATGGAATGGAACTCAGTTCGAACACAAAAAACAGATGTCCAGTGATGTTATACTAGACAAGTCCGCTAGTGTTATCCACCAGTTTCCTACATATGTTAGCACTACAGCTAAGAATCTAAAGAAAGTTGTTCTTGTTAATCGATTATGCGGCTCTCCAAGCTAGCATTGGTCAAGCATGCTTATGTAACATAAAGAATAATCAATGTATAAGATGTTTTAACAGTTGACAGATGAAACTTGCTTAAAAAAAAAGTGGCCATTTAAATGAAGATGGCAGCAAAAGAACAAAAGGTGTGCATCAGACTTATTTAACTAATACTGAACCCCGTCAATCAACAAAGGCAAACATAAGGAGAGACTAAAATATTACTCCAATGTATATAACACAAGATACAAACACCAATGTAGATACCTGCATAAAGTTGTAACGCACTCTTCCAATCGATTCGTTCTCCGCTATGGCGAAATAAGACATTATGGGGTAATGACCTACATAAGATGCATAACTATCGCGCTGGATGTTCACCGCCCATTCACTAATTAAAGAAAAGAACAAAAGGAACCATTAACAGGAGATAAATAAGCTGTGTTGCAACAATACGGCATAAATTTTTTTTAATGTATCAATACGTATTTATGCGGATACGTGTATCCAAACGGCCAATACGGCTCAATCCCTGTTTGTTTTTTTTTCTGAGAAGAGAGGAGAAGAAGAAAGGAGAAGAAGAAGAAGAATAAGCAGGAGAAGATAAGAAGCGGCCAATACTTATCTGATTTTATTATTTAAGAAGATAAGAAGAAGAAAAAGCAGCAGGAAGAAGAAGAAGAAAGGAGAAGAAGAAGAAGGAGCGGGAAGAAGATAAGAAGAAGAAGAAGCAGGAGAAGATAAGAAGAAGAAAGGAGAAGAAGAAGAAGCAGGAAGAAGAAGATAAGAAGATATTGTTTTTATTATTTAAAAAGTAATAATAATATATTCTATATATTAATAATAAAAATTAAGATTTTTATCAAATCTTCTCTCCTCCACCCAATGCTTATCTGATATTTCTAACTTTCTCTGATTTACCTTCTCCTGTTTATCTCCTCTAGAACCAGTAGATAGTCATTCTTGCACCAAACCCAAATTTTCTCTGATTTATATGTAATATATTTACTATAGATTAATATTTCGTATGCCGTATCGCCGTATTGTAATTTTTCTGTTGGTGTATCGGAGTAACGTATTGGTATCTTGTATCGGATACACTATCTGTATCGTTGCAACACAGTAAATAAGTCTAAAAAAATGAGCTATTAACACACTTTTGAGGAAGTTTACAACTTACAATCTGTTAAGATCAGCATGGCCAGTTCCAACGTACTTGGCTTGGAGATGCTCAAGCTGGGAATTGATATTGAACCTATCACTCGCCTGAACCAAATATACAAGAAATCGCTAATCATTAAGAGAATAAGACAGGGAGAGGATGTGACATTTCTGTAGTAAGCATTAACCACAACATCGAGTGTAAAATTAGAAAACATACAACAACAAAAAATGTTGATAGAATTCCAAGTATTCTTGTTTCAGATGCTCTACACTTTTACATACTTAACCCATTTGCATGCACATAACATAACATACTTTCAAGAAAATTTGCGCTTCGTTTCAGAAGTTCAAAACTTATACATATCTATATAATCTACAAGCTTGCGGTGTTTAAGTGAGTCTTCAGTTAAGGAAGCAACAGAAAATTTTTGGAGCTAAACAGTTTTAAGGTCTATTATCTTGTCTTTCTGGAATTTCATGAATCCAGTTAAGGTCTATTATCTTGTCTTTCTGGAATTTCATGGATCCAGAAAGGATAGAGAGGATTAAAACTAAATTCACAGACAACCACCATACTACATTGATACACGTCACTTGGATTACAAACTTAAGACATTATTAACACCACCCCTAAATAGGTGAAAACCACTTAACAGTGGACAAACATATAATGAGACTCGATCGAACGCACAAAGACAACTAATCAGTTACAATTCAAGCTTCCCAATAACTTTTATCCTCAATAAGTGGGGATTATTATTGCAATATGGATTGGGGCTTTAATAATTACAACCTTAAGAGTAAAATGTCATCATTAGTTTGAACAATAATACAATACTGTAGCTAAGCTCACCTGCATATTTGATTCTTTAAGAAAAATCAGATGAGAGTTTCAATATTCTGCTACAACCTGCCATGAACAAAAACCTAACACTTATCAAACATCATAACACAGAGGAACTGGAACAAAACCCTAAAAATAAGAACAAACAACAGTAGAGACCAGGTATGCTTCCATTTGTTAAAATTCTCACAGAAAAGCTAGGGCATGAAAAGATATCACTTGGGTTAAGTAAATTTTCCAAAAACGATTCGAGATGGAAAATAAGAATACTGGGGAAACATCGGGGTGGGAAGAAAGAAAAACAAACCTGTTTTGCAGCTGTTTCTCTCTATAAGCAGCGTTTTTTTCTTTCAAAAATTCTTCATGGACCGTGGGAAAAACCACGTAAAAACCGTGTGTCTCAGATCTTTTCTCACTGTGGGACCCCTGTTAATCCCCACCGGCGGGGCCTACACGTAATATGTGAGAGAAGCGGTTTCTGATTAGTTTTTTATGCGGTCTGGCAAGAATCACTCTTTTTTTTTTACCCTAGACTGGTCACCCCTACCTCCCAATGAGAGGGAGCATGAAAACCATCAGACCACTTGATGTTTTTTTTGCTAAGGCCGGTTCCTATGGTAACTAGCAAAAATGTTATTTTGCCATGCCAGCTGGACTAGCAAACTTGTAGCGCCATTATGGGAGAAAATATAACCGGTCGAGTGTAAACCGGTTGGTAGAGAAAACACCGGCCGGTTTTACAGACACCGACATCGGTCGAGTTTAAACCGTTGGCGGTTTTTTGAGAACCGGTCGGTCTTTTAATCGACGTTTATTTTAGTTCAGTAACGACCATTTCCTTAACGTTTATCTATAAATTCGCCTCATTTAGTGAAATCTAATCACACCTCATTTTCTCATTAACTCATTAACTCTATTTTTACTCACTCTTTTGTACCTTAATCATTTGTTTAATATTTTTTTCTCCACCTCAATAGATATGGATTCTTCTGACGAAGAAGTGCGTATTCATATGGATCGATTTGAAGAACAACAACGATTATTCATGCAGGCATTGAAACAAATTGATTATGAGTCAGATGAAGATAAAGAACTAACCAACACCTTGATGCAGCTAGATTCATTGGGGAAAATACCTAGAGATCTGGAGCCAAGAGAAGTGTTCATAAGAAGATATACGTACCGTGGTCGGGACGAATGGCACGAGAAGCTGATGCACGATTATTTTCTTTCGGACTGTGTGTTCTCTAATGAAAATTTCCAAGGTCGATTCCGCATGCCCAGACATTTGGTGCTAAAGATTATTGGTGAACTTTGTCAGGTAGAACCTCAATTTAATTATCAGTATGATGCACTGAATATTAGGGGTCATAGCCCTGAACAAAAGGTTACTTCGACTTTGAGGATTTTAGGATATGGCAGACCTCCAGATTATAATGATGAGTACCTTCGCATTGGCAAAACAATTGCATACAAGTATCTTGAGTTGTTTTGCGAAACAATGATTAATCATTTTGGTCCCACCTATTTACGAAAACCAACTGATGTAGATGTTAGAGAAATATTAAAGCAAAATCAGGAAAGGGGATTTCCCGGAATGCTGGGTAGTCTTGACTGCATGTATTGGGTATGGACCGGATGCCCTACCTATTGGGCTGGTCAGTATAAAGGTCATTACGCAAAACCAGCGGTGATCCTTGAGGCTACGGCATCTTATGATTGTTGGATATGGCACGCTTTTTTTGGTCTCCCGGGATCTCAAAACGATATAAATGTTTTACACAAATCGCCTTTGTTTGAAGATTTAAAGTATGGCATTTCTCCTCAAGTAAACTTTGCTATCAACGGGAATCACTACACTCATGGTTATTATCTTGCAGATGGAATATATCCAAAATGGTCAACTTTAGTTCAATGTTACCGTCAGCCACCTGCTGGTGAAATGGGTCGTTCATACTCGTATTTCAATAGTAAACAAATGAATCTGAGAAAGGATGTCAAGCGAGCTTTTGGAATTCTGAAACGGAAGTTCGTAATCATTTGTGGGCCTTATCGTGGTCTAAGTGCTCGTGAAATGAATAAGACTATGCTGACTTGCATCATTATGCATAACATGGTTATCCAGGAGACTCGTCGTAATAAGAATTGTACTAACCATCAAGATGAAGACTTAAGGCCTAAAATTATACCAGCAAGAGGAGTACCTGCAAGGGACTATGCGCAAATGACCAGTCACATTGAGAACAGAGTTCTGTATAACAGGTTAAGGGAAGATCTCAGAGCAAATCTGTGGGCTGAGTTTGGAAGAGATGGGGGACGAATTGAGTAGTGTTGTTTCATTTATTTTGGTTTATTTATTATTGTTTCATTTGTATTTAAATTTATTAAAATTGTTTAAGTTTATTATTATTAAAGTAACGATCTAGACTCAATCTCTAGCGGTCTAGACTCAATCTATAGCGGTGTAGACTCAACCGCTATCATTCCTTTATATATCCCACACTAAATCCGTTTCAAACTCACATCACTTCTCTACAAATTCTCATCACTTCTCTACAAATTCTTTCTCTGATTTATTTCTCTAAATTTTGGTTGAATCTCTAATTTTTGGTTAAATTATGCATGATCCTAGCTTCACTGAAGATGAAGATTTATCTCTTTGTAGAAACTATGTAATATAATATCTGAAGAAAGGTGAAGAACGACGGATGAGTGGTTTACCTAGTATGAGTTATTTGGGTAAAATTCATGATGCCTTCTGCATAGAGACATGTAATCCTCATAACCGGGATCTTGCTGATTTGTTTTGCCGATTCATGAATATCAAAAAAGAGCTTGTGGATTTTATAGATATGAAAAGGATTGTCACTCGATACCGTATTAGAAGTGAGACCAATGCTGAATTGGGAATTCGAACTCGAGACGAGTGGTGAATATGGAAACGAAAAGATTTCGAATACGAAGCGCAATACCGAATTCTTAAGGAGTTTTTAGTAACTCTATGGGATGTTAGGCTTAAAAGTTTTTAATAATGATTTCATGGATGTTGTCAAGTAAAAGTTTTAATGTAATGAAAAAAGTAGAACAATTCATTAAAATTAACATTAATTAAAGTGATATTACTTCATTAAAATTAAAAGCTGATACATTAATTAATTAAGTGGCACTACTTCATCGTCGTCTTCTCCATCCTCATCTTCGGCTTGAACCCCAAATTATTTTTCCATGTTTCTCTTGTTTCTTTTTTCTTCCTATTCCTTTGTTAACCTGTCCATCTCCATCTCCCATATCATTAATTGTCTGGCATTCATTTTTTCGGTGTCTGCATTTAGAATCTTATTCTTGTCATAGTCTGAAACAAATTTTTCTTGAGTTAGTTGATGTTTTTTCATCTCCTTAGTCAAGAACTGGCGGTCTACAACTCTTTGTTTTTCGACGACCTTATGATGCTCTATCAAAGTTTCCATAGTACTACTACCTCCTTCACTTGCTTCTCCTTCTTGGGAAGCTTTTCTCGCTTCTCTTGCATGATTTCTTCCTAATAATTTTCTCTTAATTTCGGTATTGACATTCAAGTTGGAATTGTTGTTTCTGGTGAAGAGAATGGATTATCTGAAGATTGAGATGGTTGTGAAGCTGGCGTCGAAGGTGAAGAAGTGTATGGTGACTTGCAGGTATGTGGTGAGCGTCGTTTACTCAACAAAATAAAAAGATATTTCCCACTAATTAAATATAATATAGCGGTAGTAAGGATCGTTCCCACGAAGAGTAATGAAATTGTTATGTTATCTAAATCAGCGAAAATATAAAAGAATGATAAAAAGAAAAAGATATTGAAGAAATCCTTCACAGTTACTAACCGTTAACTCAATATTGTACCCGTTTATCTCTTGTTAGACTCAATTGTCACCAACCGTAGGAAAGCAGGTACGCTTAGCAATCCCCAAAAACTCCTTATATCACCGGATATGGAAGCGCTCAACTACCGGATTCTATTCACAAGAACCACATTGACACGCAAGCGCTCGACTACAAGATGTAATTCCCAGAACGCATTAAGATTTGTGAATTTGGGTTTGATCCCAGCAGTTAAACTCGGTACGCTCGGTCCACTTACTGGTGTTGTCTTTACTCGCAATTGCTCCACAGAATCCCTCCGTAAGGTCTTGCGATTTCTACTTGTGTAGGAGTTAAGATACAATTACGGGTCAACTCAACACTCTAATAGCATTAGAATGATTAATAAATTAATCTGGTTGCGCACCCAAACCAATCTAAGAACCAATCATAAACCTCTGATATGGTAAAAACAATCCACAATGAATCAATTTAAAACTTGAAACAAACTTGAAAAATAATTGAGCTTCACATTAGAACTTTGAATTCATCATTACAATATAAAAAGAATATAGAAAAAAGATAGTTCTCCCCCCCTAAGGGGGAGAAAAACGGTGAAAAGAAGATATATCCAATTTGTCTCTAGGCTTCCCTATATATAGAGTTTTGTAACCTCCTCTTTAAGAAAACTAGTAAACCTAGCAAAAATAGGAAAGTGCACCTCCTCTTGAAGAAACTAGAAAACCTAGCAAAAATATGAGAGTGCACCTCCTCTTGAATTATGTCCCGTGCATAACACCTGTGTTAAGTAGGTCACAAACTCTTGCCAAATTCCAAAATAAATCATGACCAAAGTTTGGTCATGCCAAAGTCCCCTAATAGTTGTTGGCTTGCGCACAAACTGGTCGTGTAAAACATATTGGCTAATAGCCTATTGGGCTTGCATTAGGTCTAGCCCACTTTGTAACTTAGTTGAATTTAGATGGAACCAACAGTGTAACCTTTTTTTTGTTGCTCCGTTCAAGCTGCAGACTCCAAACACGCACAAACTCCATCTCGTGCACACAGCTAACCCATCTCGAGTTATTCTATGTTGTTTCCTCGAGCTCCACTGGAAGCAACCATCAATAAACTCTGGCAGAACCAAACTCGACAACAACTCCTCAGTCACTCGAGATCCATTCCATCATCACTCCCATGCCATCGTTCAGTCTCCTACTGCCATGATTACGGTATCATCATTAAACCACAGATACTCGGTCTCTACAACTTCATTTCAGTCTGTATCTCCATTACCAATTCAATCCATCCATGGCAGCAAGCTCCAATACCCGATACAAAATCTCTCCATTGCTGCCATGTTTGCTCGTTCCATCTCTGTCATTCACCGATGCCATCTCAGTCTTCAATCGACGGCAGCAAACGAAACCCTGAAGTCTTCATCACCCTTTCACTAAAAGAAACTACGTCCAACCTCATCTTACTGCCATGCATCATCTCCCTCCAGCAAACCACAGATAGCAGCACCATCAAAGCCAAGCTCCAAATCCATTCTCTATTATTATCGCTGGCATCAGCTCCAATCTTCATCGTTGTATCCACAGCTTATCCTCAACGTTGCTTCTATCTCCTGTTCTCATTCGAGCATTGCTTCGACCTTCACATGCCAAAGCACACCTACAACACTCCATTAATAGTTGCAACCAAACTTCCATATTACCCATATCCAAAGCTCAGCTCCAACGTTGCTTCTATCACCCAACGGCAACAGTCTTGGAAAACTCTATTCTTCCTTTTACTGTTAACTCTGTCTATTCCAGCTGCAACTCTCATCGACTATGCTTAACCCCAGCTCCCATTTCGATCTTCAGCCAACAGTCTCGCCCCTCACTGAATCATCACCACGAGATCTACAAATCTTCATCGACCGCCATAACCACCATGCATTCAATCACGTCCATGCATGCCATCATCTCATGTCAGTCACTAATACTGCTATTACTTGCAGTAAAGAATTCCTTCTTCGCATCTCATTACCCTTGGCAGTAGCACACTTCACGGTTGGAAAATATGCCGTCTCAGAGCTCCATCATTTCTTATTTACTGCCATAGACTTTGTGTAACACCCATGGCTCAACCAGCATCTCGAGCTCAAAGCATCATTGCTGCTACCATCATAATATGTGAGCAACATCAGTACCTCTCGGCTTCTGCCATCATCGCCAGATCATCACTGCTGGTATATATTCAAGGCCTATGTTTATTCCTGCAAGTGTGATAGGTATCCGACCCCATCTATGTAAGACCATAACTAAATGTGTGTACAGTGAAGATCAAAAACCACCTAGCTTGTGGTTGTACTACTCTGAACTCTGGATTCGTAGTTGCTTTTTAACGCCCACACATCTGCCAGTAGTGGTTTCCCATGCAATGATAATTCTACCTCTTTCATGGCCAATTGGACGGGTTCTTGTTCTTTTCGGGAATAAGCTCCAAAATTCCCGTAAAATATAAAAGAAAGATAATAACACAATTTCGCAAGAAAACTAGCTAAGAAAGCATAACCAATCGATACTTAGAGAGGTGTTTTTACACACCTATCAAATTCCCCCACACCCAAACTTTGCTAGTCCTCGAGCAAACAAAACGAAAGAAAAATAAAATATAACTCCATGTCGTGAGGATACGGTTACTCTTAGCATGAATAACATGCCTTTAAACCCCTAGGTGTCCCTAGTGGACGAGTTATAGTCTCGTGAGGGCTTACGAGAGATATACCCACAAAACCTTTAAGCCAAAAAGAATAACAAACCAATTTGCAATTACTCCCCGGCAACGGCGCCAATTTTGGTGAGCGTCGTTTACTCAACAAAATAAAAAGATATTTCCCACTGATTAAATATAATATAGCGGTAGTAAGGATCGTTCCTACGAAGAGTAATGCAATTGTTATGTTATCTAAATCAACAAAAATATAAAAGAAGGATAAAAAGAAAAATATATTGAAGAAATCCTTCGCAGTTACTAACCGTTAACTCAACATTGTACCCGTTTATCTCTTGTTAGACTCAATTGTCACCAACCGTAGGAAAGCAGATATGCTTAGCAATCCCCAAAAACTCCTTATATCACCGGATACGAAAGCGCTCGACTACCGGATTCTATTCAAAAGAACCACCTTGACACGGAAGCGCTCGACTACAAGATGTAATTCCCAAAACGCATTAATATTTGTGAATTTAGGTTTGATCCCAGCAGTTAAACTTGGTACGCTCGGTCCACTTACTGGTGTTGTCTTTACTCGCAATTTCTCCACAGAATCCCTCCGTAAGGTCTTGCAATTTCTACTTGTGTAGGAGTTAAGAGACAATTACGGGTCGACTCAACTTTCTACTAGCATTAGAATGATTAATAAATTAATCTGGTTGCGCACCCAAACCAATCTAAGAACCAATCATAAACCTTCGATATGGTAAAAACAATCCACAATGAATCAATTTAAAACTTGAAACAAACTTTCAAAATAATTGAGCTTCACATTAGAACTTTGAATTCATCCTTACAATATAAAAAGAATATAGAAAAGAGATAGTTCTCCCCCCTAAGGGGGATAAAAACGGTGAAAAGAAGATATATCCAATTTGTTTCTAGGCTTCCCTATATATAGAGTTTTGTAACCTCCTCTTTAAGAAAACTAGTAAACCTAGCAAAAATATGAAAGTGCACCTCCTCTTGAAGAAACTAGAAAACCTAGCAAAAATAGGAGAGTGCACCTCCTCTTGAATTATGTCCCGTGCATAACACCCTGTGTTAAGTAGGTCACGAACTCTTTCCAAATTCCAAAATAAATCATGACCAAAGTTTGGTCATGCCAAAGTCCCCTAATAGTTGTTGGCTTGCGCACAAACTGGTCATGTAAAACATATTGGCTAATAGCCTATTGGGCTTGCATTATGTCTAGCCCACTTTGTAACTTAGCTGAATTTAGATGGAACCAATAGTGTAACCCTTTTATTTGTTGCACCGTTCAAGCTGCAGACTCCAAACACGCACAAACTCCATCTCGTGCACACAACTAACCCATATCGAGTTATTCTCTGTTGTTTCCTCGAGCTCCACTGGCAGCAACCATCAATAAACTCCGGCAGAACCAAACTCGACAGCAACTCCTCAGTCACTCGAGATCCATTCCATCATCACTCCCATGCCATCGTTCATTCTCCTATTGCCATGATTAATGTATCATCATTAAACCACAGATACTCGATCTATACAAATTCATTTCAGTCTGTATCTCCATTACCAATTCAATCCATCCATGGTTGCAAGCTCCAATACCCGATACCAACTCTCTCCATTGCTGCATGTTTGCTCGTCCCATCTCTGTCATTCACCGATGCCATCTCAGTATTCAATCGACTGCAACAAACGAAACCCTGAAGTCTTCATCACCTTTTCACTAAAACAAACTACGTCCAACCTCATCTCACTGCCATGCATCATCTTCCTCCAGCAAACCACAGATAGCAGCACCATCAAAGCCAAGCTCCAAATCCATTCTCTATTATTATCGCTGGCAGCAGCTCAAATCTTCATCGCTGTATACACAGCTCATCCTCAACGTTACTGCCATCTCTTGTTCTCATTCGAGCATTGCTTCGACCTTCACATGCCAAAGCACACCTACAGCACTCCATTAATAGTTGCAACCAAACTTCCATATTACCCATATCCAAAGCTCAGCTCCAACGTTGCTGCCATCACCCAACGGTAACAGTCTTGGAAAACTCTATTCTTCCTTTTACTGTTAACTCTGTCCATTCCAGCTGCAACTCTCATCGACTATGCTTAACCCCATCTCCCATTTCGATCTTCAGCCAACAGTATCGCTCCTTATTGAATCATCACCACGAGCTCTACAAATCTTTATCGACCGCCATAACCACCATGCATTCAATCACGTCCATGCATGACATCATCTCCTGTCAGTCACTAATACTGCTATTACTTGCAGTAAAGCATTCCTTCTTCGCATCTCATTACCCTTGGTAGTAGCACACTTCACGGTTGGAAAATATGCCGTCTCAGATTCGAGCTCCATCATTTATTATTTACTGCCATAGACTTTGTGTAACACCCATGGCTCAACCAGAATCTCGAGCTCAAAGCATCATTGCTGCCACCATCATAATATGTGAGCAACATCAGTACCTCTTGGCTTCTGCCATCATCGCCAGATCATCACTGCTGGGATATATTCAAGGCCTATGTTTATTCCTGCAAGTGTGATAGGTATACGACCCCATCTATGTAATCCCATAACTAAAAGTGTGTACAGTGAAGATCAAAAACCACCTAGCTTGTGGTTGTACTGCTCTGAACTCTGGATTCATAGTTGTTTTTTAACGCCCACACATCTGCCAGTAGTGGTTTCCCATGCAATGATAATTCTACCTCTTTCATGTCCAATTGGACGGGTTCTTGTTCTTTTCGGGAATAAGCTCCAAAATTCCCGTAAAATATAAAAGAAAGATAATAATACAATTTCGCAAGAAAACTAGCTAAGAAAGCATAACCAATCGATACTTAGAGAGGTGTTTTTACACACCTATCAGTATGTATGGTGAACTTGCAGGTATATTCTGCATGTTTGCTAACACTTCTGGATTATATTTAGGCAACACTTTCAAAATATGATAACAACTTTCGAAACTAAAATTGTTCCCATTTTTTTGGTGCCAATCAGTGCGACACTTTCGTTCGACATCAACATCGACAAGACCGCTCTCTCGACCACGAGCAGCTTGAATTATAGCAGCGATATACAACGCAACTTGGGCGTTGATTGCAATAAAACGACCGGACAATCCATTTGCATCACGATCGTTGATGTTCATAGTTTCTTGACGAAAGTAGCAAATATGTTATCCCACAACTTGGTAGATTTTTTATTGGCACCATCCGTACTATCTTGTGTAAAGAACACATAGTTTCTGCAAATGGCTTCATCTTCGATTATGGTAAATTTTGGACCCCTAATATTCTTCTTTTGTTGTTTTGATTGAGACATATTAAAGAAATTATACAATACGAGTGAATGAAAGAGTTAGATGCTGCAATTTGTTTTAGATTAACAAATGTGAAAAGTAGAGAAGAGAAGGAGTGAGTTAAAATGGTAGAGGAATGTGGTATTTATAGGGGGGAGAATAATGGCCGCTGGATCATATTTTAGGCAGCGGTGCAACAAGCACCTGCCGGTGTTACAGAAACCGGTAGCGGTATAATATACACCGAACGACTTAAAGTAAACTGACCGGTCGAGACTCGACCGGTAGGTATAAGCTTCACCTGGACTGGCTAAGTGGAAAATTTTCCACTTAGCCAGTCCAATTTCCCCCTCCATAGTGGGTGCTTAAATGGAAAATCAATAGATTTTCCACACCCATAGGAAGGGTCCTAAGTACAAAACTATTTATACTAGTTGATGGTTCCCCGTTCTATGGCGCGGTACAAAACTATTTATACTAGTCGACTTTACAACACGGTACAAGACTACACCGGCATCTTGTGTTATTATTAGGCCGGTTCCTAAGAGAAATGGATATGAGATGGGATGTTTTAACACTCTATCCCTTTCTAAATGGTTAAGAGGCTAGGTGATAGTGTGAGTTTCCTAATATTTGTTAGGCTTCCAACTAGTTTCTCGTAATAATACTTTATATAAAATATCTTTTAATAATATTTTTTATACAATTTTGAAAATTTTAGAATCACACCGTTTTGATTTGTCGTTTTTTTTCCTTCTTTTTTAAACGATATTTAATTAGCCATGTAGTGAAGACTATCAATCACTCTTTCAGTTGAAAGAGTATATGATAGAGTTTGGGAGGAAATATGGTTTGTCTCTACCTATAGTAGCATCAAATTAGGTCTTTTTAGGTCAGACACTTTAATTTTGAAGGAGACTCTCAACCCCATAGCCCTTGATCTAAGGGAACTATAAAAATGCAAGTTTGGCATAAAAGGTGGCCTTGAAGAGTCGTCGCGCCATTATGGGAAAGCCACTTTGCGAGTGATTTTGTATGACCGTTCGAGTCCCCATCGCCTAGAAACTATACAGTTTGCGACAGAAGTTCCACCACTGGATCGATAGTCACTAGCGAATATTTTCCAATCGATATTTCCTTCTACTTTCTTCCTATAAATACACCCTGAAAAAAAAGAGAAAAAAAAGAGGGTACCCAAATACACCACAATCTCTTTATTTCAACTTATAAGTATAATACCAAGTGTGATCGTCTATGGAAAAAGTCGAGACAATACGACAACTTGATATTCACTTGATAATAGTTATAGTCCGAAATCGATTTATTATAGGATCCATATGAAGTGATTAGGATTAACGCACAAGTGTATTTATTTTATTATAATATAAAACAATTATAATGCGTAAGTAAAGTAAATAATACAACAAAAGATTTTGTTAACTAGGAAACCGCAAATGCAGAAAAACGGGACCTAGTCCAGTTTTGAATATTCTCATAATTAAGCCGTTATATAAAATCTAAATCAACTTCGTATAGTTGAGACCAAGCAGACTACCCCTAGCTACTTAGTTCCCTTAGTATCCATGCGCCTTCGACTTCTAGAGTCACGCACGTGAATAACAACTCCTTTGGATCGTATTCCAAACACCAAAGGAAGAATATGTTTGGTAATCACTCTAATCAATCTTTGCTACAAGATATAGATGAGCCATTGACAAAGGCTCTTCCATTTAATCTAATAAACTCATTTGTATGGTTGGATCAATCTAAATTTAACTACCGAAATAAGCGACTATAGATTCGCACTCAATCAAAATAAATCTCAAAGAGATATATTGAGAATGCCGATCTCAAGAAACTAATCAATCGAACAAATCCGATTCAAGTTGGCCCAGCAGATCAAGGTTTGTACACACAATTCACAAGATTTGAAAATCAATAAGAAATCTTCTTCGTCTTCAAATCTTCTTTAATCTTCAATAACCTGCACAACGCCACTTGAATCTCTTGTGATCAATCACGTACATGACGGAGTTTGTTAACAATGGATTATCACAAGATGTCTTTAGATCTAACAACAGTTCTAAATATCCCGTCGATACTTCGATCTAATTTGAGTGTATCTTATATCAGAAGAGAAGATTCTCAAGAACAAACAAACTAGGTGCAATCAAAGTTTCAACAACCGTTAGTCAATCAAACCAATCGAAAACTAATAACACTGCAATTATCTAGTTTCCCACCAATGGTACTCGTAGAGCTTCTTGATCCCACAGAAGTCTTTAAACGAGCGGTCGTAAGAGATTTCACCTAATTAGGATAATTTCCTCTCCGAATAGACGGCTCCACCAGAAACAACAAGAGAAATTTTCCTGGATCTTTTGATAGTTTACTAGAAAAGCAAACTTAGGTATTTATAGACCAAGGATGTTTGGACACCGAGGAATTTCCAAAACCGAAAATATTCTCAAGATATGCAATGAATGGAAAAATTCGGTTTTCATAATTTGATCGGTGCCTAATAATGCGTATTTCTAGGCCATTTTGTTGTCTTTTGTCACATCCCAAA
Organism: Papaver bracteatum; assembly: GCA_023529315.1. Taxonomy (NCBI): domain Eukaryota; kingdom Viridiplantae; phylum Streptophyta; class Magnoliopsida; order Ranunculales; family Papaveraceae; genus Papaver; species Papaver bracteatum. The sequence continues at coordinate 2,238,200 of JAJJWX010004691.1, read as the reverse complement.
AACTTTAGTGTCTTATTTCAAGTCAAATTATACATTTTGCGTATTGGGTATCAATAATCCTTTTTGTTATAAATATTTTTATGACGTGATCATTTTGTAGGACTGATAAATATGGGGATTCATAAAGCAATCCAGGGACCGAAGGTTGGAGTGGCAACATTATATAGAGTGGAGTTTGCATGTGTCCTTGAGGATCAACGCATATCAGAAAGAAGATGGACTAAGTAATGGGCCTAATCTGTGTTTGGAAAATGAGGAAACAAGTTGAAACTTATTTTATCCATACCTAAGCTAAAGAAAGCATCCAAACAAGCCCTAGAGAACTTTACCATCATCTTTTCCACGGTTAGAAACAAGTTTGCTCAACTTTTATTTCTCCCTTGAACCACCGACACTATCTTCTCTTTCAATCAAAACCAAAAAAGAACCCTATATCTATATCAACCCTAATCTAACTCTGTTTTCTCTTCAATTGGTGCCATTTCACATCAAGTTACCGTTAGAAGCATAATTTGAAGAGGCTAGAAGATAAATCAGAAGCCGTTGTGAGAGATTATATATTTTGAAGTCTATTGTAGTGGTGAGTCTTGAGAATTGAGAATTGAAAATCCCTAAACTTTTTATTATATTTGTTGATTCTAGAGATTGATGATAGATGGGAATGGTTGTATAAAAAGGGGTTATGTTGTGTAATTGAGGAAGGCAGAGAGAGAGGGGGGGAGTACTCTAATTAGTTTCCTGTGTTCCTAAGGTTCTAAAAGAGATCAGTTGAAAAACAAATCAATTGGGTTTTGTTGCATCAATGTGTCTATCTATAATTGAATCTCATTTAGCTCATGTTTTCAGTATGTTCTAATTTCTTAAGCTAGGATTGAGATGAAACCCTTAGACTATTACTATATATTCATGTTTTGATTGTGTTCTTTTGTTCTTTACTGAGTTAGGAGTTGTTTAATTTTTGAGCTGCAATATATGTCTTTCACCTAGTATATCATGTATCCTAGGTTGTTAAAAACTTGTATTATGCCCATCAACTCTATTTAATTGATATCTTTAGTCTGTGATTAGATGTGCTGTGATAAGACATCTAATACTAGGGACTAATGCTTTGGTTGATAATTGAACTATCCATATTTGAGACCCCTTTGGAAAGGTGACAGACTCGTATCTTCATCGCTGATCCATTATAATGGAAAAGAATAATTTCAGAGGATGAATTCTAGTATGGTCTAGGTGGTGGATTCAACTGCCCTAGTACCTTCCCATTAGCTGTTTTAAATCACTCTCTTTTGTTGCTGCATTTTACATTCTAATCTTTCGCAAAACAAACATATTCGTTGTTTCGACAATCATCCGGTTTAATTTAGTATAGTAGAACTTAGTATTTCATCTCCATATCAACCAAGTCCCCGTAGGATCGACCCGTATTTTCCGTTATCTATTTTCTAGACACAGTGTTCTTGCGTTATTTCATAGTAGGTTTTTAGTCCTACCAAGTTTTTGGCGCCGCTGCCGGGGACTCGGTAGCGGTGCAGCTGAAGTTTTCACCTTTGCTTTACTGGTTTTAGTTTAAGTTTTGTGCATATTTGTTTCAGTTCTTGTCATAGCTTATCTATCATTAGTTTAACTTGTTATTTCATCCATTCTGTTCATACCTGCATCATTATATACCTTGCATTTGTTCAGTTAACATCATAGTACCTCCTATAGCTTCTCATCAGCCTGCTGTAACTTTGTAGTTTTTCCATTAGTTGTTTGTAGCTTAGTTCTGTAAGCATCTTAGTTGTAGTTTTAATTTTCATTTTCATAACTGCATATGTAGGCTGTATACATACTTGTTTAGATTTTAATCATTAGTATAACTTAGCCAGTTCAACCATCTCTGTGTACTATAGTGGCTTGCATCACTGTTTGTCTTGCATCCTATTTTAGTTAGGTTAGTTGCTTCTCTGCCATTTATAAACTTTAGATTCTTAGTAGGTTGTACCTAATAATATTGTAGTGAAGTTTCGTTTAGTTGTTTCATCCATCTGTATATATCTACATCTTACTATGTTTTAAATTTTGTTTTATTGCATTCCATTGTCACTCCTCATATAATCCATTTGTTCTTATAAACTACATCTTAGTATTAGTGTCAGCTGCATCATCTTTGAGCCATTAGCATTTGTAACTAGTTGCATTATGATTTTTAGTGGTGCATTTACTAGGTCTGTCGTATCTTTCACCATCTCAGTTGTAGCGTAGTTAGAAACTGTGCATGTTCACACTAGTAGTAAAGAATAGCTCTTGTCTTCTAGTTCACAAGTTTTTGTAGTCTGCATCTTAGTGTTAATATTAGCTATAACTCTTAGTCCTAGTTTCAGTAATTCAATTTTTAGTCACATATTTGCATTTCTTGTGGTTTTAATTTTCTGAGATCACTGCATATTGCATTCTGTAGTCTGCTATTTCATTCAGTATCTGGCCTAAACTCAATCCTGCATGACTTGATTTGTCACATCTCAGCTGCATTACAATCATTCTGAAATTTCTGAACCTTCTGTTGTGCTGCCTAATTATATTATGTACATCAGTTAAATCTCTTGGTTTTGTAACTTTCAGCATGCCACAACCTGTAGCTTTCAAAGTATTGTGATTCTGAAACTCATGTAACTGAATCCTGTTATTTTTAGCTCTTAAATTATCTCTTTTGACTTTGCCGATAGCATCCTGTGTTGAAATCAGTTTGATCTGTTATGCTTATCTGTTTGTTGATCAAAATCACTGACATACTGTAAATTCCTCTCACAGTTAGTCATACTCAGTGTCCATACTATCTTCTTCTTTGCTTTAAACTACACAATTCTGGGAACTGAGCTTCTCTTTTGAGTTACCAGGTACTGTGGTGCTGCTATACAAGTCACGGAAAAGGAGAAAAACGAGCAGCACAATTTGTGGAATTGCCTGAACCCGGTTTTATACCAGCGGTTCGTTCTTCGACTACTTTTTGCTCTCATTGTTCTGTGATTGACACACCATAACTGTCTATTGAACTGGTGATCTTATCATCTTTGCGCATGAATCTGTGACATCTGGGTAGCATTTTTACCCGCTGAAATTGCTAGCTCTGTGTATGCATCTGTCAAAATCTGAAATGTTAATGATTGTATGTATGCTTGCATAGTTTAGACACTCATTCACATAAATACCTTGTGTGTCTGATGCACTGGCAATCCTGCTAAGAAATACTCACACTCCTGCAATCTATGACACTCATGAGCATAATTATGTAAATTTTGACAAACATTTTTACCTGTTTGTTACTGCACTGTTGAGCTCTTGACCTCAGAAGAACTTGTGCCTGTGTGCATTTAGACCTGAATTTTGTTATAATTCTTTATCGCCTGCAACTGAGTTGTGCATTTGTGTCTTGGCTGATCAGTATTATATTTTCAACATGTGAGCATAATTCTGAAAGCTAACTTTTAAGTGAAATAATCGGCCCTGTTTTGAAAATTCGTTGGTTGTATGAGTGCTATAACATGTTGAATGGTATGTCTGTTGGGATATGATTATGACTTTTCGAGACCAGACCAATCGTCTAGTTATAATTCAGCGAGAGGACGTAGTTGATATTCCTGTGTCTGTCGAAGAAAGACCTGACCAACCTGAGACGATGGGTGATGAGGTAATCCCACCCGTAGTCTCAAGGACGACATGTACCCCACTAGGACAAGCCAGCCCTCTTGCATTGTTCTACCAGAAACTGTTGGTCATTTTGAGTTAAAGGTGAGCACGATACACATGCTCCCTGTGTTTCGAGGGGTTGATGCTGAAAACCCTTACCATCACGTGAGAGACTTTGAGGATATTTGTGGGACTCTCAGATTCAATCAGTTGACAGAAGAGTCCCTGAAATTGTGTTTGTTTCCTTTCTATTTGAAGGAATAAGCCAAATCTTGGCTATATGCTTTGAGGCCTCGATCCATTAGAACTTGGGATGAACTTACGAAAGAATTTTTCAAAAATTCTTCCCAAATCACAAAACAGCTACCATTCGTCAGGATATCAATAGTTTTGTTTAACTAGATGGTGAGACATTATCCAAGTATTTAGAAAGGTTTAACGATTTTTTACTGCAATGTGCTCACTATGGTTTCGAACAGTGGAGACTATTAAAAATTTTATATGAAGGGTTGGATTTCGCCACTCGAACCTTGGTTGAATCTATGTGCAATGGTGAGTTCACAGATAAAAGTGTCGACGAGTCATAAAGCTTTTTACATGAAGTTGCCGAGAAAACTCATCAATGGGAGTCTGATAGAGCACCTAGAAAGTTGACCATCAGGGGTAATGTTCATAAGATAGAGTCTGACTTTGAGGGTAATGCGAAAATAACATATCTAGATAGGAGAGTTGAGGCTTTAGAACTGGAGAAAAATCTAAAATTTGCCGCTTCTACTTCTTGTAACCAAGTTGAGGTTTCTGTTTGTGCTGCATGTAATAGTTCTGACCATCTAGTGGACAGTTGCCCAGAAATACTTGCATTTCATGAATCTAGACTAGAACAAGCCCATGTTTTGTATCAAAAGCAAGAACATAACCCTTATTCACAGACCTACAACCCAAGGGTGGAGGAACCACCATAACTTTTTATGGTAAGGGACCTGTACAAGGGGGTGCATCAGGAAACACATAAGGATATTCATATCCTAGAAACCCCCAGGTACAATCTTACACACATCATCCTTCTGAAAAAAATTTATCAAGCATTGAAGAAAGTGTCGGTCTGTTGACCCAAAATCTTTTGCAAAATCAGAAGACCATTGACCAACGTTTTACAAGTATAGAACTTAAGATAGGACAGATCTGTGATGCGCTAAATGAGAGGAAAAAGGGTGAACTCCCTAGTTAACCTCAGCAAAATCCGAAAGGCACATTTCAGGCAAGTACATCTAATTGTAATGAGACTGCAAACGCTGTTACTATACTTCGTAGTGGTAAAATAATTGATAATAATGTAAGCATGCCTGGAAAGAGTGAGTCTGTGTCTAAGTCACAATTGCATGATACATCAGTTGTTGAAAATCAATCTGAGCATGTACCTAGATCTAAAAAATCTGATGATGTTAATGTTTATGTGCCATCAAATGTGCTTGTAGCTCCTTTTCCTCAAAGGTTAGAACAACAAAAGAAAGGAACGCAATATAACGAGATATTGGAATTGTTCAAGCGAGACAATATTAACATTCCATTTCTCGAGGAAATTAAGCATATCCCTGCTTACGCTAAGTTCTTGAAAGATCTGTGCACACAAAGCGAAAGCTTAATGTGCATAAGCGTGCATTTCTTGCTGAACATGTGAGTTCTATCATTCAAAATAAGACTTCACCTAAGTTTAGAGACCCAGGTTGTCCCACAATCACTTGCATGATAGGTGACCATACGGTCAATAAGGATTTACTAGACTTGGGGGCAAGTGTTAACCTACTTCCATATTCGGTGTATGTACAGTTGGGTCTTGGAGAGTTAAAACCAACACCTATAACTCTGCAATTGGCGGACAGATCAGTCAAAGTTCCTCGTGGTGAGATAGAATATGTTCTAATCAAGGTTGATAAGTTTTATTTTCCCGTGGACTTCATTGTATTAGATACTCAGCCTGTGCAGAACCCAGACTGTCAAATTCCTGTCATTTTAGGACGTCCTTTCTTGGCGACGTCCAATGCAATCATTAACTGTCATAATGGAGTGTTGAAATTTTCGTTTGGTAACATGACTGTGGAGTTGAATATTTTTTAATGATAGCCAATAACATTTAGATCTTGATGATGATAATGATGTGCATGAAATCAACATGATCGAAAGTTTGATTCAGGATTCGTTGTCTAGTAGCATATCTGTTGACCCTTTGCATGCTTGTTTGAACAATTTTAACTTGGATCTGTTTGATGATGAATACATTAGTGAATTGAATTCTTTGCTTGAATCTGCACCTCTCATGGACACTATTAAATGGAAATCTAGAGTGGAGCCACTTCTACTCTTGGAATCCAAGTCTTTCCGGTCTCTTATTGAGCCACCAAAGCTTGAACTGAAACCACTGCCTGATACTCGTAAATATGCATTTTTGGGTTCTTCTAATACTTTGCATGTAATCATTTTGTATGCTTTAGATATAGAATAGGAGAGTAAGATTTTAGAAGTACTTAGAGAGCATAAAGAAGCACTAGGATGGATAATCTCATATATCAAGGGCATTAGTCCCACAGTTTGTATGCATCACATAAATCTTGAAGATAATGCTAAAACATCTAGGTAAATACAGAGGCGACTAAATCCTAACATGAAAAAAGTTGTTAGAGGTGAGATCCTTAAGCTTCTTGATTTGGGTATCATACCCGATTTCAGATAACAAATGGGTTAGTCCCATTCAGGTTGTGCCGAAAACGTCAGGAGTTACTGTAGTTCAAAACGATAAAGATGAGTTAGTTCCTACTCGAGTAACCACAGGGTGGCGAGTTTGCATTGATTATAGGAAGTTGAATGTAATTACAAGGAAAGATCATTTCCCTCTCCCTTTCATAGATAAAATGTTAGAAAAGTTATATGGACATAGTTATTACTGTTTCTTAGACGGTTATTCTGGTTACAACCATATTCATATAACACCCGATGACCAGGAAAAGACTACATTTACATGTCCTTATGGTAATTTTCTTATCGTCGCATGCCCTTTGGGTTGTGTAATTCACCCGCCACATTTCAACATTGTATGATGAGCATTTTTTCTGACATGATAGATAATTTCCTTGAGATATTTATGGATGATTTCTCTGTGTTTGGATCTTCTTTTGATGGATGCTTGAACCACCTCACTCTTGTGCTGATTAGATGTAAAGAAAAGAAATTGGTTCTGAACTGGGAAAAGTGTCATTTTATGGTGAACTCAGGCATAATTCTAGGACATATCATCTCTGAAAAAGGCATTGAAGTAGATAAAGCTAAAGTTGACCTCATTCAACACTTGCTGCAACCTCGCTCTGTGAGGGAGGTTAGATTATTTTTAGGCCATACTGGTTTCTACCGTAGATTCATTAAAGATTTCAGTAAAATCTCAAGGCCACTGTGTAATCTACTTGGTAAAGATGTTGCTTTTTTATTTGATGATGCTTGTGTGCGTGCATGGGAAGAACTCAAAACTCTTCTAATTTCAGCCCCTATAGTCCGACCACCTGACTGGAAATTGTCATTTGAAATCATGTGTGACGCGTCTGATTTTGCTGTTGGTGCTGTTTTAGGACAACGCGTTGATAGACTTCCATATGTGATATACTATGCTCGCAAGACTCTTAATGATGCTCAACTTAACTATTCAACTACTGAGAAGGAATTGCTTGTTATTGTTTTTGCATTGGATAAGTTTAGGTTATACTTGATAGGGTCTAAGGTCATAATATACACTGATCATGCTGCTCTGAAATTCCTTCTTTATAAAAAGGATGTGAAAGATCATCTTATCCGATGGATATTGTTGTTACAGGAATTCGATTTCGAAATTCGAGATAAGAAAGGGTCTGAAAATGTGGTTGCTAATCACTTGTCTAGATTAAATATTGATGATTCCTTGCTTACTAGAGAGTCTTTTCCTGATGAACAATTGATGCTTGTATCTGAGTTTCCGTGGTTTGCTGACATTGTGAACTACCTTGTTACGGGAAGAATGCCTTCGCATTGGTCTAGGTAAGAACGTTCTAAGTTCTTGGATGAAGTTAAATACTTTTTTTGGGATGATCCGTGCCTGTTTAAGTACTGCCCGGACCAAATCATTAGGAAATATGTCCCCAACAGTGGACAGAAAGATGTGATATCTTTTTGTCATGACCAAGCATGTGGAGGCCATTTCAGTGCCAAGAATACTGCTGCAAAGGTCTTGCAGAGTGGGTTTTATTGGCCATCGTTTTTTAAAGACTGCCATGCCTATTGTATTGTTTGTGAACGCTGTCAGAAACTAGGAAGTATTTCCAAGAGAAACATGATGCCATTGCACCCTATTTTGATTGTTGAACTGTTTGATGTTTGGGGAATTGACTTCATGGAACCATTTCCTTATTTTGAAGGTAAATTGTACATCCTTATTGCTGTAGATTATGTTTCTAAGTGGGTGGAAGCAATTACAACCAAAACAAATGACCACAAGGTGGTACTTTCGTTCTTAAAGGAAAATATATTTTCTCGTTTTGGAACCCCTAAAGCTATAATCAGTGATGGTGGTTCAAATTTTTGCAATAGGTATTTTGAGTCATTAGTTAGCAAGTATAGCATAACTCATAAGGTTGCAACCCCGTACCATCCGCAGACCAGCGGCCAAGTAGAGGTTTCTAATAGGAGATTAATTATATTCTTGAAAAAAACGGTTAACCCGTCTAGAAAAGATTGGTCTTTGAGATTGAATGATGTTTTATGGGCTTATCGAACATCATATAAAACTCCTATTGGCATGTCTCCTTACAGACTTGTGTATGGCAAGCCTTGTCATTTTCCTGTTGAATTAGAACATTGTGCATATTGGGCTATAAATAAACTTAACTTTTCTCTTGATAAGGCAGGTACTCAACGGAAACTCCAACTCAATGAGTTGGAAGAGCTGAGAAATGATGCTTATGACAGCGCAAAGATGTACAAAGATAGAATGAAGGTTTTCCATGACAAGCGCATTTTGCGCAAGTCATTCACTCCAGGCCATAAAGTTTTATTGTACAACTCACGTTTGCATCCTTTTCCAAGTAAATTGCGTTCTATATGGACAGGCCCGTTCATGGTGCGAACAATATTCCCTCATAGAGCTGTAGAACTCAAAGATGTAGCAATATGTCTTCAAGGTGAATGGGCAGATACTGAAGCCGTTCCTTGAACCAATTCTGCCTGAAATTGAAATAACTGACCTGGCAGATCCCATCTATGTGGACTGAACTGGTTCACCCCTTGTACATACCAGGTTTAGAGTTCCATTTTATTTCTTTTCTTTCTTTTTCGTTTCAGTTTGCTGGATTAGCTTTTGCTGTATATAATCTTTGTTTTTGTGATATCCACCTTGCTGCTCAACTATCTGGTTTGGAAACACTTTTTGGATCTGGTACTCTATAACCTTTTCTTTATCTTCATGAACTTCTTGGCATGTTATAACCTAGTGAATCCTTAGAAACATTGAGGACATTATTTAACATAGGTTTAGGGGTGCAAGTAGATGTCACATGAACTTTGTAGTGATCTGTTTAACATTCAGAACTTTGTATGCTTGAATCTTGCGAATTGAATCTCATTAAAAAAAAAAGTGAGCTCATTTACCTTGATTTTTGATTCATATGCATGTATCATCATACTTTAGGGTTCCTGATTCCAACACCATGACTTTTGCAGTTCGATTTATTTATTTTTGAAACTTTTTGAACACCTGATCTGAAAATGCACTAGATCACATAACGTCTGTGTTTGCGTAGTCTAGTCGAATTCCAAGAATATTGATGAAGCTTGCTAATGATTCAAACTCCTAGATTTCAACAGATTCTAAGTGATGGAAATAGTGTGTGTTACTTTGAACCCGTGCCTCTAAAAGCTAGCATATCAAACTATTGAGTATCCAACTGTTGAGAATAGAACGTGAGATACAACTGTCACATTTCATGGAATTTGAGATTATATTTTGTCCTATAACTTTGTGGGTATGTTCCAAGCAAGCCCTCATGAGACTTCAACTCGTCCACTAGGGACACTTAGTGGTTTAAAAGGCTTATTTCATTCGCTAAATGCAATCGAGAAACCAGCGACAGCGGTATAGGTAGAATTTTCTTAGTTTTATGTTACTCGTGGATGAGCAAAATTCAGGTTTGGGTGTGTGATCGGTGCCTAATAATGCGTATTTCTAGGCCATTTTTTTTTGTCTTTTGTCACATCCCAAATACTTTGGTGTCTTATTTCAAGTCAAATTATACATTTTTCATATCGGGTATCAATAATACTTTTTGTTGTAATTCATAAAGCGAGCCGGGGACTGAAGGTTGGAGTGGCAACATTATATAGAGTGGAGTTTGCGTGTGTCCTTGAGGATCAACGCATATCAGAAAGAATATGGACCAAGTAATGGTCTTAATCTGTGTTTGGAAAATGAGGAAACAAGTTGAAACTTGTTTTATCCATACCTAAGATAAGGAAAGCATCCAAACAAGCCCTAGAGAACTTTACCATCATCTTTTCCACGATTAGAAACAAGTTTGCTCAACATTTATTTCTCCCTTGAACCACCGACACTATCTTCTCTGTCAATCAAAACCAAAAAGAACCCTATATCTCTATCAACCCTTATCTATCTCTATTTCCCTAGATTTCTGGTAGGCTCGGAAAGATACCTACTATTGTATAAACTGCAAGTGCACAGTGTCGATAAGCAACACAGGGCAAGCACAGGTCGAACCACAGAGACTTGGAGAGTGTAGAAGTTGATTCTAAATCCTGATTCAGAGAGTAACCAAAAGGGGTTTGTTTTTGTCGATACGATGATATGATTTTCAAGTGACTGAAATAATAAAAGTAAAAGATGAAAATATCAAGATATGTAAACAATGATAATATGGATACTAGGGTATTCAAATCCACCAATAACCTATGATATGCATTCAACTTGTAATATTATTCTTGTCCTTATAGTAGATTCAATTCTACCGTATAAATAAGGTGTTTCTCCAATGGATAATTTAATCACAACTAAAGTATTTCTCCAAAGCATTAATTGTCTAATTAAGCACAACTAATCTAAAGATCAATATTTGGTTAAGTATGAGTTGTAGCATAATCAACATAGAGATATTCTAACTACAATGGATACATGGCATACATTGTGAGAGAAAGATGTTGACAAACTTGGATTAAATTATATCTTTAAACAATTCTAAACTTTCAAGAACAAGATACAAGATATGAATACATACCAATGAGATTAGGGCTTCATCTAAACCCTAGTAAATGAAACTAGAACATGAAGAACATTACAACAAAACTTAAATTTGATAAACTAACATGAACAAGCTATTCTTGGATGGTTTTTCAACATAACAACCCTCTCTATTTATACACAAAATTCCCTCAAGCACTTGGATTCGAAATTTGGAAAGCATCCACTCAACAAAACATGTTTTCTTAATTGATGGATTGAATGGAATATATTTGGTTGTGGGAAACAAATTGGGAGTGATTGAGTGAGAGAATGGGGATGTTTTCTTTAATTGATGGATGAAATGGAATACAATGGGGGTGAGGTGGATGTTTGGAAAGAATCCAATGGGGGTGAGGTGGATGTTTTGGAAAGAATCCAATGGGGGTGAGGTGGAAATGGATTTGGGTCTTGGGTTTTGGATCATGGGTTGTTTAATCCCATGAATTTGTAAACAAAGTTGCCACTGATGCGCGAGCGGGTTGCAACGCTTCCAACTTTCTTCTCTTTTGTCTTCTCAATTCTTCCAATCTTTATTTAGTACTTAAAAACACAAAATTAATTAATACAAATATTTATTCTTGAAAATGGTAAAAATGCAGAATTTGGGATAATATATGACTTTGAAGCGCGAAAGATGAGTTAAGTGCCAATGAAAAGGTGTATGAATATGCAATATTTGGCACTCATCAAATACCCCCAAACCTGAATTTTACTTGTCCTCAAGTGAAACCGAAATCCAGAAATCCTAACTATACCACTGTCGCTGGTCTCTCGAATGCATTTAGCGTATGCACTAAGCCTTTAAACCCCTAGGTGTCCCTAGTGGACGAGTTGTAGTCTCGTGAGGGCCTACCATAGATGTACCCACAAAACCTTCTCCAATTTCAGAGCATCCATAGAAATGTCATCGTCTTCGGTCTTCAACTGTAGATGATGAACTTCGGAATTTCGTAGAACCTTGACAATTTGTAACCAATATATATATATATATTTTATTTATTTATTTTAGACCCGCTACACAGCTGATCATATTTTATTTTTTTTAGAGACCCGCTACACAGCTGGTCATCAGATATCATACACAAGATCCGAGACAAAAAATATTTTAGGGACCCGCTACACAGCTGGTCATCATTTTTTTGTTTAGAGACCCGCTACACAGCTGGTCATCAGATATCAACAACACAAAAATGAAAAAGACTACAAAAGATCCTACAAAAGACCCGTTCCACAGCTGGTCATAAAAAATGCAAAAGACTACAAAGGATCCTACAAAAGACCCGCTCCACAGCTGGTCATAAAAGATGCAAAAAAACTACAAAACGCCATATGAAAATACTCCCCCAAACCTAAATCTAACATTGTCCTCAATGTTTCAAAAGATAACAGAAACAACAACAAAACGTGAGAACAAAACAGATTCAAATGAAAGAGAATACCAGATGCAAAAAGGTTGGTGCTAACCATAATTGAATGAATGCTATGAAAGCAAACAATATGAGCGCAAGACAAAAAGTTCGGTTAGCACACAAATATATCTACAAGATTCAAAATTTACCTACTAGATTATACAATGATGACTCCCCAAACACCAACAATCTAAAAAGTTGAGGATCAACCCAAAAGACGGAATGCGGAAACATCAACAGCCTTACATATTTATAACAGGACAACAATGCAAGTGAGACTGCATATGTGTATGAGTTACCCCCAAACCTAAATTTTTCAATAGATAAACTTTTGGGTACAAAATCTAACAATTTTAGTGGTGCATCATGCACAAGATCTAGTTCAAAGTGGATTTTTTCATGGATGGATGGGGAGACATGAGTAAACTCGAACTGTGGCTCATCAAAGGTATTATATTTAGCTGCAAAATAGTCCAAGAGGACTTGAGAGGCACACATTTCCAATACAACTCTTTGACTTGTCCACAAAATGGGTTTGACAACCTCTCGGTTTACCCTAAGACAGTCATGTTGTGACTTAAGCATCGAATCATAACTCTCCAAGTTATTTTTGTCTGTGTTACTATATGATTCAGCTTTCCCTAAGTCAGAAACAAGTACAACATCATGCTCATGCTCATAAAACAAATCAATAAGACCCAGTTCACAATCATCTACTACAACTTTAGTTTCATGCATAGGAATATCACAAGAAACATCACAGTGTGACTTAGGCATAGAATCAGACACATCAAAGTTATTTTCATGCATAATATCATTGGTGTCTACAGAAGATTCAACATTTTCTAAGTCAGACACAAGATATGTGTCATGATCTTTTTCACAGGACAATTCCACAGGCTCAAGATCAGTATCACATGTATATGGAACACTAGAAGAAACATCATTCATTAAGGTCGAGGCAAAGAAGCCAAATGTCTCTGAACCCAAAGGTTCGACAATATTTTCAGCAAAAACATGTTCTTCTAACATAACATCATCATCATCACAGAAATGAATTTCCTTATTTAAAATCGTAGTATTTCTAGTCCCTTCATTTAAAACAGGTTCATATGCAATATCAGCTACACAAGTAAGACTAGGCATACTATTTTCACATTTTATTTCATTAGGACAAACAAATATTTCATCCTGAAATTCCTCCTTTCCTACATTTTGTAAATGAATCAAATTCATTTTTAATAATGCATTAAGTTGTTCAATGGAATGAGAGTCTTCAACAGTAGGAAATTCATAATTAATGCTATATGGTTTATCATGCAATACACTCCTAGCATTATTTTGTTCGATGAGTCTGAGATTTTCCTCCACAGATTGAGAAGTACAAAATTGTTCAACTTCCCACTGTGGTGGATGATACATGTGTGCAGGGTCATTAGGGTCTATAAAATACTGATCGCAACCTTCGAAAGGTTGATTATGGTCCCAATGACTATCAGCTTTGTAATCTGTTGGCATTTCATATTTTGGATTTTCATGATATTCTCTAGATTGCCTAAAATCATGCAAAATATAGCAATTCTCAGCAGGATGGCCTAAGCCTCCACATAAGGTACAAGCATAGATTTCAGATTGCCTAGAAGAATTATATGCGACAGATTCATGCATTTGCATTTCTAAAGCTGCAGTTCTAGCTTCTAACTGGTCCAAAAGTGAAGATTGTGAGAGTTGGGCACTGTAAAGATGTTCATTTTCACCCTGTGGTGGATGATACATGTGTGAGTAGTTACTAGGGTTCATGTATTGATGCTCAGGACTGTGAAAATTTCCATAATAATCCCTATAACTAGTGACATCATGGTCTGTTGGAGTTTCATAATGTGAAGCATGCCCGTAAGCAAGCTCTCTGATGGATTTGTTTCCATCCCCACCTGCAGACCAGAATCCCGACATGATCTCTAACTAGCACTAGGCTTGTTGCAGAGATTGGGATGTACACACTGAAAACAGACCAATATTTTTTTTTTTCATTATTGGTTTTTTTTTTTTTTTTTCAAGCCCGTTCTCTAATTACCTCGGGCATACATTAGAAAAACAAAATAAAAGAAGAAAAATCATAAACGGAAGGGAAGTTCTATGCAATCGCAAACAAGGCTGACTCTACCACAGAAAACCTACTGATTTCTAGAAAACAAAAAGCATGATGGTTCCACTTAGATTGTTTTCTAGACCAGCTTCTAATCCTTCGAAATGGAATTCGTTACAATCTGAGCAAACTCCTCTGGAATCAATCTGAGTTTAAGTAAATTGAATAGAGGCGAGGAAAGCTGCATGAGCTTTGATACCCAAGGCCTCACCGCATTCCAAGGCGGCGCAGTCACGCATTCAATTTATAGAAACCGTCATGAACTTCGAAGTATGCTTAGAGAGTAACCAATATTTTTCAAATGACTTTCCTACTAAGCTCGTTACCTTATAGGTCTTGTTCTATTCAAAATTTTAAAGCTTAGGTTCGCGTATGTATCGTTTTCCTAAGGCGGGAAAGAAGAGAACGGTGATGAAATCCGAACCCTTATCTTGTATGGCCAGTCCTTGCCCTTTACTAGGAAAATAAAGAAGCCGTATTCAATTCCTCAACATATATGCAAACGAAGGAATACAGTAACTCGCTAACAAGGGATTCGCGAGTGTTTCGACAAACTTACCTCCCGTTCCAAACGGGGGATGAACCGTTGTTGTCGACTCGGGCCACGACTCCTATGTCATGAACGAACCCGAGGGGCCGAGGTGATATTGTAATCACCGTCCTTCTCTGCAAACAGTTGATATTTAATAATACCCTTTCGTAGGGTTTAAAAATAAAAATAAAAATAGAATGTCCAAGTCCAAAGTCCAAAATAAAGTGCAAAAGAAAAAGAAAATTACAAGAGTAGAGGAATCCTAATACAATCTAAAAATAAATAAAATAAACTTTTTTTTTTTTTTTAATTTAAAATAAAAACTTCTTTCGCTTCCTTTCCTTCGCCTTTACAACAGCTACTCCGGCACCTGTTGAGCTCAAAAGAGGTAGTTAGGGTTTCGAAGTTTTAAAGCAAAAGCAAAAAATAAAAAAATAAAAAAAATAAGTGTAAAATTGAATGTGAATAGTTTGCGCTGCTACAGTGAACAGTAATATGTGAACAGTTCCAGGAGATGAAAAATGAATAGTGACAGGAGATGAAAAATGAACTACACCACTACCGAGTCCCCGGCAACGGCGCCAAAAACTTGGTAGGCTCGGAAAGATACCTACTATTGTATAAACTGCAAGTGCACAGTGTCGACAAGCAACACAGGGCAAGCATAGGTCGAACCACAGAGACTTGGAGAGTGTAGAAGTTGATTCTAAATCCTGATTCAGAGAGTAACCAAAAGGGGTTTGTTTTTGTCGATACGACAATATGATTTTCAAGTGACTGAAATAATAAAAGTAAAAGATGCAAATATCAAGATATGTAAACAATGATAATATGGATACTAGGGTATTCAAATCCACCAATAACCTATGATATGCATTCAACTTGTAATATTATTCTTGTCCTTATAGTATATTCAAGTCTACCGTATAAATAAGGTGTTTCTCCAATGGATAATTTAATCACAACTAAAGTATTTCTCCAAAGCATTAATTGTCTAATTAAGCACAACTAATCTAAAGATCAATATTTGGTTAAGCATGAGTTGTAGCATAATCAACATAGAGATATTCTAACTACAATGGATACATGGCATACATTGTGAGAGCAAGATGTTGACAAACTTGGATTAAATTATATCTTTAAACAATTCTAAACTTTCAAGAACAAGATACAAGATATGAATACATACCAATGAGATTAGGGCTTCATCTAAACCCTAGTAAATGAAACTAGAACATGAAGAACATTACAACAAAACTTAAATTTGATAAACTAACATGAACAAGCTATTCTTGGATGGTTTTTCAACATAACAACCCTCTCTATTTATACACAAAATTCCCTCAAGCACTTGGATTCGAAATTTGGAAAGCATCCACTCAACAAAACATGTTTTCTTAATTGATGGATTGAATGGAATATATTTGGTTGTGGGAAACAAATTGGGAGTGATTGAGTGAGAGAATGGGGATGTTTTCTTTAATTGATGGATGAAATGGAATACAATGGGGGTGAGGTGGATGTTTGGAAAGAATCCAATGGGGGTGAGGTGGATGTTTTGGAAAGAATCCAATGGGGGTGAGGTGGAAATGGATTTGGGTCTTGGGTTTTGGATCATGGGTTGTTTAATCCCATGAATTTGTAAACAGGTTGCCACTGATGCGCGAGCGGGTTGCAACGCTTCCAACTTTCTTCTCTTTTGTCTTCTCAATTCTTCCAATCTTTATTTAGTACTTAAATACACAAAATTAATTAATACAAATATTTATTCTTGAAAATGGTAAAAATGCAGAATTTGGGATAATATATGACTTTGAAGCGCGAAAGATGAGTTAAGTGCCAATGAAAAGGTGTATGAATATGCAATATTTGGCACTCATCACTTTCTCTTCAATTGGTGCCATTTCACATCAAGTTACCGCTAGAAGCATAATTTGAAGAGGCAAGAAGATAAATCAGAAGCCGTTGTGAGAGATTATGTATTTTGAAGTCTGCTATAGTGGTGAGTCTCGAGAATTGAAAATCCCTAAACTTTTTATTATATTTGTTGATTTTAGATATTGATGATAGATGAGAATGGCTGTATAAAAAGGGGTTATGTTGTGTAATTGAGGAAGGCAGAGAGAGAGGGGGGGAGTACTCTAATTAGTTTCCTTTGTTCCTAGGGTTCTAAAAGAGATCAGCTGAAAAACAAATCAATTGGGTTTTGTTGCATCAATGTGTGTATCTATAATTGAATCTCATTTAGCTCATGTTTTCAGTATGTTCTAATTTCTTAAGCTAGGGTTGAGATGAAACCCTTAGACTATTACTAGATATTCATGTTTTGATTGTGTTCTTTTGTGCTTTACTGAGTTAGGAGTTGTTTAATTTTTGGGATGCAATATATGTCTTTCACCTAGTATATCATGTATCCTAGGTTGTTAGAAACTTGTATTATGCCCATCAACTCTATTTAATTGATATCTTTAGTCTATGATTAGATGTGATGTGAGAAGACATCTAATACTAGGGACTAATGCTTTGGTTGATAATTGAACTATCCATATTTGAGACCCCTTTGGAAAGGCGACAAACTCATATCTTCATCGCTGATCCATTATAAGGGAAAAGAACAATTTTAGTGGCTGAATTCTAGTATGGTCTAGGTGGTGGATTCAACTGCCCTACTACCTTCCCATTAACTGTTTTAAATCACTCTCTTTTGTTGCTGCATTTCACATTCTAATCTTTCGCAAAACAAACACATTCGTTGTTTCGACAATCATCCGGTTTAAATTAGTATAGTAGAACTTATAATTTCATCTCCATATCAACCAAGTACCCGTAGGATCGACCCGTATTTGCCGTTATCTATTTTCTAGACACCATGTGCTTGTGGTATTTCATAGTAGGTTTTTAGTCCTACCATAATTTCAATAAATGCTTGTACAATATTTCTGAGATCTCTCAATAGAAAATCTCCAATTAGTAAATGCACATTACTAATTTTTATTCTCTAGAGATATGCATTTAATTATTGGTAATTAAAGCATATAAAACCAAAAACCTTAATTAAAATATTCTCAATTTATTTCGGGACGGGATCACCTTGAGTACTAAGGAATATATTTAAACAATAAATGATAAGAGTTACTGCTCATGTTCAAAGTATGTTGACATTTTTCACTGCAAATCCTTATTTTATATTTACATAGATTTGCATTCTTGGAATCGGTTATACCACACTTCCAAACAAGTTTAGAATTGGTTGACCTGTTTTCCAAGACTACTATGTGATTGAATGAATACCAAATCACAATGATGGGTTCAATCGTAACTACCAATCACCAGGATCTGTTATAACTAATTATGGAAATACTTGTGATCGGTCATACCAGTCACTAGGATCGGTTACACTAGTTACAAGGATCAGTTCCATATACACATGGTATTGCTTGTGATCGGTTACACCAGTTACCTGGACCGGTTATGCCAGTTACCAGGAACAGTTGAACCAATTACAAGGATCATTTACACATACTCATGATCGGACACACCAATTACTAGGATCGGTCATACCAATTACAAGGATCAATCATACCATCAATGGTGATTACTTAGGATCGGTTATACCAATTAATAAAAACTATTCATACCAAATTATGATTAGTTATACCAAAACACATAACATAAGTTAAGATCGGTTCTACCATCTCACACATATTGTTTCGTGATCGGTTCTAATAATATATACAAGATTATGTCGATGTCATATCTACGAAGTTCAAAAGATAAGCGTTATACTTTGTAGTCTAATTCCCTAATACCATGATCATACAATTATGATCATGTCACATCACTAGAGTATTATATAATATGTACAGTATATACAGCTTCGCAATTATGTTTTCAATATAGCACGACCTGAAAGATACATTAGGAATGAAACAGTTCAAGTCAATATTACTAACCTCGAGTGGAAGGATGATGTCGTCATTGTAGTTCGCTACTTATTCACATACTTCAGATCTTCGGAGTAATACTTGTATATCTCAACATTCCTAGATTTTCTAGTCTAACCTAAATGAAGTTGACTCTAGTGTTTAATCAAGCGAGTCCAGATGAGTTCTGATACTAAAATACGACAACCAAACTTGACATACCAACGCTTGGAAACAGGTTCCGTAAATCACTTAGAAATAATCTAAAGATATCTTCATCTATCAAATATACAGTTAATGAAGAACAATTAGAAACAGGTTCCGTAAGAAGATAACTTCCCTGTTGTTGATGGTCGTTTTTAGCTTAGGGTTAAAATCATAAAATACTAAACCCTAGCAGACAGTGATGTCACAACAGTTAAAGTAACAAGCATTTACTAGGCACATTTACGGAAACCTTTAATGTGTCTCTAAATAATTACCGGGGTATCTTTTTCAAATTAGGGTTACGACAAGCCAAACCCTAATTCCCACGTGTGCCGATGGAAAATCATGCCAGCCACACCGACCACGCCAAAGCATGCCAACCATGCTAGCCGCACCACTGTGCCAATGGAAAATCATGTCAGCCACACCGAACGCGCCAAAGCATGCCAACCATGCTAGCCGCACCTCTGTGCCAATGGAAATCATGCCAGCCACACCGACCACGCCAAAGCATGCCAACCATGCTAGCCGCACCTCTGTGCCAATGGCAAATCATGCCAGCCACACCGACCGTGCCAAAGCATGCCAACCATGCTAGCCGCACCTCTGTGCCAATGGAAAATCATGCCAGCCACATCGACCGCGCCAAAGCATGCCAACCGTGCTAGCCGCACCTCTGTGCCAATGGAAAATCATGCCAGCCACACCGACCGCTCCAAAGCATGCCAACCATGATAGCCGCACCTCTGTGCCAATGGAAAATCATTCCAGCCACATCAATCGCGCCAAAGCATGCCATCCATGCTCGCCGCACCTCGGTGCCAATAGAAAATCATGCAAGCCACACTTACTGCGCCATGACAAACGCACCTCGCCATGTCCCCATGCCGCGCCACCATACTGGCCTTCACTACGCGGATATCAAAACGAAGGCGTGCAACAATCAACGGTTGCCCTTCAATCCCAGGAGAAAATCCTGGCCGTCTAAGGTTACCAAACGACCTTTTCCCCAAAACCCTAGCTTGGTCATGCACCTAGCCCAAGCTAGTCACGCCATGCGCCTATGGAAAAACCTTGGACACACATGCCAAGCCAAAACCGTACCTAGCCGAATCTAGTCACGCCATGCGCCCATGGCAACCCCTTGGCACCACATACCAAGCCAAAACCGCACCTAGCCCAAGATAGCCGCGCCATGCCAAACGCACTCTGCCTTGGCCCTAGCTATGCTAGTCACACCATGCCAAGCCAAACACCCTTTCCTTGGCCCTAGCCATGCCATGAGCCCATGGAAAACCCTTGTCCCCACATGCCAAGCCAAACCAAACCTAGCCAAGCTAGTCGCGCCATGCCAAACGCACTTTTCCTTGGCCCTAGCCATGCTAGTCACATCATGCCAAGCCAAACGCCCTTGCCTTGGCCCTAGCTACGCCATACGCCCATGGCAAACCCTTGTCCCCACATTCCAATCCAAAATCGCACCTAGCCAAAGCTAGCCACGCCCAAGGCGAAACCTTGGCCCCACATGCCAAGCCTAACCACACCCTAGCCGCTCCACCCTATTATCCTTCCCTACGCGGCCACCAAAACAAAGGCGTGCAAAAATCAACGATTGCCCTTCAATCCCAGGAGCAAATCCTAGCCATCCAAGGTTACCAGAAGACACATGGTAACCTTTGGCCCGAAAACCTAAGTTTGGCCACGCCACACCATGCAAACCTAACCGCGCCACCTGTTGGCTTTCCCTACGCGGCCACCAAAACGAAGGCGTGCAACAATCAACGGTTGCCCTTCAATCCCAGGAGAAAATCCTAGCCATCCAAGGTTACCAGACAACACATGGTAAACTTTAGCCCTAAAACCTAAGTTTGGCCACGCAAAACCATGCCATGCCAACCTAGTTGTGCCACCACGTTGGCCCTCACTACGCGGCTACCAAAACGATGGCGTGCAACGATCAACGGTTGACCCTCCTCTCAAGATGCAAAATCTCGACCGTCGAAGGTCACCAGGCTAGGAAGTTTCCCGAGCTTGACTTGCCAAGCTACAAAAACGTGCTACATGTTTTCCAAAAATATTCTAGACATCAACACAAACTGGGGGATCCTATTTGGGTAATGGTTTGGCGGTTTACAGCGTGCGGCATGCACTACGACCGTCATAAGGAAGTGTCATAAGGGTGAGGCGGTTAGTAAATACGGGAAGTTATGTGTGAAACGTTCATGGGACATAAAGCACATGCGTTAACAATTTTATGGGACATCAATTCCATAACGTTAGCAGTTTCATGAAAACCAGTTTCATGCGTTAACCACTTTATGGAACATCAATTCCATGCATACAGTTACCACCTCCTCCCATTTACTTCCCCACTCCTTAATGAGACCAGGGTACGTTTTTACTCCTACTTGTATAAATAGGTCATACCTATTTCCATTAAACAACAAGTTCATATGGGAGATACAACACTCAGAAATACTTACTTTCTAGCTCACCTTGTTAGCTCTCTCACTTTTCTGATAACAAGTCGTAGTAACCCAACTACTCTTCCATAATTAACTATTCTGGTCTCACCACTTTCCTTGCTTCCCTCCCCAAAACCAACCCATTCTCCTCCATTTTGTGACCGAAGCAAGTCTGGAACGACAATTTCTTGTTTTAGGCAGGACTTGTACAAATTGATCTCTCAAATCTAAAATACTCCCTTGCAGTACATTGTTTAGGGTTTAAATTGTTTCTCACCGGCACACCCGCAATTACCGAAATCAGCAGAAACCATTTTCACCTACAAACAATTGGCGACCACAGCGGGAGGTTCAATCTTTCGGTTACAATGTCAATTTTCAACCAGCGATCTCATTCTTCGACCCAGACGTCAGGATGGTAGAGGAAGACGATCCACTCCGACTGAATTACTCGACGGCTCGATTATCAGTCATGACACAACAAGGGATGACTGGGGACTTCTCAGAGGCTAGAAGCAAAATGATCTGCCCAGGGATTAACGACGCAGTTATCAGATAACTCAGCAATGAATCGGAAGACTGGGGACTTCCCATGACCATGTTTCTAAAAAAAAACTTGGTCCTACACTCGGAAAGTTTATTCTCATCAGAAGACCTGAGAAACCGAGTAAGTCTTATCTAGACAAAAACACGTGGTTTGCTTTTTCAAGTTCTGATAAAACCTATAGCCATGTTTCATCCCATGTTATCTACCAACACACGGTTCCATGGTTTTCCTGGGATGTCTGCGACACTTTTATTCATAGACAAAGGCAATTCAATTCTAAACATTTCATTCAAAAAAAATATATAATCCAAAACCGTCAAGGTAGCATTTATCTATTAACCCGAGAAAATCAGAAAACCAAAAACCAAAAACCAGGCATCTCATTTGCCTTTCAAAATAAAAGCTAAAGATAAGAGGTCCAAAAGACAGATATATATTCAAGGGAAGTTTTCCAACAGCGGCTTGCTACTTTTGTCAAAGGCCTCCCTCGTGCTTTGGAGAGCCGCCCTCTTAAGTTTCAACTTCCTGTACAACTTCTTGAATTCCACTTCCTGCTTCTTCATCATGTTTGCGGAAGGACCTTCAACTGCTCCGGCCAACGACCTTTCAACATCAGAGAGACCTTCAACGAACCAAGGAACGTTGAATTCGAAGCCCATGCACATGTCATGATGGAACTTCCAGCTCAAGATTACATCTTCAGAAACTGTATGACCAGTCATGTTGCACATGTCATCAATCGAAGACAAGGCTTCCTCCACACGCTTGACCAACGCATGTCGACTAGTGATCTTCTTAGTCGTAGAAACGTGACCGTAGATTTCCCAAATCTTGGTGTACAATGTCGTATGTTTAGATGGCACGCTAAATCCACCAATAAACATATGACCTGGGAAAGGGGCCAGATATGGAGGATTGAAGGTGGCACCTGCAACTGAATCGGCAACTGGAATGAGATCCCTAACTACGATTTCACCCCCCGAAGTGCTCTCCTCCATCTGAGTCACGACAGCGCCCTCGGGACGATGAATCTCCATGTACAAGTCGCTAGCTGGCACAGTTTCCGCAGTGGGAAGTACGGCTACATCTTTACTCTGGTGGTCTTCCACTTCAAGATCATCCCCAGGAACGGTTTCCTCCTAAAAATCAAAATTTAGTTTTACTGCAAAAAAAAAAAGAGGGGGAAAGAAGAAAAACATGGATGGGACTCACCGATTCAGTTTCAGACTGACTAGACGAAGATTCAACATTGCTATCGGAAGAATTTCCCTCGCCGTCGCTAGACCCTGAACTCTCATCCTTTTCAAGTTCCGCGTCATCATGAGTAGGCTCTGCAACGCCGCTCTCTGTCTCGAAAAATGATATTTTCTGACTGTTCGCAAGTTTGGCAAAGGCGTTCGTACTACTGAGACCCTGGATAGAATACAAGGGCGCATTCTCAGAAAAGGAACAAGGAAATAAATGATCCAGGCCAAGGTCAAGAGGAGAGCCGTACGTGCCCGCATATTGGATGAACTAAAAGTCGGCAGAACCGTGGAGTCTGACTGAAAGCCGCCCGCACGATATTTAGATCTTCGTTACTTCACCTGGGGACCATTTACATTTGGACTAACGGTTTTTCTCTTAGGATCCCTCAGCAGTGGATGTTCCGCTAAAACCACAGGAGAAGGCTTATCCTGACGATTCTCTATCACATCATTCACGAATCCATGAATAGCAAAAAACTCATCCTGCCAGAATATGTTGTATTTGGAGGTCGTTAATGGATTCTGTTCCGCGTGGAAAGGCAGACTTTTACCCGACACAAGAGCACTAGCATCGAGAACAGTTGATAATAGGATTTCTTAAACAACCGGCTGACGAACAAGTGGGACCCCCTTGGTCAAAACCCATATGTCGAGCAACTTTATCAACATTATAAGAGATCGCTTTGCAAGCTCCTCAAAAAAAAGATGGCACGTGGCCAGGTGTGCAGCTACGCATGAACACCATCTCTCCAACGCTCAGGACCTCATTATCAGAATACAAAGACATATTCGAAGCAGGAGCAAAGGTACTAATCTGAGTTATGACGCATGCACTGGAGCCCATGGACGAAAATTAACCGCATACGAGTTGTCAAGAAACTTAATCAGTTTCGGACCAGTTTTTCGGCGCCTGTTCGACCAACGCAGTATTTTGGAGCCACCCCAAGACTCAAGAAGTATAGACAATAGTTTCGGGGCATATTTCTCGAAATGATCCCACAACCATTCCTGGAGAAAGGCAGCATGAACATACGAATCCAATTTCATATGACCATTAGAGGCGCGCATGTCCGAAACCAGCTGATCCAGGTGTGCATACAGAGAACCAAGAAACAAACCACCGAGGGGGAGAGCGATGGCCTTTGCTAATTTTATGGCAAATATGATAAGTCCCTGTCTTATCTCTTTCTTGCCCGAGCTGTCGCCAAAAATATCCCTGGATAGCCAAAGAGCCAAGAACGCCACGACATGAAGTACGCTATTCTTCTGGTTCGACTCCAACTCGTCAGGAAACCACTGAGACACCCACCAGTCATAAAAGCACTTCATCTCGTTTTCCTTCCGAACGAATCCATTTGACTTCGCAACCAGGGTAGCGCAAATTTCTTTTTTGTCTGCATACAGCCTGACATCGAGGTTCCCAATTATAGGAAAATTTAGCAACACAGCCACGCTCTCCAAATAAATGGTCATTTTGCCCCACCTACATACGGACGTATGGGTGTCTGGACACCATCTGGAAACAAAAGCAACCAAACCTGGAATGTCTTTCCTAATCTGAAGCACTGCGGAAGCCGCAACAGCGTCGACAATCTGCGCCCTGGTCAAATTGGTCTTTACAGGTTCATGGTCTATCATAAATCGCGTCCATTTCTCAAAGGAACGCAACGGACTTGCAGGGATTTTAAAGTCGATAGAAGAGGCACGATATTATTTCCTCTGAAGGCAAAACCTTATTACGCCTCCTGGCCGAACCGATCGATCCTATCCTTTGCTTTCCAAGATGGTCAGAAGGGTCGACACGTATTGGGGATGGTTTCTCCTAATCGTGGCTGATGCCGTGAAGAACTCGTCATCTATGTTTGGCTTGGAATTACCCCCATCCCTCGGTACCGCAGAAACTGTTGACATCTTAACCAAAATTCTCTTACACTGTTTTCACTGCTGCGATAACTACAATGGAACAAGAAGAGCAGGAATTATTACATAAAGTGTGTAGAAATTATTCTATTGGACGCAAGGGAGCCGCCTCGGGCACAAACTAATTGGTTTCAAAGTCCTTTCGTGCATACGCGAAAAGTGGGGACTGGCAGACTCTACATCACCACTACATGCAGCCGGAAACTCGCGCTCAGCCAGATAGATGCGCCCCCCCAAAAAAAAAAGAGGGGGACCATGCACACGGCTACACCAAGACAAAGAGTAAACCCTAAAAAAACTAGGTTTTCATGGAAAAGGTATAGAAATTACTATCGCGTGCTTACTTTGTACAGCGAGTTGAGGCGGTCAACATTACTACGGTATTCATGCCTAAGTACTACTACGATCTTGTGCAATACATACCTACGGCTGGGATTTACACCGACATCTTCTACAAGGTCATGGAAAGGTACACCTACAACTACGGTTTTTCACCAACACAAGAAAACAAAGGAAAAAGCAAGTCACAGAGGAAGTACTGGAAGACATACCTAATCCGCTCGCCCGCTTCATTGCTACCAAGCAACAAAAGAAGAAACAATAAAGGCGTGAATCAAAGGGAGAGGCCAGCCATCCTTTTTATAGGCGTGATACTTGGGAGTTCGAACAAGAAAATGATTTCCAATTTTGAGCCAAGGAAGGAAAAGAGGAAACCGGTCCCGCAAAGACCAATTTCCACGTCCAAGACCACTCACGCTATACCATGGCCCCACCACGCCTAGCCGTCCTTGCACGTTCCACCATGCCATTTCCGCGTCCCCCTGCCAAGCCATTCTCTCCATTGTCGCGGCCCCACCATGCCTATCCGTCCGTGTACGTCTCGTCTTGCCAAGGCTACACTATGTCAAGCCGCCTGCTCCACTATCGCGACCCTATCGTCCATGCGCATTTGCCTTACCAAGACCACGCCACCTCTTGGCCCCTCGAGCCAAGCCGTCCACTGGCGTCACCTTCCAAGACCTCGCCCCCCTTTTCCTTAGAGATGTACGACCAGACCAAGGCGGTAACTTTCATCTCACCACTTCACGATATGTATTCCCAGTACAACTTACGCAGGGCCGCCAACGCGGAAAGCCAAACTCTCTTTACCACTCAAAAAGGTTAGTCGGATTCTCCTGACAATCTTTGCAATGATTTACACCTCGATTCCGTCCTTGTCTGTCACCATCATATGCTTACCTCGCAATAAGGCACCTGTTCCGATCTAAGCAGGGGACTTAATGTTGATGGTGGTTTTTAGCTTAGGGTTAAAATCGTAAAACACTAAACCCTAGCAGATAATGTTGTCATAACAGTTAAAGTAACAAGCATTTACTAGGCACATTTACTAAAACCTTTAATGTGTCTCTAAATAATTACCGGGTATCTTTTTCAAATTAGGGTTACGACAAGCCAAACCATAATTCCCACGTGTGCCAATGGAAAATCATGCAAGCCACACCGACCGCGCAAAAGCATGCCAACCATGCTAGCCACACCTCTGTTCCAATGGCAAATCATGCCAGCCACACCGACTGCGCCAAAGCATGCCAACCATGCTATCCGCACCTCTGTGCCAATGACAAATCATGTCAGCCACACCGACTGTACCAAAGCATGCCAACCATGCTAGCCGCATCTCTGTGCCAATGGAAAATCATGCCAGCCACACCGACCGCGCCAAAGCATGCCAACCATGCTAGCCGCACCTCTGTGCCAATGGAAAATCATGACAGCCACACCGACCATTCCAAAGCATGCCAACCATGCAAGCCGCACCTCTGTGCCAATGGCAAATCATGTCAGCCACACCGACCGCGCCAAAGCATGCCAACCATGCTAGCCGCATCTTTGGGCCAATGGAAAATCATGCTAGCCACACTGACCGTGCCAAAGCATGCCAACCATGCTTGCCGCACCTCTGTGCCAATGGCAAATCATGCCAGCCACACCGATCGCGCCACAGCATGCCAACCATGCTAGCCATACATATGTGCCAATGGTAAATCATGACATCCACACCGACCGCGCCAAAGCATGCTAGCCGCACCTCTGTGTCAATGGCAAATCATGCCAACCACACGTACCGCGCCAAAGCATGCCAACCATGCTAGCCGCACCTTTGTGCCAATGGCAAATCATGCCAGCCACACCGACCACGCCAAAGCATGCCAACCATGCTAGCCGCACCTATGTGCCAATGGCAAATCATGACAGCCACACCGACCGCGCTAAAGGATTCCAACCATGCTAGTCGCACCTTTGTTCTAATGGAAAATCATGCCAGCCACACCGACCACGCCAAAGCATGCCAACCATGCTATCTGCACCTCTGTGCTAATGGAAAATCATGCCAGCCACACCAACCGCGCCAAAGCATGCCAACCATGCTAGCCGCACCTCTGTGCCAATGGAAAATCATGCCAGCCATACCGACCGCGCCAATGCATGCCAACCATGCTAGCCGCACCTCTGTGCCAATGGAAAATCATGCCAGCCACACCGACTGCGCCAAAGCATGCCAACCATGCTAGTTGCACCTCTGTGCCAATGGAAAATCATGCCAGCCACATCAACCGCGCCAAAGCATGCCATCCATGCTCGCCGCACCTCCGTGCCAATGGAAAATCATGCCAGCCATACCTAATGCGCCATGCAAAATGCACCTCGCCATGGCCCTATGCCGCGCCACCATACTGGCCTTCACTACGCGGCTATCAAAACGAAGGCGTGCAACAATCAACGGTTTCTCTTCAATCCCAGGAGCAAATCCTGGCCGTCTAAGGTTACCAAACGACATTTGCCCCAAAACCCTAGCTTGGTCACCCACCTAGCCCAAGCTAGTCACGTCATGCGCTTATGGCAAACCCTTGGCCCCACATGCTAATCCAAAACCGCATCTAGCCCAAGCTAGTCACTCCATGCGCCTATGTCAACCCCTTGGCCCCATATACGAAGCCAAAACCGCACCTATCCCAAGCTAGCCGCGTCATGCCAAATGCATTCTTCCTTGGCCCTAGCTATGCTAGTCACACCATGCCAAGCCAAACGCCATTTTCTTGGCTCTATCCACGCCATGCTCCCATGGAAAACCCTTAGCCCCTCATGCCAAGCCAAACCAAACCTCTCCAAGCTAGCCGCGCCATGCCAAACCTACTTTTCCTTGGCCCTATCTATGCTAGTCACATCATGCCAAGCCAAAGGCCCTTGCCTTTTCCCTAGCCACGCCATACGCCCATGGAAAACCCTTGGCCCCACATGCCAAGCCAAAATCGCACCTAGACAAATCTAGCCACGCCCAGGGCGAACCCTTGGCCCCACTTGCCAAGCCAAACCACACCCTAGCCGCACCACCCTGTTGGCATTCCCTACGCGGCCACCAAAACGAAGGCGTGCAACAATCAACGGTTGCCCTTCAATTTCAGGAGCAAATCCTAGCCATCCAAGGTTACCAGACGACACATGGTAACCTTTGGCCCGAAAACCTAAGTTTGGCCACGCCAAACCATGCCATTCCAACGGCATGCCAACCTAGCCGCGCCACCTGTTGGCTTTCCATACGCGGCCACAAAAACGAAGGCGTGCAATAATCAACGGTTGCCCTTCAATCCCAGGAATAAATCCTAGCCATCCAAGGTTACCAGATGACACATGGTAACCTTTGGCCTGAAAACCTAAGTTTGGCCACGCCAAACCATGTCATGCCAATGACATGCCAACCTAGCCGCGCCACCACGTTGGCCCTCACTACACGGCTACCAAAACGAAGGCGTGCAACGATCAACGGTTTCCCCTCCTCTAAAGATGCAAAATCTCGACCGTCGAAGGTCACTAGGCTAGCAAGTTTCTTGAGCTTGACTTTCCATGCCAAAACAACGTGCTACATGTTTTCCAAAAACATTCGAGACATCAACACAAAATGGGTGATCCTCTTTGGGTATTGGTTTGGCGGTTTACAGCATGCGGCGTACACTAAGCCCGTCATAAGGAAGTGTCATAAGGGTGAGGCGGTCAATAAATACGGGAATTTATGTGAAAAATGTTCATGGGACATAAAGCACATGCGTTAACAATTTTATGAGACATCAATTCCATAACTTTAGCAGTTTCATAAGAACCAGTTTCATGCATTAACCACTTTATGGAACATCAATTCCATGCATACGGTTACCACCTCATCCCATTTACTTCCTCACTCCTTAATGAGACTAGGGTACGTTTTTACTCCGACTTGTATAAATAGGTCTTACCTATTTCCATTGAACAACAAGTTCATACGGGAGATAAAACACTCAGAAATACTTACTTGCTAGCTCACCTTGTTAGCTCTCTCACTTTTCTGATAACAAGTCGTAGTAACCCAACTACTCTTCCAGAATCAACTATTATGGTCTCATCACTTTCCTTGCTTCCTTCCTCAAAACCAACCCATTCCCCTCCACTTTGTGACCGAAGCAATTCTGGAATGGCCATTTCTTGGTTTAGGCCGGACTTGTACAGATTGATCTCTCGAATCTAAAGTACTCCCTTGCAGTATATTGTTTAAGGTTTAAATTGTTTCTCACCTTCACACCCGCAATTACCGAAATTAGCAGAAACGATTTTTACCTACAAACACCTGTGTTTTACTATCCCCAAAAAAAGTCTTTTTGGAATCTCACTATTGTTCGTGAAGAACAAATATGTGAAAAATAACTTTATGCAACACACACACACATACACAATTTTCAAGGGGATAGTTTATGTAGTTACATAAAACCTTTATTTATCGTGAATGATGATCAAGGCTAGGTTGCTTGAAAACAAAATTACCTTATCTAGGTATTTGAGGGTGAAAACGGTTTCTGCTGATTTTGGTAATTTCGGGTGTGTGGGTGAGAAACGAATTTAAACCCTAAATAATGTACTGCAAGGGAGTATTTTAGATTCGAGAGATCAATCTGTACAAATCCGGCCAAAACCAAGAAATAGCCGTTCCAGACTTTCTTCAGTCACAAAGTGAAGGAGAAGGGTTGGTTTTGGGGTGGGAAGCGAAGAAAGTGTTGAGACCAGAATAGTTGATTCTGGAAAAGTGGTCATTTTATGACTTGTATCAGAAAGTGGGAAGCTAACAAATGGAGAGCTAGCAAAACTTTTCTGAGTGTTGTATGTTCCTGACCTGAACCTCCGTTGTTCAGTGGAAATAGGTAAGGCCTACTTATACAAGTCGAAGTGAAACGTACTCTGGTCTCATTAAGAAATGGAAAACGGGTGAGTAAATGGGAGGAGGTGGTAACCGGTAACACCTGGAATTGATGTTCCATAAAAGAAAGCGTTTCACTATTACTCCCTGTATTTACTAACCGCCTTATCCTTATGACACTTTTTTTATAACGGGCGTAGTGTACGCCGCACGCTGTAAACCGCCAAACCAATACCCAATGAGCATCCCCCAGTTTGTGACATGTGTTGATGTCTCGAGTGTTTTCCTGGAAAACATGTATCACGTTGTTGTTGTTCGGCGAGTTGAGCTTGGGAGAATATCCGGCTCGGTGGTGACCTTCGATGGTCGATATTTTGCATCTTAAGTGGAAAGGTAGCCGTTGATTATTGAAACCCTTCGTTTGGTAGCCAGTGGAATGAAAGCATGATCAGCATGGCTTTAATATGGCTTAGTTTAGGCGTGGCCAAAAGTTAGGATTTTGGCTTTGTTTAGGCGCAGCTAAACTAGGGCCAAAGGTTGCCATGCGTTGGCTGGTAACCTTGGACAGCTAAGATATGCACCTTAGATGAAAAATTGGCCATTGATTATTGCAGGCCTTCATTTTGGTTTCCGCAATAGGGAAGGCTGACATGGTATGGCGCGGTAAGGCGGTTGGAATTCCATTTGCACATGTGGCATGGAATGCCTTGGCGTGGCCAAACTAGGGTTTTGGGCCAAAGGTTATCATGCGTTGTTTGGAGACCATAGACGGCTAGGATTTGCATCTAGGATGGAAGGGTGGCCGTTGATCATCGTATTCCTTTGTTTTGGTAGCCGCGATAGGGAAGGCCGACATGGTATGGCGCGTCAAGGAGGTTGGCATGCCATTGGCACATGTGGCATGACATGCCTTGGCGCGGTTTGGCGTGGCCAAAATTAGGGTTTTGGGCCAAAGATTACCATGTGTTGTTTGACGACCTTAGACGGCTAGAATTTGTATCTAGGATGGAATGGTGGTCGTTGATCGTCGCACACCTTCATTTTGGTAGCCGCAATAGGGAAGGCTGGCATGGTGGGGCCAAGGAAAAATGGCACGGGTAGCTTGGCATAGTGGGGACAAGGGTTTGGCACGGACGGCTTGGCATGGTGGGGCCAATGCAAAATGGCGCGGATGGCTTGGCATAGTGGGGCCAAGGGTTTGGCACAGACGTCTTGGCATAGTGGGGCCAAGGCAAGGTGCGGTTGTCTTGGTGGGGCCAAGGGTTTGGCAAGACATTGGCGCATGGTGCGGATAACATGGTTGGGGCCAAGGCATGGTGCGGTTGGCTTGGTGGGGCCAATGGTTTGGCATGCCATTAGCGCATGGTGTGGCTAACATGGTTGGCATGCCTTGGCGTGGTAGATGTGGCTGGCATGGTTGGCATGCCTTGGCGCGAAGATGTGGCTGGCATGGTTTGCCATTGGAACAGTGGTGCGGATGGCATGGTTGGAATGCCTTGGCGCGGAGATGTGGCTGGCATGGTTTTCCATTGGCACAGTGGTGCGGCTGGCATGGTTGGCATGCCTTGTCACGGAGATGTGGCTGGCATGGTTTTCCATTGGCACAGTGGTGCGGATGGCATGGTTGGCATGCCTTGGCGCGGATATGTGGCTGGCATGGTTTGCCATGGCATAGTGGTGCGGCTGGCATGGTTGGCATTCCTTGGCGCAGAGATGTAGCTGGCATGGTTTTCCATTGGCACAGTGGTGCGGCTGGCATGGTTGGCATGCCTTGGCGTGGTAGCATGAGAATTATGATTTGGCATAGATGATATCGGTCAATGTTAAGGGTTCTGTCGTGGAACATGGCCCATGTAAAAAAGGTACCCCGGTAATTATTGCGTAGGCATGCTGATTGATTCAATAAATGTGCTAATGGTCATAGTGACGCCATGTTAGTTGTTCAGTTTTGCAATTTTAACACTAAGCTAAAAACCACCATCAACATTAAGTCCCCTACTTAGCTCAGAACAAGATCATTATTGCGAGGTAAGCATAAGATGGTGAGGGGCAAGGGAAAAAATCGAAATGACAAGTCTTGAAAAGATGGTCAGGAAGGTCCGACTAACCATTATCGAGAGGTAAGGAGAGTTCATGATCCCCGTGTTTGGTGGACTTGCATAGATTCTATTTGTGGTGTAGACCGTGAAGTGGTGAGATGAATATCGTAGGCTTAGTCTGGCTATGCATTATCTTGGCTGGATTAGGGAACATCATGACGCAGGCTCGGTGAGTTGTTGGAATTGGCGTGGCAAGTCATGGCGCGGACGGCTTGGCATGGTGGGTCCAAGGCAATGGCGCAGACGGCTTGGCATGGTGCGGCCATGGCAAGGCGCTGTTTGGTGAGGCAAAGCATGCGCGGACGGCTTAGCGTGGTGGGCCAAGGCAAGGCGTGGTTTGGTGAGGCAAAGAATGCGCGGATGGCTTGGCGTGGTGGTTTGTATTCGCGGGGCCGGTTGCATATTTTCCTTACTTGACTCAAATAGGAAGTCATTACCTTATTCAAACTCCCAAGTATCACGCCTATAAAAGGGGCTGGCCTATCCTTTTATTTCACACATTTATTATTTATTTTTATTTTTTTACTCTGGCCGTGTGGTAACAGTAAAGCGGACGAGCGAATCCCAGGTATGTCTTCCAGCACTTCCTCTTTAACTTGTTTTTTCTTGTTTTCTTGTGTTAGTGCAAACCCCAGCTGTAGGTGTACCTTTTCATGATCTTGTAGAGAATATTGTCCTTATGTGTTGGTATGAATCCTAGCCGTAGGTATGCTTTGCACGAACTTGTAGTAGGATTTAGGCGTGAATACCGTAGTAATGTTGACCGCCTCAATTTACTGTGCAAAGTAGGTATACATGAGACGGTAACTATCATTCCCTTCTCATGAAAACCTAGCTTCTAGGATTTACTCCTTTTCCTGGTGTGGTCGTGTATATGGTTCCCCTGGTGGGGCGCGCCTCCTCGGCCGGGTGCAAATTTCCCGCTGCAGGGTATGGCCTTGGCATGAGGTGGTGATACAGGTTCTGTCAGTCCCCATTTCTTTGCCTATACGTATTATGAATTTGAAACAAATTGGCTTGCATCCAGGATGAATCTCTTGTGTCTAACAAAATAACTTCCATGCAATTTCCGTAATAATTTCTCTTCGTATTATTCCATTGTAGTTATTTCGAAGGTGGAAGTAGCGTGAAAGAATTTTCTTTAGGATGTCATTTGAGAAAAGTATTGACGTACCGAAAGACGTTGGAAATTCCAAGCCAAACATAAATGATGAGTTCTTTACAACATCTGCCATGATTAGGAAAAACCATCCCAAGTATGTGTCGATTCTTCTGACTGGTCCGGAAATTTAAGGAGAAGCCCGGTCGGTTCGGCCAGGAGGCGTAATAAGGTTTTGTTTTCAGAGGAAAGAGTATCATGCTTCTCCTATCGACTTTAAAATCTCCGTGAGTCTGTTGTATCCCTTTGAGAAATGGATCGATTCATGATAAGCCAGGAATGCATAAAAGCCATTTTGACCAAAGCGCAGGTCATTGATGTTGTCGCGGCTTCCGCAATGCTTCCAATTAGGAAAAATATTCCAGGCTTGGTTGCTTTTATTTCCAGATGGTGTCCGGACACACACACGACCATATGCAGGTGGGGTGAAATGACTATCTCCTTAGAGAGCGTGGCCGTATTGCTGAACCTTTCCGTAATAGGAAACCTCGATGTCAAATTGTTTGTAGATGAAGAAGAAATGCGCGCCGCTCTGGTCATGAAATCAAAAGGATTCGTTTAGAAAGAAAACGAGACGAGGTGCTTCTA
This sequence comes from Papaver bracteatum, assembly GCA_023529315.1. Taxonomy (NCBI): domain Eukaryota; kingdom Viridiplantae; phylum Streptophyta; class Magnoliopsida; order Ranunculales; family Papaveraceae; genus Papaver; species Papaver bracteatum. Next base: position 2,203,765 of record JAJJWX010004691.1, on the reverse strand, counting down.
TGGCTGGTGGGTGTCTTAGTGGTTTCCTGATGAATTGGATCCGAATCAGAAGAATCGTATGCTTTATGTTGCGGCATTCTTGGCTCTTTGGTTATCCAGATATATTTTTGATGACGGATCGAGTAAGAAGGAGATAAGACGGTAACTTATCAAGTTTGCCATAAAATTGGCAAAAGGTGTCGTTCTCCCTATTGGCGGCTTGTTTCTTGGTTCTATGTATACACACTTGGATCAGCTGGTCGCGGATATGTGCGCTTCAAATGGCTACATGAAAGTGGATTCGTATATCATGCCGCCTTTCTCCAAGTGTGGTTGTGGGAGCACTTCGAAAGGTAGTCTTGGGGTGGCTCTAGGATACTACGCTGGTCGAATAGGCGCCCAAAGATTGGTTCGAACCTGGTTGAATTTCTTGACAACTCTCACATGGTTAATTTTCGTCCATGGGCTCCGGTGCATGCGTCCATAACTCAGATCAGTACCTTTTCTCCTGCTCCAAGCATGTCTTTGTCTTATGATAAAGAGGATATGAGTGTTAGAGAGATGGTGTTCATGTGAAGCTACACGCCCGGTCATGTGCCGTCTTTCTTTCGAGGGCCTTGCAAATCAGTCTCTTACAATATCGATAGGGAGGCTCGACATATGGGTTTTCACCAAGGGGTCCCACTCGTTTATCAGCCGATTATTCCAGAAGTCCCATTGCCAACTATTCTCTATGCTAGTTGTTAGATCATTGCTCGTTCGAACTCGCATGCGTTGCTATCTCAAGCATGTTTGTCAATGTTAGTGATCAAAACTATATAGTCTTGAATTCTAGTCTATTATACCTAAGGTCTCGGACTAGGATAAAAAGTGTAGTTGAGCTCAAGAACTCCATGGCGATCATCATACAAGAGGAAGGACTACTCAAGGAACCAGTGGATCTTCATCGACTAAATGGTATGTGGAGACTTGAACTTATCTATCACTCAAAGTCTATCTACTCTATCTCTTATCTTGAGACAAAAGTCGTATTACTATATAGACTCAGAATATACACATGTGATATTTCGAGCTGAGTATATCTCGCTTATCAATTTCTCAAAATATGTGTTGGTAAAGATTTCGCTTTAGCCAAGTTCATCTTTACCTAGTGACGAAAGTCATGTTACATTTCAATCACTTTGGAAATCTCTCTGACGAAAAATAGTTTGTGAATAACAACTATATGACGCCCTCTGAGAATGTTTCAATGATTGAAATGAGAGTTTATACAATATGACCATTGGGGTATATAAATATTGTTGTGGCAACACATATATCTATAGGTCCTTAGCACTTGAACCGAAGTTTGCGAATTTGTTGATCAAGTGAAATCGGGACATGAGCAGCCAACTCAGTCCGCGAACGTGCGTAGTTCTCGAACCCGAGAATTTCTGCCGGAGTTGTAGCTCGGTTTCAGTCCGCGAACTAACGGAACTTCTCGAACTCGAGAATTTTTGCTAGAGTTTGTGAACTCCAACGATTAACTTGAGTCCGCGAACTTAAGTGGTTATGTCTAAAAATGATGTTTGTGAACTTATCTTAATAAACTAAGGAATTCTATTGCAAACCGTGGCTTTATAGTTCATGAATCGATTCGAGTGTATCACACCGTTTTTGCTTCAATTGTGTCTTGTGTAGTACATGAGTTCTCATAGTAATTGAACAAGTCATTTGGACTAGTTATGGTGAAGAAGAATATGGTTGATATGAAAGTTATCATTTGGCTAACCATTTGGTTAACTAGTATTGAACCAACTATTGTATACATTTGGGTACGGTTACACAAACCCAAAATCGTCAAGTACATGTGTGTATGACAAGCTAAGTTTTCGATCTAACAGTTGAGAAATATTAGCTTGTATCTAATCAGGTTTTCATCTAACGGTGAATATTGAATGCTTTGTTACTAAGTTAACATTGATTGCAAACCCTGATTTGAAAGACTATATAAGGGAGAACTCTAGCAACTGGGAAACCTAATACCCACACATTCTATGTGATACTAGTTTTCTAAGCTAGAGTCGATTCTACTTTAACCTTTGGTTTTCTTCTTCTAAAACCAGGTTAACGACTTAAATTTTTCATTGGGATTGTGAAGCCAGACCGATACTACTTTTATCATAGTTGTGTGATCTGATCTTGCTGTTTCTATCGTACGTGTAAAATTATAATAATTGGATTGAGATTAATTTCTCTGATAGGCAAGATATAAAAGTAATCAAAAACAACTTCGTCTCATCATTTGTGATTCCTCAATAATCTTCTTCGCTGCGTCGATTAAGTTTATTGTGAGGTGATTGATAAAACTGAGTTGTTCTTCAGGAATATAAGTCTGGTTTTATTGATTGGTTCCTGTTCACCTTGATTTATCAAAATACGGAACAAAACTCATAGGTTTATTCATGGGAGACGAATTTATCTATCTTGTAGACTTTTCTGTGTGAAACAGATTTGTTTACTAAAGTCTTCGACTTTGGGTCGTAGCAATTCTTGGTTATTGGTGAGATCATCTAAGGGAATCAAGTGCGCAGTATCCTGCTGGGATCAGAGGCGTAGGAGCATAAATGTACCTTGGATCAGTGTGAGATTGATTGGGGTTCAACTACAGTCCAGACCGAAGTTAATTTGGGGTAGGTTAGTGTCTGTAGCGACTTAATACAATGTATGTTTAATATGGACTAAGTCCCTGGGTTTTTCTGCATTTGCGGTTTCCTCGTTAACAAAATTCTGGTGTCTGTGTTATTTCTTTTCCGCATTATATTTTTATATAATTGAAATAATATAGGTTGTGCATTGTTCAATCAATTAGAATATCCGACCTTATTGGTTGTTGATTTAAATTGATTGACACTTGGATATTGGTATTTGGTAACATCCAAGTTATCTCTCTTTCATTAAGACTCGCGAATTTTATTTGCTTGAGTAAACCAAATTGAGAGATTGAGATATTTTCTATTGATTGAGTCTAGTTGATTCTATAGAAAACAACTCGGAGTTGTCCATACAGATTGCTAATCGAAAAATTGGGTGAGGTTGTTAGACCCACGCTTTTTCAATTGGTATCAGAGCATGCAAACACGTTCAAGACCTTATAAGTCTGTGTTTATAGCGATCTAACTCTATGGACGATAAAGTATCTTATAACGCTTCACCAGGAATAAGAACTAATCGTAGAAAAAGTTCTGATAAACTGGCCATTCTCCAGAAAAGGTTGGATGATCAAATCCGGATCAATTCTGATCTTGTTGCAGAAATTGCATTTCTTAAGGATTTGAAACTAGTCATAAATCCTTTAAAGGATATGAGAATTCCCAGTAGTTTCCCTCCAAGGAAAGGTCACACATCAGCTGATAAACAACGGTTGAATGTTGTGAAAACTGATTTGACTCAGAACTGTTCCACTAAACTAAAAGATGTTGGCCCATGTTTTTTTTGTGATTTCTCAAATCACTCTCAACATAAATGTGTGTTTTTTCAAAAGAGATTAAGAGTTCCAAGTATTCTTCATGAGAGAACTAAACAACTATTTACGTCTCTAAAAAGACATACAAAACTATTTGGAAATTCCAAACAGAATAGTATGAGAGCTTTTGCTTTAAAATCAACATCACCCTTTCAATGGTTTCTCGACAGTGGATGTAGCAGACACATGACATGTGATCTTACTTGGTTTGTTTCTTCAGACGACTATGAAGGTGGACCTGTAATATTTGGTGACGGGAGATGTTGACACATCAGCAAAAAGGAAACGATCAAATTACCTGGCGTACCTAAAATTCATGATGTGGTCTATGTAAAAGGTATAACTGCAAATCTTCTTTCTGTTAGTCAAATTTGTGACAAAGTCCATCGAGTTGTCTTCAATGCAAATGGATGTGACATTGTAGACAAAGCTGGGAAAGTAATTTTTCAAGGAACTCGTGGTAAAAATAACTGTTATCTTCTTGATACTCTATTTAGAAATTGTTGCAATTTGACTAAGGTGGAATCTACACATCTTTTGCATGAACGTTTTGGTCATATCAATTATCGCCTTCTAACTAAGATCATTAACAAAGAACTTGTTAGAGGCGTTCCAAAAATAAATGCAAAGATTGAAGGTGTATGTGGTGCCTGTCAAAAGGGTAAATAAACAAAAGTTCACCATAAATCATCTCGAGATATTCTCACTAAAGCCCCACTTGATTTAATTCATATGGACCTCTTCGGACCAATTCAACAACCTACTATTGCTGGTAAGAAGTATGTTTAGTTATGGTAGATGATTACACCAGATTCACTTGGGTTGCATTCCTATCTCATAAGAATGAAACTCTTGGAGAATTCAAGATTATTGTTAATAGAATCCAGAACGAACAAGGTCGCAAACTAAAGAAAATTAGAAGTGACCGTGGAACTGAATTCAAAGACACTAAAGTGTTTGAATTTTGTGACGAACTGGGAATTTGTAGGAGCGGAATATCACAGCAAATGATAACTTACGAAATTATGGAGAGAAAATACATTTTGTGAATATAGAATATTTTGCGAAGATAAAGAAATCACGAAGAACGTTTTACGAGTAAAGGAAGTTCGTGAAGTAAATTTGCGAAGGTTCGTATGATGATTCTTTGATCCGAAATTAAGGGAAAGATTAGTTGTTATCCAATGTGTAAAATCATATAAATAGCCATTTAGGCATGAGAGGAAAGGGGGACATTTTTTGAGAGAGGGGATAACTTTAGGAGGAGAGAGAAAATTTTAGAGAGGGATTTATTTTCTTTATCATCTTCTTCCCCAAAATTCTAGAGCTCCAAATATTCATTAATGGAGTCTCAATTGTAAAATCATGTAATCACATACGATCACTAGTGAAGCATCGTGGATGTAGATCACATTGATCGAACCACGTAAAAATCTTTGTGTCTCTTTATAATTTTAGTACCTTAATTCTTAGTTCCATATCAAGTTAATTAGGTTTAGGAATCATTTTAATGGATTCTTATGAGGGTGTAGTTGTGAGATAATCCGCAACTACATAATTGGCGCTAGAAACAGGGACCTAATCTTGTTGGTTCAAGAAAGTTTAAAGAAATTAGCCACTGTTGGTGAAAAATTCAATTGGATCTTCAGCAAAAGGAAAACAAGGAGGTTTATATGGAATGTACATCTTCAGGAGAGGAGAAGCAATAATTTACAAGATGATAACGCAGGGACAGATTCAGGGAAGAAATTAACAACAACAAAATCAACGCAAGGCAGAATCAAAACACGCCTCTTGCAACAAAATTTCATATATGACCGAAGAAGATTAAGTTTCTGCGAAGAAATGGGATGAGTTTCTGCGAACAAATAGGACGAAAAACTGGATTTACATAATTTGGTGATATCAGTTTGCAATATCAATTCTAGCGATGATGGAAAGAGTACGGATTCATCAATGAAAAATACATTAGCTCAGCTCTGGAATATTGCGAAGTGTCGATAATGATCAGAATTGCGAAGAAAGTAATAGTCAAAGTATAAACACAAAAAGCAACCAATAGAGCAAAAGAAAAATCACTTCCAGTGACGCAGAGAGACAAAAACTTTGCATATTGTGGCAACGAATATAACAGCAAGGGAATTTATTCGCAGAAAAATGGGCATGAGGAATCCAACGAACAGACGAACTCAAGTCAACGATTCAACGAATATACCAGCTTGGCCTATAAATTCGATTGAGTATTAAGTACCTTCAGAGCTGCGAAGTAAATGTCATTCAAATAACCACTTCGTGGAATAGAATAACAAAAGATGGAATGAGACGTGCCACAATTCGCAAAGGAGAAAATTTTGCATACAAAATAATAAAACAACGATGATCAATCCTTTCAGCGAAAGGCTATTCTTCATAGACAAAAACAAGGGTACTTTCACGAGTGAACAAGTCAATAGAACGAGATGAGGAGAATTCAGTGATCTCTGGGCATAACCAAGTGAAACTCATCTCTGTTTAGATTATCTCAGGTTCAACAGGCACAACCCAAATGACTAAATGATTCATAAGCTGGATGAATGCATTCCACAAGTGAGACCAACATACGAAGAACAGGAACATATTATAACCAAAAATACAAAAGAAGGTCAAAGAGCGTTGTCAGCAACATCATCAAATTTACTTCATCCATTAGTCTGGTGAAGATAAACTAGCTAAAATCTAGTGAATACGCAAAATCAGGCACAATTCATCACCTCCAATGAAGCAACCCATAACGACCATAAGAGCAGCAGACAGCAAAAATCTCCTCATCAAACTATTATAATTTTTGCGACTATGTTGTCTGTTGCGAGCTTCGTAAATATCTTTTCCAAATCAATAAAATTTCAAGGGCAATGAGCAACACAGTGGAGAGGGAAATTCAAGAATCTTCTTCGTTTGATGACAAACCTAAGTTTTCATGGGACGCGTCAAAACTTCATGAACAGTTTGTTATGACTGTTACCAAATAGGAACCTGAAAAGCTGATGCAGATAAGATTTTTGCACGCATGAATTCACCTGCTGGATTCATCATGAAACACGTTGATGTTCACCTAAAGGAGTTCCAGATCATACGTGAAATTTATATTAGGGAACATCCATCTAAGATACTCTATAATGAAGTAGCAGAAACTTTGTACTCTAGGTGGAGGGTCTTTGCTGATGTTCCCAATTTATGACGAACGTAATAGGGCAGTGATTATACTTAGCGTGGTGATGAGCAGGATCCATACGTCTAGGTGACGGTATTAATCGTGGTTCATCAAGATTAGTAGAAGAAATTGTTCAATCTTTATATCCAAAAAGGGTAAGTTTCTGCAAAGATGAAGAAGAAACGTGACGAGGGAGAAATTTTGCGAAGCACAATTTGTCAAAAATTTTAAAGCAGCCAAGCTCAGTTAAGGAATGAGTGGGAATCATCTCAAGCGAATAAGAACTGAAGTTAACTTCGTCATATGTGTAATAGTAGCTTCTGAAGAACTGAGAGTAACATTTCAGCGAAGACTACTCAGCTTATCAATCCCAGGGAAACAACACGTTTCATCCATTCACTTCGTAAATCCAAATCCGGAATGATTATTCACAGGAGGCTTATTATTCGCAACAAGCTTATTATCACATGCAATTCAAGAATTTTCTTCGCAAAGTAACAAAGCTAGTGGAACATCAGCGAGGAAAGGATACACACAAATTTTTAACGGAAAAATTAATTCAGCAAAAATTAGAAAACTTAGTACTTGCACAACAACACAGCCAGCTAGAAAGGCATCACGAAATGAAATTTTTCTGGCGAAGAAATGAACTCATTATTTTGAATTAAAGACAAGGTGTAGACGAAAGAAAAGGATGAGAACACGGTAAAATAAGAGAGCAGCACGAAATGATATCTAACAACAACCAATAGGTGTTTACTATTCAATCACACAGGCTAAAGCACAAACATCAATCAGCACACAGACAGATGATTCAGGGTGAAAACAGAGAGTTGGAAGACACATATTCGAATCCCAACATTCATAGAATTTTCGAACCCTCGTTTTTTGCAAACTTGGATTCCAATTTTTGACATAAAATTCCATTCTTTCTTTCTTTGCAGGTATGTATCTTGCGAACATTCGCAGCACAAATAGATACTTCATACGAACTTGGATTTCATACGGAGGTTTACTTCACAAAGCCTATGATTAATATGTAATAAGAACTAACAACAAAGATCAATGGAAAGATTATACCACAACATTACTTCGTAAAAAAGGGAAGATCGTAACTAATATTTTCCAAGATTTGCTTCAACATAACCTACTTCGGGAAGAAGAAAACTACTTCGTGAACAGAAAGCAATCCAACAGAACAAGCAATTTACTTCGCAAGAGAAAACAACAAGCCGCAAAAGGTAAGTACCATTTCCTTGAATATTTTATTTAATAAAGACAAAAGATTTTTGATTTTATTTACTAAAACCGATATACTCGCAAAATTTCTACAATTTCTAAGATTTCAAAACATTTCAAAGATTTTTTAGATTGGTAAAAAGCGATACAATCGCAAAATTCAAAAATGAGTTCATCGCAAAAATTAAAAGATCTCAAAAAATTTCAAAGACTTCAAAATTGCAAAAAACAGAGAAAATTCAATTCCTATATTTCTATAGAATAATTTTGATTTAAAGATGTGATATGGATACTTCTCATACTTTTTATACTAAACATTTCATGAAAATATTCAACATTTTATATACATGAAAAATTTACGATGAATTTTTAAAAGGCGAAAAAATACCGCCATTTACGATTAACTTGCGAATAAAAGACCGCAATCTGTGATCAGCCTCCAAAAAAGAAAGAGAGCCGAAGAAAATTTTATACAGGCAAACCTTTGTGGCGTACACCCTAGTTCGCGAAGCTATATTTCGTAAGAGGCAAAGTCCTAAAGTACGTAATTTAAGGGGGTACCTATAAACGTGGCTAAGGGTAACCGGAACACCACCAAGGGCCCTTAGTACATGGTAAAAATTTAGGGGTACAACCCAATAATGGGGTACCTATCCGGGTTAGACACCTTGGATTCTCACCTAATTTAGCGACATTACGCAATATAAAATGCGGTGTAAGAAGATTTAGGTTGGGCGACTAAGGCATACTGTCTTTCCCAAGAAGTGCAGAAAACGATCAAGGCGCCGAGGTACACGGTTGAGTCAAGAGTGCCGGGTGAGGTTGAACCACATCTGCCATTTTTGACAAGTCTTGGCAAATGATGCACTTGGCCCAAAGATACCCCATAGGGTGCAACCTCGTAACTATAATCCCTATAGGCAAAAAGGATAAGAGGTTGCGATCAAAAAGTCTGGTTGTTGGCGAACCGGATGGGAAGAGCTAACCTTGTATGGTCGATGTACGCTTCCTTGAAGGGGAAACCAGGGGAAGATAAAGGGCAGCACCCTCCATTAGGGAGCTGATACGTGCTATAAGACGCAAATGTCACGAGGCTTCTTGTTTGCGAAAACATAAAGGCTTGTCATATTTGTGCAACAAATGAAGTTCTGCGAGCCTTCTAAAAAAAAAAAAAAAAAAAGAAAGAAAGAAAGAAAGAAAAGAATAAAGAACTCAAGAACTAACATAACAAAGAAGTTAAGATGAGATCAATGGGTCACTACATGAAAGTGTAGAGACGTCCTGCGATTTCATCGCAAGACGGCAATGTCATGGGGCTTTACGTTCGCAAGAATATTTAGGCCTGTCATATTGTCGCAACAATTCCTGAAGAGGCTAAAATACTATACAAAAAAGATAAGGCAAGATCAATGGGTTTTTGCATGAAAGCGTAAGAACGTCCTGCGATTTTGTCGCTACAAAAGAGGTGGCAATATAAGACCTTTACTTAGGAAGGCATGATAAGACCACAACAATTAATGAAATTCATTATAATCATTGAAGAAATTATACAAGAATATACATCATGAAGTTTTGAAGAGAAGACAACTTCGTCAAGATCATTGAAGAATTTTGAAGAGAATATATATCAAAGAAGACAATTCCATCAAGATCATTGAAGAATTTTGAAGACAATATATATCAAAGAAGAAAATTCCATCAATATCATTGAAGAATTTTTACAAGAATATATATCATGAAGTCATAGCAAAAGAGGCGATTTCATTTGCGATCAAAGAAGAATTTATATAAGAAAATACACAAATAAACTTACGAAGATAATTATATGAATAGAGGCAATTCAAAGATATATCAATTTTACCGCAGAAAAATGAGCTAAGTAACACAAACATTAGCTATGCATTATAATAGATAAGTATTCACATCATACAAGCATCATACTTGCATCATACAAGCATCATACTTGCATCATACAAGCATCATATTTGCATCATACAAGCATCATACTCGCATCATTCAAGCATCATATTTGCATCATAAATGCATTGCATAAACATTTCATGGCATAAGAATCGCATACGCATTTCATAACATAATCATTACATAAATATTATATTCGCACAAGTATTGTACAAAATTTTACAGGAAAATACCACGAAACTTCGCAGAAAAGTTCATAATTCGCAGGACTATTCATAGTTCGTAACACTATATTCGTAACATTATATTCGCAACACTATGTTCGTAACACTATATTCGCAATAGTACATTCGCAACAAGATATGTTCATGACACTATTCGAAGTTCGAAATGCGTGAAAAAAACTCGTGAATTCGTAGAAATATTCAGAAGATAACAGGGTTACCACTTGAGGCAGAGGCAACATAACAATAGAGATACAATTTAATTATTCAACATTTTCTCAAGAATTCTCTTTCGAAGATAAAGAACAGAGGCAACTATGGATACCCAAGAAAATATTTGATGTTCTTTATCTTCTCAGCAAGAATCCTCACCAAAAGTGGAATAATAATTTCACATGAATAGAGGCAATATTTATCACTCTCATCAAGGATATTTTATACTTCTTATATATTTCGAGGATTAAGTACTTTTTATACTTCTTCAAGGATATTTTATATTTCTTATACTTCTTCAAGATACTTCACACACTCCACACCTCGCAAGATGATACTTCTAATTACTTCTTAAAGTTTCAGAACTTCGCAAAAGAATAGAGGCAAGTATATACTTTTCGAGTTTGATATTCTTTCGCTTATTCCTTCAACAACAAAGATCAAAGACTACTACAACAGATTTTTTCTTAAAGATCGCTCTTCAAGCAATATTCAAGAAAAAAGAGGCAATATGTAGGAGCGGAATATCACAGCAAATGATAACTTACGAAATTATGGAGAGAAAATACATTTTGCGAATATAGAACATTTTGCGAAGATAAAGAAATCACGAAGAACGTTTTACGAGTAAAGGAAGTTCGTGAAGTAAATTTGCGAAGGTTCGTATGATGATTCTTTGATCCAAAATTAAGGGAAAGATTAGTTGTTATCCAATGTGTAAAATCATATAAATAGCCATTTAGGCATGAGAGGAAAGGGGGACATTTTTTGAGAGAGGGGATAATTTTAGGAGGAGAGAGAAAATTTTAGAGAGGGATTTATTTTCTTTATCATCTTCTTCCCCAAAATTCTAGAGCTCCAAATATTCATTAATGGAGTCTCAATTGTAAAATCATGTAATCACATACGATCACTAGTGAAGCATCGTGGATGTAGATCACATTGATCGAACCACGTAAAAATCTTTGTGTCTCTTTATAATTTTAGTACCTTAATTCTTAGTTCCATATCAAGTTAATTAGGTTTAGGAATCATTTTAATGGATTCTTATGAGGGTGTAGTTGTGAGATAATCCGCAACTACAGAATTATTCAACAATATTCTCTACCTATTACTCCTCAAGCTAATGGAGTTGCAGAAAGAAAGAGCAAAAATATTCAGGAAATGGCCAAGGTAATGCTCCACAACAAAAACTTACCATTAAGGTTTTGGGGAAAATCTATCTTCATAGCATGTTATTTGATCAACCGTGTCTACTTACGGTCTGAAATGCTCAACACTCCTTATGAGTTGTGTGGTATGTTCAATGTGTATCATCATGACTGCCAACAACTCCATGTGTTGCTTTTCCATGCCTTCACGTTCTCTGCCACTTCACTCTAGCAAAACAGCCTCGCTCATCATCAATACGCTGGCATTCACCATCTCAAGCACCAACAGCCTGTTTGAAATCAACTTCACCTTCTCCACAGACAGCGCGTGCTCCAACAGCTTCCCATGCACGTTTCTATCACCATCGTCAACAGCAGCCGAACTTGTTCCATCTCCGTCACGTTCTCCATCATCATCATTTCTGCCAGCTCAGTCCACAACATCAGTTCCAACATCTCCTAGCTGTCTTCACTAGCAATCATCATTGCCACGTTTGAGTTCCATCGCACCAGCCTGTTTGAACTCAACGTGCTCGAGTTATCATGAGCTCTAACATGCCATTTATTTTCTTTCCAGCTCAACCTCACCACGACAACTCCATCAGAAGCTCTTCTCCTTCACGTTCTCATAGTAACGGCCATGCATGTTGTCTTTGTCCACGAGCTTCACCATCATGTGTTGTAGACTGCCGTGAAACCAACAGAAACCCATCATCGAGACATGCACCAACCATCCTCGAGCTGTACTCATTTCCATGCTCGTATTCGAACTCCAATGGTAGTAAACACCCATGCATGCCTTTACCCGAGTTCATCATGTTCTTCCTGGACTTGCCTCAACACTTCACAAGAACTTTGCATCATCCCCACGTTCTTACCATCGACCACATCAAATCATATGAAGCTTCATTCATGACCATCTCAGCCAATAGTCTCGTGCATATGTTTTCTTCCATCATCACCCATGAACGTCATCACCATTTCCGCCAACAGCAAACTCCAACCGTGAGTTATATAGCCATTATGTGACGAAACCATACTCATTACCATCCCTGTTTAATCAAAACAGGGTGATATCAATCAACCTCGGCCGTTAAATCACTAAAAATCACGTCCGAATTCATCCCAGAAAATTTACACAGATGAACAAAAATTCCCGCCAAAATTTGGTTTTGAAATCGTGAAGAAGGTGGTGTCCCCCTAACCAAACCGGGAGTGCGCTTAGCAGGTGTCTACTGAGGGTGCCCCTTAACGAATGAAGGGGTGGCAATAGCACTTGACATTCCCTTTCAACTGTCAGTCCTGGAAGACTGACAGTTTAATTCCAACTTCATTCTCGTTTCGGCCATAACTTCTTCATACGAACTCCGAATGACTTCGTTCTTTCGCCGTTGGCTTTGCATTGTCGTCCTCTACCCAATGAAAAGTAGAAATCTTGTATTTGAACGAGTTACATTTGGCCTTTGGCCCTTCTCCACTCTTAGCTAGATTCTTTCATTGCACAACTATGCTCGAATTCACTTCTTTTTGGATTATTCACCTAATAACACACAAATAAGAGAAAACACGCGTAACACACAATAATATGCAAGAAAACTATCAAATACTAGCATGGAATTAACACCAAATATATGTGAAATATGCACTTATCACCACCCAGGGCTGGTTTCACAACCCCTTGGTCGGTCCCTCATAACTTAATAATTAATTAGGTTCTATCACCTAATGCTGAACCCAGCAGTAATTCAGTAAATGATTAAACCAGCATTTAATCATCCTTTCAAAAACTCACCAACTCTTCAAAGAGGTCTTGGATTTTTCTCACGTGAGCATATGAGAATTTCATGGTCGATACATGGTCCCATGAAGACGGTTCTCCTTCATTCTATGGTTAATTTCAAATAAACCATCAATTGGTCATCAATTGATCAAATTAGGGTTTCTGAATCCAAGGATCATGATTCCAGATTCAAACACTAATAATTTCACACTGATCTCATGATCAATATTCTTATTAATTATGCTTGGTTCAACTACCAGCGCTTTAATTAATATTTTATTTTGGTCACGCTACCAATAATTCATCAAACGAGCAACACTTGCTCAGATGAGCAATATTTACTCAAATTGAACTACCAATATTAAATAAATTAGCGAGCAACACTTGCTCTCCTCAACGTGAGGATCCTATCACTGTCTCAGCAGACACATTCGATTCATGAGTTGCAGAACATTCTACAAAATCATGTTTAACTCAGCAAATACGTGGACTCATGGTCCCACGAAGTCATGAAATCATCAACTAACTTAATTAACCAAGAGACATCAATCGTGTCACTTGGGGGGATATCAACTAGGGTTTTGGTTTGGCAGTCTACGACACGTGTGTTCAAACACACGATGAAATGTGAGCAAGTCGTGCAATCAGTTGAGGGAGTTAGCGAAGTAGTGGGTGGAAAATCAACCAAGTCTCTGCACGATGAGCGCAACTGGTTTCAAGCATTATTTCCATTTCTCCACTCCTTCACTCCATCAACTGTCACACTTCATGGGATCATGGTGTTTTCAACTCCGGCATTATATAATGTCTCTGAATCCTGATTGAAAGAACAAGATTGGAAGAGTTATCAAACATTCGAACACAATCGTCTGAACGAGAAATTTCTTACCAAAGTTCATACAGATGCTCTTTTGTCTACACGAACTCACAGAAATTACTCTCAATCAGGAAAGATTTAATCATTCATAGCATTTCACGCTGAAATCATAACACACCTACAATCTCAGATCACCATTGATCTCACACATTTCTCAGCTTCCCTCCTACAGATCAACCCATCCTCTCCTGTGACCGAATTTACTCTGGAACGACCATTGTCTTGGTTTAGGCCGGAGTGCTACAAATTGGTCTCTCGAACTTAAAGAACCCCCTTCATAGCGGTGCATCTGTGTGAGGTTAAACACTTCGCTCAGTTCAAGGAATTTCATTTGCACGGTCGTCCTCAATTCCGCAAAAACCAGCAGATCGTTTTTCTCCATCTACATGAAGTTATCTAGTTGATGTGAGAAACACAAACAAGTTGCACTAGTGATCTAGGATATACGTGGCGGTGGCAAGCGAGCCAACTAAAAGTCATTTGGGGTGTTAATAATAATATTGATTTGCCATTTTTTAGTTCTTTTTGATTTATTTTCCAATAATAATAATTAGTGATTATTTTTAATAATTTTGTCTCTGTTTTTTTCTGAGATCAAGTTCTTATTCTGATAAGTCGCAGATTTCGGCATCTAATATATTTATTGTGTTTCATATATTTTGTTTAATGGTAAAACCCATAATATCCCAATTATAAAGTAGAGGCCGATCTTCGGATTGGACGGGTTAGGTGCCTTACACCTTCCTAACCCATATCTTGATTCCCGGACCTTTCTCTGTAAATTGCACCAGTGTTTATTTTGGGTTCCAACTCCCTAAGTTGGGTGGCGACTTCTTATAATAATTATTTCCATGTGATTCCCATTTAAGATATTTAGATATCCTAACCGATTTCGACGGTATCTACAGCGGCGACTCTGCTGGGGATTTGAGAATCTAACTTGAAACGTAATTGGGAATTTAGGGTTTTGATTTTACACTACTCGGTGTTGCACACACACACTGCACACACCCATTTGCACATTTGCATTCCATTTTGCATCGTCCGAGTCCGAATCTTAAGAAAATTCGTGGTTAGTAAAGCTGAACCCTTTGGGCGTTATCAGTCGAACACCACAAGCCTTAGCCCAGTACTAAAGACTAGCCTTTGGATACGTCTACGGTATATTTTGCTAAGGTAACCCAAGCCTACCCAAAAGTTAGTAAAACCTGCATGCACGTACATTAATTGTAAATTGCATTCATTATTGCACAAAATCCGAAACATAAACACCATTGTGTTACCATATATCTTTTTGTTTCATTTGAAACAGGAAAATGACTATAGAATCCGAAATGAATATCGACACTGGGGCATTGTCATGGTTGTGCAAACAATTCCAAAAGATGTTGGATACAAAGTTCACATAATTGGAAGCCGAGACCAAGAAGTTTACTCTCGAGGCCATTGCTAAGTCCACGGGAAAACATGTTGGGGATTATATGAAAATAATCATAATTATGAAGAGGTGAAAAAGATTAATTTTGAAGAGGACATTTTTGAAGAGGTTAAAAATGAAATTTTTGATGAAACGGATGGGACCACAGCACGAGAAAGACAATTATCCCAGAGGCTTAAAGAGGTTGAAAGGACCTTACAAAAAATAGGTGAAGGTACATTAGACATGGATGGGTTATATCCTTATCCAGATATTCGTTTACCTCATGGCTTCCAATTTACGGATATGGATAAATATGATGGAACTGGGTGCCCAAAAACTCATATTCGCATGTATGTTGGGTACTTGAAGCCTCTGGGTATAAATGATGGGTTGCTAGCTCAATTGTTCCAAAGGAGTTTGAAAGGAACGACCCTAAAATGGCCGATGAAGACAGACCCAAGTCTAGTTTCAACTTGGAAGGATATGGTCGATATGTTTGTGAGACGGTTTATGCTGGTCCCTGAAATTCAGTTTACTCGGAAACACTTAGAGGCAGTTAAACAAGAACCCAATGAGGCATGTACAGAATTCTTTCCACGTTGGAGGACCAAGGCATTAAATCTCGATGAAAAATTAACTGAAGAAGATATGGTTGATATGATAATGAACTTCTTGAACTATGAATATTGGAATCGACTGATATTATCTTACCATCCAACATTACTCTCATTATGGAAAGCGGGTTCACAGATTGAAAATGCATTGGACACGGGAAGAATGACAAGGTTGACCAACCCAGAGGAGTCTAATTAGAATAATTGCGGAAGGGCCATATTTACATATGAAAATCAAGTGAATATTGTGTCATTTGCATCACCTACAGGACCATACCAGGGGCAGATCCAGAATTGGAATCAGGGCAGATATGGACTTCCACAAAGGAATTATGGGGAGAGAAAGAAGCTGAATACAAACCCATTGCAATATCATCAAAGGGAACCCAATGTCAATTTTGTCTTGGCAGAAAATGAAACCAATTTAGTCGACTCAATCTACAAGAAAGAAACTGCGATGAATCGGCCCGTCCACATCAGTGAACTCTTCACGGATCAGGTAAAAACTGTGAACTCATTTAATTCAACAACTAATCATCCTGTTATTTTGTTTGAATTAATGGCAGATTATTATGAAGTTGAGCAACCGAGGAACGTGCCAAATTCCAACCGATTCCTAGAAGAGCCTGTGCATATCTCTGACCTTCTACCAAAGCAGACCGCGCCTGTTAGGCCTGTTCATATTTCAGAGATCTTGTCTTGTCCCATTCAACCATCGGCGAGTCCAGTCTACCTCTCAGATATCTTGCTTACTGATCCAGTACATGCAACAAATCAATCTTCATCTACAAGGTGGAATCCGTTTAGAACTGAGGGTGGTGAAGAAGTTCAAAATGTAGCAAGAAGCAGACCTATTTACAAGCCACCTCATCTCAGGGATAAAAATGTAATTATGCATCCTACACAACTATCACCCAAGTTTAAATCTGTAAGAGAAAAGGATGAACAAAAAGTGGTAAGAACAATAGAGGCTGAGTCAGGTAAGTCTCTAACTCATTATGTTGAATCAATCAAACCAATTAAGGGTCTTGAATCACCTGAATTTGAAAATAAGTCTTCTTTTATTTCTAATTTTCAAAATATTCCAAAAAATCCAAAAAAGTTTAAAAATTTAAAAAACCAAAAAGATTTTGTTTGTAGGAAAAATATTTTGAAGGACAATATACTCGTCATAAATAAAGGCAGTGAGAATACTGGCAAACCGTGGGTACTGTGGAACCACCAAAAAGAAAAACCTGAACCGGCTAAAGAAGTAAAGTTTGTCAATCAAAACAAGGAAAATCAACATTTAAGGGCACCTCAGAGAAAGAAGATGAATGAGACCAAAATGTGGATACAGTGCAAGAATGTGCCAATACAAAAGACAGAAGTAGTGAATTTAATTGAAAAGAAACCATTGCATTTAAGACTAGAATGGATGATGAAGATTAATGATAAGAAGGAAGAAAGATTCAAAATACATGAAGATGAGATTTTTCCACCAAATAAAAACAAGAAGACGAATACACTACTTGAGGAAATGGTATCTTACAAGGACGTGCTATTAAATTTGAAAAATAATGGAGCAATTGATCAAAAGGCAAAGAATGATTTTCCCTGCATAAAGTTTAAGAAAGCAATTAATCAAATGGAAGTGAATGATTTTCCCAACAGAAGGTTCAAGAAAGAAAATAATCAGAAGAAAATGAATAATAATTGGAGCATAAGGTACGAAGAAACAATTAATAAGAATACAACAAAAGATTTTCCCAGCAAAAGGTTCAAGAAGGAAATTAATCAGAAGGCAATGAGTGATTTTCCCAGCATAAAGTTTAACAAAACAACTAATCAGAAGACAATGGATGATTTTCCCAGTATAAGGTTCAAGAATGCAGTTAATCAGAAGGTAATGAATGATTTTTCAGAGATAGAGTTCAAGAAGATTAATCAAGCAGAATTTCGAGAAGATCCAAGAATCATACAGAATAGAAGAATTGTTCAAAAATTTGATCGGGGCAGTCAACATGATCCAGGCCCAACAAGTGTTACTCGACCCAAGAAATACCATAACTAGGTAAGTGCACAAATCTATCTAAGGGCGGCGAACGCTCATAAATTTTAAGGAGATTTTTTTTAGAAGTCCAATATCTCTCTCATAGTGTCATAGTCTAGGGGCAGGGTCGTTATCATGTTTGGCCCCTTTAGTCGGTCAGTCCAAAAAAAATAAAAAATAAAATAAAGAATTGTTATTTTTCAGTGTCAAAAAGGGAAAAGTCGTCATTATATTAGGCCCTTCACAAAAAAAAAAACAGTTTTATTGTGTCTATAACAAAGGGCAAAGTCATCATTATATTAAACCCTTCACAAAAAAGAAAAAAACAAAAGAATCAAGAGGCAGAGTCGTCATTATTATTAGGCCTTCAAAAAAAAAAATCAAGAATTATTTTCTAGGGGCACCAACATCATCATACTGGGCCCATGTCATTAGAGCATTTCAGTCTTCTATTACAGTGCTCGGTCTTTTTTTTCAAGTAAATAATTTAGAGAGAGATATGTTAGTCCATTTGTATGTCATTATTAGTCCTGTAAGTCATCTCCTAAAGTTCTATGGGCAACAGACGTCCAAACGGATAGATTAAAAAAAAATGAAAAAAAAATGAAAAATGAAAAGAAAAGAAAAAAAATGGTTATTAAACAACCACTTAGGAAAATTGAGTAGCACTTAAAAGAGATAGAGGAATAGAAGATCCGCATGGAGAAAGTTGAAGATTTGAAGCATCGAACGTCATCCCTGGAAAGCAACAAAAATCCTGAATCATTTTACAGTTTGAAGCCAATTGATAAAGTTAATTATAGCTGGGAGGATTGACATATTTGAAAATTTGGATGGGGACGGTAATATTTTTGGTGGCATCTATCAGACACGTGGCAGGTCGGGATTCCTAAACCTTTGTATATATTGAGTATTTTGTTTTTCACCTTTTGTTTTTAAAAATTATTTTTTAGGATTTGTTTTCTTAATAATTAAAAAAAATTAAAAAAAATTAAAAAAAATTAAAAAATAATTAGTATTTATTAGGAACATGTGCTACTAATAGCTCTTTTGCAAGGTCATCAATTACAGGGTTTCTCCAGGCTTTGGACGCAAAACTCGAAGGGAACGTGAGGCTTACTTTCTACATTAGGATTGTGGCAATCAAGAATGCTCGAGGCAAATTATTCATCTAAAGCTCCATATGATCGTTAAAAGGACAAGAGATGATGAAAATATTTGAGCGAAGTCTTTAAGATTGAAGAGCCGCTTCTCAGACGAAGCAATCGATGTGATGACGTAGCTTGTGGTTAGAAGAATTAATGTAACAAAGCGCAACCTGTTTTCGCAATAATTGGTATAGCACAAGTACCGCTTCGTCATGATCTCTATCATGAGGATGCGTACGGGTGCCAAATTAAAATACTTAGAAATAATCTGGATGAACTTTCTAGTGTCATTCTGGATAATTTATAAGTGAGGAATCCAACAAAATGTTTGAACTCGTGCAAAATTGGTGTGTATGTCTTTAGCATTCAGTTGCACGCAAAACTCTACCAAAGAGGGGCAATTGTAGACTCCCCAATTTTGCACGGTCACAAAAATATGCCCCAAAATCGTATCCGAAATGGTGTAGGTGTTAAGTATGTCCCTGCCAAAAATGATAGCCAAACTTAGGGTCCACTAAGACTAAATATGGGTTAGAACTTGAGCCAAATAGGTAACCCCAACCAATACCCAGAACGTGAGTGGATTTTTAGTCCATAAAGAAATCTACTTCATTTAGTCCACCGACCAAAACACCCACCAGCTCTAAAATGATGCACCCAAAGTCCACTAGCACTTACTATTCATGGTCCGCCCCTTTTCTCATATACCAGCCATCCCTCAGCGGTAATGTGTCGACACCTTTGTGTTTATTTGTTCCCAAGACTTGCCTCCCTAGCTTAGATTTTAGGCTTAAATAAAAATATTTTGATTATGGAAATGATATCGAAATAATTTGAGAAAGAAAATATTTTTTGTGAAAATATGGAAATGAAATTTAGGTTTTTTAATTGGTGCCATTGGATTTAGGTCGTTTAATCCTAAGGTTCTAGTTAAGGGAGTAAGACTATAAATAGGGAGCCATTCTTTGGTGCCATGGGGGATAGAAATCAGGAGAAGAAAAATAGGGAAGCGAAGAATCGCTAGAAAAATAAATAAAAACTAGGAGAAAAATCAAAAGTTCGGTTGAATATTCATAGTGCTCGGGTACGATTTTTGTGGGAGTAATACAGTTGGTTTTTCCTTAATAATCTAAGTGACATCGAAATATCACTCACAGCCAAAACAGGTTTGCGCTGGTTTATTTTTTCTGTATTTGTAGTATCGCATTCAGGGGCGGAGCCAAGAAATGTTGGATGGGGGTGCAAAAATTTGCTATGGGGTGCAAGAAATTGTTTTAGGGGGTGCAAAAATGCAAAAATAGGCTTGGATACTAAAAAAAAAATCTATTTAGGCTTGAAATGGCCTTTATAGCCAGCTGGGCAGGGGTGCAAGTGCACCCCTTGCAATGGGCTGGTTACGCCCCTGATCGCATTAAAGCGTGTTTTCTATGATCCTATGATGCTTCTCTGATAATAATCCAATGATGTTTCAAAACAGAAAAGATTACATGTGCTAACGTGATTGGTTGGTGATTATTTATTGGTGGTGATTTTGTTTTGTCTCTTTAGCTTATGTATCGCATAAGCTCACACTCCATGCAAAATAATAATGCTGTTATGCTCCAAGTGATGATAACATGTGCTTTAATTAATTCCATCCAATAAACTTGAGATCATATTACTGTTTTTTTTTTGCTCGATTAGTGTGAAGTTAGCTAGTTGATGTGAGAAACACGAACAAGTTGCACTAGTGATCTAGGATATACGTGGCGGTGGAAAGCGAGCGAACTAAAAGTCATTTGGGGGTGTTAATAATAATATTGATTTGCCATTTTTTAGTTGTTTTTGATTTATTTTCCAATAATAATAATTAGTGATTATTTTTAATAATTTTGTCTCTATTTTTTTTTTTCTGAGATCAGGTTCTTACTCGGATAAGTCGCAGATTTCGGCATCTAATATATTTATTGTGTTTCATATATTTTGTTTAATGGTAAAACCCATAATATCCCAATTATAAAGTAGAGGCCGATCTTCGGATTGGACGGGTTAGGTGCCTTACACCTTCCTAACCCGGATCTTGATTCCCGGACCTTTCTCTGTAAATTGGACTAGTGTTTATTTTGGGTCCCAACTCCCTAAGTTGGGTGGCGACTTCTTATAATAATTATTTCCATGTGATTCCCATTTTAGATATTTAGAGATCCTAACCGATTTCGACGGTATCTACAGTGTCTCACTACACAAGGGTTTACTTTTCCTTTGAATCCTAAAGAGGGAGTACTCCCATTAATCGATGTTGCCGGTTTCATACAAACTTCTTCATCGCTAACACTTTTTTCCCTATGAAATGTAACATAGGATTCCCACCTGTGAAAACAGTTTGACTACATCTCCAACCAAGAATGAGCGGGTGTGAGCACCTAGACGTAATACCTTCTTCAAGAAGCAAAGCAGCAAAACAACGAGCTCCACTAATCTAGTCTTTCCGAGATATTTGCCAACGCTTGTAAACTCCTTGGTGGAGAAGAAGTGAAGAAAGGTACGCTCGCTTGCTGCTTTGTTCTCTGCCGTGAACTGGGATCACTCACTAGCTAAGTCAGATTGGAGCAAGATTGTATGAGAACATATTACCCATCTCCGGGGACAAGGGGCGGAACGACCTCTCGATCTACTTACTGCAGCCCAGAACGGGCGGATTTCAATTGTTCTTAACTGCGATGGCTATTCATTTAAGTCTTCGGGTTGCGCCTCCAGTGAATGTGAACTTTTTGGATCCTCTACTATTATATGTTCTTTCCAAAAGCGTGTCAATCCCTATGTTGTGCGGAGGGACTAGCAAGCAATGCATGGAGGCAAAAGCTAGCACGTGCTGCTGTTGGTGGCTAGTCTTTTTTCAACTCAATTGTTAGAAGAATGGGAAAAGTATTCACTGGAAATCAAGAGATGAAAGATGTTTGCGGGGATCGGTGCCACGAAGCTTGCAGAGAGAATTTTCAGGCATTTGGCATCGGATATGGACCGTCAAGGAATTAGGCGCCTGGGCCGGTGGTCGGTTGTCAACCGAGCAAAAATAATTTCACTTTCTTACTTAACTAAAATAATGAAGTATGTGATAAGAAAGAGTTCGTATCCACAGAGAGGCAATTGTTGTTATGCAAATTTCAGTTTCTTAGTAACCAATAGGGGGATTTTGATTTTTCAAAGCAATAAAACTAAACTGAAAGCAAAGTAATAATAAAAGTAATCAATAAGGAGAAGATATTGGTCACGGGATAGTATCATTCACAAACATGTATTCTCAACAATGACTAGAATTGATATTTTAATCTCTCATTTACTAAAAGTCCTAGGATACCTTGATCGCAAGTATATCCCACTATTTCCCTGATTTCATCACATCCACATTAAAAGATGCATATATGAATTCTACTAAGAAAGCAACCTAAAGTGTAAAAGCACGATTAGATTTAACTACCCAAGAGCATTAAATTTCATGGAATAAGACTAATCAAGGCAATCAAACGTGTAAAAGCACTAATTCAATTTAACCAAAGTTATGATTCATTTGTGACTAGTAGGATGTATCACTACAAACACTACCCACAATTATGCTACTTAGAATTAGGGATGAACAACTTTTTCGTATTGAAAACCCTAATATTGCTTTAGAAATGAAAGCAAATCGGATTGATTCCGGACTCAACCAAACAAACAATCAAATATTATAATCAATATAAACCATGAATCATAAACAATAAATTTGAGACAAAACTAATTCATTGAATCAAATAACATGTTGAGAATTCAACTTTATCCCATAACCAATATTATTTGTTTAGATACTCATAGCTTTTGGGTTCATCATATTCATAATCAATAATAAAATGAAGAAGATGAAAAATAAACGAAAGCAAACCCTAGTCGCTGCTCTCCTCCCAAACTCCAGTAGAAAAATATATCCTCCTAGAAAAATAGAAACTTTCTCCTTTTATAGCTTTTCATCTTTCCAAAATTAGGTCTTCAAAGCCCAAAGTCCAAATCCAAAAGTAAGATGTCCACCAAGCCCATAAGTGAGGAATACCCATGTGAAAATACGTCCCAAAAAGTGTCACCGGAAAACTGGGTCTACCACCGGAAGTTGACCGAAATCCGGCCAAAATTACTACCGGTCAACTGAAGTTTGCCGCCGGTTACTTGAGTCAACTAGGTCAACTCAGTTGTCAAATCACTTTATCTAAGTCACCTTGGCCTGGCCATTTGCACAGACTGTTGCTAAAATGCACAATAATTGTGCTTCACCACTTCAACTCCAGCCATGGTGGCCCTGTCTTGCACCATCTGTAGCTCAATCTTCACAGCTACAGCTCTGCCATTTCAAACTTGCATGCAACATTCAGTTCCAACACCATACATAGAAGCACCAATACATACCCTCCTCAACACCATTTGATCCATGCCTTAACTGCAATGCATACCTTCAGAGCTAGCTATATGTAGCTTCTTTTCAAAAGCAATTCAGTCCATCACCAGCATTACAAGCACCATCTCTTCTTCTTTTCTGTCATAGTTCATCTCCCATTACAGCTGCATCACTTTTATTTTCTCAATCTGCGGCTCAAGTAATCCATTTTAGTTCTTATCTCCCAGTAACATCACCAGCTATCACCTACAACAATTTAGCATACATCTAATCACAGTTGCACAAGTCCTAACTCCACTCTGCCAGTTCACTCCACTGCAAGCCTAAATCACCTGAAAAAGCAAGACCCCTTGCAGCACCAGCAATTTCATACAATCTCAGACTTCGAGTACCAACAACAACAACTTGCGACTGCAGTTCATATATACACCAACAACTTGTTCCGTCTCCATCTCTGTCATGAACCATTACCAATTTCATCTCAACATTTCTCGATCTGCAACAAAAGCTTCTTGCAACAGACAATTTCAAACTCAGCCATCACCAACACACTATCCCAGCTTCAGTTCCATTGCAGCTTCAACTCAGAACCATCTTTATAGCACCACCAGCTACCCTGCAACTCATACTAACTGCAACTTCTCTGCATCACATCCACTTAACCACTGCACTTACATGTACACAATTAAGCCAACATCAACTTCACCATCTCCTTCAGTTGCCTCAAATTCTTATTGCATTAGCAGCTGCAACCAACCACTGTAATGCAGCTTCAATTCCACCTGCACTGTCACCACAACTGTTACCATGGCCACTTCTCCTGCAGTACTACAATAACAGCCATTTGACCACAGCAACAACACATCACTGCAATAACAACCTATTCTTATTTTTTCTTTGTTGTGCTCAAACACCACCAGTTCAACCCCTGTCCTAACATACATCTAACTTAGAATTTCCATCTTCCTTCTCATCAAATCAACGACAACCCATCTTCTAATTTATCAATCACCATGTGCTCAATTCACTGAATCATTTTCTAACCATTCTCTGCAATTCAAACCCTAAGTCGACCACCATCTTCTCTGATAAACAACATCAATTCAGTTCAGCTTTCTTCTTCAATTCCATAACTGCATAACGACTTTACCCTTCTTCATCTCAGTGACTAAATTCGATTCACAGAAAACCCAGCTTCTTCATTCATCAAACCCTAATTTCTTCATCCTAATTCACTGCCCATCATACCTAGCTTCTGAACTTCAATAAACTCCCAATTTCTCCTTCAACCTCGAATTTGAGAATACCCATCTCCGCCATAACTCATACTTCTCTGTAAATCTTGAACTACTATCAACAACAACAAATCGAACCCATTCTTTTCTCTCTGCTCAAACTCCGATTCAATAGATTCTCCCATCAGCAGACCCACCAGATTCAAAGTATCATCTTCTCCATCGATACTTCAACCAATTTCCCTTCTCTTTCTCTCTTACAACAGCCACTTCTCTGAATTTTAGGTACAAAAATGATTGAGAGATGATTTCTCTCAATTTTAGGGTTGTGTAGGAAATGAAGATGGTTAACCCCAATCAGGTGAAGTAGATAGAGGGTAACCAGAACAATTCTAGGCACCCAAAAATTGGATAAAGGCCAACCAAATGGCAACCTTTTTATTGACTTGGCTTGACTCCCATGTCACTCGCCTGTGAAATGATGATTCCGCCCTTTTATGCTCCATTTCTGATGATTTTCTCCTCCTTTTGCTCCGACTGACTCCATTGCACCTAATAAACTCAAAACTAAAGATGCAATTTCCAAGGATAATAGCAAAGAAAGCATAAATACTAGATATAAAATTATGTGTTTTACAACACCTATCAACCGGGAACAAAGAGTTGGTGGATAAAACCTCGCCCTTACAATATCTAAGTAGGTTTGTTCTCGCCTAGTTCGGAAGCTTTCTATAGGAATCATTTCTTAGTGTGATATGATAATTAGACTCGAACCTTTCTTAAGACTACCAAGCTAAAGCGTCCTTCCTAATCCTCTTTAACTGAAGAAATCGAAGCTCGAGAATGCATGCATAAATAGAAGCTCTAGAAGCTTCACCTAGTTCACTCGTAAAGTCTCTTTGCATCCATGGATGAAACAGGGTAATTCGTAGGTTTGATTCCTGCAGGATGTAAGTTCAATTGCTTTTTTATAAAGGCTCGCC
The DNA here is from genome assembly GCA_023529315.1 of Papaver bracteatum. Classification (NCBI taxonomy): domain Eukaryota; kingdom Viridiplantae; phylum Streptophyta; class Magnoliopsida; order Ranunculales; family Papaveraceae; genus Papaver; species Papaver bracteatum. Next base: position 2,177,853 of record JAJJWX010004691.1, on the reverse strand, counting down.
CTTATAGCTTATGGGGCACTTCACTCGAGGAAGCGTAAAAAAGCGCTAAGCATCCCCATATAATCTAGATAACCTTTCGACTTGGGATAGTTCAATGTATATTGGGGCTTCGTCAATTTTTTTTTCACCACAACACAAATTGATTTTGTTGTTTTTGAAATCTTATCTCATGTGCCTGATCAAAGGAGATAATGATTTTGTATCCTTCAGGATTTAGGAAAAGTTCTTTTTTCTTTTCTTAGATTTTCCTTATTTTTGTCTATCAAACAAAAGAAAGGGTACTATCAACAATTCTACTCTTCATAGGGTTGATAGTTGGTCGTGTATGAACCTGTTTAAAGGTTTCGAAACCCTACATTCCTTTTTCCTTCTATATAACCACCTTATATCTCAAGACTACTTGTTGAGAAATTTGTGATTTCCTATCACAAACCCATACGTTTATGGATACTCCAAGCATGATGTCTTCTGATGGAAAGGAAAAATAAAAATCTCCGCTAACTCCTACATTGAAAATAAAAAGAAGGAATATGAGGAATCCAAGAGCCGTTCCTTCAAATTCTCAGAAGTTTTCTCATGTTCTTGAAGTGTTAAAGGAGATGCAAAAGGAGATTCAATAAATAAAGGCTTTTGTATATAAGCCTCATGAGATTCAGAAGGCCCTGGTTCGACATCATCAGCCAAGAAGGTTTATTGATATAAACTCCTACCTTAATGAACCTTATGTTCCAATGGATGTTGACGACAAGGAGTTCGGGGACAATAAAGAATTATTTAAAGGTCTTACTGCCTAGTAAATCTTCTATTTTTCTTGTCTTTGTTTAGAAGAATAACTAGAATTTGGAATAGCCATTATTGTGATTACACATAGCTATGTCCAACATTTTCATCTTCATGTTTTTAAATTTATTAGTTTAAATTCTAAAATTGTTTGGAAGATGATTTTTGCAGTATTAATATTTATGATTTTATATATTGCAATATTGTTATGGGATATATGTGCTTGCGTCCATGAACCTGACTATCCCATACCTTGTCAAAAGTAAAGTCGTTCATGAGTTGTTATGCTTAAAAGAATGAATTGACTTTTGACAAATACAAAAGTTAAGCCTATTGTGTCAATTTTTTATGGAAGATAGGTTAAAGTCTTTTGTTTTCAAGGATTATGTCTATTGTATGTCATTGTGCAAATGGTGATGGAAAATAGAATGAATCCTTGTGTATTCCGCAGTAATTGATCTTCCCTTATCCATATTTTGTATATTACTGTGAGGCTCTGTAATGTGTCTTATGTTGAGCACTAAACAACCAAAGTTGATTAATTTTATTAGTTTAGTTGTTGTTCCGTAAGATACTTTATGTCGAGCATATTGAACTGAATTAATCATCTTGTTTGGTTATTTAGTTATGACTCCGTAAGTTTTCTTATGTCGAGTATGAACAATTAAATTGATTACTTTTGTGATTAGTTTAGTTGTGTATTCCGGTTAGATTAATTATGGGTTCTCTTTGGATTAATCTAATTGAGTTTCTTAAGTCTCCATAAGTTTACTTGTGGTGAGCATATTTAGTTAAATTAATCATGAGTTCTCTTACGGTTAATTTAATTGAATATTTTTTTTGGATTCAAATTCATACTTGTATGTGATTTGTTATGTCCAAAGAAATCCTTCTTTTCTTTTGAAATTATAAGGTCGCTCTTGTTGTTCTTTCGGGAATGACATATTATGGGGGAGAGTTCTTAATTGAATTTGTGCTTAATTGTCAAATCTTTGTGGGGAGTACGGCTGTGGAATATTATAGGGGTTATCTTGTATCTTTATAGACTCCTTGATGAATGCATTTATCTTCGGCTTTATGATTTCATCTAAATAAGATGATATATACTTACTTTTGGTCATGAAACATCTCTTACGGAAATTTCATTATGATCCCGTTCTTCTACCTTTGCCAATTTTATTGACAAAAAGGGGGAGAATTAATATGTAGTTCACACTACAAATACATATGGTTTTCGGATCATTATGTAAGGGGGAGTGGTTTCCATGTGAGATGGAGTATTGACTAAGGGGGAGTGATATATCACCATAGTATTGTTGTTGAAGTTGTGATGCAATTGGACTTTGATGCTGTGTAATGATACTATGACACTGTATAACAATGATTGAGAACTCTTGTTTTCTCGTTATTATAGCTACGGATTTTCAACAACGATGATGCCAAACTTACAACCTTTGGGATCATTGAAGTATTTGGAAGTGACGAAGATTTCGAGTAATGTTAAAGATTAGACATGTGGAATAGGAGCTACAAAGTTTATTTATATATTTTTGTAATCCATATGTATTGATAGTTTTGTCACTAAAATTGACAAAGGGGGAGATTGTTAGAGTATTACTCGATCGAACTCGCATGCGTTGCTATCTCAAGCATGTTTGTCAATATTAGTGATCAAAACTATAAGTCTTGATTTCTAGTCTACTATAGATAAGGTCTCGGACTAGGATAGAAAGTGTAGTTGAGCTCAATAACTCCATGGCAATCATCATACAAGATGAAGGACTACTCAAGGAACTGGTGGATCTTCATCGGCTAAAAGGTATGTGGAGACTTGAACTTATCTATCACTCAAAAGTCTATTTATCTCCTATCTTGAGACAAAAGTCGGTTTTCTATATAGACTAAGATTATACATTGCAAGTATACCTGCAAACTTTTCCGGTGTAGACTCTATATACTTATCACCAAACTTGAACGAATACGGCATGTCACCATCTATGTCAAAGCAGTTCAGAAGCTTTGCAACCCCATGCTTTGTAGTAGTTATTTGTTTTACTTTCGCATCATATTCCTCATAATACATCTTTACAAGCTCTCCATAAGATGCATCCCTAAGATATTTAACAGCTCTAGCAGATAGGCCTATTAGTTTTATCTCCTTGACCAAATCCTTAATCGCGTTGAATGAATGTATTAACTTTCCTATAAACATCATACAAAAAATAACATGAATCAGTATGTGTATCTTTCCAAGTATAATCATGCTTATCTTTTTCCAAGAACACAAATTGAATCATGCTATATAATGTGTGTTGTAACTTTAAGTTACACATGCATATGAAGCTATAAATTTAATTTACAGACTCCATTTTTTGATGTGTAACTATAAGTTACATAAGCTAAACACTACCTAAGGCTAGATACTGTGACGCCCCGGTTTTCAAAACCCGAAGTGCTACTTGGATACCATAGCCGAGGCCCGGCTACTAAGCCCATGCTCTTTAAGTAAATCATTTGGGCTTAATTAATTATGTCCGTTTTAAAAAAATTGTCGCAGCGGAATACTCAAAAATTCTTTTAGGAAAATCTGTAATTTTCACAAAATGTCCCTTAAAATGTTTTACATTTGTTACAAAAAGAATCATATCAAAACCTATTGGGAATTTAAAATGATAAACAGTCAACTCAATACCAAACAATATTTTACAGCTTTAAATATAAAACTAATTACATCTTTGAACTAGAATTTTACGCTAAAACAACAATATTAAGGATCTAGAATTATTCTCTAGGCTCCACGTTGATCAACTCCTTGTCATGCATAAAATCTGGAATTTTTTCCATAATACGACGTGAGTTTTGACACTCAGTAGGCATAGAAGCAACAAAACAATTTATGCAATATTTTTCAACCTCATCCATTAACAACAATAAATTCAATCAATCCGCTCGCCCCAAGGAGCCAACACATGGAAACACCACATCCATAAACAATAATAAATTCAATCAATCCGCTCGCCCCAAGGATCCCCACGTGGGTTTAGGAAACAAAATCGTTTCCAAGGATATCTCGTATCCCATCAAAGAAAATAATACAACAATAAATTCAATCAATCTGCTCGCCCCAGGGAGCCTCACGTGGGTTTAGGAAACAAAAACCGTTTCCAAGGATATCTCGTATCCCGTCATATATAATTTTTTTTAAGAATCACAATCTATGGACCGCAGCCCAACATTCATAATCATGCTCACACCATCGATTATCATTCATATATATTAATGAAAACATGCAAACATAAATTTAATTAAAAGAAACTTAAATAAGAAGATTTTTGATTGTGTTGTACCTACCTCAATTCCATACCGAAACGATGCTGGGAATGACACCGATAAAATAAAAACACCATTTATAGTTCTCGGAGGAAAGAAAAATGGTACCGGCCCCTTTTCTTTTCTTCTATGATTTTTTTACCAGAAGGACTCTTTGGCTCTCACTCTGAATTTAGCTCTAACTCTTTACTAACTCTCACTCTAATTCTTATTTAGTTTACTCACTTTGAGTTTGGCTTTTGTTGCTTTGGATTCGTTTACCTTACCACTAATAAGTTATCATTACACAAAACATAATCATTACATAAAACTTTTTCTTTTTCTTTTAATATACTAATCAAAAGATAATCAAATAAACTTTTTCTTTTAACTCAAACAACAATGAAAACATAGTTTAAACCAAAAGCATAATTTCCAGAAACTTCAGTTTGGAAAGCATAAGTTCAAAAATTTGTGTAGACTTCATTACACAACGAAAATGAGTGATTCTTATCTCATTTAAAAGAAGAATAAATAAGGTATCATATAAAATTATTAGAAAAAATAAACAGTTGAAGAACAGGTCCAACCCACGCTTGAAAATTCTGACAGTAAACTGTCCACAGAAAACCAGCAGTTTTGGTAGCCTTTGCTAGGAAATTCACACAAGCTTCATTATTTATCGAAATCTATTGATTCTTGGCTCTTTTTAAAGAAAAGAAGATAACCTTTAATATAAAAATTATAGGTAAAAACAATAAATTCAGAAACCAAGTTGAAATCTCATTGGGAAGTCCGACAGTAAAAACGTTACAGAGAAACTACAATTTTGGGAGTTCCAACTGAAAAATTCACACAAGATTCATTACTCAACCAAATGCATTGGTTCTTGGCTCATTTTAAAGAAAAAAATATAGGTTTTCATATAAAAATTATATTTAAAATCAATGAGTTTTATATCTATCTCAAAGTGTTTCACAAAAACAGAACAGAGATCACGTTTCTCAGAAATTGCAGTTTCGACAATGTACATTCAAAAATTCGTATAAAAATCATTACACAATGAAATTCAGAAGTTTTGGTACCATTAAAAATCTAAGAAACCCTACTATGACATAAAAATGGCAAACAAGGGTAACTAGGTACAAAAATATGTTTAAATCTCTCCACTAAACATGACAGAAGTGCTGTCCTTCAGAAAATTCAGTTTTGGTAGTCTGTAATCAAACATTCGTGTAGAAATCAATACACAACGGAATTTAGCAAACTTAGTCTTGTTGTAAAGCTGAAAGACTCTACTTTGACATAAAATTATATCCAAAAGATATCAGGTATAAATCAGATCTGAAAATTCTCAAATAAACAGGACAGTGACAAAGTTCTTCAGAGATTATAATTTTGGAAGTCTATACTCAAAAATTCACTCAGACTTTATTATTCATCGAAATCTACTCATTCTTATCCCAATTTTAAGAACCGAAGATAATCATTCATATCAAAATTGTAAGAAAAATTATTGAGTTTTATAATTGTGCCAAAGTATCTCAATAAAACAGGACAGAAGTCAAACGCTTCAGAAATAGCAGTTTATGCAGTCTATATTCGAAAATTCTTATAAAATTCATTACAAAGCGAAATTCAGTGAATTTGGTACCTTTAGAAAGCTAAGAAACCCAACTTTAACATAAAAATGATAAACATAGGTGATAAGATACTTAAATATGTTTAAATCTCTCAACCAAAACGGACAGAAGTGTTGTCCTTCAGAAAATTCAGTTTTGATGGTCTGTAATCAAAATTTCGTGCAAAAATCATTACACAATGGATTTTAGTAAACTTGGTCTTGTTGAAAAGATGAAAGATTCTACTTTGAAATAAAAATAATAACCAGAAGAAATAAAGTATCAATATTATCTGAAAAGTCTCAAATAAACAAGACAGGGACCAAGTTCTTCAGAAATTACAGTTTTGGAAGTCTATAATCAAAAATTCACCCTAACTTCATTACTTTTCGGAATCCAGCGATTCTTGGCTAGTTTTAAAGAAGGGGAGTTAATCTTGTATTTTGCTTTTTTTTTTTTTTTTTTTTTTTTTTGACAGTTTTATTTTCATTTAATTTCCAAATTCAGACAAGAAACTAGTCGGAAGCCTAGCAACAAGTTGGGCTCCAACTCCTTTTTGAACTACCACACTTAACAAATATAAACAAATATAAGATTCAAATTAACTGGGTGAGAATCTAACCATAAGATAGGACAGAAAACTGTTGCCAGAAATCCCAGAAATTGCTTCTAAATTGAGTTTTATGATAGAACTTTGTTTGCTTTTGCAGTGAGAAGAAATAGAAATCAGGAGTGAAGAAAAGAAATAGTTATGTAATGAAATTCAATAGAAATGTTTATTAAGGAAGACAAAAAAGTCTAAAATGCCCTTCTTTCAATTTCAATTCAACACATGACCATAGCAGGTGTCGCTTTGCGGAAATTCGAGTACAAAATGTTTATTATCATGCGCACACACTATGGGCAGGTTCACACAAAGAGAAATATAGTTTCTCAGGAAAAAATATCAAGTGTTTCTCAACTAAAACACAACGATTACTAGATTTCACGCACCACATTGCGCTATTTCTAGTCTTCCAATCCAACCGGATTGGGATCGCACCCTAATATTTTAAGAAAAAGAACGCGGGTATTACATTATTACCCACTTAAAAAGAATTTCGTCCCGAAATTCAAAAGAAATAAAGAGAATTACAGACGTTACCTCCTAGTAACTCCAGACAATTCTCGCAGATCTCAGATTCAAACTCCCAAGTCATCTATGTCCTTGAATCTCAACTCTCTTATTTAAACTCATCTTCTTCTTAGTTGAAGCAAAAAGAGCTGTACTTTCTCTAATCAGAACCAACAAAACAAACTTGAAAAAAAGTTAACCTTGTTAGTAACTACTCAATACTAACAACCCAATCATATACATATCACAATATCTGGCTGTTTTTCTAAAATTTCAGAAAATAAAGAGATTCTTAACACTTTTTCAAAAACCCGTAATGAAATCAATGTTTCAATACCAAAATTTCCAAACAAAACAGAGTAAACTGCGGAAAACTATTATGCAAAACGAAGAAAAACCCAAAGAAATCGCAATGTTTGCTCTGATACCAAACTGTGACGCCCCGGTTTTCAAAACCCAGAGTGCTACTTGGATACCATAGCCGAGGCCCGGCTACTAAGCCCAGGCTCTTTAAGTAAATCACTTGGGATTAATTAATTATGTCCGTTTTAAAAAAAATTGTCGCAGCGAAATACTAAGAAATTCTCTTAGGAAAATCTGTAATTTTCACAAAATGTCCCTTAAAATGTTTTAAATTTGTTACAAAAAGAATCATATCAAAACCTATTGGGAATTTAAAATGATAAACAGTCAACTCAATACCAAACAATATTTTACAGCTTTAAATATAAAACTAATTACATATTTGAACTAGAATTTTACGCTAAAACAACAATATTAAGGATCTAAAATTATTCTCTAGGCTCCACGTTGATCAACTCCTTGTCATGCATAAAATCTGGAATTTTGTCATAATACGACGTGAGTTTTGACACTCAGTAGGCAAAGAAGCAACAAAACAATTTATGCAATATTTTTCAATCTCTTTTAAAAACATCTAGCATGATTAACTACACATGGAAACTCCTCATCCATTAACAACAATAAATTCAATCAATCCGCTCGCCCCAAGGAGCCAACACATGGAATCACCACATCCATAAACAATAATAAATTCAATCAACCCGCTCTCCCCAGGGAGCCAACACATGGAAACACCACATCCATAAACAATAATAAATTCAATCAATCCGCTCGCTCCAGGTAGCCCCACGTGGGTTTAGGAAACAAAACCGTTTTCAAGGATATCTCGTATCCCATCAAAGAAAATAATATAACAATAAATTCAATCAATCCGCTCGTCTCAGGGAGACCCACGTGGGTTTAGGAAACAAAAACTGTTTCCAAGGATATCTCGTATCCCGTCATATATAATTTTTTTAAGAATCACAATCTATGGACCGCAGCCCAACATTCATAATCATGCTCACAACATCGATTATCATACATATATATTAATGAAAACATGCAAACATAAATTTAATAAAAAGAAACTTAAATAAGAAGATTTTTAATTGTGTTGCGCCTACCTCAATTCCATACCGAAACGATGCTGGGAATGACACCGATAAAATAAAAACACCATTTATAGTTCTCGGAGGAAAGGAAAATGGTACCGCTCCCTTTTCTTTTCTTCTATGATTTTTTACCATAAGGACTCTTTGGCTCTCACTCTGAATTTAACTCTCCCTCTTTACTTTCTCTCACTCTAACTCTTATTTAGTTTACTCAATTTGAGTTTGGCTTTTGTTGCTTTGGATTCGTTTACCTTACCACTAATATGTTATCATTACACAAAACATAATCATTACATAAAATATTATCATTACATAAAACTTTTTATTTTTATTTTTTATTTTAATATACTAATCAAAAGATAATCAGATAAACTTTTTCTTTTAACTCTAACAACAAGGAAAACATAGTTTAAACCAAAAGCATAATTTTCAGAAACTTCAGTTTGGAAAGCCTAAGTTCAAAAATTTGTGTAGACTTTATTACACAACGAAAATAAGTGATTCTTATCTCATTTTAAAGAAGAATAAGTAAGGTATCATATAAAATTATTAGCAAAAAAAACAGTTGAAGAACAGGTCCAACCCACGCTTGAAAATTCTGACAGTAAACTGTCCACAGAAAACCAGCAGTTTTGGTAGTCTTTGCTAGGAAATTCACACAAGCTTCATTATTTATCGGAATCAATTGATTCTTGGCTCTTTTTAAAGAAAAGAAGATAAACTTTAATATAAAAATTATAGGTAAAAACAATAAATTCATAAACCAAGTTTAAATCTTATTGGGAAGTCCGACAGTAAAAACGTTATAGAGAAACTACAATTTAGGGAGTTCCAACTTAAAAATTCACACAAGATTCATTACTCAACCAAATGCATTGGTTCTTGGCTCATTTTAAAGATCAAAACATAAGTTTTCATATAAAAATTATATGTAAAATCAATGAGATTTATATCTATCTCAAAGTGTTTCACAAAAACAGAACAGAGATCACGTTTCGCAGAAATTGCAGTTTCGACAATGTACATTCAAAACTTCGTATAAAAATCATTACACAATGAAATTCAGAAGTTTTGGTACCATTAAAAATATAAGAAACCATACTATGACATAAAAATGGTAAACAAGGGTAAAGAGGTACAAAACTATGTTTAAATCTCTCCACTAAACATGACAGAAGTGCTGTCCTTCAGAAAATTCAGTTTTGGTAGTCTGTAATCAAAAATTCGTGTAGAAATCATTACACAACGGAATTTAGCAAACTTTGTCTTGTTGGAAATCTGAAAGACTCTACTTTGACATAAAAATCATAACCAAAAGAGATAAGTTATAAATAAGGTCTGAAAATTCTCAAATAAACAGGACAGTGACAAAGTTCTTCAGAGATTATAATTTTGGAAGTCTATACTCAAAAATTCACTCAGACTTTATTATTCATCAAAATATACTCATTCTTATCCCAATTTGAAGAAGAGAAAATTGTTAGAAAAATTATTAAGTTTTATAGCTGTGCCAAAGTATATCAATAAAATAGGACAGAAGTCAAACGCTTCAGAAACTGCAGTTTCTGCAGTCTATATTTGAAAATTCTTATAAAATTCATTACAAAGCGAAATTCAGTGAATTTAGTACCTTTTGAAATCTAAGAAACCCAACTTCAACATAAAAATGATAAACATAGGTGATAAGATACATAACTATGTTTAAATCTCTCAACCAAAACGGACAGAAGTGCTGTCCTTCAGAAAATTCAGTTTTGATGGTCTGTAATCAAAATTTCGTGCAAAAATCATTACACAATGGAATTTAGTAAACTTGGTCTTGTTGAAAAGATGAAGGACTCTACTTTGAAATAAAAATAATAACCAGAAGAAATCAAGTATCAATCTTATCTGAAAAGTCTCAAATAAACAAGACAGTGACCAAGTTCTTCAGAAATTACAGTTTTGGAAGTCTATAATCAAAAATTCACCCTGACTTCATTACTTATCGGAATACAACGATTCTTGGCTAGTATTAAAGAATAGTAGTTAATATTGTATTTGAAAAATATAAAAAAATATAAGATTCAAATTAATTGAGTGAGAATCTAACCATAAGACAGGACAAAAAACTGTTTCCAGAAATCCCAGAAATTGCTTTTAAATTGAGTTTTATGATAGAACTTTGTTTGATTTTGCCGTGAGAAGAAATAGAAATCAGGAGTGAAGAAAATAAATAGTTATGTAATGAAATTCAAGAGAAATGTTTATTAAGGAATACAAAAAGTCTAAAATGCCCTTCTTTCAATTTCAATTCAACACATAACCATAGCAGGTGTCGCTTTGCGGAAATTCGAGTACAAAATGTTTATTATCATGCGCACAAACTATGGGCAGGTTCACGCAAAGAGAAATATAGTTTCTCATGCAAAAATATCAAGTGTTTCTCAACTGAAACACAACGATTACTAGATTTCACGCACCACATTGCGTTATTTCTAGTCTTCCAATCCAACCGGATTGGGATCGCACCCTAATATTTTAAGAAAAAGAGCGCGGGTATTACAGATACAAACCACAATACAACTCAGTGGATTTGAATGTGTAACTTATAGTTACACAGGCTCTATTTGCATAGTTCTACAAGCAAAATTAACCACCATAACATGATATCATAAAAATTTGTATTATTTTTGATAGATGTTTAGTTTCTTCATATGATTGCGTTTATCTACCAGTAATCCATATCAGTGGTTTCATAATCAAGAATCCAGGTCAGTGGTGACATTTTAATGTGCAACTATAGTTACACATTCACAAGTAATACATGAGAAATAAACATGAGATCATCACAATCAATTTGTTGTATAGTGTTCACATCTAAATACCTGTTATGGTAGGATATTCTTCAGGTGGATTCTTTTTTCCTCTCACCATTTTAGTTCAAAAAAAAATTGATCCTGAATCTGCAGTTGAAGTAGTAATAAAATCAAATTAGTTGATTTTAATTCAACTTAAGAGTTTCTAGGGTTTTGAAATTATAACATCTCTGAAATGAAATCTATGAAATCAAATCACAATGAAGTCATAATTCAATCAGTTAAATCACATCCATGACTTTACCTTTGCTTCTATTCAATTTTATGCACAAACGATTGTTCTTCTTCTCCGATCTGTAAGATCTTCAGTCAGAATGAGTTATGTTTGTTGTAATCTCAATATAATTTTTTTCAAACCCAAGTTCAGGAATTTTTGAATCAACACGAATTATTCAGTAACAAGAGGAATCAAAACTAACAGATTCAAATTAAAACATACCTATTGTTTCATCATCGGACATTTCATCAACAAGAATCTGTAACAACAGCGATTTAGGTTTTGAATCTGAAACTGAATAGTATGTTTCGATCTGTTTCTGTGATTTAGGGTTTAGCGATTCAGCAGATGATGAATAGTTTATGATCTCGAACTTTGTTTTGCAACCGATTTCAGCAAGATTTTTTGATTTTTTTCGGTTATTTTTTCGATTTGTTTCTGTTTCAGGTGAGAGTGAGATTTGTTTTCTCTCTCCTGGGAATGAAATAATGGTGTCTCAACGATAGAAAGGTAGGTGAGGACTCTTATATACTTGAGGCTAATTTAGTCATTTCAACTTTCATTAAATTTATTTTAATTTGGGGCCTGATTTTAAAACTCTTTTAACTAGGGGCCTCATTTTATGGGTTATCCATGGGTTGGGCCTTAGCATAAAACCCCCCTTTTTTTTAACTTTATCACGTTTTTTTCCATCCTCAATGACATTAGTCCCAGAAAAGTCTGTCCTGTATATAACAGAACTTGGCCTGTGAATATTCTCGGTCAAACTAATTTTCCATTTTTTTACCTTTTTAGGTGGATAAAGGTACTGTAAAAACTTATAAAGAAGGTAAATATATGCTCATCATGTTGCTTATGTTTGGAAAATGCAAATTAATTCACAAAAATAAGTGTGTTAGTCAAAAGGAGATTAAAATCAATATAGACTGTGATGTAGGGTATATCAGTCATATTTTTCAATTGTAAATTTTTTATTGTTGCTCTAAAATCACTGTTATGTTTGATCACGTATATTATTTCATGCGCAGATAGAACGAAATACTATACTTTGGAAGGTGAAAGGAAATGTGTTCTAGGTTACAGTTTTGGTACTGGAAAATTAGTTGCGGCGGAGCAGATTGACAATAACCGAAGACTGCAAATGTAAGTGATGAAAGACTGTAGATGGGCGTGACATGGCTGACGCATTGTTGCTGGCATATGTAAATCCAGAAGGGGACTTGAGATTTTTATGTTTTGGTTATACTGTTAAAACACAAGAGTTAATCAACAAGATCAAAACACTGTAATAGTACGGGTGAGCTACAACCAATACAATCCATCGGTTGTATCTTTTGAACGAAAACTGGCTTATTAATGGCATTGTTGAAACTGTTTAACCATCAATAATGCTTAGTGTACCGGGAGAAAATCCTACATCTAAACCCGTGTGAGGAGAGGTGGGTGAGTGTTGGGACCCACATGAGACTTTACCAACCTCATGGTGAGAACGTTCCCCCTCTCTGCTGCACGATCAATCCACGGGATTTCACCCGGTATATTTGGTTGCCAACGTAGCATCACTTTAACCACTATCTTTTTACTATATTTTGTCAACTCACTAATGTGAATAGTCAGTAGTGGTTTATTAACTTCTTTATCAAGTAAAATTACAACCAATATCTTCTTTTTTACAATAGGTATGAAAAAGCGGGGGTCTAGCAACCACACCCAATAATTCATTTGGAAATCTGAGAGGACTTACTCCAATACACTTTCTAGAGAATCAACTAGACAGTCAGACCCAATCTAGAGTAAAGTATATCAAAGAGTTTAATATCTCTATTTCAACACAGTCAAAGTTAAACGGAAACAAGTCCGTAAACTTGATTTTAGTGCGAAACTCTTGAAACAAAGTCTTTTGTTTTAATCACAACTTATTCAATATCCACCGTGTATAAAACTCTTTAAGCAACAATCACTAAAGGAATATTTCAACACAGTGTCCACTTGAAATAGGGTTAGTCCAGACTGATCTAACAATGTGAAAATAACAAAATCAATTGTCAAGATCAATCAAGTCTTATCCAACAAACAAGGTAGGATTTAATAACTATGATTGATTAACGTACAACCTGTATTATTTCAATTATAAAGATAAATAATATAATGCGGAAAATGAAATAACACAGACACCAGAATTTTGTTAACGAGGAAACTGCAAATACAGAAAAACCCCGGGACCTAGTCCAGAATAAACACACACTGATTATAAGTTGTTACACCAATTTCCTACTACCTATTCGGACTAGATGTAATACCTTCTTCAGCTGTATTCTTATAGAACTCCTAGCAGAACACCGATTCTCTTTAGGAACTCTTCACGCAAATCTTCTAACAGAACCCAAGATTCTCTTTAGAAGATACAACAAAACGATTGATACGATTCAATATTTTGTTTGCACAAAACACCTGTTTGATTTCCTAATAGATATAAATCAAGGTTTTGGAAATCTTGTAGATTAGGGTTTTGACTTACAATCAGTATGCGTACTCACAAGAAGTCCCCGTGAACCTGATTTTCGTAAGTGAATTTGGGTGATTCCAAAGATCAATTTCCAAGTTAAGAAAACCCAAATAATTCTACCACAAGAACAACTAGATAAATCTAGGGATATCTTGTTTAAAACTTCTCAAGGATTTTTACGAGATGCCTCAATAGAAGTTTTTCTTTCTAGTTTTCGATTTCGACTAACAAGTGATGGTATACGATCGGAAACTGAAATCTATCAAAACCTAGGGTTTATGATCAACAACTCTTGAATGATTTTATATCAGAAGAGAAAACCTTACAATAGACAAGGGGTGAAAAACCTAGATTACAAGTTGTATAATCAACCTGCAGAGCTTACGCCAATTTTCCAAAGGGGATGAAAAAGGTGTAAACTCACGACCTTAATATTTATAGTGAAACATAGCTTGAAAACTAAGCAAAGCTATTTTATTTTTTCAAGACTCTCCTAATTTTGGGTGTCTTTCCTAAGTTACAACTCTTGCCAAAATAATTAAATAAATAATTAATTAGCAAATATTGTATTTATGTGAATAAATCACAAATTAAATTAGGAAAGAATCACAAACACTTTAATATGGTAATCAAAGATGTTTGGAGTAATAGATAACTTGCCTAGACAAGGAAACATCACCAATCTGACCAAAAATGCCTTTTAGTCACGTAATTGGGCCCAAGTCCGCGAACTGTTACAAACAGTCCATGGATTATTTCCTACTAACTAACTGTAACAATTACAACAACACTAATAATTGTTACTTTAATAAATCACTCATAACTTCATCGTTATAACTCGGAATCGGGTGATTCTTGGCTCGTTGGATTCGCAAGCTCATTCACTATAACATGAGATCCTCTATAGGGATTAAGGTTATTGTTACCAAAGTCATGAATCAAATAACCTCAAGTATATATACATAAATATACATTTACCGTCATAGGAATTGGTCCATAGAGTGAGCATTTATCTCGATAGATTAGAAAGGTAGAACTGAACAAAAATCCAAATTAAATCAATCACATACCTTTGTTTATGAAGTACTTGTTGATGTCTTCTTGTAATCTTCAATCTTCATCCTTTAAGGATAGCTTCGATTTAACTTCTTAGACCTAATCTAGTCCGAAACTATCTTTAGTATGCTAAATCAAGAATGAATTTTGGCAACTAAAATTGACAACTAACTTGACATACCAACGCTAGTGGGTTCAACCGAGCTATGCTCTAACAAGGTATATGCATCTCATTTGCATTTGTAGCTACTTATTTTTATTTTATTTTCCTATATTAAGATTTTAGATAAGGATCGGTTTACGAGACACAAATTACACTTATCATTAGAAGATAGCTACCATTTATTGTCTAAATACAAAATATAAGGTGACAAGTTGTTATCTTGCACTTGCAGGGATACACACACTGTTGATTAAATATGATAAATTCTCATTCCGTTATGGCACCGGTTAAGTATTAGTTTCTAAAATACAAAACAAAGTTTGGATAACTTAGCCTGGATAAAGAGTGGTCAAGATTTATCTAGGAAGAAGATAAATCTACGATTGTGGTTTGTTCAACTTAACAATTATAAATGTTTTATTAATTAGTGTCCCATTAATTTCTCATGATGAATGATTAATTAATTTTCCGCCAACCCATAAGCCTAGAATGTTCTAAGCATCTTCAGGGATCAAGGTCATCTCCCCAAATGGGAAGTGCATGGTATCATTTTCACCATGAAACCTCTCGACGAAGCAATTGACTGTCACAGAATCATACTTCACATAATTTTCAACCAAAGGATATAGCCTAGAGTCCTTTAATAATTGTTGGACCTCTTCACATTCCAAAGCCAAAGGCCAATTACTCGAGGATTGGTGTTGGCAAATACGCACAACTTTCTTATGATCCTATAATTAGAAGGTAGTGAGATTATACATAAATATAAATAAAAAGAAAGTATACATAAATATGAGACATTGAAAGAAAGCATACATAACAATACACGAGCACAAGGTAAAAATTCTTACATAGGTTTATAGATTCGCTGAGCCCACATGTCCTTGTAGCCAAATAGGAGTTTCGAATCGCGCGCTTGACCCCAAATTTTACCATTATCACGGGCGGATAACATGTCATTAGGATGAGGAAGGTGCGAACCTTTTATTTTGACTACTTTCTTCTTCTCTTGTTCTTCTTCTACCGGTTGTTCATCTTTACCTTCACCTCGTGTCGGTTGTTGACTTGGCCCACTGTCTTCCTCTAAAACTTCGCTTTGGCTTGCTTGTTGACTTGCCTCATTCTCATCATCTTCCTCCTCATCGTTCCCATCATATGATTCTCCAGTATGTTCACGAATTGTTATTTTTATACGGTCCATACTCTCCAATCTTTCCCTCTTGCAAACACTTCCCCCAAACGCTTATTGCGATCAAATTCTCTTCCTCGAGGAGGCAGAGATTCGGGAGTGCCAAGAGCATTCTTCTTTCTTTTCTTAATGCCAGCATCTTTACTTTTTCCTTTCTTTAGTTCATTGGATTTAGCCCTATCAATCATATCTGATGCCGGCATAGATATGCTAAATAACAGCATTGAATCACAGGGGCCGACATTGTTTAACGAAAATCCGTCAATGCCGAGATAACAAAATAACATTGGTATTTAAAAATAAACTATGCCGACTTACAAACAAAAAATAAGGAGTTTTCGGTAGTCTTTTACTACTAATCCGGCATTTTCTAGACAACTTGACCATGCCGGGACATAAAGCCGGCATAGCTTAAAAAATTATAACAATGCCGGTAGTCTAAGGTTATTCCTGGGTTATTCCTGTATACCAAAAGAGCATTGCCGGCATACACATAAAAATTAAAACAATGTCGTAACCCAATCTCGTCATGGTATTCATCCTAAAATCAATACCTGGATTAAACATTCAGTTTCAGGTGATTTTAGTTTTCTTATCCGGCATAGCATTCATACTAAATTCAATGCCGAAACCCGTTACCGGCATGGTATTAATACTAACATCAATGCGAAACAAGCTACCGGCATTGTATTCATACTAAATTCAATGCCGGAATTGAATGTAACTCAACTGTTAGAGTTAGGGTTCGCGAATCTAACTTAAACTCACTGCTTTAAATTGATTAAAAGACTTATAAAATGTTTCAGAATCACTTACCTTCTCACATAAGCTCGAGAGTTTGATTATCTGAATCCTCTTCTTCTTCCTCAAGAGAAATTCGAGCAAGCCTTTGTTCTTGTTTTTGTTGAGCTACGAATTTTAATTTTGATTGCAGATTGGGTTTCTTTCGTGGAGGCATGGCCATAGATTCGGATAATCGACGAAGATATTTTTGAATCGACGATGAGTTCGTGTGAACGATGAAGAACGAAGATTTTTCTTTTTGTTGCAAAAACATAATTATGAGTGCCGGAACTGATGGGGAAATGGGGGATAATAATTTTGGTTTTTTGGTTTTTAGTTTTAAGTTTTTATTTTGAGGGAAGGGTATTATAGTCTTTTCAATATGTTTTTAATTAACCCAAAGGTTATTTTAGTATTTCCACCCAAAAAACTCCCCATAGTGGACACTATTGGATGGGGATAGTAATTTATATCCCCCATTAGAAAAAATATTCTGCAATTGAGCGTTCTGTTATAAACGTGTAATTATGTTAAGAATATCTAGGGCAAATCCCGTTTATTACTGGGATGCCCTTGTGTCTAGCCCTATAAATAGAGGCTCTAATATCTGTCTATTGTACACATGAATAAAATTTATCTCTTCTTCTTCCTCTTTATTTTGTGTCTCTCGTTCTTTGTCTTCTATATCACAACACGTCATCAGCATGTAGCTCTAGCCACAGAGCTCTAAATAATAGTCAATATTATTTATTTTTTCTTATTTTTAATATTCATAGTATTTTAATTAAAACCCTAGCTTTAGTTTTTCTGGGATTTGTTAGTTTATATCCCGCCGGCACTAGCATATATTTTAGTAATATTGTATATCTTTGATCAGGGAAGAACATATGAGTTTTGTTTTGAGTGGGACATCCATATATGTCCAAAGATTAAAAGGCTATTTCTAATTGGGTTTCTTTTACTAACGAAAAAGAAAAAGAAAAAGATTGTGGTGAAACTAAAGATTGGGTTTCTTTGGTCACCGTGAAAATCACTTCTTGCACATGAACGTAATAACTAATTTGATGATTTAACCTATGATTTATTTTTTACTCTTTTGGAGCAGTGTTGAGCTACCAATGATTTTGATCCAATGCAATTCATAACTCTGCTGGTCGATCACGAAAGCGCCTTTTTCCACAAAGAAAAACTGTTCCATGTAAAGTAAAAAAAAAATTATATTATGTGGCTGATGCTTCTTTTCTTTTTATATTTCATTATGAATATATATGGATGATCAATATTTTTCGATTAAATTTGATCTCCTTTCTTCTCTATTTTTTTTTTCTATAGAGAAAGAAAACAAATCCGTTGTAAGATGATTTATAGTTTCTATTCCTCTAATGAAACTATAATCACCAAAAATTGGTGTTATTGCATATTTGGTTACCTTTACAGTAACTAATCACGTGCATGGTTGAAAAACCTACGGCCAATTAATTTTGGTATCTTTGTCTTTTAGACAAGGATCATGTGATTTACATATGGTTTTTATTTTTTTATTTTTTTATATGCAAGAAACCATCTGTCAACCTCAAAATAGGTTTCCTAAGCGATAACTAAAACGACAATATTTTTATTTTGTCGATACGAGTTTGATAAATCGTAAAAACCAATTTTGTGAATTTTCTCACTGGTTTCTATAATACAAGAGAAAATAGATTGGCATATTTTCTAAAATTTTGTCAATAATTGTTTGATTTTTCCCTATTACGGAAGATTGATCGTTTCAAACAAATTTTTACGATCAAATATGTATGGTTTTATCTAATAATAAGCTATTGATTTCTATTTTCCTTTCAATAAGCCATTCTCAACTAGAAAGAGTGGATTTTATCTCTTCAAAGAAAAATAACGATAATGATTTCTGTATATTCTCAAGAAGAAACATATAATTCATCTATATCGATCCCTAAATGATGAAATATCGTTATTATGGTATAAGCCAATCGTTAAATACCGATGAACGAGAAATTGCCGCATTCTTTAAAGATATTGAGCAATTTTAATTTAATTTAATTTTTTGTATTTTTTTGGTAATAATCTCCAAAATTCGGATTTGTTCCACTTATAGTTGGATTACGGTCGGACACTAAAGATCAATGGGTGCGCACCCGGCTTGTTAGCCTATATTATTAGTCATTGTAGTGACTAAATTGATCTTGAATTTATTTTCTTTTGAAAAATAAAGTGTCAATAATATCATTCTCAATATCTCATTGATCCTTGAGATCACAAAATTTGGAGATTTATTTGCATATTTTATATGCTTTTGGCTGTAACCGATAAATCCATGGTTGATTTTAAATTTGTACGTCCAATAGACTACAATTTAATTTATTTATTTGGACATTTATTTTTATGGCTTTTGAAGTCATTATCTACGGTCCAACTGGTATTTCTAAAATCCAAAAATTATTCCGAGTATATGTCCTTGATTTAATCGGATAATACTCTATGAAACTAGTTTTCATATATGAGATGATAAATTTTTTTACCATGATCAGGAGGAGACATACACTATCAAAATCATGTGTTAATTAACTTAAAATTTATATCTCTTTCTCTCTCAATATGATCAAATCGAAAAAGGCTACCACTAATAATTGGTGTGAAAATATCTCATATAACTTATGTCGTTTAAAAAGGCAGACTCAATCACATCTAGCAAGCATGTAGCATTTGTATGTATGCTGCAGATAGTTCTAACAGAGTCTATCATAATATGACTCACAATCTTAAATTCATATCTACTCATTTGAATAGTATGAGATTATCACGCCCGTGGGAACTGGTACCAGTAAATTTAGATTTTTTCAAAGTATGCATACACTGGAAATTATGTGAGATCGTGATAAGCTAATTTGGATGTCGAATAACAAAGATGGTGGTTGTTAACCCCTCTGCAGAGGAATATCGACATATGTGATTGGTTGGCATACAATCCAATTAGGTTGGATTAATTTCTCAGTTAACCAATTTTTGGATCCAAAACTTAACACTTTAAAAATGCCAAGCCCATTAATTACAGGCTAGTGTAGTCATAATGCGTTATACGAGAAATTTTTCGTTGTAAAAACGATTTAAGGGTTCCATTTTTCTCAGACCCTAGGATTGATTCAATAAATGTTTTTGTTCTCCATGTATGATGCTTTTGGCGTGGTAGATGTTGGTGCAAAAATTAATCACCCCAACAATCTTCGAGATGTGTTTATGATGATCGGATCGCCGCCGTTGATTATCTTCTCCAATGAATTCTTGATGAAAAAAGGTGGGGGGTACCTGCAAAGACACTCCGATGCTAAAATCAACAAGAGTTCTATGCAAGTAGGTTGTTAAGAAAAGGAATAGAAATTGTGTACCCTTTGTGTTGAGATTTAGCCTCTCTATATAGGCAGAACTAGATGTAGCTTTAGGGTTTTGATAGTTATCCCAATAACTTCCCTCATCTGTATAAATCCCAAAAAACATCCAGATTCATGATAAACCCTAATATTTATCATAATCCTTATTTATCTTGAATAATAATTATCTTTAATAATTATTAATATTTAAGATAATTATCCCTTTAATTTAGGATCTTGTATTTATCTCAAATAATATTAATAATTATAAATAAATATTCAAGACTCCTGGGCTTCAATAATAAGCCTAGTGGGTTTCCACAATAAACCCACTGGTTTTCCTAACAACCCAAATCCAGGCTTCCACAATAAGCCATGTGAGTCTCCACAATAGACCCACCGGTTTCCACAATAAACCGTGCTAGGCTTCCACAATAAGCCATGTGGGTCTTCACAATAGACCCACCGGTTTCCAAAATAAACCGGGCTAGGCTTCCACAATAATCCATGTGGGTCTCCATAATAGACCCACAGGTTTCCACAATAAACCGTGCTAGGCTTCCACAATAAGCCATGTGGGTCTCCACAATAGATCCACCGGTTTCCACAATAAATTGTGCTAGGCTTCCACAATAGACCCACCGGTTTCCACAATAAACCGTGTTAGGCTTCCACAATAAGCCATGTGGGTCTCTACAATAGACCCACCGGTTTCCATAATAAACCGTGTTAGGCTTCCACAATAAGCCATGTGGGTCTCCACAATAGACCCACCGGTTTCCACAATAAACCGTGCTAGGCTTCCACAATAATCCATGTGGGTTTCCACAGTAAACCCACCTGTTTCCACAATAAACCGTATTTTTTCCATACCAAATAGCTTGTGCGTCACGCACGTACACTATTTTAATAAGGTACAAACAGTAGTATTTGAAGGACTCATATAGCATTCACGCAAGAAATGTGGTCGGACAACATATTAAATTTGTAATCCTTGGAGGATTCAAATTATATTTAGGAAACCACCTTATTTGCTTACATAAGGTTTAACAATCCTTTATGTCTTTTTAGAATTTGGTATAAAACCAAGAATCCAGATTAATTAGTTGATGATTTCAACGTTATAGGTCTCTTGAGGAGTCATTAAATACACAAAAATCCACGTTTTAGCAGCATAATTTTTTTTTCTTTCTTTCTTAAATCTGCAGTTAGAATTATGCTAGCCTAAACCCTTCTTTGAGATAGATTAGAGTTATTATTATTTTTTATGCTTGTCTTCTGTAAAACTCATATAGTTAAGTTGATTAGCATTCATTTTTACGTCAAAAGTTGTACTCTTTTCCCTTCGTTTCAGGTTTTTTCCCATGTGGTTTTCCTGACAAGGTTTTAACGAGGCAACATCTTGTTGACGTTTAATTTTCTTTCAAAATGTTGATATTTGTGCTTTTTTTTTTCCTTCGTCCAATTTTTTTTTCCATTGGGTTTTATTGTCAAGGTTTTAGTGAGGCAATTTATTCAACATGGTGGTCATCCAAGGGGGAGTTGTATAATTTTGGTTATTTGGTGGATTCCCACCATTAACTAGGTCATTCTATTTTATTAGACCACATCAACATAAGAACCCTTAGGAATTTGGATATCATTCTGATCCATATATGGTATGATCACAAAATTTACTCACCTATGGTACTATAACTGCATATTGGCACTTTGTTGAAGAAATTACATCAACTACTTTTGCAAATTATCTCCGAGAAGCTAGGAATCCAAGAAGCAAGTCCTCAATGTACTTAAAGAAGCGTGAAGACTCGAGAACACTACCATTAGAAGATTAACACAAAATAAGACTTCATCAACTTGGAAATTTCTCACGAAAGCATTGCTATCTCCAGCATTAAAGAAATCCGTTTACCGAAATTGGCTCGACTTGAAGATTTGCAAGCCAAGATTTAACTAAAGTACTTATCAGGGGGAGTATCAAATTAGAAGGTATTTTACTGGTCTATCACGTTGTACTCTTTTTCCTTCATCAAGGTTTTTCCCATTGGGTTTTCCTTGTCAAGGTTTTAATGAGGCAACATTTGCGTGTCCAAATCTTTTCTAAGTTTTCTCAATTGTACTCTTTTCCCTCCGATCAGGTTTTGTCCTTTTGGAATTTCCTGACAAGGTTTTAACGAGGTAATTAGCTTAGACACAATGTCATCAGGGAAGTGTTGTAAACGTGTAATTATGTTAAGAATATCCAGGGCAAATCCCGTTTATTACTGGGATGCCCTTGTGTCTAGCCCTAGAAATAGAGGCTCTAATGTCTGTCCATTGTACACATGAATAAGATATCTCTATTTTTCTTTCTCTTTATTTTGTGTCTCTCGTTCTTTGTCTTCTATATCACAACACGTTCCTTTTTATTTGATTTTTATTAGTTTTGCAGAAAAACAGAATAAAGAATTTTTACTTTCATAAATAACAAAATATACAAAGACCCTAACTCTAATCTTTTTAAGTTAGATCCAAAGCTAATTTTCCGACTCCCCGCCTTTTACTACTGCAATACAAAATACAAGCTTGTCAAAGTAGCCCATCTCCGGTGTCTAGAAGAGATGGAGGGAAAAGTGAAGCTACATGCTTTTTTTAAACAGCACCCCACCCCCACATTCTGTGGGTTGGGATTCTTCGTCTGTCTTATCTTTTCTTTTACAAATGGACAAATAAACAATGGAATTAGGGGGATTGTTGGGTTTCAGAGACTTCTAGTTGAGGAGGCAAGAGATTAAGAAAGCTCCCTTGAACAGGTTGATGAGGATGTCTTGAATCGTCATCTGTATCATGTGAGAAGAAAAATATAGAAAGATTAGAATTGAAGAGTCTGTGAGCAGATGAGAGTGAGAGATCAAACTAAAGGCGGTCTAAAGCTGCCTACATCAAGACCTAACCAGTTAAAAGCTTAAGATACAAACAAACAAGGGATAATGACTACCAAAAAGGGATTTGATGGATGGCCTCTTTGATTTGGTGCTCTTTTTCTTCAGTTCAGCTGAAAGAAAAAAGAGAAAGAAAGATGTTTATCAATAAATCTGTTTCTCAACTTGAACAATGCACAAAACTAAAGGATAAGTAAACACTTGTATAATAATAATATGATTTTCTGGGCCTTCCAGGATCAATGAAGGTGCTTAAGTACTAAATGAACAAGAAAGAGTTTTGATGCCTGAAGACGGTTCCTACCAAGTCCAGGTACTTGATGATCATTGACAATTTCAAAATTCTTATACGTGTAGCCGACAAAGTTAATGTCCTTTGATGAGAGCATCTGCAAGCAAAAAAAAAAAAGAAGAAACAGCACCAGCAGGATGTCAAATAACGATGACATCAGCAGCGCCATGTCTAACAGATCAACCCCCAAATTCTGTATTGTGTATGTATTAGTTGTGCATGAAAGTGATATATATGCAAAATATCCATATTGATAGGACATATTTAGGCACAGCAGAAACACTATTAAAAAATATCGTCTAAAGGACTAACTGACCCAAATCAGCTAATTATTCAGCGAAACTCATTTTAAAAAAGTTGTTAAATTTTTTTTTCAAATGAAACCATGTTAAAGGAAATCAAACTAATATATGCTGCAAAAAAAAAAAAAAAAAATTAAAAAAATCAGCTAATATAAGTTTAGTATTACCTTTCTCCACGGTCCTGATTTGGCCGAGGTCTGAATCTGGTTTTCAGCCTGCAGCACAAAGAGAAAGAAGAAAATGAAAAAGTGAGAAAATGATGATCAACAAGAAGTACTTAAGAGTGGATAGAAACAAAACATCAGATTATAGGGAATATTTGTACCTCTTCAAACTTTTCAAAGTTTTGAGTATCCAACTCATCATTGACCTCTGGAATAAACGCAGCTTCCATCTGGTACAGTCGGTCCCATTCGACACCGTCAAACCATGGGTGAGCCTAAAATACACAAAAGGATCAACCAGGTAACTACACAAATTTATATTTACTTATGAAGCAAAAAGTAAAAAGAAAATTAACATTTCTTAGTGCACACCAAATGTACCTTTATTTCATTAGCACCTTTAGTTCCAAGTCTTTGCTCAACATTGCACAAAAGCTTCCCAATAAGATCTTTAGCTTCTACAGACAGTTTTGCTTCCTCGGGAAACTTCAAATGAGTTCTCCAGTTCACAATCTGTGCAAGAGGAAAAGCAGTCCTCAGGAAATAATACTATTATGCTACCCAACTTTGATGAGTAAGGCATGAGATGAAGTAACTTAACTCGGTAAGAGTCACTCTACATTGCCATGAAGGTGGGAAACAAGAAAAATAACCCAAGAAAACACATGGAACTCAGTCAGGGTTTCAATCCTTACCTTTCTACACGTTGACATTGGCTCATCTGAATAAAAAGGTGGATATCCCACAAGCATTTCATACATAATAGCTCCAAGTGACCACCTGCAACAAACATCGAAAGCCTCTCTTTACTTCGAGGTAAATAAGAGAATAAATTAATAGAACACTAAAGTCCTATTGATGGATTACCAATCACATTCCATTCCATATCCTTTCTTCAATAAAACTTCTGGAGCAATATAGTCAGGTGTACCAACAGTAGAGTAAGCCTGGGAATTTCCAACATTACAACTTAGCAAATACAATACAAAGGGGTCAGCATCAGATATCAGCACAGTAACGGGTTCCACAGTGAAAACTTCCGAGAGAAACAACATTTTCTACAATAAGTTAAATGAAGATATATACATTATACACTCACCAGCATCCTCCGATTTCTCTGCCAATGTTGCAATTGCTCCTGTTGTGTACGCATTGGTGCAGTCCGGCCCTCATCATTCTGCTGGGATCCATTTCCATTGTTTGCCACAGAAAAATCCTTTTCATGTAGTGTACTGCAGTCTAATGGCTTACACAGTCCAAAGTCGGACAGCTTCATGTGCCCATATTTATCCAGCAATAGATTGTCGGGTTTAATATCTCTGTGAAACAATAACGAAAGGTTACCTCATCCGCTAAAAGAAAAATGAACATGAACATACTACGAAAAGTTCCATGAACATTATTAACGCACAACACCTGTGGATGTAATTATGTTTGTGGATAGATTCAATAGCCAGAATTGTTTCCCCTATGTAAAATTTGGCTTCGTCTTCAGTCAAGGTATCCTTCCGCATAAGTAAAGTCATCATATCTCCACCAGGTAGATATTCCATAATTAGATACAAGAACTCCTCGTCTTGGAAAGAACAATAAAGTTTAACTATGCAATTGCTATCAACTTCTGCAAGTAGATTCCTTTCAGCTTTAACATGCTCGACCTGAAGAAGGTGACTTGCAATAAGAATAATGGAACAAACTATATACCGAACGGGTTTTTTTTTATATACAAATACATGCATGAATACCTGCCCTCTGCGAAGCATTTCCGATTTCTTCAGCTTCTTCATTGCATACACATGACTTGTTGTTTTCTCTCTACAGACCCTGACCTGCAACATGAATAGAATATGTAACTAATGTTCTTCTTTTCTAGTTTTCTCTTTTTTTGTTCTATGGCAAGAAGCTACCATAAACTGAATACTAAGCACACGAAGGTACATTGTAAGGCAAACTTGCTAAATGGAACAAAAGAAACAGATACCATGTGAGAAAATTATACCTCCCCAAAAGCACCCTTTCCTATCATTGTCAACAGCTCAAAATCATCAGCTCCCATCTTATGCCTCTGTAGGCGCATATATTCTGTTTCTTTCTTTTCCAGGTGCTTAAAAAGGTTGTTCTGCTCTTCCTCAGACACATCAGCATCAGCCAGCTTCCTTTCAAGCATATCACGTCTGGTCAAAAACAAATACAAACGAAGCAACTAGTCACTAAGAAGTACTATTGGTTTAAGTGTTTTGCATCCAAAACTAGTACACAGTGAACCGTAATTGATTGCATCCAAAATTTCTTAAATATGGATCTTTAGTTTTGGGAAAACCTGCGGACAGTGTTTGTAAATAACTATGTCCTCTGTGTATTATTGCATTAAAAACTCTATGGAGAAATGCTGTCAACCAGCTTGAGCTAACAAAAAGCTACCATAATAACAAGACAACTGCAATCTTGCATGCCAAAACCAGTAAAAAGTTGCTTTCAGATTCAAGTAAACCAAATAACAGAGTGCACAACTAAAAATATCTGAATTGCAAACTAATTAAATGGATCCACTAAACCTTGGACTCAGTGCATTGCATAGAAAGTTGCCATCTGTACAATATTAGTCTAACCAAAACTCAACCTTTTCTTCTTCTTTTTGTTGATTATTGAGCAGCATATTTCTTGGACTAGATACATTATACAGCATTACTACTCTCTCTCTCTCTGAGCCACAGACATCATTTACGCTTCAGGAGATGTTAAGATGTACGATAATAATATCCAATGGATTCAGTACAGGTGTTTGTCGCGTGGCAATGGTTTCAGGGATGTTGAGATGTACGATGATAGCCACTGGTTTCAGTACAGGTGTTTTTCGTGTGGCAACAACTGACTATGAATGCTACATACTTTGAAAATTAATGAAGCAGTTAAACTGGTAACTAAGAGGGGGAAATCCAAGCAAATGGGAATTATCATACTTCCAAAGGAATTTGCAGAAAAATCCTTATTCCTACGAAATGCTGCCAAGTGCCATGCATGAACCCAACACGAATCATTAAAGACATCCATGTCAGAGATTTCTCAAACTAAAGAAAAAGGTAAACAAGGCAGCTTTCATCGTAGCAACCAAAGCTAACATATCGATGCATGCAATCCAAAGCATTAATCACCAGAGATTTCCCAAATAGGCAAAGTTACCAAGGAACCATAAATCACAACTACTCATTTCCGGTTACCTGGAAGATACTTGATTTCCAGATACTACCAATAACAAAAACGAAACTCACGGAAAATAAAACAAAAATCCGGAGTTTAAAAATGACGTACCTTTCCTTCCTCTCCTGCAAATTCTTCATTTGTTCCTTATAATGATTTTCTATGTACTGTTTTGCTGCAGCAACTTTTTGTTTAGTTACATTAGAAGGCACCATTTCATCATTTACAACAAATTTTGACCCTTCTTTACCATCTGTTGCCTCCTTCTTTGCTCTAAATTTATCTCTTGGTTGAAACTTTGAAAACCAACTCCTTGCTGAATCCATTTCCCTACTTAACTTACTCTAAAATTTACTAATATATCTAAATCTCGTACAAACTAATTATTTCTCATGCCTGATTGAGAAATTCATGATTCCAATTAATTCTGCACAAAAAGAAAATTGTAATTATTTTTCTGAGAAGAAACAAGGAAATGTGAATTCTTATTGCAAACCCTAACAACTAAAATTTTGAGCCTTTATTACAGAAAAAGGAAACAAATCATCAACAAAATTCAATTTCTATATAGATAATGAAGATCTATAAGAGTAAGAAACCAACATAAGGTATAAAATGTGTATCCTGAAACCCTAATTGAAAACCCTAAAAATGACGAATCATGAAGATTGAATGAAAAAAGAGATAGAAGAAAAAGAGTTGTCGTATAATTCGGGTTACCAATACCATGAAAGAAATTGTTGAAGAAAAATTCGGTGAAGGTTATTCAGATGAGAACGAAGATAATGGGATTTCCCGCCATTGTAGATAATGAAGTAGTAATTATTAGAGTAATTATTTTGATGATCTTCAAAATTTCGTACTACTTTTTTCTTCTGTGCATGAACTCTCTTTTTGCTTTCTTTCTTTTTCGTTTTTTCTCTCTTAACTTTATTATATATACTACTAGTAAGGCCACATGGCTATCAAACGGACGTTGTTTATCGGGAACCCTATCACGTGGTCAAGAAGCTCCGGATTGGTTTTTCTATTGGACGGCTGGGAAAGACTCAAAGGGACTTCTGCGAGTCCTCCCACCAAAAGTAATAATTTTTCCGGGTATTGGTCAACAGAATAGGGGTAGGTTGCGCTTGGTGTATGATTTCTCAGTAATAATATACAAATTTTTGTAATTTCTCTCCTTCTTGGTTTTTAGTTTCCTCTATTTGGAATTAGGTTTAAGGTTTCTCAACATAAAAGATTATTGATGATGGATTAACTAACCTCAACATCAACGATTCACACAATAAGAATCGGATCTCTAATACTAAAAAAAAACACCTCTTCTTCTATGTGAATCTTTCCAAGGTATACCCTAATCCCTTCCTTCTCTATTGTGTGATTAAACTACACAGTAATTTTGTATCCGTTTGGTTTGGTGTAGAATCTCGGATCAATTTCGTATCAATTTGTTACGGTTTATATTTTGTGTGATTAAACTAACTCGGGTATGCTATTGTATCTAATGTATAGCTTCCTTGCCTACCAACTCATTACAAAACGTACATAAATTTTGTGGGAGAATACTGACCACCGTATTCTTCTTTAGGTTTTAACTTTCAATATTACAAAGAATAAGATGAAGTGAGGGACTTATGGAGACCCAACGACGGATATGAAGATCAGGTATTTTGACTTCTGCTTTCAGATTCTTTCCGAATTGTTGAGGATTCAAATCTGGAAATTTTATCATGAACTTTGAATATTTTATTATGAATTTTGAATTTGGATTTGTTTTCTGTTACTGATGATACAAATATAGGGGTTTGTGTTACTAAATATTGATTATCCACTTTATCACTTGATTCATAAGTCCAAGGAGAAAGCTCTGCTTGATGGGTTGTTTTGCTGTTTAGTTGATCATGAAATATGAATTAGTTTGGGTAATATAAAACATATTATCCCAATTTATGTTTTCCGTTGTTGCTTAATTTTGTTGGGCTCGGCAAATTAATATATGTCCTTAGCATGTTCGTATATCGTATTCATATTATTATTATTTTTTGTCATTGTTCTTCACGTTGCTTATTTGAACTTTCTACATTATTTATGAGATAGCCTAACTATATGTTAAGTTTATTTTGTGTTTGCGTTTTAAATTGGTTGTTCAATATGGAACTGATGGTGTTTCCACAGATAACAATGAATGACAGGTGATAGTGCTGATAAGACTAGAAGATTGCAGGTGCAATTGTTCTTTTGTTACTGATTTCAATTTCTTCCATTTTTTTCCCAATCCCTAATATTCACACTGCGTCAACAAATCAAGATATGCAAGGCATCATCCTTGAATGAGATTATGTACACTTTCTTACTTCCTCATTCTGAGAGTTTCCATCGATCAGAAAGATATAGATTTCCCAGAGGTTTGAGCATGAAGATGTGCATATTTTTTTTGGTCAATCTCAAGCATTACCCAACATATAGGTGAGGCAAATACTATAACAAAAGATCTACCAACCAATTAAATTGTGGAACCTAAAAGAATTGTTATAGAATGTTGCAAGGATGTAGAACCAATAGATGTGGTGTTGATGACGAAAAAGGGAGGTGATGGTAATGTTTGTATTATCTGCAAGCTTGGTAGGAGCGGAATGCTCATGTGGGTTACAGTTGCTCTTTTCATCTTCAGTTGATTTGGCACTGGCACTCAATACCGAAATTTCAAGGTAGACACATATAATAAATTCATGTGAGACTCCTCTAGCAACACCTAGAGATATGTTAGTCTACTGAATTAATTGGGTCATGATTCGGGTCCACTGCTTTCTGCTGGGCTACTAATTTAAGATAATTATTATTCTTTTGGTGAGCCAAATTTATGTAGACCATGACTTGAATTGTTTTTCTCAATGTTGAACAGCAGGTGTTGTGTTAAGCAGAAGATTCAGTCAGGTGCGTTTTATTTTCCTGGAGGACTAGACTCCAATATGGATGCAAAAGAATATGAGTTGCCATACTATAAGTGAGTTCATCATGGTTATTATTGCAACACACTAACCATCATCGTGATCGCAGCAGTGGTATTGGCATCTTAAAGGTAAGTACTTAGTAAAGTCGGCAAAACCAAAAGCTACATATAACCCACTTAAAATATTTCAGACGTTCGGCACGAGTTCTATAAGTATTGTTGAAATTGGTAAGAATGGCCTCAAAGATCCAATCCACATTACAAGAGAATGTGTATACTTTCCTGGATTTAACAAAAGGGCCTAATTCAAAGCGAGTACAATTCTGTTTGTGAAATACATAGTTGTTTTGGTTATTATTTGTGAATACAAAGTAGTAGAATCCTACATAGCTGCCTACCCAATACGAATAGTCTAATTGGAGATATACAAGTATAAACTCTTGGTGCTGGTAGTGAGTGGAGTAGTAAAGTGCTAACCAGTGAATCGATTTAATGGTGCTCTTCATTGGTTACAATCGTATTATAAGATCATGTCTTCCCAGCAGGATCATGAGTCATTGAGATGGTGTAGCGCAAAGAAGTAATTTGGCACAAATGAAAAACAAATTCTACTTTTTGTGCATACTGTGAGCTCGGACAAAGAAGCGTACTTAGAGTGGGATAGAGAAGCCCACTGAAGAATCGTATCCCACCAAGCTTCACAGTGTCGTGGCTACCTGAAGCTAATGGTTCGCTACATGTGTAGAAAACACCATCTATTTTCCTTATGGTTTTTATTTTAAAAAAAATTCCCTTCGATTGTGCAAGTGTATCATCATGCCAAGATTATTAATTTATATTAGTATTTTCTATTACTACTCCAATGTGCGTATACATTTTTATTGTAATTGTTGCCAAATAGCCTTATATCCAGTGACCGACCAGCTAATCACGGCTAACTCTACACCATAAAACTCCTCTTGTTGACTTTACAACCATCATCAGATGCTCGCTTCCACATGCACCACCAGCCTGTACACAAGCTAATACCATCTCCTAACACCCATCATCACCAACTTGAAGAAAAGTTCCATAAAATTCAACGGAGACATGAAAAAAAAAAAAAAAAACTTAAATGGGAGCTTTTCCTGTCTCTATACCATTTAGGATTTAGCCAACAATCCAGATTTAGCTCATCCAAACTATACATCCAGCTCTTACCAATTCATTTTCATGCTAGGCTAAGTTTAATTCTAACCTAGCTACTAAACCTAATCATGGGATCGAGTTCTACATTTCTTAATACGATCCTACTAATTAAACACGCTACTGTGAAAGATGTATAGATGGTCTTGCAAGCTTACGGCGTGTATTTTGATTCACATGTTGTACCCTATTTTAGTTTAGGTTGGTTCTTCAAGTAGGGTTAAAGTACAAATTGAGTCTGTGACTCCATGTTGATGACTAGGAGAAAGATGTATAGATCAATGTTTTGGATCATTCAGCTCATAGGAAAAAACATTATACTAGAACATATCTCCTTGGTGTTCCTTACTCACCTGATATTACAAGGTTTTGTCGTTTTAGCTAATCTTAACTTTACTTTAATTGATACGAAGAAAAATTATTGTTTTAATTTTTATAGGTTCATCTTTGGAAGCTTCATTTGATTCGGTAACTAATAGTACTCGCAAGAGTATGGGTCTCGATGAAAAGGACGAAGTTGTAGCATTGTAAAAAAAATCGAAGAAAAATTATTGTTTCCTAATTTTTTATATCTTCATCTTTGGCAGGTTCGGTCTCGCAACGACTATGGGTCTCGATGAAAAGGACGAAGTTGTAACATTGTAAAAAAAAGAGAAACGAAGAAGCATAAAAGACGCTACAGATAAAGAATGGGAGGGTGCAATAGAAGGATTTGAGAGTTGTGAGACGGAAAGTGTGCCTGAAGGAACGACATTAAGGCTGTAAGTTCAAGGAAAGGACGGAGACATAGTTACATAAAGTTGTCAAAATGTTGGTAAGACGAAGACACAAGATTCCTAAAGGGTAAAATAATTTTATTATACTCAAGTTTCTAGCTACGTGTTTACCAGATTTTTTTCATAGTTCTTAATTTGGGCGAAGCATAAACAACGTCAATCATGGTAATCTTTATTGAAGTATTTCAAATTTAATTTATGCGGTGATATGTATTCTTACTTAAATACTTATCTTGAACCAGTTAATGGTGGGTATATATTCTAAACGGGGACAGAAATGGTGGGAAATGCAAAGACATGTCAATCATGGTAAGCTTTTTCGACTCCATGTAAATCATGGGAACCATATTCTTATCGTTCAAAATATTAATAAGTACTACAGTGCCTATGGTCATCTATGACTAAATATATTAGATCTACGTTAGAAATATTTCTTTACAGCCAAATTTTTCGTTAAGAATGAGACATGGTTATATAAAGTTATCAAAATGTTGTTAAAATGAAGACTCAAGATTCATAATGCGTAACAGAATTTTATTATGCTTAAGTTTCTAGCTACGTGTTTACCAGATTGTTCTCTTCGTTCTTAATTTGGGTGAAACACAGACAACGACAATCATGGTAAGCTTTATTGAAGTATTTGAAATTTAATTTATGCAGTGATATGTATTTTCCCTTAAATAAATACCGAACATCAAGAGAGCTTAAAAAAATTAGTGAGTGGCCCTGGATGAGCGTCAATGGATGTACAGAATTGCTGTCAGCCTGCCACTGCAAATACTATTCAGGAACGGTGCAATGAAGTAATTAACCACACAATTTTGACACGATTCAGCAGTTCCAAGTATTTTGTGCAGGAATTATTTCGTAATTTAATAATATCTCTATTATATGTTGCTTAACTCAAACTATAGTCTATGAATTTCAATTGCAATTTCATTCGTGGAAAGTTACTGCACACTGACGATATAGAATTCAGAAAAAAAATCAGTTAATAAACTTGGAATTTTCAAACAAGGACATCAGAATTAAGTTGAATCAGTTAAGGTTGGACTTGCACTGTCATAAGAATTTTGCTTTATTAATAGGAGGTTTGTAAGGTTTGTGCTTTCTTATAATTTTTTATTATTGTGGTCTTTGATATACACAAATGAGTCACAAAACTATCACAATGTATGACTGCCGAGGAAACAAATGCCGCTCCTTGCTGAACTTGGTTAGCATTTGTACATCTATGATTCCCTGCATTATAAAGCATATCATGTTAGATGTATTAATGCTAACCCAACTAGGGATTTTCTAGGTCAAGTAACCATTATCTTTCTACATAGGAATGGTAATATTTAGCTTTGAAATAAAGAAAGAGAATGAGAGCATGTTGGTGTTATTGTCAAATATATGAAGCCCTAGGTATTAATTTCTATTGCAATTCTCACTGTAATTTATCATAACCACGTCTAGAGGATAACAAGTGAACTCAGATTCAACAACAGTAATGTAATTC
Source organism: Papaver bracteatum (assembly GCA_023529315.1). Lineage (NCBI taxonomy): Eukaryota > Viridiplantae > Streptophyta > Magnoliopsida > Ranunculales > Papaveraceae > Papaver > Papaver bracteatum. The sequence goes on along the minus strand of JAJJWX010004691.1, from coordinate 2,144,124 downwards.
ACATATTAAGCATGAAATGAGCTACATAGTGAGCCATATTCTTAACATTGAAATCAGTAAGTTTACTCAATGGAAAATATTTTGATATTTTTGACTTTATTGGACTTTACAATTTTGATTTTGCAGATTTGGGTAAACCACAACAAAAAATATGATCAAAAGGACTAAAAAGATCTTTTGCAATGAACTATATTCCTTAAACAAGTGCAAGAATGGAGCATTATTCTAGAGGTCACATCGGCTTAATCTGGACAATGCAAGACTTAGGGCAGAGATTGTGAGACGATGAGGACAAGATACATAAGAGCTTCTTGACTTGAGGACATAAATATACATCTGATTTTGGACAAGGGAACTGCTAACCGTATACAGTATTAGCAGGTGTGTTACCTCATTTTTATGTCTAGGAAAACTAATACTACTCTTCCAGTTTATTATGTTGCTTGTCTATCTTCAAGTAAAGGTAATAAATTGTTTGTTTATCCAGATATATCTTGCTAATTGAATCCGTTTTCGTATGGAAGCACAAAGGTACAAATAAAACACCTGGAAACTCTGGGTTTCTGCAGAACAATGCGGAACTCTTCTCATGATGAGCTTTCTGATGTTAGATTTTGTTAAAAAAGACTAAATGGTACGAGTAATTTGGAACCGATAAATTCTACATTTATGATTAATCAGCATTTTAATAAAGCCATGATAATTTATATATTGATTCCCAATGTACTGGATCAGGTACTCTAAGGTATTGATCTTCCAAATCGGCTATATAACTAAGGTTTCATAGTTTGGAGCTGCTATCTGTAACAACCTAAACAGGTAAAGACAAGTTAATCTTTTTGTAATATTTTCTAACGCATTGCACATCTCATATCTGGCGATTTTCTTTGAGTAAAACATGGCATTGCAATGAAGCAAGTCTGGACACAGATTTAAAGAAACTTTGAACTTCACTCAATTGGGGGAAATGGATAGTTGTGCACATCTCATATCTGGCGATTTTCTTTGAGTAAAACATGGCATTGCAGTGAAGCAGTGAAGCAAGTCTGGCATGGTTGGCATGCCTTGGGGCAGAGATGTGGCTGGCATGGTTTGACATTGGCACAGTGCTGCGTCTGGCATGGTTGGAATGCCTTGGCACGGAGATGTGGCTGGAATGGTTTGTCATTGGCACAGTGGTGTGGCTGGCATGGTTTGACCTGGCCCCACCATGCCAAGCCAAGGCCTTGACCCCACCATGCCAAGACAAATGCACCTTGCCTTGGCCCTATCCATGCTAGCTGGGCCATGTGCCAACGGCATGCCAAACCCTTGTCCCCACCATGCCAGGTTGTCCATGCCAAGCCGTCCACGCCAAGCCCTTGGCCCCACCTTGTCATGCCAAACGCACCTTGCAATGGCCCCATACCAACCTAGCCGCGCCACCATGATGGCCTTCCCTATGCGGCTACCTAAACGAAGGCGTGCGACAATCAACGGTCCCCCTTCAATCCCATGAGAAAATCCTAGCCATCTAAGGTTACCAGACAACGCATCGTAACCTTTGGCCCGAAACCCTATTTTGGCCACGCCAAACTGCGCCAAGATATGTCATGCCAACGTCATACCAACCTAGCCGCGCCACCATATTGGCATTCCCTATGTGGCTACCTAAACGAAGGCGTGCGACAATCAATGGCCACCCTTCAATCCCAGGAGCAAATCCTAGCCGTCCAAGGTTACCAGACAACACATGGTAACCTTTGGCCCGAAACCCTAGTTTGGCCACGCCAAACCGTGCCAATGCATGCCATGCCACTTGCATGCCAACCTATCAACGCCACCATGCTGGCTTTCCCTATGTGGCTACCAAAAACGAAGGCATAGGACAATCAGCGGTCGCCCTTCAATCCCAGGAGAAAACCCTAGCCGTCCAAGGTTACCAGATAACACATGGTAACCTTTGGCCCGAAACCCTATTTTGGACACGCCAAACCTCTCCAAGGCATGCCAACCTAGCCGCGCCACCATGATGGCCTTCCCTATGCGGCTACCAAAAATGAAGGCGTGCAATAATCAACGGTCTCCCTTCAATCCCAGGAGCAAATCCTAGCCGTCCAAGGTTACTAGACAACACATGGTAACCTTTGACCCGAAACCCTAATTTGGCCGCGCCAAAATGCACCAAGGCATGCCATGCAAACCTAGCCGCGCCACCATGATGGCCTTCCCTTTGCGACTATCAAAACGAAGGCGTGCGACAATCAACAGTTGCCCTTCAATCCTAGAAGCAAATCCTAGCCGTCCAAGGTTACCAGACAACGCATGGTAACCTTTGACCTAAAACCCTAATCTGGCCATACCAAACCGCGCCAAGGAATGACATGCCAATGGTATGCCAACCTTTCCACGCCACCATACTAGCCTTCCATATGCGGCCACAAAAAACGAAAGCGTGCGACGATCAACGACTACCTTTCCTCTTAAGATGCAAAATCTTGACCATCGAAGGTCACCAAGATAGCAAGTCTCCCAAGCTCGACTTTCCAGGCAACAACAATATGTTATATATATTCCATAAAAACATTCGAGACATCAACACATATCACAAACTGGGGGATCCAATTTGGGTATTGGTTGGGGGTTTACAGCGTGCGCCGTACACTACGCCCGTCATAAGGAAGTGTCATAAGGGTGAGGCGGTTAGTAAATACAGGGAGTTAATGGTGAAATGCTCTTTTTTATGGGACATCAACTCCATGCGTTAACGGTTACCACCTCCTCCAATTTACTCACCCATTTTTCCATTCCTTAATGAGACCGGAGTACGTTTCACTTCGAATTGTATAAATAGGTCTTACATATTTCCACCGAACAACAAGTTCATTCAGGAGCATACAACACCCAGAAAACATTTGTTAGATTCCCACTTTCTGATACAAGTCGTAGAAAACAACTACTCTTCCAGAAATCAACTATTCTGGTCTCATCACTTTCCTTGATTCGCTCCCCAAAACCAACCCATTCTCCTTAACTTTGTGACCGAGGAAAGTCTAGAACGACCATTTCTTGGTTTAGGCCGGACTTGTACAGATTGATCTCTCGGATCTAAAGTACTCCCTTGCAGTAAATTTTTTAGGGTTTAAATTCGTTTCTCACCCACACACCTGAAATTACCGAAATCAGCATAAACCATTTTCACCCGAAAACACTTGGCGACCACAGTGGGAGATTGATCTTTCGGTTACAATGTTAATTTTCGACCATCGATCTCATGCTTTAACTCAGAAATCAAGATGATAGAAAGAGGAGATACGCTCAGGGATCGACGACTCAGTTACCAGATGACCTGATTATCAGTCTTGATACGACGAGGGACAACTGGGGACTGCTTAGAGATTAAAAGCGAATAATCCAACCAGGGATTGACGACTCGATTATCAGATGAGACGACTGGGGACTTTCCATAATCACGGCGGTGCATCCCATAAAACTCGGTCTTACACCCGGAAGGTTCCCTTTTCATCAGAAGACCTGAAAAACCGAGTAAGTCTTACCTATACAAGATACATAATTTGCTATTTCAAGTTTTTACGGGAATAGTAAAACCGATAGCCATGTTATATTTCACCCATGTTATCTACCAACACACGGTTCCATGGTTTTCCTGGGATATTTGCGTCACTTGCAATCGTAACCAAGACAACATCATTCCCAAAACAATCCATTCCAAAACAATTCATTCCAGAAAAATAATCCAAAACCCTCAAGGTAACATTTGTCTATCAACCCAAAAAATCCAGGAAATCAAAACCATGAACTAGGCGTTTCGTTTTCTTTTGAAAAAAAAACAGTTTATGAAAGGCATACCGATGGCTGGGGTTTACAGCAGTTCAGAAGAAAAGTATTTTTACAGATTTATGGAAGGCGTACCTATGGCTAAGGTTTGGACCAACACACAAAAAAAAAAAAAAAAACAAGAGAACAAATTGAAAGAGAAACGTTGGAGTACATAGATGGAATATACTTACCCACTTTATTGCTACCGCTAACACCAGGACGTGATAATAAAGATACAAAATAAAAAGAGGATCCAACCCCTTTCATAAGCATAACACTTTTTGGAATTCGAATAAGGAAAGGATTTCCTGTTTGAGCTACGTATGGAAAGAGACAACTGGGCCCGCAAGAACAACCCTCATGGTGCCCAACAATCCGCGCCACGCCAAGCCAGCATCGTGCCAAGCCAATAATTCGCTCCAAGCCAATGACTTTCCAAGCCAGTGCCATGCCAAGCCAACAGTCCGTACCATGCCCAGACAACAGTCCGCGCCATACCAAATCCTCCCAAATCACTGGGATACTTCGCTGCCTTCACGTTCTTCCCCCAAAGGTATGTCCCGAACAATTTCGCCAGCTTCACGAAACAGAGATTCAATTCTATTCAACGCCTCCCCATGATTAGAATACTGGTTTTCATCGATTCCAAAGTTCCTCCCCGAAAAATTAGAGACATGTCTGTCAATGGAAGGTCCCATTGTGCGCTACAAAACCAGAGAAATAATAGAGGATAGACACGATTTCATAATGACCTGTGCAAATGAAGGATACAAGATCATCTCTTATAACCAGCAGAGCGATGAGGTCCCGAAAAGGTAAGCCTCCTACTAGCCGCGGATTGAGGCATGATATCATATTCTAATGAAACCGTTTTCTACTAGCGAACACAAGGGAATGCCTGGCCACGTAAGGTAAATTAGGGTTTGGTGAGAAAATGAGAAAGTACATGTTTAAGACATCTTTCCCGCATCATTACTTCTCTGCCACCAGCACCGAGACTTGAAAAAAAAACGATAAGGTGACATGAGGAAGGAATAATGCCCCCTTTCTACGGGCATAACACTTGCGGGGTTTTGAATAAGGAAAGAACTTCCTATGTGAGTCACGCAGGGAAAAGAGACAACCATGCCTGCAAAGACAAGCCGCTACTTGGCCAGGCCATCGTGGCCATTACTTTCCGCGCCTACACTAACAACTCGTCGAGCCAGCGTTATGATGTTCCCTAACCCAGCCAAGATGATGCATAGCATACTAAGCCGACGATCTTTATCTCACCACTTCACGTTCTATACCACAAATAAAATCTATGCAAGGCTGCCAAACACATGGATCATGAACTCTCCTTACCTCTTGAGAAAGTTGTCACCTTCCCACGGAACTGAAGTAAGTTGTTGTCTTCCCGAAGCCAACGCTCACGCCATGCCAGGCCAACATATCAGAGCCCGCGCCAAATTTACGCTAGCGGTTCCTATTCCAAGTTGACCAATGCTAATGTATCGTTCTAAGCCAATCTAATGCACGCGGCTCCATTCCAAGCCACATGATACCTGCGGCTCCTATTCCAAGTTGACTAATACCGATGGCTCATTCCAAGCTAATCCAACGCTCACTGCTACTTTCCAAGCTGCACGATACCTGCGTCTCTCATTCCAATCCGATCCAGTGCTAACGACTCCAAGTCCAAGCCGACCAGTGCTAGCAGCTTCCCTTCATACCAAATCTACACTAGCGGCTCCATCCCATCCTAACCTGCAGTACTACGAGCAGAATTTATGCAAGGCTGCCAAACACGGGATCATGAACTCTCCTTACCTCTCAAAAAAGGATAGTCAGACTTTCCTAACCATCTTGCATGATTTATGTTTTGATTTTGTCCTTATCTGTCACCATCTTATGCTTACCTTGCAACAATGCCCATGTTCCGAGCTAAGCAAGGGACTTAATGTTGATGGTGGTTTTTAGCTTAGGGTTAAAATCGTAAAACCCTAGTCAGACAGTGACGTCACATAACTTGAGTAATAATGTCTCCACTAAGCGCATTTATTGAACCCTTTAATATGTCTGCGATAAAATTACCATGGTACTTTTTTTTAATACTATTTAGGGTTTCGATAGGCCAAACCCTAATTCCCACACCACTGTGCCAATGGAAAACCATGTCAGCCACATCCACTGCGCCAAGGCATGCCAACCATGCTAGCCACACCACCGTGCCAATGACAAACCATGCCAGCCAAATCCACTGCGCCAAGGCATGCCAACCATACTAGCCACACCATTGTGCCAATGGAAAACCATGCCATCCACATCCATTGTGCCAATGCATGCCAACCATGCTAGCCGCACCATTGTGCCAATGGAAAACCATGCCAGACACATCTACCGCGCCAAGGCATGTCAACCATGCTAGCCGCACCACTGTGCCAATGGCAAACCATGCCAGCCACACCTACCGCTCCAAGGCATGCTAATCAATCTAGCCAATCCAACCGCACCTTTCCTTGTCCCTAACCGTGCTAGTTTCACCATGCGCCAATGGCATGTCAAACCTTTGGCCCTATGTGTGCCAATGACATGCCACCCACCTTGCCACGCTATACCGTCTTGGCCTTCCCCATGCAGATACCAAAACAAAGGCCTGCAATAATCAACGACCATCTTTCCATTTAAGATGCAAATCTTAGACATCCAAGGTCACTAACCAACGCATGGTAACCTTTGGCCCAACGCCAAAACCGTGCTAAGGCATGCCGACCATGCCACATGTGCCAATGGCATGCCGTGCTAGCCACCTTGCCGCACCTAACCAATACCATGCCGTCCTTCCCTGTTGTAGATGGTGGATTTTCGATAAAGGCTAAAATCGTAAACCCATACTTATATGTGCTCCTGATCCAGCAATTATACGAGTATTGAGGATCATGTCTCTTATCCAAAGCGTGAAAGCTCATGCCATAAGAATCTGTGATTGAGAACACTATCTCTCAGAGTATATATAGATTTGCGGTGTCTCAGATGAGGCAATATGAATACTGAGCAATTTCAGTGATTACTTCTATATGTAATCGAAAGATTGGACGGCTCCTAGACAACTTGCATGTTAGTATAGAGCAATAACGTCTTCAGGATGTAATAACGTTTTCCCTGACTATATTAAAGAAATATGATGCTTCAACAAGATCATATCGCTCACAATTGATGCTCCTAGACGATCGTACTAATATAGAGCCATCAATTAATCATTCTCAGAACCATTAGATTCATTAACTGAATCCCTGAAAAATATTTAATATTTTTTATAATATTTCGTTACTTCAATTTATGGTTCTTCCCAGCATAATTCCATGGGTTAGTAATAAATATTCAACACACGGGCATCCGAGTTACCTTCGAGTAAGCCCCGACCAAAATGGTGTAGATGTATTTGACAAATAATGCATTAACAAGCACCTGAATGAACAAACAAGTATTTCAAAATACGATGAGACGATGAACCTTTGCAAATAGGAAAGAAAATAATAAAAATAAAATATTCACCAAGGCGCTGAGGGACTGGACACACCGGTCGTCCAGTCATGTCGTGGCTAGTCCCACGCCCAATTTTATATTTTATCATATTTTATCTATTTTCTTTGATCTCATGAAAATCCCTTCATTTGAACAAATATCATTTGTTTTCAGGAAACTCCTCCGTTTCATGGTGTTTCCTTCGCATCAAGGAAATAATATAAAATTGGGAAAGGTGTCATGGGACCGTGTCTATTAGCCAGCCGGCTAGTCCCAAGTCATGGCCGGTCCCACACCTCATGGTTCCTCAATATTTTATTATTATTTCCCTAATCCCATGAAAACTCCTTAATCTCATGATATTTTCTTGATCCCATGAAAAATAACATAAAATTAGGGAAACCCGTATGACCGGGCCCTAGCCGGCCCCACACGTCCCATTTTACTATTATTATATTTTCATGTTTCCATAATCTCATGAAATTCCTTGATTTCATGATGTTTCCTTCAAATTATGAAAATTCCTTCAAATCATGAAATAATACATAAAATTAAGGAAAAATCACGGGGCCAGGCCCTAGCCGGCCAACCATGCCCAAGCCGGTCCCACACGTCCTTTTTTATTATTATTTTTTATGTTTTCCTCATCTCATGGAAACTCCTTGATTTCAACAAACTCCTTGGTTTTATGATATTTCCCTAAAATCGTGAAAAAATATTATAAAAATAAGAAAAATGACATGGGACCGGGCTCCTTGGCCGGCCGGCCATATCTTGGCCATAGCCGGTCTCACACTCCATGATTCTCTCATTTTTTATTATTTTTCTTCATCTCATGAAGGTTTTTGACGGTTTCAGCAAAAATCCTTGATTTCTTCATATTTTCTCAAATGATTGCTCTAACGCACACCGAAAAATATCAAAATTCTCAGAATTGAGATACGAACACTTTGTTGATGTGAGAATGTTACCTTGACCGACCAAGGTTAGCTCTTTGGCTTACAAGAAGCCGGTCCCATATATTTTCACAGTTTGACCTAATTTGCTCAATTGCTCGTATTAGGTCCAAATAACTTGGAACATCATGAAACGATCGTCATTCGATCCTGTGACCACCCAGTGTCGGTTTCATGACCCCTTGGTTGGTCCATTATCTCTTCATAATTAATTAGGTTTTATCACCTAAGGTTCAGACGAGCATTATTTTAATAAATGATTAAACCATCATTTAATCATCCTTTCATTAACAAATCAACTGGTCTTCAGGAGACCTTGATATTTGCTCACGTGAGCATCTGGGCACTACATGGTCGACCCATAGTCCCATGTATCCGGTCCCTTCTTCGTTATGTGGTTAATTTTCAATAAATCATCAATTGATCAAATTAGGGTTTTGAGTCCATGGTTCATAATTCCAGATTCAAACACTAATAATTTTACGTTGATATCATGACCAACATTTTATTATACTCGGTCCAGTTGCCAGTATTCTGATTTAATACTTTATTTTGGTCACGCTACCAATTTTCCATCAAATGAGCAATACTTGCTCAAATCAAGGAATATTGGTTCAACTATCAATATTCAACAATTCATCGAATGAGCAATATTTTCTCATTTACGTATTATATCCCTGTCTCAACAGACATGTTCAATTCATGAGTCTCAGAATATTTTCAAATCATGTTCGACTCAATAATACAAGGACTTATCGTCCCATGACGTCATGAAGTCAGCAACTGACTAACTAAATACACGTCTGCCCTGCAGACTCCACAATCACACGAGACATCAATCGTGTCACATGAGGGATATTAACTAGGGTTTTGGTCTGGCGGTCTACGTCACGTGTGTTCATACACACGATGAGAATGTGAGCAAGTCATGCAATCAGTTGGAGGAGTTAACAAAGTAGTGGATGGAAAATCAACCAAGTCTCCGCACGTTGAGCAACTGGTTTTAACACGATTTCCACTTCCCCATTATTTGATTCCATCAACTGTCACACTTTATGGGATCATGGTGTTTACAATTCTAGCAATATAAATAAATCTCTGAATCATGATTGAAACAAGGACAATCTCAAGTAAAACAGACAACACAAGATTAACAATCCAACTCTCAACAGAGCAAATTCAATCATTCAGAACTTATCTTATTTTCTGAATACACAATACACCTACTAGCTTCGATAACCATTGATCTTACACATTTCTCAACTTCCTTCTTACAGATCGACCCATCCTCTCTTGTGACCGAATTTACTCTGGAACGGCCACTGTCTTGGTTTAGGCCGGAGTACTACAAATTGATCTCTCGAATTCAAAGCACTCCCTTATTGCAGTGCATCTGTGTGAGGTTAAGCATTTTGCTCGGTTCAAGGAGTCTCCTCCGCACGGTCATCTCCTTAATTCCATAAAAACCAGCAAATCATTTTGCCCCATCTACACCTGTACGGTCATCTCCTCCGCACGCTACCAAAATGAAGGCGTGCAACAATCAATGGCCACCCTTCAATCCTGGATGCAAATCCTAGACATCCAAGGTCGCCAAACAACGCATGGTAACCTTTGGCCCAAAACCCTAGTTTTGGCAACGCCAAACCCACGCCGTCCATGCCATCATGACGATGGCTACCAACACCCCTCTTGAGATCTTCCTGAGTTTTACTTTCGGGCTGTTTTCACCTCCCGAACGAGCTCAAAACCTAAATATTCCCGCGTGGGAAAATATGAAATTCTTTTCCGTGCAGAATGGAGGGGCGGAGCATCAAAGTCCGAGTCCGTATGAGAATTCTACATCGATCCTAGTGAAGGGCATTAATTAGGGTTTCAGCATGCCAAACCCTAATTTATATAAAGCCACATGCGCTTCCCTTCCAAACCATGCCACTGGATACCAAACGAAGGCCTGCGACGATCAATGACCACTCTTCCATCTAAGATGCAGATCTTACCCATCCAAGGTCACCAGCTAACATATGGCCACCTTTGGCCCAACGCCAAAATCTTAACTTAGCCACGCCTAACCATGTTAAAGCCATGACCGGTCATGCTTTCATGCCGCTGGCTACCAAACGAAGGATTGCAATAATCAACGGCTACCAGATAACGCATGGTAACCTTTGACCCAAAACCCTAGTTTGGCCATGCCAAACCACTCCAAGCTGGCCTTCCCTATGCGGTCACCAAAAACGATAGCGTGCAACGATCAACGGTCACCTTTACTCTTGAGATGCAAAATCTCAACCGTCGAAGGTCACCACGCAAGTCTACCAAGCTCAACTTGCCAAGCAACAACAAACATGCTACGTGTTTTCTACAAAAACATTCGAGACAAAAACGCGTGTCACAAAATGGGGGATGCTCATTGGATATTGGTTTGGCGGTTTACAGTGTGCGGCGTACACTACGCCTGTTATAAGAAAGTATGATAGAAACATTTTTGTGTCTGATTTAATCTCAATTGTATATATTGTTAGTGCTCGATTTTGTATTTATTATGGTTTTTTATATTTTTGTAGGCGTTTTTGGAGAAATAATCTCTTGCAGAGAAATTGGCTTGAAAAGTGACATTTGGACCGCTGAGGGAAATTACTAAAGGCACCTCGAAAGTACATTGAAGGCACCCCAGAAAAGTTCTATTTGCACCCAGAAAAATTGTTGAAAACACCCAAGAAAAATGCTAAAGGCACACTACTGCTAGATAAGGGCACCCCAGGTTATGCGCTAAGTAGACTCTGGAGTTGGTTAAGAGGCACCTTCCCCTACCTTTTGAATTTCCAGTTTGGCGGGAAAAGAAGAGTTTCAAATGGCATAATTTAAGGTTGAATTTTTGGGGGATTTTCGAGAAGATTCAATCGCTAGAAATAGTTTGGATGGACTTATAATGGCTAAACAGGGCTGGTATAGGCCTCTACATTGACTTAACTGGGATGTATCATCGAGATCAAGCTACACAAATGCGGGAAGAATAATATTCACCTGCGAACTCCCTGAGTTGGATTAACACGAGATTTTCTCATGGATTTTATTCGGACCAAGTTAGTGGTCCTGGTTTGATAAAACAGGGATGGTAATAGAGATTAAATCGAAACAAGGGGGATTAGCATTAGTTCTCGACAAAACAGGGGCTAGGAAAGTTACGGGAAGTTTCTGGATTCGAAATAAGGTAGTTATGTGGGTTCTAGGAAAGGATATTCTCTGAAGATTTATTTTTATCAATTTTGGACAGAGTTTGGAAAGTATGGAACACTTCAACCACGTAGGAGGAAAGAAAAAAAATATTTCCGGAGAATAACCGTGACTTGGCCGTGAAGAGGAAGAAACATATTCCGAGAGATTTGAGAGGCTGTGGTGTATAAAAGGTGTTCGTTAGAGTACCAGAGGGGTGTCGAGACCTAGGAGTAGTTTTGGAGGTTGGGGCCGATCTCAGAGTTGAAGAACAGAAGTTGCAGTTGAGTTCTGCAAGTTTCAGAAGGAAGAAGACGAAGAAGAACAATCGACGTAACACAACAATCATATATTAAACCGCAGGATAGAAGTATCATTGTTCAACAGTAATAGATCACATGTCATTAGCTATCGTCTTTTCTCTATAACAATTCAACACCCGGATTGTAACGGGGACGTCTGTAACACTTCTACAACGTTGCAAAACTCTGTTTTCATATATTTCTTCAATAAAAACACCTTTTGAGCCATGTTTCTATCTTTTGAGCGTGTTTTCACCATGAGGAGCTAAACCCCAACACTGGGACAATGGAGGAAGCCATTCTTTACGCACGTGGTAATTATATTTAATTCTTATATGACTTTTGCACTGATTAAAATTGAATTATGGTTTTGATTAATTAGTTGTTATCTCGTTTGATGGGTCATGCTTGCTTAGATGTTTTGATGTCCCATGCTTAGGACTTACAACTAATATTTTGAGAATCAACCTTGGCAAAAATAAGAGTCTATGTATTTATTTATTGAGCTATGATTGTTAAAATAATTAATATTTGAACCTTGTGTTATGAGTTTGGTGGAATCCTGAGTCCTAGTCCTCTCGATATTTGTGACAATCTTTGTATATATTTCTTTGTTTATATTTTTAAGTCTTAAATCAAACCTCAATGAGTCTGAGAGGAACGACAACTTTACTACCACTTTTGTTTACAACAACTTTCAAAATTACACCAATTTTTGGCGCCTCCGACGCGGACTTGTTTTTAGGTTAGGTTTTAGATTTTTGTCTAGGTTTATTTTTTTTTTCTTTTTTTTTTGTTTCTTTTGTTAGATTTTACTCTGGGTATTTTTGTTTTTGTTGTGCAGGTTTTGCTGGAAACTAAAGGTGGAAAGTTGGACTTGCCTAAAAGAGCAGAAAATCTCAAACTTTTATTTATTTATTTATTTTTGTTAGCTTTTATTTTTGGAACTATTATTTTATTTTTATTTATTTTTTAATATTTAAAAAAAACACAAACACGAAAGCACATGTGCACTTCATATTGCATCGTCTGGCACCGATTAGTTGGAAAACACGTGGTTTAGTACGGTGAACCCTTTGGGCGTTATCATCCGAAACACCACAAGCCTTAGCCTCGTACCTTTGACCAGTCTCTGACTGTAGGTATATATTGCTAAAGGTAACCCAAGCTTACCCTATATAGTCAACCCCAGCATTTGCATTTGCACGTGCACATAAAAATGTCGAACTGGTATTATAATAGCCAATATAATGATTATTCGACTGAGCAACATGGGCATTATCCTTATTATGACCATAGTGTTAATAGTGGTTGGGAACGCCATCCTTTTGAAGGATATGGGTCATACCATGGTGAGCCCAATTACTATCCACATGCATATCGGTCATACGAGCAAGATTCTTACACTTCTCCTCGACTAGAAGAGGCACGTAGGATACTTGAGAGAACACGTAAGTTACTTGAGTCAGAACATAGGTTAGCGGACACAAATGACTTGGTTATGGACGAAAGAACTGTAACAATGAGTGAAACTTCTTTAGAAGATAACCTCAGGAAGTTAGCTGAGTCAACATGTAAGTTAACTGAGTCAACACGTGAGTTTGAGTTAGAAACGGAAGAAAGAATTGCTCGACTTACACTGAATTGCCAATACTTTGCTTCAAAAATCGCCCTTGAAAATGAGGAAATTTTTTATTTACATAATCAAGATGACGAGTTTAGAATTGGAAACAATACTTTAGATAAGGTTCAATCATCTTCATATTACTATGATGATGAGGATAGTATTAATGATGACGAGGATAGTATTGATGAAGAATTTGAAATAACTAAGCATAGTGATCAGGAATATGTTACTCCAATTGAGCTTAATAATGATAATGTTTCTAGTTCAAATCCAAATAATTTTAATAATTATTCACCTATTCAAAAGGACGAGGATTTGACTAGAGATTCTACCATTTTAGACGATGTATTATTCCCTTTTGATTACGAAGCCAATGATGGTTTAGAGGAACGAGTATATTTAGAGTCTAGCGATTTAGAAACAATGGACTTAGAAAAAGAAAATAAACTCGTAGAGATGAGTGAGGATGAACCTGACTTAGAAGAATCAATTGACCATTTTCAGGAATCATATGACCTTGAAATTAGGGAAGTGGTGACTAGTATTTCTAGAGACACTGAAAACTCTAAGTTTGGGGGTGATTATCATTCTCCATGTGCTTTAACTCTTAGAAAGGTCCCTCACTTGGGACTCGACATATGTGCCTCAGCCATTTTAAAAGATTATCTTCATACACGTTTTCCTGAACCTAGTGATGTCCATAAGGAAGTTCAGTTGTTAGAAACCCATCCTCTGGTTGATGTGGTTAGCCCAGGCTATGATACCCAAATTGATTTTGTTTTCCCACCAAATATTTTTCAACCAATTGTGGGAATGTATGAATTTCAAATGTGTCAGTTATTAAGTTCTGAGACTAAACCTAATTATTTTAGGAAAATAGAATCGACACATTTGCGTAAGAATGACCACTACTCTCATTATGGTCAACTGTGTAAGTCAAATCTGATTGACTTAGAGGATCCTCAATTATTTCGGTTATTATTGTGTGCTTCTAAATTTTTCAGACCTTAGAACCTGATCTTTCAGATCTTACTTATGAGGAGGTGCATCCCATGAAAATATTTTATTTAGACCCCTTTATAGAACCTGAACCACAACTAGATGTAGTTGTCTTAAAAAGGAAACTAGGAAAGGGTGTGCTATGTTTATTCACTTTCTTATTTTGCTGCAGTTTCCTTTTATCTGTGTTAACACTTTTTGATGTAGATGATCCATAGTTGTTTCGGCTATTGTTATATGATTCGAGGTGATTAATTCTTTCATGTTTCTGGCTGAAGACGTTAAACTTAGCACTTCTTGGGAGGTAACCCAATATTCATGCAACACGGTAATATCTTTCCTTATCTCTTTTGCTTCAAATGGTAACAATTTATCCTTATTCATGCATTTAATTTTATCTTTAGAGCATTGAGGACAATGTTAGATTTAAGTTTGGGGGTATGGGAGAAACTTTTTAGTTATAATAAATAAACTCCAGAACCTAGAAATTTATGCTTATTAAGGATGACACTAACTAATCTAAGTGGATGGAAGCACTTTGGTTGTAGGAGTGGAGGAACCAATTTGATTAGATGGAAACATCTAAAGAGTCTATTCATAAAAGCACAAAGCTCAGATGTTAGAAATAACTTGGTAGTTTCGCCATATTTCGTTGAGTCCGTTTCACCTCTATTTTTATTTTGTTTTTCTTTTAAAATATGTTTCTCTAAGTGATTAAGTGGGGCTCACGATTCAAGTTGTTACCACTGCTAGGGTGAAATAGAGTGATTGAGTTACTAAAAAAAATAATAAAAAAAGAGACAAGACCAATTAGACCAAATGGAATAATAAAAAAAAAAAAAAAATTATTAACACTTGGGAATAGCAATATGTGCGTGTTTTCCCTGTCTCCGTCGCCTAAACAAGCGTGGAAAGCAGGATCCATGGGAACTATCATGTAATCTGCTGACAAGAAGCATGCGCTTGGATCCAAAAGATCTAATCATGCAGCTAAAAAAAAAAAGGTTAATATTGTTAAAGTTCAATGAATAAATTGACCGCTGGTTCCCTTGTATATGCCAGACGAGTTGATCTAGAATTAGGATTATCGACCACTGGTTCCCTTGTATATGCCAGTTGCATTGATATTAGTCAGACCAGTATCTCAGTCCATTATGATAGGTTCATTTTGGCAGTAGCCTTCAGACAGATATGAGAAATACCGTTCACTTATTCAACATCAAAACCATCTATGTTTTTCTATATCCATCTCTTAATCTATCCATGTGATTTGTTGACTCCGGATATTGATATCCATAGTGCGACTATCCGAGTAGAGCTTTGTCACTTTATATGAATTTTAGTATGCTTGAGCGCAAACTCGTGTACAACAATTGGAATTTCGCATCAGGGTACTTCCTCTTGTAGTCAATAAGTATGCCAACCAATGAGATTCTTTAGTGCCATCCAAGGTTCTGCGTAGATATCTAGGGTCTGGAGAAAAGGTTTTGTGGGTATATCTCTTGTAAGCCCTCCTGAGACTATACCTCGGCCACTAGGGCAACCTAGGGGTTTAAAGGCTTATTGCATATGCTAAATGCAATCGACGATGCCTGCGACAATGAGTTAAGATTTTTATATTTGATTTGCTCGGGACTAACAAATAATAAGTTTAGGGGTATTTGGTAGACACACATTTGTGTCTGATTTAATCTCAATTGTATATATTGTTAGTGCTCAATTTTGTATTTATTATGGTTTTTTATATTTTTGTAGGCGTTTTTGGAGAAATAATCTCTTGCAGAGAAATTGGCTTGAAAAGTGACATTTGGACCGCTGAAGGAAATTACTAAAGGCACCTTGAAAGTACATTAAAGGCACCCCAGAAAAGTTCTATTTGCACCCATAAAAATTGTTGAAAACACCCAAGAAAAATGCTAAAGGCACACTACTGCTAGATAAGGGCACCCCAGGTTTTGCGCTAAGTGGACTCTGGAGTTGGTTAAGGGGCACCTTCCCCTACCTTTTGAATTTCCAGTTTGGCGGGAAAAGAAGAGTTTTAAATGGCAGAATTTAGGGTTGGATTTTTGGGGGATTTTCGAGAAGATTCAATCGCTGGAAATAGTTTGGATGGACTCATAATGGCTAAACATGGCTGGTATAGGCATCTACATCGACTTAACTAGGATGTATCATCGAGATCAAGCTACACAAATGCGGGAAGAATAATATTCACCTGCGAACTCCCTAAGTTGGATTAACACGAGATTTTCTCATGGATTTTATTCGGACCAAGTTAGTGGGACTGGTTTGATAAAACATGGATGTTAATAGAGATTAAATCGAAACAAGGGGGGATTAGCATTAGTTCTCGACAAAACAGGGTCTAGGAAAGTTACGGGAAGTTTCTGGATTCAAAATAAGGTATTTATGTGGGTTCTAGGAAAGGATATTCTCTAAATATTTATTTTTATCAATTTTGGACAGAGTTTGGAAAGTATGGAACACTTCAACCGCGTAGGAGGAAAGAAAAAAAATATTGCCGGAGAATAACCGTGACTTGGCCGTGAAGAGGAAGAAACATATTCCGAGAGATTTGAGAGGCTGTGGTGTATAAAAGGTGTTCGTTATAGTACCAAAGGGGTGTCGAGACCTAGGAGTAGTTTTGGACGTTGGGGCCGAGCTCAGAGTTGAAGAACAGAAGTTGCAGTTGAGTTCTGCAAGTTTCAGAAGGAAGAAGACGAAGAAGAACAATCGACGCAACACAACAGTCGTATATTAAACGGCATGATAGAAGTATCGTTGTTCAAAAGTAATAGATCACATATCATTAGCTGTCGTCTTTTCTCTGTAACATTTCAACACCCGGATTGTAACGGGGACGTCTGTAATACTTCTACAGCGTTGCAAAACTCTGTTTTCATATATTTCTTCAATAAAAACACCTTTTGAGCCATGTTTCCATCTTTTGAGCGTGTTTTCACCATGAGGAGCTAAACCCCAACACTGGGACAATGGAGGAAGCCATTCTTTACGCACATGGTAATTATATTTAATTCTTATATGACTTTTGCACTGATTAAAATTGAATTATGGTTTTGATTAATTAGTTGTTATTTCGTTTGATGGGTCATGCTTGCTTAGATGTTTTGATGTCCCATGCTTAGGACTTACAACTAATATGTTGAGAATCAACCTTGGCAAAAATAAGAGTCTATGTCTTTATTTATTGAGCTATAATTGTTAAAAGAATTAATATTTGAACCTTGTATTATGAGTTTGGTGGAATCCTGAGTCCTAGTCCTCTCGATATTTGTGACAATCTTTGTATATATTTATTTATTTATATTTTTAAGTCTTAAATCAAACCTCAACGAGTCTGAGAGGAACGACAAATTTATTACCACTTTTTTTTACAACAACTTTCAAAATTACACCAAAGTGTCACAAGGATGAAGAGGTTAGTAAACACAGGGAGTAATGGTGAAACGTTTTCTTTTATGGAACATCAATTCCATGCTTTACCGATTACCACCTCCTCCCATTTACTCACATGTTATCCATTTCTTAATGAGACCAGAGTACGTTTCATTCCGACTTGTATAATGGGTCTTACCTATTTCCACCGAACAACAAGTTCAGGTAAAGAACATACAACACTCAGAAAATATTTGCTAGCTCTCCATCTGTTAGCTTCCCACTTTCTGATACCAGTCGTAAAAGAACTACTCTTCCAGAATCAACTATTCTGGTCTCAACACTTTCTTTGCTTCCCTCCCCAAAACCAACCCTTCTCCTTCACTTTGTGACCAAAGCAAGTCTGGAACGGCCATTTCTTGGTTTAGGCCGGATTTGTACAGAATGATCTCTCGAATCTAAAGTACTCCCTTGCAGTATATTGTTTAGGGTTTAAACTTGTTTCTCATCCACACACCCGAAATTACCAAAATCAGCAGAAACAGTTTTCACCCTCAAACAACTACCCAAACACTTCAAAAGAGAGGATTGCAAAGTTGTTGTATGAAATAATACTCAAAATTAGATCAAAAATCAACACTTTCGGTTCTGAAAGTATGAAAAGTTGGCAAGGTGGACGAATGAAGATGATGCCGACTTTATTTTTTTAACACACAGGAGACGACAGAAAATTTATTAGTCGGCAAGGTCATCAGAAAAAACCCTGCCGGCTGTTGAGAAAAATGTATTAGTCGGCAAGGTCTTCAAAAAAAACCTTGCCAGCTGTTAAAAAAAATTAGTAGTCGGCAAGGTCTTCATAAAATACCTTGCCGGCTGTTGAAAAAAATTATTAGTCGGCAAGATCTTCAAAAAATACCCTGCCGTCTGTTGAAATTTTTTACAGTCGCCATGGCTGTTATGAAAAGTCGGCAAGATATGCATGTTACGACCTTGCCGACCAAAAACACAGAAATCACAATTTTCGATTTTTAACCTGATATAACAATCAAATCACACAACACAATGATGGGTTTGAGTTTAAACATCATTTATAGTCTTCTTTTCGCTGGTAGAGTCAACAACAATTTTTTTGGAAAATCAAAGTTGAAGATTTTTATATGGCTTTGGTTGATGGAAGATGAAGATGAAGAAGAAGAAGAAAAGATTAAGAGTTGTTTAGTTTTTTAATTTTAGGGTTAATGAAATTAAGAAATGGGTTTATTTTTAAGATTTAATTAGTTCAAGGGTATTAAAGTGAAATCATCCTTTTTAATAATGACACACCATGTCTCCTTGAAATTGGGTATACCCCAATCAAGCTAGGAAAACTAACGTGCGAGTAATTTAACAAATTTCAAAAGAACGGGGACATTTTTTATTGTTGGGTTCCTGAGAGAGGGGTACTTTATCAAAATTCTCATGATTTTATTATGTTCTTTTATTTATTTATTTTGATTTTAACATTAATGTATATGATTTAAATTAAACACATAATGTGCCATAAAATAACCTGGCTTGATTGGGGTATATCTAATTTCAAGGGGACATGGTGTGTCATTATTAAAAAGAGTGATTTTACTTTAATACCCTTTAACTAATTAAATCTTAAAAATAAACCCATTTCTTAATTTCAACAACCCTAAAATTAAAAAACTAAACAACTCTTAATCTTTTCTTATTCTTCTTCTTCTTCTTCTTCATCTTCCATCAACCAAAGCCATATAAAAATCTTCAACTTTGATTTTCCCAAAACATTGTTGACTCTACCAGCGAAGAGAAGACTATAAATGATGTTTAAACTCAAACCCATCATTGTGTTGTGTGATTTGATTCTTATATTAGGTTAGAAATCGAAAATTATGATTTCTGTGTTTTTGGTTGGCAAGGTCGTAACATGCATATCTTTCCGACTTTTCATAACATCCATGGCGACGACTGTAAATTTTTTTCAACAGCCAACAAGGTATTTTTGAAGAGCTTGCCGACTAATACAACCGACAGGGTATTTTCAACAGCCGGCGTGGTATTTTTCAACAGCCGGCGGTTTTTTTTTTTGTAGACCTTGCCGACCAATATTTTTTAATAGCCATCTCATGTGTGTCAAAAAAAATAAAGTCGGCATGTTCTTCATTTAAATACCTTTCCGCCCAAATATAGTCGGCATGTTCTTCATTCGTCGACCTTGCCGACTTTTCATACTTTCAGAACTGAAAGTGATGATTTCTTCTTTGATTTTGAGTATGATTTCATACAACAGATTTGCAATCCCCTTTTTAGAAGTGTTTCGGTTGTGTGCTTCATTTTCGTTGCAAGAGATATTCTTAAAAAAAAAAAAAAAAATTCATCAAAAATCATCCCACAAAAGTTCAATCAAAAACAAAATTCCATAACTTAAATTCATAAGTTTTAATCTATTCAATCAATTTAAACTTAATTAATTAATCTAATCAAAATTTTAGTGTTAATTAAATGAGGGCAATTTTGCTATTTTGAAAATATTTGGTTAAGGGGTGACCTCTTTTGCTTCAAAATGACCCTATTTTGTCTCATTTGGTATACCCCAATTAATCTGGGTATACCCCAATCAAGCCAGGTAAAATAATTAGAATATAATTTGAATTGAAAATAAAATCTCTAGATATTTGATACTACACACTTATTTTAGAAATTTAAAGTTAAATTTGGTATGTTTCGATATAGTAATAACTTATTAATTTATCGATAAATTAATACTTCTCTAAATTGATAGAATTTAGCAGTCTTAAAACTATTAATTTATTGAAGTTTATTGTAAGTATAATCTTTTAAAAACTAGAATTGGGGATATTTTGAACAAATGCTCATCAATTATTAAGTTTTTTTTTTCCCATGGATGATTCCATGATTTTGAACTGTATTATCATGGTCAACACCATAACCTGTACATTGCTAATGAAAACTTGAGAGTATGAAATATCTTATATTGAATTTTAAGTATATTTGAGAATTTTGTATGCGCAACATTCTTTTTTTCCTTCTGAAAAAGAGGTATTAATTATTAACATCTTATTAACTAATTATTACTATTTTTAATAAAAATGTCATTATTTCTTACATATAAATGGTTGGAAGCCGAGCAACAAGTTGTACCCCGACGCCTTTCTGGATAGCCAGTCCTATCCTATGAAAGAGAAAACTACCCACTTTGCTTTTTGCATCATAACTAGCAAAGCAGTTCTTTAATCTCAACAATAAGGAAATCATATCATCTCCAAGTTCTCCTAATGTTGTAAAAGCTAAAACACCGAACCCATAACCATGAGTTGTACATTTCTCTAAGTATTTGTTGCATTTACGGGTGGTGGCTGCGGAAAGAGCATGACCTGGTGTAAAACTACAAATCCCTCCTCCTGCAAAAGGTGAGACACCCGTGACATCGAAGCACACGTCCCGGCCATTCTCCCAATTATAGACAAGTAAATCATCGGGTCTCAAAGGTGGGTTAGTGTCCGACAAGAAGGTCATAGGAACTTCCTTTCTTGCAGCGACTCCGGCCTTACAGAAAATGTCCATCACCAATCTGTATTGAGTTATAAATAAATTTATTATCAAATAATTATTTTATAAATACTATATAATATTAAAAAGTTTAAAGCACCCTTCAATTAAAGACTTAATTTATAAAGAACACGCAATTGGTGGATATATAAAGTAATTGGGAGATATGAATTAATATCACATCTAATAGTTTCTTCTGAGGGGTGTTTTTTATAGGCGGAAATACTAAAATGCCCTTTAGAATAAATAAAATTTAAATCAAACTGTTTATGGGTGAAAACTATTTCTGCCGGTTTTGGTAATTTGGGGTGTGTGGATGAGAAATGAGTCTAAACCTTAAACAAATGCACTGCACGGGAGTGCTTGTAGATTCGAGAAATCAATCTGTGCAAATCTGGCCTAAACCAAGAAATGGCCGTTCTAGACTTGTTTCGGTCACAAAGTGAAGGAGACGGGGTTGATCTTAGGGAGGGAAGCGAAGAAGGTGTTGAGATTGTGAAGGTGTTTATGTATGACTTGTATCAGAAAGCTGAACTGGCTTGAAGGATGAAGGTTATCAGTTCCGGTGTTTGAATACGATTGTATCAACACTTGCCTCTGTTGTCTTGTCTTGCCTTGTTCCAGTTTGGAAAATAGGGAGGATAACCTATTTATACAAGTCTTTAATCCTAACCCTCGTATCTCGTGGGAAATTAAAAAAGTGGAGTGATGGAGTAGTGGAGTCATGTGTTAGTGTCACACGATTAGTCTTGCCCACTTCTCCCATCATCACTAACCGTCCAAGACTTCCTGACACGTTCTTGTGATGGCGCGTTATGCGCTGCACGTTGTAAACCGCCAGACCAATACCCAGTATGTATCCCTCAGTTTGTGACATGATTGATGTCTCGAGTATGTGGATCGTGGGACCCACATAAAGTAGCATGTAATGCTAAGTTATTTTAGGAAGTCGATACTTGTGAAGTATCGTGTGTATTCTATGCAGGTACTGCATCGAGTATATTCAGCATGTATGAAGCATCGTTGTTTTAGCGTCTCAAAATAGCCTCATGTCCAGCCTACTTCATGTGATGGTTTGGAGGTTGCGCAAGCAAGTCCTCCCTTGGCCGGCCACATGGTGTGGTAGAGTGACGGGTGGTGATCACCATGACACCTCACTGACCAATTAACTCATGACCAAGGCTGTATAACCAATCCGGTGTAGTTGGACGGACAAGATGATCTTTGAGACACTCATCTGCGACCATTAGTGAAATTAGGGTTTTAGAAGAGGTACGCAAGAACCACTTTTCAGCTTGGTCGAATCCAAGCTTGGGACACGATTTTGGCATGGACGATCGGGCATGCGTGTAGATGGCATGCCGGTATACATGCCCATACCTCATTGTCCCGTGAAAGTGTGATCTGGACCACTCAATTTTTCCGGCAAAGAGGAGCGTTCAGGATTGATTTACGACAGAAGTTTGGTGCCGCAAATGCCGCGCGTCATGCCAACTTCGGGCACGCGTTTCAAGACGACCAAGCTTGGTCGGTCTTGACCGATTGATTTGGCGTGTATGCGGTAGGATGGTGTTCACGCCTATACCTTACTGTCCCATGGAAACGTGATCTAAGCCACTCAATTTGTCCGGCGAAGTTGAGTGGTCGATATCAGTTCGTGATTGGGAGGTGTGACCACGCTAGTTTGGACGTGCGAATTGGAACGACCAGGCATGGTATGCCTTGGCCGATCAGGTGTGGAGATAGATGGGTCCACGTTGATCATGTTGGTACTCACTGGACTTGATCAGTCGGCTCCTAAACCCTCCATTCGATCAGGAGAAAACGGACGTTTGCGATCAATGCAAACAATAATTAGGGTTTTGCCGGTGATCGGTTGTCAGCCGACACAAAAATAATTCACTTTCTTACTCAATAAAATATGAATGAAGTATAAAGTAAGGAAGAGTTTGTATCCACAGAGAGGCGATTGTAATTATCAATTTCTAGTTTCTTAGTAACCAAGATGGGGGATTTCTGATTTTTTGTAAAATAAAAGTAAAATAAAAGTAAAATAAAAGCAAAGTAAATAGTTGGAAGTAATCAATAGAGAAACATATTGGTCAAGGAATTCATCTTCAATCTTAAACATGTGCTTGCATATATGATTAGAATTACAATTTAATCTCTTTTATTATCAAAAGCCTAGAAAATCAAGAGAGCAAGATAATCTAATAATTTCCCAAGTTAATCAACACACACATTAGAGATGCGTATGTGAATTCTACCTAAAGAATAACCTAACGCCTTGCGTTAATCAAGTTCAATTCCCAGGAGGTTTAAGTTTTGGAAATAGGCTAATCAATGCAATTGTCATACATTGCGCATAACAATTCGGACAATGGTCAAACTATACATATGATTATAAGAGTGTATCACTACAAACTATAATCATATCATGCTACTTTTATTTGGGGTTATCGCTCGATGAAAAACCCTAAAATAGCTATGGACAAGATGCAAGTTCAATTAATTGGCCACTTAACTAAACAAACATCAAAACCCTATCACAATACATCAATCATGTGATATTAAAAACAGTAGATATATGAACGCTAATCAAGAGAGAAAACTAATGCATTAATCAAGCACAAGTTATAGATATAGAACTACATCCTTAACCAATAATATTAAGTTTAACTACTCATAGCTATGGAGTTCATCATAATCAATAATCAAATAAGGAAGATGAAACAAAAGCAAACCATAGAAGCGTAAGTTTCAGCGGCTCTCTCCTCTTCTCCAAGTAGAAAATACGTGATATCCCAAAAGTTGTAGAAGTCTTCCCTTTTATGTCTATTCTTAGGTCCAAAATTAGGTATAGTCTTCAAAGTCCATTAGTTGGAAATTCACCCGGCCCACGAGAGAGAGAAACCCGTGTAGAAATTCGGTCCCAAAATCGCTCGCCGGAAAATGGGTTTTTGGCTGGAAAGCGCCGCCGGTAACCTGAGATTCCTCTCCGTCGACGGAATATTCCTTCAGTCCACCGTTAGAGATAACATTCAAAAGTCAAACCGTTAGTCAACGGTCCAACTCAGTCCAGGCCAGGCCATTGCAATCTTGCATATGTATTATAGTGTGTTGCACCATCATTGCAGCTTCACTTGCTCACAGCCAGCCACGATGGCTGGCTCTTCCCTGTACTTAAGCTGCAGCTGTTGCTTCTGTTCATCCCTTCACATACACTGTCTCAGTCAGCCATGTTGGCCGTACAAATGCCGACTCTACCTGAGCCACTATGACCATTACCTGCAACCACAACTCACTGCCAACTGCTCTTTGTACCCACCAGAACTAATAATCCTCACTGCCATGCTCAATCAACTAGCATCCAAGACCCATTTCCTCCAATATCTTCTCAAAGCCACCAAACACAGCTCAAACATCATAACCACCAACCTACCAGCTCATTCATCTCGACTGCTCATTTGCCATAGCTTCAGTCATCACTGCAATAATAACCTGAACTGAATTTCTTCCATGCCTGCAATTCCACTCTATGAGCTCAAGCTGCCTGCATTTGAGTCTCCAACTGAAAACTGCAATCTAAAGTAATAACAGTTATCAATCCTAACATACATCTAGTCTTCTGCTGTAGATTCAATCACTCTTC
Organism: Papaver bracteatum; assembly: GCA_023529315.1. NCBI lineage: Eukaryota > Viridiplantae > Streptophyta > Magnoliopsida > Ranunculales > Papaveraceae > Papaver > Papaver bracteatum. The sequence continues at coordinate 2,119,074 of JAJJWX010004691.1, read as the reverse complement.
CCATTTCCATCTTAGTTGAACTGAAACCACCCACCAACAAATTCAGTTGAAAACATCTCTTAATTGCACCAGCTCTTTATTCTACAGCATCAACTCTGGCAGCATACATCTACTAGACCATTTCTTCTTAACAACAACAAATCTTAACTTAAGCTGCAACTCTATCTTCATGACTAGTGCTGCACCTGTTTCAGCTTGTTCACTACTGCATCAAAAAAAAACTCAGCAGCACTTCCACCACCTGAACCTAGCATTCATAATAAAACTAAATTCAGTTTTTAGCTCAACAGGTCTTCCCATTACAGTTCCCTGCAGCTCCATCCTTGGCAGATATCCACTCAAGCTGGAACCAGTATCATCACTGTAATACAGTTTCTCCAGCTCAACTTCATTGCAATTACAAATCAATTCAGGCTCCCATATCTTCACTGTGACCATGGAATCATCCTTGAACTTCACCACCTTCAAACCCTCTATACCAGATTGAACCATTTTTCACTATAAAATTGATTTCCATTTGAACACATAGCTACAATCACCAAATGATTTCTTCCCAGCTTCTGAGCTACCACCAACAACTCCACAGACCCATTTTAACTCTCTCAAATCCAAGTTGAACCCTAACCTGTAAATCCCATTATCATCTCAGATTCAATTTGAAATCGATTTCTGACCATTACCCATCTTCAATTCCATCTCAAAATTCAGTGGCACCAATACCCTAGCCAACTCTTGCAACAAATTCTCCTCCAATTTCAGTACCACCACATTACATCTCAATCACCAATTTAATCACCAAACCACTAACATCTTCCATGTCTTGATTTTCGGCCACAAACCCATTCAACAGCAACAACCAGTTCAATTTCACCATGAGGTCAACAGCCTCAGAACCCAGAAATCACCATTACTGTCTTGTTCTTCCCCACTCCTAAATCAGCAGCAAATTTCAGATTCAAAAATGAATATAGTGATACCCATTCAATTGAATAGAAAGCGACTTTCAACCCTAAGTCCATTCTCTACAGCAGCACCATTTACAACTCTCGATCTCTCCATTTCCTTCATAAATCGATCTGCTAAATCTTGGTTTCACAACAACAGCCGCTGCTATTTTATTTTCTCTTTCTCGATTTCCGAAAACAAATGATTGAGAAGAAATGCTTCTCAATTTTAGGTTTTGGTAATGATTTGGGCAAGGATTCAGACACCCCAGCTCTCTAGATAAGGGTCACCCAAACGGTAATCCCTTAACCTCTGCGGACCTGGCTTTAATGCTCCAATAAATTTGCCCCCTTAACCTTGACTGGGTCCCCGAAAGTATCGCCTAGGAAATGGCAGTTGTGCCCTTTTATGCTCCAATTGAACTCTTTCTCCTTCTTTAGAGTTCCTCCTCTAACAGCAACCGTCCCTTATTTCTCATATTCACTTACACTCTTCAATGAGAGTAATCACTAAAGTTGTCGTGCTTTTCAGACAAAAATTTGCATCACTAAAGCCGACATACTTTTCAGACAGAGATGAAGAAATAAAAGCAAATAATGAAACACATCCACCTCCAACGCTTTTGCCATGTTTCCTCCTTTATTGATCCAAATGACTCCAAAGTACCTAAATACTCAAAAACAAAACATAAGGTACATAATTTACAAGAAAACTAGCATAGAAAGCATAAACAATAGATAAATAATACGGTGTTTTAGACACCTATTAGCCGGCTGTGCGACATGCCCACTTTGGGCGCACGATATGGAACGACCAGCCATGGTTGGTCCTGACCAATCGGTCATGTGTGTAGGCGGGTCTACAGTGAGCGTGTTGACATGCTCTGGGCCCTTTGAATCTACATCTACATCCTCCATCTATGGATGCGAAGTTGGATGGTTGAGACTGTTTTGCGACACATGTAATGTGCCGAAAACCCTAATTTAGGGTTTTTCGTCCATACTGCTTTTGCTTGGACGGTTTGGAAAGCTATGCCACCCTTTTGGGGAGGCCGACCACGCGGGGCCCGCATTGAGTAGGTAGTGAATATTCCAATACCTGCTTGGGGGTCATGGATTCGATCTAAGCCATACAACCATGCTTGGTGAAGTTGAATGGTCATGATCATTTCTGAGACTGATATGAACAGTCCAGATTCAAATATGCTCAATCGGGTGTTGATGGCGGATTTTCATTTAAAGGCTAAAATTATAAAAGCCAAAAAATTATGCGCTAACATCTTGTAAAAGATAAAGCCATTAATAAGTGATGAATACTTCTTCACTAATTCACCTAGAATAGAGCATGTGGCAACAATCCCAGTCTGTGAATTAAATACAGCATTATTAATTAATGCATAACCAACCTTGTATTTCATGTACTCATTATCAGTGCGACATGACGACGGAGTGTTGTTCTCAGCAGAGCAACACGAACCTGCAAGCATTATAATGAAGCATGTATGAAATACCCGTACAGGCTGCAACGCTCGGTGTGCTATACTAGCCCGATTGAGCATATTCAAATCTAGACTGGCCATGTCAGTCTCAAAAACGATCATGACCATCCAACTTCACCAGCATGAATTGGATAGCTCAGATCGGATCCATGACCCAAAGCAGGTATTGGAATATTCACTACAGAACCAACGCGGGCCCCGCATGGTCGTCCTCCCCAAAAGATTGGCATAGCTTGCCAAAACGTCCAAGCTATAACATTATGGATGGAAAACCCTAAATTAGGGTTTGCGGCACATTACATGTGTCGCAAAACAGTCTCAACCATCCATCTTCACAGGTATAGATGGAGGGTGTATATGTAGATTCAAAGGGCCCAGAGCATGTCAACATAATCACCGTTGGCCCGCCTACATAACTGACCGATCGGTCAGGACCAACCATGGTTGGTCATCCCAGTTCGTGCGCCCGAACAGAGAATGACGCACGGCCGTGAAACCCAAATTAGGGTTTTTGAACATCTAGAGCGTCCATTTTCTCCAACACGAATGAAGGGTCCAAGATTAGATTAAGCAGGTCCGGTCATACCAACATGACCGCCATGGGCCCGTCTATCTCCACACCCGATCAGGCAAGGAATACCATGCCTGGTTATTCCAGATCGCACGCCCAAACTATCGTGGTCACACTTCCTAATTGAAAACTAATCTGGACCACTCAACTTCTACGGACAATTTGAGTGGCTTAGATCACGTTTTCATGGGACAGTAAGGCATAGGCGTGAACACCAGCCTACTACCTACACGCCTGACTAATCGTCCAAGACCGACCAAGCTTGGTAGTCTTGAAATGCTCGCCCGAAGTTGGCACGATGCACGGCTTTTGCGGCACAAGTTTTCTGTCGAAAATTAATCTCGACCACTCAACTTCGCCGGACGAATTGAGTGGCCCAGATCACACTTTCATGAGATAATGAGGTATGGGTGCCTACACCGTCATGCCATATACACACATGTATGACCGGCCAGCCAAAATCGTATCCCAAGCTTGGATTCGACCAGGCTGAAGAGGGACGCTTGCGCACCTATTCTAAAATCCTAATTTCATTAACGGTTGCAGATGAGTGTCTCAAAGATCATCTTGTCCGTCCAACTTCACCGACTTGGTTATATAGCCCTGGTCAGGAGTTAATTGGTCAGTGCGGCGTCATGGTGATCACCATCCATCACTCTACCGCACCATGTGGTCGGTCAAGGAAGTAGTCTGGATATGAGGTAGTCTGGATATGAGGCTACTTTGAGACACTCAAACAGTGATGTTTCATACATGCTGGATACACTCGATGCAGTACCTGCATAGAACGCACACGATACTTCACAAGTATAAACTTCCTAAATAACGAAGTTATTTAATCTAGCATTACATGCTACTTTATGTGGGTCCCACGATCCACACACTCGAGACATCAATCATGTCACAAACTTGGGGATACATACTGGGGTATTGGTCTGGCGGTTTACAGCGTGCAGTGCACAACGCACTATCAAAAGAACGTGTCATGAAGTCATGGATGGTTAGTGATGATGGGAGAAGTGGGAAAGACTGGTTGTGTGCCACTAACACATTATTCCACTACTCCATCACTCCACTTCCCACGAGATACGAGGGTTAGGCTAAAAGACTTGTATAAATAGGTTCTCCATCCTATTTTTCAAACAAGAACAAGACAACATAGGCAAGTGTTGATACAATCGTATTCAAACACCAGAACTGATAGCTTACATCCTGCAAGCCAGTTCAGCTTTCTGATACAAGTCTTGCATAGCCAACACCTTCATATTCTCAACACCTTCTTCGCTTCCCTCCCTAAGATCAACCCCATCTCCTTCACTTTGTGACCGAAACAGGTCTGGAACGGCCATTTTTTGGTTTAGGCCGCACTTGCACAGATTGATCTCTCGAATCTACAAGCACTCACCGTGCAGTGCATTTGTTTTATGTTTAACTTCATTCCTCATCCACACCCCAAATTACCAAAATTAGCAGGAATAGTTTTCACCCATAAACAATTGGCGACCACAGTGGGAGGTTGATCTCTCGGTTGCAAAAAATTGAATTCTCAATTTTTCGGTTTTCATCTCACGATGTATCCTCACCCAGAAACCACAGGTGGTTCAGATATTGTGGGAAGTATAGCTAGAATGCTGGAGGATGTCTTGGAAAATCAAGTCAGTATCGCTAGAAGACAGAGCGAAACATTCCGCCTTTTAAATGATATAATATCACAATTACAAGAAGGGTCGACAGGCATCTACTCAGACAGTGCAAGAAACGTTGGATCCTTAGCCAGGGGTCACACATTTACCAGTGGAGAAGCAAAAAGAGTGCGTAATCACAGGAGACTCAGGAAAGATGAACAACATTGTCCATCCGAAAATGAAGACTCGAGGCAACTCCACAGAGGAAAGGACTTGTCCGGGGTTCCACAACGTCTGCCGGATAAATAAAGGGATCTTGCATCTTACAGAGCCCTGTTAGAAGATTTATATCTCAAGACTCTTGTTGAATCCCAGTAGACTGTCCAATCCGCATTGACCTTTCAACCAAGTGAAGAAATGCTAGAAGAAGGAGAGATCAATCAAGAAATACGTGAATACATAGGATGGGAGCGTTCAATTCGATCACTCAGCAGTGATATTACGACACCTTCCACGCCCCTTTACCCAGGCAAGCGATCCGCGGATATGATGGCACTTTCAAATTTTCCAACTTCATCTTCGAAACGTGCTCCACATCAAAGCCATGTAGAGACATCACAATGCCCACTAATGCAGGAAAAACTAGACTTAAAGTACCTATACTTTCCCTTCCCAATAAAAAAGATTTTGGAGTTGCTGGAGGCATGGGTGAGAAACGGAGAGGTGGAGCTACCTCCGGTATGGCGTCCACCCACTGATCAAGAAGTAATGGACCCGAGGTATTGTCATTTCCACTGGTTCCTTCACCACCCCACCATTGAATGCAACGCTTTGAAGCGCATTGTTCAGGATAAGCTTGATTCGGAGGGATAGCTTTCCTTCTCTGAGAAATTAATGCGGATGACTTCCTTGTAGGGGTTACTTCGGTTTTATATAAGTGAGGTCTCAAAAGAAATCTGCAGAAGGGACTTCATCTTGTAATTTCGGGAGCTCTTGAATCTCGGAGAACCCTTTGAGGAACCAAGGAGCATTGAAGTCGTACTTCACAAACACATCTCGGTGGCACTTTCTGTCTTCAATCATCTCCTCAGAGACTGTTCGACCCCATGGATAGAAAATAAAGCTTCCTGGATGTGGTTGACCAATTCAAGACGACTCTTGAGATTCGTAGTGGTAGCAATGTGGCCATGCTTCTCCCATATCGCCTTGTACAACCCTTCGAGCTGAGCTGGCATGCTGAATCCTCCAACCAACACATGACATGGATAAGAAACAGTGAAGGGAGGATCGAACAAAGCCCTAGGATGCATTTCCAATACTTCACCAATCACAGGAGCCTTGTAAGTTTAAGGAGGAATTTCGGAAGAAGTCACCGCGATAGATTTATTGATTGGAACCTTCTCAGAATGTTCTTCAATGGGAGCCACCTCAACAATAGCAGATGTTGCCTCTCCTACATTCATACCGATGTCTACTTCACCCTGGGTGTTGATTTCCATAACAGCCTCATCAACAAGATCACTTAGGGAGGCACCTTGTCCAACCGAGCTTGCGTCATCTCTGTCATTTTCTGGAAAAGGAGCGGTTTTGGTTTCACCAAACTTCTCAACATGAGGATCAATGTCTCAAGACTTCTCAACACGAAGGCCAACGTTACCAAAATTCTCGTTCTGAATGCGCGCCAATCTTGTGAAAGCATTCTCTTTCAGAATTCCCTGATTTCAAGCAAGGATCACCCTCAGAAAAATTACTCTGGAGAAATGAATGAGTCGACAGAAAGAGATTTAAATACCTGCATATTGGAGGAATTGAGGATCACCGAATCGCATGCCTTCCTTTTGGATCTCCCTCCTGCTTGGGGACTGCAGTCATCAGCTCTAGTCCGTTTGCCTGGAAGTGCTTTCAACCGGAAATGCTTCTTCAAGATGTCATAGGATGGCTCACCACGGGAATTTGTCACAACATCCTCCGAGAACTTCTGAAAAGCCAACAGTTGCTTCCTCCAAAATTCCTTATACTGATCGGTTACCACTAGATTTCTCCCAATAAGCCAGAAAGGAAGACTCAGCAGTTCTTAAAACACATCAGCATTAAGAATATCCGGGAGAAGTTCATTCGGAGCCTCCGACGGACGGATAAATGGAACACCCTGGTCAAATCCCATTTGACGAGCGGCCCTGTCAATATTGTACGGAGTCACAGTAAATGCTTCGTTGAATAGAGATGGGACATATCCTGGGATGCAGCTGTGCAGATAAAAAAGTTCACCAAATTTCATAGTCTTAGCATCGGTACACAACGCAGCATCAAGACCGTCAGAAGCAATAACAAAGGTCTTCGGTTGAACAATGGAAGAGTGGATCGGCCCCCATGGACGAAAATCTACGAAAGACACATTGTCAAAGATGTCCACGAGTTTCGCACCAGTTCTGGGATGCCTCCTATGCCAACAGAGTATTCTCGATCCGCCATACAAACTGTTGAGCGAAGTTGCAAGGAGCAGGAGTATAACTTTTGAAATGTTCCCACAAGAATGCCTGAAGAAAAGCGAAGTGGACGTGCAACTCCACCTTCTTGTAATCGTTGGAAGCATACATATCCATTGCTAAGGATTCCAAATGAGAATATAACGATTCAAGGAATAAGGCACCTAGGGGAAGAACTTCACCTTTTGCTAGTTTTATAGCAATCCTGACAAGATCACCTCTTATGGTCTTCTTTCCAGAACCGTCGTCGAATATGTCTCTGGACATCCATAAAGACAGGAATACAATCACGCTGAGCTCGTTTTCCAACTCTTGACCCGGTTCTGGGTGCAGGAGACCATTCCAATACCCACCAGGTGTAAAAGCATCTCGTATCTTTTTTCTCCTCCTTGTCCAGACCGTCGAATTCTACCACCTTTTGGAGTATATCATCATAATTACGTGGTTATGTGTCAGAAAGCTCATAACAAAGACTTCCGGCGACAGGTAGGTTCATTAATGCAGCTACACTTTCCAGAGTAATAGTCATCTCTCCCCAACTAGATATAGCTGTATGAGTAGAAGGGCGCCACCGAGAAATGAAAGTAATCAAGCCCGCAACGTCTTTCTTAAATTCAAAAGCAGCAGACGCCATGACCGCATTAAGGATTTGCGCCTTGGTCAAATTATCTTTAACATCCTTATTATTCAACATGTGTCTCATCCATCCTTCATAAGAACCCAATAGAGTATGGAAAATCTTGAAGTCGATAGGAGAAGGCGGATATTCGTTTCTTCGAAGACAGAATCTCATCACAAGTGCTGAAGAAGAAGATGGATCAGCTTCCATATTTTCTGAACCGAAGAGCAGGACTATCTTGTGAGAATGATGTCTCCTAATGTTTGGAAAAGGCGAGGTGAACAACTTATCATCGATGTTCGACATATCTTTGAAGCTGTCAACACTTCCTGACTTGGCACCAGCATTATCTCCGGAAGACATCTCAACATGAATTCTTTTCTTCATTCCACAATGAAATAAAAGACAGGAGTTAGAACTTGTATAAAAAACACATGAGATGTGTAGTCACACACAACAAGACACAGTTCATGTTGGAATACACAAAGCCGTGATTGGGTCCAAATACCGGTATTGATCAAGTCATAGGTTCGGTATTGGTCAAGTTTCAAGTCCGATGTTGTTCAAATTTCAAGTATGGTATTGCTCAAGTTTCAAGTCTGGTACTGCTCAAGTTTCAAGTCCGGTATTGGTTTCAAGTCCGGTATTGCTCAAGTTTCAAGTCCGGAGTTGGTTCAGGGCACGAGACTAGTATAAGGTCGACTTTCAGTCAGGCATATGCGGGTGGGACCCATGTTCGATCAAAAGCACATGGTGGATCCGCATTCATGTGCACGTATTATAACATGTTTTTCTTATGATCATGGGAATTATTCTTACGAAATTCAAGCCAAAATTTATTTCCAAGCTACAAAATAAGAAACTGGGTTTTTTGCATACAATAATGGAAGAAGAAGCAAAAATGACATATTCATGGACTCGCGGTACTAAGAAATCCTAGCAAATATGGGCGGTTTTACTATCAATCTTGATTAGGGCTGCACAAGAACCGGTTGAGAGTACCTGGACCGTAGTGGAACCGGAATTACCGGACCGGAACCGGTACATACACCGTACTAGAAGTTGAGAACCGGTTCTAGGGGGAGTACCGGTAGGAACCAGACCATATGTACCGATGATTATATTCCATTGATATCTTGGTTAGAATTTAATCATAGGCGTCGATCCTAGGTCTTGTAACTAACTTATCTATCGACCATCTCTCTTACTTCTTCGTTTTTTCTCTAAAGTGAAGTGAAGAACAGCCATTCACTTCTTCTTCCTCACGATCTATGAGACTGTATCACCACCACCACGACCTTCTTCATCAAAGAAACAAGAGCTTCAGACAATAAAGTTTCTCGTCTGACTCCAAACGCAGCCTAAGAGAAACCAGAGTTATTACACAACAAAGATAAAAGAGGCGAAATTGTTGTGAAGGAGAAGATGAAGAAAAGCTTCATCAACCACTGCAATCGGCAGATTCATCATGAATAATCAACTGGAAATCAAAGTTTCTTTTTCCTAACTCTCTATATCGCTCTTATTATTTCAGATCTACAATTTTTGAGAAAAATCTCTCATAGAAATTAAAATCTGATTTTCATAAAAATAAAAAATTTCTTTCAAAATCTCTGTTATCAAAACTTGTTTTACAAACCCATTTAGGGATTTTCTATGAAAAACAGAAAAATGATGGTTTTAGCCTAATCTAGGTTCTTCTCCGTGGATGAAATTCAATGAACATCTGCATATCCTTCGTACTTCATGTGATACGAATTAGCTTGCCGAACGAGTTTATCGTATTATGATTACTCACTTGATTGAGTTTCTGTTACAACAAAACTGGTGATAGACGAATTACATCGGAGTAGTTCACGATTACAGATCTACACCAGCAACGCCACCATCTCGAGACCAACTTGTGTAGAACCACTGATACAACCCATATCAGACACCTCAATTCAGATCCCCAACCGCACGAGCATATCGGAAAGCTACCAGTTCGTGAAGAAGCAATCAACACTAATTTATCCTGAATTAAAGCTCGGACTCACCAGTCCATTGGGCTGGAGCATCGGCCAAATTGAGATGTAAGGGTATTATATGTCTGTGATGGAATAGATAGATAAATGGGTTATCTGTTATGAATATTGAGATGGTTGCAGTAGCGGTTGTGTGTATGAATTGATAAAAGAGAAGGAGATGGGTCTGTTGGTAAATGTTAACTGCTGGAGTGATTGATGTTGCTGCAGTAGAAGTTATGCATAGATGAATGCTAGGAATCATTACAGGGAAGGAGTTAGGAATTGATGAGGCTCTACGCTGAAGGATATAGGGTAAAAACCCAGTACCGGACTTGTACCGGACCGGAGGACCGGTACAACACCAGGTACAAGTACAGGGACCGGTCCTCAAAAGGAGGTACCGGTCAACACCAGGTACAGACACCGGTTCCATAGGAGAACCGGGCCGTACTGGCGTATGTGCAGCCCTAATCTTGATGGGAAAACTAAGCATGATATATCTTGCAAAAGGTTTTTACCTAAGATATTAGGGTTTTTCCTTAAAAAAAAAAAAAAAAAAAGAGAAACCGAAACTTACCTTGGAGCGGACGGACGGCGGCGACTCCGGCTGAAGCAACAGCGACGGCGTCGACAGGAGTGGAGGTGGTAGTCGCGGACGGGAGCTGCCAAACAAAAAAAATATTCGTGAGAAAAAGAAAAAGGGGTTGGTCTCTTTTATAGACAAAAATTAGAAGAATCCCAATAGAACAAGGATTCCTCTTTTAATTCAAACACCCAAAGAAGGAAACCGGTCCCACCAAAGGATTCCATACAAGCACGGCGGCGTTTACATGGAAAACTACTAGCAGTCGGTCAAAGTTCTTCCGGGTAAACTTCCTTTATCCTGTCTTTCTCACATATGTATGTCACCATCTCATGCCTACCCCACAATAGTGTAACTATTATGCGCTAGGCAAGGGACTTAATGTTAATCGCGGATTTTCATTTAAAGGCTAAAATTGTAAAAGCCAAAAAATTATGCGCTAACATCTTGTAAAAGATAAAGCCATTAATAAGTGATGAATACTTCTTCACTAATTCTCCTAGAATGGAGCATGTGGCAACAATCCCAGTCTGTGAATTAAATACAACATTATTAATTAATGCATAACCAGCCTTGTATTTCCTGTACTCATTATCAGTGTGGCATAAAGACTGAGTGTTGTTCTCATAAGAGCAACACGAACCTCCAAGTATTATAATGAAGCATGTAAGAAATACCCGTACATGATGAAACTCTCGGTGTGCTATACTAGCCCGATTGAGCATATTACTCTCGGTGTGCTATACTAGCCCGATTGAGCATATTCAAATCTGGACTAACCATGTCATTCTCAGAAACGATCACGACCATCCAACTTCACCAGCATGAATTAGATAGCTCAGATCGGATCCATGATCCCAAGCAGGTATTGGAATATTCACTACCGAAACAACGCGGGCCACACATGGTCGGCCTCCCAAAAAGATTGGCATAGCTTGCCAAAACGTCCAAGCAAGAGCAGTATGGACGGAAAACCCTAATTTAGGGTTTGCGACACATGCAATGTGTCGCAAAACAGTCCCAACCATCCATATTCACAGGTATATATGGAGGGTGTAGATGTAGATTCAAAGGGACCAGTGCATGTCAACACAATCACCGTGGGCCCGCCTATATACCAGACCGATCGGTCAGGACCAACCATGGTTGGTCATCCCTATTCGTGTGCCCGAACAGAGCATGACGCACGGCCGTGAAACCCAAATTAGGGTTTTTGAACATCACGAGCGTCCATTTTATCCGGCACGAATGAAGGGTCCACGATTAGATTAAGCAGGCCCGATCATACCAACATGACCGCCGTGGACCCGTCTATCTCCACACCCGATCGGCCAAGGCATACCATGCCTGGTTATTCCGGATCGCATGCCCAAACTAGCGTGGTCACACTTCCCAATTGCAAGCTAATCTAGCCCACTCAACTTCTCCGGACAATTTGAGTGGCTTAGATCACGTTTACATGAGACAATACGGCATAGGCGTGAACACCATCCTACCACCTGCATGCCTGACCAATCGTCCAAGACCGACCAAGCTTGGTCGTCTTGAAACACGCTCCCAAAGTTGGCACGATGCGCGGCTTTTGCGGCACTAGTTTTCTGTCGAAAATTGAACTCGACCACTCAACTTCGCCGGACGAATTGAGTGGCCCAGATCATACTTTCATGATACAATGAGGTATAGGCGCCTACACTGTCATGCCATCTACACGCATGTACGATCGGCCATCCAAAATCGTATCCCAAGCTTGGAATCGACCAGGCTGAAGAAGGATGCTTGTGCATCTCTTCTAAAACCCTAATTTCATTAACGGTCGCAGATGAGTGTCTCAAAGATCATCTCATCCTTCCAACTTCACCGGCTTGGTTATACAGCCTTTTCCAGGAGTTAATTGGTCAGTGCGGCGTCATGGTGATCACCATCTGTCACTCTACCGCACCATGTGGTTGGTCAAGGAAGGACTTGCTTGCTCAACCTCCAAACCATCACATGAAGTAGTCTGGATATGAGGCTACTTTGAGACGCTTAAACAGTGATGTTTCATACATGCTGGATACACTCGATGCAGTACCTGCATAGAATACACACGATACTTCACAAGTATCGACTTCCTAAAATAACTTAGCATTACATGCTACTTTATGTGGGTCCCACGATCCACATACTCGAGACATCAATCATGTCACAAACTGGGGGATACATACTGGGTATTGGTCTGGCGGTTTACAACGTGCAGTGCACAACGCACCATCACAAGAACGTGTCAGGAAGTCTTGGACGGTTAGTGATGATGGGAGAAGTGGGAAAGACTCGTCGTGTTCCACTAACACATTACTCCACTACTCCATCACTCCACTTCCCACGAGATACGAGGGTTAGGATAAAATACTTGTATAAATAGGTTCTCCATCCTATTTTTCAAACAAGAACAAGATAACAGAGGCACGTGTTGATACAATCGTATTCAAATACCGGAACTGATATCTTACATCCTGCAAGCCAGTTCATCTTTCTGATACAAGTCATACATAGCCAACACCTTCACAATCTCAACACCTTCTTCACTAAGATCAACCCTAAGATCAACCCCGTCTCCTTCACTTTGTGACCGAAATAAGTCTGGAACAGCCATTTATTGGTTTAGGCCGGATTTGCACAGATTTATTTCTCGAATCTACAAGCATCACCACGCAGTGCATTTTTTTAGGGTTTATATTCATTCCTCATCCACACACCCCAAATTACCAAAACCGGCAAGAGTAGTTTTCACCCATAAACATCGGGCTAGTATAACACATTGAGAGATGTATGCTAAATCGGGATAGTATAACACACTGAGAGTTGCATCCTGTATGGGTATTTCGTACATGCTTCATTATTAATATTTGGAGGTTCGTGTTGCTCTGCTGAGAACGACACTCAGTTGTCATGCCGCACCGATAATGAGTACATGAAATACAAGGCTGGTCATGCATTAATTAATAATGTTGTAAATTCATAGGGTATATGGGATTGTTGCAACATGTTCCAACCTGGATGAATTTTGTGTGGGATTGTTACCACATGCTGCATTCTAGGTGAATTAATAAAGTGAAGAAGCATTCATCACTTATTAATGGCTTTATCTTTTGCAAGATGTTAGCGCATAATTTTGGCTTTTACAATTTTAACCTTAAATGAAAATCTACCATCAACATTAAGTCCCCTTCCTAGCGCATAATGGTTGCATTATTGTGGGATAGGCATAAGATGGTGATAGTTAAAGATAAAACTTATGAGACAAAGTTAGATATTACCAGGAGAGACGGGTCATCCTGTCCTTGGAGCATGTCACGTTCAAGAGGCGTCTAGGCGAGCATTCCCCTAGTATGATGTCGGTCTTTACTTCTTCGAACGAGCTTGCTATGCCTGCTTCGTTCGTGGGGCTACTGCGCCTGCTTGATCGAATGTGGGCTTGATGTGTCTGTTTTGTTTGTGGGGCTACTGCACCTGCTTGATCGAACGTGGGCTTGATGTGCCTGCTCGAGTGCCATCTTGCTACTTCGACCAAACACCGACCTAACTAGCTTGACTAAACACCAGACTTGATGCTTTGACCAAACACCGACCTTGCTGTTTGCTTCGCTCGAACGTGGGACCCGATGTGAGCATGATTGTTTTATAAAATGAACCTTGTGTGCTCAAATGTAAATGTGGGTCCTGTAAAAAGCGTTGAAAAAGGCCCGGGAGAGCGTTGAAGTGTTGGAGATGAAACGCCTTCTTCTGGAGAGAGAGATTTGATTGGAGACGATTGTGTCTGCTTCGACCAATCTGGGGCTGGGATCAAGTGGAACCTGCCGCGTTCCTAACTGAATATCGACCTCATGTTTAGACTGAAAAATGGCCCTGCTGCGTGCGCCTATTTTATTCCAATACCATCCTTGTGACTTTGATCAACACCGGACTTGAAACTTGAGAAATACTGGACTTGTGACTTGATCAACACCGGAATTGAAACTTGAGCAATACCGGACTTGTGACTTGATCAATACCGGTATTTGGACCCAATACCAGCCTTGTGTACTCCAACGTGAATGTGTGTTCTGTCGTGTGTGATTATACATCTCAAGCGTTTTTATACAAGTACCGACTCCTGTCTTTTATTGTAGAATAAAGAAAATAACTCCTGTTGAGATATCTTCTGGGGATAATGTTGGTGCCAAGTCAGGAGGTGTTGACAGATTCAAAGATATGCCGAACATTGATGATGAGTTGTTCACCGCGCCCTTTTAACTATATGAAAATATCCATTCCACAAGATAACCCTTCTCCAATCGACTTTAAGGTTTTTCATGCTCCGCTGGGCCCTCATGAAGGATGGATGAGACGTATGTTGAGCAATGAGTACATCAAAGATAACTTGACTAGAGAGCAGATTATTGATGTAACTGGAGTGTTGAAACGGCTCGAGAGGATGTTAAAGTGGATTCTGGTGCGAACGTTGAGGTGGATCCTGGAGAGAGTGTTGAAGCAAGATTATGAAGCGAACATGGGTCCCGTAGAGAACGTTGAGGAAGCTATTGAATAGACCATTGAAGCAGCTTCTGCTGGAGGGAGCGTTGAAGTGGATTCCTCTTCAGTTCGATTTACCCTTGCGAATTCCATGCTTCTTGACTGACCATCTTTCTCGGGTTGAAGAAGTCCTTGAATGACGGTGAAGGAACTTCATGCGGAGCCTCAGTCCCCAATCATGGTTTACATGGTTTTTTCGTAGTGGTTGTTGTCGATACAGATATGGAATATCTTGGATGTTGTTTCATCATTGTGGGAGTCGTGCATGTGGTACTGGAGTTGGAATTGGAGGACGCGCATGATGTTGTATCTCGGTGGTTTTCCTCTTGTTGCTTCAGGGAACTGCTTACAGAAAGCTGGAGGTTGTATCGCATGTTGGTGAGATATATGCCCCTACGAACATTATGAGGCTCTTCATTACCGGAAGGCCTGGTTCTTTCTATCAGGGCATATGTTGTTGTATATGAGCGTTCAACAGCTCCAGAGGATGACCGAAAGCACAGATTCTCCAACATAGCATGATAGACATGTACCACTGTTTGATAAAGTGACTCGCTCGGATCTTGCTCGATATGACGCATGGACATCGTTATCTTCTTGAGGTTGCTTTCTTGAGGTATCGACTCCAGTGGAAGATTGTCGTCATAGAGCGTTGATACGTTGCACCGGCATTCTTTAAACCAAATGGCAGTATGGTATAATAAAAATTTCCGAGAGGAGTTCGAAAAGCTATCTTACTTGCGTCATGCTCTTACATCCTTATCTGGTTGTAGCCGCAACATCCATCCATGGAGGAGAACATGTTGTGTCTTCTGGTTGCATCTACTAACATGTCGATGTTAGGTAGAGGAGGATCATTTTTGGAGCAGCACCTGTTCAAGTCTCCGAAGTCTATGCAGTACCTGATCTATCCATTTTCCTCGTGTCTAAACTGCAATTGTTTAACCGACTTGGATCCAAGTATGACATGTAGATGATGGGTGACCAATTTTCATCTAAATCCGACATTTCTTCATATCTCCAAGCGAATATGTCATGGTACTCTTTAAGAAGTTCCACGAGCTTCGTGCGTTTATCTATACACAAGTTTAAGCTGATGGAGATAGGCCTAGGAGATTCCTCAATGATTTCAATCTAATCAGTTGTGGAGTTGGTGCCATCTTGCAGCTATTGTGGAACATCTAGCACTTGCTCTTGTGGTTCGTTGCTGTTGTAGCATTCCATTGGGTGGAGAGACTGGGTAACAGTCTCCCATGCTAATTGATAATGGCAGTGTCGGTATACCGTTTTCCCTTTATGGTCACAACTCGCCACAAAAGTTCATTCCCTCTTCGTGTGAACGTGAGTCGTGGCTTCATAGGATGGAGAAGAATTATTTGTCAGCAAAGGTGCATCGCGGGTTTTAGCCCTCAATGATGCAATCAGGTCTTCTTCCTGAATTGACGCCCATGTAGGGAGTGGGACGCAACGAAATTTTTTGATTCTTTCTGCAGAGCTTTTCCCGTATGTGCTGGTTTGGTTTCCATCGAAGTCCGTCATTGTGGTAGGCTTTCGTGCGACCTTGTCTGGGAGAACCTTGGATGTCCTGAGAGTCTTGAGAGTAATCACATTCGAAGATGCTCTTGTGTCAATAAGGTCCGTCTTGAACTCTGAATCCTTGATGCGTGCGGTGACATGTAGGGCACGGTTGTGACCTTCCTCTGGCTGATTACAACAAAACGTCTCCGCGCGCTGCTTCTTCGAGAGGTGTGAAAGTTCGCATAAACTTTTCACTAGAAAACAAAAATCGCTTCCCGATCCACCGACCTCTGGTTCATAGTGAAACTATTGACTCGAGGAGGATCGTTGTGAGGATCAATCCCCAGTGTAGGAGTCTCCATGACAGGGCCGCTCATATTAGATATCGCTTCTTTGATCAGGTCCATATAGGTCCGCACCGCTGAAGTACCTTCTCCGGTGCGTTTAATGCGTTCCTTGTTGGCTCCAGGGGCTGTCACGGCTTTTGTGGCAATCGATCAGTTAATGTCTTAAGAAAAGTGAGTACCTCTTTTGAGTTGCGTCCATATCCGTTTGAGTCTTAGCAAGAACTTCCTGCTTCTCTATCAAGTCTGCAATGGTAATGGGAGATGGTCCTCCTCTCGTCCCTCTGGCTCCTCGTCCTGATGAAGGAGTGGAAGTTGTCGTTCTGGTGACTATCGGAGGTGTTACACCTGAGGAGATGCCGAGATTTGCTGCTGCTCTGGATCTGGTGATGGGAGGTTTTACACTTACTGGAACATCTCCTGCTA
Organism: Papaver bracteatum; assembly: GCA_023529315.1. NCBI lineage: Eukaryota > Viridiplantae > Streptophyta > Magnoliopsida > Ranunculales > Papaveraceae > Papaver > Papaver bracteatum. Next base: position 2,101,902 of record JAJJWX010004691.1, on the reverse strand, counting down.
CGCTGGTGATGGTGGTAGAAGTGACGGCTCCACGAGATGTATTGACCACGGTAGCTCCAGTGACAGGTACATCGACACCGGGAGTGTTATCCACACTAGCTCCGTCAGAATTGATTGTTGATCTAGACCTGAGTTCTACCATGTTGATGATTAGATTGGTCCTAAGATCTACCCTTTTTGAAATTGATAAAATTGAATCGAATTTTGAAGAAATTGACTTTACAGCCGAGAGATTAACCTCCCGCTATGGTCGCCAATTGTTTATGGGTGAAAACTATTTCTGCCGGTTTTGGTAATTTGGGGTGTGTGGATGAGAAATGAGTCTAAACCTTAAACAAATGCACTGCATGGGAGTGCTTGTATATTTGAGAAATCAATATGTGCAAATATGGCCTAAACCAAGAAATGGCCGTTCCAGACTTGTTTCGGTCACAAAATGAAGAAGATGGGGTTGATCTTAGGGAGGGAAGCGAAGAAGGTGTTGATATTGTGAAGGTGTTTATGTACGACTTGTATCAGAAAGATGAACTGGATTATAAGATGTAAGCTATCAGTTCCGGTGTTTGAATACGATTGTATCAACACTTTCCTCTGTTGTCTTGTCTTGCCTTGTTCCTGTTTGGAAAATAGGGAGGAGAACCTATTATACAAGTTTTTAAGCCTAACCCTCGTATCTCATGGGAAGTGGAGAAAGTGGAGTGATGGAGTAATGGAGTAGTGGAGTCGTGTGTTAGTGTCACACGATCAGTCTTGCCCACTTCTCCCATCATTACTAACCATCCATGACTTCTTGACACGTTCTTGTGATGGCGCTTTGTGCGATTGATAGGTGTATAAAACACCTTTATATTTATCTATTGTTTATGCTTTCTCTGCTAGTTTTCTTGTAAATTATGTATCTTATGTTTTGTTTTTGAGTATTTAGGTACTTTGGAGTCATTTGGAACAAAAGGAGAAGAAACGGGGCAAAAGGTGCAAATGTTATTGGAGGCGATTATTTCTCATTATTTACTTTTATTTCTTCATCTCTGTATGAAAAGTATGTCGGCTTTAGTGATGCAAATTTTCTGTCTGAAAAGCACGATAACTTTAGTGATGACTCTCATTGAAGAGAAAAAGTGAATATGAGGAGTAAATGGTGGTGGTTGTTGGCGACAGAATTCGAGAAGAGCACTCATTTGGAGCATAAAGGGGAAAAATTGTCATTTCAGGGGCAAACACTATCCGGAGCCTAAATCAAGTTTAAAGGGAGACTCTCTTTTGGAGATTAATTAAAGACAACTGGCTGAGGTTAAGGGGTATCCATCTGTTATAGGCACCCAAACTGGGGTGGTTCTTATCCCAAACTATGGGACATGGGTGTTTGAATCCTGCCTATAACCCTACCCTAAAATTGAGAGACACTCCCATTCACTTATTCAGTTTCACCAGGAAATCAGAGATGGTGATGAATTATAGAGAGATCTGAGACAGATGTGATTTTGAGATCTCAGAAGAAGAGAAATTGAATCAAAATGGGTTTGATTGTTGTGTTATCGTTGTTGTTAATGAAATGAAGGAGATTATGGAGGAATTGAAGTTATTGGAAGGATTTGGTGAATCTGAGAATCAATGGGTTTACAGAATATGGAGTTAGGGTTTGAAGTGTTGCTGTCTTGGATTAATGGGTTTTGGTGAAGTAATTAGACATGGGTTTTGAGTAAGACTTTAACTGCAGCCATTAGAGAAGAAGTTAGATTGAAAAGAAGTTAGGGTTGTGAAGTTCCTCATGGTGTTTCTGATATGGAGAAAAAGATAGAAATTGAAGAGGAGATTTAAGGGTTAGTTTGAACTCAGGGAAGAAACATCAGGTTCATTCTTGGTCACCAATCTGTACAAAAACTGCAGGAGCGAAACTTGAACTGTTGGAATGGGCAGTGAAGCTATGTTACATCTGAGCAGTGACAGAAGCTGGATTGAGATGGTGGTTTGTGAACTGGGGTGGCCTTGAGCTGTGTTGCAGGAGATGCTGGTGCTATGCAGTGATGGAGATGCAGAGAAGTTGAGCTTTTACTATTGTTGATCGAGCATGGCAGTGACGATGGAGTGGAATGCAGCTATAGATGTATGCTAGGAATGATCTGAACTGTAATTATGCTGTGGAGATGAGACAAGTAATGATGTGCTACCACCATGAACTGAAACGGTGGCTAGTTAGAGACGTTATAGTCGCAGCTTCAGGAGACAAGGAATTGGTTGTTTGGTTTCTTGCAGATTGACTGGGATTTCAGTTGTGGTTCTGGTTGTTGACAGAAATGCTGTGACAATGAGAATGCAAGCCAAGGATGAGATGGCAGTGGCAAGGAAACTTATTTGGTGCTTGAGTATTACTGAATTTGCAACTGGTGCTGGGTATGCAGAGATGTAGATTGAGCTGGTACGAAATGGTGGTGACTGACACAGGGAGATAAAGCCTAGATGGAGTTGCAGCTGCAGTATGGTGGCCTGGAGGTGGTTAATGAAATTGTAGGAACTCGAATTGCTCCCAGTGAGAGTAGATGCAAAGCAGTGAAGCTAATGGGGACTGAGTTGATATAGCTGCTACAAAGCTTACATCAGGTTGCAGTGCAAATTTGGTGTTGGGTTGGCTTGAATTTTAGGATGGAATCGTGTTGCTGTGAAGCAAGCTATAGGAAAATAACTAGGAGGGTTTGGTTGATGCTGTTATTATGAACTGAGTTGAGCTGGAACTGCAGGAACATATAGCTTGAGTATGAGGCAGCTGCAATGAGATGAAATGGGAGCTCCTGACCCTAGTTTTTAAGCACATAAACTGTTTGATAAAAGTCCTGAGAGAAGTTTAGAAGCTTAGAAGTTGATTTATGCACAAGAAGTTGGAACTCGTGGCGACTTCAGCTCAAGCTCTTCTTCAGTTGTAGTTTGCTTTCTATCTTTTCTCTGAATTGATTTAGTGATGAACTCCATAGCTATGAGTAGCTAAATTATTATTTATTGGTTAAGGATGTAGTCTTATATCTATAACTTGTGCTTGATTAATGCATTAGTTTTCTCTCTTAATTATCGTTTATATCTCTACTGTTTTTAATATCACATAATTGATGTATTGTGATAGGGTTTTGATATTTGTTTAGTTAAGTGGCCAATTAATTGAACTTGCATCTTGTCCATAGCTATTTTAGGGTTTTTCATCGAGCGATAACCCCAAATACAAGTAGCATGATATGATTATAGTTTGTAGTGATACACTCTTATAATCATATGTAGAGTTTGACCATTGTCCGAATTGTTATGCGCAATGTATGACAATTGCATTGATTAGCCTATTTCCAAAACTTAATGCTCCTGGGAATTGAACTTGATTAGCGCAAGGCGTTAGGTTATTCTTTAGGTAGAATTCACATACGCAGCTCTAATGTGTGTGTTGATTAACTTGGGAAATTATTAGATTATCTTGCTCTCTTGATTTTCTAGGCTTTTGATAATAAAATAGATTAAATTGTAATTCTAATCACATATGCAAGCACATGTTTAAGATTGAAGATGAATTCCTTGACCAATATTTTTCTCTATTGATTACTTTCAACTATTTACTTTGCTTTTAATTTACTTTTATTTTACAAAAATCAGAAATCCCCCATCTTGGTTACTAAGAAACTAGAAATTGATAACTATAATCGCCTCTATGTGGATACGAACTCTTCCTTACTTTATACTTCATTCATATTTTGTTGAGTAAAAAAGTTAATTATTTTTGACGCTTACGACAGCGATCAGTGATGCACGCTGTAAACCGCCAGACCAATACCCCAGTATGTATCCCCCAGTTTGTGACATGATTGATGTCTCGAGTGTATGGATCTTGGGACCCACAGAACGTAGCATGTAATGCTAAGTTATTTTAGGAAGTCGATACTTGTGAAGTATCGTGTGTATTATATGCAGTTACTGCATCGAGTATATTCAGCATGTATGAAGCATCGCTGTTTGAGCGTCTCAAAATAGCCTCATGTCCAGCCTACTTCATGTGATGGTTTGGAGGTTGCGCAAGCAGGTCCTCCCTTGGATGGTCCTGACCGATCGGTCATGTGTGTAGGCGGGCTTACAGTGAGCGTGTTGACATGCTCTGGGCCCTTTGAATCTACATCTACATCCTCTATCTATGCCTGCGAAAATGGATGGTTGAAACTGTTTTGCGACACATATAATGTGCCGCAAACCCTAATTTAGGGGTTTTCGTCCATACTGCATTGGCAAGCTATGCCACCCTTTTGGGGAGGACGACCATGCGGGGCCCACGTTGGGTTGGTAGTGAATATTCCAATAACTGCTTGGGGTCATGGATTCGATCTAAGCCATCCAACCATGCTTGGTGAAGTTGGATGGTCATGATCGTTTCTGAGACTGATAAGGACAGTACAGATTCAAATATGCTCAATCGGGCTAGTATAACACACCGAGAGATGTATTCTCAATCGGTCTAGTATAACACACCGAGAGTTGCATCCTGTACGGGTATTTCGTACATGCTTCATTATTAATGCTTGGAGGTTCGTGTTGCTCTGCTGAGAATGACACTCAGTCGTCATGCCGCACCGATAATGAGTACAAGAAATATAAGGTTGGTCATGCATTAATTAATAATTTGTAAATTCATAGGGTATATGGGATTGTTGCCACATGCTCCAACCTGGATGAATTTCGTGTATTTAATTCACAGAATACTGGGATTGTTACCACATGCTCCATTCTAGGTGAATTAGTAAAGTGAAGAAGTATTCATCACTTATTAATGGCTTTATCGTTTGCAAGATGTTAGCGCATAATTTTGGCTTTTACAATTTTAGCCTTAAATGAAAATCCACCATCAACACAAACCTAAAGATTCCGCTTTCAAATTCTCTTCTCCTTCGTTGTCGGCTCCTCACTTCGAATGAGATCTTTTTTACATTGCCGGTATTATATTAGTGATGAAGACCATGCCGGAAGTGATGATTACCATGCCGGAAGTGATGAAGACCATGCTGGAAGTGATTTGTTTTTACATCGCCGGCATTGTATTAGTGATGAAGACCATGCCGGAAGTGATGAAGACCATGCCGTGCCGGCGTGCTCGATAAATAACTTACAATGCCAGCACTGTAAGTTTGGAGTACCCATTTTCTGTACATTTTGTAACATTTGTCGGTATTGATTTTGTCGACATTTTGTATGTTGGGAGTACTCATTTAACCAAATTCCTATTACCTCAGAAAAATTCCTTCTACTCTCACCTAAGTGAAGTGATTATGATTTATACTAATCATTATCAAACTAATATATTAACTTAGCTAATTAAGTTAACCGCTAAACATGATTAATGAGGGGTAGATTATGAATTAGTTAAAATACACGAATAGAGGGTACCTCTGATTTACTATTTAAATCCATATTTTGTCTTATTATCATATCCCCTAATTACATTATATATCCCGCAATTGCGCGTTCTTTATATGCCCTGGCTTCAATATCGCACTTTATTATCACATTGAATAATTTCTTGCTTAACTGTGAGAAAACAATACCAGAAATTCTTACGATGGTAACAAAAAATAGATGAAATTCAATGTGATATTGATTTTAGTATAAAAAAAAAGATAATTGAATCAATTTTCAAAAAAAATCTTCATAATCATTAATTGTTGAATATATATATATATATATATAATGAATTATTAATTTATATATCACATGGGGTCTACATAGGTAATCAAAAATATATTATTTTATAATTTCAGCGAATTATTAATTTGACACGTTGTTCCCGACCCGGGACCGGCTGAAAATATTACTTAAAAGAATTATTAAATAATCGAGTATTAATTAATGGATTTTCTACTGTGAGAGCGAGTAAGCAAAAACAAACAGATAAACAATAATTTTAACTGAGATTTGATTATGGAAAAATTATAGAATGCAAAATTGCAAAGGAGTTGCAGGATGCACTACTCAATAAGTAAAAGATTCGAAAAATAAAGGTTAATACACGGATTTTTACTATAATCATCCAAGAAGATGGAAGGTAGGAAGCTGCATGAATACAAGGCTTTATATTTGAAACCTATCAAAGGGTTATTGAGCTATTGAATTCATTAAAGGTACTTCACCCATGGTTTTAATGTCTAGTTAGTTGGTTAGAGGGTGTCCTAAAAGTATAGTAAATATCTAAGCTAGTATCAATTAAACCTAAATAATAATAAATAAATGAAACAATTCTCTAATTCTATTCATCATCACAACAACCCAAAATTGATCATCACAACAACAACTTAAAATTAATCATCACAACAACCCAAAATTGATCATCACAACAACAACTTAAAATTAATCATTATCAAAAAGCATTCTATCAATTAAACCGTTAAAATCAATCATTATCAACAACCCTTCCACATAAATCAAAACAAAAATAATAACCTAATTCTCTAATTCTAATCAACAACAACCCAAAATCAATCAATTTCAGAACAAGAAAAAAAATAGGTCAGGCTCATCAAAAATTTCATTGAAAATTAGGGTTGCAGATAGAGTTACAGTTGATTGTTCTTCATTAACAACCGTAATTATGATTTCTGAGAGTGTTACAGATGTTCATGGACCCGAAACCAACCGTAATTTTGAAAAAATATCCAGTTACGGTTGGTTTTTTAACCGTAAAAATATGTACATGTTTCGGCTATAATATAACAAAGTGTAAATACTCCTGAGTTCTTTTTATAAGTTATTAAGAATATTTTATGGTTGATTTGGATATAAATTATATCAACCGTATAAAATTACGGTTGATAATTTTTCTCTCGTAACCATAACAAAATTACGGCTGGTTTGAAAACCATCGAGACCAACTGTACATTAAGTTAACAAACCGTAACTTTATATTTCTAGTCGTAGAAATGAAAAACCACATAACCAGCCGTAATTTCACCTACGGTTGGTTTTACGGTTTGTCTCGTAAGATAAAATTCTAGCTGTAACTGGTTTATGAATGAGATTTCCCCCATTTTGACCAGTTACGGTTGGAAGTTCATCAACCACTGTCGTAAGTGCGTCATTCACTTTTCCTGAGACGGGGTGAAAGTATGACTTTTCCTGACACGGGGTGAAAGTATGACTTTTCCTGACACGGGGTGAAAGTATCACTTTTCCTAAAACGGAAAATTAGTTGATGCATAAACCAAAATATGTCTGCATAATGTGTTATGCATCCTTTGTGGTGGTTTGCATAATGTCTATTCATTCAATTTTCGAAAATTGTGGCTAAAGTGAAAATATCATTTTTCCTGAAACGGAGGTAGTACATCGTTTTATTAGTTGTAATGGAAAATTAGTTGATGCATAAACCAAAATATGGCTACATAATGTGTTATGCATCCTTTGTGGTGGTTTCCATCATGGCTAAGCATTCAATTTTCGAAAATTGTGCCAAAAATGAGAAAGTGGAAATTGAATTATTGTCCCTCCTTCTGATAGGCCTTCACAAATATCCCTAACAGACTTCACAAATATCCCTGATGGCAAAATTGAAATAAAAAAAAAACATAAATTATTGTCCCTCTTTTAACCTTCCATCACCGTTCCTTCTTCTTTAATTTACAAAACATACAAAACGGAAAAACACTCCATCTTTCCCCCCACCACCGTCTGCATCACCTCCACCACAACCAACACCAACACCTCCGTTACCTCCGCCGCCACTATGAACATATCTATTATCATTAATATGTTTTGTATCAACAGATTCGAAGATCGATTTATGATTATGTTTTCAATTCTATCAACTGACTTTTAATCTTATAAACTGATTTTCAATTGTATCAACTGATTCGTAGATTGATCGATTTATCAACTGATTCGGAGATCGATTTATGATCAACTGATTTGTAACTTATTATAATTAAGTTCTCCATCTTCGTAGGGTAAAAATTGATTTTCGAAACCAGATTCAGAGATCGATTTGTTTTTTCTTCTTCTTTTGATTTCATCTTTTCGAGTTGAAGATTCATATTTATAATTATGTTTTCAATTTTCAGATCTAGAAAATAAATGAGATGGTTTGAAAATCGATTTTGAAAATAGGTAATGTAATCCTTAATATCAATCAACTTGACAGAACAACAAGGATAGGTGATGCTATTGGTGGAGGAATTGCAGGAATGGGTGCTGCTATTGGTAGAGGTACTAGATTAGAAGCTGAGAAGATGATGTTGACTGATTATAGATGGGTTTTAATGGTTGCTATAGGAGATGAGAGGATTACAGAGGGGTTGGAGTCAGATTTGTGTTTAGCTTCAAATAGAGAGCTTGGTCTTGAAGTTGTTGTTGTTTATGAAGCAACATGTGATGATCAATTGTTGTTTTTGACCCAATTTTTTATGGGATCAACTACTGTTGTTGATCCTTTCAACTCCTATTGTTGACAATATTTCCTTGGATAAGTATAATCATGCTTGAAGTCTAAATCATGTAAATTTCTTCCAATGTTGAAATTGTGGTGCAATGGTAGCATGACTAACTATATGTCAGGTGATGCATGTTCGACTCCCGCCAAGTTCACTCCATTTACATGGATCAACTTTCATTGTTGATCCAATTTAGGGGATCAACTACCATTTTTGATCCCTTAAATTGGCTAAACTTTTACTGTTGATCCTTTTTTTTTTTGGATCAACTATCATTGTTGATCCCCTATATTGGATCAACTTCTATTGTTGGCTCTATTATTATTTGGATCAACTATTGTCGATGATACAAAAATATCTGAACCAGTGGCGGCGACGGTGGCGGCGGACTAGTGGTGGTGGCAGCGACAGACTAGTTGTGACATAATGGTGATGGTGAAGGATCGGTGGTGGAATATTAGTGGTGGTGGCGGTTGGTAGGTGGTGGAATGGCAGTTGAATGGCGGTGGTGGTGGTGCTAGTAGTGGTGGTGAAGTGGTAGAGGAAGAAATTTGTTCTATTTTAAAATAAAGAAAAATATTATATGGGTGAGGGTATTAAGGGAATCTAATTTTAATGGATAAGGTTATTAAAAAGGAGAGACATATTTATTGTCGTATAAGGATATATTTATTGAGTTTCAAAAGGAAAGACATATAAATAATATGCCCAATGATAAACACCTCTGATTGTTTTCGTAAAAACTCTAAATTTGATATTGCTGGTTGTACTCATTATGTAGATCTCTTTAAAATCTTCCAACGAGATAAAATTTGTGAAATTCCAAGGCACGTATTTTTAGATATGTTATATTCTAGTTTGCTTATCAATTATACCCCTGAAAAAATAGGATACATAAGAAATTATGTGTTAAGGCTCCACCAAAAAATGCAAGGATGCTAATAGGGTACCAAATTTCTTAGGGTGTGTACCAAAATGCATATAGGACAAAATATATTTTGGTAAGGGATTGGTACACCCCCAAGCAATTTGGTACCCCTATTAGCAATCTTGAAAAAATGTCTCACCAAATCCAATCTTTTTATCAAATTGCACATTTTTGTTAGGTTTCATTTAAAAAAAAATGGTCACTGCTATGAATACTAGAACATCGCTGCCACTGTTGGGAGGGCCGACCAAACAGAAGACAATTAGGCCAAATTGAAAAAGTGAAAGTATCACTTTTCCTGAAAGTGAGGGAGTACATCATTTTATTAGTTGCAACGGAAATTTAGTTGATGCATAAACCAAAATATGGCTGCATAATGTGTTACACATTTTTTGTGGTGGTTTGACTATGTATTCAATTTTCAAAAATTGTGCCTAAAAGGATAAACACCTCCAAATTTTTCGTAAAAACTTTAAATTTGATATTGTTGTTTGTATTCATTTTGTAGTGACGAGGTGTCAACTCGCAAATACTATTTTCTACTTCTATTTACACAAGCAAGTAATATAATGAAAGCAGATTCGTCTCAAGGGAGGTATTGAGCAAAAGTTGTTATAAAAGTATTCTTAGCAAAGAAGATTTTGTTGTAGAAATTCTGAAAATTGTAAATTGTATTCAATATTCAATATGAGATGAAATTGATTAAGGATTCATTCTCGACCACGGAATACAAACCAAATTGATATATAACCACATTCTTCGCATTATCTCGTTACTAACAACCCTAGAATAATCAGTACGCTCAACTATTCCGTTACTATCTCCTAAGCTCACTGGACACAGAAGCGCTCGACTATCGGATTCTACTTATTCAAGTTACCTAGAGGTATGCTTACTAGGTATGATTCAAAAAAAGTGCTCTAAGTTTTGTGAAATAAGATTGTTCCTAATGATGAATTCAAAAGCTTGAATCACCTAATAGTGTCAATTTCTACATACAGGTACTTAATAAAGTCCCATCATCAATATCCATATATTGCTACTTGTGTTTATCTTCTCTAGACAATTACGAGTGGAAGAAAATCAAAACTAGCAACAATATTATGAACTAATGATTCAGTTTTGAACTTAAAACTATTAAAAAATAACCCATAAACACTATTATTATAATAGAATCAAACAATAATAGAAATAATGGCGAAAGAAAAAACTATTTCATGTCATTGAGTTCATATTCCGGGCTTTGAAATCGCCCATAACCAAAAATAGGTTTAGCTACTCATAATCATATGTTCTAAAAAATATGGTTTATGGCTTAATGATGTTTAAAAGGAAGCAAAGTTGAGAATAGAAGCAAAACAGCAAACCAGAGTTGCTGCTATTCTACTTATGGAGGTGCTGTGTGTTGTTGGTAATCAACTGGAACTCCTCTTAGGATTTCTGGAACAGCTGCGGCACAACTTCCTGGTGATAAAACGGTAGCTCTCTTCTGTATTATCAGCGCCTTCATATATCTTTTTTCTACTGCAATGTCGTATAAGATAGACACCGCACACAAATCAACATTCCCAAACCCTACAGGCCTCCAAATCTCAGCCCTTCAATAACCAACCTATATGACATAATCTTGTTCTTAGGCTACTGTTACGGGGACTCAAAGTATATCGAGACTAGCTGGTACCCAAATCTCCAAATCCTGTAGCCTTCTAAATCAAATCCAACTACTGCCAAAGAATGACCACTGAACCATGATAGAACTGTTGGTGTGTTCACTGTTGTCTTCTTGCCAGAACTTTCAGCTCCAGAGTCCTCCTTTCACCGTCCGTCAAGGTTAACTTCAACAGCCAAACTCGACCAAAACCTTACTAACACGAGCCATTGCTTCAGTCATCTGTTCCCTGTTTTCGAACAACAATATCAGGTCCTTCCTTGTCTTCTCTGTCATCTTCTAAATCAGTTCCATCTTCCCATACACGACCACTAAACATGGCAGCAGTACATGCCAAGGACTTCTGTTATGATTTAACAAGTTGATAAAAGATACAAGCCCGGAATTTATGAAAGGGAAGAAGAACCCTAATCACTCACTGCCTTACCCCTGTAAGAACAGCCCTGATACTTACCCCTGTAAGAACAACAAATATCTATTTCATTTCCCACTCAACCCAGTTGCATTTCAGCCTATAAAGAGGCTTTACAAAACCCTAATCCGTGTGGTTAGGATGTTCCAATCCTGACCGTCCACACAGTTACTTACTAGCTAATTAAGCGGCTAATTAATACATTAGTTAAACTATTAAGCCAATCATTATCTATTTAATGACACTCTCCTAACCATGTAGATAAATACACCCGTCTCAGTGTTTGGGGCTAGCCGGGTACATGACAATACCTCCCCCTCATAAAATCCTTGTCCTCAAGGATAAAATTTAGGAAAGTGGTTCTTGATGACTGTTGTATCTTCCCATGTAGCATCCTCTTGATTAGAATTGGCCCACTGTATCAGGAGTTGGGGAACTGAGATATTATTACGCATGGTAATTCTCTCCCTAAGCAAGGCAACTGGTTCTACCTTGAACTGTCCCTAATGATCCACCAATGGCAAGAGAGGAGTTGGACTGACTGCTGCTCCAACCTTCTTCTTGAGCTGTGATACATGTAAAACATGATGAATTTTGGAATCTGCGGGGAGTTGCAGGATATATGCCATAGAACCTATCTTCTCAAGCACCTTGAACGGCCCATAGTATTTGGCTGACAGTTTAAGACTCCTTCTCAATGACACACTGGTTTGTCTATAAGGCTGAAGTTTCAAATAAACCTCATCTCCCAGCTCAAATGATCTGTCTTCCCTCTTCTTGTCAGCAAAGAATTTCATCCTGTCTTGGGCTTGGTGCAGATTCTCCTTGAGCAAACTGAGCATCTTGTAGTTGCGGATTATCTCACAACTACACCCTCATAAGAATCCATTAAAATGATTCCTAAACCTAATTAATTTAATATGAAACTAAGAATTAAGGTACTAAAATTATAAAGAGACACAAAGATTTTTACGTGGTTCGATCAATGCGATCTACATCCACGGTGCTTCACTAGTGATTGTATGTGATCACATGATTTTACAATTGAGACTCCATTAATGAATATTTGGAGCTCTAGAATTTTGGGGAAGAAGATGATAAAGAAAATAAATCCCTCTCTAAAATTTTCTCTCTCCTCCTAAAATTATCCTCTCTCTCAAAATGTGTCTCTCCCTTTCCTCTCATGCCTAAATGGCTATTTATATGATTTTACACATTGGATAACAACTAATATTTCCCTTAATTTCGGATCAAAGAATCATCATACGAACCTTCGCAAATTTACTTCACGAACTTCCTTTACTCGTAAAACATTCTTCGTGGTTTCTTTATCTTCGCAAAATACTCTATACTCGCAAAATGTATTTTCTCCCCATAATTTCGTAAGTTATCATTTGCTGTGACATTCCGCTCCTACATCTTGCCTCTTTTTTCTTGAATATTGCTTGAAGAGCGATCTTTAAGAAAAAATCCGTTGTTGTAGTAATCTTTGATCTTTGTTGATGAAGGAACGAGCGAAAGAATACTAGTCTTGAAAAGTATATACTTGCCTCTATTCTTTTGCGAAATCCCGGAATGTTGCGAAGTAAATAAGAAGTATCAACCATTGAAGTATAAGAAGTATGAAGTATCCTTGAAGAAGTATAAGAAGTACTTAATCCTCAAAATATATAAGAAGTATGAAGTATCCTTAAGAAGTACTTAATCCTCTAAATGTAAGAAATATTGCGAACCCATCATGCGAACTCTCACTCCATGTTCTTTGCCTCATGCTATGCTGTAATGCAAATAAAAATTTAGATTAGTATTCAACATTTCTTTTATCAAAATTTCTTATTTTTTATTTATATGCTACTTCAAAATCTTTTTGTTTGTTTTGATTTCCTTTGTATTATCTATTTCATCTCTCTTGACAAATATTTTTCCATGGAAATGATCCTAATAGGTACCCCCTCATATGACGCACTGAGGTGCTTTGCCTTTTACGAGTATACGCCATAAAGGTTTTCCAGCTACTACTCTCCATGTCGAATATCATATCATTGGAAATAAAGTAAATTTTTCAAGAGAAATATATAAATTGACTTGTGCGAGATGTTTTTCTCGGTTTCTTTTGTAATTGTGAAATTTTGAGATCTTTGTAATTTCTTTTGTAATTGTGAAATCTTTGTAATTCTGCGATTGTATCGCGCTTTATAAATCAAATCAAAAATCTTTTATTTTTTTGTAAGTAAAATGTTTAAGGAAAGAGGTACTTAGCTTTTATGTGAGTCGTTGTTGTCTCTTGCGAAGTACGTGATTTGCTTGCGAAGCTAGCATCGTCTTGCATGTAGAATATCTTAGGAAAGTATCTAAATGGAACTAGAATAGTTACAACTTTCTCTATTCTCTTTCCTAAGATATTCTCTAACATTCACTTAATTTGCGAAGTAGCATACCAATTATTCTAGCCCACTCTTGCGAAATAGAATTCTGCTGTTTTGCGAACTTTTGCGAAGTAAACGAACATTTGCGAAGTATTGGTGCTACGAATATTCGCAACATAAACATTTGCGAAGTGTAAAAGAGTAGTAGTGTTGGTCTTGCGAATATTCACAAAGTAAATATTTGCGAAGATATTTCTTTATTGCTGCGAACGTTCGTAAAATCCCACGATGATAAAACTCTTTACAATCACCCACTTTGATTTGTCTGGTGGTGACAACTTCATTTGGTGATCCAACTTCACAATCACCCACTTCCGCTTAACTTTGTAGTCTTCGAAGCGCCAAATGGCTCAATTTCCAACTTTCAAATTAGAGTTTTGCTATAACACGGAACTTGTATTTAAATCAGACATGAAACCAATTGCAGCCGCAATTTTTGAATTCTTTCCATCGTAATGACCATTCAAATTCTTATCCATCACGGAACATGTATTTGTTTCAGAAACGGGATCAGTTTTGTCTTCATTAGACAAAGAGGTAGCACCCTTTCAAACGTCAATTGCCTCTTTTTCAGCAATAGCGTTTTTGCACCTAGCGTCTTTGTATATGCGAACTGATCTCTTCATGTATAGCGTTTTGTCTTCATTTGCGAACCATAATATATACCATTTGCGAACCATAAATATATGCGAACTGATCTTTGCGAACTTGGATTTTGAATGCTACTTTAGTTGCACTGAATCTACTTCGCAGATTTATTTTGACAACAGATCTGAATTTACCAATCCGAGATTCTCGTTTTCCACTAGCTGACTTATACTAATCATTGATTTTAGTATAAATTACCTCTAGATTGAACCATAACTTCGCATAACCTCATTTTTCTTCGAATTCTTAAACTATCTGAGACGCGGACTTAGTTGATTGAATCATAATATCTCCCTGAAGATGATATTAAACATTCAAATCCGTTTTCTACTCCATTATTGGATCTACTTTTGGAAGACGCCATTACCGTTTCAGATTGAATTTTCTAGAAAGTGAAATTTGTGGAGAAAATAGTAGAGAGAGAAGAGGACCAATTATTAAACGAAATTGTTGATCCAACAAGTTACAGGAAGGATAAATCCATTTAATATTTCCCTGTTTCTAGCGCCAATTATGTAGTTGCAGAATAACCTACAACTACACCCTCAATAGAATTAGTAAAAACTCAAGAAGTTCTTGATGATGAATAACAATTTTCTTATTAATGTCCTCATTTGATTACAAAGAAGTATTAAATGGAAGTAGAATAGTTACAACTTTCTCTATTCTCTTTCCTAAGATATTTTCTAACACTCACTAAAAGAACCTCTCGAATTTTACCTTTGAACTCCTATTTATAGTAAAACTTATACAGCTGTATATGAGTTGCGAAGTATCGTAACTCATACTCGCACAATTATTCCATCCTCGTAAAACTTCATATTTCTCCGCGCTACTTCTATCATCGTATCTTTTTATAACTCTTTTCTCCTTTATTTACTACGATACTTGTGAACTATTATCTTGCGATATTCAGTACCTACATCTTGCCTCTTCTCATGTCAATTCTACGAAGAAGAAATGTCATGAGAATCCCTATTCTCGTAAGTTTAGTGTAGTTATTACCATCCATCAAGTTCCAATTCGCAAGAATAAAGGCTCCTCTTTACTTCCAATATTTATTTCTTTAGTTGGTTCAGCTGCAACATAGCTTGGACTTTGCTCCCCCATAGGTGTTGGTTCTTTGATTATTTTTGCTGGTTCCCCTTCTTTTTATGGAATTTCATTTGGTATACCTCTCCCTTCCTTTGCTCTTATTGTATACACTCGAAATTCTTCTTCATTTTTTGTTTCCTTCGCAAGTTTCCTACGAAGCTGTTTATTTCTTGCTCTTCCTCCGCATTACGTTACTTCAACTTGATAACAAAATTTTGCACTATCAAGATCTCCTTTTATTTCTTGTATTCCATTTGGTGTAGGAAATTTGATTTTCTGATGTAATGTTGAATAAACAGCTTTGATCGCATGAATCCACGGCCTTCCTATCAGCATGTTATATGGAGATTCCATATCTATCACACACAAGATTACATGTGTTTCAATTTCTCCTAATAATATTCGCAACGCGATTTCTCCTTTAGATTTTGTTGTAGATTTTCCTAAACCATGAATAAGACATTTTGAATTTGTGATTTCTTCATCTTTAATTCCCATCCCCTTAAGTGCATGATAGAATATGATATTAACAGAACTCCCTGTATCAACCAAAATTCGGTTTAATTTCCATTTTTCTACAGCTTTCTTATCTTCTAGCATGATTGGCAATGTGATCACCAATGGTGAAGTGTGGTTCAAGTTTTCATTTGGAATTTCTGCTACTGAAAATGTTATTTTCTGCTTTTCCCATTCTTCTAAAGTTGTTATCTTTTCTTCCTCCATGATCTTTCTTCCTCTACAATCTCGCTTGTATATTTTTCCCTTCATATTACTATGAAATTCATCAATCATTGTCTTTGTGATCATATTACATTCTTCTTTTTTGCAATCCCCATCTACTGACTTCATCTGCACTTCAAATTTTCCACAATTCCCTCAAATTTAGGCTACCACAATTCTCAAGTCCCTGTTTCTAGCGCCAATTATGTAGTTGCGGATTATCTCACAACTACACCCTCATAAGAATCCATTAAAATGATTCCTAAACCTAATTAATTTAATATGAAACTAAGAATTAAGGTACTAAAATTATAAAGAGACACAAAGATTTTTACGTGGTTCGATCAATGTGATCTACATCCACGGTGCTTCACTAGTGATTGTATGTGATTACATGATTTTACAATTGAGACTCCATTAATGAATATTTGGAGCTCTAGAATTTTGGGGAAGAAGATGATAAAGAAAATAAATCCCTCTCTAAAATTTTCTCTCTCCTCCTAAAATTATCCTCTCTCTCAAAATGTGTCTCTCCCTTTCCTCTCATGCCTAAATGGATATTTATATGATTATACACATTGGATAACAACTAATCTTTCCCTTAATTTCGGATCAAAGAATCATCATACGAACCTTCGCAAATTTACTTCACGAACTTCCTTTACTCGTAAAACATTCTTCGTGGTTTCTTTATCTTCGCAAAATATTCTATACTCGCAAAATGTATTTTCTCTCCATAATTTCGTAAGTTATCATTTGCTGTGATATTCCGCTCCTACATCTTGCCTCTTTTTTCTTGAATATTGCTTGAAGAACGATCTTTAAGAAAAAATCCGTTGTTGTAGTAATCTTTGATCTTTGTTGATGAAGGAACGAGCGAAAGAATACTAGTCTTGAAAAGTATATACTTGCCTCTATTCTTTTGCGAAGTCCCGGAATGTTGCGAAGTAAATAAGAAGTATCAACCATTGAAGTATAAGAAGTATGAAGTATCCTTGAAGAAGTATAAGAAGTACTTAATCCTCAAAATATATAAGAAGTATGAAGTATCCTTAAGAAGTACTTAATCCTCTAAATGTAAGAAATATTGCGAACCCATCATGCGAACTCTCACTCCATGTTCTTTGCCTCATGCTATGCTGTAATGCAAATAAAAATTTAGATTAGTATTCAACATTTCTTTTATCAAAATTTCTTATTTTTTATTTATATGCTACTTCAAAATCTTTTTGTTTGTTTTGATTTCCTTTGTATTATCTATTTCATCTCTCTTGACAAATATTTTTCCATGGAAATGATCCTAATAGGTACCCCCTCATATGACGCACTGAGGTGCTTTGCCATTTACGAGTATACGCCATAAAGGTTTGCCAGCTACTACTCTCCATGTCGAATATCATCTCATTGGAAATAAAGTAAATTTTTCAAGAGAAATATATAAATTGATTTGTGCGAGATGTTTTTCTCGGTTTCTTTTGTAATTGTGAAATTTTGAGATCTTTGTAATTTCTTTTGTAATTGTGAAATCTTTGTAATTCTGCGATTGTATCGCGCTTTATAAATCAAATCAAAAATCTTTTATTTTTTTGTAAGTAAAATGTTTAAGGAAAGAGGTACTTAGCTTTTATGTGAGTCGTTGTTGTCTCTTGCGAAGTATGTGATTTGCTTGCGAAGCTAGCATCGTCTTGCATGTAGAATATCTTAGGAAAGTATCTAAATGGAACTAGAATAGTTACAACTTTCTCTATTCTCTTTCCTAAGATATTCTCTAACATTCACTTAATTTGCGAAGTAGCATACCAATTATTCTAGCCCACTCTTGCGAAATAGAATTCTGCTGTTTTGCGAACTTTTGTGAAGTAAACGAACATTTGCGAAGTATTGGTGCTGCGAATATTCGCAACATAAACATTTGCGAAGTGTAAAAGAGTAGTAGTGTTGGTCTTGCGAATATTCACAAAGTAAATATTTGCGAAGATATTTCTTTATTGCTGCGAACGTTCGTAAAATCCCACGATGATAAAACTCTTTACAATCACCCACTTTGATTTGTCTGGTGGTGAAAACTTCATTTGGTGATCCAACTTCACAATCACCCACTTCCTCTTGACTTTGTAGTCTTCGAAGCGCCAAATGTTCAATTTCCAACTTTCAAATTAGAGTTTTGCTATAACACGGAACTTGTATTTAAATCAGACATGAAACCAATTGCAGCCGCAATTTTTGAATTCTTTCCATCGTAATGACCATTCAAATTCTTATCCATCACGGAACATGTATTTTTTTCAGAAACGGGATCAGTTTTGTCTTCATTAGACAAAGAGGTAGCACCCTTTCAAACGTCAATTGCCTCTTTTTCAGCAATAACGTTTTTGCACCTAGCGTCTTTGTATATGCGAACTGATCTCTTCATGTATAGCGTTTTGTCTTCATTTGCGAACCATAATATATACCATTTGCGAACCATAAATATATGCGAACTGATGCTGCGAACTTGGATTTTGAATGCTACGAAGTTGCACTGAATCTACTTCGCAGATTTATTTTGACAACAGATCTGAATTTACCAATCCGAGATTCTCGTTTTCCACTAGCTGACTTATACTAATCATTGATTTTAGTATAAATTACCTCTAGATTGAACCATAACTTCGCATAACCTCATTTTTCTTCGAATTCTTAAACTATCTGAGATGCGGACTTAGTTGATTGAATCATAATATCTCCCTGAAGATGATATTAAACCTTCAAATCCGTTTTCTACTCCATTATTGGATCTACTTTTGGAAGACGCCATTACCGTTTCAGATTGAATTTTCTAGAAAGTGAAATTTGGGGAGAAAATAGTAGAGAGAGAAGAGGACCAATTATTAAACGAAATTGTTGATCCAACAAGTTATAGGAAGGATAAATCCATTTAATCTTTCCCTGTTTCTAGCGCCAATTATGTAGTTGCAGAATAACCTACAACTACACCCTCAATAGAATTAGTAAAAACTCAAGAAGTTCTTGATGATGAATAACAATTTTCTTATTAATGTCCTCATTTGATTACAAAGAAGTATCTAAATGGAAGTAGAATAGTTACAACTTTCTCTATTCTCTTTCCTAAGATATTTTCTAACACTCACTAAAAGAACCTCTCGAATTTTACCTTTGAACTCCTATTTATAGTAAAACTTATACAGCTGTATATGAGTTGCGAAGTATCGTAACTCATACTCGCACAATTATTCCATCCTCGTAAAACTTCATATTTCTCCGCGCTACTTCTATCATCATATCTTTTTATAACTCTTTTCTCCTTTATTTACTACGATACTCGTGAACTATTATCTTGCGATATTCAGTACCTACATCTTGCCTCTTCTCATGTCAATTCTACGAAGAAGAAATGTCATGAGAATCCCTATTCTCGTAAATTTAGTGTAGTTATTACCATCCATCAAGTTCCAATTCGCAAGAATAAAGGCTCCTCTTTACTTCCAATATTTATTTCTTTAGTTGGTTCAGCTGCAACATAGCTTGGACTTTGCTCCCCCATAGGTGTTGGTTCTTTGATTATTTTTGCTGGTTCCCCTTCTTTTTATGGAATTTCATTTGGTATACCTCTCCCTTCCTTTGCTCTTATTGTATACACTCGAAATTCTTCTTCCTTTTTTGTTTCCTTCGCAAGTTTCCTACGAAGCTGTTTCTTTCTTGCTCTTCCTCCGCATTGCGTTACTTCAACTTGATAACAAAATTTTGCACTATCGAGATCTCCTTTTATTTCTTGTATTCCATTTGGTGTAGGAAATTTGATTTTCTGATGTAATGTTGAATCAACAGCTTTGATCGCATGAATCCACGGCCTTCCTATCAGCATGTTATATGGAGATTCCATATCTATCACACACAAGGTTACATGTGTTTCAATTTCTCCTAATAATATTCGCAACGCGATTTCTCCTTTAGATTTTGTTGTAGATTTTCCTAAACCATGAATAAGACATTTTGAATTTGTGATTTCTTCATCTTTAATTCCCATCCCCTTAAGTGCATGATAGAATATGATATTAACAGAACTCCCGTATCAACCAAAATTCGGTTTAATTTCCATTTTTCTACAAACTTTCTTATCTTCTAGCATGATTGGCAATGTGATCACCAATGGTGAAGTGTGGTTCAAGTCTTCATTTGGAATTTCTCACTCTGAAAATGTTATTTTTTGCTTTTCCCATTCTTCTAAAGTTGTTATCTTTTCTTCCTCCATGATCTTTCTTCCTCTACAATCTCGCTTGTATATTTTTCCCTTCATATTACTATGAAATTCATCAATCATTGTCTTTGTGATCATATTACATTCTTCTTTTTTGCAATCTCCATCTACTGACTTCATCTGAACTTCAAATTTTCCACAATTTCCTCAAATTTAGGCTACCACAATTCTCAAGTCCCTGTTTCTAGCGCCAATTATGTAGTTGCGGATTATCTCACAACTACACCCTCATAAGAATCCATTAAAATGATTCCTAAACCTAATTAATTTAATATGAAACTAAGAATTAAGGTACTAAAATTATAAAGAGACACAAAGATTTTTACGTGGTTCGATCAATGTGATCTACATCCACGGTGCTTCACTAGTGATTGTATGTGATTACATGATTTTACAATTGAGACTCCATTAATGAATATTTGGAGCTCTAGAATTTTGGGGAAGAAGATGATAAAGAAAATAAATCCCTCTCTAAAATTTTCTCTCTCCTCCTAAAATTATCCTCTCTCTCAAAATGTGTCTCTCCCTTTCCTCTCATGCCTAAATGGCTATTTATATGATTTTACACATTGGATAACAACTAATATTTCCCTTAATTTCGGATCAAAGAATCATCATACGAACCTTCGCAAATTTACTTCACGAACTTCCTTTACTCGTAAAACATTCTTCGTGGTTTCTTTATCTTCGCAAAATATTCTATACTCGCAAAATGTATTTTCTCTCCATAATTTCGTAAGTTATCATTTTCTGTGATATTCCGCTCCTACACATCTGATCCCTCTCTTTAATGTAGACTTTAACACCAGCCACAGATGTAGTAACATAGAGTGGAAAAGCCAGGTGTGGAGGTTGATATCCATATAAAGCCTTGAAGGGAAACATATTCAAACTGGAGTGGTAGTTAAAATTATACCACCATTCAGCCAATAGCAGCCATTTACTCCAAGCTTTAGGCTTTTGTCTAGTCATGCATCTCAAGTAATTCTCCAAACAAGCATTAACTCTTTCAGTTTTCCCATCAGTTTGTGGATGGTAGGCAGTGCTGAGGTTGAGACTGGAACCAATGTACTGGAAAAGGTCTTGCCAGAAGTTGCTTGTAAAGATCTTGTCTCTATCTGAAGTGATGGATGCTATCAACCCATGTAGTTTGAACACATTATTGAGAAAATGTTGAGCTACTGTTGATGCAGTAAAGGGGTGACTTAAATCCATGAAATGGGTATACTTGGTGAGTCTATCCACCACAACCATGATAACATCCTTCCCTCCAGATTTAGGTAAACCCTCCACAAAATCCATGGTTACGTGTTTCCAAGCATGCTCAGGAATTGGAAGTGGTTGAAGTAACCCAGATGTATATGTATGATCTCCCTTATTCCTATGACAAACATCACAAGTGGCTACATACTCAGTGATGTCTCTTTTCATACCTGGCCAATGAAAGTAGGACTTAGCCCTCATGTAGCCTTGGATCCCAAAATGTCCCCCAATGGATGAAGAGTGCAGAGAACTAATAATGGAATGCCTCACTCCATTACGCATTCCTATATAAATCTTATTCTTGAACCTGAGAATACCATTGGTGTAAGAGTAATTGTCAACAACATTAGTAGAGATCAACAGTTTGGGGATGATTGACCTTGCCACTTCATCATCTTCATAGCTTTTAATGACATCCACTACCCAAACAGGTTGAGAAGTGCTAATGGAACTCAAGGTGGAGTTAGGAATCCTGGATAAGGCATCAACAGCTTTATTCTCCATTCCCCTTTTGTATTTAATTTCATAGTCATATCCCATTAACTTCATAAGCCATATTTGTTGCAGCATGGTAGACATTCTCAGCTCCATGAAATATTTGATGCTATGTTGATCAATGTGAATAATAAAGTGGCTCCCCATTAAATAATTCCTCCACTTTGTGATTGCCATCACTATGGCTAGAAATTCCTTTTCATATGTTGATAGTCCCAGGGACTTAGGACCTAATGATTTACTATGGAAAGCTATTGGCCTCCCTTCTTGCATTAACAAAGCTCCCACCCCTCTTGCACAAGCGTCAGTCTCCAATATGAAAGTTTTTGAGAAGTCAGGTAATGCCAGAACTGGTGTCTTGCACATGATTTGCTTGAGCTCATTGAATGTAGATTCAGCTTCATTAGACCAGTGTAAAACATTCTTCTTCAATAAGTCAGTAAGTGGCTTGCAAATGGTTCCATAGCCCTTGACAAACTTCCTATAATATCCTGTCAAGCCCAGGAATCCCCTTAAATCCTTAAGACAAGTTGGTGTAGGCCATGAGACCATGCTTGAAATCTTTGATGGATCAGTAGCAACCCCTTCAGAAGTAACAATGTGGCCCAAATATTCTAGTTCTTCTTGTGCAAAACAAAATTTAGACTGTTTAGCATATAGCTTGTGTTCTCTCAAGAGGTTGAGTACCATCTCCAAGTGTGTAATGTGCTCAACATGGGAGTGGCTATAAATAAGTATATCATCAAAAAACACTATCACAAACTTCCTCAGATAAGGTTTGAATACCTCATTCATAAGAGCCTGAAATGTGGCTGGGGCATTAGTCAGCCCAAATGGCATTACCTTGAACTCATAGTGCCCTTCATGAGTCCTAAAAGCAGTCTTGTAGATGTCAGCCACCTCCATTAGAATTTGATGGTATCCAGACCTAAGATCCAACTTGGTGAAAACCACTGCTCCATTTAGTTCATGAAGTAGCTCATCTATCACTGGTATTGGGAACTTATCCTTAATGGTGATCTCATTCAACTGTCTGTAATCCACACAGAATCTCCAGGTGTTATCTTTCTTTTTTACTAAGAGAATGGGGGATGCAAAGGGGCTTTGACTATTTTGAATGATCCCAGATTGTAGCATTTCTTTAACCAAGGACTCAATTACTGATTTTTGGACATAGGGGCACATGTAGGGTCTTTGGTTGGTAGGTATTGAATTTGGTTTAAGAGGGATTTTGTGGTCTAATGATCTTTTAGGAGGCAAGGATTTTGGTTCTTCAAACACATCAGCATACTTTTGAAGTAGTAACTGGATGGGTCTTGGAATCTCTTGCTGGGGTGGTGTAGTTGTAATAGAGAAGAGTTTACCTATAACTCCATAAGAACCTTTCTTGAAAAGCTTTGATATGGCGCTGTTACTTATCATCTTCAAGGAGGGGTTCTCCTTAGCTCCAGAAAGTGTAATATTCTTACCTTGGTGGAAGAAACTAATACATAGTTTTTTAAAGTTGAAGATTATATCTCTCAATGTCTCCAACCAATCAGCCCCTAGGACCATATGGCACCCCCCTAAGGGAAGTAATCTCAGATACCAGCTGAATTTTCTACCTTGCATTGACCATTGTAACTGCTTACACACCCCAGAACTGATGGTCCTGTCTCCATTTGCTATTGTGACCAACAATTGAGCTGTATGCTCCACTGTACATCCCAGCTGTTGAGCTAACTATTTATCAATGAAACTATGGGTGATCCCTGTATCAATGAGTATGGATATAAAACTCTTCTTAATATACCCTGGAACTCTAATAGTGTCACTACTAGGACACCCTGTAAGAGCATGAAGAGAAATTTCCATATTTGACTCAATGGGAGTTACTTCACTATCGTCAGCTTCACCTTGTATTTCTTCCTCTTATTCTTCTTCTTCTTCTTCTTCTTCCTTCTCCATTTTATCTAGAGCCAGCATAAACAGTTGTTGTTGCTTACATTTGTGGCCATAGGTAAACTTCTCATCACAATTAAAGCACAAACCCTTATCTCTTCTGTCTTTGAGTTGCTCATAAGATAACCTTCTCACAGGTGGGTGACTTGGTAATGCATTGTTCTTTCTGGGTTGAAGAGGGGGATTTGTGATGGTCTTTGATTGAGCTAGGATAAAGGTGTTTCTTGAAGTAGTGGTGGAGGAGGAAGGGAAATAAGATGTAGTGGGTATGGATCTGTAGGTGGTCTTGAGTTTCTTTTGTTGACCATCAACAGTAATTTCTTGGAGTTTAGCAAGATGGTAGGCTTCTGATAATAAAGTGGGTTTGAACATCTGTACGGTACTCTTTAACTCCTCCTTTAGCCCACTAATGAAGCTCATGATAAAGTAGGGTTCAGTCAAATGAGGGTTCTTACTCAACATGATGACTTTAAGTGTTTCAAACCTCTCAAAATACTCTTCCACAGTTGTTATTTGTACAAGTTTATTAAACATGCCTACATAGTTATCATTTGCTACATCTTCAAACCTAGTACAAACTACAAGACTGAAATGAGACCAAGAGATGAATTCCTTACCAATCTGATAGTCAAAGAACCAAGAATCGGCTTTACCCTCCATATAAAGAGATGATGTACCCACATAATCTTTTTCTTCAATGGAGTTGTTGATAGAGAAGAATCTCTCGCACTTACGTAACCAACCCCTTGGGTTGTCACCATCGAATCTTGGGAAATCCAACTTTTGAGGACGATGAGAGAGATAGTTATGACTGTTATTGCGATGTGACGATTCACCAGACTCGTGATGATCCATAAAACCCTCCGTACTTCGCCTTGTCTCATCCTCATTATTTTTCTGTACCTGCATATGTTCTATTAACATAGATAACAACAGATCAGTCTTATCCTGTGTCTCTCTCCTACGAGTAGCCTCCAGTTCATACATAGACTTCAAGTCTGTCGACATCTGTGTAAGGAAGGTTTTTAGCTCTCTTGTGTTGGAATCGAACTGCTTCTCTAACTCTTTGATCGTTGGACCTGTCATGATAGATCCAATCTTCTCTGATACCAATTGTTATGATTTAACAAGTTGATAAGAGAGACAAGCCTGGAATTTATGAAAGGGAAGAAGAACCCTAATCACTCACTGCCTTACCCCTGTAAGAACAGCCCTGATACTTACCCCTATAAGAACAGCAAATATCTATTTCATTTCCCACTCAACCCAGTTGCATTTCAGCCTATAAAGAGGCTTTACAAAACCCTAATCCGTGTGGTTAGGATGTTCCAATCCTGACCATCCACACAGTTACTTACTAGCTAATTAAGCGGCTAATTAATACATTAATTAAATTATTAAGCCAATCATTATCTATTTAATGACACTCTCCTAGCCATGCAGATAAATATACCCGTCTCAGTGTTTGGGGCTAGCCGGGTACATGACAACTTCCATCGAGCCATACCCTGATGTAACATTTCTTGCAGCTGATTTCTAACCCAAAACCCCATTCATAACCTTCGTACCGCCAGCTTCATACAAATTCAGTTCAATATTCTTGCGTACTCTTGCTGTCCATACGAACCCCTGTAAAATAAACCACCAATCTGGTTGTAGCAGCAACATATTATAGCTGTAATTTAGCTCAAAAACGCGCCATATCACCTCCAAATTGAACCCATTGCAGCCCCAATCTCAAGCTCAAAACCACCAGATAACAACAGCAACACACGCCTTGGACTGCACCTTTTGAGCTCCAAAATTCGACCAAAACTCCCAAATCTGAATTGTACCCATCTCTTATTTCATCACAAATTCATAAGAACTTCAGTTTTAACTCCTCTTGCACCCTTGTAAACAACTCAACATGTACATCAGCAACTCCAGTTCTTCACTTTTTTTCCAGCATCAATACAAGCTCAAAACTCAATCGAATCAACAAAACATTGAGCCATTCCTCCTCCTTGTAAACAATTCGACACCCATAAACACACTCCATTCAATAACAATACTAATATCATCATACATAACTCGAACAGCTTCTACTTCATGTCCTGAGTCCTGTAAAACAATCCACCAGTCACTCCACTCAGTTACGGGATTCAGTAGTAGCAACAACATCACCAGCCTCCCATTAAAACTCGACTCAGGACCCTATAAACTGCACCCAGCTTTTCAGTTCTTGTAAATTGCTGTAACTCACTTCAATCCTGGCCAGAACTCATGACATCAACAGATCCTTTACTACCTCAACTTCCCAGCCAATTATAACCATCTCCGTCATGTTCTTCCAAGCTTCAATATCTCTCAAAACCCATTGGAAACTTCCCCAGAATCAGTGATAGCATCACCATATTCAAAACCCCACAACATCGTAATTCAATTCCTAGCATACATATGACTTTTCAGCTGCAATGACTTCAAGACCACCAGTTCAGTTCCATCTCTATCTCTATTTGCAGTACCAATTCCTCAAACCACCAGAACAAACCCAAGACTGCGTTCATCGTCATTTGTTGTTGCAGTGACCAATTCCACCCATTTTTGGTCTGCAGAGTAACCAAATCTCCAATCATAGCAACACCACATCAAGAGTTCTAACACCATTTACCTGAAATTTGAGACTATAGTTTCCAATTTCTCATTTTTCTCGGACTCGTTCAATCTTCTGAGTTCACTTGAATCCCAAAACACCATCATCTGCAGTTCATCTTCACATCTGTAACTGCACCCATGTGAATTCTAACCATCAGATCCATCACCAGATTCTTCGATCTAACTTCTCTTCTTCCTTAATCAGACCCTAACTTCTCCATTGATTCTTCTTCCATTTCTCCATTTCTTGGTTCAAACTCAGATTCAAGGAAAAACTACTTTACAGATTCATCACAGCAACCACAATTTCCTTCTCGAATTCGAGCATTACTTCTTCCCTCTTTTCTCTATCTGGACTTCAATCACTGACTCAATCTCTCCAAAGAACTTCACCAGCAGTAACACACCACAACCCTTCAGATTTGAACAGACACCCTAACTCTGAATTTCTCGGATTCTTTTTCGATTCTTCACTGGATCTGTAAACTCTCTGTACCGCCATCTCCTCATTTCTATTTTCTGAATACTAGAAGAAAATGATTGAGAAATCAATTCCTTTCTGAATTGTAGGGCTGAGTAATGATAAGAAGTGTACCCAGCAGAATACAGGCCACCAAATGACATCATTTAGTGACTTTACAGTAGCCCCTTTATCCTTGGCCGAGCTCCAATAACATTTGCTCTTCTTTGAATTCTTTCACCAACAACAACCGTCTTTTATTTCTCAGATCCACTTCTTTATTTCAATTTCTATACATCACTAAAGCTGTCATGTTTTTCCGACAAAATTTGCACCACTAAAGCCGACATGCTTTTCAGACAGAGCTGAAGAAATAAAAGCAAATAATGAGAAATGATTTCTCTCCAAATTAAACGCATGCACGTGCTTTTGCCATGTTTCTTCTTCTTTTGTTCCAAATGACTCCAAAGTACCTAAACACTCAAAAGCAAATATAAGATACATAATATAGAAGAAAACTTAGCAATGAAATAATAAACAATAGATAAATATTAAGGTGTTTTAGACACCTATCATGTAGATATCTTTAAAAACTTTCCAACGAGATAAGATTTGTAAAATTCCAAGTTACAGATTTTAAGATATGTTATATTCTAATTCACTTGCCAATTATACTCCTGAAAAAATAGGATACATAAAGAGTTATAGTAATTAGACTAAAATGGAGGGACAATAGTGTCAAGTGAAAAAATGACCATGGACACCAATCTTTTTATCAAATTGCACATTTACGTGAGATTTCATTTTACAAAAAAATGACCATAGAAGGGACTCCCTTCCATCGGGCCCTCCGATCGGTCGGCCTAATTAGGGAAAAGCCTTTTTTATTTTATTTTAATAATAATCAAGCATGCATTACCAGAAACTAGAACTTAACAAAATAGGGATAAGCTCTCCTCTATATATCAGCCAAAAGATCTAAGGTAATGAAAGCTGGAGGGTGGTGAAACCAAACTTCATCTACTCTCTCCGTTTCAGAAAAAGTGTTACTTTCATTTTTTTAATTTGGCCTAAAAATAGGCTAAAATGAAAAAGTGAAAGTAACACTTTTCCTGAAACGGAGGTAGTACATCTTAAGCTTACATATGATTTTTTCAAAAAAATAGTGTTTTCAAAAAAAAAAAAAAAGAGTAGTGTTTGAAAGGGTAAAGGGATTACATATGCATTATGCATGAGTTGACGTAGTAATTATCCGCGGATATTCCATGATTTTTTCACTCTTTCTTTCCATATTGTAACAACGTCACCTTGCTCATTATTATGACTTGACTAAACTTTGATTAATTTCGGTCTTGTTTACGCAGTTGTAACTAATTTATAAGACTTAAGGGTCTGTTTTTCTTCGTTTATCTTTACTTAAATGTGTTTCGTTCTCATTTAAAGTTCGAGGAAATTGAACAACGAGTACTGAAAACAAAATTCTAACGTAACCTCGGTAAACTCAGTAAATCTTCAAAAATCTTATAATCTAGTTTAGTTAATACGAAATTTTCTAATCTTAAGGATGTTTATCAAAGTTTTAACTGCATGTACGTAACGGGGACGACCAAGACCCCTCCACTTTGTGTAGAGAAAGCAAAAGAGAGTCGTTTCTTTGAAATTTCTGGCTTATACTTTACTTTTTTTGGACTGTAAAGGTCTAAGTTTTGATTAGGACGTAAAAGTTGGTGTTTTTCCAAGCAGTATGAGTTCCATGCTTGAAAATATGTTCAACTTATGACGGATATCTAAAACTCTATGAGAAACTAGAGCTAGCTAGACAATTCACCTATTGATCAAGTTATTCGAGAGCATCACCACAATCAAGAGAAATAACTAAAAGAAAATGGTTAGAGCTCCATGATGTGAGAAAATGGGACTGAAAAAAGGACCATGGACAGTTGAAGAGGACCAGATTTTGATCACTTACATTAGTCGTCACGGTCATGGCAATTGGCGGGCGCTTCCAAAACAAGCCGGTATGTGCTCGTAGTAAACTTTTGTTATTTGCTGAAACATTGATTGAGATTGAGACATTCACTTAGTCAATGAAATTGATAAACCAGTGTTGAATGGTTATGGCTTAATTGCCTGGCTTGATTGGGGTATACCCAGATTAATTGGGGTATACCCAATAAGATAAAATAAGGTCATTATGAAGTAAAACCAAGCCACCCCTTAACCCTTGTATTTTCTAAATGGCTAAAATACCCTTGGTTAATTAACATTAAAATTCTGATTAGGTTAATTAATTGAGTTTAGATTAAAAATTTGAAATTATGAATTCACTAAATTAAACCTTTCATCTCACTTATGATTTCGATTTCGATCAAAAAAATTAGATTTTGAAAATACACAAGGCCTAAGAAGGTTATAGTTTGAATAACATGCTTAAGCTAATATGCACCAAAGATGGTCCACTTTGAATAAGTTCACCGACTTTGGTCACCGCATTGTATTGGTTGAAGAACACGCCGAGTATCTTCGGCATGATAAATTATACTACGATGTCATGGTTATAACGTCGGCAAGTAAATAGCTTTTATCACCGCCTAACATATAGCCTAAGGTTAGGGATTTATAACCTTGCCGACTTGTACTTATACCGAATGTAAAAAGAAAAATATGGAAGATGTAATTCACTTTATTTATGCAATTTTGGTTACTACATTGATTGAAACATAAAAACGAATGCACTTAGCATGTGCATCAACCCTTTGAACCCCTAGGCGACCCTAGTGGACGAGTTATAGTCTCATGAGGGTTTACATAGAGGTCTACCCACAAAACCTATACTAAAACTTCTAAAACCATCAATCTTCCTCCGACGAAGACGATACCAAGTAGTCCGGGTTATCCAACGGGATTTTATCGGTCAAGAAGTGATAGCTTGCATCGAATGCGAATGCTTCCCCCTTTACTTCCAAGTAGCGCACTTTCACGGCTTCGTGCTACAAAAACAAGCTTACATTTGTTAGTGGTGTTTCGTTGGAAGATAAAACAACATGGGTTACGTTAAAAAAACCACAAAATGACTTACAAATTCTGCAACGGACAAGGTGAAGGGGCGAGTGTTAAATATCCGAGGTTGGAGGGATAAATAAACAAGTATCGTATTTTCGATTAGTAGGTGCCTAGCGTGGACTTGTTCAATACTTCTTGCATTAGGCTCGCCGCTAAATTTGCTGTGTACCCTAGCCCAAAAGGTTTTGGAATCTTCCCTTTCGGAGGATTGACGTCTAAGTCGATCTTCCGCATACCAAGCCTTGGTGATTGCAAAATCTTCATTCGAATCAAAATATGCCATTGTTGTTTGTAGAGAGATATTGAGTGAGTTAGATGGAGTGCATGATGATATGAGCTTTGGAGAGTATATGGAACTATTAGTATGTTGTTTTGTAGAGAGAAGTAGTGTATTTATAGGATGGTGGCCAAATTTGGCCGTTATAGTGCCCAAGTACAAGTCAATCAATGAAATTGTACTTGCAAAAAATTTGAATTTTGAATACGCCGGCGAGGTATGTTTTCTCCAAAATGCCGGTCGTGTAAGATTGTAGGCATTAGGAGAAGATTTTTTTCCCAAAAACCCGTCGGAAGTGTATTGGTACGCTATACTGCCGGCCACGTTCCAGTCGGAGGTGTCACAAATTTGTTACCGTGCCGGCGAGATATGTTTTAGGCATCAGGAGAAATGTGTTTTTGCAACAAAACCTCCGGAACTATATTAGGTCAATACATTGCCGGTGATGAACACGCCGGAAGGTTATCCTTTTTATACAATGCCGGCCCTGGTAACTACAGAATTTTTTTGTCAGGGCCGGCAGTCTGACAATTCCGAACCTTGCCGGCCCTGGTAAAGCCGGTATTTTAATTTTACGGAAGCATTCCGGCTTATGCATTAAAACTTTACGTAGATAAACAAACCATTCATTCAACAACCAGATATCCAACACTTTTTGTCCAAAATGAAAACACGTCCCATAAACCTTAAAAAACATTTGTCCACGCCATTAACTTAAACATTTGTCCACCACAACATAGAGAAATAAACTACGAAAGCATTCATTGACCACGACCACGTCCACGATGAGCACGGCCCCGTTTTGGAGAATTACCTTCACCACCATGACCACTGCTTCTACCTTCACCACCACGAGTCCTCTTTTTATCAGCCTTCATCTTGGATTGTGCTTTTCTCCTAGCTTTTTGTTCATCCTTTACTTGAGCCTCAAGTTGCTTGAAAATTTCATTGGCATCCTCATTTCCAACACTGTTAACATAGTCAATGTGCTTGCTTTGATCTTCAATCGACAAAGGCTCTCCTTTTTCTCTCGCGCACAACAACACCTTCCCAAAGGTCTTCACATGCTCCTTCTATTTTCAATTAAACAACAAACAATGAATAGAATGATTCGGTAATGCAATCAATCTTAAAATAGTAAGAGAAACTCTAAATATACTTACAAAGAACTTAAGCAATGTTGATGGGTCTTTCGCTTCCAACTTCTTCTTTAGAGCCAGTTCTTCAGCAGTCATTTTCCTAATCACAGTAGGACGAGCCAATTCCAAGTACAACGCCATGTATTTCTCAGTAGCTTCATGACCGTTGGTCACCTCATCCAAAAGACTCACATCGATGTTACGGCCACGTCTATTGTCCCAATGTTCTTGAGCCGGCCGTGGAGCGTAAGAGAGGTTAATTGTTTTTTGGGACGTGGTGCACTCATCCCGGTTCACAGTAAAGAACGGCTTATCTTCATCGAAATGAGGTTCTTCTTGGACGTAACCCAATTGTCACATAATCCGATGTGGATCGTACATTGAATATCCTTCAAACACATTCATCAAGGGTTCATAGTATAATGCAACAACTTTATTTCTAGGATGGATTAAACCTTGATTTATAGCATCCCGATACAGATCAAAAATCACCTCCTCCACAGTCAATTCGTCGATGTCACTTCAAAGTTTCATAAGCTGTTGCGGCATTTCCTTATTCTGAGTACTATTAAAACTGTACCTTTGCGCTCTTGGCCTATTAACCGCAACACTCTCATCCACTTTGATGTAGGAGATGTCTTTGAACAAGGAAGGGAAGTGCTCATATATCCAAACCTATGCAAAAAAAAAAGTTTAGTAAGAGCCTTATCTTACGAGAATATTCGGTAATATAAATGTTTTAGACAATAAAATTACCTGGAAGAGACATGTGTTTCCGCTAACTTGCTTAGTGAGTGCCCTAGAACATTTTGTCAACTCATTGTTCAATAAGGCGACCACCGAAGTACCCCAAGAATACTCACGCATCTTATTTAAGGGATCCAATAGTTGCAAGTAACCGGCCTCCACTTGGTTTCCGGAACTGTCGGGGAAGATACATTTGCCCAGGACGTATAGCAAATAACCGGCCGCGGCAGCATTGATTCGCATCGGGTTCACCATTCCTTCCCTTCAAGGATTGACTGTGTATCCCATAATGTGTCCCTCAACCTCTTCGTATTAAAATTCTTGGTTAGACGACCATCCTTCGTGTCAAGAACAACCTCCGTATGAACCTGATTCCAACCGAATAATTTCTTGCTCAAATCGTAAATCTTCTCGAAAGATATCGAATTATCCATCCCCTCACAGACTGCTTTTCCCTCAACCTCGAGGCCTAGAATTTGTTGAGCATCATCGGGAGTTATCGCCATCTCACCGAACGGGAATAACATGGTATCAGTCTTTCCGTAGAACCTTTCACAGAATGCAGAGACGGTAACTTTATCAAGATTAATATTCGAACTCTCAATCGCAGGCATCACTCACAATCACTTTCACATCCTCACATTCCTTATCAAGATCCCAAGTATGAGCCACTAAACACGAAGCTTGGCGCCTCATGAGACGGATGGCATTCTTGTGATCCTAAATACCAAAAAAAAATAAAAATGAAAAGATATACAAACACTTGATGCAAATTTAATTAAGATAGTTACACACTTTAATAAAGAACAAAGACGGATTAAGATTACTTACGATAGTATTATGGATTGTACATTCCCATGAGTCTTTGTATCCAAAAAGAACATTGCCACCATCTCTTGGGGTTCCCCTTGGGTCCTTATCTTTTTTCAGTTTAACCATCAAGTGTTCAGAAGGCATGTGAGAATTATGTGGTTTAGTGATCACCCTCTTCCTCGCTCCGGTTGAAGTTGACCCTGAAGCTTCGGTGGTTTTAACAACTTGTTATCCATCTTCTTCTTCTTCTTCTTCTTCTTATTCTTCTTCTTCTTCTTCTTCTTCTTCTTCTTCTTCTTCTTCTTCTTCAACAATTTCCTATTCGACGGTTTTCTTACCTTTATCTCTATTACCATCATCATCATCATTACCTCTTCCAACAGGTAGCATGTCTTGATCACCATCGTCATCATTGTTGCCTCCTCCAGCAGCCGGAATTCTTTCATCAACATCATCATCATCACCTCTTCTACCATATGGAATTTACTGGTCTTCATCTAGAGTGTCGTATGAATCACTGGGTTCATATGGTGGTTCTGGATTATTGCTTATAATGATCTTTGTCGTTCCCCGGTCAACATATGCCCCTCGATGTTTTGAAGACAAGAGTTTATCACCAACACGAGGAGGTTTTGAAGGAGGACTACTAAGAGCTTATTTCAGAGCAGCTTTCTTCTTTGCCGTTCGCAATCTAAATAAGAATAATTCAGGAAAAAATTTTCAAACGCCAGCAGGGTCTACAAAAACAACCTATCCGGCGGACACATAGCCGGAAAGGTCGACCAAAAGATGTTTACCGGCTAAGAAACCCCGGCAAAGTGTCATCAAAATATCCTTCCGGCCAACATCGGTCCATTAACAATACGTTTTCGGCTAACAAAGCGCCGGCATATTTTTATAAAATACCCTTCCGGGATAAAACATTCTAGGCATCAGGAGACATTCAAAGAAAAGTATCCGGCAGGGTGAAAAACGAATAAAATGCCGGCGTCGTTAAAACTAATATAACGCCGGCAGGTACTTAGTTGAATAACCTGCCGGCCCTGCTAGTAGCAGTTATAGAAACCATAGAGCCGGAAGGTTCTTCAAGCTTATACCATTCCGGCCAAACCCTAACTATGAAACCCCGGAAGGGTCGATAAAAAAAACATTGCCGGCGTGGCAACTGCCAATTCACAAATTCGAATTTTCTAACCTAATTTGACATGCAAATATGAAATCGAAGTACTAGAGTGAGTTTAAACAAGCCCTTACTTTCTTAAGCGCACCATTTCACGTGTTTTAACGGGTTCAATTCCTTCTTCTTCAACCGTTTTTTTCTTCACTTTATTAGCAACCAAACTTGCAATTCCAGGGTTATATTCATTGGGTTTGCGATTAGTTTCTTTCATACGAGTTGCCTTCTTCCGTGGTGGATCCATTGATGAAGATTAATCGGAGTTTTCGAATCGACGATGCTAACGAATTAATCGACGCGTTTTGGTGGTGGTGGGGTGATGGAGCCGGTAGGGTTGTGGAGGTAGGAGAAGAAGAGAAGAAGATGAAATGGAAAAAAAATTAAAACTGATTTAGAGTAATAGGTTTTTAAAGGGTAAGGGTATTTTTGTAACTTACCTATTAGGCCTCCCCCTAAAACCCACAAAAAATGTCCCTTTAAAATTGGTTATACCCCAATTAATCTAGGTATACCCCAATCAAGCCAGGCTTAATTGCGAGTTCTTGGCAATTTCTTATTTTGTTTTTTTTGGTTTGTTGGTACAGGTTTACTCAGATGTGGGAAGAGTTGCAGACTTAGATGGACTAATTACTTGAGACTTGATATTAAGCGAGGAAATTTTAGTAGCCAAGAAGAATAAACAATCATCATGTTTCACGATATGCTCGGTAATAGGTGTGTACTCAGACCGGGTTTTCGTAATTCGAATATTTGTAGAATGGGAAAAATATGGTTTAGTCCTAAATCCCATCCAAATATACTATTTAGTCATAACCCATTCAACTAGGTACAAATTAGTCTTTTTTTATGGAAAATACACAAATGACCTTCTGGTTTACAATTTAGTCCAAATATTTGCAGTTTAGTCCAAAATGACTCATGATGATGTCAGCAGTTTTAAATACTAAAAAAATAAATTAATCTTTCGAACCGTTTATCCAAAATTCGCAAATTTTATATATTCGGAAAGCTCTTTTCGAGGGATACAAAAAGGGTACCCATATGACTATATAATTCTCATTTTTCAAAAATCTTAGTTTACATTGGTGTACAAACATGTACACATTTACAAAAATCCAGAAAATACAAAGACAAGACAAGGTGCACCAGTTTGTACACCTATACAACTTGAATCGTCCATCCAAGAACCAGTGATGCTATCCATGTTTCACGATATGGATTTGTACCATCAAGCTCCGTAAACCTTGTGATAAGCTTGGGTGCTCTGCCATTTTGAGCTTATGAGTCCCTAAAAATAAACAATAAAAAGAATCAACATGCGCACAGTAACAAATAACATGTGTACATATGTACCAAAAACATGTATACCCATTGTACAAGTTCATATCCAAGAACATTATCGACCAACATAAACCAAAAGGAGATAAAATAGATTAGAAGGAAAAGGAATCAGATGGAAAAATGAACCCATAAAAGCAACAAAAGAGATATACCTTAAGTTTAGTAAAAGAGCTCAAGTTCATGTACTTGTCAGAAAAGTCATCTTTGCTCTTGAACTTCACATGGTCAAGATGACACAAGGCCCTGCAGTTATCATAAAAGTATAAGAAAAACATTCAGCAAGTTCTGGTGTTTTGTGGTAAAAAATCCAACATTTATACCACAAAACATGCACATATTACTGAGATAGCACAATAGTACGTACAACTATGTACACACCTATAGAAAATCCAACACCTGTACATTTAGCGCTTTCCCTAATTTTTGTTTTGTATACATAAAATATAGTCCTACAAGTGAACAACTATTTACACCTAAATAATCAACATTTGGACAACTATGCACACCTAAATAACATAACATGTGTGTACAACTATGTGCACATTAGTGTTTTCCCCTATTTTCTTAGATTTCAAAATGAATAACATGTGTATAACTATGTATACCTAAATAATCAACACGTGTAAGTGAAAATGAAACCACCAAACAGGGAGAACTTAATTGGTTGAATCGAAACAACTAGACTGCTAAATGATAAAAAACAATTCTTGGATGTATAAACAAAACGGATGATGGGCATATGGTATGTGTATTTAAGAATAACCAGATTTTAGCAATTTTTCAAGTAGTTTTATGCAAACAAAACGTTTGATGGGCATAAATCATGTATAATTAAGAATAACAAGATTTTTGCAAACCTTCATGTAGTTTCTAACATGAGCCAGGTTCTCTGGAACACTCCAGTCTTAAAATGTTCAAGATAAACCTCGAGGTGGTAAAACTTTGGCGCCAAACTCAAATTAACGGATGAGACTTTCACTACAATCGAACAAATAGAACACAATAAAAAATTATCAAAAATACAGCTACAATCGAACAAAAACTAAGAACATGTAAAACAGAACAAGCACATATAGACAGAGAGAACCACATACAATAGGTGTACAATTATGTCCACATTAAAAACCAACATGTGTACAATTATGTACACCTTAGTTATTTACATGTGCACTAGTTTGTACACCCTAGTTTCATGGATGCTTATACTCAGTATCAACTACAAAGATAATATCCATAGCTAGAAAGACAAATTTAACAAGTCCACATATAGGTGTACCAATATGTACACATGTAATTTCTGCCATAACCAACAGTGAGTCGCTCATAGTATCACTAATTGACATCCAAGAGACGAAAAAAGATTGATCACTAAAATGTAATTAAGAGTCCTAGAGTGGGTTGTTATGTACATATTTAATTTCTGTCACATGTATACACATATTATAGGTATACCAATATGTACACATGTAATTTTATTAAAATGTCTCAAATTTTTACCTGAAGACAACTAATTTTGGTAGTACCATAAGTTACTTACTTTCAGTCTTTCATTAATCTACGCTTAGGAAAAGTTTTTGAGTTTAAAGATCTTGACTAAGAGTACTAGTAGACAGTAAACATAGTTATACAGTAGACATATTTATAGGCAGGTTATGCAACTTAAACTAAACGTTTCACTCCTTGGTCAATTTTAATAACTAATTGAACCTTTATACAATACTCAAAATCTATGGCATTCAAATCTTGGGGGAGACCGATATCTGGTTGGTTAAAATTCAACAACATATCAATATAAACAAGTAAAATGTCATATATCTGCACACAAATGAAAAATTGTTTAATAAGGATATTTTTACCTAATTCCCCAAAAGTCACAACCCCAGGCATCTTCACAAGGATTTGATTGTATTCTAGCTTTGATGTTTGCATTCTGATCAATACAACAACACACATAAGAAACTGAATGCTTCACATTCACATGCCTATGTTCTACAAATGCATATTCAGGAATGTAATGGCAGTTAACTTCTGTATAGTGGCGCGTGCCTGCTACATTCTTGGGTTATATTACTAACAAATGACGCTTCAAAAGAATGCATCATGAGATGTACAACTATGTGCACACTGAAAATTAACGTACAATTATGTACACATTAAGAAAACAGGTGTACAACTATGTACACACGAAAAATCAACATGTGTACAATTATGTATACATTAAAAATCAACATATGTATGTGTAAATTAACAATTACAAGTTTACAACATCCTTACTTGTCCAAACAAGACTTTTGATTAAAAGGTTCTCATCAATACTAGCCAGTGATAACACAAAGCTTCCAAGTAAATATAATGTGAATCTTAGTTACAACCGAAAATAATGCATTTGAATAGTAGTACAACACACTGACTACAAAGATCACGTACATCAAAATATAGTTCTGCAAGTGTACAACTACGTACACCTAAATAACATAACATGTGTGTACAACTATGTACATATTAGTTCCTTCCTTAATTTCTTAGGCTTCAAAATGAATAACATGTGTACAAGTATGTAAACCTAAATAATTAACATGTGTACAAATATGTACACATTAATAATTCAAAAACAAAATGTGTACAAACTAGTAAAGAAAAAAAGTACACACACAAAGTTTTCATAACCTTATGCTGTCATTTTTTTTAATGAGAATTACACTGGTGTATAACAGAAAATCTATTTATGAGACGGGGCAATGGTGTACAACTATGTACACCACCATTAACTATGTTTACCTTCAAAAAGAATCAAAATGTGCAAAACTATATGCACATTAACAAATAACAAGTGTATAACTATGTACACATGTGTACCAAAAACATGCGTACCTATCCAGTCTAGTTAGCATTTTTCGCACTAGCATCTATGTTAATGTTGAACTTCTTTGTGGCCATCAATTCGAGTTGGACCTTAAAAGATTGAATGTGACAAACAAAGCATCTAACAATGAAAATTGATTACCTCCTTTAAGGCCAATGATTCTCTGTCATTCTCCAAATGCTTGATTTTCTCCTCCAAAGTGCCCTGCAAGTGAATTTCCAAAACACTTTCATGAATTGATTTGATTGAAAACACAATATAGTAATACCATGAAAAATGGATATTTTAATATCGAACATGATATAGCTACATACATATCTAATCTAACAAATGAACCAACATAATTAATACACCGGCTACTTAACCAATTTCTTTATATTAGCTCAAAAATAGGCTAAAATATGTCCTAAGAATAAAAAGTATTTTTTTTTTGTATGGTACTATTATGTACACATTAATGATTAACATGTGTATAATTATGTACACATCAATGATCAACATGTGTACAACTATGTACACATTAAAGTGTAGAAGCAACCAGTTCAGCAGTTTATTAGCAAGAGAAGGTCTTCAATTAAACTGGACAATTTAAAAATGCCTTCCCTAACACTTAGTTAGAATAAACAAACACGAACAATGTAGAAGAAACCAATTTTGGTGCTATAAATAATTTAATAAGATAAAAGTACACAACTAATAGTTTAGACTAGCTAGCAATACAATAAACATCACATTTTCTACGGGAACATTACCGCCACTTCTAAAATGAAAACATTAGCTCGCTTTTTGAGCGAGCATCAATAGTAATTCTTAATATATACACATCAAAATCTAAGAAAATCATTAGCTTACCAAGACTTATAGAAAATGAAATGTGTATGTGTGTCGCATTGAAAACAAAATGAAGAAATTAACTCCTAATGTTTTGTATATTTTTCTTTCATGGGATATGATGTATATGTCATGTACAATCCTAAAATATTTTTTGTCCACTAACCGTGGATTAGATATTTAAGGGCACTAAATTAAGGAATTTCTAAATTAATTAATCAAAAAGAGAAGTTCATGGACAAATTACAAATGTTCTTCCTTTTTTGATTTCAAGGAACTGATCCCATCATCCTCTACTTCCCTGCCATACTGATATTTTACTTTAATAGCATTTACATGACAATAACTTTACAAAGAAAATGAAAATAAAGATGATCATTTTGTTTCATATTCTTGTTAATTAGTGGGATCAAAAACAAAAAACTTAGCTATAACTAGTTCGATCTATGTACCACATTTCTACAGTCACTCAGCAACCATTAGTTGATTAGGACTTTCATCAAATCCGTCTACGTGCATTCAGTCGCAGAATGCGGTATACAGTATGTGACTATTTCTTTGTCCCACCAAATTTTTTCTTTTCTTTCCTTTTTTTGATTATTTTTTGTTGGATCATCAACTGCAGTCACATTTTATAGACTTATACTTTATTTAGTGCATGAATGCACAAGAAGAAGCCTATTTTCCCATTGCTTTCTTTTCATTTAAATTATTCTTGGTTTTCCCGAGTCTTATTTCCATAATCATGCATGGAAAATACTTTAAGAAACAATTCATGGTTTTAAACAGTAATTCACAATGGATCAACACGGCATAGATTCAGACATCAATTCTATAAATAAACTGAAACTATGTTAGGACAAGGTAGTACTTACTTCAAGTTGCTTAGATGTCAAATATGACATACCCATTCAAGCATTAACAAATCTCTTTTGCATTCTTTGGAACATTTTCGCAACCAATTGTTATGCACTAATGTGTGCTTGAGAAGGTGAGTTTGTTGTGTGATTTGGATCCATTTTTAAGCTTTCTTGACCTGCATCAATATGTCATCAATATAAAACTTGACAATTGTGTAATACAAATAGATAGAAGCAAACACGTAATTAGTGTAGTAGCAATCAATATTCATCATCGGTATTCAAATTGACAAAACATCTAACTAATACCAATTAGCAAATGCATAATTAAGTAAAATTAATAACCCAAAATATGGAGATGAATTTGAATTTTTCAGGTAAAAATTATCAGGAATTAAAAAAAAGGAAGATGAACTGAGATTGAAGTTGATTGATGGAGCAAGTAAATCAATTTACTCAATGAATAAAAGGTTTCTCACAGTGTTTCCATGGATCGATTATAGAAGAAAAATTTGAAGGATTCGAAAAATGAAAATTAAAAAGAAAAGAGATCACCAATGTTGTAGAATCAGATCGGAGAAGAACAAACTTGTTGTGATCTGATAAAGAACCATTTATCGTTTCTAATCAAATCTGAATCTGAGACATAACAAAAAAAAATAATCTTAGAAGAAAACCATGAACACAATTGAGAATACCGTAAAACTCATCGAAGAAACACCAATTTTCATCACCAAAAGAAGAATGATGTGATGAAGAAAAAACGAAAAATTAATCCCTAATTTCTGCCAAAGACCGGATCAAAGCCATAAGGTTAATTTAAACTGCGATGAACTCGATATGTTGTTGATTTCAACTGAAGTACTCAGAAACATTTTGAATAATTGTGCGAAAAGAAGGTAAAATGCTTAACCCTAAATATCATGGTCTTTAGATTTGTTAGAAGAGAAACACAAGAATGAAAATAGAACGACATTTACATAAAGGGAATTTTCGCTATTAGAAAAGTGCAGTTTTGGAATGAATCGTTAAAAAAGGATTAACTCGTCCAAAAATTGGGATATTTGGATCTTATAGTACTAGGCTTGAGAGGGGTGTAGAAATCGAGGGTTGTAGCACGGGTCGAGAGCCGATCTATTACGATCCCTAATTTGTCAAAGGGGGAAGTCTATGTGCGAATCCGTTCGATGTTCACCGCACAAGGTCGAATAGAGATAGCTTCTCACTAGTTCGTTAGTAAGAGGGATAACTCTGCAAGGAAAAAGAGAGAGATGTTTTGAAGTCGCCACCTGACTAAGGGGAGTCAAGACCCTTTAACTAGTTTGAATTCTTTCGGGAAAACAAAATCAAGTTATGACTTTCATGTTTATGGTTTGCTATCAAAGAGTCTGGGTAAGGAGATTCTAGTACGGGATGGGAAGGTGTTAGGCACCCATCAGCCGCCCAATCGTAAGATTGACCTCTACTTCATGATTAAAAGGGGAAAATGTTTATATAAATAGTGATGCATAGCGACGAATAGTGATGAAAAGTGATGCATAGTGATTGGTGAATAGTGATGCATAGTGACCGTTGAATAGTGATGCATAGTGACGAATATTTTTGGTATCCAAGGGGCTTTGGCCAACTCCTAAATTCTTAGAATCTAGTTCTACTCCAAATCAATCTGATAGTAAAGGATTAAAGGAAATCCCAATCATGATAAAGATCATGTAAAATATAGGTCGACGATAGAGCTGCATTATAAGAATTTTCTGGAGAAACTTTGTTGAATATTCTAATTCAACTTCAGGTCCATATTTTAGAACTAGAATTAATTTCGCGTTCAAATTTGAAATTTGGATGAAATTTCAAAAAATAAACAATTAACCTGCAGATTAGCTCAATAGAATTTGATTGATGCGAACCTTATTATTTTGACAATGGGTCTAATGTGGGAGGGAATTCCTCTTTATACCCACACTTTGATTTATCCCACTGGGAAAATTAATAATGAAACACAAATTTCTTATGTAACGCGAAGAGTAGTCACGGTGTTACTACGAAATGGAAAACCATTTCGTTCCTGTATGACTACATAATTTACCAAAGATATATGCAATTAATATACCTGAAATATGATATAGAAACTTGAAAGGATTCTTATGACGATTCCTTGCTTCCGTTAAGTATGTTGAAAGTAATTAAAGTACCAGCAATTTAATGCTAATCTTTTAAGAACTTAAAGACAATTAACCTGAAATATGATATAGAAACTTGAAAGGAATTATTATCACGATTTCTTGCTTCCGTTAAATATGTTGAAAGTAATTAAAGTACTAGAAATTTAATGCTAATCTCTTAAGAACTTAAAGACAATACTTGATTTGATATTTCTATCAAGAATAAGCGAAAGAAAAGTAAAGGAATAAGTGTTTAATATGAGAAGTTGCTATTGATTCTCGGTTTTTGAAGTGTTTTTGAATGAGAAGTTCGATTTCTATTTATAGTAGAGGATCCCCGACAGATTCCCCTAATTTTCCTCTCCGCGTGCATTTTCCCTTTTCTTCTTTCTTCTTTTCTTCCTTTGTTGCGTTCAATTTTGACAAGGCGCCTACCCCTTTATTCTTGTTTTGTCAAAATCCATTACGTGCCAAAACATTTTCTCTTCATCATTGTCCTTTTTTTTTGTTTGGTTCATTTTGTCATTCTCTTGATTGAAGAATGACCCACTTGATTGAGAAAAAATCAGCCATTATTTCTTTGTTTTATGCACATGCTAGTGGGTCCCACACCAAATTAAACAATTCATTCCAATCTTGGACTTCATTTTCCTGATCAAAAGCACAGCTCCTGATTCATTCTCTCTACCGTGATAAGTAGACATGCTTGTTCGCCCTTAACAGATGGAAATAGTAATTTCCTATAAAACGACCATTTTACCCCTATAGCTTTCCAAATTCTTGGTTTGCTCATAACTTCTTCATACGAACTCAGAATAACATCATTCTTTCGCCATTGACTTTGTATTTTTTCCTATTCAATGTGATAACAAGAACTCCTGGGATTGAATGGGTAATTGGGTAGTGCTTGTGGGCTTGGTAGAGCTTATGGGTTTGATTGGGTAGTGTTTGTGGGCTTTAATGGGTAGTGTTTGTGGGCTTGAATGGGTAGTGTTTGTGGGCTTGATTTAAAGGATATGAAAATCCAATAATTGCCACAAATAATTTCTCTTGTACTCGGATTTGAAGCATAAGACTGATATTTTCCATGGAAGGTGCGAAATT
Source organism: Papaver bracteatum (assembly GCA_023529315.1). Taxonomy (NCBI): domain Eukaryota; kingdom Viridiplantae; phylum Streptophyta; class Magnoliopsida; order Ranunculales; family Papaveraceae; genus Papaver; species Papaver bracteatum. Next base: position 2,058,138 of record JAJJWX010004691.1, on the reverse strand, counting down.
GGGGTGTCAACAGTTGCCCCTCTTTGAGAGTAATCGCTCGTGGTTGGCGAACAAAGTCGTAGACCCGATTTCGAGATCTGCTTGTTGGTGATGAAAAAAAGTCCTGACGTTGGCTGGGTTTGTCCCAGTTAAGCTTTTCAGTTCCATTTTCCTGATGTTTTTGAACCTTTTCGGTTGATTCAGTTGGATTGCCCTTTGTCCAAGCCGATTGAATAGTTGAAAAAGTTAATGAAGAAAGATACTAGCATTGGCCGGGTTTGTCCTGGTTGAGCTTGTCAGTTTCTTTTATCATTTCTGGAAATGCATCTTCTTGGCTTCCGTTCTACGCTTTGTCTTGACATGACTTGCTTTTCTTTCACGAGACGATTCCGAGAAAGTATTTTTTTTCAAAAACTTTTTTGAGGAAGTAATTACCCATTCTTTCTTTATAAGATAGGGAGGAAGACCCTTTTTTAGGTATGAAACTCTTTTTCTTTTCTTCAATATGTCGTCTAGGCGGATGGCTATCATTATTCCCGATCCTCCGACTTTGCCTACGCTGCGTAGAAGACGAAGAGTTGGGGTTTTATATGACGTGAATAATCACGTTTCTGCAAGAATCCGGGAAGACCCTGTAAGTTTCCTTGTTGATCGAAATTTTCTTCTTCGTTTTCCATGTTTTCTTTTATTATTTCTCAACCATTGCTTTCCGTCACAGAATTACGCTTGGGCGCGTTTTCGTGGAGGGACCACTGGCATAGTAGCATGGTGGCTGGTGTTAAGACGATGCAAAGGTGTACATGAGCTTGTACAACGGATCGGTTGGTACGACTTTATTGAAGCTTTGGAAGCATTCCATGATGGTGAGAATGCTTTAATCGTGGAAGAGCGATGGTGGGGTGATACAAATTCATTTCACCTGCCATATTGTGAGTTAACCATCACTCCTCTGGATTTCTACATGATTACTGGCATCCGTGTGGGGGTAGGAGATCCTGTCCCGTTGGGTGTAAACATGACAGAGGAAACATGTTGGGACCATACTGTGGGGATATCTTTCCTAAGAATTGGTATGTCAGCTTAGCTGGCCTGAAGACGAATTTATCGGTCCCTGATCTGGGTCTCGCTGCTGACGCCTCAAAGTATAATGCTAAAGTTATTGAGGTTACTAGAGATTTCCTGATTTTTGTTGCGGGTCATACCTTCCTTAGCTCTTCTAGTGGCTATATCAAATCAGGCTATCTGGCAGCATTTTCTGACCTTGACTTGGTGAATTTTCACGATTAGGGAAGTTGTACGATGGCGCGACTTTACACCTATTTGTCCCGAGCAACACGCCTTCAAACGAAAGCCTTATGTGGATTCTGGCCCGTCTTGAATGTGAGTACATTTCTCCTTGTTTCAGGCTGACCGATCTTGGACCCCATTTTTAACATCCATACTTTTTCTTTGTAACAGTATTGGTGTTATGAGTATTTTTACCTTAGTTGCCCTCCTTTTGATAAAAGCTTTGCTAATAGTCAAACATTTCATCGAATGGCTAGATGGAAAGGTGCACTTCGAATCCACTCGACTGCATATACACGCCTTTGTTTGGAGGAAGCGATGGTTGAATCTGTAAGAAACCCTTTTTTTATTATTATGATGATTTTTTTTTATTATTAATATATATATACCTCCATTTTGATCGCAGATTTGCTGGGACCCTTGGAAGGATTATCTGATTCGGCGTGGTCAAAGAGCCATTCATGCCACGTCGTTTAGCACGCTTCGGTACTTTTTACGAGGCCCAGATTACTGTGCTTGGTATCTTGGTGACAGATTTGGGAGACAAATTAGTCACCCAGACGCTACACCTCGTTTTCCTCCTCCCGATGTTACATGTTTTCTTTATGCATCATTTAGTGATATGGATGAGATTTCACGCCAATCGCAACGTTCCCATGAAGATTCAGTTGATCGTGGAATAAATTTTGATTCATATTGGAGATCGGTTTCTTTAGGTCCACCTCTTGCTATCCAAGCTTGCCGAGAGAATATTGTAGTGGGAGATCCGGGTTTTGCCCCTCATCCATTATTGATGGGATCTTCAAGCAATTGTCCTTCTCAACAAGTTCCATTAATGGGTTTCAGCCATCTTCTTCCAACATGGGACTTTCGAATACCTATCTTGGGGACTTCAAATGTGGTTCCAATTGAAGGTGGCCCTGTTGACCGTGAAAAAATTGTTGGTTTACCTCTCCCGGACTATATTCCCGAGGTAAACCGCTGCTACTCTACCCTTCTTGCCCTAATGAATTAATACTTTTATTAACTCATTCTCGTTTCAGGCTTCCAGACCTCTTCAAGAATACTTGCTCCGTTTGGTGGATAGTCGTGAGCGCCAGTTGAAGTCGGTGGTGAATGAGATGTACGAGATCATGTTGAGATATGATGAAATCAGTAGAGAATCCCTGGGGAGGCAGGCACGTATTGATACTCTTTCTGAAGAATTGTCCACTCTTCGGCTTCTTTACGAGGTAGACTACATTTTTTTTTTTGAACAGGGAAAATGAGCTAGCGGATCGGATGAATGATCCTAATGGGTTGGAGAAACCCAACGGGTCATGGGTTTAGTTTCGGTTTGCCCGAATAGCAGTTTGATGGAGCCCTAATCCTCTGTTTTATATACTTCGTCTTCTTCTTTCTCAACCATCAGCTTCTCTTTCTTATCCGCTTCTTCTTTCTGCACATCCGCCTCTTTTATCCATCTTTTTATCAGATCCTTCTTGTATGTGCCGGATCTGGACTTTGATCTTCCTTTTCTTAACCACCGTCTTCAATGTTCTTCTACTTTCTGCTTGTTTGGTTTATCGCCGTAGTAATCATTTATTGGTGGAATGTGCAAGATAGAGTTTGAGTGGATGGATAAATTACTCTCTGAAATGGTGTTAACTGAAATGAGATGTCTTTGGTGGAATCTCAGTATAGATCTGTATAAATCCGCACAACCCTCGATTTCTATAGTGGCAATTTCTACAATGGTAAACAATTCATTCCAATCTTGGACTTCATTTTCCTGATCAAAAGCACAGCTCCTGATTCATTCTCTCTACCGTGATAAGTAGACATGCTTGTTCGCCCCTAACATATGGAAATAGTAATTTCCTGTAAAACAACCATTTTACCCCTTTAGCTTTCCAAATTCTTGGTTTGCTCATAACTTCTTCATACGAACTCAGAATGACTTCATTCTTTCGCCATTGGCTTTGTATTTTTTTCCTCTTCAATGTGATAACAAGAAATCCTGGGCTTGAATGGGTAATTAGTGCTTGTGGGCTTGGTAGAGCTTATGGGCTTGATTGGGTAGTGTTTGTGGGCTTGAATGGGTAGTGTTTGTGGGATTGATTTAAAGGATATGAAAATCCAATAATTGCCACAAAGACTTTCTCTTGTACTCGGCTTTGAAGCATAAGACTGATATTTTCCATGGAAGGTGCGAAATTGGGGTGTCAACAGTTGCCCCTCTTTGAGAGTAATCGCTCGCGGTTGGCGAACAAAGTCGTAGACCCGATTTCGCGCTCTGCTTGTTGGTGATGAAAAAAATTTCTGACGTTGGCTGGGTTTATCCCAGTTAAGCTTGTCAGTTCCATTTTCCTGATGTTTTTGAACCTTTGCGGTTGATTCAGTTGGATTGCCCTTTGTTCGAGACGATTGAATAGTTGAAAAAGTTGATGAAGAAAGATACTAACACTGGCCGGGTTTGTCCCAGTTGAGCTTGTCAGTTTCTTTTATCATTTCTGGAAATGCATCTTCTTGGCTTCCGTTCTACGCTTTGTCTTGACATGACTTGCTTTTCTTTCACGAGACGATTCCGATAAAGTATTTTTTTCAAATTTGAGGAAGTAATTACCCATTCTTTCTTTATAAGATAGGGAGGAAGACCCTTCTTTAGGTATGAAACTCTTTTTCTTTTCTTCAATATGTCGTCTAGGCGGATGGCTATCACTATTCACCAATCACTATGCATCACTTTTCATCACTATTCGTCACTATGCATCACTATTTATATAAACATTTTCCCCTTTTAATCATGAAGTAGAGGCCAATCTTATGATTGGGCAGCTGATGGGTGCCTAACACCTTCCCATCCCGTACTAGAATCTCCTTACCCAAACTCTTTGATAGCAGACCATAAACATGAAAGTCATAACTAGATTTTGTTTTCCCGAAAGAATTCAAACTAGTTAAAGGTTCTTGACTCCCCTTAGTTAGGTGGCGACTTCAAAACATCTCTCTCTTTTTCCTTGCAGAGTTATCCCTCTTACTAACGAACTAGTGAGAAGCTATCTCTATTCGACCTTGTGCGGTGAACATCCACGAACGGATTCGCACATAGGCTTCCCCCTTTGACAAATTATGGATCATAATAGACCGGCTCTCGACCCGTGCTACAACCCTCGATTTCTACAGTGGCGACTTCACTGGGGACAAAGAATAGTCCAACACTCGACCCGTGCTCTCCCTCGATTTCTACTCGGTTTTGGAAGGAAAGAGAGTGTTCTTGGCTGCTGCCACATTGAGACCCAAGACCATGTATGGGCAAACGAATGCCTGGGTTTTGGATGAATGCAAATACGGAGCCTATGAAATCAATAACACTGATGTGTTTGTCGTCACTGAGAGGGCTGCCCTTAACCTTGCCTATCAGAACCTTTCTAAGGTTCCAGAGAAGCCGGCTTGCTTGGTTGAGCTGATTGGTCAAGATTTGATTGGTTTTCCCCTACGGTCCCCTCTATCTTTTAATGAGATCATATACACACTTCCAATGATGAACGTCCTAACTGATAAGGGTACTGGGATCGTCACTAGTGTTCCAAGTGATTCCCCTGATGATTATATGACTATGCATGATTTGAAAACAAAACCAGCTCTGAGAGCAAAATTCGGTGTGAAGGACGAGTGGATATTGCCCTTTGAGGTTGTACCCATAATCAACATCCCTGAGTTTGGGGATAAATCAGCTGAAAAGGTATGCATGGATTTGAAGATCAAGAGTCAGAATGAGAAGGAGAAGCTTGCTGAAGCAAAGAGGTTGACTTATTTAAAAGGGTTCACAGAAGGAACTATGCTTGTTGGAGAATTCGCAGGTATGAGCCATTGATTAGGACCAAGCTTCTAGAAAATAGCCAGGCGGTTAGTTACAGTGAACCAGAGAAGAAAGTTATGTCCAGATCAGGTAATGAGTGTGTTGTGGCCCTTACAGATCAATGGTACATCACATATGGTGAACAAGAATGGAGGAAAATGGCTGAGGAATGTTTGTCCCACATGAAACTCTACCATGATGAGACACGCAATGGGTTTGACCACACCTTGAGATGGTTGAATAAGTGGGGTTGATCGCGCTCTTTTGGCTTGGGGACTCGTATACCTTTTGACGAGCAGTTTCTCGTGGAGTCCTTGTCGGATTCCACACTTTACATGGCATATTACACCATTGCCCATATGTTACAAAATGGGGAAATGTATGGAAGAGATACATCTTTGGTGAAACCGGAGCAGATGACAGACGAGGTTTGGAATTATGTTTTCTGTGAGGGTCCGTACCCTAAATCATCAACCATCTCTCAATCTGTTCTCAACAAGATGAAGCAGGAGTTTTCTTACTGGTACCCATTTGATCTTAGAGTCTTTGGAAAGGATTTGATACAGAACCATCTGACATTTACTATCTACAACCACACAACATCATTGGCCTCATGGTTTTCGATGCAATGGCCATATTATGCTCAACTCTGAGAAGATGTCCAAGTCGACTGGAAATTTCAAGACACTTCGCCAGGCAATTGAGGATTTTTCTACAGATGCCACAAGGTTTGCTCTAGCTGATGCTGGTGATGGTATGGATGACGCAAATTTCATCTTTGACACCTCGACATCTGCGATTATGCGACTCACTAAATAAAAATCTCATGGATTGAGGAAATTTTGGAATCTGAGTCTTCATTCAGATCAGGCCCCCCCTCTACTTATGCAGATAAGGTTTTTTCTAATGAGATAAATATTGCTGTCACTGAGACTAAGAAGAACTTCAATGAATATATGTTCTGGGATGCTCTAAAGACAGGGTTTTATGACTTACAAGCTGCTAGGGATGAATATAGATTTTCCTGTGGAATCAGTGGGATGAACCGTGACCTATTATGGCGATTTATGGATGTTCAAACACGGTTAGTTACTCCAATTTGTCCCCACTATGCGGAATACGTTTGGAGAAAGCTCTTGAAGAAGGATACCTTTGCTATAAAAGCAGGTTGGCCCGTGGCTGACAGACCTGATCTCACTCTGAGGAGAGCCAACATGTATTTGCAAGAGACAATAGCCACTATGAGAAAGTTGCTCAATAAGAGGGCGTCAGCAGCTACTCTTCCAAGTATAGAGAAGACCCACAATAGGGCTGATATATGTCAACGAGCATTACGATGGATGGAAAGCTGAATGCTTAAATATTCTTCGAGCCAATTTTGATACCGAAGCGCGCCAATTCGCACCTGATTCAGTGATTCAATCAGCTTTGAAGCAGAGTAGTGTTGGGCAACAAGCAAATGTCAAGCAAGTACAAAAGCTTTGCATGCCGTTTATGAAGTTCAAGAAGGATGAGGCACTTTCGGTTGGGATTCAAGCCTTGGATTTGATGCTACCATTTGGTGAGATAGAAGTCCTCAGGGAGAATCTGGAGCTAATCAAAAGACACTTGGGTCTTGAGCAAGTACAAGTATTGAATGCATTAAATGATGATGATATGAATATAGCTGGACAGCATGCAAACTTGTTACGCCAAACTCCACCTTCACCAGGAAGTCCAACTGCCATCTTTTTGAGCTAGTAGGTTGGATTGCACCTTGAGTCTCCCCAAGAACTAATAAACGACATCCAGATGAACTCGAAGAGGAAGTTTACAAGTGTACTGGGAAGATTTTGTATTGGACATTTTGCTATGAACTTATTAATACTATAATTAGATTTTACAAACTCTTTTTTCATCAAGATGAGTCGCTGTAAGTTTCTTCGTTATAGACTTCAAGTTTCTTTCTACTTATTTAGTACTTCAAAAACCGAGAATCAATAGCAACTTCTCATATTAAACACTTCTTCCTTTACTTTTCTTTCGCTTATTCTTGATAGAAATATAAATCAAGTATTGTCTTTAAGTTCTTAAGAGATTAGCATTAAATTGCTAGTACTTTAATTACTTTCAACATATTTAACGGAAGCAAGAAATCGTGATAATAATTCCTTTCAAGTTTCTATATCATATTTCAGGTTAATTGTCTTTAAGTTCTTAAAAGATTAGCATTAAATTGCTGGTACTTTAATTACTTTCAACATACTTAACGGAAGCAAGGAATCGTCATAAGAATCCTTTCAAGTTTCTATATCATATTTCAGGTATATTAATTGCATATCTCTTTGGTAAATTATGTAGTCATACGGGAACGGAATGGTTTTCCATTTCGTAGTAACACCGTGACTACTCTTCGCGTTACAAAGAAATTTGTGTTTCATTATTAATTTTCCCAGTGGGATAAATCAAAGTGTGGGTATAAAGCGGAATTCCCTCCCACATTAGACACATTGTCAAAATAATAAGGTTCGCATCAATCAAATTCTATTGAGCTAATCTGCAGGTTAATTGTTTATTTTTTGAAATTTCATCCAAATTTGAAATTTGAACGCGAAATTAATTCTAGTTCTAAAATATGGACCTGAAGTTGAATTAGAATATTCAACAAAGTTTCTCCATAAAATTCTTATAATGCAGCTCTATCGTCGACCTAGATTTTACATGATCTTTATCATGATTGGGATTTCCTTTAATCCTTTACTATCAGATTGATTTGGAGTATAACTAGATTCTAAAAATTTAGGAGTTGGCCAAAGCCCCTTGGATACCAAAAATATTCGTCACTATGCATCACTATTCAACAGTCACTATGCATCACTATTTACCAATCACTATGCATCACTATTCGTCACTATGCATCACTATTTATATAAACATTTTCCCTTTTAATAATGAAGTAGAGGCCAATCTTACGATTGGGCGGCTGATGGGTGCCTAACACCTTCCCATCCCGTACTAGAATCTTCTTACCCATACTCTTTGATAGCAGACCATAAACATGAAAGTCATAACTAGATTTTGTTTTCCCGAAAGAATTCAAACTAGTTAAAGGGTCCTGACTCCCCTTAGTCAGGTGGCGACTTCAAAACATCTCTCTCTTTTTCCTTGCAGAGTATCCCTCTTACTAACGAACTAGTGAGAAGCTATCTCTGTTCGACCTTGTGCGGTGAACATCGAACGGATTCGCACATAGACTTCCCCCTTTGACAAATTAGGGATCGTAATAGATCGGCTCTCGACCCGTGCTACAACCCTCGATTTCTACAGTGGCGATTTCTATAACCCTCTATTTGGCCGATTTCTACAATCCTCGTTCGTGGATGTTCACCGCACAAGGTCGAACAGAGATAGCTTCTCACTAGTTCGTTAGTAAGAGGGATAACTCTGCAAGGAAAAGAGAGAGAGAGATGTTTTGAAGTCGCCACCTGACTAAGGGGAGTCAGGACCCTTTAACTAGTTTGAATTCTTTCGGGAAAACAAAATCTAGTTATGACTTTCATGTTTATGGTCTGCTATCAAAGAGTCTGGGTAAGGAGATTCTAGTACGGGATGGGAAGGTGTTAGGCACCCATCAGCCGCACAATCGTAAGATTGGCCTCTACTTCATGATTAAAAGGGGAAAATGTTTATATAAATAGTGATGCATAGTTGGCGAATAGTGATGAAAAGTGATGCATAGTGATTGGTGAATAGTGATGCATAGTGACTGTTGAATAGTGATGCATAGTGACGAATATTTTTGGTATCCAAGGGGCTTTGGCCAACTCCTAAATTTTTGGAATCTAGTTCTACTCCAAATCAATCTGATATTAAAGGATTAAATGAAATCCCAATCATGTAAAATCTAGGTCGACGATAGAGCTGCATTATAAGAATTTTCTGGAGAATCTTTGTTGAATATTCTAATTCAACTTCAGGTCCATATTTTAGAACTAGAATTAATTTCACGTTCAAATTTGAAATTTGGATGAAATTTCAAAAAATAAACAATTAACCTGCAGATTAGCTCAATAGAATTTGATTGATGCGAACCTTATTATTTTGACAATGGGTCTAATGTGGGAGGGAATTCCGCTTTATACCCACACTTTGATTTATTCCACTGGGAAAATTAATAATGAAACACAAATTTCTTATGTAACGCGAAGAGTAGTCACGGTGTTACTACGAAATGGAAAACCATTCCGTTCCCGTATGACTACATAATTTACCAAAGAGATATGCAATTAATATACCTGAAATATGATATAGAAACTTGAAAGGATTCTTATGATGATTCCTTGCTTCCGTTAAGTATGTTGAAAGTAATTAAAGTACCAGCAATTTAATGCTAATATTTTAAGAACTTAAAGACAATTAACCTGAAATATGATATAGAAACTTGAAAGGAATTATTATCACGATTTATTGCTTCCGTTAAATATGTTGAAAGTAATTAAAGTACTAGCAATTTAATGCTAATCTCCTAAGAACTTAAAGACAATACTTGATTTGATATTTCTATCAAGAATAAGCGAAAGAAAAGTAAAGGAGGAAGTGTTTAATATGAGAAGTTGCTATTGATTCTATGTTTTTGAAGTGGCGAATTCACTGGGGGAGTCGAGGGAGAGCACGGGTCGAGTTCCGGTCTATTCTTTTGTCCATAATTGTTATGGGGCGAGGTCCATGTGCTCATCCGTTCGTGGATGTTTATCACACAGGGTTTGGCAGAGATAACTTCTTACTAGTTCATTAGTAAGAGGGCCAATTCTGCAAAGAGGAAAAGAGAGGTAGATTGGAGTCGCCACGTGACTAAGGGGAGTCAGGACCCTTTTAACCAGTTTGAATTCTTTTGAGGAAACCAAAACCTAGTTATGACTTACATGTTTATGGTCTGCTATCAGAGAGTCTGGGTAAGGAGATTCTAGTACGGGATGGGAAGGTGTTAGGCACCCATCAGCCGCCCAATCGTAATATTGTCCTCTAATTCATGATTAAAAGGGGAAAATGTTTATAATTTATTGAGAATAGATTTTCATGCATGAGCTATTTAGAAAAGAGACATAGTTAGAAGTTGGATGGAACTTCGACTATGGAGATGTGGTTTCTTTCTTTTATGGTGGTTTTTCTTTTGTGGTGGTCTGGGTGGAAACCTTAGGTTTTTTTTATCCTTTTATTGTAGTTTGGGTGGAGACCTTGTTTTGGGTGGAAAACCGTGTTTTTGTTGTGGTTTGGGTTTTTGATGGCGTTGTTTTGGTGGTTTGGGTGGAAACCTTGTTTTGTAGTGGTTTTGGGTGGAAAACCTTGTTTGCTAGTGGTTTGGGTGGAAAACCTTGTTTGGCGGTTTGGGTGGAAACCTTGGTTTTTTTGAGAAGAAATTTGAATGAAATTTTAAAATTAAACAATTACCCTGCAGATTAGCTCAATAAAAATAGAATTAATGCCAACCTTATTTTTTGACAATGGGTCTAATATGGGAGGGAATTCCGCTTTATACCCACACTTTGATTTATCCCACTTGGAAAATTAATAATAAAATAGGTTAATGATCTCGATTGAGGGGCTGGGGCAGAAGATGTCTCCTTTGGAGTACCGGTCTATCCTCAAATACAGGTTAATGATCCCGCTTTATCCCTCTGACTCTCGCTGCCCTGCTTGCATCACAGTTTGCTTGGATTCATATGGTGAACATGCAGTTCATTTTAAAGTAGACCCTGGTTATAAATATAGACATGATCATGTGAGGGATATCTTGTATGATGTATTGTGGAGGTCTGGCATTTCGGCAAAGAAAGAAGCACCTGTGCATTTCCTGACAGACCCACTTGAAGGGAGATCGACACTAAGACCAGCTGATGTTCTTATTTTTGGATGGGCTAATGGGAAACACACATGTGTTGACCTCACCGGGGTATCTCCTTTGGTAGGCATTGGACATGGCACCTTTACAGTCAGGCGAGCAGCGCTAAAGGCTGCCTCAGGTAAGATATCGAAGCATGAGAAAGCATGTGTTGACAATGGGCATGCTTTCGTCCCCTTTGCTTTTGATACTTTTGGATATTTGGCTCCAGAAGCAGTTGGACTAATCAAGAGGGTCCAGAAAGTCATGCGCAGCAATGTAATGACCCCTGGCTCACGAGATTTTATTTTTAATAGGATAGGTTTTTCTATTCAAAAAGGGCTAGCGGCACAGCTTGTCGCTCGCTTGCCTAGTATGTAATTTTTAACTTTGTAAGATTTTGTTAAAGTATTTGTAATTGAATCAAAAAAAAAAAAATAATAATAAAACATATTTTTTTATGTAACGCAAAGGGTAGTCGCGGTGTTACTACGAAATGAAAAACCATTCCGTTCCCGTATGACTACATAATTTACCGAAGAGATAGGAAATTAATATACTTGAAATATGATATTTAAATTTGAAAGGATTCTTACGACAAATTCTTGCTTCCGTTAAGTATGCTAAAAGTAGTTAAAGTACTAGCAATTTAATGCTAATCTTTTAAAAACTTAAGGAAAATACTTGATTTAATCTTCTTATTTTTTGAGTTTTCTCAAAATGAACTATAAATGCACAAGACAATGATAACTATTGTGTAGGAAGAAAATTTGATTTCTCTTTGATTAAATGACACAATACATGGAGACTTGAAACATGTGAGAAGAAATATTTTCTATTTGAGAGACAATAATTCTTCTTGGTTTGGGTGGAAACCTAGATTTTTGGATTGTGGTTTGGGTGGAAACCTTGTGTTGTGGTGTGGTTTGGGTGGAAACCTTTGTTGTTGTGTGGTTTGGGTGGAAACCTTGTTAAAGTAAAGGAAGAAGTATTGTTGTCTCTCCCTCCACTTTTCTGTCTCATGAAGTGTTGTCGTTCATGAATTGTTTTTTTGAAGTTGTTTTTTTTCGTCTTTTCTTTTGTTTGTTTCTTTTTGTTGTTTTTTTTTTTTCTCGTTCTGATCATGTATCCTTCAGATAAGGAAGAGTTCATGCTTTTCATTGTTGTAGACGAAGATCTTGTAATTCTTTCATTTGTGAATGAAATATTTTCTTTCTGGTGGTGCTCTTGTCCTTGGTTTGACTTGCACTGACTTTGTAGATTGCTGACTCCGGTGGAGAGGCCTTAACTCAGATAACTCTTCGTTCACAAAATCTTAAAGCATGGTTAGAACATGATTAGGCTTAAAATAACACTCAACAAACTTTTGCCTCAGTTGCCTATTTGGTACGTGTGCAAGACACAGTGGTATCCTAAGGCTTTCATCATCAACATTTATTTTTATTTTATTTTTTGAAAAAAAAAACTTAGAAATTTAATAACTGCAAAACACTGAAATTTTGATTTGGAGAGTTTAGCTCAGCTGCCTATCTGGTTGCTCATAACACCATACCCAAATCCTAAGCTTTTCATCATCGATAAATTCTCCGTTTTTTTTTTTTTTTTTTTGAAAACAAAACCTTAGAAAACTGTTGTTTTTTTTTTAAAAAACAAAACCTTGGAAATCAAAATTAAGAAATTTCAATAATAAATTACAAAGTTAAAAATTACATACTAGGCAAGCGAGCGACAAAATTAAGAAAGTTGTTATCTGGAAATCTGTTTTTTTTTTTTAAAACACTTAGGAAGACAGTTTTTTTTTTTGAAAAATTGAAACTTAATAAAAAAAAATTTATTTTTATTTTGAAAACAAACTTTAGAAATCTGTTTTTTTTTTTTTGAAAAAAAATTAAAACTTAATAAAACTTTTTTATTTATTTTGAAAACAAATTGATAAAGCAGAAAACGATGATAAAAGTCATGAGTGTTGACAAACCAGTTGATCTTTTGAGGAAATGCATGATTAGTTATGCCGGGTATCGCCTTTGATTAGGCATAGTACCTCTTGAGTTGATCAGCATTCGTGGGCCTTGGATGCTCTTCTCCATCTAGGTCCATCAGTTGTACTGCCATTCCCCGAAAAATCTTTTTAACAATGAATGGACCTTCCCACTTTGGTTTGAATTTTCCCCTTGGGTCAGTATGCTTGACCGGACGAATTTCCTTGAGTACGAGATCTCCTTCGTCGAACTTGCGGGGTCGTACGTGTTTATTAAAACTGCGTGCGACTCTGTTCTGGTATGCCTGAGAATGGCAGGCTGCTGCTAACCTCTTTTCATCAATGATATTTAGCTGCTCGACTCTTACTTTTACCCGTTCATTTTTAGGCAACTGATTCTCCTTTAGAACTCTTAGAGTTGGAATCTCCACCTCTATAGGATGCATTGCCTCCATACCATATGTGAGCGAGAAAGGTGTAGCCCCGGTTGCGGTGCGAATTGAGGTTTTGTATTCCCACAAAGCATATGGTAATTTCTCACTCCAATCTGTATATGTATCTGTCATCTTCTTTAGGATCTTGACGAGTGTCTTATTGGCTGCTTCTACCGCTCCGTTGGTTTGAGGCCGATACGGTGAGGCTAGATGGTGCTTGATTTTGTACTTTCCAAGAAGTTGTTCGGTTTCTTCACCGATAAAATTTGACCCATTGTCTGATATTATTTCATGTGGAACTCCATATCTGCAGATGATGTGGTTCCGTATGAAATCGACTGTCGGCATCCCTTTGAAACTTCTAGTCGAAATGGCTTCTACCCACTTGGTGAAATAATCAATTGTAACAAAGATGTATTTGTGACCGTTGGAAGATGGGTTGATTTTACCTATGAGATCGATTCCCCGGGTGGAAAATGGCCATGGAGATGATAGAGTATGAAGTTGAGAAGGAGGTACATGAGGTTCCCATGTATTTGGAATCGGTGACATCTCATGACAAAGTTACAGCAATCCGACATCACTGTCGTCCAGTAGTATCCCAAACGAGCTATTTTCCTACTCATCATGTGTGCATTCATATGAGGACCATACTCACCGCTGTGTACTCTCTCCAGGATCTTCCTTGCTTCATGTTCGTTCACGCATCGTAACAAAGTTCTGTCTCTTGACACTTTGTAAAGAACATTTGCAAAGATCATGTACTGACATGCCACCCTTCGGATGTATCTCCTTTGCTGTTTTGTTGAATCTTCCGGATAAGATTGATTCTCGAGGTATCTTCGTATATCAAAAAACCACGGAGCGCCGTCTAATTGTTCAGCGGCGATTTGAATGGCGTAACAGAAAGCAGGTTCATCTCTTTGGCCTATTTCGATGGGTTTCACCGCCATTCCTTCGGGGACTACAAGCCAAGAATCTAAAGCAGTAAGAACATTAGCACCAAAGTTTTTGTTTCTGTATATATGGTGGAACTCGATGTGATCGAATTGTTTTGTGAGCTCTTCAAGGTATGTATGATATTGGGATAAATGTTCGTTAACCCTCCATTCCTTCTGGATTTGCTTGATGATCAGCAGTGAATCTCCGTATACTATGATGCTTCTGAAATTGATTTCAATAGCAGCTTTCAGTCCGGCTATGCAGGCTTCATATTCTGCAACATTATTAGAGCATTGGAAACATAGCCTGATAACAATAGGTGTGTTGATACCTTCTGGCGACTCTAGCAGTTCCCCTACACCCCTTCCTTTTTTGTTGCGGGCGCCATCAAAGTACATCTTCCATGGTTTATCTTCGGCCACATTAGCATACATCACCCATTCGTCTGGGAACTCAATCTTCAACTCAGTGTTGTCGAGGATAGGATGAGATGCTAAATGGTCGGCAATTGCTCTTCCTTTGATAGATTTCTGAGTGATGTAAGTAATATCAAACTCGGAAAGTAACAGTTGCCATTTTGACATTTTTCCGGATAACACGGGCTTCTCGAACAAGTATTTGATAGGATCCATCCTTGATAGCAACTGAATCTTATGAGCCAACATGTAATGAAGAAGGCGTTGGGTTACCCAGAAAAGCGCCAAGCAGGTCTTTTTTAACATGGTGTATTTTGACTCGTACCCTGAAAGAGTTTTACTGATGTAGTATATTACCATTTCCTTGCCGCTGCCTTCATGATACTGTCCCAACATTGCTCCCATAGAGGTTTCTTTGACCGAGAGATATAGAATCAAAGGCACACCCTGGGTGGGGGACACAAGTACTGGCAGAACAACCAAATATTTCTGGATCTTTTCAAATGCTTCTTGACATTCATGGTTCCATATTGTAGGAACATTCTTCCTTAGCAACTTGAATATTGGTTCGCAGATGGGAGTGAGTTGATTTATGAACCGACTTATGTATTGCAGTCGACCCAAAAATCCTCTGATTTCCTTCTCCGTTCTTGGTGGAGACATCTCGATGATAGCCTTAGCCTTTGAGGGGTCGCATTCAATCCCTCTGTTGCTGACGATGAAACCTAGTAATTTCCGGACTTGGTGCCGAACAAACACTTGTTGGGGTTGAGCTTGAGTTGAAATTTTCGAATACGTTGGAATACCTTTCTCAGAACATTCACATGATCCTTGCTATGTGCAGATTTCGCCACCATGTCGTCAACATAAATCTATAGCTCCTTGTGCATCATATCGTGAAAGATAGTCGTCATGGCTCGTTGGTATGTGGCTCCAGCATTCTTCAATCCGAAGGGCATAACTTTGTAACAAAATATTCCCCATGGAGTGATGAAGGATGTTTTAGCCATGTCTTCTTCTGCCATTCTGATTTGAATATATCCAGAGAAGCCATCCATGAATGAAATACATCCTTGCCCAAAGGCATTATTGACCAAGATATCAATATGCGGCAACGGGAAATCATCTTTTGGGCTTGCTTTGTTCAAATTGCGGTAATCAATGCACATTCTTACCTTTTTATCTTTCTTTGGAACAGGTACAATGTTAGCCATCCATTCAGTGTAAGTGACTGCTTTGAGAAAGCCTACGTTGAGCTGTTTTTCTACTTCTTCTTTGACTTTTAAGGTCCATTCTGACCTTAGTTTCCTGAGCTTTTGTTTGACTGGCTTTACATGAGGATAAGTCGGCAAACGATGGACTACCAAGTCAGTATCCAACCCAGGCATGTCTTCGTAAGACCAGGCAAAGATGTCCTCGAACTCAGTGAGTGGATCGATCATCTCCTTCCTTTATTCAGCTGATAATGTTGTCCCGATCTTCACATTCCGTGGTTCTTCCTCCGTTCTCAAATTGATTGTTTCTTCTTCCATGAATTCTGGTTCCTTTTCATGTTTTTCGACGCTGTTTTGGATCTCTTCCGGAACATCTTTCAGGCAAGTTATCATTTTTTCATCCTCGTAATCAAAATTCCCTGCAATGTCATCCTCCAAATCCAAGACATTATGCTCTTTTATTTCTGAAATCACCCTTTCCATATTTTTTTTGTTTTTCATGTTTTTCTGATTTTTTTGGATTTTCAACTTTAATGGTGTATTAATCGTACAAATACCGTCTTCCGGGGTCCACGAGGATTCTTCAGGTTCATTCTTCGTCAGTGGTGGACTCTCATCATCCATTTTTCCCAGGTTGTTTTTGGCATCGGGAGAAGTTCCGGCGTCCTCTGCTGCTTCGTTGAGAATTATCATGTAGACGCTTCTGTCAGTTGATTGCTCCCTCCTTCTGGCGCTGGTCCTCCAGAATCTCTCCCTTTGTTCTTCGAGGTACTGCTCCAGGATTTTATCGATCATCTCTAGTTGAATCTTTAAAAAATACTCGATGAAATCATTGATTTTTTCTGGCCATGCTGCTTGCATAATGCAGTTATTAGTTGAATACCATATTGGCGTCCTCCCAGTTAAGATTTCTTCGAAGTATTGTTTCAAGTCTTCTTCGCGCATCTTCAACGGCTTCATATACCACAAGAATGACTTGAGGTGTTTGATGGGGGAGCCTTTACCATTATAGATAGGAAATTTCCCTCTTCCAGGAAATCGTAACCCTAAGCATGCAATGACCATGCATTCCTGGATTGAGCTTTCAGTCCTCGGGGTTGAGCTTTTCGTACTCTCCTTTTGTTCTGGAACTTCCAATTCTCGTCCATCCTCCCCTTTATGTCCGTTGGGTTCGCCTGCGCTGTTAGTGGGAGATGGAGAAAAAATATGGCTTACCCCTTCATAGACGGGTTCCTCGGTTTCTTTTCCTTGGCCAGAACTTATTCTTGTCATCACGGGTGTAATCTTTGCTAGTGTGCTAGGTGCTGGAGCCTTTTCTCCTCCCTTACGGATGAACCACTTTTGGAAGTACGGTTGATGGCTCCAATCGATTCCTTGATCTTCTCGCCTTTTCCGGAATGTTGTAAAGTCTCGATAGGTCGACTGATATCCTAGGCCTGCCGTATCAAATGCCTTTCTCTCAGGTATTGTTATTGGTTGTGTGGGCCCTTGTTGTAGAAGGCTAAGCCCCATTCCCGGAAAGAATTTTCTTTTCTGTAACATTTTCGGAACATTTCGATTCCGGTATTTAAATTGACCCGTACAGGCGTGATGACTTGATGCTCTAGCTTTGTTCTCATGTCGTATTTCTGCTGTGTAGTTATGAATTTCTGGGATCATGTTCACTAAGATCTGATGGGACCTTATTTCATTTTCCCCATCATCTCCATGTACAGTAATTAGCTCATTTCCCATCCAGAATCTGGCTTTATGGTGAAGAGAAGATGCACCAATTTCATTCTTGTGCATCCATGGTCATCCTAGAAGGAGGTTGAAGCTTGCGGAGATGTCCATTACTAGGAAAGTAGCATAGGTCTTTAATGGACCAACCCATATTTCAATGGTCAGTTCACCGATTCATGTTTGCTTACCATTGTTAACTGCTCTGACCATCAAGGCTGATTCGTCGGCTTTAGTAATACGGCTCATGTCGACCCCCATCTTTTTAGCCGCTTTTAATGTGCATATATTGATGCCAGCACCATTGTCCATGAATACAGAAGGTATGATCATATTTTCCCAACCGATGGTAATGTAAAGCCCTTTGTTGTGGTCTTTCCCCTCCGGTGGCAGGTCGTCATCCGTGAACGTAATTGCACCTGGTCTTGCAGCCTGGTCGATTAGGTGCACTAGTTCATTGGGAGTGATTCCTTTGGGAACATGCATCAAGCTTAGTGCCTCTTGAAGAGCCTGACGGTGACTGGTCGATGCTTCTAACAATCCCCAAATCGAGATATCCTCCTTTGTTCTTCGTAACTGCTCGATAAGAAAGTTATCTTCCTTTATCGCTTCATGTTGATTGCTTGGCCTGATCCGAATTGGATTTCCCCTTGCTAGGACACTTGGGTTTTCATTTCGCAAGTTGAGAGGCTTGAACTGTCTTCCTCCCCTTGTTTGATGTTGTACCTCTTCACATTTTTCCGGTAAGCGTTCAGAATAAACGACTTTCCCGCTACCTGCAATGGTGAACAATGGTTTTTTATTCATCATACGGATGTTGGCGTCTGGGGCACCTTTTGCCGATTCCCTTTTGTTCTCAGCAACGACTCTGGAGGCTTCATTTGTTTGGACCTTCTCTTTTGTCGTACGGTCCGATATTAGAGATGGTTGACGTGTTTCGGCGTTGTCCGCCTCAATGAAGTTGATTCCCTGATTTCCCTGATGCGCTGGAAGTGGATTTTGTTGTATATTAGGTTGCTTTGACGCTCCCTCAAGGATTATCTTGCCATCATCTAGTAAATCTTGGATAAGATGTTTCAGTATGAAGCATGAATTGGTATCATGCCCTGCACTCTGATGGTAGCCGCACGTCTTTGACTCATCGTAACCCCGAGGTTTGGGATTAGGCACAAGTTTAGGATCCCGAAGTTGGATCAATTTCTCTTCGACTAGTGAAGGAAGGAAATCGCTTATTTCTCCATCCAGTTCAGAGAACACCCGGTTTCGGCTCCACCTTTTTTCGACATACTGCTGACCTTTTCCTTGCCGAGGTGTCTCTGTCATTGGTGCTTTTGCTGCAGCCTTGATGTAGGTGGGTCTGTAAGGAGTGGGGTTGACATAATTGACTTCCTTCTTTTTTGTTGAGGTTTGTCCCGTGAGGAATCCGGAGAATGCACCGTCTCTCATGGCATCCTCAATGCTAGCTCATTTTCTTCGAAAAACATTAAGATTCTTGGGTGCGGCCATGCTGAGGGGTAGCCTGTGAGACAGGGAAACATTTTTCATTAGCATCCTTAACTGAGCTTCTTCAGATGGGCGTTTGAACATTTCGAACATTTTTTTTTTCCATCGACTGATCCAGTCGACGAATCCTTCATATGTGCCTTGTCGGAGGGACTCGAGTTGGCGGAAGGCGATTGTATGATCTATGTTTTTGGTGAAATGTTCGACAAATGACTCAATCATGGCTGGCCACGTGGATATTTTAGATTTTTCCACATGTTGATACCAATCGAGAGCTAGTCTAGTCAGGCCCTGGTGGAATAAATTTAACAGCCAATCATTTGTTAACCCTTGGGGCTTTAGATAATTAAGGTACATGTTGATATGAGACGCTGGAGGACCGCGACCATCATATTTCGCCATTTTAGGGAATTTGAAGCCTTCAGGGAGTTTTCCTTTTGGTGGAGCGTACCACACTTTGCTTTAGATTCCGTTGTTGTCTTCAATGGCTGACAACCTCTTTGTTACTTATTCTTTGAAATGCTCGAATTCCAAGCTCTCTTTGTTTGGTGTTGGGATTTCGTTATCGTCGCATGTACTTCCGGATTCCCCGTTTTTGCTTTGATCTTTTGGTTGATGATCTTCCTTGGGTCCAAAGCCATTTGTGTGTTGATTAGAATTTGATCCTTTTCTGTCATTTCTAGGATCATCTTGCAGCTTCTTAAAGAAATTGGCGAGTTTCTCTTCAATGATTTGTTCTATCTTTGAGGTGAGTATGTCAGGATTGTTGATTTCCCCTTTCCCATGTTGCGAAGCATCCATCTTGACCAGTCTTCCACCCTTTTTCTGATGCCAAGTACGAGTGTAAGCCCCCCTCGCGTTATGGTTGCTTACGCTTATATAAGTACCTGAAATCACAAAATCTGAAATATGATATCAATATATAATAAAGAAAAGATTATAAAATTTCCCACTAATCATTTTTCAAGTCGAATCTCTTGTTTTTCCCCAGTGAAGTCGCCACTGTAGAAATCGAGGACTATGCACGGGTCGAGAGCCGGTCTATTATGATCCCTAATTTTTCAAAGGGGGGAGTCTATGTGCGAATCCGTTCGTGGATGTTCACCGCACAAGTTCGAACAGAGATAGCTTCTCACTAGTTCGTTAGTAAGAGGGATAACTCTGCAAGGAAAAGAGAGAGATGTTTTGAAGTTGCCACCTGACTAAGGGGAGTCAGGACCCTTTAACTAGTTTGAATTCTTTCGGGAAAACAAAATCTAGTTATGACTTTCATGTTTATGGTCTGCTATCAAAGAGTCTGGGTAAGGAGATTCTAGTACGGGATGGGAAGGTGTTAGGCACCCATCAGCCGCCCAATCGTAAGATTGGCCTCTACTTCATTATTAAAAGGGGAAAATGTTTATATAAATAGTGATGCATAGTGACGAATAGTGATTGGTAAATAATGATGCATAGTGACTGTTGAATAGTGATGCATAGTGACGAATATTTTTGGTATCCAAGGGGCTTTGGCTAACTCCTAAATTTTTAGAATCTAGTTCTACTCCAAATCAATCTGATAGTAAAGGATTAAAGGAAATCCCAATCATGATAAAGATCATGTAAAATCTAGGTCGACGATAGAGCTGCATTATAAGAATTTTCTGGAAAAACTTTGTTGAATATTCTAATTCAACTTCAGGTCCATATTTTAGAACTAGAATTAATTTCGCGTTCAAATTTGAAATTTGGATGAAATTTCAAAAAAATAAACAATTAACCTGCATATTAGCTCAATAGAATTTGATTGATGCGAACCTTATTATTTTGACAATGGGTCTAATGTGGGAGGGAATTTCGCTTTATACCCACACTTTGATTTATCCCACTGGGAAAATTAATAATGAAACACAAATTTCTTATGTAACGCGAAGAGTAGTCATGGTGTTACTACGAAATGGAAAACCATTCCGTTCCCGTATGACTACATAATTTACCAAAGAGATATGCAATTAATATACCTGAAATATGATATAGAAACTTGAAAGGATTCTTATGACGATTCCTTGCTTCCGTTAAGTATGTTGAAAGTAATTAAAGTACCAGCAATTTAATGCTAATCTTTTAAGAACTTAAAGACAATTAACCTGAAATATGATATAGAAACTTGAAAGGAATTATTATCACGATTTCTTGCTTCCGTTAAATATGTTGAAAGTAATTAAAGTACTATCAATTTAATGCTAATCTCTTAAGAACTTAAAGACAATACTTGATTTGATATTTCTATCAAGAATAAGCGAAAGAAAAGTAAAGGAAGAAGTGTTTAATATGAGAAGTTGCTATTGATTCTCGGTTTTTGAAGTATAAGACTGATATTTTCCATGGAAGGTGCGAAATTAGGGTGTCAACAAGGGGTGGACTAGAGCGTCCAAAGCCCAACTTATTTGGGACTGTATGTTAATTTCTACTTGTAGAATTCATCCAGCGCAGCTACCTAGCTAATGAACATAAAACTATTCCTTTCTATTTCTGTCTTTTGACATCTGTGTGCAAGTCTGGTACTTGTGTTGATATTGCTAATAGAACTCATATGAGATTAGTTGATACTGCAAGAAAATTAGAGTTCATACTCAATTTTGTTTCGCTATTTTTGTAATTAGTTCAGGAAATTATCTATGCTGGAAAGAGAATTAAAAAAAAAAAAACTGACAGGATTCTCTATGTTTTCTGCTTAGTTAAAACTTGAGATCACATGATATAAACTGTATGTGTCACTGTGTTGTTGCATATAATAACCCCATATTTGGTTATTCATGGCTAAAGTAAGTGCAATTCAACTGTCTTATTTTTTGTTGTCTTGGTGTTTTACCTTCAGATGGTCAGCAAATGCAACGCGCCTACCGGGAAGAACAGAGAATGAAATTAAAAATGTTTGGCACACCCATCTCAAGAAAAGACTGTAAACAGAATCAAACTAACCCTGCAGCCGAACATTATGCTATGGACATAGCGAAAAATCCCATGGGTGAATCGAATTCATCAAAGTTGGAAGATCAGAACTACGTTCAACTATCCCCACAACATTCATCTAGTGAATTCTCCTCAAGTACAGAATTTTCGGATGCAAATGCTTACAACCATGACATGAACATCAATGAGAACACAAACATGGACGAAAACATTTGGTCACAAGCATTTTCCATTGAAAATTTCAAGACAAATGAAGATTTCCCGGCCACACAACAGACCCATATTTTCAAGTTCCTTCACCTATGCTTTCTACAACAACTTATGAATCGACCGTCCAATACACAGATTTCTGGTACAAGTTATTGATGGAGGCAAGGGAATTGCTGTAATTTTATGAGAAGTTAAAAGACTGAATACTGTTTAAGTTTTGTTGTAGTGTAGAAGCATAAAGCCGATGTCACTGTAGTAGAACGACAAATTTATTGGAGATACGATACCGAAAAAAATTGTCGACCCAGTAAAAACATGAAAAGTATGATGCTCAAGGTAAACAATGATGAAATGTAAAAAACTTGCCTTAAAGTTTGAACTGAAGAGGAAAGAATATTTTCCATTTTTGCATACAAGAGTTTGAATAACTTGATAAATATGTCATGAAATAGACTGCTAACATTCGAGTATTAACTTATGTGTATGTTTGACTCAAATCAATCCGAATAAATCAATGGTGCCATCTTAATTTTGTTTTTTTTAGTGATTAGTGATAATCATACGCCTTAACTGTAATACCAAGTCCTCATGGGTACTCATGTGTCCCTAAAAAAATAAATACTTTTCCTATTTGCATGCACAATCCATAAGAAAATAAGTGAAAGTAGCGACTTTTGTGATCTTCTATACTTACTAGCAGGGCCGTTTTATAGTTTCGGAATACCGCGGGCGAACTTTAATTTTGAGTCATTTTTATGTGATATTAAGTCAAGAACATAAAAATTGCTTTTAAATTTTTCTGAGGCGTACTATTAAAAATGAAAATTTAGATTTTAGCTTGTGCCCTTCGATTTTTTTTCTTCAGTTTTTTAGTTTAGATTTCGAGTCGTAAACTTCAAATTTGGCATAAAACATCCAAAATAAGAGTGGCTTTAAGATGTTACAAAATAGTTTGTAACAATTATAGATGTTGCAGCCGTCTGTTATATTTGTAAAATGTAACAAAATAATTTAGTAACACTTATGATTGTTAGTAATTTACTTGTAAACAACATTTTTTTGGGCCCCAACAATTTGGGGCCCTAGGTGACCGCCTAACTCGCCTGCCCCTTAAGACGGCCATGCTTACTAGTTTAAAACCCGTGCTACGTACCAGGACTATCAAAAAAGATTACGCAGCTGGTTTTTATCCACTAAGGAGGGGCTTCGCCCCGCACCCGTCCCGGAAAGAGTTATAATAAAACTATTATAGAATATTATCAAACACATTAACAATAAAAAATATGTAATTTAAAATTTACAATAATCAAACTATAATTTAAACTTCTCATGGTTGTGAAAACTAATTTCAAAGTAATTTAATAAAGCAGGAATCAACTCCATAAATAAATTATAATAAATAGATGTAAGTAATCTCAAAGGTAAGATAGTTTAAATTCTAAATACTAAAGCATTAATTTAATTGAAACCTCGCATGCTAAAAATAATAATCTCGCTTATTTGTAATCTTATTCATAAGTAAGCACTTCATTGCCATGTTCATCTATTTCGACCAATGGTGGCATCTCAGGATCCCTTTCGCCAAATTCACCATCATGTTCATCATCGCTGCTTATAATGTCGTGCTTTCTCTTGCGGTCTTTTTTATATGGTGTATTGAGTTGTTATTTTTCTGGGACATATGTACTTTTCTCTTCACGTGTGTTTATATTCTGAATACATTCAAGCTTATTTTTTACATTATGTTATGGGACATTTAATTTACTACTTACAATGTTAGTAATGAGAGGAGATAGTGGTAATATATAATTACCTTTTCATGTTCTTTTTCTAGATCATGCTCATAATAAAAAAAATCATGTGCGCATAGACTTTGATTAATAAAATTCCCTTCTTGGAGTATGGTCCGGAATATCATTGTTTTTTTTCTATTGCTTTTAAGTTTTCTTCCATACATTCTACTTGGTTGTGCTGCCTTACAAATACATCTTTAGACGGTTGTTTAGTTTTTACAAACAATATTTATTTGATATTTGAAATTGAAGTGTTTACCTGTACATTTATTGTCGGTAATGCCATCATTTTCGTTACTCTAACGTTATCCACGAATATCTCTGCCACTTGCCCCATTGCGGTGATAATGACATCTCTATGGCTGTCGTGCACAACCATGTTAAGTATGTAGCTATTACAAAGTATTTGTTAGTTTTGTCACGTTTTGTGCATTTTTATTATTAATAAAATATATTTCATTTAATTATTACCATGGCAAGGGTGTCTTCACCATGACTGCGCATCACTTACCGTATTTTTCTCCCCATCATGTAACAGTTCTAATGCTTCCAGGATTGTTGTATGATTTACTGTAATAGACCTTCAGCACTCTGAAATTGTCCGACTGGCTTGCTATATTGTACTCTGAGATGGATACTTTAAACACAAAAGTCTCATTCATGATCCTATCAAATACTCCCACAGCCTTACCCGATTCATTCACCTGTGTAAAGAAGCGAGCATATTATTGACATCATCTTAATCAAATACGAAAATTGTAAACCGTCAAACCTGCAAGGAGACATATATACACCTTTTCACATTGTGCTTCGTATTCAACGTGTTCTTTGGAAGTGTACTTCAGCATTTTTTCAGCGTTATGCCCTATGACAGTAAACGTTACATTCTCTGACCCATCGGTCAATTTTAGCTGAAGTATGTACCTACACAGAATTTGTCAATAAAAATTGTCACCTTAATCTCATTATCCATTCTGCACATGAGTTATATATTATATTATTTGTACCATGGTATATCTTCCCAGAACTCAGGACCACACTTGCTGCAAGAATCCTGGCCATCGATTCGCATGTAGCATTTACTACAAGCGATGTGGTACCAATTTTTACCATCTTCCATTCTAACAACGGCTGCCTCATAGTAGCATGTCTTATCCTAGAGATAGAAAAACACATTGGGGATTACATTCTTAAACAATAAGTAATTACTTTATATAACTAAATAAAATAGAACTATCCATTGAATACCATGCTAAGAAGACTAAACACAACCACGGTAATGGTTAACCAAAAGGATAAACAATATTTTGAGTTGGGTGCACATACCTTATTACACTCATAATGCATCATATCAGTTAAATCGAACAATGTTACCATGCTTTCGTTTGGATTGTCCTCCTTCAATTCGACCTTATTGACCTCCACAGGATCTGAAGTAAGCCTGTAAAGATAATGAGATGCGTATAAGATTCACATAAAATTTACTGGATTAGATGTGATGTTACATGTATTAATTTAGCAACAACATGTTTGTATTTCTTTGTCTTGAAATCACGCACTTGCTAAACATCAAGATCCACGAATACCCTAATTGCAGGTGTAGTACAGAGGCTAATTGCACCTATAATGTTACAATACATCAATATCAGTAACTGCATTAAATCAACTTTCATAAATAAAAGTATTAGTTTAAAAAAAATCTTACCCAAATGATCCTTCGCATATGTTCTAGTGACAATCATCACTACAGGTACATTCCCATGGCCCTCTAACATCCCATCCTTGATAACATGAACCAAATCTCCCCCATATGGTTATTTTCATTGTAGTTCCCCTAAAGACAAACAAAAGTCCATCAGGATAATCCACTCAACACAAATTATTGAATCTAAAACCCATAAGATACTGTGTAGTTTACCTTTCATTCTCAATTACAATCTCCATCATAAGCACATCACTTGCTTTCTTGAATTCTTCAACTGATTTTGTCACAACGTTTGACACAAAATTTAGCCTTCCAATCACAGCTGCAGGAATTATATAAGAAGAGGTTAGCATTGGCTGCAATGCTTTTCTCCAAAACAAAAATAGTATCTTTTATTTCCGACTGCTCACCAGTATAATATGTAGTATCATTTTTTATGGTCCCAACATTCTTGAGAGCAAGGAAACTGAATATCTCTTGGGGAAAAGTTGGGATGTCAACTTTCAGATGTTCCACCTTGGTAAACCTGTTCATCCACATTACATTTTCAAAGGAAACAATTCTGTAACCAGCTGTTGGCTTGGAAAAGCTAAACCTCTGAATGGAATACACATTTCCCTCCTCATATTTCCCTTCAAACAACTGTATGTAATCTTTGCCTACCCTAGCATACATCTGAGTACCCTGCATTACGTCTAATAGATAATTAATTTCTACACTTGATCGACCCAACAAACAAAAAAAAAAACTTTTACCGAGAATATGCATTAGAGGTCGACCAACTCATCTCTTGGTCAATGAGATGAAGGTCAAGAATCCATAATTGGCCTGTTTGTTTTTGTTTTCATATCTCCATTTTTTCAGAACCAAAACCTACACGACTTTCAGATGTGTCTGATTCCTAACTAGCCGCTTGAAGGGGGTATAAACTATCCTCGAAGGTTTCTTGCCTACATATACACACCATACATTCAAATTTTGCATTTTCTTTTTACAAAGAAAAATTACTAAAAGAAAAAAATAGCAACCTGGGAACCCTATAGATATCCAAATATTTGAACAAAAGATTCACCCATCACAATAATGCAGAAATAGATTTAATGTAACACTTGAATAGGTTTACATACGTTGAAAATCAACCTTCATTGCTCCCTCTTTGATATGATTTTCCTCAAAATTCATAGGCGATATCTCCTTTTCACTACCTCTGTTTTCACAGAAACTGAAAGTATGTGGGTTTGTGTAGGGATGAACAATGATCTGTATCTTTTATATAGATGTTGGAAACTTGGTTCCAAAGAAAATCATTGTAATTGTCACTGAATTAATTCTTGTTATATGGCAATATAAACTAACACATAAATACGGTATTAATTAATGTGACTTGAACAATGGGTACAAACTTTACTATATTAATCTGAGATTGCCATTGGCTTTGTTTATATTAGTAAATTAACGATATTAATAGAACTTGTAAGATTGTGTTCAGGTAAATAATCAAATTTTTTACCTGATACTAGAAACAAAATATTAATTTCAAATATCAATTAATATAGTAATTTTTAGATGTTGTTAGTATTTTTTTTAAAGCATACTAACAAACTTATAAAAGATTCAAAAAATACTAACAAATTACTAACAAATTTTTAGATGAAATTAATATAGTAATTTCATTATTAGATTTTTTACCTTATAAAAGATTCAAAAAATATATATCTTATTTTTTTATTCCATAAATATGTTGAATCGATTTTTTTTGGATTTTAATCATAAATGTCTGAAATTAATATAGTAGTTTTCTTTATTTTCTGGATTTTTATAATAAATACATGAAATTAATATAACAACGGTCGTGATTTTTAAAAAATCATGTAAACTTGGTAAAAATTATACATAATAATTTTAGGTCGTCAAATCAAAGATCTTCGACATCTAGCGGTTAAACATATCAAATAATGAGGAGCATCCGTCGGGTGTGTACTAACCACCTACCCAATCTACACAGCACATTGTCAGATCAACGCACCATATCTCATGAAATTTCATCTGATGAATACAAATGGTTTTTGTCCGAGCCAATGAGAGCGCGTGGTTATGCTCACCGGCCAATAGGAGAGAGGGTAAGCTCCACCAGTGCTACTTTTATTCTGGAGTGAGAGATGAGATTGAGTTTTTAGGTTGTTGATGCTCCTTTATTTAACATGGCTAGTTTGGGGCCTAGGACCATTATTTGGGGCCTATAGATTTGAAAATACGAGGGTACCCAAATATACCACAATCTAAAACTTTTCCACCTATAAGTCCTTTCTCCGAAAGTGATTGTCTTTGGACTGAGTCGAGACAATACAACTAATCGGTTCACACTTTGTGTGATTGTCTATGGATATGAGATCGAGACAATACGACAACAAGATAACTTATGTGATTGACTATTGATACAAGATCGAGATAATACAACAACGAAGTATGGTTACTTGATAATAGGTTCGGACTTAACCAAACACTACAAGATTGCTAACAAGTAAATAGAATTAACGTTTGTGTATTTTACTTCTAATTATATTAAAACAATTATAATTTCTGAAATAGAAACGTAAAAGACACAACAATATTTTGTTAATAAGGAAACCGCAAATGCAGAAAAACCCCGGACCTAGTCCAGAATTGAATACTCTCATAATTAAGCCGCTATACAAAATCAAACCAACTTCGTATAGTTGAGACCAAACAACTAAATCCTATAGTTCCCTCAGTATCCATGTGCCTCCAACTTGCAATAAGTCACGCACTTAGAACAATTTCTTTGGTTCGTATTCCAAACAGTAAAGGAACAACAAATCTGTTCGGTAACAACTTTTTTAAAACAACGTGATATGAGTTTGACAAAAAGCTCTTCTGTTTATCCCAATAAAATCCTTTGTCAGGTTCTTAGATCTATCAAATAACAACTACCAAAGTAATTGTTTAGATTTTTCAATCAATACTTTGAATCACAAAGAATTGTATTGATGCCGATCTACTCAACTAATCAATCCAATATATCACAAAGATAAACCAATTATAGTTGGATTCCTTTCCATCCGAAACAAGTTTTGTGCACACCAAGTATTATGAACCCAAATATCTTCTTTGTCTTCATATCTTCTTAGATCTTCAATAAACACCTACACACAAACAACTTGAATCTCTTGTGATCATCACACACAGAACGGAGTCTATTAACAATGAATTATCACAAAACGTCTTTAGATATACAAAAAGTCTAAAGATTTCCCGTCGAAACTTCGATCTAGTTTGAGTGAATCTTATATCAGAAGAGAAGATTCTCAAGCATAAACAAACTAGGTGCAATCAAAGTTCAACAACCGTTAGTCAATCAAATCAATCGAAAACTAATAATAAACAGCAATTATCTAGTTTCCCACTAATGGTACTAATAGAGCTTCTCAATCCCAAATAAGTCTTTAAACCAAGCGTCTGTAAGAGATTTCGCCTCATTAGGTTACTTTCCTCTCCGAATAGGCAGCTCCACTAGTAACAATACAACTAGGTAGTTTTGCTGGCTCTGAGGATTAGTTTGCTAGAAATGAAAACTTCAGTACTTATAGACAAGGAAGTTTGGACACCAAGGAATTTCCAAAACCGAATTTTCTCAAAGATATGCAATAAGGGAAAAAACAGTTTTCATAATCCTGGAAATGCTTTGTCCAAATATTGACCGAAATCTCAGTAGAAAATCTCGAACTAATAAATGCCCATTAATAATTTTATTTTCTAAAGAGATGCATTTTAACTGCTGGAAATTAAAAGCATATAAAACTAAAAACCTTAATTAAAAGATTCTCAATTTATTTCGATCTGGGATTCTCCTTTAGATATTAAGGAATATATTTGAACAATAAAATATAAGAGTTACTGCACATGTTCAAAGTATATCGACATCTTTACTTTGTAAATCATTTTTCATATTTACAATCTTGGAACCGATTTGCCACACTTCCAAACAAGTTTAGAATTGGTTCACCTGACTTCCAAGAACTATATGATTGATTATCCTATCAAATCACCATTAATGGGTTTCACGGTTCTACCTCAACATAAAGTTTCGGCCCTACATCCAAGTGGGTACTAGGATCGGTTACACTAATTACCAGAAAATGGCTAACTAAGTACTAGGATCGGTTTCCACTTCTTATGGTAAAACTTGTAATCGGTTGACCAAGTTATATGATCGGTTACACCAACTTACTAAAACTTGTTAAACCTCTTACAAGGATCGATTACATACTCTCTTGTGATCCGTCATACCTCTTACTAGGATCGGTTACCCAATGTCTAGTATTTAGTCACACCAATTTAAAGATATCAATCTTACCATCTCAGGTGATTACTTAAGATCGATTTCTCTAATAAAATTCAAACCAATACAAAAGTTAGGCCTCGTGAATAGTTTTACCAAGATACATAAGCAAGTTATGAACGGTTATACTAAACACACATATTGGTAATTCATAAGATTTGCAATGAATAACAATACCAATAAGCCTAGCGATTTCCCTTTCGATTCACAAAATAAGTTTATGAATTTACTTCCTTTAAACGAATGTAAAACATTGTTTCCTATGACGAAATCTTCACCCATAATACATAATCACAATAACATGGTGTTTGAGGGTAAAAACTGTTTCTGTTGTTTTGGGTAAATTTGGGTGTGTGGATGAGAAACAAGTCTAGACCCTAAAAAATGCACTGCACGTGAGTAATTTTGATTCAAGAGATCAATCTGTACAATCCTGGCCTAAACCAAGAAATGGTCATTCCAGGATTGCTCCGATCACAAAGTGAAGGACAAGGGTTGGTCTTAGGGAGGGAAGTGAAGAAAGTGTTGAGACCAGAATGATTAATTATGAAGGTGTGGTTGTTTTATGACTTATATCAGAAAATGGAACTGGCTTGCAAAATGAAAAGTTATCAGTTCTTTGGTGATTTCTGGATACTATGTTGTTGCTGACCAAAACTTGTTGTTTGGTGGAAATAGGTGAAACCTATTTATACAAATCATAATAAAACGTACCCTGGTCTCGTAGGAAGTGGGAACGATTGAGTAATAAAGTATAACCGTCGGAAATCATGCTTCCGTGATGAAGGAAGTGGATCCGTTTACACCCGTTATTTCTTGCCACCACTAAATGTTCTGTTTCCCGACACTTTCTTATAATGGGTGTATTGCATGCCGCACGCTATAAATCGCCAGACCAATACCCTGATGAGTATCCCCCAGTTTTGTGACATGTTTGATGTCTCGAGTGTTTTCGTGGAAAACATGTAGCAGTTTTCTATGTGTGGAAAGTCAAGGTCAAGAGACTTGCCGCAGGAAAAATATCATGTAGTGTTATTAGGCTTATCTCGGCTGGTCGCCTAAAATTTTCCATAAGCTTGTCAGTTCGGTGGCGAACTTGGACGGATGAGATTGCATCTCATGAGGAAGGTAGCCATTGATTATGGCCATATCCTTTTGGCGCCTGATAATGGCGCAGTGGCGCCATTGGCATATGCCAATGGTATAGTGGCACCTTTAGCGCATGCAAGTGGCACTGCGACATGGATGGCATAGTTCGTGCATGCCAGTGGCATGATGGAATGGCTGGCATAGCTTGTGCATGCCAGCGGCACGATGGTGCATGTAGTGCCTGGCGTATCCATGGTTACTAGATTTTGGATTATTGGTGTTAGACTCCAATATGGTGTTGCAACATCAGTTTCAGTGGCCACATCAATCCCAATACTCTGTGGAATATTATCTGGCTTAGTTAGGTAGCAACTTTGCCTATATTAGGGTTTGGCATGCCGAAACCCTAACTTGTGCATATGGCATGAGGCACGCGGTAGGTGGACGTGGAATGGAATTTTATACAAACGGTGCCAGAGTCATGCCATAGGAGACATAGGCAGGCCACCATGTAGAAACGGTCACAAGAGAAAACATTTCCACAAGTGGCTGTGGTGTGGCGCCTTTATTAGGGTTTCCTAAGTCCGTATGGCTTGTGGCATTGTGTGGTCCCGAGGCGGCATAGTTTTGTTCCACGATTAGAAGTTTGGGTTTCATCCACCTCCACTAGAGCATGGCTGCGCTTATGGTTAAGCTAGCCAAAATTGAAGTCTGTTGTGATGCTGGTCACGAACAGAGAGTGGGTTGGTATATTTTGGCATGATGCCACGGTAAGTGGCACGTTTGGCATGTGTACTTGACATTCCCGTTTGGCATGTGTGTCTGGCATGATCGTTTTGGCATGTTTAGCATGCCATTAGTATGTTGGCGTGGTTTTGGGGAAGCCAACTTAGTATGGAGACTTCTTGACACAATTTCCACCTCTTTTAAAGCTGTGGAGGGTTTGGAGCAACCTGATTGGTCAATAAAAGTAGGGGGCCGGACAAGAATGGGCGTGGCCACCCTTTTGGTGCGCGTGGCAGGATTAAAGCAATCTGATTGATAGATAAAGGAATTAGGGCCGGTTTGGTAGCATGGGGCGTGGCCAAGTGGTGCCGGCTAGTCTATGGCATGGACACGCTTCCCTCGTTGTTGCTCCTACTCCGCGGCTTTGTTTATTCTTTGCTTTCTGATTGAGTATTTTGTGAAAGGGTCTTTAACCTTGGTACTTGGAGGTTCGTTCTACTTTGCTGCGAGTGAACACAAATCCGTCATGCCATACCAATATTAAGGGTTCTTACGGGGAACATAAGCACAAGAAAAGTACTCAGCGGGATCCGAAATTTGTGAGTAATGCATCTAGGAGCTTATACACTCATTAGGCTCTATACTAGTGGACAATTCATCTAAGAGCTTGAGTTTTAATATAATATAAAGATAAACATAGGCACTCGTCAGATTTGGATATATTCTCCAAATTCCATGGGAAATATAGACATATCAATGTCTACTACATCTGATGCCGGGTTAGGTAGATAGAATTTTACAAATTTAGACCTAAACTAAAAACCACCATCAACATTAAGTCTCCTACTTAGCTCGTAACAGTGACATTGTTGCGGGGTAAGTATAAGATGGTGACAGACAAGGATAAAATCAAAAGGGCAAGTCATGAAGATATTACCAGGAAGAATTTGGCTAACCTTTGGTAGGAGGCATAAGGAACCCGTGATCCTTGCATTGGAAGCTTGGCGTACTTTCGGTTTGCCATAGGGTGCTGGAATTGGTGTTGGAATTATGTCTACTGATCGGCAGAGATGGCGCTTCAACTTGGTTCGCGGATCGGTGGATGTAGCTAGCTGGCTAGGTCACAGAACGTATGGACATGGTGCTTGGCTTCTGTCCGGGGAATGGTGGAAACTGGATTCAGTCCATGGAATGGTGGAAATATGGCGCTGGAACTTTGGCTACCAAACGGTGATGATAGCGCTGATGGGTTCAGTCTGTGGAACGGTGGAAATGGCACTTGGAAGGCTTGCTGGCTGGATCACGGAATGCTGGAGTGTTGGCGCTAACTTAACCATAGAATGCTGGAGCCATGGAGAGTTGGCTTGACCACGGAGTGCTGGAGCCATGGAAATTTGGCTTGATCACGAAGTGCTGGAGTCATGGAGTGTTGGATTAACCACGGAGTGCTGGTGCCATGGAGAGTTGGCTTGACCACGGAGTGTTGGTGCCATGAAGTGTTGTAGGTTGAGCGACT
Source organism: Papaver bracteatum (assembly GCA_023529315.1). NCBI lineage: Eukaryota > Viridiplantae > Streptophyta > Magnoliopsida > Ranunculales > Papaveraceae > Papaver > Papaver bracteatum. The sequence continues at coordinate 2,024,617 of JAJJWX010004691.1, read as the reverse complement.
GGTGTTCCTCATGCTGGCGCGCTGCTGGTTCGGTCACGGAGCGGAGATATTGACACACTACTTGTTCGGCTATGGAGCATGAGTGTGGTGCTCTTAGTCATATATTCCCGTTCATGGAGTAATAAGGAATCCTTATTATGTTCAAACTTTGAAACTTCGTTCGTATGAAAAGGGGTATCGACCCTCTTCTGTTTTTGTTGTTCGTTCGGCTCCGTGCTTTCATCTGTAGCATATGGATCCTCTTCGTCATTTTTTAGCAGTAATAGAGCGAGCATTAATGAAAATAAAGCAATCTCCAATAGTTATAATCAATAGCAAGGCAAGCCATGAGAACTAAAGGTAGGTGCTCTCACATGTATCCACCCAACCGTACCATCGATCTTCTCCAGAATGTGTAATAAGGTTCTAGCTCCAGAAGAATGAGTATCTAACCTCTCTAGTGTATTTAAAAATTTACAAAACTCCATTGCGCTCTTGGGATGGATGGATGAAATAATATCATGGCTAATCTTGGAGATTGTGGTTGCATTGTTGGTTCATCCTTGACTTTAGGTTATTTAGTACCTAGACTTTCTGATTGCGATGATGATATGTTGTGGATGCATGTATGGTCGAAATCTTCCGGATCCATTGGGTGAAATAGATGAGTTGAGAGACGTTCCATTATTGATGTGCTGCTATCAAGTCTTTAAGAATTTCATTCCAAGCGAATCCTTTGAACCATCTTATGAATCTTGGACTATTGCATGGAACGGGATGCGGTGAGAAGTCCCCAGTTATACTTCTGTTAGATCCGATAGCGTGGCCGTAAATGTGAATGTATATCTATGGAGGTCTTTTAAAGTCTCATATGGTTGTCAGGATAGACTGCAATGAGCGGTCCCCAGTCGCACTTCTCTTTAGTTTCTGAAGTTATTTTCTCAGAGAAGGCTTGGGATCCTCCTAGGCCTCGTAAAGTGTTGCAGGTGCCTTCTAGACATAGAGGTGATGATATTCTTATGCTACACCCTTGAAGAGTAGATGACCTTGTCGTGGTTATGACGCTTTGGTTGACCGTGTCTTTTGAGCTTTGACAATGAAGGGATTCTGTGTAGAGCCTCAGTCACCAAGTGTGGTTTACATATTTCTATCTTGTATGGTCGGTGGGTTGACCATGATAAAAATATCCCCATCTTGCATCCGTACTTGTGAATTTTTAGTAATTGTTGCTATGGTGAAGCTCTGGCTGGTATCAACAAACGAGTGAGTAAACTTTCCGCAACCATGATCTTTGGCGGTATGGATCAAAAGGTGGCCACGACTACAAACCCCAGATGGTTGCAATTATTGATGGAAGATTTTCAACAAAGGTCAAAACCGTAATCATGATACTGCATGTTTCTAATACAGCTTCAGGTATGTGACGATTCATATTTTACGAAGCAATGATGACCATGTCTTTCAAAAAGCCTCCACTAGATAAGCGTTCGATCCCTGACATTTCATTGTGCCTCTATGTAGAACAATGGAATTGGGCGGTCCTCCTACATAATTGTTTGTTGAGATGGATTAACGCCTTCAGGATGTCGGTGATACTCACTGTTCCATGACTACAGGAGAGAGACCCCCCTCTACATAGAAGAACGATTAGGCAGTTCTCCGTAAGATTGAGAACAACAACGCCTTTAGGACAGTGATACTCACTGATCCTGACTATGTAGAGCGATCGTGCATAGACTCGGGCGTTCTCCGTAATATATGAGAGTGCCTTCACGATATTATCCGTCTCCTGACTATGCACATAGATTAGTTTTTCCGTGACATTCACCACTAAATTCCCAGAATGATTTATTATTGCTCCTATTCCATGGTCGAATCCACGGCTTGATCCCATGGAATGGCAATAACAATTGCTCCTATTCCATGGTCGAATCCACAGCCCGATCCCATGGAATCACAATAAGAATTCATATTAGATCATTACTCCAATTTCGTGATCGAATTCACTGCTAATCTCATGGAATGGTAATAGATAATTTTATTACTCTGATTCTATGGTCGAATCCACGATCCCATGGAATGGTAATGCCGATTTTATTCCGAGTTCATGGTCAAATCCACAGTTGATCCTATGAATTGATAATAAATAACTACTCATTTTGATGCTCTGTTTCATGAATTATTATACACTGAATTTCATGAATTAGCAATAAATACTCAACTATCGGGTATCTGGATCATCACTGAGTAAGCCCAAAAAAAATGGTGTAAGTGTACTCGACAATGATGCATGACTGAACACCCGGATGCACGAACGAGCATCCAAAAATATGGACAGGCGAGGAATCCTACGAAAAATAGGAGAAAACAACAAATAATAATAAAATAATAAGGAGCGCCCAGGGGCCGAACCCACCGGCCGCCGGCCATGCCCTAGCCGTGGCCGGTCCCAGGCTTCTTCCATTATTTTCCCTATTTTGTTATTTTTCATGGACTCATGAAAAACTCCTTCAATTTAGCAACTTTCCTTGTTTGTGCAAAATTCATGGATTCTCCATAACATCATGGTTTCATGAAAAATAATAATATAAAATTAGGAAAAGTGTTGTGGGACCGGGAAACATAGCCGGCCAGCCATGCCCTATCCGTGGCCTGTCCCACACCTTGCAATCCTAAGTCTTTTATAATTATTTTCCTAAATTCATGAAACTCCTTGGTTTGAGCAAAAATCATGATTTCTTCATAACTTCTCAAATTTTTCTCGAATCATGAAAAACCAAAAGCCAATGGGTCACACGACCGGCTAGCCTTTCACGATAATTTTAATGTTAAGATATTCTTATTTTAATATTTACAAAATATTGATCAATTGAGCATACATGCTCATTCGAACAAAATCAAGAATTTCAGTCAAGATGAAACTCTTCAGAAAATTCATAATGTTGCTCAAACGCACATCAGAAAATACTAATACTCTTAGTACGGAGACACGAACACCACGGTAACACATGCATGCCTTAATGACTGACTAGGGCCATTCCTATGGCTTGCACAAAGCCGGTCCCACACATTTTCACACTTTTGACCTAATTTGCGCAATCGCTCATATTGGGCCCAAACTCTTTCCAACCAACCTGGGGATTGCTCAAACGGACAAAAGCTTGTCCCGTGACCACCAAGAGCCGGTCTCATGCTCTCTTGGTCGGTCCCATATTTCATACCTAGGATTTATCACCTAATGCGGAACCCATCAATACTTCAGTAAATGATGAAATCGGCATTTAATTATCATTCTTTCACCAACTGCCTAACTCAGGACTCTGGTGCACGCTCTCTCAAGCAACTGGGAATCACATAAACGTCAATAGTCTCGTGTGGTCAGTCCCTCCTTGCTCATGACCTATTTTCAGCAATTCGTCGACTAATTAGCAATTGATCAAAAAATAGGGTTTTCGAACAAACGCTCAACAAATCATTATTCTGAGCAAGTTCAAACACTAAATAAATGTGTGTTGATCCATCAAGAAACACGCGTATTAATTATATAATATTCAGTAATCTACTAATATTTTAATATTTTATTGGGTCACGTCACCAATAAATATTTCGTCGAATTGAGCAACATTTGCTCAGTTGCTCAAATATTGATCCAACTATCAATATTTAGTAATTTATCAGTAATTTTTCGAATTGGGCCATACTTGCTCATTTGCTCGTCAAATTCTCATTATTTAGTAATTCGTCGAATTGAGCAATACTTGCTTAGTTACTCGAATATTGATCCACTATCAATATTCAGTAATTCGTCGAATTGAGCAATACTTGCTCAGTTGCTCAAATATTGGTCCAGCTATCAATATTTAGTAATTTATCAGTAATTTATCGAATTGGGTAATACTTGCTCAGTTGCTCGTCAAATTCTCATTATTCAGTAATTCGTCGAATTGAGCAATACTTGCTCAGTTGTTCGAATATTGATCCACTATTAATATTCTGCAATTCGTCGAATTGAGCAATACTTGCTCAGTTGCTTGAATATTGATCCACTATCAAATATCAATATTCGGTAATTTATCGGTAATTCGTCGAATTGAGCAATACTTGCTCAATTGCTCATCCAACTATTATTAATTCGTCGAGTCGAGAAAAACTTGCTCGTACGCCCGAATTTACAAACTATACACGAGTAATATCAACACAAGGACTAACACGTCCAAGTCCATGAATCACCGAGCATTAGCGATAATGCTCAATTCAGCAAAACCTAGGCTCATTGTCTAATCAGTCAATTGAAAAACTAAATACACGTCTGTTATGCAGACTCCATGATTCGTGATACATCAATCACGTCAAATTGAGGCATAACAACTAGGGTATTGGTATGGAGGCCTACAGCACGTGGATTCATCCACGATGAGAAATGTGCATAAGTTGTGTAAAAAATTGAAGGAGTTAACAAAGTAGTGGGTGCACGATCCGTCAAGTCTCCACAAGACATGGAACTGACTTTACCACGATCTTCCACTTGCCCACTCTTCCACTCATGAAACTGTCACACTTACAGGGATCAAGGTGTTCACAACTCTGACAATATAAATAAGTCTCTGAATCCATGATTGAGGACAATGAATGATCACTAGCTATCACTTGTATACACAAAATTTCTCGAGTAACTACTCTCAAGAATTCATTAATCCATCAGAACTTATTCGAACTCAACAGTTCACCAATTATTGCAGAAACCTTCAACACATCCACAATCCTTGATCATCATTGATCCTACACAATTCTCAGCTTCCCTCCTACAGATCAACCCATCTCCCTCTTAGCGACCGAATTGACTCTGGAATGGCCATTGACTTGGTTTAGGCCGGAGTCCTACAGATTGATCTTTCGAATCTAACATTTCCTTTGCAATGTATCTATGTGAGATTAAGCAGTTTTCTCGGTTGAGGAGTCTCGAAAACATGCTCGACTCTTCATTTTCCTAAAAAATTAGCGAACCATTTTTCCTAATATACAGATTGGCAACCACAGTGGGAGATTAATCTCTTGGTTACAATCTCTCATTTTTACAAAATGGTTGGTATTAGGTCTAACTCAGCAACTTTGAATTTCGGTCAAAATCTTTCAAATGAAAATATTCCTCCTTCCAGCACCCCACTTAATGGAACGGTCAATGCAGAAATCCCGACTTTAATAGAGTTGGCATGAGTATAGGAGGTTCACACAAGGAGCATGGACCTGATGAAAGAGACGATGAATAACATGACTTGGGAAGTGCTCATGAAGTTCCAACACTATTAGCTGAACCCTCAACCGGTGATCATCCTCGAACTAACAGCTTCACCACTTATGAAAATCCAGTGGATCAGGAAGTCACACATTTAATTGAGAATATATGCGAACTCCTACACTTCTCCAGGGATCAGCGTACGAACACGTTTGCCGCACTCAACAAAATATCGTCTGACATTCCGTCGTCCCAGGTGGTTGAACAAGTTTCCATGACATCCGAACCTTCGATCAATAACATCACCTTCACTGAGGAGGACCAAATGATGGAAGAAAGACATAACCGAGCCATGTTCGTAACTGCTTCAATTAAGGATTCTGAATTCGAGAGGGTCCTCGTCGACACGGGCGCTTCTACGAATCTTATTACCTTGAAGACTCTCAAGGAAGCTAAGATTCTGAAAAGCAAGGTTGTTCATCATCCCATATTAATGATGGGTTTTGAAGGAAGCCACAGTAACACATATGGATACATCTATGTGGATCTGAAAGTATGACCGATTCAATCTACTGTGAAGTTCCACGTAATCGAGAAGGATCCTGACTATCACATGATACTCGGACGACCATGGCTCTATGATAATAAAGTTTTTCCTTCGATGTATCATCAATGTATGAAAGCTTTGCTTAACAACAAAATCGTCTGCATCGCAGCTTCAGTGTCTCCTTATGCTCCGGTTTATGATGCTGAATTTTTGGAATCACCAAAAAGCATCCCCGAACCTCCAAACAAAATCTACGACACTCCACTCCCAAGTTGGAAATCTATTATGGAAACCGATAAACCATTATCAATAGATGCTAAATCCGTCAAACCGTCGACTACACCACTCAAGCGTCATCAAGGTCAAGGTATGGTTCATAAAATGGCCAATTTTATTACTGATTATGACACAGAAAGGAGAGTCATTTATCTCCGTCGAAAAGATTAGCAATTAACAGGGGAGGTCGATGAAAAGTCTCCCCGACCTAAAGAATCATGCCAGAGTGAGAAATCACCCGATAAAGAAATTCAAGATGCACCACGACAGCTGCAAGATGGCACAGACTCCACCACAAATGAACTTGAGACTATCAACATCGGAACGGATAAAAACCCACCTGAGGAACGGGAAGGATTGATCAACCTGTTAAAAAAATATCAATATATCTTCGCCTGAACGTACGAAGAGATGAACGGCCTAGATGATAAATTGGTCACTCATCATCTCCACATCACTCCCGGTTCCAAACCTGTCAAGCAACCGCCTAGGCAATTCAGACAAGAAGTTGAGGAACAAATCAAGGTGGAAATCCAAAAACTACTGACAGCATGATTTATCAAAGCCATTCAACACCTAACATGGCTGGCGAACATTGTCCCAGTAAAGAAGAAAAATGGTCAAATCCGATGTTGTGTAGATTTCAGGAACCTGAATAAATGTTGCCCAAAGGATGATTTTCCTTTACCCAACATTGATATGCTCGTTGATGCAACCAGCGGTCATGACATGTTTCCGTTCATGGATGGCGACAGTGGACACAACCAAATCAAGATGTATGAATATGACGCTAACAAGACTGCATTCCGAACTCCCAATGGAAACTTTCACTACACAGTAATTCCTTTCGGCCTGAAGAACGCATGATACACTTATCAGCGAGCCATGACTGCAATATTTTATGACACGATGCACAAGAAAGTAGGAGACTATGTTGACGATGTTGTGGTGAAATCGAAAACTCGGGCATCCCACCTAGACATTCTGAGACAAGTCTTCGAAAGATGCAGAGAATACAAATTAAAGATGAATCCTCTGAAGTGTGCTTTTGGTGTTTCTTCTAGAATGTTTCTCGGATTCTTAGTTACTGCAGAAGGAATCAAGGTTGATCCAGACAAAACAAAAGCCATTACTACTATGCCTCCTTCACGATCTGTGAAAGAACTCCAGAGTTTTATGGGCGAAGTCAACTATATCCGGCGTTTTATTCCTGGACTTTCTCAACTCATTGATTCATTCACTCCTCTGTTGAAGAAAGGAGAAGATTTTGTATGGACATCCTTTCAACAATAAGCATTCCAAAAAATACAGAAAATATTACTATCTCATGTTGTCATGAAATCTCCAGTACAAGGACGACCGCTGATACTTTACACAGCCTCAAGCGATGTCGCAATTGGAGCACTCCTAGCCCAAGAAGATGAAGAAGGCATAGAACGTCCAATCTACTACTTCAGTCACACAATGAGAGATGCTTAACTCCGATATCCAAAGGCTGAAAGGGCATGTCTAGCATTAGTTCATGCAATACAGAGGTTCATGCACTATCTACTATCAAACAGGGTCGTGATAGTGTCCAAAGCTGATCACATAAAGTTTTTACTGTCAAAACCTTCTTTGATCGTGAAATTAGCAAAATGGCTACTTCAAATGTCAGAGTATGACATAGCGTGCGTCCGTCCAAAAGCAACCAAAGGACAAGAAGTTGCAGACTTACTTGACGCTTTTTATGGAGAAGACATCACAATGTTGCATGAAGAGATTCCCGGTGAGTTTCCAGAAATTTCAATTATTCAGTAAGAAACATGGCTACTATATTTTGATGGATCTTCCACTCCCAGCAATGATACTGGAGGAGCGGGTATTATGCTAGTATCTCCATCCGGTGAAGTTTTCTCACATTCATTCAAGATGGATTTCCACTGCACCAACAATTCAGCAGAATATGAAGCTTTTCTCCTAGGATTATATTTTGCCAAGAAAGCCGGAGCGAAACACTTAGAAATCAGAGGAGACTCAAAGTTATTGGTCAATCAAATTAATGGTGTGTACTCTCTCAAATAAATAATGCTTGTTCCATTCATCGCTAAGTCACAGCGACTGTTAACTCATTTTTCTGATGCAACAATTGTCCATACAGTCCGTACCAACAATAGACATACCGATTTTCTAGCAACTCTAACATCCAAACTACAATTCGAAGGGTCAGAGAAATCCATCACCGTATAAAGATACTCCGTATCATCCACCTAGCTTACTCAAGTCGAAGACGCTCAATCAAGCGACTGGTGGGCGCCCATCATTCATGAATTGAATAATTCTCTCACGGAGGGGAAAATCAGTCTCAAGGAGAGGAAAAACTTTTTCCTGCTGCACGGAGCGTTATATTATCGCAATCCTGACTGATCCCTATCACGATACCTTGGAGATGAAGAAGCCAGTGAACAACTCAAACGCGTACATGAACAAATATGTGGGCAAACCCTAGTGATCACGCTCTATAGAAGGCTTCAAAGACTTGGATACTATTGGCCCTCTATGGAGGCTCAGTCGAGGACGCTACAAGGATCATGTCCCAATTGTCAAACACCACCTCATCATTCAGAGATTCTAACAATCCATCACACTGGGGACTGGAGAGAACCTTACATAACATATCTCAGCGACAACGATCTTCCATTAGAGAAGAATGGAGCAATCAAACTTATTCAGATGGCCAAATGTTTTGTCTACCTGGAAGGAATTTTGTATCGCAAAAGCTTTGGTGGGAACCTCCTGAGATGCTTGGACGATCATGAAATTCCTACAATCTTGAAAGAGATGCACGCAGGTGAACACCTAGGAAAGAAAAAATTATTTCTCCAAATTCATGAGAAATATTATTGGCCAACCATGGAAGACGATGCGGTTGCTAATGTTCAGAGGTGTCATCAGTGCCAAGTTCATGGTAATATCATTCACACTCCTTGCCTTCCATTACATTCTGTGAGCGGTCCATGGCCCTTCTATAGCTGGGGACTGGATATCATTGGGAAGATCAATCCAGCATCTTCAAAACAGCATGAGTACATCATCACAACAACGGAGTACTTCACCAAATGGGTCAAGGCCATTTCTCTTCGAAGCACCATGGGAATCACAATTGCAACTTTCATTAAAGAATACATCATATGCAGATTAGGTGTTCCTAAACATATCATCACGGATAATAAAACTCCTTTTCCCAACAAAGATGTTGCAGAGTTGCTCGAGGAATACGGAATCAAACATATTTTCTCCAATCCCCAAGGAAACGGACAATCGGAGAGCACCAACAAAACTATGATCCGGATTCTTAGTCGAACTAATCATGAAAATCCACAAACGTGGCATGAAGAATTGTCCATGTCTTTGTGGGCTTACCAAACCGCACCAAGAATCTCCATTGGGACGTCAACATACTCTCTCGTCTATGGCGCTGATGCTATTCTCCCAGATGAGATCAAGATTCCTTATGCAAGAATTGCAACAGCCAGTGGATTGCAATGGGATGAAGCTGAAGTGTCCAATTCGAGAATTTCTGAATTGGACATGCTCGACTCGAGAAGAGCCAAGGTAGAAAAATATGTGGAAACCTACAAACAGAGAGTTTCCAAGGCATACAACAAAATGGTAAGACCTCGAGCATTTCAAGTAGGAGATTTGCTTTTGAAAATAGCAAAACATATCCAGCAAGACATGTTCGCTTCCAAGTTCTCTCCTAAATGGGAAGGGCCTTATGTGGTTATCAAGGCAGTGTCTAGCGGATATTACAAAATCTTAGCTGTTGATAGAGGAGTCAAAGGAAACATCATCAATGGCAAATGGTTCAAGGCGTATTATGCTTGAATGATCATCAAAATATTAAATTTCTAAATGTAATTTTTGTTTTCTCCAAAAGAATATGCAGTATGCTCATTCGTTCAAAATTCGAAGTATTCTATGAATCTCACAAGAATCTTTCAATTATCTGCTTTATTCAAAACAAAATCTCAAACTTACATAAAAAATCTTTCTCTCAAACACTCATTCAGAACAAACCATCCAACAGAGGATAATCTCTATAGAAAACTCTGTCAAGCTTCTTTTGGAAATTTTTGGTCTTAATCTCAAGTCCCGGACCACCTTCTCAACTCTTGCTGACTCCAAAGCGAGTATCTTCTCCTCCTCCAATATGGTAGTGGTTGCAGAAATCAAGTCAGCAGTAGCTGCCGCCTTGTGAACTTTGATTATCTCGAGTCGATGACGAAGCCAACTTTTGTTTAATTGCAGAGTTTCACAATTGGAGATCATCTCATCCCATTTGTGCAGTTCATGATTCTTGACATCCCGTAGATGCATCTGGTCCATCTCTTCAATGATCGGTAACAACCCTGCAATTGTAGTCAGAAGGGTTGGGAGAAAACCTTTCCATACTTTGGTCGTATCAATATGCATGTAGCTTCTCCAAATTTTGGTGTAGGGGCGCGTGACACTTGGGAATGACAAATCCACCAACCACTTAATTATTCGGGAAATTTTTAATCATGGGGGCCTCAAATGGGAGTCCATCTGTTGGGTACTCAGGCGTATGAACTCTAACCCCCAGTCTCCACGGAATCAGTAAAGTTCTCGTCAACATGATTGCTGCTATCATCAACTACAATCACGAATTTCCCATTCTTATTCTCTCTACCATCGACAACAACATGAACATCAACCTGGGGTGGAACGAAGGAGCATTTAATTTTATTGACCTTCATGGTAAAACTTCAGTCGAGAAGTTGTGGAATTACTTACGGATGTTCCGGAATCATCATGAGATGACCTGTACCGGGCAGGAGCTTTGACAGTTCATTTGGGCCTCAAGCTACTGGAGGAAAGTTGATTCTTCTAATTATCCTGCAAAAAAAATTCTTATGATCAATCATCCTGATCGGAAGATATGTAACTCACCAATACAGATACTGCCACAACATGTTATGCGCAAGATTCACTTCTGGAAGAAACACTACTTCTGAACATGGTGACGATAGGTGGGGTTGTGATCAAAATTTCTTCTGATAATACACAAAGGCAGCGGATGGCCGACTGTTTAAGTAAAACCCTAAAAGCACTGCCGTAACGGATAAACAAGTCTGCTGCGATTTCTACTGAAACCCTAAATCTCGAATCAGATGCATATCAATGGGAGAAGCGTAACAATACTGGGGACTGACGGTTTGGAAGAAGTCAACATTATGACCACGAATTGATCGTTTGACAGGCCGCGTGTTTCCTAGATAGTTAATGTGATTATATTCCATCGTAGTTATTGTCTACGTGGACATTGGTCCATCGACTTGAGAAATGAAGAAGATTCAGGAAAGAGGTACTACGAGAAATTACGGTTCAAAAAGTAATAATCTCTAAAGAAATATCTCTACATCCAAGCTATTCAAATAACCAGAAAATATCTACTTCAACAGAAAATAAAATATTCTCAGGGAGATTCATGAGCAAGATTAATTATCAGATTTGTTGGAATCATCATATTTTTCAGAGTCGTCAGATCCGTCATCATCGTCTTTTGCAGAGTCCTCTTCAGATTCTTCATCAGAATTATTGTTAGGACCATTAACGAAGTCTGGATGAATATCAAGGTCGTTAGAGTCCCAGTACTCCTCCTTTTCACGCTCATCTTCGAGGCCAGCTTTGACAGCTTTCTCAATCTCCTTGTTACGTCGATCCGGTTTGATCTTGCAATCTGGTGGTACCCACACGGGTTCATATTCCGAAGCATCAGAATCGGAGGGTACACCGTCAGCTCGAGATCGAAGTTTCTCCTCACCAGCTGTTATTCTGCGCCGAATTCGGTCCATTCTTTGCCGACGATCATACATCTCATCATCCTCAGCTTTTATCTTTATAAGCTCAGTATAAGTAACTCTACGGTTACTGAGAGGCACGCCAGACTCTGTTTTCTCAGTACGATCCTAGCTCGTGAATTATCCACAGAAACTTTGGAATCCTCTTCAGAAGAGCTGGAAGAATACTCACTGCTTCTGGAAGCCACCATTGTCTGGAACCAGAAGCATGGGATTACAGATATTCTAACACCGAATTCACAGCAAAAAATGGTAATCCTTGACTCTTACTTGTTTACGATTTCACGAACTTCGTGATAACATCGTAAAACCTCAAAAAACTTGTTCGTTCTTTCAAACCTGGAAAGCCGAGCAAAATTTTTATTATTATTTAAAGTCAACATTGCCTTTTCATGAAACTATGAATAATTCACATAACCTTCCATGTGAATATTCTCTGATTTTTACGTGTACCTACGCTATAAAATCGCTAAACTCACACATACTATAAATTCGTAAACTCATAGAAATATTGTTTGCTATCAACAATTTTCCATTAGTCAATATTTGATTTTAAAATAAAAAACGTGAATAGGTCATGTAATTTAAAAAAAAAAAATTGCTCAAACGAGCATTCGTCTACGAAACCAGGGTCTTTTCTATTTTTGTAAAAGTCCTCATGTTCCAATTAAAGTTTTGAAAGTTCTCAGATAAATTTAATCATGAACTCCAGGTCCTTCCAAAATTTCCTCTAACCTTAAGGATTATTATTTATTTATTTTTACTACGAACGAACTCACGTTCCTAAAAGTATTTGCAAAATCCATGCTTTGAAGATAAACTGGGGTTTTCATGAAACCTAGTGAACAAAACTTTTACTACTGCAATTGTACCATATCAATGCAAAATTTTATGTATTTCTTCCATGTTGGGGATTTTTGTTCGTTTTCTAAACTAACGAAAAACGGGTATTCATACGTTTTCTAAAAACAAATTCTTCATAAATCCTATGCATGCTTGCAACTATGGTACTTTTTGTTTTGTGAACAACTCATGAATCATAGAACATATAGCAAAAAAAAAACGAGCTTACATGTCGTCGGCCGGAAACTGGTCGGACGTTGATCGGCGACGGTGATCGGTGCTGGTTTTTTCCGACGAACTTATTGATGCAGGGTTATCGTATTAGACATAAACTGAACAAAGAAACTCTTCGAGTTTTCAACATTTTCTTCTTAATTAATCAACTGCCCGACTAAACATTCAATAAACCCTTAAATAGAAACCTAAACTTGTGAGCTAAGAAAAGATAAAACCTAAGAAAAGATAAACCAAACGTAAATACGAATAAATCTAAAAACTACTTGGACTTTTCTGGAATAAAACTCTCTATATTGTGCTCTTAAGCCGCTGTTGGATATCGGGCTTCCAAGAATGCCACGTCCAATTCTCCTACTTCATCATTCTCCCTAGCTCAAATAAAATTTGTCCCTGAATTTTTCTCTCGAATGAGTTCCCATATTCAAAAATGAAACCCATAGCTTGAAATTTTAAAGCATAGAGGGTGATATTTTTGAATGAATCATATGACGTCTCGGTTGCTTTTCCACGATCAAATACAAAAACCATATCTTGAGCTTCTCCCTTTAGTTTCTTACCCCGTCGAATACCATAGTCAGTAGACATCACTCGCCCCTTTTCACCAATCACCTTAAGAATAAGATCCGCCAATAATTTCCTTACCTTCTCCGCACCAGTGTCCAACACACGTTTCTTGTGTACTGCTCCGTTTGTTGAACTGAGATACATTAATAATTCCTTAAAAATGTCGCTTGCATCCAAACTATCGCTCAACCCATAGAGTAAATCAAGAACATTCCTTCTAATACCGATTTCAGAACGCTTCAATGAAGTTATAACTCCATCCCGGCAAGTCTTGATTACGTCATGAGTACCTATTACCGTCTTGATGAGATACTCCTGAATATTTAGTCGACTCATCCTTACTAGATCAGACACCACGATCTTCTTTTTCAACCTTCCTCGATCAAAAACAAAATCCATAGATTTTGAAGTTCCAAAGCATTGTAGATAACGAATGTTGTTAAGCCATTCATAAGATATCCCCACGTCTTTCAATAACCATTCACTGTCGAGCACATAACCCAAGCCTTCATTTCTGATTCCAGTAACCATCATTAACTCCACCATCCCACCTTGATATACTGAACATCCTAATTTCTGGACTGAGCTAGTCTTCGAATCGTGACTACCAAGTAATGAAATTTTCTCTTGTTTTTCTTGTAATTGTTTATGCCATTGATGAGCATTTGCTGCCATTGGGTACTCAAAGTTAGATATATTCTTCTTTATCGCTGTGTTACTAAGATAGTACCGCAGCACCTCGCTCATTTCCTTTGAATTTAAAACAAGGAACAACTCAGATTGTACATCAATATTACTTCTTCTGACGTTAAGATCAGCGAACATCAGAACCAAATTCCCCTCACTGCTCCTTTGCATCTGAGAAACAGTTGTAGTATTCTTCCTTTTAAAGCATTCTTCCACCTTTAACATGTATAGGTGACATGTATCTTCAACGATCATGTCAGTAGTACCACCAAAATGACTAGCAAAGATTTCGAAGAAATTATTCAGTGTTGCTTGACCTCTTTCACGGTCTTGATCAATGAAGAGACCCTCGCCTTGTATATTACAGTGCATACAAGAATGACCCCAGCGACCATCAATAATGTCCTCTCCTTTTCCGTTGAAATTGCTAATCAATGATATTCCTGAAGCTGTGGTTAAATGAATTCCATGAAAATCACGACAAACAATTAAATGTCTTCCCTCTGCTACTGAAACATCAACGAAGGAACGCAAAACACGCAAAACTTCTCTTGTTTGCAGTGGATTAATGGATTCAGCGACTGAGTGTTTTGTTGAGCCACGTGCAGCAATGGCTTCTTCAACTTTAAGCTTCATCTCTACCTTCTCACATTCCTTCAACTTCTTAGTAGCATCTGGCTCAAAATGAACATGAGACGACAAACTTTTGCAAACTAAATTTGTCGTTGTTAAGCACCCTCCAAGCCGTAAACCATCTCTCTCCCTTGGTAAAAATAAATCTAGTATTCTCATGGATGGTAGGATGATCCCTTCTGCAATAACAAGTGTTAGATGCGCATTGTTCCATCCGATACCTGTTGGCTTAGACCAGTGCACAAAAATGTCTTCAAACTGGAAATCACTTTCGGGATATGTTGTGCTAGAAACGCTAGCAAAATATCTGGACAACTCTTTAGTTGTAGCTTGTCTACAGGTGTTCGATAAAATTCGAACTTTACTTTTATAATTTTGTTCAAGTAATTCCTTATGACACAACCCTGTCATATATAAGTTTGAACTCCAAGGAGTATTTACAATAAAATGTAAATCTTGATACTTATTAACAAAATCACATAGATCCGTTGAAGTACTTACCACGGTTGCATCTTCCCCCCGTAAATGGATTAATACAATCGGCTTGACAGAGAACTTCCTCCGGGTAAGTATCATAGATCGGTGGTAAATCCCAATCCACAATAGATCTTTCCTTTTCCTCACTTACGCAGAAAAGTGATCGACTATCCGCAGTTGGATTTAGTGAATCACCATCATACGCCAGAACTTCCACTACATCACAAACACAATCAATTAAATTCTCTGGTTGCGAGCTACTATGAAAGTAAGGGATGTCAACTTCCAATCCGGATTCACAACTCCTAGAATCACGCGACTGATAAGCAGCGAGTTGACTACCCACTACGCTACCATCCAAGACATCATACATGTCTTCCTCATCAAGATCCTCCTCTGCCTCTTGCCGATTTGGATATTGATGGTGCTCTTGCTGTTTCTGCATAACAGCCATCAGACGGGTGAGCACTTCAACCTGTCGTTCAAGTTTGGTAATCCTCTCAAACTTTATCATACCCTTTAGACAAGGAGCAGCACGACCAGCAACTCTACGTTCTTCTCTTCCTCGAGCCATGAACGTTGATTAGTTTCTAGCGCCAAAACTGATGCAGGGTTATCGGATTAGACATAAACTGAACAAAGAAACTCTTCGAGTTTTCAACATTTTCTTCTTAATTAATCAACTGCCCGACTAAACATTCAATAAACCCTTAAATAGAAATCTAAACTTGCGAGCTAAGAAAAGATAAAACCTAAGAAAAGATAAACCAAACGTAAATATGAATAAATCTAAAAACTACTTGGACTTTTCTGGAATAAAACTCTCTATATTGTGCTCTTAAGCCGCTGTTGGATATCGGGCTTCCAAGAATGCCACGTCCAATTCTCCTACTTCATCACTTATTTTCTTACCTATTGAACACGTGAAGGAGATGAAGAGAAGAGGTGCACAGTTTAGCAAACAAAAAAATTATTAAGGCTTCACCCTTTTATATTAATTTTATTTCCAAAACCTAATAAAACACGGGTTTCCTTTTTGGGCTCGGGCCCGTAAATCCTAAATCAACCAGAACTGGAATTTTGACCGACCAAATCAGCGATGATCCATTCCTCCATGCTCACGGAATCGCACTCTATCACACTATCAGGGTCCTCACCCGAATATTTGTTCATACATGACATCATTGGAACAAATCGAGGATTCTGAAACTATATTTGTAGACTGAGTTCAACCACGATCTCGTCGACTGAAAATAACCATCTAATGCTTACTGCGGAACATGACTGTCCCTCACTAAGCATGGGACATAATGTTGATGGTGGATTTTCAACAAAGGTCAAAACTGTAAAATTATGATACTGTATGTTTCTGATACGACTTCAGGCATGTGACGATTCATATTTTATGAAGCCATGATGAACATGTCTTTCGAAAGCCTCCACTAGTTGAGCGTTCGATCCTTGACTTTTCATTGTGCCCTCTATGTAGAGTAATGGAATTGGGCGGTCCTCCTACATAATTGTTTGTTGAGATGGCTTAACGCCTTCAGGACGTCGGTGATACTCACTGTTCCTTGACTACAGGAGAGAGAGACCCCTCTACATAGAAGAACGATTAGGGGGTTCTCCGTAAGATTGAGAGCAACAACGCCTTCAAGACAGTGATACTCACTGATACTGACTATGTAGAGCGACCGTGCATAGACTCGGACATTCTCCGTAAGATCTGAGAGTGCCTTCAGGATATCAGCTATCTCCTGACTATGCACATAAATTAGTTATGCCGTGACATTCACCACTGGATTCCCAGAATGATCTATTATTGCTCCTATTCCATGGTCGAATCCACGACCTGATCCCATGGAATGGAAATAACAATTGCACCTATTCCATGGTCAAATCCACGGCCTGATCCCATGGAATGGCAATAAGAATTCATATTATCTCATTACTCTAATTTCATGATCGGATTCACTGCTAATCTCATAGAATGGTAATAGGTAATTTTATTACTCCAATTCTATGGCCGAACCCACGATACCATGGAATGGTAATGCCTATTTTATTATTCTGAGTTCATGGTCGAATCCACAATTGATCCTATGAATTGATAATAAATAACTACTCATTTTGTTGCTCCGTTCCATGAATTATTCTACACTGAATTTCATGAATTAGCAATAAATACTCAACTATCGGGCATCTGGATCATCACTGAGTAAGCCCTACATAAATAGTGTAAGTGTACTCGACAATGATGCATGACTGAGCACCCGGATGCACGAACGAGCATCCAAAAATATGGACATACGAGGAATCCTATAAAAAATAGGAGAAAACAACAAATAATAATAAAATAATAAGGAGCGCCCAGGGGCCGGGACCGCCGGCCGGCCATGGCCGGTCCCAGGCTTCTTCCATTATTTTCCCTATTTTGTTATTTTTCATGGACTCATGAAAAACTCCTTCAATTTAGCAACTTTCCTTGTTTGTGCAAAATTCATGGATTCTCCATAACATCATGGTTTCATGAAAAATAATAATATAAAATTAGGAAAAATGTTGTGGGACCGGGAAACATAGCCGGACGGCCATGCCCTAGCAGTGGCCGGTCCCACACCTTGCAATCCTATGTCTTTTATAATTATTATCTTCCTAAATTCATGAAACTCCTTGGTTTGAGTAAAAATCATGATTTCTTCATAACTTCTCAAATTTTGCTCGAATCATGAAAAACCAAAAGCCAACGGGTTACACGACCGGCTAGCCTCTCATGGAAATTTTAATGTTAAGATATCCTTATTTTAATATTTACAAAATATTGATCAATTGACCATACATGCTCATTCCAACAAAATCAAGAATTTCAGTCAAGATGACACTCTTCTGAAAATTCATAATGTTGCTCAAACACACATCAGAAAATACTGAAACTCTCAGTACAGAGACATGAACACCACGGCAACATATGAAAGCCTTAATGACCGACCAGGGTCATTGCTAGGTCTTTCACAAAGCCGGTCCCACACGTTTTCACACTTTTGACCTAATTGGCGCAATCGCTCATATTGGGCCCAAACTCTCTCCAACCAACCTTGGGATTGCTCAAACGGACAACAGCTGGTCCCGTGACCACCAAGAGCCAGTCTCATGCTCTCTTGGTCGGTCCAATCTTTCATACCCATGTTTTATCAACTAATGCAGAACCCAACAATATTTCAGTAAATGATGAAATCGGCATTTAATCATCATTCTTTCACCAACTGCCCAACTCAGGACTCTGGTGCACGCTCGCTCGGGCAATTGGGCATCACATGGATGTCCATAGTCTCATGTGGTCGGTCCCTCCTTGCTCATGACCTATTTTCAGCAATTCGTCGACTAATGAGCAATTGATCAAGAATTAGGGTTTTCGAACAAACGCTCAACAAGTCATTATTCTGAGCAAGTTCAAACACTAAATAAATTTATGTTGATCCATCAAGCAACATGCGGATGAATTATATAACATTCAGTAATCTACTAATATTTTAATATTTTATTGGGTCACGTCACCAATAAATATTTCGTCGAATTAAGCAACATTTGCTCAGTTGCTCAAATATGGATCCAGCTATCAATATTTAGTAATTTATCAGTAATTTGTCGAATTGGGCAATACTTGCTCAGTTTCTCGTCAAATTCTCATTATTCAGTAATTCGTCGAATTGAGCAATACTTGCCCAGTTACTCGAATATTGACCCACTATCAATATTCAGTAATTTGTCGAATTGAGCAATACTTGCTTAGTTGCTCGAATATTGATCCACTATCAAATATCAATATTCAGTAATTTATCGGCAATTCGTCGAATTGAGCAATACTTGCTCAATTGCGCATTCAACTATTAGTAATTCGTCTAGTCGAGAAAAACTTGCTCATACGCCCGAATTTACAATAACTATACACGAGTAATATCAACACAAGGAATAACACGTCCAAGTCCATGAATCACCGAGCATTAGCGATAATGCTCAATTCAGCAAAACATAGGCTCATTGTCTAATCAGTCAACTGAAAAACTAAATACACGTCTGTTATGCAGACTCCACGATTCGTGAGACATCAATCACGTCAAATTGGGGGATAACAACTAGGGTATTGGTCTGGTGGCCTACAACACATGGATTCATCCACGACGAGAAATATGTGTAAGGGTGCACGATCCGTAAAGTCTCCACACGACATGGAACTGACTTTACCACGATCTTCCACTTGCCCACTCTTCCACTCATGAAACTGTCATACTTATAGGGATCCATGTGTTCACAACTCTGATAATATACATAAGTCTCTGAATCCATGATTGAGGACAACCAATGATTACTAGATATCAATTGTCTACACAGAATTTCTCGAGTAACTACTCTCAAGAATTCATCAATCCATCAGAACTTATTCGAACTCAACAGTTCACTAATTATTGCAGAAACCCTCAACACATCTATAATCCTTGATCATCATTGATCCTACACAATTCTCATCTTCCCTTATATAGATCAACCCATCTCCCTCTTTGCGACCGAATTGACTCTGGAATAGCCATTAACTTGGATTAGGCCGGAGTCCTACAGATTGATCTCTTGAATCTAAGCACTCCCTTTGCAGTATATCTATGTGAGGTTAAGCAGTTTTCTCGGTTGAGGAGTCTCGATAACACGCTCAACTCTTCACTTTCCTAAAAAACCAGCGAACCATTTTTCCTAATCTACAGCGATCATGATCCTTGACAGGGGGAGTGTGGAGGCTACGGTACGATACTTGGCAGGAAGGAATGGCTATTACGGCATGATCCTTGGCAGGAAGGAGTGCCGGCTACATCACAATACTTGGTAGAAAGAAGTGGTTTCTACGACACGATCCTTGGCAGGAATGAGGCTCCTTCTGATTCGAGGCCATGTCCATATGAGTTTTGGCAAGAACTTCCTGTCTCTCCATTAAATCGATAATGGTAATGGGAAGGTTGGTTTCTTCTGGCTCCCTCAGTCTCTCGTCCTGACGAAGAAGTGGTGGCAGCTCTGGTGATGATTGGAGGTGGTCATGCTCGAAGAAATATTAGGAATAGCGGCGACTCTGGCTCTGGTAATAAGATGTGTCACGTCAGAGGGGATGCTTCTGGTGTCGCTGGTGTTGGTGGTAGAAGATGTAATGCCATAGTGTTGGTCGTTCCCTTTTTCCTCTCGTCCGATAAGGACACATACTCTATTCTCTTAGGGGTCTCTCCACAAAACTGAATTTTCAAGTTGCAAATCCAAGTTTATTGTGTGACGCAATCCTGGCCGCGAGAAGTCCCTAGTCATCATTTATTGTCTGTGTAACATCTTTATGCCGATCCACGAAAATACAGAGGACCTCCAGTCCCCAGGCGTAATTCCCCTAAATCTATATTTTCTTAGACGATGCGTTTCAGAGCATTGCATTCACTGGTAGGATGATTAACGAACCTGTGGTAATGGAAATACTTGGGATTTTCCATTTATTCTTCAGTTGGTAGTCGCATAACATGAGGTAGTTTGATGGCATCATCTTGAATCCATACTTCCAGGAGTTCGATTACTTTCTCGATCGGGAACAGAAAGTTTGGAGTGGCATATCCAGTTTCTTGTTATTGCACATGAACCTTAGCCGCGACCTTATGGAGTGAAGCCATCTAATGCACTGATGCCACACGTTTGGTTGTTATTCCGTTGCTGGAGTTTTTATCTTTCTTCCTTCATTAGCGATTGACTGGAGGCTGGATATTTTATTAGAAAGACGCTTACTTTCTTGAACGTCTTTACGAGCTTCTTCATTCTGGAATGGTTTGGATCGACTGAATATAGCATCAGCAAATCTCTTAGCATCTTCTGATGCAATATGGTAATTAATATTTTTCAGGAAGGATGCACATAATGAAATCACATTTTCATTGCGAGGACTCTGATTAGAACGTGATAAATCCCACGAGTCTTCTTTCTGATCTTGAGGAAACATCTTTTGATCTTCATGAGCAGGAAAGTTAGCTTGGTGGATACCTGTCCATTTAGCGTGACCATAGGCTTCATCATCCTCACTACGAGTAGGAATATGAATCTTTGAAAAAGGACTACCATCATCAACATTGATCCAAAATGAATGGTTGATAGCATTTCCTACAGAATGAATACGCGGTGGTTCCTTTGACAGTTAATCTGTGAGCGCTTTTAAAAGTATAAATACTCCATCCTGCGTCTTGATAATAGTAGCTTGATTCTGGACAATATCATTCAGGATTTTCGTCAAATCAGGAATAGTTGTTAAATATCGAGACTTCATAGCCTCGAAAATGGTTTTGAATGAAAAAACAGATTCAGGGATAACATGTGGAGTATTTTCGGTGCTAGGAGAAGTAAAATTGGGATTGAGGGTTTTTGAAACATTCCTAAGATCAACCATCTTGAGAAATTTAGGAAATTAAAAATGGGTTTGAATTTGGCCTAAGACCATTTGGGATGAAAATGAAATTGGGAGTTGAATTTGCAACCGGGAGATTTAATCTCCCACTGTGGTCGCCAATTGTTTATGGGTGAAAACTGTTTCTGCTATTTTTGGTAAATTTGGGTGTGTGGATGAGAAACAAGTCTAAACCCTAAACCATTCACTGCACGTGGGTACTTTTGATTCAAGATATCAATCTGTACAATCCTGGCCTAAACCAAGAAATGGCCATTCCAGGCTTGCTTAGGTCACAAAGTGAAGGATAAGGGTTGGTCTTAGGGAGGGAAGCGAAGAAAGTGTTGAGACCAGAATGGTTAATTCTGAAGGTGTGATTGTTTTATGACTTGTATTAGAAAGTGGAACTAGCTTGCAGAATGAAAAGCTATCAGTTCTTTGGTGATTTCTGGATACTATGTTTTTGCTGACCAAAACTTGTTGTTTGGAGGAAATAGGTGAAACCTATTTATACAAGTCATAATAAAATGTACCCTGGTCTCGTAGGAAGTGGGAACGATTGAGTGATGGAAGAGTGGAGTAACATATAACCGTCGGAAACCATGCTTCCATAATAAAGGAAGTGGATCCATTTACACCCGTTACTTCTTGACACCACTAAATGTTCTGTTTCCTGACACTTTCTTATAACGGGTGTATTCCACGCCACACGTTGTAAACCGCCAGACCAATACCCTAATGAGTATCCCCCAGTTTTGTGACTTGTTTGATGGCTCGAGTGTTTTCTTGGAAAACATGCAGCAGTTTACTACGTGTGGCAAGTCAAGGTCAAGAGACTTGCCGCAGGAAAAATAACACGTGGTGTTATTAGGCTTATCTCGGATGGTCACCTAAAACTTGTCATAAGCCTATCAGTTCGGTGGAGAACTTGGATGGTTGAGATTGCATCTCATGAGGAATGGTATCTATTGATTATGGCCATATCCTTTTGGCGCCTGATAATGGGGCAGTGGCGCCATTGGCATACGCTAATGGTATAGTGACTCCTTTAGCGCATGTTAGTGGCACTGCGGCATGTCTGGCATAATTCGTGCATGCTAGTAGCATGGTGGAATGGCTGGCATAGCATGTGCATGCCAGCGGCATGATGGTGCAAGTAGCGCCTGGCGTAGCCATGGTCACTAGATTTTGGCTTATTGGTGTTGGAATCCAATGTGGTGTGGCAACATAAGTTTCAGTGGCCATATCAATCCCAATGCTCTGTGGAACATTATCTGGCTTGGTTGGGTAGCAACTTTGCCTATATAAGGGTTTGGAATGTCGAAATCCTAATTAGTGCATATAGCATGCGGCACGTGGTAGGTGGCTGTGGCATGTCATTTTATACAAACGGTGCCAGAGTAATGCCAGAGGAGCCAGAGGTAGGCCACCATGTAGAAACGGTCACAGGAGCAAACATTTCCACGAGTGGCTGTGGTGTGGCGCCTTTTTTAGGGTTTTCTAAGTCCGCACGGTTTGTGGCATTGTGTGGGCCCGAGGCAGCATAGTTTTGTGCCACGATTAGAAGTTAGGGTTTCATCCACTGACACTGGAGCATGGCCGCGCTTATGGTTAGGCTAGCCGAAATTGAAGTCTGTTGTGATGCTGGTCACGAACAGAGAGTGGGTTGGTACGTTTTTGCATGTTGTCGCGGTAAGTGGTACGTTTGGCATGTGTACTTGGCATTTCCGTTTGGCATGTGCGCCTGGTATGCTCGTTTTGGCATGTTTAGCATGCCGTTATTTTTGGGAATCCAACTTAGTATGGAGACTTCTTGACACAATTTCCACCTCTTTTAAAGCTGTGGCAGGTTTAGAGCAACATGATTGATCAATAAAAGTAGGGGGCCGGACAGCACTGCGTGGCCACCCTTTTGGTGTGCATGGCAGGCTTAAAGCGATCTGATTGATAGACAAAGGAATTAGGGCCGGTTGGGTATCATGGGGCGTGGCCAAGTGGTGCCGGCTAGCCTATGGCATGGACACACTTCCCTCGTTTTTTCCCTACTCCGCGGCTCTGTATATTCTTTGCTTTCTGACTGAGTATTTTGTGCAAGGGTCTTTAACCTTGGTACTTGGAGGTTCGTGCTACTCTGCTGCGAGTAAACACAAATCCGTCATGCCATACCAATATTAAGGGTTCTTACGGGGAACATAAGCACAAGAAAAGTACTCAGCAGGCTCCGACATTTGTGAGTAATACAGCTGGGAGATTATATACTCATTAGGCTCTATACTAGTGGACAATTCATATAGGAGCTTGAGTTTCAATATAATATGAAGAGAGACATAGGCACTCATCAGATTTGGACATATTTTCAAAATTCCCTATGGAATATAGACATATCAATGTCTACTACATCTGATGCCGGTTCAGGTAGATAGACTTTTACAAATTTAGCCCTGAACTAAAAACCACCATCAACACATTCATACAATTATGTCGATATCTTATATACGAATTTCAAAAGATAGACGTTATACTTCGTATTGCAATTCCTTAATACTATGTCTAACTAGAGTATAATCATTCACAGCTTTGCAGTTATGTTTTCAATATGCACGACTTGAAAGATACGTGAGGAATGAAACAGTTCAAGTCAAATATTACTAACCTCAAGTGGAAGGATGATGTCTTCGTTGTAGTTCTTTACTTCTTCACATTCTTCAAGTCTTCATGTAATACTTGTAAGTGTCATATCCTTGTAACTTTCTAGCTAACCTATACGAAGTTGATTCTAGTAAATAATCAAGCGACTCTTTAAATAAGTTTTAGTTCACTAAAATATGACAACCAAACTTGACATACCAACGCTTGGTGGGTTCAACCGAGCTATGCTCTAACAAGATTATTTCAACTACCCAACAAGAAATGATAAGGGGTGTTTAAATTTGTTGAAACTACCAATTTACCCTCTATTAAATATTAATACTAACAATTTACCCCAATTAACTCCTAATAGTAAAAACTAAAACTAAAATCAGATTCATTTCCATCCTCTCATAAACCGATTCTTCTTTTCTTCTTCTCTCTCTTTTTTTTTAAACCAAAACATCTTTGATCATCGACAATCCAAAAACGATTAATTTTTTTTTTCTTTCTATATAATGTCAAACGCGAGTGATGCATGCTACTAACATGAATTTTCCTAGTGAGAGTAATCCCGGAATTTCTTAAACGATTCGAAATAAACCGAAGAACACAATGGTTGAGGAGGAAGAACCATCTTTGATCGCACAACAAAAGGACGAAATGGCTCGAATCAGGTACTTTTCTATCAACCAAATCCTTTAAACTAGGTTTAAATAACATGCAATCGCTCAAAAATTGGAAATTTTGAAACCAAATTTTTCTAGGTTTACCAGAATCGATTTATGTCAATGTATTTGTGAACCGGTTGCATATAAAAACGGTTTATGTTCATTCCCACAAACACCGATTGTCCTGCTTGTGTTTTCTGGTTTGAGAAATTTGAACCAGAATTGGTCAATGTTAATGTCTGCATAGCCCGATTCAGTTACTATAGGGATAACCGTTTTTCTGTAAGTTTTTTTTTTGTTAGAATCGGATTACATGTGTGTCTACAAAAACCGATTGTATAGCCTTTGATTTCATAACTGCTTAGACTATAATAGGATTACATGATTACTTATAAAAACCGATTGTGATGTGGTATATTAGGAATCAGTCTTTATATGTGTATCGAGTAAACCGATTCTTGTAAGAAAAAATGCTCAATTTTTCTGTATCTTTTTTTTGTTAGAATCGGATTACATGAGCACTTAAATAAACCGATTGTTGATGTGTTATGTTAGGAATTGGTCTTTATATGTGTATTGAGTAAACCGATTGTATACCTTGAATTCAAAAATATATACATTGAATTCTATTGTTGTTTGTCGCTTATCTATGTATGCTCCAGGGATAACAAGGGAAAGCAACAAAGACAAGCCAAAAAGAAATTTAAGAAGAAACATGACCCTGATTTTCCTCAGAGTTTGGGACCTCGTCAAAAGAACGGTAAAAATTTATCCTCTTCTCACCGAAGGGGATCGGGTAGTAAAACCAAAGCCAAAGGAATTTGCATCAATGACCTACCACCCCAAGCAGAGCAACCAACACAAGAAGAATTTGATCCTGCTACACCTACTGAAGAAGAATGTGGTGATATAGAAGTTGCTGAAGAAGAAAGTGGTGAGGAGGAAGTTAACGAAGAATAAAGTGACAAGTGGTGAAGAAGAAATAGAAAAGGATGTTGATGAAGAAGATTGTGACAAGGAAGTTGGTGAAGAAGAAAGTGAGAAAGAAGTTGATGAAGAAGAAAGTGATAAGGAAGTTGATAAAGAAGAAGGAAAAGTTACAGAACAAATTCAAGGAGAAGAAGTTCAAGAACAAGTGCAACAACAAGTCCAAGGAAGAGAAATTCAAGAACAAGGTAAGAAAGATGGTCCGAAGAAGAAGAAAGGGGACCACATGCCTGTAAGGACCCTCAAGTTCATCAACGCTATTAGACTAGTCAAGGGATGATTTAGCCGCTAAGGACTCGATTAGTTTAACACGAACGTTAATTAATAGAAATTAATCTAACAATGATATAAATAAGAAACTAGTATCATTGAATAGGTCTCGAAAAGTTATGCATAATGGACTACTCGAACATGTCATTCGGATACCAGATGAAGAAGAAATCATCGGATTAACATGAAGGGTAAAATAGGCATTTCATTGATGGATTATATAGCAGCCCATATCCAATTCGTTGGGTGCCTCAGTATTTTTGGTCGGCCTTATCCCATGGTGAATCGAGAAGATAAGTTCATTCTCTTTTCTTTCTTCTTCATTCTTCTTCTTTCTTATCTTTCTTCTCTGTTTCTTCTCTTCTCCGGTTTTAATTCCTCTGCAAGTTTAAGAGTTGGTTTGAGAGATAGGGACAATCGATGAGATAGAGAAGATGAATTAGAAGATGTTGCTGATGTTGATGAAGAGATGGGAGTGGTGTTGATTTTTGGGTTATCGATTGAAGAAGTTAGGGTTTCTGTGAGATGAAGTTATGGAGGAATTGATTAATTAAAAGAGGATTTGAGTAGTTGGTGATGAATAACCAAGGAGGTTGGTGTTTAATTGAAGTCTGAAGTTGAGTCATTGATGAATCAGAGAGTTAGGGTTTCATGTTGTTCCCCAAGTTAAGAACTAGGGTTTTGGATATCGAATAAAGATTCAATTTGGAGTTAGACACGAAGAAACTGAAGGTTGGGTGTGGTGATTTGAGAGGTGAATCGAAGTGTGGAACTCATATTAGAAAGATAAAATAATTGGGAAGATTTGGGGTTTCTTGTGAATCAGTAAGGGTGATGAAGATTGTTGGGTGTATATAGTCTTTGGATGATTGTTCAATTGAGGCAGAGGAAGAAAGAGCTCACCTCAGTTGCCTGTGTAGAACTAATTTGAGGTAATTGTTTCTCTAAGGTGATTCAATTTAGTTATTCAATTTCATTATCTGATTATATGCTAATCGAAATGGAGATTTGAATGACATGGTAGATAGGTGGTACAACTGTGGTTGTTTTTGAAGATGAATTTTTGTTGTGGGTGTTAATGATTGAAATTGAATGAGACTTGAGATATAAGTATAAACTAGATTTTGTGCCCTTGTTACGCACCGGGCGGTCCCGAAACCACCCACCATCTTCTTCTTTTTTAATCATACTTTTTGTTTGGTTTGATGTGGTTTCGCATGATGCATTTTTGATTTGGTATGGCTCGGATTCTGCATTGTTCCGTCGTGATGCATTTTTGATTTGGTGTGGCTCGGCTTCGCCTTGCCCGTCGCTTAAGATTTTTGATTTGATGTGCCGCTGCTTCGCCTTGTCCCATTGCCATGCATTTTTGATTTGGTGTGGCTTGGCTTCGCCTCCCCCGTCGCTTAAGATTTTTGATTTGGTGTGGCTCAGCTTCGCCTCGCCCGTCGCTTTAATTTTTTGATTTGGTGTGGGTGTCGCTTAAAATTTTTGATTTGGTGTGGTTCGCCTCGCCCCGTCACACCTGCATTCCGTGTACTTCTTATACATCACTTCCTTTCTCTGCATATGGCAAATAAATCAATTTCAGGGACGAAAGCGACTTCACTAACCATTGCTCATTTGCCTGACATACTGCATTCTTAACTGGTTGGTAAAGTATGAGGTCATTTAAAAATAAAAACTTAGGATAGAGCTACGTTTTTAGAGTGATAATGTATATTTTCAAGAACTGACCAGATGATTACCATAAGGAGCTTGATGATAAATTTTGTGGAAAGTCTCGTCATGACCTTTACTTTCTCGCATCTCAGCATTTGTGCATGCTTATATTTAATACACCATCTCTTATGACCATATTCGACAAAATGATATAAATGGATCGCACGAGTCCAAATAGCCGCCAGAATAAGCCAGATCAGAAAATAACACAACAAAAAAAGGGAAAGAGCCAATCCAAGCATACAATTTTGTCAACCAAGTAGTGTGGCATCACATCACATCACAATATACCGAATAAAACAAATATTATCAATATTCTTACTGACTGCGAGTGCAGCAACAGCTTGTCAAGCATTAATTTATTAAACCCATTTATGTGTTCAATCAAATTCTCGGCATTGCATTTTCCAATGTCGAGATAATATTTCGTTGCAGCCTTCTCGAACTGGGATTCCTTTCCTAATGCAGTTACCTGAATACAACTATAACTTAGTTCCATATTGTTTGTGTACAAAAGTTCCAATACCTAAAGGTGCAAAGGGCAAACCTCCGTCAGCAGAATGCATCAGGTGAAGGTCAGACATAAATGACACTTTCACCTGCCGTAAGAAGAAGCCCACCCGAACACGGATATAAACCCGATACATGTTTCACTAACATCCCCATAGATACATCTATTTAAGCAAAACCAGGCATAAAAACCCAAAGCTAGAATTATTCAATTTATATCTCATTCAACACAAAAGCAGTAATTGACAAAACTAAAAATCTAATTCAATAAATTGAAATTTACCTTGGAAATGGTAGGCAAAAAACATTGGAAGTTGATCGGACCTCCTAATTACTCCATGGCAACAAATTCACACCTGCCTACACGTTACTCCCAAAAACAAAACTTTATAACATTACCAAACTCCAAAAGCTTAAAAAGTATAGGATGCCCAAAATGATAAAAATAATATGCACATCTTGAAGTGTCTCAGGTCCCCTTATATTGAGCATGATGTTCGTATTTTTTTTTTGTTAATTGGATACATGTGTCAGTTTTTCCTTGACCCATAGCAACCAACATTACGGGCGATCATTAAAAGTCTCAAATTTTAATCATCTTCTCTTACTGTTGCTACTGCATTATGTGTCTCAATATTTCATTGTTTGAACAATGCAGGAAAAGCAACCCCCTTAACCCGACCCCTTGCTAAAAAAATGAAGAAAAGGAAGTAATTCATATGCAGACCAATAAAAATAATGAACCCATTGTATAATTCAGACATAGCCCATTGTCACTGTAAAATCATACAAAACAATAACCTAACATCTATATTGTTGTTAGTACTAAAATCAAAGAACAATGGTCGTTAAGGGTGAACTTAAGATAGTTTTCTATACTGGCATTTCGCGATCTTTTTGGTCATTATTGAAACAAAATAGTGAATTAACCAATGGTACTTTTTGAACTTTAACTGTCTGGAAATGCAAGGCATTATGCTATGGTTTTGCTCATTACTAATGTACATTAGATGCAGATTGGGGTCATCGGAGTCTAGACTCATATACCTAGCTCAACTTTGTACAGAAAAAAAAAAAAATCATAAACCAGGATACAGTAATATTATTGTAATGGGAGTTTAAGCTTTCCGCCAACTTTGTTTATCAACAAAACCTTAACTTATGCTCCCTCAACAGGAAAACAACAACGTTCAAACTGTCAGAGACCTAGAATCAGTGAGCTAGCTGGACTTCGTGTGAAAAAAGATAACGAACAACAGAATCATAGAGATATCCAATTACATTAGCCAAGAAAAGGGATGGCAGTCGCATCGCGCGTGCCCCTCTGCCGGTACCCCATTAAAAAAATAAATAAAAATCATGTAGTAAGACATGCAATTCATGACTACACTGAACTTCTCATTTGACAATTAGATCATGAAAATTAGTAATCAAGTAGCTTTAGTTCATGTTTATTACATACCAATGGGTAGACCAATGATTCCTCACCCTACTGCCTTCCCATACTGTTAATCAAGCCACTAATAAATTCCAAAATAAATTATCCATAATTCTGAAGAACAAAAAAAAATCTAAAGAGGTAAACTTTTTTAACTTACAGAGAACTGTTGAGGATCGTGCCGTAAGAGACTGTACAGTAAGATCAGAATTGCACTTTGAACAACCTTTAAAATCCCAACAAAAACAAATAAATTAGGTTATTAAGATTTCAAGATTGATCAATCCAAAAAAAATAAAAAAGACTAATGAAGATGAAATGGGACCATAAAGACACCATCGTTGATGTTATTGTTAAGAAATCAACCAAATTTCAGATGATAGCATTTAAGCCCTAAAATACCAATATTTCAGTAAAAAAAAAAACGATTTTATTATAATTGAACCAAATTGGTGTTGAGCTTTAAACCCTAAAAATCAAACTTAAAACCCATAATTGAAGCTTAATTGAATAAAAAATCAAAAACATACCAAAAGACCCTACCTGAAACCTTCATCGCCATTAATGGAACCTTCAACCCTGGAAATAAAGCGGTTTCGTACCTGTAGAAGCCTAAGCTGCTATATCTATGCGCCTGTACATGTTAACAAATTAATGAGCAGGAAAAACAACTCATACAATTACCAAACCCTAAGAAAGATACACTGTGGAATCGGCGGTGGTGAAAGAGAATAAGAGATAAAACGGAACAAGGGGTTGGTTTTCGTTAGGTTTTGGTTTTCTTAGGTTTAGAGTTTGACGGACGGATGTATTGTACACCCAACGGACGTCAGTAACGTACAGTTAAGTTTTTGGTGTAAACCAAGTGTAAGTTTTTAGTTAGCTGTAAATCCTCACATAAGTGTTGTATACCCATGTTTTCACTAACACTGTCATAAATGGTCAGTTAAATAAAGGGTGTAAACATAGTGTAATTCATGTTTTAATGTTTCGACCAATAGAGTCCCGTCATTTGTCCTCTCCAGAATTGCTCTAGTTCAAAACTTTTATCTAATTTAATTTGAGGGGGGTGTCACACTCACCGTGCGACGTGGAGCTCATATGACTTAGTGTTTTAAAGGAGTGGAGATGTTGGTACTGATGATGGCATAGGTTGCAGTTCAATAACTTGGTGTTGATGTTGTTGTACTAAAGGTAACGAAGATGGATATTATTGAAAAGTTCTAGAGCTTCAGTTGCAAATCAGTAGTGTCGGTATTTTCAGACAGTGTAGTGTCTGTATATTCTAAATTGTAAGTGTTATGAATTGACCTGGATATGAGATGTATGAGCTAAACCAATAGGTAGTGAATATTACAAGTAGTGGTGGTGATATTGCTTTGCTAATTGTTTTGGATTGAGTCTAATGAATTAGAATTGCAAAGATGTGAAGTTAGAAGTACTGTGGGTATGGATATGGAGATGCAGGTGATGGTTCCGTAGTTTTTAGTAAGTTACAGGGATTTGTTAGAGCAATTCCTCTGGCAATGGCCAAACTCAAATATTTGTTGAGCCACGTGGATGGTCAAACTGGGTTTTCTATTATGGTAAAGTGTAGGGCGTTGGACTATCAGACGCGCGACCGAAAGACAGACTCTGGCGTTAGAAGACAAAACTCGGGTGTTGGAAGCCCCGACGCGGGTATTCGGTGTTCTGACACGATGTTCGATGTTCTGACTCGGGTGTTAGACACAATGTCTCTAACAGTCGACTCTCTAACGCCTACATTTCCAACGGTCGGATTCCAACACTATAAATTCTCATTCTATTCATTTCATTTTCAGTCACACCACTTCCATTTCCTTCTTCTAAAACTCTTCTAAATCAAAATTTTATAATACAATATGAACATAGCGAGAAGAGCGATGAATAATATAAAGAAGAAAAGAGATCAAGAAAATGAATCGATACCGTTGCCTCCCACAGGTGTAGATTTTTCTCAAAATCGAAAAGAAGAGTTTGCTAACCAAAAAATAGTTGTTGCTCCATCATTAGTCCCAGGTCATGTGTTGGGGCATCATGAACGATCTGAGGAATATTATGTCACGAGAGGTGGATTTTCATAATTAAATGTTGCTTATGTTGGTCTACCGCCTGCAGTCCGAGAAAGGGTTGACAGATATCCTTGGCGTGCGCTTTATAGAATAAAGCCTAGAAAACATAACAAAAAAATTCTGAAAACAGTGGTAGAAAGGTGGTGGATGACGAAGCACACATTCCATTTTATGGATTTCGAAATTGGTAAGTTTTTTTTAACTTAACTTAAATTAAATTTTTTAATAATTATTAAATAATCAAAAAAATTAATCATAGTTGATATTATACTTGTAATAGGAATTACTCCCCTTGATTTGTATTTCATTATTGGGATTCCAAGTGGAATGGGAGACCCACCACCATTCAAACAAGACGAATGGATGTCAAATAGTAAATGAGAGACGCTTTGTCCCTCGTTTTTGGAATCAAAAATGCGTGAATATTATAAACAATTATAAAGAGGTCGGATTAGATGTGCGGCCTTGAAGATTTTCCTAACCAAACCCAGAAACCCAGAACATGTAGATGACTATCCTGAACTCGAAAGGATATTTATCTTATGGGTACTCGGTCAGGCATTCTTTCCAAACTCAACTTTTTTTGCTCGTATTGGTTGGTTTGAAGCGTTAGAAAATCTCGACAAAGCACCAGATTATGACTGGGGATCTGCAATTTTAGCAGAATTATACTGTGCGCTGGATAAAGTGTCCATGGGCGATCAAAACTTCATTGGTTTCTGGGGCATCATAGAGGTAAATATCAAAATTATTATTTTTAAATTTATTATTATTACTAATGTAGATTATTTAGTCAAAATTCTAAAATTATGGAGTAATTTGCAGTAAAAGACTGGACATTTAGATTTCTAATGTTGGACATGTATATGAAGAACAACTTAGAGAAGAACACTGGCAGCGACGTCTTTGGTACCAGTTTTGTTCACAGGTTACATCAGATGACTCGGAGCCACAACAACGTAGTTGTTCACCCTTACATTGATTTACCTCAGTATGGTGATGATGTTGGAGTAAGTATTCTTGATTATTCTATGCGTAGAGTTGTTTTTTACAGTCCGGAATCACAAAGAGGGGTTTGGTATATGGGAGAAAGAGTGCAGTACCAAATACAAGGTATATTTGCAATTGCAATTAACCCGCTACAATAGATGCAAACCTCTGCATTAGATTTTGATCGACTGAAAATAACCGGTTGGGAGAGGTATGAACTAAATACAAGGAGGAATCTTGATGAAGAGTAGTATATCAACTGGTACACATCAATTACTAAGCATGTAATTGGGACACAGAACATGCACGTCTATGGGTTAGATTTCTCAGGGTTATCAAACATGTCCCATGATCCAAGTATCATTCCTAGCCAACCACATCCACAAGAGCCAAGCTTTATGACTTATCCGAGGACGGGTGCAAGTTCTTCATCATCTTTGTTAAATATGCCCGAAATTCATTGGGAGCTACAAAGTATTACTTCACAAGGTGAGCCAACCACGATGCCCATTATTTCCCAAGGTATAGACCGTGATTATCCTTACAAAAATGTGACTGCCACTGAGCCAGAGTTGAGGAACCAATTGAACGATTTCCATAGGCTAAATCGATAAGTAGAGGCGATGCACTTGGAATAACTACGAAAATGGCAGACAAACACAATATTTGGATTGATTCCAACGGTAAATGATGATGGGCGGAGGTCACAGTCCTCCGGTTCCACCAGGAGCAACATATCATGGCACGAAGGTGAAGAAACCAACAGATCATGGCAAGAAAGTGAAGAAACAGTGGTGCGAGAAACACATCACAATACTTCACCACAAATTGTGCATGTATCTCAACCTCAAGCATTTCGTCTTGAACCTAGGCGCATTTCATCATCATTCTCGCCATACAACCCAAATGAATGCTACACACCAACACCACCACAACAACAAACCTCTTATATGCTTGGAGGACCGAGTACACAGAGTGTTTTTCAATCACCTAATTTTGTTCAGCGAGGTATATCCCCAAGTATATCAACAATCAGAAATTTATATAATATGTTGGCAACTGGGGATTTCCCAGGTCTATCCCCAGGATTTTTTGAATTATTGTGTCCAAAAAATAACATTGGGGGAGCTAGAGAATAACGACGTTAGAGAGATTATTGTAATTTTTAATTCTGCTACATTTGTAGTTTTAGTTTTAAAAGTAGTTTTAAAAGTACGACAGTCTTAATTAAATAAAATTACATATGTTTAAAAGTAAGCGTTTTACATTGGCTTCACTAAATTATGACGGACTACATTACATTAGTTTCACTAATGAGAAGAAGTACTCGGTGGAACAACAACTACAAAGAAGGGGTTGAAACTGTTCAATACCTTAAGGATTTCAAAGCATTTTTCGAAAGGAAAAGCCACATTTTTCCATCTTTGTCATTCAGCCAAAGATCTTGTTACCATCTCAGCATCAGTTTCACCTCTCAGTCGATATCAATTTACTTGTATGGTTAAAGCTACAAACTCACTTACTTCTTTCTTAATTGTAACAAAATGATGAACGACGACTCGGATTACGAGTGTCACTGCAGAACCCATCGTTAATAACCACCCAGAAATTCACCCATGGATAGTTTTCTGAAGCAAGCTGAGTAGATAAAAAAAACATAGTTTCTGCAAATAGATTCATCTTCTTCTTTAGCATACGGAACTCGTCGAACTAACCGGGGCCGAGACATGTTCAATCAGGAATTGAGAGTGAAGAGAAGAATGTGTGAATTTAGAGTTGAATGTGTGTATTTATAGATTTCAAAAAATATAGCCATTGGATCACAAGTTTTTGCAGACGTTCAGATTGAGCCGTTGGCGCCATTAGAATAGATGCTGGCGCTTATAATACTGACGCGGGCGCTTTAAGTGAAAACGCACGTTGGACATACAAACGCTAGCGATTTTGCTTCGGACGCCGGCGTTGTTTGCAATGCCGCCCGTCTTTACCACAGACGTGCGCTGGATGTTCCGACTCAATGTTCAAAGTATCAGATTTGTTGATTTGAACATCCATTTTTCATGTGTGTTCATTCCATAGTGGGAGCAAAATGAAGAAACTCCAAGTTTTTTCATTCCATAGGATCTGCTCTTAGTTGTTGAATAGAGTTACAATTGTAGCTAATGAAGATAATGGAAGGAGCTGCAGTTTATTGAGTTTGAGACAGAGATGATGATTATGGCATTGAAAGTATAGATGACGTTTTGAGTATGGTATGAGAATTGAATTGGTAGTGATTCAGGCCTGAGATGTGTAGTAAGTAATTACTCCAGTGGAGGCTTGCTACTGCTATACAGGTATGCTTAAATTATAGTTGTATTTGTATATTGATCTTGGAGTTTGTTTAGAATGAATGAATTGCTTTTGAAATGATTTTAAGGAGTTGGTGTAAGATATGTACTATATGAATTAGGCCTATTTGTCATTCCAGTCACATGTCTGACTGATTCGAGTCAACTGACTCAGCTGTGTGATTGAGTTAACCAAATAACCAGACCTGACTTGACCGAGTTAACTATTTTGACTAGACTTGACCTTTGACTTGGACCTAGATGTTGACTTTTAGTTGACATTTGATTGTTAGTTTGACCGTTAGCGACTGTTAGTTGACTAGGATGGACCCTATTTTCCTAAATTGATGTTTTGGACCTTTTGTGGTCTGAATTAGCATTTGGTTCCTCTACAAAGTTATAGATATTCATAAGACTTAGCTAATGGACTATAAAACCAACTTAATTGGATTAGTAAACCTTAGATATGCTAAAGATAGAGAATGAAAAGCTATAAATCCATAATGGGCTTAGAATCATTAGATAGACTTGTATGATTCTCGTGTGAGCCATTTTGGCTAGATTCTTAGAGTTTTTGTATGATTAACAGTTAGTCTTTATTAACAACGAACGATTCAAAGGATGAACCAGTAGATTGTGGATCTCGAGGTAGGCATGGCTTGTCATCAAAAGAGGTGGGAATTTACATTTAACTCCTTTGAAACCATTGTTGTTTCTTTACAAAGGTTTATGTTTAATAAACTCATGCATCGTCTGTTTGTGCATTCCATGCATTGTTCAGTTTGTATTATGATTATTCTGTTGATTCTTTTTAATCTTTCCATGGTTTGGAAAGGATATGTTATGTTTTGTTTGTCATTATGAATTTTTATGGGAAATATGAATTTCCACTTGTGGTATATAGGATACGCTCCTTCCCATTTATACCTACTTACGTTCGAGCTTTTATGTTTATATTGGTCGTCAATTTGCGATTTCAGAATTGTAGACATCCATAGCTATTAGGTGTGAATTTGCGAGTTCGGAATTTACAACCATATTATAAATTGTTTGAAGAAGGAGTTTATCCATATACATGTTTGTTTATTTTAGTAACTTGGTCACTATTTAATGTTTGGGAAAATATGTGTTGTTTTCCAAGTCTTTCCCATGATTTCTTGAAAGTTAAATGTTGTTTCTACAGGGCACCCCTTTTAGGGATGATGTGCTCACCCATTTCCACTTTCAGTTTCAGAGACAGATCAGAGTTTCCCAGCGGAAGCTTCGAGGAGTTGAGTCCCTTATTTGGTTAACTTCGGCTATGTTTATTATGTTGTATATTCTATTTGTAAACCAAATGACTATTGTATATGTATCATTTGAGAGAAGTTCTTGTATAAATATATTTCAGAGCGGGGCTAGCTTTTGGGTTAAGTTTTGTAGCAAATTCCTTAATTGAATGCTTAAATATATGATTTAGATTCTTAGTTCCTCTTTATTTAGTTAATCTCCTGGATTAGTCAGTTGTTAGCTTTGGGGGCGCTACAATGCCCGACATGTGAAGATGTTTCCTCGCAGCCCTAATGATCACGTTTATGGGTTACCTGGTGATGAATGAAAGTTGTTATGGGGGTACAAAGAGAGTTGGGCCGCTGTTGTCTGCCATACCATAGTAACTACCTAAACCTTATACTATGTAAGATGAAATTTATTATCCGTTTAGTGTTTTGATTATTGTCTATCAGATTTGTTTTGTTTTATAGGATCATAAGGATGTCGTTCGTCGTATGAAGCTAGGAACGTCAGTGAGTATGATGAAGAATTGGCCACTGGAAGCACCGGAATCAACCATAGGAGAAGTTGAAGAAATAATCGAGCTAGTCAAATCTACGGGGTTGTTGGCTGCGGTCGACAATTTAGTTCTTGGTTACGATAAACCTCTTGTTTTCGCCTTCGCCGAGAGATTTTACGGGGAAACGGATACTTTTCATCTTCTGTTTGGCGAAATGATGATAACTCCAAATGATGCGAAGTTGATTACCGGGATAAGCATAGAAGGTAAAGATGTGTATCACAAAGACTACGCGCAAGAGCTTGAGTGGGACAAGATTTACACCTTCACCAAGGATTTGTTCCATTGGGATGAGGATATGACCAAGTCACAAATGCTAGTGGGTAAAGCAAAGTAGAGGATATTTCATCTCGTGGGCTTGAGGTACCTCTTCATGGGAACAAAGAAGCTTCGTGCACAGGGAAAAGAGGTGACCAAGGAACGTATCTTTGTTACGGCCAATGCATATATCCTCTACATCATAGTATTTGTTATCTTCCCCAATGTTTCTGGTGCCCGTCTGAGGTCCAACTTTATTCAGCTGTTGCAACCATTTGACAAGATTCAAGAATACTCTTGGGGCTATGGCATCCTTGCACACTCGTTGAACGAGTTGAGAAAGGATTTTAGGGATCAAAGGAACCAAATCATAGGAAACATGGCTCTTTTGCAGGTGTGGATATATTTGCACTTCCCAATATTTGCAGAAAGAGATTTTTTGAACAAGCAATGGGACTGTAGGTGTTATGGAGATAAGTACACCTACAGCAGTAAGTCGAAGTCCCAAAATGTGGAATATGTGAAGTTGAGACGCCAGTTGGAAAACTTGACGACGAAAGATGTTGTCTTTGACCCTTACAAGGAAGTATCAACCAAAGGAAAAGGAAACATGGTTAGGTCCACCGAGCAAGAACGTTATTTTAGACCTTTGTTTTACCCAAGAAGATATGTAATGTATAACCCGATGAGAGTGTCAAACCAATGCGGATACGTACAAAAAATCCCAAAGAAGCACAAGAAGTTTAATATCGATGAGAAAAAAAGCGAGTCATTAGATAATGATATTGAGGTTGTTCACGACCATGTACCATCATGTATACCGGGATGAGAGAAGGTACAACAAACATGATATCGATGGTCATTCGAAAACAGATAATGAGGCAATTCCGGGTTACATGCCATGGTACCTCAACTTTTTGCATACTCTGGTGATACTAGTAGATGAGAGGCCCCAGATATAGGACAAATATACAACTCTCGAATACTTGGTGCGTATTATTACTCAGTTACGGTTGTGTTAATGGTTTTAGCATGATTTGTTAAATGTTTGTTGTTTAAAATAGAAAACGAGTCGGGCACTTGATAACCCAAGCAGTGCTAGCTATCAGGGAATAGAAAAAATTTAAGGCCAATGAAAAGATGATTGTTGAATTGAACAGTCTCGAAGATGTAGAAGCGGGTGCAAAGTTTGAGGAAGCAGAGGTGGAGCATACAAAGAAAAAGATGACTAAAACCACTGCAAAAAATAAGCCTCAAGGTGAATCGAGCAGCGCCGAACCTGCTAAACGAGGACGAGGTGGTCGTGGATGTGGTCGTGTTGGGGATGTTGATGGTGATGAATATGTTGATGAATGAATGGTTTCTTTGTTTTTCCAAACTTATGTCTTTAACTATGGATAATTATGAAGTCAAAACTTATGTCTTAAACTTATTGTCGAATTATGTTTGGTTATGTTCCCTAGTTTATGAATGACTGAATCTGGTTTGTTTGAAAAAAAATTGTGTTTGCCTAAGACGTGATAAAAGAACCAACTACAATGTGTGTGCAAAAAATGCAGGATTCTGACAGTTTTTTCAGTCAGATTCGGTTTACGTTTACCTATATAAAATCCAATTCTGATAGTATTTTGATAACCTTACGAACCGGTCTATGTGGGCATCCCATGTAATCTGATTCTTGTAAGGAAAAGTGGCACTTTTTCTGTATCTTTTTTTGATAAAAATCGGATTACAAGTGCAATATTAGAAACCGATTATTAAAAATCCGATTTTGACAACCTTCAGAATCGGTCTATGTTAACATCCCATGAAATCCGATTCTTGCAAGGAAAAGTGGCACTTTTTCTGTATTTTTTATAAGAATCATATTACAAGTGCAATATTAAAAATCGATTATTGAGAGGCATATTTTATATGATTTTGTAAGGATACAATCGATCTAAGTGGACATTCCTAAAAACCGATTGTGTGAATTGAATTTAAAAAAATAGTCGTCGAGTCTTTATCTATATAAGTACAACCTCTTTGATCCACTTACACATCACATAGTGAAGCTAGAAAATGGAATGAGATCCGGAAGAAGATACACAGCTCGTGAAATCGTTCATCCACGTCTTCCACGAATGTCCCAACGAACTATATTCAATATTTTGGAAGAGGATGAAAGAGTTCTATTATGAGCGCATCACTAATCCAAAAAACCACAAATGGAGAGACTTAGCTTTTTGATTCCAATACATAAAAATCTCAATGCGAGAGTATGTTAAAGTTAGCAAAATGGTGAACGAACATCATCCAAAACCTCTTCATCGTAAAAAAAAAGAGTAATCTTATATTTTAATACCTATCTCATCGTTTAATGTTTGCATACAACATTGAATAATTGATTTAATTGCAGGTGGAATGATTCAACGACCTATGGTGAATTCATAATGGGGAAAAGAAGTTCATTCACCACAAGGAATATGCGGTGTTGCACCGTCGTGCTCGGAGGTTCATTGACGAAAATTTGATATGTCGCATTATAGAATTCACATACTGAATTGTCCAATATATGTAATGCGCTAATTTCCTAAACTATGTAATGCATATTTTGTTTCTGAAGGTATGATATAATCGGATTATGTGGACATCCCTAAACACCGATTCCTACAATCGGTTTATGTGAGTATTGACAAAAACCCGATTCTGGGTTTACTTCGTCAACTGAAAAAAAAACTCTACCTGGAATCGGTTTATAATTACACTAACATCAAACGATTTTGGGTTGAGTTTTCTAAAAAATAAATAAACTTTTTTGAAGTTTTGATGATGAATTAACGGTAATTGATTTCAGGATTAACTTGAGTAAACATCACTTAATCACCCGAATTAGCATTAATTAATCAGGGGTACTTTTGTTATTTAGTAAAATAGTTGGATAACGGGTTATCCATTTTACTTCAAAATATTTATTTTGTCTTGTAATCGTTGTCCCCAAATAATGGTCTTAGTCCCCAAACTAGCGAGGTTATTTAAAGTTATATGTCATTGATATCCAAATACATTTATGTTCACAAAAACTTTCTTTTGCCTCCCCAAAGTATTGTTCCCATGGAGTACACTTTCCGCGAATTTGTTTTATTCTCGGGTATCAAATATAGCTTTATGTTATAAGGGTTTTGTTATCTTGTGCACCCATGCACAAGATAACACCCAATCATTATATTGGGAAAGTGCAAAAACAAATAAAAAATAGGGGTGATGGTTTTCACTTGCATTGGAGAATGTTAAAAACACACCCAATAAATATATGTTTGTTAAATCTATGTTAATTTGCATTCTTCAATGCAAGTGGAAACCATCACACCTATTTTTTTATTTATTTTTTCACTTTCCCAATATAATGATTGGGTGTTATCTTGTGCATGGATGCACAAAATAACAAAACCCATGTTATAAATATGGTTCATTAATCTTGGAAGGGAGCTTGGAAGAGTAAACTATTTAACTTCCTCTTCATGATCAATACCAAATGATAAGGGGCGTGGAATTCGGAACTTCGAATTATTCGACCATAAGAATTTCTCAATGAGTAATAAAAAGGTATTAATTAAAACGTATTAATTAAATGGTATCAAGGCGATTATCTGAAAAGACAAATAAGAAAATTAGTAACTAAAGTATCCAAACCAAGGTATGTAACAGATATGCCAAAATGATTTTAACTTCTCCCTTGAACGCGGGGCCGTACCAAACTATTTAGGGCCTTAGGCAAAAACCAAAATTGGGGGCCCTAAAAATATCGGCGTTGTTTAAAATAAAATGATAACATAGTATAATACGGTAAAATTTAATATTTGCACATAAAAACCACCATGTTAAAATCCAAAAATCCTTGTTGAAACTCCGTATGAGAGTAATGTCTCTTTCGGTGATAATTGGAGACTTGTTTTTGAGTAATTTTTACTTTCTTTATACTACCTATGGTAGTTCTCTGTATGTTCTTTTCATCTTAATACAATTCTTTCTTCTGATCAAAAAAAAAAAAAAAAAAATCTCATTCGGTGATCTTTGATAGTGATTTGCCTATGATCATACTACTCCCAAATGCACGATTTATAAAGGGATACTCATATATGACAAAAAAAATATATTAAGCAATCTTGATCGTTTGATCGATGAGCCCCTAATAGGACTGGTATTCCCCCATATAAATCATGCCCAAATGTTCCCTGGATATTGATAATATGTCTTCTAACTAATTATGGTTTTGTGCTAGTTACAGCCTATACACACTTTCATTTCTGGTTCAATCCAAATAAATTCACATACACCATTATTTCCAGTTTCGCACGGTAAGCAGAGACAAATCAATTTTTGGAAGTTGACAAGGTTCTCAATCTCAAGTATAGGAAGTTGGAAACTAAATGGGGCCAATAGGTAAGTACTTTTGTTGGGCTTCTGCACTACGTCTTGTAATTTCAACCTCTGAGGTTATTTAGGGAGAGGACTAAACCACCGCTAATTTGTCATATTTCCTAACTTTTGATTCGAGAAAGACTACCTCACTGGTAAATTGCGCAAGACTTCTTTGTGAATGTCCACTATTTGAATATGGAACATTATCACAACCAATCACTAGTGGAAAAATGGCTATCTAAGACATAATGGAACTACATAAATCAAATATCGTGATACCCAAAAACTGAAACAATACGAGGACTATGTTGTTGACTAAAGTCAAGGTGTTGTTGTGGCATGACTTTAGTTGATTTATAGAACGACGTATGAATAGCATAGTGTCTATGGTCATGTTTATGGGTAAAAACTACTTTTACTGGTTTTGGTAATTTGGGGTGTGTGGATGAGAAGTGAATCTAAACCCTAAACAAATGCACTGCACTGGAGTGCTTTTGATTAGAGAGATCAATCTATACAATTCTAGCCTAAACCAAGAAATTGTCGTTCCAGATTTGTTTCGGTCACAAAGTGAAGGAGATGGGGTTGATCTTAGGGAGGGAAGCGAAGAAGGTGTTGAGATTGTGAAGGTGTAGGCTTTTTTATGACTTGTAACAGAAAGGTGAGCAGGCTTACGAATAATGCAAGCAGGCTCTGGGTGTTTGAATACGTCTCGTATTAACACTTGGTTTCTGTGTTGTGTTCTCTTGTGTTGGAAATAGGGAGGAAAACCTATTTATACAAGTCATTTGAGCCTTATTCATGTCTCTCGTGGAAAGTGGAGGAAGTGGAGTGATGGAGTTGTGGAGTTGTGTGTTAGCGTCACACGATCAGTCTTTCCCACTTCTCCCATCATCACTAACCGTCCATGTCTTCCTGACACGTTCTTGTGATGGCTCGTTGCAAGCTGCACGCTATAAACCGCCAGACCAATACCCCAGTATGCATCCCCCAGTTTGTGACATGATTGATGTCTCGAGTGTGTGGATCGAGGGACCCACAGAAGGTAGCATGTAAGGCTAGTTAAATAACTAAGTTATTTAGGAAGTAGATACTTGTAAAGTATCGGGTGTATTCTATGCATGTTATGCATCGAATGTATTCGGCATATATGAAGCATCTATGTTAAGCATTATGCCATGCCTACTTCACGAGAGGGATTGGAGGCTGCGCTAGCAAATCCTCCCTTGGCCGACCACATGGTGTGGTAAAGTAGCAGACGGTGATCACGGTGATACCTCACTGGTCGCCTAACTCATATCCTAAGCCATCCGTCCAGACTGGCGAAGTTGGAGGGACAATATGACTTGCGACCCACATCTGTGACCATCGGATTAGGGTTTAGGAGGTGCGCGAGTGCACTCTTTAAGCTTGGTCTAATCCAA
Organism: Papaver bracteatum; assembly: GCA_023529315.1. Lineage (NCBI taxonomy): Eukaryota > Viridiplantae > Streptophyta > Magnoliopsida > Ranunculales > Papaveraceae > Papaver > Papaver bracteatum. The sequence continues at coordinate 1,981,273 of JAJJWX010004691.1, read as the reverse complement.
TCCTGGGAGACGTATCATGGAGGACCGATCAGGCATGCGTGTATACGGCATGCTGATGTCCATGTCCATGCTTCACTGTCCCATGAAGGTTTGATCTAGGCCACTCAAATCTACCGGTGAAGTTGAGTGGCTGAGATCGATTTGCGACAGAAATCCTATGTCGCAAAGGATTCATAAAGGGGCGCGGCATGCCACATTCAAGGCGCGCATTTCGAGACGACCAGGCTTGGTTTGTCTCGGCCATTTGGTCCGACGTGTAGGTGGTAGGCTGATATTCACGCCTATACCTGACTATCCCATGGAAACGTGATCTAAGCCACTCTCTTCCGGTGAAGTTGAGTGGTCGAGATCAGTTTATGATCTGGGAAGTGTGACCACGCTAGTTTGGGAGTGCGATTTGGAAAAACCAGGCATGGTATGACTTGGTCGGTCGGGTGAGGAGATAGATGGATCCACGGTGATCATGTTGATATTCACTGGACCTATTCAATTTTCTCCTAAACGGCTAAACCCTTCATTCGATTAAGAGAAAACGGATGCTCGTGATCAATACAAACCCTAATTAGGGTTTGGCCGTATGTCATGCCTAGTTTTGGGCGCACGAATTGGGACAACCAACCATAGTTGGTCTTGACCGACTGGTCATGTGTGTAGACATGCCCATGGTGATTGTGTTGACATGCTCTGGGCCCTTTGAATCTACATCTACACCCCTTTTGGGGAGGCCGATCATGCGGGACCCGCGCTGGGTCGACAGTGAAATTTCCAATACCTGCTTGGGGTCATGGATTCGATCTGGGCCATCCAATCATGCTGGTGAAGTTGGATGATCGTGATCATTCCTAGACTGTTATGGACAATCTTGATGCTCAATCGGGCTAGTATAACACTCCGAGAGATGTATGCTCAATCGGGCTAGTATAACACTCCGAGAGATGTATGTACAATCGGGCTAGTATAACACTCCGATAAATGTATGCTCAATCGGGCTAGTTTAACACTCCGAGAGATGTATGATCAATCGGGCTAGTATAACACTCCGAGAGTTACAGCCTGTACGGGCATTTCGTGCATGACTCTCTGTTGGTACTTGGATATTCATGTTACTCTGCTGCGAGTAACAATCAGTCATCATGCCGCACCAACAATGAGAGTTCTGCTAGGAACAACACAGGAAATACAAGGCGTTTTATGCATTAATCAATAATGCTAAAATTCACAGAGTATTCGGGGCATTGTTGCTACATGCTACATTCTAGGTGAATTAATAAAGCGAAGAAGTATTCATCACTTATCAAATAGCCTTATCCTTTGCAGGACGGCTTGTACAAAATATTGGTTTTACAACTTTAGCCCCGAACTAAAATCCACCATCGACATTAAGTCCCCTTCCTAGCACATAATGGTTACACTATTGTGGGGTAGGCATATGATGGTGATAGTTAAAATAAAACTTCTGAGACAAAGTTAGATGTTACCAGGAGAGACGGGTCGTCCTGTCATTCAAGCATGTCGCGTTCAAGAGATTTCCAGGCAAGCGTTCCCATAGCATGATGTCGGTCTTTCCGAATCGAAGGACTGTTGCGCCTCCTTCGTTCGTGGGGTTATTGTGTCTGCTTGATCAAACGTGGGCTTGATGTGCCTGCTTCAGTTAAATGTGGGTCTACTACGTGCCTACTTTGGTTGAACATGGGACTCATCATGCACCTGCTTCGGTTAAATGTGGATCCACTGCATGCCACGTGTCTGCTTTGCTTAGGGCCGACTGTGCCTGCTTCGACCAATATGGGGCCGGTTGTGCCTGATCAAGTGGGACCCCCTGCGTGTCTGCTTTGCTTTGTGTCGGTTGTGTCTGCTTCGACGAGATACCAAAACCTGTTGCCTCACCCAACACCAGACTTGTCCCTTGACTAACACCATCCTTGCTGATTTGATGAACCCCAACCTTGTTGACGGACATCGCTTCCTCGACGCCTTGCTGTCTTGTTTCGGTCGAACACCAGCCTTGTACAGTACACTATCTTTCTTACTTCTTCCAACATCGTCCTTGTTGTTGTGACCAACATCGGTCTTGCTGACTAACACCGGCCTTGCTAACCAACATCGGTCTTTCTCAAACATGGGACCTAGGCGTGCTTGTTTGGCCCAAACGTGAACCTTGTGGTGTGGCTACAGCTATGTTCATTTCCTCCTATGAGCATGCTTCACTTCTCCTATCGACTTCAAGGTTTGTCATGCTCCGTTGGGCCCTTATGGAGGATGGATGAGATGTATGTTGAGAAATGAGTACATCAAAGATAACTTGACCAAAGCGTAGATTATTGATGTAGCTTGTGTGTTGAAACGACTCGAGAGGATGTTAAAGTGGCTTCTGGTACGAACGTTGAGGTGGATCCTGTGGAGAGTGTTAAAGCAGGATTCTGAAGCGAACGTGGGTTCCAAAAAGAGCGTTGAGGCGGCTCTTGAATAGATCATCGAAGCAACTTCTGCTGGAGGGAGCGTTGAAGTGGATTCCTCTTCAGTTCGATTTACCCTTGAGAATTCCATGCTTCTTGACTGACTATCTCTCTTGTGTTAAAGAAGTCCTTGGATGATAATTAAGGAACTTCATGCTGAGCTTCAGTCCCCAAGTGTGGTCTACGTGGATCTATCTTGTATGCTCGGTGGGTCTTTTGTACATAATGGTCGTTGATACGGTGAAGCTATGGATGACATTAATCGACGAGCAACAATAGTTCTTGGGAGCAGCTGTGATTAGAAGAAACTGGCAGGGAGAGGCGTGATAGCTACGGGCACGAACTTGGCAGTCTTCATATAGTGGTAGAGCTCATCTTATTGTTAGAGGGATAATCCGGAACCGATGGATTTCTTGATGTTGCCTCTCGAATGAAAAAAAGGGAGACAGTCCCCTTCCCACGAGTATCCACTGAGCCTCCGACTTGATAGATATTGTCACGCTGGTTTCATGAGGCCACCTTTACTACATTGCGTTTCATAGACATCCGGGAATAGTACCGATCTTTGACAATACGTCTGTTCTCTTGAGTGTATACTCGTATTTGAACATCTTGGAATCATAATGATAGCGTGCTTGCATCCATGTTTGAGATGGACAACGCGCTAAGAAAACCCCAGTCACAATCCTTTGGTAATGTAACTACTTCTTCTATAGGAGACGAAATTCTGAAAGCGTCTCTTAATATTTCTGTTGTCGATACAAATATGGAATATCTTGGACGTTGTTTCATCATTGTGACAGTCGTGTATGCGGTACTGGAGATGGAGTTAGCGCACAAGATGTTGTATCTCGGTGGTTTTCCTCTTACTGCTTCGGAGAAACTGGTTCTTTCTAGCAGGGCATATGTTGTTGTAGATGAGCGTTCAACAGCTCCAGAGGATGACCAAAAGAACAGATTCTCCAACATAGCACGATAGACGTGCACCACTGTCTGACAGAGTGACTCGTCCGGATCTTGCTCAAAATGACACGTGGACATCGTTATCTTCTTGGGGCTGCTCCCTTGAGGTATCGGCTCCAGTGAAAGATTGACACCATAGATCGTTGATACGTTGCACCGGCATTCTTTAAACAAAATGGCAGTATGGTATAATAAAAAAAATCAGAGGAGTTCGAAAAGATATCTTACTTGCGTCATGATCGTACATCCTTATCTGGTTGTAGCCGCTACATCCATCCATGGAGAAGAACATGCCATGTCCGCTGGTTGCATCTACTAACATGTCCATGTTAGGTAGAGGAGGATCATCTTTGGAGCAGCATCTGTTCAAGTCTCTGAAGTCTATGCAGCACCTGATCTATCCATTTTCCCCGTGTCTGAACTGCAACTGTTTAACCAACTTGGATCTAGGTATGACATGTAGATGATGGGTGACCAATTTTCATCTAAATCCGGCATTTCTTCATATCTCCAAGCGAATATTTCCTAGTACTCTTTGAGAAGTTCCACGAGCTTCGTGCGTTTATCCGTACATAAAGTTGAGCTGATGGAGATAGGCCTAAGAGATTCCTCAATGACTTTAATCTCATCTCTGTTGTGGAGTTGGTGCCATCTTGCAGCTGTTGTGGAGCATCTAGCACTTATTCTTGTGGTTCATTGCTGTTGTAGCATTCTATTGGGTGGAGAGACTGGGTAACAGTCTCCCCTGCTAATTGATAATGGCAGCGTCGGTATACCTTTTTCCCTTTCTGGTCACGACTCGTCACAAAAGTTCGTTCCCGTTTTTCCTTTCTGGTCACGACTCGTCATAAAAGTTCGTTCCCTCTTCGTGTGAACGTGGGTTGTGGCTTCACAGGATGGAGAAGAATGCTTCGTCAACAAATATGCATCGTGGGTTTTAGCCCTCAATGATGCAAGCCGATATTCTTCCTGAATTGATGCCCACGTGGGGAGTGGGACGCAACGAACTTGTATGATTTTTTCTGAGGAGGAGCGTCGATAAGGGCCATATTGAACTCTGAATCCTTGATGTGGGCGGTGACATGTAGGGCACGGTTGTGACCTTCCTCTGGGTGATTGCAGCAAAACATATTTGCCCGCTGATTCTTCGAGTGGTGTAAAAGTTCGCATAAATTTTCCACTAGAGAAAACACTTCCTGATCCACTGACCTCTAGGTCATAGTGAGACTATTGAATTGAGGAAGATCGTTGTGAGGATCAGTCCCCCGTATAGGAATCTCCATGACAGGATCGCTCATATCTGATGTCGTTTCTTTGATCAGGTCCATGTAGGTCCGCGCCGCTGAAGTACCTTCTTCGGTGCTTTGAATGCGTTCCTTGTTGGCTCCAGGTGCTGTCGCGGATCTTGTGGCAAACGATCAGTTAATATCTTAAGAAAAGTGAGTACCTCTTTCTGAGTTGCATCCATATCCGTTTAAGTCTTAGCAAGAACTTCCTGCTTGTCCATCAAGTCTGCAATGGTAATGGGAGATGGTCCTCCTCTCGTCCCTCCGGATCCTTGTCCTGATGAAGGAGTGAAAGTTGTTGTTCTGGTGACCACAGGAGGCGTTACACTTGAGGAGATGTCGGGATTCTCGGCTGCTCTGGATCTGGTGATGGGAGGCGTTATACCTACTGGAATATCTCCTGCTCCGCTAGTGTTGGTGATAGAAGTGACAGCTCCACAAAATTTATTGACCACGGTATCTCCACTGACAGTTACATCGACACCGGGGTTGTTTTCCACACTAGCTCCATCAAAATTAATTGTTGATCTAGACCTGAGTCCCACCATCTGGAAATGAATTGCTAATTGAATTTGTTATAAGATCTATCCCCTTGAAGTTGCGAATATTGAATCGGGTATTGAAAGATGAAATTGGGAATTGGAAATTGATATCGCAACCGAGAGATTAATCTCCCACTGTGGTCGCCAATTATTTATGGGTAAAAACTACTTCTGATGACGGAATGTCAGATGCACCAGGGATACTTGTTCGACCACCTGGGATGACGGAATGTCAGATGATACTTTGTTGAGTGCGGCAAACTTTTCCGTACGCTGATCCCTGGAGAAGTGTAGGAGTTCACATAGATTCTCAATCAAATGTGTGACCTCCTGATCCACCGGCTTTTCATAAGTGGTGAAGCTGTTGATTCGAAGATGATCACAGGTTGAGGGGTCAGCTACTAGTGTTGGAACTTCCTGAGCATGAGCACCTCCCAATTCAGATGTCAGTCTGATGAAAAATTTCAATATGTTATTCATCGTCTATTTCATCAGGTCCATGTTCCTTGTATGAACCTCATGTACTCGTGCCAACTCGATCAAAGTCGTTATTTCTGCATTGACTGTTCCATTGAGTGGAGCGCTGGAAGGAGGAACATTTTTATTCGAAAGATTCTTACCGGAATTTGAAGTTGTAGAGTTATACCTAAGACCAGCCATTTTGTGAAAATGAGAGATTGATCTCCCACTATGGTCGCCAATCTGTGGATGGGGAAAAACGGTTCGCTAGTTTTTTAGGAAAGTGAATAGTTGAGCATGTTGTCGAGACTCCTCAACTGAGCAAACTGCTTAACCTCACACAGATGCACTACAAAGGGACTGCTTAGATTCGAGAGATCAATCTGTAGGACTCCGGCCTAAACCAAGCCAATGGTCGTTCCAGAGTCAATTCGGCCGCAAAGAGAAAGATGGGTTGATCTGTATGAGGGAAGCTGAGAATTGTGTGGGGTCAATGATGATCAAGGATTATGGATGTGTTAAAGGTTTCTGCAATAATTGGTGAACTGTTGAGTTCGAATAAGTTCTGATAGATTGATGAATTCTTGAGAGTAGTTACTCGAGAAATTTTGGATGATTGCTGATATCTAGTGATCATTCGTTGTCCTGAATCATGGATTCAAAGACTTATTTATACTGTCAGAGTTGTGAACACCTTGATCCCCGTAAGTGTGACGGTTTCATGAGTGGAAGAGTGGGCAAGTGGAAGATCGTGGTAAAGTCAGTTTCATGTCGTGTGGAGACTTGACGGATCATGCACCCACTACTTTGCTAACTCCTTAAACCGTTTACACAACTTACACACATTTATCGTTGTGGATGAATCCACGTGTTGTAGGCCGCCAGACCAAAACCCTAGTTGTTATCCCCCAATTTGAGGTGATTGATGTCTAACGAATCGTGGATTCTGCATGACAGACGTGTATTTAGTTTGTCAGTTGTTGACTGATTATACAATGAGCCTAGGTTTGTTGAATCGAGCATGTTTGACAAATGCTCAGCGATTCATGAATGTTAATGTTGCTCGTCTGAGCAAATATTATAAATTCGACGAGTTGTTGAATATTGATGATTTACTGAATATATGTGGATTATTCAAGCAACTGAGCAAGTATTGCTCAATTCGATGAATTACTGAATATTAAGAATTTAACGATCAACTGAGCAAGTATTGCTCAATTCGAAAAAATATTGAATATTGATAATTTGACGTGCAATTAAGCAAATATTGCTCAATTCGACAAATTACTGATAAATTACTAAATATTGATAGATGGAACAATATTTGAAAAACTGGGCAAATGTTGTTCAATTCGACGAAATATTTATTGGTGGCATGACTTAATAAAATATTAAAATATTAGTAGATTACCAAATATTATATGATTAACTCAGATGCTGGTTGATGAATCAATATAAATTCATTAGCGTTTGAATCTTGCTCAGAATGATGATTCTTAGAACATTTATTCGAAACCCTAATTTCATATCATAGTTGATGAATCGCTAAAAATAGGTCATGAGTGATAGAGGGACCGACCACATGGGATGATGGGCATCCATGTGGTTCCCAGTGCTCGAGCAAGCATACACCAGGGTTCTCAATTGGTGAAAGAATGATGATTAAGTGCCAGTTTCATCATTCATTCAAATATTGATGGATTCAGCGTTAGGCGATAAAACCTAAGTATGAAAGATGGGGACCGACCAAGAGAGCATGGGACCGGCTCTTCATAGTCATGGTATCGGTTGTTGGTCGTTTGAGCAATCCCCAGGTTGGTTGGAGAGAGTTTGGGCCCAGTATGAGCAATTGAGGAAATTAGGTCAGAATTATGAAAATGTGTGGGACCGGCTTTGTGCAAGCCCTAGGGTTGATTCTGTTCGGTCATGAAGGAATGCACATGTGGCCGTGGTATCCGTATCTCCGTACTGAGAGTTTCAGTATTTTCTGATGTGCGTTCGAGCGATATTGTGAATTTTCAGAAGAGTTTCATCTTGACTGAAATTCTTGATTTTTGTTGGAATGAGCATGTATGCTCAATTGATCAATATCTTGTAAATATTAAAATAAGAATATTTTAATATTTAAAATTTCCGTGAGAGGCTATCCGGTCGTGTGACCCGTTGGCTTTTGGTTTTTCATGATTCGAGCAAAATCTGAGAAGTTATGACAAAATCATGATTTTTGCTCAAACCTAGGAGTTTCATGAATTTAGGAAAATAATTATTATAAAAGACTTAGGATTGCAAGGTGTGGGACTGGCCATGGCTAGGGCATGGCCGGCCAGCTATGTTGCCCGGTCTCACAACACTTCCTAATTTTATATTATTATTTTTCATGAAACCATGATGTTATGGAGAATCCATGAGTTTTTGTTGAAACGGAGGAGTTTCATGTGTTTAGGGAATAATAATTATAAAAAGCTAGGGATTGTGAGGTGTGGGACCGTCCATGTCTAGGGCATGGCTGGCCGGCTATGTTTCCCGGTCCCGCACACCTTTTCCAATTTATAATATTATTTTTCATGAATCCATGAAGTTATGGGGAATTCATGAGTTTTGCACAAAAAAGGAAAGTTGCTAAATTGAAGGAGTTTTTCATGAGTTCATGAGAATAATAAAATAGGGCAAAATAATGGAAGAGGCACGGGACCGGCCACGGCTAGGGCATGGCCGGCCGGTGGGCCCGGCCCCTGGGCGCCTCTTATTATTTTATTATTATTTGTTGTTTTCTCCTATTTTTTATAGGATTCCTCGTATGTCCATATTTTTGGATGCTCGTTCGTGCATACGGGTGCTCAGTCATGCATCATTGTCGAGTACACTTACACTATTTATGTAGGGCTTACTCAGTGATGATCCAGATGCCCGATGGTTGAGTGATTATTTCTAATTCATGAAATTCAGTGTAGAATAATTCATGAAACGGAACAATAAATGATCAGTTATTTATTATCAATTCATAGGATCAGCCGTGGATTCGACCATGAACTCGGAATAATAAAACAGGTATTACCATTCCATGGGATCGTGGATTCGACCATAGAATCGGAGTAATAATATTATCTATTACCATTCCATGAGATTAGCAGTGAATTATATCATGAAATTGGAATAATGAGATAAGATAGTAGTTTATTGCCATTCCGTGAGATCAAGTCGTAGATTTCACCATGGAATATGAGCAATTGTTATTGCCACTCCATGGGATCAGGCCATGGATTCGACCATGGAATAGGAGCAATAATATATCATTCTGGGAATTCAGCGGACAATGTCACGACAGAATTAATCTAATACAGAAAATATATTAGCCAGTTAAAGCGTCACAATGGTGCATAGTCAGGGAGTCACGGGTGTTGTTTACGACCTGAAGGCGTTACTGCTCTCAATCTATGGAAAATCACCTGAATCTACGCACGGTATCTCCACATAGTCAGGGAACGGTGAGTGTCACCGACGTCCTGAAGGCGTCCGCCGCCAAACTATTCTTCTATCTGGAGGGGGGTCTCTCTCCTGCAGTCAGGGAACAATGAGTGTCACCGACATCCTGAAGGCGTTAAGCTCTCAATATATGGAGAACCGTCCAATTATGTTATTCTGCATAGAGGGAATGATGAAATGCTAGGGATCGAATCACTCAGCTAGTGGGATTTTCGAAAACATGTTCATCATGGCTTCGTAAAATATGAATCGTTGCATGCCTGAAAGCCGTGTCAAAACATGCCTCATTATTTTATGGTTTTGCCCCTTTGTTGTAAATCCACCATCAACATTAAGTCCCCTGCTTAGTGGGGAATAGTCATGTTCCGTAGTAATGCATTAAATGGTGATTTTCAGTCGATGAGATCGGTGGTTGAACTCAATCTACAAAGGTATGTTCAGAATCCTCAGTTCGTTGTAATTGTGTCACGTACAGGAACTATTTGAATGAGGATCATAATAGCGTGATAGAGTGTTATTTTGTGGACACGGAGAGGTGGGGTGCTGCTGATTTGGTCAGTTAAAAGCCCAATTTTGATCAGTTTAGCGCTCGTGGGCCCAAACCCAAAAGAGGAAACCCAAGTATTTTAGGTTTTGGAAATAAAATTGGTATAAAAGGTAAGTAACCCTAATATTTTTTGTTTTGATCGATTGAGCACTTTCATCTCTTTATTGTCCTCACGAGCAGATCAGGAAGGAAATTCCCGCCGGATCCAGCACCGCTGTCCGCCGCCGTTCAACGTCCGGCCTGCGCCGACAGGTAAGTCCGTGCAAAAAAAAAAATGATGTTCGTTCTATGATTCATGAGTTGTTCACGAAACAAAAATACCCATAGCTACAAGCATGCGTAGTATTTATGAAGAATTTGTTTTTATAAAACGTATGAATGCCCGTTTTTCGTTAGTTTAGGAAACGAACAAAAATCCCTAATATGGAAGAGATATATAAAATTTTGCATAGACATGGTATAGTTGCAGTAGTAAAAGTTTTGTTTATTAGGTTTCATAAAAACCCAAGTTTGTTTTCAAAGCATGGACTTTGCAATTACTTTCAAAAACGTAGGATTGTTCGTAATAAAAGTAATAAATAATAACCCTTAATGTTAAAGGAAATTTTGAAAAGACCTGGAGTTCATGATAAAAAAAATTGTTTATGAACCTTTAAAATTTTATTTTGAATATGTAGACATTTGCAAAATAGAAAAGACTCTCGTTCCATAGATGTATGCTCAACTGAGCAAAAAGTTTCTTTTTTTTATACTTACGTGGGTTATTATCTCACAAAAAAAATTAAAGAAATATGTGACTTATTCACGTTTTTAATAAAGAAAAATCAAGCTTTGATTTATGAAAAAAAAATCGTTGATAGCAAGCAATATTTCTATGAGTTGATGAATTCGTAGTATATGTGTAATTTTCGCGATTTTATAGTGTAGGTACACGTAAAAATCAGCGAATATTCACATGGAAGGTTATGTGAACTATTCATAGTTTCGTGGAAAACCAATGTCGACTTTAAATAATAAGTTTTTGCTCGTCTTTGTAAGTTTGAAAGAACGAACAAGTTTTTGAGGTTTTACGTTGTTATCACTAAGTTCGTGAAATCGTAAATAGGTAAGAGTTTAGGATTACCGTTTCTCTTTTTTTGTGAATTCGGTGTTAAGATATCTGTAATCCCATGTTTCTGGTTCCAAACAATGGTGACTTCCAGCAGCGGCATCGATTATGATTATAGCTATTCTTCCAGCTCTTCTGAAGAGGATTCTAAAGTTTTTGTGGCCAAATCACGAGCTAAGATGAATCGTATTGAGAAAACAGAGCCTGACATGCCTCTCAATAACCGTAGAGTTACTTATGCTGAGCTCATGAATAGAAAAACCGAGGATGACGAGATAGATGATCGTCGGCAAAGAAGTGACCGAATTTGGCGCAGAATACTAGCAGCTGAGGAGAAACTTCGATCTCAAACTGACGGTATACCCTCTGATTCTGATGCTTCGGAACATGAACTCGTGTAGGTGCCACGAGATCGTAAGATTAAGCCGGATCGGCATACCAGGGAGATTGAGAAAGCTGTCAAAGCTTACCTTGAAGCTGAGCGCGAAAAGGAGGAGTACTGGGATTTCAGCAACCTTGATATTCATCCAGACTTCGTCAATAACCCTGATAGTAACTCTGATAAAGAATTTGAAGAGGACTCTGCAAAAGACGATGATGACGAATCTGATAACTCTGACAAATATGATGATTCCGACGAATCTGATGATTAATCTTGCTCATGAATCTCCCTGAGATTATTTATTTTTCGTTGAAGTGGATACTTTTTGGTTATTTGAATAGCTTGGATGTAAAGATGTTTCTTTAGATATTATTATTTTTTGAACCATAATTCCTTGTAGTATCTTTTTTCTGAATCTTCCTCATATCTTCAGTCGATGGACCAATGTCCACGTAGATAATAATTCCCCACGGAATGCAATCACATGAACTATCTAGAAAACACGTGGCCTTCCATACAATCAATTCGTAGTCATAATGTTGACTATTCCTGAAATGTCAGTCCCCATTATTGTTACGCTTCTCTCATCTGTCATGCATCTGAATCGAGGTTTAGGGTTTCAGTAAAAATCGCAACAGACTTGTTTATCTGTTATGGAAGTGTTTTTAGGATTTTATTTAAACTGTCGACCATCTGCTGCCTTTGTGTATTATCAGAAGAAATTTTGATCACAATCCCACCTCTCATCACCATGTCCAGAAGCAGTGTTTCTTCCATAAGTGAATCTCACGTATAAAATGCTATGGAAGTATCCGTCTCGGTAAGTTACATATCTTTCTTATCTTTGTTCGATCAGGATGATTGATCAGAAGAAAATTTTTGTTACAGGATAATCAGAAGAATCAACATTCCTCTTGTAGCTTGAGACCCAAACGAACTGTCAAATCTCCTTCCCAGTACAGGTCGGCTCATGCTGATGCCGGAACGTCTGTAAGTAACTCCATAACTTCTCGACTGAAGTTTTACCATGCTCAAAGACCAATAAAATTAAATACTCATTCGTTCCTCCGCAGGTTAATGTTCGTGTTGTTGTCGATGCTAGAAAGAGGAAGAACGGGAAGTCTGTGATTGTGGTTGATGATAGCAGCAACTGTGTTGACGAGAACTCTACTGATTTCGTGGAGACTGGGTTTAGAGTTCATACTCCTGAGTATCCAACATCTATACTCCCATTTGAGGCTCCCATGATCAACAATTTCCCAAATAATGAAGTAGTTGGTGGATTCGTCATTCCCAAGTGTTACGCGCCCCTGCACACTAAAATTTGGAGAAGGTACATGCATATTGCTGCGACTGAAGTATGGAAAGGTTTTCTACCAACCCTCCTGACTACAGTTGCAGGGTTATTACTGATCGTTGAAGAGATAAACCAGATGCATCTGCGAGATGTCAAGAATCATGAACTGCACAAATGGGATGAGATGATTTCCAATTGTGAAACTCTGCAGTTCAACATAGGTTGGCTTCGTCATCGGCTCGAGATAATTAAAGTTCACAAGGCGGCGGCTACTGCTGACGTGATTTCTGCGACCACTACCATATTGGAGGAGGAGAAGATACTTGCCTTGGAATCAACAAGAGTTGAGAAGGCGGTCCAGGACTTGAGAATGAAGACCAAAATTTTCCAGAAGAAGCTTGATAGAGTTTTCTATAGAAATTATCCTATGTTGGATGGTTTGCTCTGAGTAAACATTTGAGAGAGATTTTTTTTTGTGAGATTGAGACTTAATAAAACACATGATTTGAGGAATTTTTTGGGAGATTCGTGAAAATTTTAAATTTTGAATAAATGAGCATGATACATACTCTTTGAAGGAATAAAATTACATCTTAAAAATTAACAAGTGATTGTTTGCTAATCATTTAGGCGTAGTACACCTTAAGCCACTCTCCATTGATGATGTTTCCCTCCACTCCTCCATTAACATCTAGGATTTTGTAATATCCGCTCGATACTGCCTTGATGACCATATATTAGGTCCTTCCCATTTTGGAGATAAATTGGGAACAGACATGTCTTGTTGAATATGTTTTGTTGTTTTCAAAACCAAATATCCTACTTGAAATGTTCGAGGTCTTACCAGTTTGTTGTAGGCCTTGGAAACCCTTTGTTTGTAGGCTTCCACGTATTTTTCCACCTTGTCTCTCCTTGAGTCGAGCATATCCAATTCAGCAATTCTTGAGTTGGAAACTTCGGCTTCATCCCATTGTACTCCGCTGGCCGCTGTGATTCTTGCAGAGGGAACCTTGATTTCGGCCGGGAGAATGGCATCAGCGCCATAAACGAGAGAGTATGGTGAAGTCCCGATTGAGCTTCTTGGTGCGGTTCGGTAGGCCCACAAAGCCATGGGAAATTCTTCATGCCAGGTTCGCGGATTGTCATGAACTGTTCGGCTATGAAGAATCCGGATCAGGGTTTTGTTGGTACTCTCCGCTTGTCTATTTCCTTGGGTATATTATGGTGTGGAGAAAATATGTTTGGTTCTGTATTCTTCAAGCAATTATGCAACATGTTTGTTGGAAAAAAGAGTTCCATTATCCGTGATGATATATTTAGGAACGCCGAATCTGCATATGATATACTCTTTAATGAAAGCTGCAATCGTGACTCAGGTGGTGCTTCGAAGAGGAATAGCCTCGACCCATTTGGTGAAGTATTTCATTGTTGTAATGATGTATTCATGTTGCTTCGAAGATGCTGGATTGATCTCTCCGGTGATATCCAGTCCCCAGCTGTAGAAGGGCCATGGACTTCTCACAGAATGTAATGGGAGACAAGGAGTGTGAATGAGGTTACTATAAAATTGGCATTGATGACATCTCCGAACATAGGCAGCCGCGTCATCTTCCATGGTTGGCCAATAATATTTCTCATGGATTTAGAGAAATAATTTCTTCTTCCCTTGATGTTCACCTTCATGCACTTCTTTCAAGATTGTAAGAATTTCATGTTCAGCCAAGCATCTCAATAGATTCCCACTGAAGCTTTTGCGATACAAAATCCCTTCCAAGTAGACAAAATGTTTGGCTCTCTAGACGAGTTTGACCGTATCTTTCTTCTCTTACGGAAGATCGTTGTCACAGAGATATTTTATGTAAGGTTTTCTCCAATCCCCAGCGTGGTGAATTTTTAGAACCTCCAAGTGATGAGGCGATGTCTGAAAATTGGGACATGACCCTTGCAACTTTCTCGACTGAGTCTCCATGGAGGGCCATAGTACCCGAGTCTTTGAAGTCTTTTGTAAAGTGTGATTACCAGGGTTTTCCCACATACTTCCTCATGTATGGGTTTGAGTTGCTCGTTTGCTTCTTCATCTCCAAGGTATCGTGATAAGGATCTATCTGGATTGCGATAATACAATGCTCCATGTAGTAGAAAAAATTTCTTCAATTCTTTGAGACTGATTTTCCCGTCTGTAAGAAAACTGCTCAACTCGTGAATGATGGGTGCTCGCCAGTCGTTTGTTTGGGCATCTTCAACTCGAGTAATCCAAGTAGATGATACAGAACATCTCTGTATTGTGATGGAGTTCTCTGACCCTTCGAACTATAGTTTGGATGCTAGAGTCGCTAGACAATCAGCATGTCTATTATTGGTGCATCCAGTATGGATGATAGTTACATCAGAAAAATGTGCTAATAACCGTTGTGCCTCATCTCTAAATGGGGCGAGTGTTACTTATTTGAGAGAGTACACACCATTCATTTGATTGACCAGCAATTTTGAGTCTCCTCTGATTTCTAGGTGTTTCGCTCTTGCTTTCTTGGCCAAAGACATCCCTATGAGAAAGGCTTCGTACTCCGTTGAATTGTTGGTGCAGTGGAAATCTAGCTTAAATGAATGTGAGGCGACTTCACCGGATGGATATACTAGCACAATACCCGCTCCGTCAGTATCATTGCTCGGAATAACAGATCTATCAAAATATAATAGCCATGTTTCTTCTTGAATGATTGAGATTTCTGGAAACTCACCAGGTACTTCTTCATGCAACATCGTGATATCTTCTCCAGGAAAAGCAGCAAGTAAGTCTGCAACTGCTTGTCCTTTGATTGCTTTTGGAGAGACAAATGCTATGTCGAACTCCGACATTTGAAGTAGCCATTTCACTGGTCATCCAATCAAAGCAGGCTTCGACAGTAAGAACTTTATAGGATCAGATTTGTCCACCAGCACAACTCTGTTTGATAGAAGATAATGCCTAAATTACTGAATTGCGTGGACTAATTCAAGGCATGCTCTCTTAGCCTTTGGGTACCGGAGTTGGGCATACCTCATTGTGCGAATGAAGTAATAGATCGGGCGTTTGATGCCTTCTCCATCTTCCTGAGAGAGGAGGGCTCCAACAGAAACATCACAGGAGGTTGTGTAAAGTATTAATGGTCATCCTTGCACAAGAGATTTCTTAACAGCAGGTCATAGTAATATCTGCTGTATCTTCTGGAATGCCTCTTGTTAAACGGTCGTCCACGTAAAGCTTGCTCCCATCTTTAGCAAAGGAGTGAATGAAGCAATGAGTTGAGCCAGTCGAGGGATGAAACGCAAAATGTAGTTTACCTTGCCCATGAAACTCTGGAGTTCCTTTACAGTTCGTGGAGGAGGCATGGTAGTGACATATTTCGTTTTGTCTGGATCGACCTTGATTCCTTCTGCGGTGACTAAGAATCCAAGAAAATTTCCATAAGAAACGCTGAAAGAACACTTCAAAGGATTTATCTTTAGTTTGTATTCTCTGCACCTTTCGAATACTTGTCTCAGAATTTCCAGGTGGGATGATCGAGTCTTTGATTTTACCACCACGTCATCGACATAGTCTTCCACTTGCTTGTGCATCATGTCATAGAATATTATAGTCATGGCTCACTGATATGTGGCTCCTGCATTCTTCAAGATGAAAGTCATTACTGTGTAGTGGAAGTTTCCAATGGGAGTTCGGAACGCAGTCTTGTTAGCGTCATGTTCATACATATTGATTTGGTTGTATCCAATGTAACCGTCCATGAACAAAAAAATGTCATGACCACTGGTTGCATCAACGAGCATATCAATGTTGGGTAAAGGAAAATCATTATTCGGGCAACATTTATTCAGGTTCCTGAAATCTACATAGCATCGGATTTGATCATTCTTCTTCTTTACTAGGACAACGTTCGCCAGCCATGTTGGATGCTGGATGGGTTTGATGAATCCTGTTGTTAGTAATTTCTGGATCTCCACCTTGATTTGATCCACAACTTTGTGTCTGAAGTGCCTGGGCGGTTGCTTGACAGGTTTGGAACTGGGAGTGATGTGGAGATGATGAGTGACCAATTTATCATATAGGCCGGGCATCTCTTCATACGTCCAGGCAAAGATATCTTGATACTCTTTCAACAAGCTGATCAATCCTTCTCGTTCCTCGGATGAGAGATTAGAACTGATTAAAATTGGCCTTGGGTTTTCATCCGTTTTGATGTTGATAGTCTCAAGGTTGTCAGTTGTGGAATATGTGCCATCTTGCAGCTTTTGTGGTACATCTCGAACTTCTTCATCAGGTGATTGCTCATTCTGGCACAATTCTTCGGGGTGGGGAGACTTTTCATCGAACTCCCTTGTTAATTGATAATCTTTCCGACAGAGATAAATGACTCTCCCCTTAGCATCATAATCAGTAATAAAATTGGACTTTTTGTGAGCCGTACCTTGACGACGTTTGAGTGGCGTGGTGGACGATTTGATGGATTTAACACCCGCTGATGATAGTGTGTCAGTGTTCTCAATTGATTTCCAATTTGGGAGTGGAACACTGAAGATTTTGTTTGGAGGTTTGGGGATACTTTTTGGAGGTTCCAGGAACTCATCATCATAAACTGGAGCATAAGGAGACACTGAAACCGGGATGCGGACAATCTTGTTGTTGAACAAAGTTTTCATGCATTGATGGTATGTTGAAGGAACAACTTTATTGTCATGAAGCCATGGTCTCCCAAGTATCATATGATAATATGGGTCTTTCTCAATCACGTGAAACTTGACAGTGGATTGAATCGGTCCTACTTTCAGATCCACATAGACATATCCGTACGTGTGACTATTGCTCCCTTAGAAACCCGTCATCAATATGGGATGATGAATGATCTTGCTTTGCGGAACTTTGGCCTCTTTGAGAGTCTTCATAGTGACCAAATGGTAGAAGCGCCTGTATCGATAAGAACTCTCCTGAATTCAGAATCCTTAATGAAAATAGTTATAAACAGGGCTCGATTATGTCCTTCATCCGCCATTCGGTCTTCCTCGGTAAAGGTGATGTTGTTGATCAAAAGTTCAAATACCACGGATACTTGTTCGACCACCTGGGATGACGAAATGTCAGATGGTATTTTGTTGAGTGCGGTAAACGTGTTCGTACGCTGATCCCTGGAGAAGTGTAAGAGTTCACATAGATTTTCAATCAAATGTGTGACCTCCTGATCCACCGGCTTTTTATAAGTGGTGAAGTTGTTGATTCGAGAATGATCACCGGTTGAGGGGTCAGCTACTAGTATTGGAACTTCCTGAGCATGAGAACCTCCCAAGTCAGATGTCAGTCTAATGAGGAAGTTCAATATGTTATTCATCGTCTCTTTCATTAGGTCCATGTTCCTTGTATAAACCTCACGTACTCGTGCCAACTCAATCAAAGTCGGGATTTCTGCATTGACCGTTCCATTGAGTAGAGCGCTGGAAGGAGGAACATTTCCATTCGAAAGATTCTGACCGGAACTCAAAGTTGTTAAGTTAGACCTAAGACCAACCATTTTGTGAAAATGAGAGATTGATCTCCCACTGTGGTCGCCAATCTGTGGATGGGGAAAAACGGTTCGCTGATTTTTTAGGAAAATGAAGAGTCGAGCGTGTTGTCGAGACTCCTCAACTGAGCAAACTTCTTAACCTCACACATATGCACTGCAAAGGGAGTTCTTAGATTCTAGATATCAATCTATATGACTCCGGCCTAAACCAAGTCAATGGCCGTTCCAGAGTCAATTCGGCCACAAAGAGAGAGATGGGTTGATCTGTAGGAGGAAAGCTGAGAATTGCGTGGGATCAATGATGGTCAAGGATTGTGAATGTGTTGAAGGTTTCTGCAATAATTGGTGAACTGTTGAGTTCCAATAAGTTCTGATGGATTGATGAATTCTTGAGAGTAGTTACTCGAGAAATTCTGGATAATTTCTGATAGCTAGTGATCATTCGTTGTCCTTAATCATGGATTCATAGACTTATTTTTATTGTCAGAGTTGTGAACACCTTGGTCCCCGTAAGTGTGACGGTTTCATGAGTGGAAGACTAGGCAAGTCGAAGATCATGGTAAATTCAGTTTCATGTCGTGTGGAAACTTGATGGATCATGCACCACTACTTTGCTAATTCCTCCAACCGTTTACACAAATTACGCACATTTCTCGTCGTGGATAAATCCACGTGCTGTAGGCCGCCAGATCAAAACCCTAGTTGTTATCCTCCAATTTGACGTGATTGACCGGTTATCAGCCGATAAAAAATAATTTTCACTTTCTCACTATTCAAAATATAAATATAGCAAGGGAAAGAAAGGATCGTTCCCACATAGAGGTCTAGGTTTTCAAGATGTTTCCGGTTTCCTATAAAGAACAATGGGGGGTTTTCTGATTTTTTATAAACTAAAGGTAAAATAAAAGCAAACAAAGAAAAGTAAACAAATAAATTCAAAGATGAAAAGATATTGGTTAAGGATTCCTCTTCATTCACAAACATGTTCTTGTCACAATAACTAGAATTGATATTTAATCTCAACTTAATCAAAAGCCCTAGGATACCTTCATCGCAAGAATATCCCGCTAATTTCCTCTTGTCATCAACAAACACATTAAAAGATGCGAATATGAATTATATCTAAGAGAACAACCTAACGTGTAAAATCACTAATCAAGTTTAATTCCCTAAATGCATTAAGTTCTATGAAATCAGGCCAATCAAAGCAATCGAACATGTAAAAGCACTAATCCGATTTAACAAAGGTTATGATCCACTTGTGACTACTAGGATGTATCACTACAAGCAATATTCACAATTATGCTACTTGCAATCAGAAATTTATCACTTTTGCGTATAAAAACTCTAATCTAACAATAGATATGAAAGTAAACTCAATCGATTCACGACTCGATCAAACTAGCATTCAAATCATTTAACAATATTCATGGTGAATCATAAACAATAAAACATGGAGACAAAACTAATTTATCATATCAAAAAGCATATTATGTGAAATCCAATTATTCCATAACCAATGATAAAATTAGGTACTCGTGTTAATGGGGTTCATAACAAGAAGAAAAAGAAGTTATATCATGTTGTAAACCCTAGGCAGAAGTAAAAGTAGAAGATATTATCCTTCTGATTATGAGATGTCAGACCCTTTTATCGATTTTTTTTTCCTAACCGCTTCCCCTGGTCACGTTTGACACTTGATCACATACTTGTTTTAACTCGTCCCACAGCTCTTGAAATCCAGTCCAAGCCCAATAGATCATTTATTTTCCTGTGACAGTCAGTTCCAAAGAAATGACAATGAATTCTAGCCCTCAATCCACACCACAAGACACGGAATCTCTCAGCTCCTTACCTGCATGTACCATCATCTCCACCTTGAACAACAAAAATTCATTCCTGAGTCTTACAATTCCAGTTGCGACTCATTCTACCATGTCTGTAGCAGCATCTACTGCAGTTATTTATAACATTCGTCTATCCACGGGAAACAGCTTCTCATTTTATTTCTTTCCTAGGAGCTTAGCACCATTTTGTCCTGCCTTCACTACAAACTGAACCCAAAACTCCACTAGTTTCTTCACCTGATACAGCTCACCACCAGAGACTTGAGCCATCCCTTCTCAGCACAAACCAACTGCAACTTCAAATCAAACCCAACTTATGAACTTCCCTACTTAGCTTCGTCCAATTCCATCTTCGCCTTGTCCAACATTGCAATGATCAGCTGCACATTCACCACTGCACCTGCTTAATCCTGAGTTATCAACCAGCAAACTCAATTCAAATCAATTTCTTCCTGCACCTGCAACATTTCTTCTCTGCCCACACAAACCATTCGAGCACTTCCCTGGAGTCTCATAATATCCAATTGCAACACCAATTTCACCAAGTCACAGCATCATCTCCATATCCAATTCCCAACTTGCCAACGCAATCAACTACCACTGCCATAAACCACCTGAACTGCAACTCTACCAATTCTTGCTCAGTTCCAACTCCATATATCATCTTATACCATTCACAGCAAGCCTAAGCATTCATCTAGGTTCCACCTTCATTGCAGCACCAGAGCATATATATACCCCAATGTTGTTGCTTCTCCATTCTCTCTACAAACCTTCCCATTCGCCATTTACGGTACCAGATGTATTTTCTCAGCTCCAGTTCTCATGACAATCACCATAGCAACATCAACTTCCAGTAAGAGCCCTTGTACAAGCTTAACCAATATCAGCTGAGCTCGAGATGGTAATGAAAAGGTCATTCAGACATTTACTTGAACATTTTATGTGCCATGACTCTGATAATGGAAAGACAGTTTTTTTTAGTGATTTGTAAGCCTCTCCATATCACCTTCCCTGCAATAATTTTACATTCAACCACAAACCCATATTCCATAGACATTTACATACTCCAAACATTCATACGACAGTAACATCAATATTCTTGGTTTGAGACCATAGCAGCAAACTCCCACATCTTCTCCTGCCGATTCCAAATAGAACCCATCTTTCCTGAACTCAGACAACCTATTCGGTGTTTGCTACACCTCCGAGAAAACCCATCGGAACCTTGTTTCATCTGTCGGCAAAGCTTGAAATAACACCAGCTAGATTGAGCATCAACAACATACTCCGACGGAGAGAGATTGACTTTTATTCTTGGCTGATGATGATGGTTATAGAAAGAAATCTTAAATTTCATTTCTCCGAGTTATTTTACAAGCACACACGTGCAACACCCTTGTAGTCAGGTCCACTAACCATTTAATGGCCCACTTCACCTACTTTGTCAAATGTTAATCCCACTTCATAATAACTTCATACAGTCTCAGACGCTGAGCAGCTCCGGTTCATATTGCCGGCAGATGAACTCCATTTCAATTCCAGGCCCTTGCCTTTCTCTGACCGCAACAAAGTAAATTAAATTCTCTCTAAGCTCATGTTTCGTCTTTAATGTCCATGGTCTCCAATTTGTTGACATGAGCTTTAAGCGCGCGTAAGCGGATATGCCCCATTTCGACGTCTTTCTCTTCTTTTATACAAATTGAGCCATTATACCTAAAAAAGAAATAAAAACAAACGTAATATACAAAAATACAAGAAAACTAAAAAGAAAAGCATGGGAAATGGTTATCAAAATTGGGTGTTTTAGACACCTGTCAAATTCCCCCACACCTAATCTTTGCTAGTCTTCGAGCAAAGAAAACAAAACTAAAATACAACAACTCCATCTCGTCGAGGTTACGGTTACCTTTAGCAGAAGTAACAAGCCTTTGAACCCCTAGGTGTCCCTAGTGGACGAGTTATAGTCTCGTGAAGGTTTACAAGAGGTCTACCTACAAAACCTATATTTCCAACTTACTAGTTCTCTGAAATGATAGCATCCAACGCGCTAAGAATATATAGAGATTATGCACACTAGTCATAAGAAGTTAGACACAAATATGAACACAATCTCATTCTTAAAAGTTGAGAGAGAAATAACCATCCCTTATCGAAAGAAATTCGGGTTCGGAGTGATCAAAAGTCTTGACTCTGCCTCACAAGAAAGGGTTTAATGAAGTTGCTCTCAATAATAAACAGCTTTTTATGGGTCACACATGTGTCCAGGTAGGAATGAAGAGAGAATCCTATGACACGTTGAATAGTAGGAAGGTAAAAACCCTCCGAATTGTTTTGCAAACCCACATCTTTTATTCATTTTGAAAACCCTTTTTTCTGACGATCTCTAAGAAAGGAAATCAACCACTTAACGAAGGTGGGAATATGCTTACTTACATCGTTATCCGTTCGACGTGCAGTTAGCACCACTTTCACATCATCCATAGAAGGTGGGAATATTCTTACTTACCTCGTTATCCGTTCGACGTGCAGTTAGCACCACTCTCACAGCGTCTATAGAAATATCTTCGGTCTTTAATCCTTGTCTTCATCTTCGTCTTCGGTCTTCAACTGTCGATGATAACTCTTGAACTTCGTAGAATCTTGACAATGTAACTCTTTCCTCTTATTCCTTGTTGCTTGAAACTTCATTATAGATATTTCTTCTTTCCATTGGCTTTATTGAATGAATACAAAACCAAAATATGATCTAAACAAACCAAAATATGATGCAATGAATTTTTATTTTATTTTTTTCCTTTTTTTTCGCTTTTTTTTTTTTTAAGATGCAAGATAAATAAAGTAAATGAAAACAAACAAAATAAAAACTAATGATGAACCTAATGGACTTTTCTCTTGTCTTTTTTTCTTTTTCTTTTTTTTTTTCATTTTTTTAAAGGGAACTAGGATAATGATAACCATGTCCCATTTTTATTTTTTTTAGAAACTAAAACAAATACAAATAAAGATAAAAATAAAAATGCAAGTACAAAGGCCATGGTGTGAGTACTTTACCGCTTGATTCTTCACAACTTGTATGTCTCGATATCATAAACTTCTTGAATTCTCATCTTGATAATCTTCACTCTTGTACAATAGTCTTCAACTTGTAATAATTATGCTCCTTGTCTTGTTGCTTAACTTGAATCTGAAATCTGCCCATTTCTCTATTGTTGCTTGTAAACCTTTAACGTCTTCAACTTTCCTTCGAATTTGTGATGCTCCTCTTGTTGATGATGATGGTGTTTCTATGGACCAGTTGGTGTAGAGAGAGATAAAGTGGATGGTGCTAACTGCGAACAAGATTACAAGTGGTATGTAAGTTAGCAATTCGATGTCACCATCATGATTGATAAAATAGCACTCAAGAGATCAAAATAGTTCTTCTATTGGTGGGAGGTTGGGTAGCTCACCATTCTACCCGGAGTTTACGTACGGTGACACACACTCTAAAAGCACAAATTTAGACAGGTACAAAGAAATGAAGGACGGTGCCTCTCATGATGTAACATGGGTAGTCTCCACTATAGGGGACCACTACTCTACTACAGAATTCAGTCTACACCTTATTTGCCACTGGCATGGTTAAATCCAACTTTAACTCTCATACAAGTAAGAAACCCGATCATGTTCTATGTCATCTCTAAGTTCAGTCACTCTTATGAGAATCTCGATGTAATCTTAGCGACATGTATACTATGTGACTCTAAACTAACTACAAGTTGGAGTTTTTTATTCACTATTTTACAAAAAAAAGTTGAAATTTTTGAAATTTTTACAATGCAAATGCTTAACCACTCCCCCACACTTAAACTTTACATTGTCCTCAGTGTAAATTGAGCCATCCAAAGTAAGTCAAGGTGGGAAATCATGCATGAAATATGACAAGAAATCAGAAAAATAAAATACAAGATAAGAAAAAACTAAAAACAAGACAAGAAAATGAAAATAAGAATAAGACAAGAAATACTCATCCTATGGGTTGCCTTCCATTTAGCGCCTGGTTTAAAGTCGTCAACCCGACTATATCCTTGCAAAATTCATTCCCCATACACCAATAATCTGAATAGTTGGGGATCCTTCCATGTAACCTGTTTTGCAAACAATCGTTTCGCACAAATATTAGTACAAGAAAATAGAAGCGAAGCTATCAACCAATAAAAGTTTCCCCCACACTTATTCTTGTTTACACTTGGAAGTGTATAAAGAACATAAAATTCAGGAACTTCTATGGTTTCTTCTTTGCAAACCTGCATAGTATGAGAATCAAAGGTCTTTAATGGCGGAAATCGAGAAACAAAGTCATTCAACAATATTCTCGAAGCAAATACATTCAAACCAATAAGAGGTAAAGGAGAAGAATTAATAGGCAAAGGGTTAGAAAAACCTTGCAACTCTTGTATTATAGTATCCTCTCCATCCATAGAAACTTCAAGTGAATTACTTACCTCTTGCACATCGTGGTCCTCTATTGAAACTTGCAACAATTCTTCATTTGTTTCTGCCTTAACCAAAGTCTCGACATCAACATCTTCATTACAATCTTTTGCATGCTCAATTGGGTCTTCCACAATATTGTTCAAATTGGTTTCATTCTCAACATACTCCTCTTCGTTCACATACTCTACTGCGGATCCAAATTTCACTATGAGGAACTTTTTTAGAACACTCAAAAATGCATCATCCTCAAGCTCCACCCTTTGAATAGGCTCTTGATCATTATTGAGTTCAATGCTTGAGTTATCTACAGAAGTGCCATCATAGTCATCTTCGTCTTCATCTTGATCCCAAAAAGATTCTGATGTACACCTTTGGGAAATGTCACCATGAGTTGGTTCAAGCGATGTATCTTCATAATCAACTTCACTTTCATAGTTAACATAAAGTTGGTCGTCACTAAATTTAGTGTTGCTAGTCTCAAACTCATCCTTTTGAATAGGTGAATGATCATTATTAAGATCAAGAGTTGAGTTAACTACACAAGTATCAACGAAAGACCCCAAAGGTTGGCCTTTTTCAACATTAGTATCAATCAAATATTCATCACAAACCACATGCACATTAGAATAGTTATTGTTTTAAAAACAAAATTCTTCTTCATACCTTTCTTCTTTGTATTGATCGATATCTCTTTTTAAGTTAGCAATACCTTCACGAAGTTCTTGGAGTAGCTCGTCTGTAGCCTCTTTATATTTTTGAAACTCTTGTTGTACAAAGTTGGAAAAGTTGTCTAACAAGTTAGAGACTTGTTGTTCACGAGCATAAGAATCCTCCAATCCTTGTGGTTGTTCACACACGTACCCGCCATAAGGTTATTGAGGAAAACCATAAGGTTCCATGGAATATTGGTCATAACCAATGAATTGGTTTTGATTATACCCCTAGAATTGGTAGTTGTCATATTGTGGAGGTTGTTGAAAACCGTATCCATCCATGTAGTATGCTCCTTCCATGAGAAACAAGTACCTGAATTAAGATTCTCAAACAAAGTTTAAAAACCAGAAAATAAAAGAAAAACAAAACTAAAAACAAAAAATAAGAAACCAAAAACAAGTGACAACCGCTGCCTCCTCGGCAACGGCGCCAAAATTTGACCGGTTGTCAGCCGAGAAAAAATAATTTTCACTTTCTCACTACTCAAATTATAAATATAGCAATGGCAAGAAAGGATCGTTCCCACAGAGAGGTCTAGGTTGTCAAGATGTTTCCGGTTTCCTATAAAGAACAATGGGGGGTTTTCTAATTTTTTATAAACTAAAAGTAAAATAAAAGCAAACAAAGAAAAGTAAACAAATAAATTCAAATATGAAAAGATATTGGTTAAGGAATCATCTTCATTCACAAACATGTTCTTGTCACAATAACTAGAATTGATATTTAATCTTAACTTAATCAAAAGCCATAGGATACCTTGATCACAAGAATATCCAGCTAATTTCCTCTTGTCATCAACAAACACATTAAAAGATGTGAATATGAATTCTATCTAAGAGAACAACCTAACGTGTAAAAGCACTAATCAAGTTTAATTCCCTAGATGCATTAGTTCTATGAAATCAGGCCAATCAAAGCAATCGAACGTGCAAAAGCACTAATCCGATTTAACAAAGGTTATGATCCACTTGTGACTACTAGGATGTATCACTACAAGAAATATTCACAATTGTGCTACTTGCAATCATAAATTTATCATGTTTGCGTATAATAAACTCTAATCTAACAATTGAGATGAAAGTAAACTCAATCGATTCGCGACTCGATCAAACTAGCATTCAAATCATTTAACAATATTCATGGTGAATCATAAACGATAAAGCATGGAGACAAAACTAATTTATCATATCAAAAAGCATATTATGTGAAATCCAATTATTCCATAACCAATGATAAAATTAGGTACTCATGTTAATAGGGTTCATAACAAGAAGAAAAAGAAGTTTTATCATGTTGTAAACCCTAGGCAGAAGTAAAAGTAGAAGATATTATCCTTCTGATTATGAGATGTCAGACCCTTTTATCGATTTTTTTCCTAACTGCTTCCCTTGGTCACGTTTGAAACTTGACCACATACTTGATTTAACTCGGCCCACATCTCTTGAAATCCAGTCCAAGCCCAATAGCTAATTTATTTTCCTATGACAGTCAGTTCCAGAGAACTGACAATGAATTTTAGCCCTCAATCCACACCACAGGACACGGAATCTCTCAGATCTTTACCTGCATGTACCATCATATCCACCTTGAACAGCAAAAATTCATTCATGAGTCTTACAATTCCAGTTGCGACTCATTCTACCATGTATATAGCAGCATCTCCTGCAGTTATTTCTAACATTCGTCTATCCACGGGAAACAGCTTCTCATTGTATTTCTTGACTAGGAGCTTAGCACCATTTTGTCCTGCCTTCACTGCAAACTGAACCCAAAACTCCACCAGTTTCTTCACCTGATACAGCTCACCACCAGAGACTTGAGCCATCCTTCTCAGCACAAACCAACTGCAACTTCAAATCAAACCTAACTTCTGCACTTCCCTGCTTAGCTTCTTCTAATTACATCTTCGCCTTGCCCAATATTGCCATGATCAGCTGCACATTCACCACTGCACCTGCTTAATCCTGGGTTATCAACCAGCAAACTCAGTTCAAATCCATTTCTTCCTGCACCTGCAACATTTCTTCTCTGCCCACACAAACCATTCGAGCACTTCCCTGGAGTTTTAGAAGCTCCAATTGCAGACCATTAGTCCATTCTTTGCTGCTTTAATTGCAACACCAAGTCACAGCATCATCGCCATATCCAATTCCCAACTTGCCAACGCAATCAACTACCACTGCCATAAACCACCTGAACTGCAGCTCTACCAATTCTTGCTCAGTTCCAACTTCATATACCATCTTAAACCATTCACAGCAAGCCTAAGCATTCATCTAGGTTCCACCTTCATTGCAGCACCAGAGCATCTGTATACCTCGATGCTGCAGCTTCTCCATTCTCTCTACAAACCTTCCCATTCGCCATTTACAGTACCAGATGTATCTTCTCAGCTCCATATTCAGCTCCAGTTCCCATGAAAATCACCATAGCAACATCATCTTCCAATAAGAGCCCTTGTACAAGCTTAACCAATATCAGCTGAGCTCGATATGGTAATGAAAAGGTCATTCAGACATTTACTCGAACAGTTTATGTGCCATGACTCTGATAATGGAAAGACAGCTTTTTTTAGTGATTTTTAAGCCTCTCCATATCACCTTCCCTGCAATAATTTTACATTCAACCACAAACCCATATTCCATAGACATTTACAGACTCCAAACATTCATACGACAGTAACATCAATATTCTTGGTTTGAGACCATAGCAGCAAACTCCCACATCTTCTCCTGCCGATTCCAAACAGAACCCATCTTTCCTGAACTCATACTACATGTTCGGTGTTTGATACAACTCTGAGAAGACCCATCGGAACCTTGTTTCATCTTCCTGCAAAGCTTGAAATAACACCAGCTAGATAGATCAGCAACAGCAGACTCCGACGGAGATAGCTTGGATTTTCTTCTTGGCTGATGATGATGGTTATAGAATGAAATCCTAAATTTCATTTCTCCGAGTTGTTTTACAAGCACACACGTGCAACACCCTTGTGGTCAGGTCCACTAACCATTTAATGGCCCACTTCACCTACTTTGGCAAATGTTAAGCCCACTTCATAATAACTTCATACAGTCTCGGACACTCAGCAGCTCCGGTTTATATTGCTGGCAGATGAACTCCATTTCAAGTCCATGCCCTTGCCTTTCTCTGACCGCAACAAAGTGAATTATCTCTAAGCTCCCGTTTCGTCTTTAATGTCCATGGTCTCCAATTTGTTGACATGAGCTTTAAGTGCGTAAGCCGATACGCCCCATTTCGATGTTTTTCTCTTCTTTTATACAAATTAAGCCATTATACCTAAAAAGAAATAAAAACAAACGTAATATACAAAAATACAAGAAAACTAAAAAGAAAAGCATGGGAAATTGTTATCAAAATTGGGTGTTTTAGACACCTATCAGTGATTGATGTCTAACGAATCGTGGAGTCTACATGACAGACGTGTATTTATTTTGTCATTTGTTGACTGATTAGACAATGAGCCTAGGTTTTGTTGAATCGAGCCTGTTTGACAAATGTTCAGCGATTCATGAATGTTAATGTTACTCGTCTGAGCAAATATTGTAAATTCGACGAGTTGTTGAATATTGATGAGTTACTGAATATATGTGGATTATTCGAGCAACTGAGCACGTATTGCTCAGTTCGACGAATTACTGAATATTAAGAATTTGACGAGCAACTGAGCAAGTATTGCTCAATTCGACAAAATACTGAATATTGATAATTTGACGTGCAATTGAGCAAATATTGCTCAATTCGACAAATTACTGATAAATTACTAAATATTGATAGATGGATGAATTTTTGAACAACTGAGCAAATGTTGCTCAATTCGACGAAATATTTATTGGTGGCGTGACCCAATAAAATATTGAAATATTTGTAAATTACCAAATATTATATGATTAACTCAGATGCTGGTTGATGAATTAATATAAATTCATTAGCGTTTGAATCTTGCTCAGAATGATGATTCTTATAACATTTATTCGAAACCCTAATTTCATATCATAGTTGATGAATCTCTGAAAATAGGTCATGAGTAATAGAGGGACCGACCACATGGGATGATGGGAATCCATGTGGTGCCCAGTGCTCGAGAAAGCATACACCAGGGTTCTCAGTTGGTGAAAAAATGATGATTAAGTGCCGGTTTCATCATTCATTGAAATATTGTTGGATTCAGCATTAGGTGATAAAACCTAAGTATGAAAGACGGGGACCGACCAAGAGAGCATGGGACCGGATCTTGGTAGTCACGGTACCGGCTGTTGGTCGTTCGAGCAATCCCCAGGTTGGTTGGAGCGAGTTTGGGCCCAGTATGAGCACTTGAGGAAATTAGGTCAGAATTATGAAAACGTGTGGGACTGGCTTTGTGCAAGTCCTAAGGATGATTCTGGTCGGTCAAGAAGGCATGCACGTGTGGCCGTGGTGTCCGTGTCTCCGTACTGAGAGTTTCAGTATTTTCTGATGTGCGTTCGAGCGATATTTTGAATTTTCAGAAGAGTTTAATCTTGACTGAAATTCTTGGTTTTTGTTGGAATGAGCATGTATGCTCAATTGATCAATATCTTGTAAATATTAAAATAAGAATATTTTAACATTTAAATTTTTTGTGAGAGGCTAGCCGGTCGTGTGACCCATTGGCTTTTGGTTTTTCATGATTCGAGCAAAATTTGAGAAGTTATGACGAAATCATGATTTTTGCTCAAACCAAGGAGTTTCATGAATTTAAGAAAATAATAATTATAAAAGACTTAGGATTGCAAGGTGTGGGACCGTCCACGGCTAGGGCATGGCCGGTCGGCTATGTTGCCCGGTCCCAAAACACTTTTCTAATTTTATATTATTATTTTTCATGAAACCATGATGTTATGGAGAATCCATGAGTTTTTGTTGAAATTGAGGAGTTTCATGAGTTTAGGGAATAATAATTATAAAAAGCTAGGGATTGTGAGGTGTGCGACCGGCCATGGCCTTCCGGCTATGTTACCCGGTCCCGCACACCTTTCCCTATTTTATAATATTATTTTTCCTGAATCCATGAAGTTATGGGGAATTCATGAGTTTTGCACAAACAAAGAAAGTTGCTAAATTGAAGGAGTTTTTCATGAGTTCATGAAAATAATAAAATAGGGCAAAATAATGGAAGCGTGAAAAGGCGAGGGTACCCCAAATATACCTCAAGCTATTACTTTTCCTTCCTATAAGTCCTTTCCCAGAAAGTGATTGTATATAGAATGAGTCGAGACAATACAACAAATCGGTTCACACTTTGTGTGATCGTTTATGGATACGAGATCGACACAATACAACAACAAAGTGTGTTTACTTGATACAAAGGTTCAGACTTAACCAAACCCTATAGGATTCACGTATCAAGTAAATAGGAATTAACGTTTGTGCAATTTACTTTAATTATAATAAAACAATTATAATGCGAAAATATAAAGTAAATCACACAACAAGATTTTGTTAAAACCGTAAATGCAGAAAAACCCCGGGACCTAGTCCAGAATTGAATTCTCTCAGGATTAAGACTCTATACAAAATAAACCAACTTCGTATAGTTGAGACCAAGCAACTAAACCTATAGTTCACCTAGTTCCGTCTGTATTCCCGCGCCTCCAACCTGTAAACAAGTCACGTACTTGGAACAATTCCTTTGGTTCGTATTCCAAACAGTAAAGGAACAACAAATGTTTTTGGTATCAACTCTCTTCAACCAAGTGATACGAGTTGCACAAAGGTTCCCTTGTTTATCTTAACATAAACTCCTTTGCCAGGTTCCAAGATATATCTTATATTCAATCACCCAAAGGCAATCGTTAAGATTAAGCCAATCAATACCTTTAATCACATGGAAACGTATTAATGCCTATCTTCCTCAATTAATCAATCCAATCTTCCACAAGGATAAACCGATTATTAATTGGATCCACTTTTTCCCAAACAAGTACTGTGCACACCAAAGATTATAAAAACCAAGTCAGAAATCTTCAATATCTTCTTTGTCTTCAAATCTTCTTAGATCTTCAATAAACACCTGCACACAACTACTTGAATCTCTTGTGATCAATCACACACAGAACGGAGTCTGTTAACAATAGATTATCACAAGATCGTCTTTAGATCTAACAACAGTCTAAAGATCCCTGTTGAAACCTTGAACTAGTTTGAGTGAATCTTATATCAGAATAGAAGATTCTCAAGCATAAACAAACTAGGTACAATGAAAGTTCAACCACCGTTAGTCAATCAAATTAATACGAAAACTAAAGATAAACCACAATATCTAGTTTCCCACCAACGGGTTGCGCTAGAGCTTCTCAATCCCAGAGAAGACTTTAAATTGAGCGTCTGTAAGAGATTTCACCTAATTAGATTACTCTCCTCTCCGATAGGCGGCTTCACCAGTAACAAAGACAAAAGAGGAAGCCTATGTTACGCAGGATTAGTTTTCTAAAAATGCAAACTCAAAGTATTTATAGACAAGGAAGTTTGGATACCAAGGAATTTCCAAAATCGAAAATATTTTCAAGATATTTTTCCATATTAACCCAAATTAGGTTTTCATAATTCCTGTGAATGCACTGTCCAAAAATAATGATCAAAATCTCCTTGGAAAATCTTTAATTAGCAAATGCACATTACTAATTCTTATTTTCCGTATATAATTAAAAACCCTTAATTAAAAAGATTCTTAACTTATTTAAATTCGATCTTGGGATTTACTTCCTTCTTGGCCGTTAAGGAATATCTTTAAACAATATAGAATAAGCATTAATGCACCGTGTTCAAAGTGTGTCGACATCTTACTCTTGCAAGCCCTTTTTCATACTTGCTCTCTTGAAACCGATTTACCACGCTTCCAAACAAGTTTAGAATTGGTTCATATGACTTTCAAGAACTATGTGATTAATCAAGTAACACTCAATCACAACTCATGGGTTTACGGTTCTACCAAAACAAGTTTCGGTTCTACCTCCATGTGAGTATTGTTCATAGTTACACTAGCTTACCAAAGATACGGCTGACTAGGTACTAGGATCGGTTCCCCACATATATTTGGTATCTAAATTGTATGCACTGCACATGTCCATAGGATCGGTTCCCCTTTCTTCCATAAACCTTGTTGCACCTCATACAAGGATCGATTCCCCTTGTGATGCACTGCACCTCTTACTAGGATCGGTTTCCCTTCTCCCAGTAATAAGTTCAGACACTCACAACCCGATCATACCCCAGGTGATTACTTAAGATCGGTTTCACTAATAAAAGTCATACTAATACATAAGTCAGGCCTCATGTGAATAGTTTTACCAAGAACACAAACAAGTCATGAGCGGTTATACTAATCACACATATTGGTCGTTCATAAGATATGCAATGAATAACAGCCCCAATAACGCCTGGCGAATTCCTTTTCGGTTTACAACACATATCATGAACTTACTTCCTTAGAACACGTGTAAACATTGTTTCCCTAGGATGAAATCCTCAACTCATACCCATACATAATCACAATAGCATTCGTACGATTATGTCGATGTCTTATATACAAAGTTTAATGGTTAAGCAAGAAACTTCATATTGTATTCCTTAATACTATGTATATCTAGAGTGTTCATGCTTCGTAGTTTTATGTTTTCAATATGCACGACTTGAAAGATACGTTAGGAAATGAAACAGTTCAAGTCAAATATCACTAACCTCAAGTGGAAGGATGGTGTTGTGGTTATAGATCCGTTCTTCTTCACTTCTTTAAGTCTTCGCAATACTTGTAATGTCTCACCCTAATACTTTTAAGATAACTTATACGAAGTTGACTCTAGTCCATCTAAATCAAGCGACTCTTAAATGAGTTTTGGATCACTAAAATATGACTACCAAAATTGACATACCAACGCTTGGTGGGTTCAATCGAGCAATGCTCTAACAAATAGGCACGGGACCGACCACGGCTAGGAAACGGGACCGGCCACGGCTAGGGCACGGGACCGGCCATGGCTAGGGCACGGGACCGGCCACGGCTAGGGCACGGGACCGGCCACAGCTAGGGCATGGCCGTCCGGCCGGTAGGCTCGGCCCCTGGGCGCCTCTTATTATTTTATTATTATTTGTTGCTTTCTCCTATTTTGCGTAGGATTCCCCATCTGTTCATATTTTTGGATGCTCGTTTGTGCATACGGGTGCTCAGTCGTGCATCATTATCGAGTACACTTACACCATTTTTGTGGGGATTACTCAGTGATGATCCAGATGCCCGATGGTTGAGTATTTATTGCTAATTCATGAAATTCATTGTAGAATAATTCATGAAACGGAACAATAAAATGAGTAGTTATTTATTATCAATTCATAGGATCAGCCGTGGATTCGACCATGAACTCGGAATAATAAAACAGGTATTACCATTCCATGGGATCTTGGATTTGACCATAGAATCAGAGTAATAACGTTATCTATTATCATTCCATGAGATTAGCAGTCAATTCGATCATGAAATTGGAATAATGAGATAAGATAGTAGTTTATTTCCATGCCGTGAGATCAAGTCGTAGATTCGACCATGGAATAGGAGCAATTTTTATTGCCATTACATGGGATCAGGTCGTGGATTCAACCATGGACTAGGAGAAATAATAGATCATTCTGGGAATTCAGTGGACAATGTCACGGAAGAATTAATCTAATATAGAAAATATATTAGCCAGTTAAAGCGTCACATCCATTCTGAATGGTGCATAGTCAGGGAGTCACGGGTATTGTTTACGACCTGAAGGCGTTACTGCTCTCAATCTGCGGAGAACCGCCTGAATCTACGCACGGTATATCTACATAGTCAGGAAACGGTGAGTGTCACCGGCGTCCTGAAGGCGTCCGCCTCCCAACTATTCTTTTATGTGGAGGGGGGTATCTCTCCTGCAGTCGGGGAACAGTGAGTGTCACCGACATCCTGAATGCGTTAAGCTCTCAATCTACGGAGAACCTCCCAATTATGTTATTCTGCATAGAGGGCATGATGAAATGCTAGGGATCGAATCACTCAGCTAGTGGGGCTTTTCAAAAACATGTTCATCATGGCTTCGTAAAATATGAATCGTTGCATGCCTGAAAGCCGTGTCGAAACATGCCTCATGATTTTAAGGTTTTTCCCTTTGTTGAAAATCCACCATCAACACTCTTGTATTTGATAAAGACTCACAAATTTCTATTTGTTTGAGTATAGATCAAATCGAGAGATAGCGATATTAACTCCTTGATATACTTTTTATTAAGATTGAGTCTGACTATCTAGTTGATTCTCTTAAAAGTATATTCGAGTTAGTCCATACAGATTGCTAATCGAAATATTGGGTGAGGTTGTTAGACCCCCGCATTTTCAGTATGTCGGCCGGTCTCAAAGCAGTGTCATTATTCGCAAGAAGTCCCAAGTCAACTTCCTTCATAGCCAGCACACCCGCACGGTAACATATGTCTGCAATAGTATCTCGCACCAAATCATGTCTAAATTTAAGCCCAACTTCATTCGCACAATGCAGGGCATGATCACCAAAATATCCATATCTCTTTTTTTTAAAGGACAAGCGTCATCCACTTCGAAAGGAGGGATCCCTAATCTGTATCGGAGAATTGTACTGAACTGCCTAGCTCCAATATGTTGATTAAGCCCATCAATAGGAATCGCCATCAGAAAATCCCAGGCATGTTTTATTTGGTTGCAGTGCCATAGAACAGAATCACGCTCCGTCATAGCATAACTGGTGGGTATGTTTTCCTTCACTACATCAAAGTAAATAGTTGCCAAGGAGTTCATGGAATGGGTGGCCAAATTACTATACCAAAGAGGAGAAACAGCAGCACACAGTGAGTTGAAGGAATCCAAAGATCGCTGAAGAGCTGGGCCACTTCCACTGACACCGGCATTCCTCAAAATCGTGGACTGCAACTCTAGGGCCTGTAAACAAGAAGCAAGAACATAATATTATTTGGTATCCTGCATTGTATACACACCTAGACCGCCGTGTTTCAATGGCAAGGTAAAAATCCTTTGTTGAATGAGTCTGTAGCCAAGGCTATCTCTAGTGATGACGTGTATAAGGAATTAAAACAGACGAGCGTCAAATAAGTCTTGCGCTTCTTGTAAAAAATCAGGTCTATTTGTTCTCAAGGCGAAATAAAGTCTCGATACACTGGTGCAATTTCAAAACAAAAATAATTCATATTGAGGGTCTTCTAATTTTTCCACAGCATCAATGAGAGCCATAGTCTTGCGCACCCTATTAACAACCAAATCCTTGTTGAATCGAGCGTCAAGGCTGACCGGACTACCCAAAAGTTTCACTCCCTTAGTTGGCCTACTGATATTAGTAGGGAAAACACCTAGAACCAGAGCTCTAGGGTCTGGAGTGGGCCAAAACAATTCTGTCTTGGCAATATTCAAATGCAAACCCCTTTCAATCCCATAATATTGAATGATCTTCAAAGCCTTTGCAACCATTAAAGGATCTCCAATCAAGGTACCATCATCCAAGTACCAGGCAACTCAAGCTCACATTGCACGACAATTTGTTTAACCAAGGGGTGAACAGTAAGAGCAAACAACAAAGGCCCTAAAGGATCACCTTGTTTTACACCCTGGGAAGAGGCGAGAACATGATCCATGTAATATAAACGTGCCGGAGATACGTAACAGAATTCAACCCATCGAGAAATCGAATGGCACAAATTACGTACCTCAGAAAGCATGGCTGACCGGTCAATGAGATTAAATGCATTCGAAAAATCTATCAATAACATGGAAAGATTGTCTGAATCGCCTTTCTCCTCCATCATACGGTTAACAACATGTAGGATCGCCTCTCCACCATATTTGGCACCCACTCCAAACTGATAATCCCTTAAATAAGCACTGATTTCCTTGCCAACATGCGTTGCGGCGCACTTGGAGACAAGTCTTCTCCATATTATACCCACTGCAATAGGACGCAAGCCCCCATCCAGCTTCATCAAGGGAGTGAGAGGTGCAATTGCTACAAACTCCCCCAAAACAGGTGGACACAAGTCGAAAAGCCATATGTTAAGTACCTCTGTGATGGCTGTAAGTAACTCTTCCGAAATGGCAGTTGCGGAGCCACTAATGGCATCTAAAAGATGTTACTCCCTGAACCCATATCTCCCACAAGAAGTTCCCTTAGGGAAGCTCTTAAGTCGACCCAAAACAAGCTCGGTAGAAGCCGTCATAGCCTCTTGCGTAACGGGGGTGGACGGAATCTGTGGTGGAGCTGCTAACGGATGTTTATTCTGAAGTGCTTTCAAGGTACCTTTAGTGTTAGGAGCAACTCCACTTGAAGTGAGGGTGCGAATTGCCGCCACATAAATACCATTTCTAAGTTTTCCTGTACACGGCCGTAGATTAGTAGCCTCTTGACTTTCCGGTTTGGTATTTTTCTTCTTTTCCCGTAGTTGTTGTACAATCTGGTGTTCATCCAGAACGAACTGAATCAGTCTCATGCAACCATCAGCTTCTTCCCCCTGATTCAAGGACATATGAATGGACCTAATTTGCAGTTTTTTTCTGGTAGAAGCTTTCTCTTCTTGGTTATTTTGTGGAAAGTACATATGGAGAATGCACACAGGAAATAACAAGAGATGAATCCAGGGAATCAGTTCTTTGGGTGAAGCGACGACTTTCTGGAGCACCGTTTTGAAAGTACGCGCGAAGTGGAGCCTGCACTTGTTAGGAATACTAGAAACAGTGGGATATTGGCCTGAAAACCCATATTTAGAAGCTCTAAACTTACAGTAGGTAGGGATATTTCGTTAGATGTGTATGTCACTGCATAGGCTAGGGCATTGGAGCTGCTAGGGTCTTCCACACCAACGACAGTAACATGAGCTGACACTACGTCCCCCTGATATAGTTTGCACTTCTTTCCCCATGCATTGATATGCATACATTGAGAGCAAAGACAGCTCTTCAAAAGCAGCAAAAATGATTCCCACGCCCTGTAAACAGCTCCATTGCTACGTATCCTCTCACGGCATCCACCTTTACCTTCCTCTTATTTGTAATGTTGATTCTTCAAATGGTTGAACAAGGAACCTCTCAACAAACCTCTCCCTCCTACACCATTCCTGCACTCATCCATGCCACAGAAAGGGCACTGGTATAGATCATCAGGCTATCAGGGGGGTTGCAGTCGAGGTATGCGATGTGAGAGCTATTGAAACTGCACAGGGAGCAGTTTTAAGCATTATGAGAAGGTCGACTGGAAAACCCTAGAAGACTGAAACCCTAAAAGAAGGTATATCACTGCACGAGATGTTGATTATGTCGAGAAAGGTATCAAAGTGTAGCTATATTGGAGGGAAATAAAGTTGAGGACCGAAGATGATGAGCAAGGATCATACAGAATCTGTTTGATCAGGTGAAAACACGCATACTGTATGATCGCCTATGAATCGCCTGGAAACGGCCCTCCGTGGAAACAAGCTGGATGGTAACCTAGTAACAAGCTGGGCTCCAACTCCTAGGGTAAAATGAAAAAATAGAGAAATAAAATAAAAGTTAGAAATATAATGTTTAAGTGTAGAATATTTTAGGGTAAAACTTGTCTTTATAAGAAAATAACAAGGTTAAAATAGAGAATCAAATTATGTGGGTCCACAGCTTCTGCTTTTCCAGTTTTAAAAGCAAGTCTACTAGTGTTGAGTAGCTTTTAAAAACAGTCATAAAATGAATGTGCTTCTCTCCAAAAGCACTTTGAAAAATATTTACCGAACACAATTTTTTATAAAAGTTTGTTACAAACTGTTTTTGGTTGAAAAAAACAATCCCATACGAGGCTTTTAAATGTTCGATCTTTTATTTTATTTTATTTTATTTTTGTATATACATAGTATTTGGTAGAGTATAAGAGCTACATTGGCAACATTGTGAACTTTTTCTCCAATATCTGAATCTGACACGGGAAGCTAACCAACCAGCTAAGAATCTTGCAAATCATGGAACTAATTTACTTGCCAATTCTGAGTTTGAGCTGCTGCTAAACTAAAGTCTGGGGCATATGCCTACCTTTTATTTCATCTCTTGCACTTGCTAACAAGGTCATGTTTTCCCTTATATAACCCATTTAAGCTGTGTTGTAAATTTGGCTTATCATTTTCAAAAAAGAAGAAAAAAAAGTTGGCTCTTGGCTTCAAAAGTAAGAAAAAAAGAGAAGAATAAAGTCAAGTTAAAAGAGGTGCAACTATGACCGAAGATGACCGAAGATGAGATTAAGCACACCATCCAACCATTTATTCTACCTTCCAAAATGAAGATAGAGACTAATGAGGAGCTTGACGGATTGGGAACTCCAATCTGTGCAAAACCTAATAGCGTTCACGATGGGACTCGAACCCACAGCGCCTTATCCATTAGGCCACGCGAACTGTTTTATAATATTCGTCCACTCTTTAATAATTTCACAGTTAGATAACAATCTGCTCAATACAGCTACAATTTTTTCACAGCAAAAGTAATTTTGATGACACCTCCACATATATATACTACTACATGATAAAAGATCTGTATGAATTCATTAAGCTTTTTCCTGCTGAGTGAAACAAAATGGAAATGTCTATCTAATTTTAACATACATAGGTATAGTAGGTTTTAATTTTGATCTGTATAGAATTTTCTTCTTCTTAAAAGTGTTGTTAGTTACGATTAGCTGTATTTTCCCAGGTTCATTAATGTAATACGAGCTCCTAACAGTTGCTGACATTTTCCTTTCCGACTGGATTACAATATTATACGACCCTTCATCATCTGGAATGAATTCTTCTTGGTATGTCGCGTCCCATCCAACCACTGTTATATCCCATACAATTGTCACCCCCGGCTGATCATCAAGCACAAAAGCGTGAAAAAATGTACAAACATCGCGATAACGCATTGCATGAAAAATGTTTTTTAAGTCATTAAGAACTAAAATTTCATGACGTTGTGTATATTTATATACCTCACTGATGGGGAATTTGATTGTTTCAATGGTGCCTCCTTCAACAGTCGCTTCGGAAACTTGATCAGAAGGCGTAAATTCTTGGTCATTTTTTCTCTTTAGTCCACCATATTGTACTGGGATGTATTCAGGTGCTATATATCTGATTTGAAAAAAAGGAATAACTTGTGAAGTTGATCGAACAAAAAGAAATTCAATATTATGGATGAGACTTAGTCGTTAGTGTATAGGAAGGATATTTATTTCTTACTTCAGAAGGGTTTTTGCAACTTTAGATGGTCGGGCAAATATGAATTTGTTTTTCATTCTTTGAGTTAGCATTGGTGATGATAAAGCATGGTAAGCATAGTACCAAAATGGAACATTTATATAAATCTGCAAGCTTCAAACAAACATAACTCATACTGATAGCAACATTTGTTTGTATCATATTAAAATGAGAAAAGGAACCCTTACATTTCGAGCAACGATTTCAGGGTACTTGTCTTGAAGCAATGTGATTGCTTTCTTGCTAGCAGAATGCAATTCCTTCATGTCTGGTCCCGGAGAAGCATTTAAGTCCGTAATGTGAACAATAGAATTTATTCCACCATCCTTAAAATTCAAATTCTCAATTCCCCTTTCAATGCATTGCACCCTCCATCTTACGAACTTATCCGAATTATTATCCACACACCCAAACATACTTTGATATATATCTTTATCTTTAAATGCTCCATAAACAATATAAGACAATGGCTGCCCTTGCTTATCTGAACCATCCAAGAAAGCAACATTTTTCAGATCACGTCCAAAATCCTCTTCAACAATTCCGTCAGTGCCGAATTCCCTCCTCCATATTAATGTTTTTTGAAGCAATTCGAATGCCTCCAAAACTTTGAAATCTCGAGCTCGTAAGAACTTCAGGAGGATAACATCCGTACCTTCGTGATCTTCACTAGGCAATAAAGGAACTCCCCATAGAGAAATGTCTCTCTTGTCTATAACATCTTCTCGCAAATCGGCTTTAGAATGACATTTGTCAATCTTTCTGGTGATATACATATTATCGAAAAGATCATTTGCCTGCATCGACTTTTCTACGGTCGCGCTAGGCGTCGCGCTAATTCCTCGCCACTTTCACGCACGATGAGGTGGAGCAATGATGTGGCAGGTGATTAAGATTTTATTCATTCCACGTTTCAGTTATAAGAGAGAGAAATAAATACAGTTTACTGAAACAAAAAGCCTCTGCAACTTTCTATGTTCATCTTCAATCCGTCTTTCAACAACAAAATTAATTGAAGAATTCGATTTCCTTTCATCGAAAAAAGATAGAAAAAATAGAGTTGGGTTTTGTTCCGATTTTTAGGACGATATTGGGATTGCTTCAGGAAATAGATGCAATTGGGGTGATGCTTTAGAATTTTCAGATTTTTGTGTTCTAAATGCTTTCATATTGATTTATCGATGCTTCAATTCGTAAGGTATGGTAATTTTAAGCTATTAATTTCTTTTTTTGTATTGTTATGAACAATCGTCAACAAAACTTGTAGCCTAGCTAAATTTGGGTGAGTCGGTATCTTGAGAAGTGGGTATGTTGGATTCTGTGTACATTGGTTGATAATTGGTTTGTAGATTGTTAATATCTTTCCAACGTTTTGGAGATTTAAAGAAACAAAATCAATTAATACTTCAACTATGAGTAAATGACAACATGTAGCTAACTTGTTTGATAATTTGCTTCTGAGAGCTGAAAACAGTTTTAAGGAAGGATGCAAGAGCAGGTATCTCTGCGTTTGATGAAAGTAAAAGGTGCGGAAAGATTTAGGGAAGTATCTAACACTAAATAGAAAGAAGAAAAAGTAAAGATGCATACACATTGGTGAAGTGCAGCAGTGTACAACTGGTGAAAGTGATCATTGGATGTGTAATTCTCTTACTAGCAAATGACAATATACTGATTGTAATCTATGTCTACTGTTAAATACAATTTTCTGCTACTGTTAAACATTTCTGGATTCATATGAGCATTTTGATTGCAGAGATATATAAGAAAATTTAAGAGGCATAAGCTTACATATTCATTCAAAAATAAAAGAAGTTCACAGTATTATTACAAAATAAAACTTCTCAATATTCTCTTACTGTAAAAGTCAGTAAAAGTTGTTGCATTTGCTTTTCAATTGGATTTCCAGTAATGGCTTCGATTGATCTTGAGAATGAATCGGCATCAGCTATCAACTCCTTTTCAATTTTTTTCCTTAATGCTTGTTCATGCTGCTCTACAAATTGTTTCAAACTTGTTTTTGCATTGACGAATCCATCAAAGAAAGCATTCATGCTTTCGCTACGCTGCGTTGACGACATCCCAGCCCAAAATGTATTCTTTAGGAAACATGGTATCCATCTCTGTTTCTCATCATATAGTTTTTTTAACCACTTGTTTTCCTCCAAACTATATGTTTTCAACATATTTTCCCAAGCTTCTTCAAACTGGGCAGGAGTTTGTGTATCAT
The DNA here is from genome assembly GCA_023529315.1 of Papaver bracteatum. Classification (NCBI taxonomy): domain Eukaryota; kingdom Viridiplantae; phylum Streptophyta; class Magnoliopsida; order Ranunculales; family Papaveraceae; genus Papaver; species Papaver bracteatum. The sequence goes on along the minus strand of JAJJWX010004691.1, from coordinate 1,939,660 downwards.
TAATTATTTCTTGCAAATCAAGTATTATATCATCTTTTTCTCTATATCTGCCAAACTTTTCTGGAGCCTTTTTCAGAATATGCCATAAACACCACCTATGCCTAGCTCTTGGAAACACAGTCTTTATCGCCTTTTTCATCGCCCCACATTGATCAGTTATAATTGCTTGTGGAGGAACCCCAGACATGCATTTTAACCATTCTGTGAACAACCATTCATATGTTTCTTCTCGTTCATTTGCAAGTAACCCACAACCAAGCAATATAGATTGTCCGTGGTGATTGACACCAACAAAAGGGGTAAATGGCATGTTGTACTTGTTTACTAGGTAAGTGGCATCAAATGAAACAACATCGCCAAATTCTTTATATGCTTCTACACTCCAAGCATCTGCCCAAAATACATTTTTCAACTGCCCATCTTCATCTATGTCCACCTTGAAATAAAAGTTAGAATTCTCTTTGCTCTTCCTAGAAAAATAATTCCATATAGCTTGTGCATCTCCATCCCCAAGTCTTAGTTTCCTTAGTTCTTGAACTGCATTTCTTATATCCCTTTCACTACACCCGACATGAGGAATTCCTCCATGCTCGTTTGACAAATATTAAAAGGTTTTAGCAGCCTTAATTCCTGATTGATCATTGTTTGCTATCCTATGTTTAACATGTGGACTAATAAACCTATGACAACGATAATGTCTAGCATTCTTAACATTAATAGGATGATTGTGCTTAACAAAGAATTAAGATACCTCCCATTTGTCGTCGTTATTCAATCTTGCAGTAACTGAAGCTAAGCACCCACACCTGTACGTCTTGCTAGGTCTTGCAGGTTTGAAAGATCTGGATTTGAACTTTCCTTGTCGATTACATGAATAAGTGACACTTCTAAGAATTTCATATGTATTCTTTCGTTGGGTTTTCTTCCTCATAGCAAAACCCAATGATTTTGCATATTTTCTATATGCTTCAGCTACCTCAAGAGGTGTATCAAAAATCTTACCAATGCAGATTTCAGGATTCTCATCGTATTCCTCGTCCTCATACTCCGCATCATTCTCACTACTCTCGTCGAGCTCGTCTGCATTATAATCAGCATCCTCATCCTCCTCCTCATACAAATCAGTGTTAATGTCATCAACATTTACTTCTCTATTTTCCATAACCATCTATCGACAACCACAAAATTAAGACAAATTAGTATTGCTCTTTTCCCTCTTAATACAATAAGAAGCAACACAAAGATTTTCAGATAAATTTAAAACCAAAATCCAAAAAGATTTTAACAAATCAACTAAAAATCTCAGATTTCACAATATAAATAACCAAACAAAATGTTACGATTTGAGAAAATTAGGCAACAAAAAAAACATATGATATGAGAAACTTACATTATTGTTCGTATTAAATTGGAGAAAAATTAAAGAAATCTGCTACTGAATTTGCTTTGTATTATGTTTTTGTTGTCCTAACTCCTTGAGTTTTGACTTTTGAGGAGAAATTTTCGCGCAGTTTTGATGTTCTCGAGGGAAACTGAGATTCACTTTAATTTGAATTTTAGATAAACGGCTGAGATTTAGATTTACTTTCTCTCTATCTAACCTACTCATAAGTGACGTGTTAAGGTCAAAAACTCCACATCGTTGCTGCCACGATGGAAGGCGTGAAAGGCGCGTGAATTAAGCGCGTTTTGTAACATTTTCCACTTTTCTAACCTTAAGCGAAATTCTATTAAAGCCATCTTGGCATATGGTTTCAACTTTCAACTTTTTATCGGGTCCATGAACACTACCCTCTTCGACAGTAATATTCCGGTCCTGATTTTCCATCATTGCTTCCTTGGATCAAAGCTCCGGCTGGGGTAAGGCTGGGGTAAGCACCGACCCAAAGAAATGGGTCAGATTCCGTGGAGTTCAGGAACCATTTCCAGGCAGGGTTACCCTCTCTAGTTTTCTCATTTTTCATCTTGAATGGTAAATCCATCTCCAACAATTTTGATGAGATAATGACGCCAGCAGGTAACACTGAAATTCTGTTGAAATAATCAAATTTCTTGGAAGTCGATGAGATAAATGATCAACTAGTGGTTTACGGAGAAGAAAGGTTGAAAGGGATTCAAAAATAGGCTAATCTAAATATAAATCCCTAACAAACAGAATGATTACTGACTTTTGTATTACGTCTTCCTACTTAATTGGAAATCACCTAATCAGACACCAAAAAGACTTTTCATCCGTTAAGAACATCGGGCACACGTACTAGAGATGAATTAGCAAGATTTTACACATTGGTAAGAAATGGGATCCACAAGCAATCCTTCAGAAGAAAAAAAAACACCAAATAATAACATAATTGAACCCTATTTACATTAACAGTGGTTATTGAGCTTTTTCTTTGCAGCAGCCAGGCTCTAGTTTAAACTTACCCAAGCTATAGTCAGCTAGACATGACAGGGTCACCTACTCTCGATATTTAGTGAGGTCGAACGTTAGCGTCCTCGAGCAACTGCAAAAAGGAATTACACAGGTTAGTGTATAAGAACAGTGGGCTAAGGGGGAAGAATTGTAACAGTATACGTAGAGCATAAATGTGTGATTTTGTACCCTCTTTCGGAGTCCCTGTAAACCCCAACCAATGCTTGGGCCTTATCGTAAAAGGTATCCTTGAGAGAGATGACAATACTCTGGAATCCATTCCCACCTTCAGAGTCCTCTTGATTACTACTATCACTACGTCTAACACTATTCTCGCATGATTTCGACCTGATGAAGCCAGCAACCTTGGCAACATTCAAATTATCCAATGCAGCATCAACCTCGTCCAAGATGAAAAATGGAGAAGGCTTGTAGCTAAACCAACAGAGAGAAATATTCAGATGAGCAAAAATCTCTATGTATTCCCACATAAATTACAGGGGGTAACATCTTTCCGAGTCTTCAATGTATTTATTAAGATGCTTCGGTCAATCAAGTAGCGCTGACCGGTGGGTTTACTTTACTAAACAAAAAAAACATAGAAAACTAACTGTTATATATTTTGTACATTACCTGTGAATAGAGAAAAGCAATGCAAGTGCTGCGACAGTCTTCTCCCCACCAGATAGTTGTTCCATGTCACGAAAACGCTTTGTTGGGGGCATGGCTGTGTACTTGATGCCATGTAAGAAAGGATCGTCCTCATTTTCCAGATTTAGATACGCAGTTCCACCAAGCTGATGTGTGCTACTTTTTGTAAGTTGCTTGTAAATCTTGTCAATGTTACTGGAGATGTGGTTGAAAGCTTCTGTAAAAAGCTCATACCTGTATAGTCAAGTACATTTCTGAAGTGTTATTTTTTTTAAGAGATTGTCAAGTAAATTGATACATTTTCAAACGTGTATTTACTATTTAGATATGCTGAGATACATCACACAGTTCAAATTTACTACACAAATTGGGTGGCAGTCATCAGCATCCTGTGAAACGTAAAAAGAGTAAAAAGACTTGATTAGATTAATGCTACAATAAAAAGAAATTTACCTTCTTTGTTTGATAGCATTGTACCTATCAGTGATCTCCTTTTCTTCTTTCCTAGCAGCCTCAAACTCTTCAACCACTTCTCTTTCCTTCTCTTGAAGAGCTACATATTGGTCCAGTGCCTTTAAATTGGGAGCTGTTCGTTCAATTTCTGAGACTAAGTTATCCATTTTGTGTTTAAATTCTAAATCAAGCTTATCCCTCTCTGATGGGCGCAGCTCTTGCTGATGTGATCTGCTTAGCTGGCTATAGTCAAAAACAGGTGACTGCATAGATGATCCTGTTTCCATTGGGTCATCCACAATAGGAAGTTCTATCTGCTCTAGTTCACATTTTTCTATTATTTCTTGCCTCTGTGAATGTAATTGTTCAATCTGCGTCTCCTGTGATACCAGAGATATAATTCATAAATATTTTGTGTTTCGTGGAGGCAATTTCAGAGAGATAAATAAAAATTCCATAAAATATAACCTTCAGATTTATCCGAGATTTGGATTCCCCTATTCTTGTCAAAATGCTAGACCGTTGCTTCTTCATTTTCTGCATGGCCTTCTCACACACATCCAACTGGGACTTCAACTCTATATTTAAACAAACAACCATATTTGCAAGCCAAATTTAAAAAAAAAAAAAAAAACTGTGGAAAAAATTCTAAATACCCAGGAAATTGGTACACCTGCAGAATACTAAGTAAAGCAAAAACAACTTCCATCTGACAATCAGAACAATAGATAGGAGAGTGAGACTTATCAGAGTAATATGACCTCCATTGTTAAATCTGTCCTTGAACACTGGAACCATTAATACAGCATACACCCTTCCAACTCCTAGAACTGATAACATTTGTGAATATGAATAATAAATATTACCTTGAACTTCTGTATTCAATTGGTCTATCTCACTGGTATACTTCTCAGTGCCTTGTTTGTCTTTCTCCTCTTTTGTCTGTATCCGTTTTAGCTCTTTGTCCAAAGAGTCGAGATTAGATTCTAGCTCCCTGATCCGTGAGTCCATGTCCCTCTTCTGCTCATACTCCAATCTGGTTAAAAAAATTGAAGCTGACTGTCAGCTTATGCCTACAATAGATGAACAATAACCTATTATAGCACCACCTATGTTCTAGCAGCCTGTGAGGCTTTTTTTGGGGTTAAGGATCTATCCTTTTTATATAAAAAAGCTTGTCAACGTGACGGCAAGTAATTCTTCAGATAGATTATAAGCTTATGTAACAGAAATTGGGATTAACATGATAAGAATAATAAACTCATAGATCAAACAAACTTACTGAGACTTCAACTTCGACATCTGGTTACTCATGCTGATCCTTTCTTCAGCTGTTTGCTGTGCACGCTTGAGCTGGCTCTCTTCATATTCACGGATATTGTTCACTCCCACAGATTTACTAAATTCATCATAAATGCGATCCACAATCACATTAATCCTGTTTTCAAGCTTCTCTATCTCTTTCTTCCTTTTCTCAGTTTGGTTTTGCAACTGCAGTTGAAGTAGCAAAACAATCCAAGTCAGTAGGATTTCTATGTAATCTCAGTGCTAAGAGCTAGAAAATAAAGTAACGATAAAACAGGCATCATTAAACCACCTTTCGAAGTTCAGGCTCAATCCTACTAATTTCTTCTTTAACATTAAGCTTTTCCTGCTTGAGCTTTGCAAGCTTGTCCTTAATGTCCACCTGCAGCAGCACACTCCATTTAAACACGCATAGCAGATATTCCGATTGTTATCAGAATATCAGAGACTCCAATTGTTATCAATACTTCACAAGACAATAACAAGAGTACGAATCAATCTATAGCTGTAGTAGCAACCTAACATGCTAGAGAGTTGACAAAACTGCAGTAGACCTAAGCTCAAATGTTGTGACCAACTCATACTCAATTTATATTAATCTAACGCTTCAAACTTTCATGGGCCAAACTAAGAACATAAAGCTTAAATTCATTGTCTCCACCTATTGTCCAGTGGGATTATGCAATTTTAAGAATTCAGTTACCTTCTCGATTTCTGAGTACTGGATCTTCTTATCAAGACCAGAGATTTTTCCAGACGCCTCAGACTCTTTCATCTGCATTTCTCTGATAGATCCAAGGCTTTCCATCTCCAACTCATACCGTTCTTTGGTTTTCTTGATATCTGTGAAATCAATAAATTAAAGCTAGAACTTACATGCTTACCATTTAGAAACTTAACTTTAACTAAACAACTAAACAATAGGAAGTTGTGACCTCCAATTGCTTTATCATCCCACTGCTTTGACCTAGCCTCCATCCCGCCACTAATCCCACCAGTCATTGTACCTGACTTGGTTAGAAGAATCCCATCGACAGTCACCACTGCAAAGCACAATCAACAAAAATTAGCTTGAAAGCAAATCAAAAACTGGATACTGGAGATCATTGAGCAGAAAATAAGCATTACCCTTGTACCTCTCCCTGCTCCAGCTAAGATCCTTCGCTTCTTCAAGCTTGTCGCAAACCAGAGTATTTCCCACTGCATATAATATAGCCCTCTCCAAGGATGGATCGAATGTATGATAGTTAAGCTTACAAAGATAATTAACTTACATCACAATATGAAGGACAACCATTTCTAAAGATAAGTGAACAGACTGAGGAGCCTACAAATGCATAAATTCATGCCGGCCAAGAGAAGTGTGCCATTATAAGCATCGGCACAAGCTATGCAAAAAAAGGATATTGAATAACATCAAAGATCAGCTTTGCAGTTCCGCCCAAAGTTCTCAACTTCTCACTAACTGGTTTCACACGAACTGACTGTAGAGGTATAAAAGTCTGAGGGGGAAGCTGCTGTTGCTTCAGGTACTGCAAAAAGGAAATAGATTGTTTACCCACATGAATATCAAATGCAAGAACCATGACCTAAATTATAACAATGAATAGTTTGATCAATAAAGATCTAACACAGTCAACAACATCTGCAACCTGCATTTGGGCGTGCTATCTTAGATTCTTTGTAGGAACAGTTAAATAGACTATCCTGATGAAACTTTGACTCAACGAGAACTCCAAGTCATACTGTCGTACATCGAGTATCCTAGATTCTAAGTGAAGAGGACAAACAGTCCTTATGTGTACAGATAACACATAACAATGTGTGTGGCAAGAGAATCTATAAAACTAGAAATAAAAACATCCAAGTATCCATCTATTTTCTAGTTAGAAAATACATACACAACAATGTGTGTGGCAATAGAATCTATAAAACTAGAAATAAAAACATCCAAGTATCCATCTTATACTCCACCACATAAAGACTACCGAGGCAGAATTGTGATGGAAGCAGCACTTAAAAGTAAGAAAGGCCAAATACAAACTAACAAAGATGCTGCATACCTTAATACATTCTTTTCCTGTATGTTCATCCTCAACCACGACAGCATCCATAAATCTACCCATGGCAACAGTAACAGCAAGGTTATACTTGACTTGGGTAGGTCTACAAAGATCAGTTATGCGACCATGGACTCCAGGAAAAAGGCGCTTGAGAGTCCCGACTGCTTGAGACAATCTTACATCGCGTTCATTTTCGTACTTATCGGCCTTTAAATCACGCAACTTTTTTTCTACTTCACTAATTTTTACCTTCAACGATTCATATTTATTCCTGCAATATGAAGTTGTTACTCTTTGAGTGACCGAGAGAAAAGATATATTCTTACTACAACAGAAGTCCTAACAAATCTATAGAGAAAAGAAAGAGACAAGTGATAGATTCTTAGCAGCTTATTTTGTTTCTACTTTACAGGTGGGTGCACAATACTCCGGTCATGCAGCCATGAAAAGTTGTATGACCAACTAAACCATCCCTAGACCAAGCAACACAAAGGCCTGCATTACGGGGAGTATGTGCATTCACCGTAAGAAGGTGCACAGAGTATGGTATAATAATACCAGGTCATCTGAAATAAAGGAGAGTGGTGATGTTAACTAACTTGGATTCCCGATGTTCATCTTGCATCTTGTTTAAATCCCTTTTTACACTGGCACGCTCTTCCTTGTGCTTCCGTAAGGATTCCACGATCTTTTCCTGCCTTGCTTGCATTTGTTCCACCTGCGACTCCAGCTCTTGCTCGCGGGTTTTTAACTGTTGAAGATTTTCTTCCTGATTTTTCCGCGCTTCCATATCAGCGTGCTGTTGCCTATCCTGAACCTCTTTTTCTTCTCGCAATTTTGCAGTCTTCATTCCAGCTTCCTCCTTGCTGCAAAATAAACTTGTCTGTGTTGGTTTCACGCCACTTTTATGAATTAGAAACTTATATACATGCTAATGGTGAACTAGAATAATAAAGATACCATCTGCAAGCCTAGTTGTAAAGGTCATTGAGTTCCACTCATACAACCTAACCAAAAGGTTGGTCTATCTAGAATAATAAAGATACCATCTGCAAGCCTAGTTGTGAAGGTCATTGAGTTCCACTCGTACAACCTAACCAAAAGGTTGGCCTATCCCAGCGTTACAAAGCACAGCAGTAACGCGCATACATGTCTAAGAATATAAAATATAGAACTGGACAAATGAATGGGACTGCAACAAATAAGCAATTGCCAACTTTGCACAAAATTTGTAAAACACTAACTTACATCCTGTGATACTCCAGAACTTTGTTATCCTCCAGCTGAAGTTTCCCAGACCCATGTCGACTCTTTTCATGTAGGTCGTCTAGTTTTTTTGAAATCTGGTGGAAGTCGCTTTCTAGCCTTTTGATTTCTTCTCCATGCTTTCTCCGTTCTTCTTTCTTTTTCTCTAGTTCCTTCTTCCTACTTTTTATTTTTGCACTAATTCGAGATAATTCCTCCTTTGACTTCAGAAGCTCGGGTTGCTGGGAACAGGAACATTAGAATGAAAAGGTTGAAAATTACTTCCAGTGAGGAATACATATGAATGAACAGAATTAGAACCAGCTATTATCAGCAGAAAAATGATTGCTCCACTTACAGAAACTAAAATTAGACAAGCTATTTTGAGGTTAACAAACACTAAGACAGAGTGCTACTGGATACTCGTAACTCGTCAATTAGTATGCAGCAGAAATACAGGTAACTAAGAAATTGCTGCATCGCAACTACACAAAATTGCCACAGAATTTTAAACAATAAGTTTGGATGGTGTATTATATTATATCTTTTAAAGAATACCTAGAAGAACTTTGTTTTTATACTACAGAGACGAAAGACAACTGATGGTGGCGGAAAATGGCCACATCAGGTAATTAGGACAAATGTCACAACGAACAAAAACTAATCAGTGCAGAAATCTTCTGTTGGCAAGTGCTTCTCAATACTAGTCTTTCACTCATCATGCTTTTCATGGCCTATAAACAATATAATGCACAAAATCGAAGAGAATAATGATACTTGGCAAGCAACAAATATATGTATACAACTACCTAAACACTATTGCGAGAAAACAAGTTGAATATCAAGGATGTCATGCTTCTCAAGGGAACCCACCATCTTATCAAGTTTAACTTTTTTTTCAGCAATCTTTCTTTCACATAGCGTAATCGCCTTTGAGTGTCCAGATTGTTCTTTCCGCTTTTCTGCATCTTCAAGCTCATACTTCTCTTGGTCCATCATAATTTCTTCGAGGCTCTTCTTTTCTTCTTCGAGTTCGGCTTTTGTCTTCTCTGTATCCCTTTCAATATTAAGTAATTGCCATAAAAAGTGATCCTTCTTCAAAGCTTTCTGCAGACATAAGGCACCAACAAATTCGGTGATCATAAAGACATGTTTCAAAGTTCATAAAAGAGCATGTTCACATGACTAAGCACACGATAAAAATAGAATGCAACAGCCTACACCATTACGGCTAAACTATATTACCGAAATAATGGCAAAAGGTACAGCCTAAAAAAATATTGCCGCCAGAATATTCTAACTGAACTCAACAAAGTGCACCTATAGAAGTATAAGAATCGCAACAATACAAAGATAAAACAAGGTTTAGTAATAATATTAGGAATGAATACCAGTTGATCTTGTAGGCGGTTATGTTTTTCCGCCTCTTCTTTCTGTTCCTTTTTCTGCTTCCTTTCCATAACAACTGTCCGTTTCTTATTATAGACAAGTGCTGATTTTTCTTCAGCTCTGCCCTTTTGTTCCTCCAGAGCCTCATATTCTTTCTTAAGCTCATCTGAACCAGAGATATGCTCCAAAAGCCCTGTTAATTCTTTTGGATTCTTTGATGCAATTGACTCCACATCACCCTAAGTTGGTCAAGTTAGAACAAATTAATTGCTTATAAAAAATTCAAAAAACATCACCAAAATATACATTATCAGAATTGCATCATACAATGGTCCAAAATAAAAATATAAATTCAGATATAAAATATAGTGGATCTCACACCACATACCCAAGTTAGGATTATACATCATAGTGAAATAAAACAATTGCAAGAAAGGCTACACGACCCAATATTAATATAAAAATATAATACAGTAATTACAATCCACCAAGTTATAATTCATCGGAAAACAGTAAATTATACCTGAAAAACAAGGAAATTTCTTGCCTTAACTAAAATCCCAAGAGATTTTAACTTATTATTATACTCATCCCAAGTAACAACTTTCTCATCAAGTCTATATTCAGCACCACCAGCACTAGTAATAGTTCTTCTAAATTGAAGTTCAATTCCACTACTCAATTGATAGACGAGTTTTACAAAAGCTCTTCTATTCTTCTGTTCTTTTTCTTTATCGTCAAATGCATAAATCAGATCTTTCAATTGAGCACCACGTAAGTGAGCAGATTTCACACCAAGTACAAAACTAATAGCATCCATTAGATTCGATTTCCCTGCTCCATTTGGACCTATTATTGCTGTAAATTCATAAAAAGGACCAATTACTTGCAATCCTTTATATGATTTGAAGTTTTCTAACTCTAATCTAACAATCTTTCCGTGATAACTTAGTGATGGCATCTTTAACTAGGGTTTCAGTCAGGGTTCGTTAGGGTTTTGAATAATTAGTGTTAGGGGAAGAGAGCAAGGTTGAATACTTCCATGGAGTTTTCGCAGATCTGGAATCGAGATTTAAACCTAGGGTTAGGTTAAATTGAGAAGGAAGAGAGATCGTAGTGGCGGGAAGAGGAAGGGTGAGAGGAGTGAGGGACGAAAATATAAATCGAAAGAAAAAGAGGTTAAAGATAATCTTACTGTCACGACTGCAATACAGTCGACTACTCAGCACGTTTTAATTGATGGCAATTTATGGATCGGGAAGGATAGGATCAGAACTCGGCAAGTTACCCCTATTAGGAAATTTGTTGGGTGATACTGGTTGGACACGTATTTCCAAGAGAAAAATATCGTTTGGTCCTTTTTTAGGTGGGCCCATGTCTGTTTAGTCCTTTGGTCAAACGCCTTTACTGTTTGGTCCATAATTATTAAAAAATATTTAAATAGATAAAAATACCCTTTCATGCTAATTTTTTTATTTTTTTGTAAAAGTTCTTCCATGCTAAAAGAACAGACTTCATTCCCAAGAATGAAGTCCATACAAAAAACTAAAAAAAACGGACTTCATTCCCAGGAATGAAGTCCATAGAAAAACCTAAAAAACGGACTTCATTCCAGGAATGAAGTCCATAGAAAAGCCTAAAAAACGGACTTCATTCCAGGAATGAAGTCCATAGAAAAGCCTAAAAAAACAGACTTCATTCCAGGAATGAAGTCCATATAAAAACCTAAAAAAAACAGACTTCATTCCAGGAATGAAGTTCATCTTAAGCAACAGCAGCAGAAAAAGATTTTTTCTTCTTCTTCGTCATACACAGCAGCAGAAAAAATGTGTTTCTTCTTCGTCTTTTTCTTCTTCTTCTTTGTCAACAATATCAGTAGAAAATATCTTTTTCTTTTTCTTCGTCTTCGTCTTTTTCTTCTTCATCTTTTTCTTGTTCTTGGTCGACAGTAGCAGAATCTTTTTTTTTCTTCTTCTTCTTCGTCTTTTTCTTCTTCACCTTTTTCTTCTTCTTCGCCAACAACAGCAGTAATGTGTTTCTTCATATTTTTCTTCTTCATCATCATACACAGCAGCAGAAAAACCTAAAAAAATTCGTCGTTCTTCATCGTCTTCATGAGCAGCAACAGAAAAAAAGAAAGAAAAAAGGGAGGAGAGAAACTAGATCTGAAAATAGGAGGAGAGAGAAAGTAAATCTGAAAATGAGATATTTTCTTGGGTTTCTTTCTATATATATGGTCCCAAAAGGGTATTTGTGTCACTATATGATGACATTTACATCATCCATGACATCAACGTAGGACCAAACAATAATTTTTAGGACCAAACTATAATTTATATTACCAAATAGGACCAAACAGACATTTGACTGGGTCAAATGGACTAGACTTATCCTAATATAATTTTCGTAGGACCTAACGGTATCTCTTACTATTTCCAATGTAAAACCTTTCACAATTGATTGGTTTCAAAATAAAAATAAACTTCAGTCAAAAACTTCTCTCCTCTCCGGAGATATGGTCAAGCGAAAGTTAACATTGTTGGGGGAGATTTACAAATCCGAGCCGCTATGTGCAATATGAAAACTATACGAGCAATGAAACACAATGCGGAAATAACACAACTATAACGATATAAGAAGCAATCACAGAACACCGGCAATTTCGTGGAAAAATCCCTCCAAGATGAAGGGAAAAAAACCACGGGCAAATCTTCCACTATAATCAAACAATGTGTTACACACAATTCTCCCAATTTGGGGATAACAACAACTTCAAGGTGTATATAACACTTGGATAACCAATGTTCCTAATTACACTCACCACTAGGGTGGATCGACAATTCTTTCACCTAATGGTAGAAATACTAGATGAGATTCACAATAATCAATCATGAACAAAACTAGAAATACTCACAACTAGGTTTGAACAAACCTTAGAAATATCCAAGCTTGGATAGAAGGATAGGTGCACCAACTTGATGGATTATGCTCACCAAGATCTTGCCAAACACTCCCTTAGCAAACCCCTCTTCTTCCCTCAAACTTCTTCAAGAATTTCTCTCTTTTCTTCTCACTCTTTCGCATCCGCCAACACACTCTTTTTGTATGTTTTTCACGACTTGGGAAGATTGAGAAACTCATTTCTCATTTACTTAACCTAACATAGCAGCTGTTATGTTCCTCCCTCAAATGGTTAAGGGGGATACCTGCACTATTGGACCATAAGTTGTGACCAGGCCCAACAATCTCCCCCTCACGACTTATGGCGAGGCACCCATCACTCCCAACCTGCCCTGCTGCAGAAATACACATGCTTGTACTTTGGTAGCGACTTTGTCATCATATCAGAACCATTTTCAGCCTTGATTCTATACACCCACTTGTTCTTCAGAATTTTCTGGTTCTCAGGCTTATCAACCAAATTAAAAGTGTCGTTCTCATTCAAATAGCTCACCTCTTCTTTCATGGATTTCAACCACTTATGACTTTCAGGAACACTAATAGCTTCTTCATAAGACTCTGGTTCACCTGCATCTGTGAGCATCACGTACTCATGTGGTTTATACTTTGTTGAAGGTAATCTAGGCTTGTTGGATCTTCTCAACTCAGCTTCTGGTTGTTGTTGTTTCACTTCTTGCTCAACATCACCCACTGGAACATCTTCATGATTATGTTCTTGTTCTTCATTACCATTACCATCAACATCGTCATCATGTTGTTCAAGAGAAGGAACAACTGGATTTGGATCCAAGAACATGTCTTCTTGAAGCTTTGGAATTTCGATCTTCTAAAAGTCTTCGATAGTTTGGTCTTCAAGGAATACTGTATCCCTAATTTTTATAACCTTCTTATCAACTGGATCCCAAAATATGTAACCAAACTTCTCTGTTCCATAGCCAAGGAACACATATCATAAGTAGGCTCTTTGTCTCTTTGTTTATGGGTGAAAACTATTCCTGCCGATTTTGGTAATTTGGGGTGTGTGGATGAGGAATGAATCTAAACCTTAAACAAATACACTGCGTGGTGAGTGCTTGTAGATTCGAGAGATCAATCTGTGCAAGTCCGGCCTAAACCAAGAAATGGTCGTTCCAGACTTGTTTCGGTCACAAAGTGAAGGAGATGGGGTTGATATTAGGGAGGGAAGCGAAGAAGGTGTTGAGATTGTGAAGGTGTTGGCTATGGATGACTTGTATCAGAAAGCTGAACTGACTTATAGGATGCAAGCTATCAGTTTCGGTGTTTGAATACGATTGTATCAACACTTGCCTTTGTTATCTCGTCTTGTTTTGTTCTTGTGAAAAATAGGGCGGAGAACCTATTTATACAAGTCTGTTAGCCTAACCTTCGTATATCGTGGGAAGTGGAGAAAGTGGAGTGATGGAGTAGTGGAGTAGTGTGTTGGTGTCACACGACCAAGCTTGCCCACTTCTCCCATCATCACTAACCGTCCATGACTTCCTGACACGTTCTTGTGATGGCGCGTTGTGCGCTGCACTCTGTAAACCGCCAGACCAATACCCCAGTATGTATCACCCAGTTTGTGACATGATTGATGTCTTGAACGTGTGGATCATGGGACCCACAGAAAGTAGCATGTAATGCTACGTTATTTAGGAAATTGATACTTGTGAAGTATCGTGTGTATACTATGCATGTACTGAATCGAGTATAAGCATGTATGAAGCATCACTGTTTGAGAGTCTCAAAATAATCTCATGTCCAGCCTACTTCATGTGATAGTTTGGAGGTTGCGCAAACAAGTCTTCCATTGGCCGACCATATGGTGTAGTAGAGTGACGGGTGGTGATCACCATGACTCCGCACTGACCAATTAACTCCTGACCAAGGTTGTATAACCAAGCCGGTGAAGTTGGATGGACGAGATGGTCTCTGAGACACGCATCTGCGACCGTTGGTGAAATTAGGGTTTTGGAGTAGGCGCACAAGCACCAATTTTCATCTTGATCGAATCCAAGCTTGGGATACGAATTTTGGTTGGCTGACCGTACATGCATGTAGATGACATGATAGTATAAGTGCCCATACCCCATTGTCTCACGAAAGTGTGATCTGGGCCACTCAATTTATCCGGCGAAGTTGAGTGGTCGAGATCAATTTGCGACAGCAAATTGGTGCCGCAAAAGATGCATACCGTACCAACTTCGGGCATGCGTTCCAAGACGACCAGGCTTGGTCGATCTTGGCCGATTGCTCCAGTGTGTAGGTGGTAAGCTGGTGTTCACGCCTATGCCTGGACGTCCCATGAAAACATGATGTAAGCCACTCAATTTGTCTAGAGAAATCGAGCGGTTGAGATTAGTTTGAAATTTGGAAGGAGCGACCATGCATGTTGGAGGCGCGCGAACCGAGGAGAAAAAGAGAGTTCGGTCTTGGCCGATTGGGTGTAGAGATAGGTGGGCCCGAAGTGATCGTGTTGATACTTACCGGACCTGCTTATCCTATTCCTGGACAATTCGTCCGATCAGGAGAAGATGGACGCTTGTGATCGCGACATAAACCCTAATCAGGGTATTGCCGGCCGTGTGTTGTACCTAGTTTGGAGCGCACAAACTAGGACGACCAAATATAATTGGTCATGACTGATCAGTGAGGTATGTAAGTGGGCCCATGGTGATTGTGTTGACATGCTCTATGCCCTTTGAATCTACATCTGCACCCTCCATCTATACCTGCGAAGATGGATGGTTGAGACTGTTTTGCGACACATGTAATGTGCCGCAAACCCTAATTTAGGGTTTTCCGTCCATACTGCTATGGTTTGGACGTTTTGGCAAGCTAGGCCAATCTTTTGGGGAGGTCGACCATGCGGGTCCGCATTGGTTCGACAGCGGATATTCCATACCTACTTTGGGGTTATGGAATCGATCTGGGCCATCCAATCATGCTAGTGGAGTTGGATGGTCGTGATCATATCCAGACTGATACGGTCAGTCCGGATGCTCAATCGGGCTAGTATAACACACCTAGAGTGGCTCAATCGGGCTAGTATAACACACCGAGAGTTGCAGCCTGTACGGGTATTTCGTACATGTTTCATTATAATGCTTGGAGATTCGTGTTGCTCTGCTGAGAGCAACACTCAGACGTCATGCCGCATTGATAATGAGTACAGGAAATACAAGGCTAGTTGAGCTTTAATTAATAATGTTGTAAATTAACAAGGTGTTTATGGGTGCAAACTATTCCTGCTAATTTTGGTAATTGGGGGTGTGGATGAGGAATGAATATAAACCTAAAACAAATGCACTGCGCGGTGAGTGCTTGTAGATTCGAGAGATCAATCTGTGCAAGTCCGGCCTAAACCAAAAAATGGCCGTTCCATACTTGTTTCGGTCACAAAGTGAAGGAGATAGGGTTGATCTTAGGGAGGGAAGAGAAGAAGGTGTTAAGAATGTAAAGGTGTTGGCTATGCAGGACTTGTATCAGAAAGATGAACTGGCTTGCAGGATGTAAGCTATCAGTTCCGGTGTTTGAATACGATTGTATCAACACTTGCTTCTGTTGTCTGGACTTGCGTTGTTGTTGAAAATAGGTCGGACAACCTATTTTTACAAGTCCTTTAGCCTAACCTTTGTATCTCGTGGGAAGTGGAGAAAGTGGAGTGATGGAGTAGTGTGTTGGTGTCACACGACCAGGCTTGCCCACTTATCCCATCATCACTAACCGTCCATGACTTCCTGACACGTTCTTGTGATGGCGCGTTGTGCGCTGCACGCTGTAAACCGCCAGACCAATACCCCAATATGTATCCCCAGTTTGTGACATGATTGATGTCTCGAATGTTTTGGAAAACATGTAGCATGTTGTTGTAGCTTGGCAAGTCAGGCTCGGGAAGCTTGCTAGCTTGGTGACCTTCGACGATCTAGATTTTGCATCTTGAGAGGAGGGGCAACCGTTGATCGTTGCACCAGAAACCCTAATTAGCGCTCCTTACTAGAATCGTTGTAGAATTCTAGTACGGACTCGGATTTTGATGATCCGCCCCTCCATTCCATACGGAAAAGAATTTCCTATCTCCCAAGGAGGGAATATTTAGGTTTTAAGCTCGTTCGGGAGGATAAAACAGCCCGAAAGCAAAACCCAGGAAGGAAATTGATACTTGTGAAGTATCGTGTGTATACTATCAGTGCGCATTGAGTATATCCAACATGGTTTGGAAGTTTCGCATGCAAACCCTTCCTTTACCGACCACATGGTGTGGTAGAGTGGTGAATGGTGATCACCATGACTCCGCACTGACTAATTAACTCCTGACCAGGGCTATAAAACCGATCTGGTGAAGTTGGACGGATGAGATGATCTTTAAGACACTCATCTGCGACACTTGGTGGAATTAGGGTTTCGAAGGAGGTGCGCAAGCACTGATCTTCACCCTGACCGAAACCAGACTTAGGGAACTATACTAGACTGGCCGATCACACCTGCGTGTAGATGGCGTGACGATTTAGGTGTTTATACCTACCGTCCCACAAAAACGTGATTTGGGCCACTCAATTCATCCGGCGAAGTTGAGTGATCGAGATCGAATTGGAACAGAAGATTAGTTCCGCAAAAGCCGTATCCCATACCAACTTCGGGCGGGCGTTCCAAAACGACCAAGCTTGGTCGGTCTTGGTCGACTGCTCCAACATGTAGGTGGTAGGCTGGTGTTCACGCCTATGTCTTACCGTCCCATGAAAACGCGATCTAAGCCACCCAATTCTTCCGGAGAAATCGAGTGGTTGAGATTAATTTGCAGATTGGGAGGTGCGACCACGCATGTTGGAGCGGACGATTTGGGGATATCCAGGCATGGTATGCCTTGGCCGATTAGGTGAGGGGATAGACGGGTCCACGGTGGTCATGTTGACATGACCGGGCCTGCTTTGATCTAATCTCGGACCCTTCATTCGTGCCGGATAAGATGGACGCTTGTGATTCAAAACCCTAATTTTGGGTTTCAGAGTCGTGCGTCATGCTCCATTCAGGCGCACGATTTGGAATGACCAACCATGGTTGGTCCTAACCGATTATCCAGGTATGTAGGCGGGCATGCGGTGATTGTATTGACATACTCCGTGCCCTTTGAATCTACATTTGCACCCTCCATCTATACCTGCGAAGATGGATGGTTGAGGCTATTTTGCGACACATGTAATGTGCCGCAAACCCTAATTTAGGGTTTTCCATCCATACTGCTATGGTTTGGACGTTTTGGCAAGCTAGGCCAAGGGAGGCCGACCATGCGGGTTCCGCGTTGGTTCGGTAGGTATTCCATACCTGCTTGGGGGTGATGGAATCGATCTGGGCCATCCAATCCGGCTGGTGGAGTTGGATGGTCGTGATCATATCCAGACTGATACGGTCAGTCTGGATGCTCAATCGGGCTAGTATAACACACCGAGAGGGTCTCAATCGGGCTAGTATAACACACCGAGAGTTCAGCCTGTACGGGTATTTCGTACATGGTTTCATTATAATGCTTGGAGGTTCGTGTTGCTCAGCTAAGAGCAACACTCAGTCGTCATGTCGCACTGATAATGAGTACAGGAAATACAACGTTGTTGCGCATTAATTAATAATGCTGGAAATTCACAGGGTATATGGGATTGTTACTACATGCTCCAACCTGGATGAATTCCGTGTATTTTATTCACAGAATGGGATTGTTGCCACATGCTCCATTCTTGGTGAATTGATAAAGTGAAGGAGTATCCATCACTTGTTAATGGCTTTATCTTTTACAAGATGTTAGCGCACAATTTTTTGTCTTTTACAATCTTAGCCTTAAATGAAAATCCACCATCAACATTAAGTCCCCTGCCTAGCACATAATGGTTACACTATTGTGGGGTAGGCATGAGATGGTGACAGTTAAAGATAAAACTTATGAGACAAAGTTAGATGTTACCAGGAGAGACGGGTCGTCCTGTCCTTCGAGCATGTCACGTTCAAGAGATGTCCATGCGAGCGTTCCCCTAGCATGATGTCGGTCTTTGCCTGCTTTGATGGACTGTTACGTCTATTTCGTTCGTGGGGCTGCTGCGCCTGCTTGATCGAACGTGGGCTTGATATGCCTGCTTCGACAAATATGGGGCTGGTATTAAGTGGGACCCGCCGCATGCATGACTGAATGTCGACCATGTGTTTCGAATGAAAACCGGCCCTGCTGCGTGCGCCTACTTTATTCGAATACCAACCTTGTGACTTTGATCAATACCAGACTTGAAACTTGAGCAATACCGGGCTTCTGACTTGATCAACTCCGGACTTGAAACTTGGGCAGACTTGAAACTTGATCAAATCCTGACTTGAAACTTGATCCGGACTTGAAAATTGATCTGGACTTGTGGCTTGATCAACACCGGACTTGAAACTTGAGCAATACCGGACTTGTGTACTCCAACGTGAATGTGTGTTATGTCATGTGTGACTACACATCTCACACGCTTTTATACAACTACTGACTCATGTCTTTTATTGTAGAATAAAGAAAATAACTCCTGTTGAGATGTCTTCCGGGGATAATGCTGGTGCCAAGTCAGGAGGTGTTGACATCTTCAAAGATATGCTGAACATTGATGACGAGTTGTTCACCGCGTCCTTTCAACTATGTGAAAATATTTGTTCCATAAGATAACCCTTCTTCTATCGACTTCAAGGTTCTCATGCTCCGCTGGAGTCTCATGGAGGATGGATGAGACGTATGTTGAGCAATGAGTACATCAAACATAACTTGACCAGAGCGCAGGTTGTTGATGTAGCTTGAGTGTTGAAACGGCTCGAGAGGATGTTAAAGTGGCTTCTGGTGCGAACGTTGAGGTGGATCCTGGAGAGAGTGTTGAAGCAGGATTCTAAAGCGAATGTGGGTCCCGGAGAGAGCGTTGAGGCGGCTCTTGAATAGACCATTGAAGCAGATTCTGCTGGAGGGAGCGTTGAAATGGATTCCTCTTCAGTTCGATTTACCCTTGCGAATTCCATGCTTCTTGACTGAGAATCTCTCTTGTGTTGAAGAAGTCCTTGACTGACGGTGAAGGAACTTCATGCTGAGCCTCAGTCCCCAAGCGTGGTTTACATGGTTTGTTCGTAGTGGTTGTTGTCGGGCCAGGAATATCTTGGACGTTGTTTCATTATTGTGGGAGTCGTGCATGTGGTACTGGAGTTGGAGTTGGCGGTCGCGCAAGATGTTGTATCTCGGTGGTTTTCCTCTTGCTGCTTCAGGGAACTACTTACAGAAGGCTGAAGGTTGTATCGCATGTTGGTGAGATATATGCCCCAAGATCTTGTTCAACCACTGTCTGATAGAGTGACTCGCCCGGATCTTGCTCGATATGACGCGTGTACATCGTTATCTTCTTGAGGCTGCTCCCTTGAGGTATCATCTCCAGTGGAAGATTGTCGTCATAGAGCGTTGATACGTTGCACCAGCATTCTTTAAACCAAATGGCAGTATGGTATAATAAAAATTTCAGAGAGGAGTTCGAAAAGCTATCTTACTTGCGTCATGATCGTACATCCTTATCTGGTTGTAGCCGCTACATCCGTCCATGGAGGAGAACATGCCATGTCCGTTGGTTGCATCTACTAACATGTCGATGTTAGGTAGAGGAGGATCGTTTTTGGAGCAGCACCTGTTCAAGTCTCTGAAATCTATGCAGCACCTGATCTATCCATTTTCCTCGTGAACTGTAACTGTTTAACCGACTTGGATCCAGGTATGACATGTAGATGATGGGTGACCAATCTAGCATTTCTTCATATCTCCAAGAGAATATGTCCTGGTAATCTTTGAGAAGTTCCGCGAGCTTCGTGCATCTATCCGTATATAAAGTTGAGCTGATGGAGATAGGCCTAGGAGATTCCTCAACGATTTCAATCTCATCAGTTGTGGAGTTGGTGCCACCTTGCAGCTGTTGTGGAGCATCTAGCATTTGTTCTTGTGCTTCGTTGATGTTGTAGCATTCCTTTGGGTGAGAGACTGGGTAACAGTCTCCCCTGCTAATTTATAATGGCAGCATCGGTATACCGTTTTCCATTTCTGGTTACGACTCGCCACAAAAGTTCGTTCCCTCTTTGTGTGAACGTGGGTCGTGGCTTCACAAGATGGAGAAGAATGCTTCGTCAGCAAAGATGCATCGTGGGTACTAGCCCTCAATGATGCAAGCCGGTCTTCTTCCTGAATTGATGCCAACGTGGGGAATGGGATGCAACGAACTTGTCTGATTCTTTCCGCGGAGCTTCTCCCGTATGTACTGGTTTGGTTTCCCTTGAAGTCCGTCATTGTGGTAGGCTTCCGTACGACCTTGCCTGGGAGAACCTTGGATGTCCTGAGAGTCTTGAGAGTAATCACATTCGAAGATGCTCCTATGTCGATAAGGGACGTTTTGAACTCTGAATCCTTGATGCGTGCAGTGACATGTAGGGCACGGTTGGGACCTTCCTCTGGTTGATTGCAGCAAAATGTCTCCGCGCGCTGATTCTTCGAGAGGTGTGAAAGTTCGCATAAACTTTCCACTAGAGAAACCGCTTCCCGATCTACCGGCCTCTGGTTCATAGTAAAACTATTGACTTGAGGAGGATCGTTGTGAGGATCAGTCCACAGTGTAGGAGTCTCCATGACATGACTGCTCATATCTGATGTCGCTTCTTTGATCAGGTCCATGTAGGTCCGCACCGCTGAAGTACCTTATCTGATGCGTTGAATGCGTTCCTTGTTGGATTTCCGCAAATTGTTTGCCTTTTCTCTTAGATGTTCTTGTTTTTATTTGAGTGATAGTGAGGATTTCCTTTCACATTTGGAATTCGGGTTTTGAATTAATAGGTAATTGAATTGGTTTATTTTGAGATAGTTTTTGTGAATCGACTTTTCTGAAAAGTGATTATCTTAAATGGAATTTGCATCTTAGTCATGAATGATTGCACATATCATATGAAATTGCAAATGTCGTATAAAAGGGAAGCATGAAAGGAAACAGACATGGTGTTTGGTTATTGAGCCTCTTTTTCCACACGGGGATGCTCAGTCCCCAGTGAATTCTAAGATTATCTTTTTCGTAAGATTTTTGGATGTAACTTACTTGCTTTCGAGACCTCGCCTGTGTAAAACCGAAGTAGCTCCTCCAAGGAAGCCATCCGCATTGATTCCCCAGAGGAGGAAAGCTATCCTTCTGAACCAAGCTTCTCCTGAACAATGCGCTTCAAAGCGTTGCATTCACTGGTGGTGTGGTGAAGGAACCGGTGGAAATGACAATACCTCGGGTCCATTAATTCTTGATCAGTGGGTGGATGCCATACTGGAGGTAGCTCCACCTCTCCGTTTTGCACCCATGCCTCCAGTAACTCCAAAATCCACTTCATTGGGAGAGGGAAGTGCAGGTACTTCGAGTCGAGCTTTTCTTGCGTTAGTGGGCGTTGTGATGTCTCTGCATGGACCTCATATGGAGCGCATCTCGGAGATGAAGTCAGGAAGTTTGTGAGTGCCATCATATCCGCGGATCGCTTGCCTGGGTAAAGGGATGGGGAAGGTGTCGTAATATCACTGCTGAGTGATCGAATCGAACGCTCCCATCCTATGTATTCACGCGTTTGATGTATTTCTCCTTATTCAAGCATTTCTTCGCTTGGTTGAAAAGGTGATGCGGATTGGACGGTCTTCCGGGCTTCAGCAAGAGTCTTGAGATATAAATCTTCCAGCAGGGCTCCGTAGGCTGCAGGCTCCCTTTCTTTATCCGGCAGACGTCGTAGTGCTCCGGGCGAGTCCCTTCCTTTGTGGAGTTGCCTCGAGACATCATTGTCGAATGTACCATGTTGTTCATATTTCCTGAGTCTCCTGCGAGTACGCGCCCTTTTCGCTTCTCTATTGGTAAAGGTGTGATCCCTGGCTAAAGGTCCAGCTCTTCTCACACTGTCTGGGTAGATGTCTGTCGACCCTTCTCGTAATTGTGTTGTTATATCATTCAGAGAGGAATGTTTTGCCTTGTCTTCTAGCGATACCAGCTTGATTTGCCAAGACATCCTCCAACATTCTAGCTATACTTCCCATGGTATCTGAACCGCCTATGGTTTCCTGGTGAGGGTACATCGCAGGATGAAAACTGAAGAATTGAGAATTCAATTTTTTGTAACCGAGAGATCAACCTCCCACTGTGGTCGCCAATTGTTTATGGGTGAAAACTATTCCTGCTAATTTTGGTAATTGGGGGTGTGGATGAGGAATGAATTTAAACCTAAAACAAATGCACTGCGCGGTGAGTGCTTGTAGATTCGAGAGATCAATCTGTGCAAGTCCGGCCTAAACCAAAAAATGGCCGTTCCAGACTTGTTTCGGTCACAAAGTGAAGGAGATGGGGTTGATCTTAGGGAGGGAAGCGAAGAAGGTGTTGAGAATGTGAAGGTGTTGGCTATGCAGGACTTGTATCAGAAAGCTGAACTGGCTTGCAGGATGTAAGCTATCAGTTCCGGTGTTTGAATACGATTGTATCAACACTTGCTTCTGTTGTCTGGACTTGCGTTGTTGTTGAAAATAGGGCAGAGAACCTATTTATACAAGTCCTTTAGCCTAACCTTTGTATCTCGTGGGAAGTGGAGAAAGTGGAGTGATGGAGTAGTGTGTCGGTGTCACACGACCAGGCTTGCCCACTTCTCCCATCATCACTAACCGTCCATGACTTCCTGACACGTTCTTGTGATGGCGCGTTGTGCGCTGCATGCTGTAAACCGCCAGACCAATACCCCAGTATGTATCCCCCAATTTGTGACATGATTGATGTCTCGAATGTTTTGGAAAACATGTAGCATGTTGTTGTAGCTTGGCAAGTCAGGCTCGGGAAGCTTGCTAGCTTGGTGACCTTCGACGGTCGAGATTTTGCATCTTGAGAGGAGGGCCAACCGTTGATCGTTGCACCAGAAACCCTAATTAGCGCTCCTTACTAGAATCGTTGTAGAATTCTAGTACGGACTCGGATTTTGATTATCCGCCCCTCCATTCCATACGGAAAAGAATTTCCTATCTCCCAAGGAGGGAATATTTAGGTTTTAAGCTCGTTCGGGAGGATAAAACAGCCCGAAAGTAAAACCCATGAAGGAAATTGATACTTGTGAAGTATCGTGTGTATACTATGCAGGTACTGCATTGAGTATATCCAACATGGTTTGGAAGTTGCGCATGCAAACCCTTCCTTTACCGACCACATGGTGTGGTAGAGTGGTGAATGGTGATCACCATGACTCCGAACTGACTAATTAACTCCTGACCAGGGCTATATAACCGAGCTGGTGAAGTTGGACGGATGAGATGATCTTTAAGACACTCATCTGCGACACTTGGTGGAATTTGGGTTTCGAAGGAGGTGCGCAAGCACTGCTCTTCACCCTGACCGAAACCAGACTTAGGGAACTATCCTAGACTGGCCGATCACACCTGCGTGTAGATGGCGTGACGGTTTAGGCGTTTATACCTACCGTCCCACAAAAACGTGATCTATGCCACTTAATTCATCCGGCGAAGTTGAGTGATCGAGATCGAATTGAAACAGAAGATTAGTGCCGCAAAATCCGTATCCCATACCAACTTCGGGCGGGCGTTCCAAAACGACCAAGCTTGGTCGGTCTTGGTCGACTGCTCCAACATGTAGGTGGTAGGCTGGTGTTCACGCCTATGTCTTACCGTCCCATGAAAACACGATCTAAGCCACCCAATTCTTCCGGAGAAATCGAGTGGTTGAGATTAATTTGCAGCTTGGGAGGTGCGACCAAGCATGTTGGAGCGGACGATTTGGGGATATCCAGGCATGGTATGCCTTGGCCGATTAGGTGAGGGGATAGACGGATCCACGGTGGTCATGTTGACATGACCGGACCTGCTTTGATCTAATCTCGGACCCTTCATTCGTGCCGGATAAGATGGACGCTTGTGATTCAAAACCCTAATTTTGGGTTTCAGAGTCGTGCGTCATGCTCCATTCAGGCGCACGATTTGGAATGACCAACCATGGTTGGTCCTGACCGATTATTCAGGTATGTAGGCGGGCCTGCGGTGATTGTATTGACATACTCCGTGCCCTTTGAATCTACATCTGCACCCTCCATCTATACCTGCGAAGATGGATGGTTGAGGCTGTTTTGCGACACATGTAATGTGTCGCAAACCCTAATTTAGGGTTTTCCATCCATACTGATATGGTTTGGACGTTTTGGAAAGCTAGGCCAAGGGAGGCCGACCATGCGGGTTCCGCGTTGGTTCGGCAGGTATTCCACACCTGCTTGGGGGTGATGGAATCGATCTGGGCCATCCAATCAGGCTGGTGGAGTTGGATGGTCGTGATCATATCCAGACTGATACGGTCAGTCTGGATGCTCAATCGGGCTAGTATAACACACTGAGAGGGTCTCAATCGGGCTAGTATAACACACCGAGAGTTCAGCCTATACGGGTATTTCGTACATGGTTTCATTATAATGCTTGGAGGTTCGTGTTGCTCCGCTAAGAGCAACACTCAGTCGTCATGCCGCACTGATAATGAGTACAGGAACTACAACGCTGTTGCGCATTAATTAATAATGCTGGAAATTCACAGGGTATATGGGATTGTTTCTACATGCTCCAACCTGGATGAATTTCATGTATTTTATTCACAGAATGGGATTGTTTCCACATGCTCCATTCTTGGTGAATTGATAAAGTGAAGGAGTATCCATCACTTTTTAATGGCTTTATCTTTTACAAGATGTTAGCGCACAATTTTTTGTCTTTTACAATCTTAGCCTTAAATGAAAATCCACCATCAACAACAGGGTATATGGGATTTTTGCTACATGCTCCAACCTGGATGAATTTCGTGTATTTTATTCACAGAATGGGATTGTTGCCACATGCTCCATTCTAGGTGAATTAATAAAGTGGAGGAGTATCCATCACTTATTAATGGCCTTATGTTTTACAAGATGTTAGCGCATAATTTTTTGGTTTTACAATTTTACCCTTAATTGAAAATCCACCATCAACATTCTCCAAACCTTCTCTGCTACTTCTCCATCTAGCGGTCTTGAAGGTGATCGATTAATCAAGTACACAGCAGTATTCATTGCTTTACCCCAAAAATGCTTCTGCAACTTGGAATGAGATAGCATGCATCTAATTCTATCGAGAATGGTGCGGTTCATCCTCTCTGTAACACCATTATATTGTGGAGTCTTCGGTACTGATTGCTCATGACGTATACTCATGCTCTTGCAATACTCTTCAAGTGGCCCAATGTACTCTCCCCCGTTGTTAAAACGAAGGCACTTCAAGGTTCTACCTATTTCTCTTTCCACCATGCTGTGAAACATCTTGAACACAGGAACAACATCATCTTTGGTCTTGATTGCATATGACCAAAACTTCCTTGAAGCATCATCTATGAAAATAACAAGGTAAAAGGCACCACCAAGTGTTTTTACCCTTAGAGGTCCACATACATCAGAATGAACAAGATCAATAATACCAGAATTACGCTTGGGTAGAGCTTTATGAAAAGAAACTCTAGTTTATTTACCAACTAAACAATGAGTGCACTTACCCAATTGCGTACCTTTCTCCTTTGGCAGGACTTTCCTTTTGGTAAGGATTTGAATTCCCTTCTCACTAAGATGACTTAGTCTTCCATGCCGCAGGTCGGAGGTTGAATCTTTGTCAACAACATTCAACACCTTCACTTGTGTCTTATACAATGTGCCACATTTCTTGCCTCTTGCAATAACCATGGAGCCCTTGGTTAGCTTCCACTTTCCATCACCTAAGTGATTATTGTACCCTTCATTATATAACACTCCCGGTGAAATTAGATTCAAACGAAGATCTGGTACATGTCGCACATTTTTGAGAACCAATGTGCATCCAACACTGGTCTCGACCTTCACATCACCCATTCCTAAAATCTTGGAAACACCATTGTTTCCCATTCTGACTGAACCAAAATCACCAGCCTTGTAAGATATAAACACGTCTTCTCGAGGAGTAGCATGATAGGATGCACCTGAATCTACTATCCACTCTGAATCGGAATCTACAAAACTCATACAACATCATTAGAATCAGAGAATGAAGTAATATCCCTACTTGTTACCACAATTGTAACATCACTGACTTGTATGTCATTTAAATTTCTTTTCCTTGGTTCATGAATTGGCTTCCAGCATTCATTTGAATAATGATCATTCTTACAACAATCTGCGTCCTCTCTAGACTTTGATTTACTTCTTGACTTGTCACGGTCAAAAGCTTAGCCACAAGAAGGTTTCTGATCATATAACTCCTCTAACTTTGTCCACAAAGAATATGCTAGTTTCTCACTAGACACGTGATGAATAATATAATCCTCAATCCATTGTAGAACGAAACTAACAATTTTACAATTAGCAACACTCCACACTTCATCTTTTATATTCTTAGGCTTTACTCCCTTGCTCTCTATTGGACCATAGAGATCTTCACAATATAACCAATCTTTCATCTGCGCCTTCCATATCACATAGTTCTCACCGTTGAAAATAACCATTATATTACTAGTGCTAGATTCCGCCATCACAGGATTAGCTCAACCCAAAAGCTCTGATACCACTTGTTGGGGGAGACTTACAAATCTGAGACGCTATGCGTAATACGAAAATTACACGAGCAATGAAACACAATGCGGAAATAAAATAAGTATGACGATATAAGAAGCAATCACACAACACCGTAAATTACGTGGAACAACCCCTCCAAGGTGAAAGGTAAAAAACCACGGGCAAATCCTCCACTATAATCAAACAATGGGTTACAAACAATTCTCCCAATATGGGGATAACAATAACTTAAAGGTGCATATATCACTTGGATAACCAATTTTCCTAATTACACTCACCACTAGGGTGGATCAACATTTATTTCACCTAATAGTAGAAATACTAGATGGGATTTACAATAATCAATCAATAACAAGAGTAGAAATACTCACAACTAGGTTTGAACAAACCCCAGAAATCTCCAAGCTTGGAAAGAAGAATAGGTACACCAACTTGATGGATTATGCTCACCAAGATCTTTCCAAACACTCCCTTACCAAACCTCTTTTCTTCCCTCAAACTTCTCCAAGAATTTCTCTATTTTCTTCTCACTCTCTCGCATCCGCCAATACACTCTCTCTGTATATTTTTCATGACTTGGGAAGATTGAAAAACTCGTTTCTCATTTACTTAACCTAACATAGCAGCTTCTATGTTCCTCTCTCAAATGGTTAAGGGGATACCTGGACTATTGGACCATAAGTTGTGACCAAGCCCAATAAACATCTCAGTCAACTTAGTCAACCTTGATTTTTCAATATTTTTTTTGATTTGTTTTGGTTTTAATCGCTTCATTCAACTGTTTTACAGTCTTGTCTGAATTATGCTCCATATGTTGCTTTTCTTTTTTGTTTTTCCTCTGGTTTTTTCTCCCTAATTTCCTTATTTCAATTTTTCGTTTGTGTAATTCTCTGATTATAATTATGTCTTTATCCTTTAATGGTTGCTTAGTCTTCTCCCCCTTGTTTCCACGCCTTGGTGCAACACTCATGTCCTATCACATCATGGAATTTATTTATAGTTCGCAGTTTCAAAGTTGGCATCTACAAAGTTGGATTTTTATTGCAGTGGTGCAGGTTTTGTTCATCGTTATCTCTTTACTTCATAGTTATCTAAATTGGTTTCATCACATGGGTTATTCTAATTCATATTTATGGAATTTTGCTCACGATGTTATCCACAGTTCTTCACAAGCTTTGATGTTTTCAATTTTTTATCTGTTTTCGAATTTTTTAAAACTTATCACCTGTATCTATCTTCATCAATTCTTGTCACCTCTTTCTGATTTCAATTTTAAAATATGTACCTATCCTCTGTATCACTTGACACTTCCTTTAAATTTCATCTATAAAAACCATTTCATCAGTTACCTTTTCTATCATACCCTTCTCTGTTCTTATTTACTTTTTCATCTCTTCTCTTTGATGGCTAGACCTGTTAGGAATAATATTACTCAGCAAATGGAGGGTGTTTCAATTAGTGATGAACCTCTTTTAATACTGAAATTTTATCTGGAGTTAGAGACTGGAGATATAGTATTGCTGGAAAACTTTATGCTCCTGGTGTTATGATTTGGCAAGATGCATAGGGTGCTGCTAAATTCATTTGTCCTCACTTAAGAAGACATAACCAATGGATGGTTCAGGTGCGTAATTTGGAACCTAATATCTTTGTTATTAACTTCCAAGTTTTCGATGATAAAGAAGCAATTCTTTTTGGGGGTGCTTGGAATTTTGATGGTTATTTAATCATGCTAAAAGACTGGAACCTTATTATAGATTATCATCAGCTCGATTTCTCGATTTCACCTTACTGGTTAGAATAAAAATACTTGTTACCAGAATTCACTTGGTAATATTGTGGGTGAGGTTATAATTGTTGAACCTGATGGTATAAACCATCCTACTTATTCCAAGTATAAATCTTTAGTCCTCATTAATGTTAACACTCCACTTATCACTGGTATCACTACTGCTAATGTTGCTAGTGTGACAAGATGGATTGGTTTCTTTTATGAGAAACAACCATATAGACTTTGTTCAGAGTGTAAAGTCACAAATCATGAAGAAAATGATTGTGCTCATAGAAGGATTGAGATGGAAGAAACTGTTCCATGTTTTGGATTTGCTGAACCTATTTTACCTCCTTAAAGAAATCCCTAACATGAAGCTCAACTTTTTCTACAACATGGGTCTCAACGACGTAACATACTGAGACAACCTTTTGCTCAAGAACAATCTCGTCCATTTGATGAGATACGTATATCAATTTTCTCAACAACTGACTCTGGTTCTGGAACTTCTTCCTCGCATAAAAATCAATCTCAACCTTCTACTTCAGTGTTTCTGGTGTCTAGTTTGTCAAGTGATGGTGCTAGTACTAGTGGCACTAATAAAAGATATCGTCATGTTCCTACTTTGGTTATAACTTCTGAGGCTCAAGATGATGTTGATGATATTGAGAATAACAGTAATACTATTTAAGCTTTCGAAACTGTCTCTGTGCAAGATGATAATACTGCTTCTGATCAAGAAAATGTGTGGGACATTGTTGCTGCTAATGTTGATGCTGCTCGTAATCATACCGATGCATGGCAACAGTTGGTTGTCTCAACCTCTCTTTATTTTATTTATTTAATTATTTTCAGCTTTTGTTTTCACTACTCTTTTCACATCTTTTGTTTTAGTTTTAAAAGTATGAAAATATTTTGTTGGAGCTGTCAAGGTATAAGAAACCCTCATACTAGATATTATCTTAAATTTTGTTTAAATCAATACGAGCCAGATATTTTCTTCTTCTCTGAAACTAAAGCTCAACCTAATAATATGAGATTTTACATGTCTCATACTAGATATCCTCATTATTGGTTTTATCCTACAATTGGTCTTTCTGGTGGTATCGCTTTTGCTTGGAAAGATGGAGCAAATATTGAAATTATGCATACTACAAGTGATAAAAATTTTACAATTATTCATACTGATGATCATAACTCTGATTTCCTGATTACTTTTATGTATGGTGCTCATAATGTTGACGACAACAATAATCAGTGGCAGTATATTTTGGATATGCATAGTTCTATTGATCTTCCTTGGGATTTATTAGGAGATCTAAATTTTACCATGTCAGATTCAGAAACTCATAGTCATACTAGTCATACACATCATGCTAGTCATTTCAGAAATTTTGTTCAACAATTAGGACTAATTGATTTGGGTCATGTAGGTTCTGATTCCACTTGGTCTAACCACAAATCTGGTATTGATCATGTTTCTTATAGATTAGATAGAACTCTTGTAAACCCTCGGTGGATCAGTAGGTATAATGATGCTTATTTTCAACATCTTGTTCTCATTGCATCTGATCACAGTCCTATTCTATTACACACCATCCCTAGTTCAGTTAAACACTCACCATTTAAACTTTACAAATGTTGGTTGAGGTTTCCTTCTTGCATTGATACTATCACTCAAAGTTGGAATCATCATTTCTTGGGTTCTACTTCTTATCAACTATCAAGTAAGTTAAAGCATACTCGAACTCAGCTATAACAATAGAAAAGACTGAATTTTGGTAATATTGAGGCAACAATTCATAACATTCAGACTAAACTTCAGAATTGCTATGACAACAATGTTCCTTCGACTCATCTTGAGATACAACAACTATTTACTTCTTTACATAGTTGGCTTTCAATTCAGAAGGAATATTTTATGCAGCAGACAGGTGACAAATTTTTGGAAGCAAACCGAAATACTTCATATTTTCACTATATGGCAAACTTCAATAAGAGGAGATCAAATATAAAAGCTATTCATGGGCCTCTTGGAATCTGGTATGACTCTATAGATGAAATTGAACCTATTTTTATCTCTCCTTTTCGGAATATTACTACGACTTCTCACCCTTCGGCACATCAGGACATTTTACAGTTGTTTCAACCTTGTATTTCTGAAGATGAAAATATGAATCTTTCTCGACTTCCTGATGCTCAAAAAATTAAAGAAGTTGTTTTTAGTATCAGATATTGGGCGTCTCCGGGGAATAATGGATTTCCTGCATCTTTTTATCAACAATATTGGGATATGATTAGTTGTGAGGTAATCTCTATGGTCCATCATTTTTTTACTAATAAGACTATGCACAAGGCTACTAACCACACTTATCAAGTCCTAATACCTAAAGTTCAATATCCTCAAACACCTACAGACTATAAACCTATTAGTCTCTGTAACGTTAGCAACAAAATTATCTCAAAAATATTAGCTAATCGCTTGAAACCTTTGTTGTCGAAAATCATTTCCCCAACTCAAACTGCATATGTTTCTGGTAGACACATTCATGAGAATGTCATCATTTCCCATGAGTTACTGCATACTATGAAGAGGAAAAAATATCAATAAAGCTATTGCTGGTATAAAATTAGATATGTCGAAGGCATTCAACAGGGTTGAATGACCTTTTTTCTTGTTATTTTTCGTCAGTTGAGGTTAGTTCAGAGTGGATAGATATAATTGATCAGTGTGTTTCAACCACTAATATATCTATTCTCATTAATGGTGCTCCAAGTGCTTATTTTTCTCCTTCTCGAGGCATTCGTCAAGGTGGCCCTTTTTCACCTTACTTATTTATTTTTATCATGGAAGCATTTTCAAGACTTTCACAACACAATGTTGACTGTGGTTTTCTTGAAGGTCTCAGAATAAATAGACATTGCCCTGTTATTAATCATCTTTTTTTCGCAGATGATTGTTTGTTTTTCTTTTAGGCAAACTCTACTCAGATGCATCATCTTAAACATCTTTTGGACTTGTTTGGTCAAGCTTCAGGTCATGTTATTAGCATGCAGAAATCAACAATCTTTTTTGGTATGCACACAACTCCTTCTCGGAGAAATAGTATATTTGGCATTCTCAATATGAAGTTTATGTGTTTAGGTGAAAAATACTTGGGTATACCACTATTATTACATAGATCTCGACAGCAAAACTGTAAAGGTATTTTAGACAAAATGTCTCATCGTCTTCAAGGATGGCAAAGTAAGACAGTCAATCAGGCAGGGAGAACTACCCAGGTAAATAATGTTTTTAGTTCTATGGGGATGTATCAGATGCAAGTTTTTAAAATTTATGATTCAACAATTCAACAAATGGATAAAATCCAAAGACAATATTGGTGGAATAATTACAATAATCAGCATGCTCCTAATCTTTTCTCTTGGCACAAAATGAAAGTTCCTAAAAGATATGGAGCTTTGGAATCTAATACATTTGAGCAATTATAATGCAACTTTTTTTTAGCAAAAATGGCTTGGAATCTAATAAACAATCAAGATGCTTTGTATGCCAGAATTTTAAAAGGTAAATATTTCCCCTTCTTTGATCTTCAGTATTCTCTTCCACCTGATACAAAAAACTCAAGATGGTTATGGTAGAGTTTGTGTTATGGTTTTTCAAATTATAATGGAAAATGCTAAGTGGCATGTGGGTCTTCTATGTCTACTGCTCTTAAATATTATGATGAATTACATCTTCATGATTTACAATGGGTATATGAATTGATTGACTTATCTGCTGCTCAATGGAACATTAATATTATACGTCAATTGTTTACTTCTGAACAGGTGAATTCAATCTTAACAATTCTCATTCAGCTATATCAGCCAGATACTCTCATTCGGCCTTTCACAACAGCATGTATTTTCACCACTTCTTCAGCTTATAAGATGCTCTGCGCTAAGGATTCCCCTAACAATGTTTCTCTGAACTTATCCCAATAATTTTGGCTTAAATTTTGGAAACCCAAAATATCGTATAAATTTCAAATCTTCTTATGGAAAGGTCTTCACAATGTTCTGACAATTAAAGTCAGATTGTTTCGTCATATGAGTACTTCTGATTAACAATATGTTCTCTATAATACTGATAATTCAGAAGATGTTAATCATTTGCTTCACCACTGTCTTTTTGCTCAAGCTATTTGGAAGAAGTTTATACCACAACACTTTTCTTTAATTGAAAAAGCGGGGGGTCTAACAACCACACCCAATATTTCGATTAGAAATCTGTATGGACAAACTCCGAGTTACTTTACTAGAGAATCAACTAGACAGTCAGACTCAATCTAGATAAAAATATCTCAAGGAGTTATTATCTCAATCTCTTAATTTGATTTATACTCGGGCAAAGAGAATCTGCGAGTCTTTATCAAAGAGAGATAACTTGGATGGTGCCAAAGACTAATATACAAGCGTCAATCAATTTAAATCAATAACCAAAAAGGTCGGATATTCTAAATGATTGAACAACACACAACCTGTATTATTTCAATTATATAACAAAATATAATGCGGAAAAGAAATAACACAGACACCAGAATTTTGTTAACGAGGAAACCGCAAATGCAGAAAAACCTCAGGACCTAGTCCAGATTACACATAAAATTGTATTAAGCCGCTACAGACACTAGCCTACTCCAAGCTAACTTCGGTATGAACTGTAGTTGAACCCCAATGAATCTCACATTGATCCAAGGTACAGTTATGCTCCTACGCCTCTGATCCCAGTAGGATACTGCGCACTTGATTCCCTTAGATGATCTCACCCACAACCAAGAGTTGCTGCGACCCAAAGTCGAAGACTTTAATAAACAAATCTGTATCACACAGAAAAGTCTACAAGGATAGATAAATTCGTCTCCCACGAATAAACCTATGAGTTTTTTTTCCGTCTTTTGATCAATCAATGTGAACATGAACCAATAGATAAAACCAGACTTATATTCCCGAAGAACAGCTCAGCTTTATCAACCACCTCACAATAAACTTAATCGACGCAGCGAAGAAGATTATTGAGGAATCACAAACGATGAGACGGAGTGTTTGTGACTACTTTTATATCTTGCCTATTGGAGATATAAATCTCAAGCCAATTATTACAATTGTACTCGTACAATAGAAACAGCAAGATCAAATCACACAACTACAAGAAAAGTAGTATCGGTATGGCTTCACAATCCCAATGAAGTCTTTAAGTCGTTAACCTGGTTTTAGAAGAACAAAAGCAAAGGTTAAAGGAGAATCGACTCTAGCTTAGCAAACTAGTATCACATAGAATGTGTGGGGATTAGGTTTCCCAGTTGCTAGAGTTCTCCCTTATATAGTCTCTCAAATCAGGGTTTGCAATCAATGTTAGCTTACTAACAAAGCATTCAATATTCACCTTAAGATGAAAACCTGATTAGATTCAAGCTAATATTTATCAACTGTTAGATCAAAAACATAGATTGTTACACACACATGAAATGCACGTTTGTAGGCTTGTGAAAACCGTAACCAAACTTGTACATTAGTTGGTTCAACAATAGTGAACCAAATGGTCAGCCATATGATAACTTTCACATCAACCATATTCTTCTTCACCATAACTAGTCCAAATGACTCAAATGAACTAGTTAGAGAGTTGTTCAATTGCATAGATCTTTATGTACTACACAAGACACAATTGAAGCAAAAACGATGTGATTCACTCGAATCGATTCATGAACTATAAAGACACGGTTTGCAATAACATTCCTTAGTTTATTAAGATAAGTTCACAAACATCGTTTTTATACATAACCTACTCAAGTTCGCGGACTTAAGTTCCCGGACGGAGCTCACAAACTCCAACAGAAAATCTCGGGTTCAATAACTGTGCCAGTTCACAGACTGGGATCGTGGACTGAACTTGTATGCTGAGTTCGCGGACTGAACTTGCATGCTGAGTTCGCGGACTGAGCTCACACACTACTCCGGTTTCACTTGATCAACAAAGTTCGCAAACTTCGGTTCAAGCAATAAGGACTTATACATATATGTGTTACCACAACAATGCTTATATCCTCCAATGGTTATATTGTCTAAACTCTCATTTCAATCATTGAAACATTCTCAGAGGGAGTTATATAGCTGTTATTCACAAACTATTTTTCGTCAGAGCAATTTCCAAATAATTGAAACATAACATGACTTTCGTCACTAGGTAAAGATGAATTTGGCAAAAGCGAAAGCTTTACCAACACACATTTCGATAAATAGATAAGAAATATATACTCAGCTCGAAATATCACATGTGTATAATCTTAGTCTATATAGTAATGCGACTTTTGTCTAAAGATAGGAGATAGAGTATATAGACTTTTGAGTGATAGATAAGTTCAAGTCTCCACATACCTTTTAGTCGATGAAGATCCACTGGTTCCTTGAGCAGTCCGTCTTGTATGATGATTGCCATGGAGTTCTTGAGCTCAACTACACTTTCTATCCTAGTCCGAGACCTTAGCTATAGTAGACTAGAAATCAAGACTTTATAGTTTTGATCACTAACATTGAAAAACATGCTTGAGATAACAACACATGCGAGTTCGACCGAGCAGTGCTTTAAGAATCTCCTCTTTTGTCAATTTTAGTGGCAAAACTATTAATACATATGGAATAAAAAAAATATATAAATAAAATTTGTAGCTCTTATTCCACATGTCGTCTAATCTTCAACATTACTCGAAATCTTCGTCACTTACAAGTACTCCAATGATCCTAAAGGTTGTAAGTTTAGCATCATCGTTGTTAAAAATCCATAGCTATAACAATGAGAAAACAAGAGTTCTCGATCATTGCTATATAATGTCATAGTATCATTACACAGCATCAAAGTCCAATTTTATCACAACTTTAACAACAATACTATGGTGATACTTCACTCCCCCTTAGTCAATACTCCATCTCACATGGAAACCACTCCCCCCTTACATAATGATCCGGAAACCATATGTATTTGTAGTGTGAACTACATTTAATTCTCCCCCTTTTTGTCAATAAAATTGGCAAAGGTACAAGAACGGGATCCTAATGAAATTTCCGTAAGAGACATTTCATGACCAAAGGTAAATGTATATCATCTTGTTTAGATGCAATCATAAAGCCGAAGATAAATGCATTCATCAAGGAGTCTATAAAGATACAAGATAACCCCTATAATATTCCACATCCGCACTCCCCACAAAGATTTGTCAATTAAGCACAAGTTTAAAAAGAACTCTCCCCCATAAAATGTCATTCCCGAAAGAACAACAAGAGCAAACTTAATTTCAAAAGAAAAGAAGGATTTCTTTGGACTCAACAAATCACATACAAGTATGAATTTGGAATCCTAAAAAGAATATTCAATCAAACTAATCGTAAGCGAACCTAAGATTAACTTGAGTAAATATGCTCAACACAAGTAAACTTATGGATACTTAAGAAAACAATTAGATTAATCACGAGAGAACTCGCAAATAATCAAATTGCCATACTCAACCAAACTAATTACAAAAGTAATCAATTTAATTGGTCACACTCGACATAAGAAAAATATATAGAGCAATGACTAAGTTAATCACGAATAACCAACCCAGTCAAAGAAGTGCTCAAACATAAGAAAACTTATGGAGTGCTAACTAAATAACCACACAAGATGATTAATATAGTTTATCATGTTCAACATAAAGTACCTTACGGAACAACAACTAAGCTAATCACAAAATTAATTGACTTTTGTTGTTTTAGTGCTCAACATAAGACACTTCATGGAACAACACAGTATTTACACAAAAAATTGTGGATCGGAGATCGACCTTATACCGTGGAATAAGCAAGGATTCATTCTATTTTCCATCACTATTTGCACAATGAAATATAATATACATAATCCTTGAATCACAAAAGATTTTAACCTATCTTCCATCAAAACTTGACAATATAGGCTTAACTTTTGTGTTTGTCAAAAGTCTATTCATTCTTTTATCAATACTTGCATATCAATTCACGAATGACTTTACACTTGACAAAGTATGGGACAATTAATTTCACGGACGTAAACACACATATCCCATAACAATATTGCAATATATAAAACCATAAAGATTAATACTGCAAAAATCATTTTCCAAACAAATTTAGAATTTAAACCAATAAAACTAAAAACAAGAAGATGAAAACTTTGGACATAGCTATTTGTAATCACAATAATGGCTATTCGAGACACTAGTTATTATTCTAATAAAAACACAAAAAATAGAAGATATACTAAGCAATAAGACCTTTGAATAAATTTTTACCGTCCTCGAACTCCTTGTCGTCAACATCCATTGGAACATAAGGTTAATTAATATAGGAGTTTATATCTATAAACCTTCTTGGTTGATTTTGTCGAACCAGGGCCTTCTGAATCTCATGAGTCTTATACACAAAAGCCTTTTTTTTTAATCTCATTTCGCACCTTCTTCAACACTTCAAGAACATCAGAAAACTTCTGAGAATTTGAAGGAACATCTCTTGGCTTCCTCATATTCCTTCTCTTTCTTTTCAATGTTGGAGGCAATGGAGATTTTTCTTTTTCCTTCGTGATTGATAGATTAACAATCATATTTCCATCTTTTCCATCAGAAGACATCATGCTTGGAGTTTCCATGAACGTATGGGTTTGTGAGAGGAAATCACAATTAACTCAACAAGTAGTCTTGAGATAAAAAGAGGTTTTATAGAAGGAAAAAGAATTAGGGTTCGAAACCTTTCAGCAGGTTCGTAAACGACCAACTCTCAGTTCTATGAAGAGTGGAATTGTCGATAGTACACTTTCTTTTTGTTTGATAGACAAAAAAGGAAAAACTAAGAAAAGAAGAAGAAAAACAAACTTTTCTTAAAGGCCTGAGCAATAAAATCATTGTATCTATTAATCAGGCGAATGAGATAAGATTTCAAGCACAATCCAATCAAGTTGCATTGTGGTAAACAACAATTTGTCTACCTTTTCCTCTAGAGAGGAATCCACAGACCTTTGTCTATCAAGACCATTTGACCATATTTTCTTTTCTAATGGTCGTAGTTTATCCTTGGAAATTAACTTCTTAGACGAAGATAAAATCTTACATACCTCAGCGGTCTTCTGAGCCAGTTTAAGCTTTCTTGCTAAATGATTTGCTCTTCGTTGAAGTTTGTTGACGTGCCTTTGTTGGTGTTTGAACTTATAACACTTTGAAAGTTCATGACCCTTTATTGAACAATATGAACACGTCAAGCTTGGATAAAAATTAGGCTTCTGAGATGTGCAAGCAGCTAGGCACATAGTGTAACCTGAAACATTATAAACGGAGTTTCCAAAGAATTGGTCAACTTTATTGTTTGTACCATAAGTAAAAATGCCACATAATGGGCCAAAGTGATACTTGAATCATCTTTTGGGCCTCATCTAAGCCCGCTAACTAGTCAACTGAAGTAGCCCACCAGCCTACCCAGTATTACATAAATCCAATGATCGGTCAATGGTCAAAGTCAACACCCGGTCAATGGTCAATGTCAATGGTAAAGGTCAACAACCAGTCAACGGTCAAAGTCAACCATCAGTCAATGTCAAGGTCGTGTTGCCGATGGTGCTGCCATGCAATTTCCACTTATGTTGCCAGAGGAGCTGCCAGCCATTTTTCAGTTAAGTACTATGCCACACTGCCAGGCAGTCACTACCTATGTTGTTGTCAGCTGTGCTGCTAGCCAACATCCATCCATACTGCCAGCCATTATGCCAGTCAATCCAGTCTGCCAGCCCACCATGCATGTCAGCCAGTCAATCTAGTCTGCCAGCCCATTATGCATGGCAGCCATTCAGTCCATCATGCAGAATTAACACAGGGAGGCATGCAAGGACAGTTTCATGCGGATTAATGCCAGGATGCATGCAAAGCTAGCAAGTGCAGAATTAAAACAGGAGGGAAGTTTCATGCAGTTTTAGGCAGAATTGATTCCAGCATGCATGCAAGCAGTTTCATGCATAATTGATTGCAGGGCATATTAATGTCATTTAAATCCATCTCGAAATTAGGTTTTAAAACAGTATAAATGGAGATGCCCTGATGGGGAAAAAGGAGGGAGAAAAAAAACACTGCAATTCAAATATCAATAAAATATTACTCCCCAAGGGGATTCGTCTGTGGACGTAGGTAAACCATGCCGAACCACGTTAAACCTGTGTCTCTTTATTTGTTCTTCAATTCGCCTCCTAACCCAATATACGCATCAAACAATCGATTCAATCGTGTTTCGTGCCCAAAAGTAATTTTGGGTACAAATATTGGCGCCGACTAAGGGGAATACAAGAAAGGTGATTGTGTTTTCCCATTGAGAAAAGTTGTACAAAATGCTTTAAGATCGTGTCCGTAAAAAAATAGTTTGAACGTCTTCAAAAAATCACTATTGCAGTCCAGTTGATCGTAACTGCTGCAATCCAGTTTTGATCACAATTGCAGCAATCCAAATAATCGCGATTCTGCATCCCAGTTAATCGCAATCACTGCACCAGACGGTCGTTTTTCGATATCTGCAAAAACTATCACTTCAGAAACTACTAAAACTGCATCACTACAAAGACCGATGAAACCGCTCTCATGATGTCCGGTCCACGGTAAAAGATGGCGTAAAAACATCATCAAAATTGTTGCTGGATGTTCGATCCGCAACATGGCTTGGTCCAGTTTTGATTTCAATCATTGTAGTCCAGTTGATCGCGATTCTTTGCAGTCGATTAATCACGATTCTTTCGATCCGAGTTGATCGATCGAATCATTGAATCGACTTCATAGTCAGAGGCCACCAAGACTGACTCATTGGAAAGATCGCTAAGATTGTTGCCAGGATGTTCGATTCGCAGCATATTCAAGTCCAAAGTTTGAAAAATTTGCTTCCCAAATAACATAGGATAAACATGTTCGAGTTTGTAGTTCGTCAAAAACACTGCTATCATGATCGCAAAGTTGTCAAGTTGCCTACATATCAAGGTGCATGAATACCCAAGGGAAAACCTCCAGAAAAGCATCACATAAAGTTCCAGAAAGGGCCAAAAAAGTACAGCAAAACCATGGTGAAAGGTCCGTGATAAATAACAACAGTCCCTAGAACCGTTGCTAAAAATCCAAAGGAAAAGAAGAAAAACAGAAAACTGTTGCAAAAGGCAGACAACAAAGACAACATTTCCACCAGCTAAGACAATAGTTCTGCGAAACTGTCACCAAATGTTCAGAGGAAAGATCACTGTTCATGTAAACCGTGGCAAAAAGTTTCAAAAGAAAAAAAAAATCTTGAATCATATCCGGCAGCCAATGCCGGCGGCAGATCCATTCACACACTTCAAGGTTTCGTTCACCTACCTTAATTTTCGTCACCCACTTCAGGGTCTCCTTCACCCACGTCAAGAATTTTCGATGCTTCTTGTTACATCAATCTTCAATGCGCTGCGTATACAAATTATTGATGCTCTATGGTACATCAAATTTCGATGATCTGCGGTACATCAAAATTCAATTCTCAGGAAAAGTTCGATGCTTCATGTTACGTCAATATTCGATGTTCTGCGTATCCCAAGCGTTGATGCTCTGTGGCACATCAAAGTTCGATGTCCTGCGATACATCAAAATTCAACACTCTGGAAACGTTTCGCTGCTTCAAGTGACATCAAACTCCGATGCACCTCGTATACCTACCGTTGATGCCCTGTGGTACATCAAACTTCGATGTTCTGCGGTACATCAAAACTCAGCACCGGCCATAAAATCGATCCAGTCAGCAGTGACACATAAGCGAATCACCCAGTCAGCATCGCCATGTCAGCAAAGTGACGCCTCAGCGGCTTGCCACGTCAGCACCCACTGTACATGTCAGCAGGAAATGTTCGACCATTGGTTTCCACGTCAGCACAACTTAATGTCACGTCAGTACCCCAGTGGCACGCCAACTTGCCATGTCAGCACCCTAGTGTGACGTCAGCATCTTAGTGCCACGTCGCTTACCATGTCAGTAATACATTTGACATAGTCAGTAGTAGGAGCCAATCATAACCTGCCACATCATCGGCAGTAACCCAGTCAGCAGCTTAGTTATCGATAACATCAGCAACATATACTGTTCTATGAAGGAATATTCTATTTATGACTAAACGCCGTCAGCATATTCGCAACATATTTTATCACCGTTTAACGTCGTTAGCGGAACTGTAACGGCGTCAGTAGTGAGCGAATCTCAGCCGTTCATCGTAACGTTGTTAGATTGACCGTCCATGACATCAGCTTTACGTCATGATGACGTCGAGTCATCTTCTCAGACAACGTCATATCCTCCGGCGCCGGTGCAATAGCAGGTTGCCGGCGGCCACCTCCGTCCGGCCATTGTTCCCGTGCAGCAACAGCCATCCAGTCGCATCAGTCCGGCAGTAGCACTAATATGGTGCGGCACGATGTAACGTATTCCCATAGTCCCGATTCAGCGAAACGCGACGCAACTTAATAACGTAGTCCCGATTTAGTATGACGCAACGCAACTTAATAGCGTAGCCCCAGATTTTTCAGCCCCATCCTTTTAAGCCTTGCAGATTTCTCAACCCAACTTTGTGGGCTGAGCCAACTACGCCCCTTTTTTGGCTTGGTCAACGATCTTGTTTCTTTGATATCTCCTTCATACGACGTCTGAATTGGATGATTTTTTGCTCGTTGCGATCGTATTTCAATATCCTACCTCATGAAGGTAAAATTATTACAATTGGAGAATAATATTTTTAGTACAATCGCATCATCAACATGTTTGGAGCAAGGCGCTTACCGACCAATTTTGTTTATTCGATAACTTCTTCTTCGTACATCCAAACTGAGTGATTTTCGGCCCGTTGAGATCTTATATCAATTTCCAACATCATGAAGGCGAAATTTAAATTTTTGGAAAAAAATAAATTTTTAGAAATTTAAAATGGCAGCACCGGAAACGATCACATTCAATCACTAAAGGATTACTACAGTCCAGTTGATCGAACTGTTGTAGTCCAGTTCTCTTCAAAACTGCTTCAGTACAGTTTTTCTCAGCAACTGCTTCAGTCTAGTT
This sequence comes from Papaver bracteatum, assembly GCA_023529315.1. Lineage (NCBI taxonomy): Eukaryota > Viridiplantae > Streptophyta > Magnoliopsida > Ranunculales > Papaveraceae > Papaver > Papaver bracteatum. The sequence continues at coordinate 1,897,617 of JAJJWX010004691.1, read as the reverse complement.
TTACTTATAACTGGTTACAGTTCAGCTAATAGCAGCTGCTGAAATACAATTCCATGGCAACTATCTTCAATCCAGTTTTGATTCAACTGGTGCATTCCAGTCCCGCAGACAAATCTAGTTACAGAGTCGAGCCGAAACGCTAAGGTAACTCCAATAGTCATCGCCGCTGGAAAACATCAACATAGGCAGTGGACATCCAAATCACATCATATACACAGAGTCCCGATACCACATCTTATAAGGTACAAATACAATTAAATATTATTGCATCCATCATATAATAATGTACACTTTTTTTCACTGGGACACCTACAATGTGGCGAGCATTTTCTCACGAGGAGATGCACACATTTCAATTTTGCGCGCATATGGAATAGTGGGATTGTCCCCCCGCGCGAATTCTAGATAGCAGACATCTTCAAAATCTCATGCGCGAGCAAAATGCATCAAGGAAGTGCACCCTTGTGCGAGCATTGAGCAGCATGACAATCACTATCTAATAGGGGAGAGTTGCATATCACTTCAATGTGACTGACCATCACTTAGGGGGCAATAAATGTAACACCTTACAGTCTAAAATAACTCTTTTGGGCTGAGCATCATAACACTCCATGCGCTTGGGGGCGAGTTACGTAGCACCTAAATGCGATGCGAAATTCAAATTATGAAAATCGAAACAAAAGGTAACCCAAACTTCTTAATCCTCCAACAAGTTACATGATTATGAGGGGGCGAGCATACACCCTATTATTTTGACGCAATTATTTCAATCAGTAATGTTAAACTGCTACAGTTAAGTTGATCGAATTGTTGTAGTCTAGTTCAAAAGCAACTGCTGCACTCAGTTGGACGCAACTGATGCGGTCTATTTTTGCTCACCAATTTTGTACTCAGTTGGACGCAACTGACGCAGTCTAGTTTTATTTATAAATGTTACACTCAGATTTATCGAACTATTTAAGTCTACTCCCTCAGTAGCTGATACAGTCCAGCTGATCGAAGCTGCTACAATACAACTATGTTCGCAGTTCCTGCAGTCCAGCTGATCGCAGCTGCTGCAGTCCAGCTATGTTCGCAGCTCCTGCAGTCCAGCTGATTGCAGCTGCTGCAGTACAGCTATGTTCGCAGTTCCTGCAGTCCAACTGATCTCCGCTGTTGCAGTGTAGTCTTGCTCGTCGCTACTACATTCCAGCTGATCACAGCTGCCGCAGTCCAGCTATGTTCGCATCTCCTACAGTCCAGCTGATCACAGCTACTGTAGTGCATCTTTGATTGAAGCTACTGCAGTCCAACTCTATTCACAACTCCTGCAGTCCAGCTGATCGCAGCTGCTACAGACTAGTTTTAGTCAATGCTGTTACTACCCAGTTTTCCTCATTACTGCGGAGGACAGTTTGTGGCCGTCGCAGTCAAGTTTACTGCAGTCACTGCAATCTAGTTCCGCAACGCCTATTGTGATATAATCGACATCGCTGCTGCTACCCTGATTCATTTAACTATTCACGACATATAAAGATCGATGTCATATCCAGTAGCACAACCAAGACCGTTGGAGGTCCAACAGCACACAAAGTTTGTTACCATCCCAACTATTGAAGGATCACACCCTTTCGCTCGCAGCTATCGCAGCTCAGTCCGTAATTGACAACAGCTTAACACCAATAACAACTATTACCCAGTTTGGACTGAAATTACTGACAATATGCAAATTCAAGTTTCGTTTACAATAACAGCTCACACAGATTCCAGCAGAGTGACGCCAAATATAACTCAGCTTTTCCAAACAACAGTTACTAGTCAAGTTCTACGCAACTACTGCAATTCAGTTTTACATCAACAGCTACAACTCACTTTCGACACCACTCCGCTCCAAAATCACGCTTCCGTTGCAGAACAGTTCAGCCTTCAGTCCTGTTTTTACATACAACAATGGTTCATACTCAACTGTTTCCCACCGATCTTCCAATCACGGTAGCCTCACTTGGGGGCGATTTGATTACGATTTCCACAATCAACGAAGACAAATTTCATTTTCGCTTCAACAACAGAAATTTACTCTCGGGGGCGACTTGATTTATACAAACAACAAGGGAAGTTTTCCAATCACCTCCGCATCAATAATCCACACTTGGGGGCGAGTTTTGTCATTGACTAAGGAAAACGAAAGTTCTTCTTTTCGTTAGAAGCTAGAATATAAAATCTTTTTCTTTAGAAGTTTGCCCCAGAAGTTAGGGGCGATTTGATTACGATTTCCACAATCAACAAAGGCAGCTTTCTTTTTCGCTTCAACAACAGAAATTTACTCTCGGGGGCGACTTGATTTCCACAAACAACAGGGGAAGTTTTCCAATCACCTCTGTATCAATAATACACACTTGGGGGCAAGTTTTGTCATTGACTAAGGAAAACAAAAGTTCTTCTTTTCTTTAGAAGCTAGAATATAAAATCTTTTTCTTGAGATGTTTGCCCCAGAAGATGTAGTTTCTTCTTTTCTTTAGAAGCTAGAATATGAAATATTTTTCCATCTTTTACCAGCTTCCAAATATTTTCTCTTCGTAAGTACGTTGCATCTCTGTCCCATAGGTAAGGACTACCTAAAACAATGGGACACACATCTAATCGGACAACATTGCATGTCACCTAATCCATGTATTTCCCGTTAATGGAAAATTTGAAGGTACATTGAGTTGTCACTTGCATTTATGTTTCCTTCTTTAACCATCCTAACGGGTATGGCTTAGAGTGTGGTGTTGTCTTCAAATTCAGTTTTTTCACAAGTTGCTCAGATATCAATTTTTGTTGCGATCCGCTATCAATCAAAGTAAGGACATGTGTCTTGTCGACTTGAGCATACACCCAAAATAGCTCTTCTTTAATAGATTTTGGTGTAGATAGTTCTGGACCAGTGGTGTTTTCTATTGTCGCAGTTGCGACCCCTTTTCTTGTCATCATCAGAATTTTGTGATCAGGTTGAGGTGAACCGTTGATTACCTCATCTTCCTCTTCTTCGTTTTCTTCTTTATTGTAGATGGTTGTGGCAGTTTTCTTACGGTATTTCCACCATGCTGGTTTCAACTCCGGATGCAATTTCCAACATCCTTTCTTCGAGTGTCAATCAGTTTTGCAGTTTGCACAATATTGGTTGGTTTTGTTTGACATAACATGATATGTCCTCCCCTCTTTGTGAGTAGTGTTCGCAATATCTCTTTCGTTTCTTGATTTCCTTGCTTCATATGGTTGACTCTTCATCTCGATATACATATCTTTCTTGCAAGCATCGTCAATATCTGTTACTAAAAATAACGCAAGTTCTGTCCGTATAGCATAAGGTAATCCCCCCTTTATACTTCTCAAGGGTTTTGGATCTCTCGGGTTCACATTCAATGCTATAGCTTTCTTGAGAAATTCAGTGGTGTATTCTTGCACGTTTTGCCCTTTCGCTTGTCGCAAGAACTGTCATTGTTCGCGTAGTCGTTCTTTATAAACAATAGGATATAACTGATTTCGGATAGTAGTTGCAAACTTCTGCCATGTTGTCACTGGAGTATCTAAACCTGATGTATATTCCTCCCACCAAATAAGAGCATGACCATCAAGTCTAAGTCTAGCAAAACTTACCCTTTGCTCCTCGGTAAATCCTTTGGTGCTGAAATATACTTCCAAAGACTTGAGCCTGCCATCCAACTTCTCTGGATTCAAATCCCCATTGTATGCTGGGATTTAAATTCTAGCCTCTACTTTGAATGGTGAATTATCTATGAACTCTGGATGTTCTTCCAAATCTTTTGATTCAGAACTATCTTTTGATTTGGAATATGTAGCTCCTAATCCTTTTAGGATCTCTTTTATATCTTCTACATCAGACTTCAAGGTTTTCATATCTTCCTCTAATTTCTCCATAGTGTTTCCTTGCAGATTCGATGATGATAAAGTGGCTGATGTTCTTTTTCTTCTATCAATATCATGATCTAATGGTAATACCTCGTTACCCTTGGATCGAAACCCTTCCATTCATCGCCGGAAACATTGCTTAATTACCTTCTAGCTCTAGATACCAGTGATCTATTTTTGACCCTGATATGATATAGATATAGAAATAGCTAACACAAGAATTAAAACACAAGTAGATTGCAATAGAATGTTCTGATTTTATTGCTTTGAGAAGAACTTGCAATGTTTACCTTTTAGGTTTGTTTTCTGCCCAAGGTATTGCTTCTTCCTCTCTGTTTGCTTTATGCTAGAATTCTTATAGTTTTCTGCCGAGTGTTCTACAAGTACTCAAGGTACCTATTGATAGGTTCAAGACTCAGCTAAAACTAGTAAGACACATTAGGTAATTCTCTCTATTTTTGTAACCTTCGAGGAATAAAACTCTATTTTACCTTATAGGAATAGAATTCTACTTCTAGAATTACTTGGAGAGTAATTATGTAGGGTTTTGGACCTAGGTTTAGGGTATTCTAATGGGCCTATACCTAAAAACGGATCAGACCGTTATGCATGGCAGCTATTTAGTCCATCATGCAGAATTAACACAGGGAGGCATGAAAGGACAGTTTCATGCGGATTAATGGCAGGAGGCATGCAAAGTGTAGTGACCTCAAGCTCGTCAACGCTATTAGACCAGTCAAGAGACGAACTAAGTCGTTGTTGACCCGATTAATTAGAGATGAACGTTAATTAATAGAAATTAATCTAACAATTATTTAGATATGAAACTAGTATCATTGAATAGGTCTCGAAAAGTTACGCGAAATAGACTACTCGAACGTGTCATTCGGATACCGGACGAAGAAGATATCATCAGAATAATCGAAGAGCAAAATAATCATTTTTGCATCTAAACCTCCTGGCTGCCCTTATCAATTTCTCGAGCGCCTTTATCATTTGGATGGATGCCTTCAACAATTTGGTTGGCCATATCTTCGCCAAACCGATCGAGAATAATTCATTCTTATCTTCTTCTTTCTGTTTCTTCCTTCTTTCCCTGTTCTTCTCATTTCTTCTTCCGCTTCTCTGTTTTTCTTCTGTTGAGAGTTTGTGAGTCGTGCGTAGGGATTTACTGAGCTCAATCATTAGATGAAGAACGGTTGATCGTTCTGTAGAACTTGAATGAAGAAGATGGTGTTGATAATTCAATCAAAGGTAATTTAGGGTTTTGAATTGATTGAAGTTGCTTCTTGATGTGATTTGATTTAAATAAATAGAATATAGATGGGTTTGTGTTTAATTGAAGTTTAGATGGTTCTATGGGGTTTAATTTTAGTTTCTATGTTTATTGATTTAAATTAGGTTTGAGTTTCAATTAGAAACTAGATGAGTAGTATTGGAAGGAAGTTGAATTGGGGAATTAAGGATGTTGTTAGTGGTTCAGAATTAGAGTTCAGAGACAAGAAGATGATGAAGATTGTTTTGAGGTCCGTGAAGTTTGGAAGTTAAAGTGGTAAGTGAATTACATGGGATATGAAGTTAAAGATTTACATATAATGAAAGATTGTAAGTGGTGGTTTGTATAGTAGCATTGGTGCAGTTAAAGTTATGGGTTGAACTATAGATACATATGCCATGGATAGGCAGGGGTGTTGGGTATGGTGTTGCTGTATTTGGCTAAGGTTGTGAGAATTACAGATGGAGGTTATGGCTGATGTTGAAGATACTTCTAGGAGTGTAGATGTGGTTTGTATCAATCTGCAAGAACACGAAGAATTGGTGGAAGTGTTGAAGTTGTTGAGTATATGACTTAGTGGTGGTGAATTTGTGGAAGTTACTGGTGAGATGTAGTAACTAATAGGGTCTTGTTTGGATCTGGGACTGGTGAAGTGTTAAAGAAGATGTTTTAGATAGTTAGTTTGAGATTTCAGTGGTAAACAAGGTTGATGTGATGTTGATAACTATGGGAGAAGATTAATTTGTTGTCTGTGAAGTTGAGAAGTTAGTGTTGTTTACACTGGTGCAGGGCTATATGGAGTTTCAACTGTAACTGGTGGATAACTAATGAAGCTGAAATGTTGTGTGTTGGATTATGTTGAAGGAATGGATGATATTGAGTGTTATTGACAGGCCAGTTGAAGTTTAAAATAAGTTGGAGTTGCGGGACCAAGAAGTGCTAATATATGGGGTTGCAATCAAGTGATGGAACTAGTAGAGGTATAGAGACATGTGAGATGATTCTGGAAATGGTAAAGCACAAAATAGTTATGCAAATGTAAATGGAAGTGATAATGGTATTGAATTAGCACATCTCAGGGAATGAAGTGTTGCAGTTGAAGATCATGTATGAACTGTTGGGGTACCTTGTACTAAAGAATGTAATTAACTAAGAAAGGGTGGTGTTGTTGAATTAGATAGTTGGTCATGTATTGGAATTAGAGTTAGAGATGGTGATTATAAGGTTTGAACTGAATCAAAGAAGAATTGGCTTAGCTATGTGTTTCTGCAAGAAGAGTTAGAATTGCTTTTGTGTTCTTGTCTTGTTTTGTGTTGTATCTTGATTTTAAGACTTGTTAATCATCCCAGTCAGTTTAGCTGACTCAAGTTATGTTTCTGACTCAAGTTTATCTGACTGAGTTGAACTGTTTTGACTCAGTGAGTTACCTGTCATGACATGAGTCGACTCAGTTGACCCGACCTTGACCAGTTGACCATTGACTTGGACTATTGACTGACCCTTAAATGTTGACTGTTAGTTGACCCTTGACTGTTATTGACCGTCAGTTGACTCTAGTGGACCAGGCTTTGTATAATGGGCCTGTTTAGAGAACTTGGGCTTATGAATAGTATCTTATTTTACATAGTTGAATTGGATCTCTTATAGTTTGAATTAGTATCCGGTTCCTTCTACAAAGTTGTAGATGTTCATTCGACTTGGCTATGGACTATGTAATCAATCTAATTGGATTATTAAATTCTTAGTTATACTAAAGATAGAGAATAAGATATCATAAACGGGCCTAGAACCATTAAGCGGACTTGTATGATTCTTGTGTGAGCCATTTTGGCTAATCTCTTAGAGTGCTTGTCTGATTAACAGTTAGTTGTTAACAACGATCAATTTAAAGGATGAACCAGTGGATCGTGGATCTCGAGGTAGGCGTGGCTTGTCATCAAAACAGGTGGGAATGCATTTAACAGTTTTGTAATCATTGTTATTTCTTTTACGAAAGTCTTTGTTTAATAAACTCATGCATTGTCTATTCGTTTATTCCATGCTTTGTTTATCTTTATGATTGTCTTTGGGAAATGAGAATTTCCATCTATGGTATATTGGATACGCTCCTTCATATTCTTATGGCTAGGGCGATACACCGCAATATTAATAATAGGTGTGGAATTGGCATCAATATTACGGGTGTGTAACTTTCACCCACAGATTGCTTTACGTCTTCAGTATTACGGTGTGTAAATGCCACCACAAAAATTATAAGGTGTGTAAATGTCACCGCATAAACTAAAGGAGGAGTTTAGGTCCATATACATGATTGTTTATTTCAGTGGTTTTGATGTTTTCTAATGTTTTCCAAATCTGCATATGATTACTTAAAAGTTAAATGTTAATTATTCGCCATTTTCAGTTTCAGTGACAGAGCAGAGTTGCGCAGCGAAAGTTCCGAGAAGTTAACTTCGTTAGTTGATTATATTCTGATATGTTGATTGTGTTGTATATTCTTTTGTAAACCAAATGATTAAGTTATATATATCATCGAAGAGGAATTCTTGTATATATGTTTCTGAGCGGGCTTAACCTTGGGTTAAGTTCTTTTGTAACAGATTTCTTAATTGACAGTTTAAGTATTTGATTTGGATTCATTAGTGCCTCTTTATTTAGTTAAATTCTTGGGTTAGTCAGCTGCTAGCTTAGGGGGCGCTACAAAGTTGGTATCAGAGCTCACTATTAGATCTTGCATGGGCAGCAATAGGATTAGCCAGTGACAGATAGTGAACTATTTTAGTTTAGAACTGGGTTGGGTTTGTGAGATAAATCTTAATCACTAAAAGCAATCAAAAACTAAATAATCTTTGAATTGATTGATTAATTTGTTCAATATGTTGATTGTTTTGCGTGTATGTATCTATGAAGTAAAAATTGTAGGTTGAAACCAATTGTGGTATAAGTTAGAAATTTCAATAGATAATTAGAAATTAGTTAGTCTCAATTCAATGATGCTTAAATAATCTAGCACTGGATAATAGTGATGTTTGAAATTCTGGTGTGTTTGTGTTGTCTTTGTTCGTAGGAAACCATCGTCGGGTCTTGCTAACCTGGACATGCCAACTACAAGCATGGATTACCGTTCATATTAGGATGACTTGCTTCTATTAGCAAATTGTTAGATCCCAATTTTATTTAGAAACTAATAGAGTACCTTTACTCCTAATTAGAACCATTAATTTGTTAATTAGAAATGAAGTTAAACTGTAAAAGTAAGTAAAATAATAACTCAATGATTAGTATTATTAACAATAAATGATAAAATGATCACTAATAAAAATAATATTACCACTTATCAAATTATATTGTATTGAACTTTATTTAATTAAAATCTTATTAGTAAATATATAACGATAAAATTAATCATTAGGTCATGTAGTTACGCATAATTATTAATAATTATCTATGGCCAGATTTTGTAAATTAAATAAAATTAGAAATACATTCTTTTGCATTGAAATCAGATAGATAATATACGATTTATTAAATTAAACCTAAGAATGTACAAATATATTGTGTAAAATAAAAAGACTAAATTTCTTAGTAATCTTATACCCAAATTATTATTTTTAGTTCGATAACTGATTTAGTAAATTATTAAAATTAAATAATATGAAGTAATGATAATAATGTTTGGATGCCTAGTACAATATTAGACCTGAAAGAAAATAATTTGTATATTAATAGGATACTTATATTTAATAGGAAAATCTAAAGATTATCATAATACACTAAATTTTATGCAGACTCAAATTGAAAAAATATTAAGTTACCAACACTAAATATTAACAAGATATATATAGACTCGTTATGAATAAATACAATCAAGTTTATTAATATTCACAAGAATGTAAAGTTATATTAAAAATAAATAAATAAATTAGGACTTTGTGAACCAACAAAACTATCAACAAACAAATAACGAGAATAATAAAGAAATAGTGAACAGTAACACTTCTGATAAAAGTATTTCATCAAATATATTAATAATAGATTTAAAGTAGATAATATTTGGAAAATTTATATATTGTATATCAGTAAAAATTAAAATATTAGATAATACAGATATACGTGAAATACAATTTGGATTAGTTATATAAATAAATATATAACAAACTTGGAACTATGACAAATTAATAAAGTACTAAGTTTTAAAACTATAAATTTTAGTGCGAAGAGCCTAGACGTGCATATCTATTAGAATCAAATTCACCATAGTGAGCTTTGAGACAATCATATTATGAAATATAGATTAGTCTTTTGAACTTAGAGCTACAAATTATAGATTCTAGTTATAGAAAGCCACATAGGGCGTGTTTCATTTCTTGTTGTTTTGAACTCATTTTAAAATGAGTTGTTTTCTTTCGTGCATTTGTAAGTATGAGCAATGCTTGCATTTGGTTGAGAGATAGTATTTCTCTAAAAGGTGGGGAGTTTTGAAGACCAGAAGAATGGATCGATTTTCGAGGACGAAAATGTCTAAAGGTGGGGAGAATGTAGTGACCTCAAGCTCGTCAACGCTATTAGACCAGTCAAGAGACGAACTAAGCCGTTGTTGATCCGATTAATTAGAGATGAATGTTAATTAAAAGAAATTAATCTAACAATGATTTAGATACGAAACTAGTATCATTGAATAGGTCTCGAAAAGTTACGCGAAATAGACTACTCGAACGTGTCATTCGGATACCGGATGAAGAAGATATCATCAGAATAATCGAAGAGCAAAATAATCATTTTTGCATCTAAACCTCTTGGCTGCCCTTATCAATTTATCGAGCGCCTTTATCATTTGGATGGATGCCTTCAACAATTTGGTTGGCCATATCTTCGCCAAACCGATCGAGAATAATTCATTCATATCTTCTTCTTTCTCTTTCTTCGTCGCCTTTCTTCCTTCTTTCCCTGTTCTTCTCATTTCTTATTCCGCTTCTCTGTTTTTCTTCTGTTGAGAGGTTATGAGTCGTGCGTAGGGATTTACTGAGCTCAATCATTATATGAAGAAGGGTTGATCGTTCTGTAGAACTTGAATGAAGAAGATGGTGTTGATAATTCAATCAAAGGTAATTTAGGGTTTTGAATTGATTGAAGTTGCTTCTTGATGTGATTTGATTTAAATAAATAGAATATAGATGGGTTTGTGTTTAATTGAAGTTTAGATGGTTCTATGGGTTTAATTTTAGTTTCTATGTTTATTGATTTAAATTAGGTTTGAGTTTCAATTAGAAACTAGATGAGTAGTATTGGAAGGAAGTTGAATTGGGGAATTAAGGATGCTGTTAGTGGTTCGGAATTAGAGTTCAGAGACAAGAAGATGATGAAGATTGTTTTGAGGTCTGTGAAGTTTGGAAGTTAAAGTGGTAAGTGAATTACAGGGGATATGAAGTTAAAGATTTACATATAATGAAAGATTGTAAGTGGTGGTTTGTATAGTAGCATTGGTGCAGTTGAAGTTGTGGGTTGAACTATAGATACATATGCCATGGCTAGGCAGGGGTGTTGGGTATGGTGCTGCTGTATTTGGCTAAGGTTGTGAGAATTACAGATGGAGGTTATGGCTGATGTTGAAGATACTTCTAGGAGTGTAGATGTGGTTTGTATCAATCTGCAAGAACATGAAGAATTGGTGGAAGTGTTGAAGTTGTTGAGTATATGACTTAGTGGTGGTGAATTTGTGAAGTTACTGGTAAGATGTAGTAACTGATAGGGTCTTGTTTGGATCTGGGACTGGTGAAGTGTTAAAGAAGATGTTTTAGATAGTTAGTTTGAGATTTCAGTGGTAAACAAGGTTGATGTGTTGTTGATAACTATGGGAGAAGATTAATTTGTTGTCTGTGAAGTTTAGAAGTTAGTGTTGTTTACACTGGTGCAGGGCTATATGGAGTTTCAACTGTAACTGGTGGATAACTGATGAAGCTGAAATGTTGTGTGTTGGATTATGTTGAAGGAATGGATGATGTTGAGTGTTATTGACAGGCCAGTTGAAGTTTAAAATAAGTTGGAGTTGCGGGACCAAGAAGTGCTAATATATGGGGTTGCAACTGAAGTGATGGAACTAGTGGAGGTATAGAGACATATGAGATGATTCTGGAAATGGTGAAGCACAAAATAGTTATGCAAATGTAAATGGAAGTGATAATGGTATTGAATTAGCACATCTCAGGGAATGAAGTGTTGCAGTTGAAGATCATGTATGAACTGTTGGGGTACCTTGTACAAAAGAATGTAATTAACTGAGAAAGGGTGGTGTTGTTGAATTAGATAGTTGGTCATGTATTGGAATTAGAGTTAGATATGGTGATTATAAGGTTCGAACTAAATCAAAGAAGAATTGGCTTAGCTATGTGTTTCTGCAAGAAGAGTTAGAATTGCTTTTGTGTTCTTGTCTTGTTTTGTGTTGTATCTTGATTTTAAGACCTGTTAATCATCCCAGTCAGTTTAGATGACTCAAGTTATGTTTCTGACTCAAGTTTATCTGACTGAGTTGAACTGTTTTGACTCAGTGAGTTACCTGTCCTGACATGAGTCGACTCAGTTGACCCGACCTTGACCAGTTGACCATTGACTTGGACTATTGACCTGACCTTAAATGTTGACTGTTAGTTGACCCTTGACTGTTATTGACCGTCAGTTGACTCTAGTGGACCAGGCTTTGTATAATGGGCCTGTTTAGAGAACTTGGGCTTATTAATAGTATCTTATTTTACATAGTTGAATTGGATCTCTTATGGTCTAAATTAGTATCCGGTTCCTTCTACAAAGTTGTAGATGTTCATTCGACTTGGCTATGGACTATGTAATCAATCTAATTGGATTAGTAAATTCTTAGTTATACTAAAGATAGAGAATAAGATATCATAAACGGGCCTAGAACCATTAGGCAGACTTGTATGATTCTTGTGTGAGCCATTTTGGCTAATCTCTTAGAGTGCTTGTCTGATTAACAATTAGTTGTTAACAACGATCAATTCAAAGGATGAACCAGTGGATCGTGGATCTCGAGGTAGGCGTGGCTTGTCATCAAAACAGGTGGGAATGCATTTAACAGTTTTGTAATCATTGTTATTTCTTTTACGAAAGTCTTTGTTTAATAAACTCATGCATTGTCTATTCGTTTATTCCATGCTTTGTTTATCTTTATGATTGTCTTTGGGAAATGAGAATTTCCATCTATGGTATATTGGATACGCTCCTTCATATTCTTATGTCTAGGGAGATACACCGCAATATTAATAATAGGTGTGGAATTGGCATCAATATTACGGGTGTATAACTTTCACCCACAGATTGCTTTATGTCTTCAGTATTACGGTGTGTAAATGTCACCACAGAAATTATAAGGTGTGTAAATGTCACCGCAGAAACTAAAGGAGGAGTTTAGGTCCATATACATGATTGTTTATTTCAGTGGTTTTGTTGTTTTCTAATGTTTGGGAAAACATGTAATGTTTTCTAAATCTGTTTTCCAAATCTGCATATGATTACTTAGAAGTTAAATGTTAATTATTCCCCATTTTCAGTTTCAGTGACAGAGCAGAGTTGCGCAGCGAAAGTTCCGAGAAGTTAACTTCGTTAGTTGATTATATTATGATATGTTGATTGTGTTGTATATTATTTTGTAAACCAAATGATTAAGTTATATATATCATCGGAGAGGAATTCTTGTATATATGTTTCTGAGCGGGCTTAACCTTGGGTTAAGTTCTTTTGTAACATATTTCTTAATTGACAGTTTAAGTGTTTGATTTGGATTCGTTAGTGCCTCTTTATTTAGTTAAATTCTTGGGTTAGTCAGCTGCTAGCTTAGGGGGCGCTATACAAAGCCAGCAAGTGTAGAATTAAAACAGGAGGACAGTTTCATGAAAAATTAATTCCAGCATGCATGCAAGCAGTTTCATGCATAATTGATTGCAGGGCATATTAATGTCATTTAAATCCATCTCGAAATTAGGTTTTAAAACAATATAAATGGAGATGCCCTGATGGGGAAAAAGGAGGGAGAAAAAAAAATACACTGTAATTCAAATATTAATAAAATATTACTCCCCAAGGGGATTCGTCCGTGGATGTAGGCAAAAGATGCTGAACCACGTTAAACCTGCGTCTCTTTATTTGTTCTTCAATACGTCTCCTAACCCAAAATACCCATCAAACAATCGATTCAATCGTGTGCCCAAAAGTAATTTTGGGTACAAACATTTATCTTCCAAAATAGTTGGATTATCTTCTGAAAGAATATCAAGATTGATATGTGTATTGCTACAATTATCAAAATTAATATTTTCACTAAGAAGTGCAACACTTGATTTTTCGTCTTCATTAGAGACATAATTGTCAGATATTTCATCAAGAGTTGCAGCAAGACCTTTGTTCCCAGTGTATTTTCTCCGATTTGGACACTCGTTTGCAAAATGACCAAATCCCATACACTTAAAGCACCGAGGCATATCCTCATCATCAGTTTCATTAATATCCATGTTTTTAGGAGGAACACGATTATGAGGTTTGACTGATGCCTTAGGATTATCTCTGGAGAACCGTTTACTTATCTTCAACAGAAGATCGATAAACTATCTTGTGATCATCAAAATTGATTTGTCAAGATCTTCATCTGATAAATCTGTCTCAGAGTGATCATCTTCAGAGATATACACTTTTTTACTTTTATCAAGTAATTTAGTGTCCTTTAGTTCTTTGAACGCAACATCCTTAGATTTGGACGAATGTTCATGATCAAAGATCTTAAGCTTTCCAACCAGTGTATTTCTGGAGAGAGTATCAAGGTTATTTCCCCCAACGATGGCATGCTTCTTAGAATCGTATCTAGATGGCAGCGATCTGAGAATTTTCATCACAATCTCCTTTTCAGGAATAGTCTTACCCAATACAAAATATGCATTAACAATTTCATACACTTTGTGATTAAACTCATCAAATGTTTATTCATCTGCCATACGAAGGTTTTCCCAATCGGAATTAAGGTTTTCTCACTGGTATTACCTTCAAATACGGTTGCTAAGATGTCCCAAGCTTCTTGCGACTTAGTGCAGTTAGACACATGGTGCTGAAGAGTTGGGGTAATGGCATGTATGATCGCATTCAAACCGTCGGAGTTTTAATTTACAACAAGAATCTCAGCACGAGTGTATTCACCAATATTCTTTGGAATATTTACACCTCCAACTGCCTCAACGAGTGCATCATAGCCATTAACAACATATACCCATGATTGAAAATCACGTGCTTGAAGAAAAGCTCGCATAGCAATTTTCCACCATAAGTATTTAGAGCCATCGAAGACTGGTGGTACGTTAATTGACGTAGAACCTCTGTCCATAGAGTCAGATCGCTATAAACACAGACTTGTAAGGTCTTAAACGTGTTTGCCTGCTCTGATACCAATTGAAAAAGCGGGGGTCTAACAACCACACCCAATATTTCGATTAGAAATCTGTATGGACAAACTCCGAGTTACTTTACTAGAGAATCAACTAGACAGTCAGACTCAATCTAGATAAAAATATCTCAAGGAGTTATTATCTCAATCTCTCAATTTGATATATACTCAGGCAAATAGAATCTGCGAGTCTTTATCAAAGAGAGATAACTTGGATGGTGCCAAAGACCAATATCCAAGCGTCAATAAATTTAAATCAACAACCAAAGAGGTCGGATATTCTAATTGATTGAACAACACACAACCTGTATTATTTCAATTATATAACAAAATATAATGCGGAAAAGAAATAACACAGACACCAGAATTTTGTTAACGAGGAAACCGAAAATGCAGAAAAACCTCGGGACCTAGTCCAGATTACACATAAATTTGTATTAAGCCGCTACAGACACTAGCCTACTCCAAGATAACTTTGGTATGAACTGTAGTTGAACCCCAATCAATCTCACATTGATCCAAGGTACAGTTATGATCCTACGCCTATGATCCCAGTAGGATACTGCGCACTTGATTCCCTTAGATGATCTCACCCACAACCAAGAGTTTTTGCGACCCAAAGTCGAAGACTTTAATAAACAAATCTGTATCACATAGAAAAGTCTACAAGGATAGATATATTCGTCTCCCACGAATAAACCTATGAGTTTTTGTTTCGTCTTTTGATAAATCAAGGTGAACTGGAACCAATTGATAAAACCAGACTTATATTCCCGAAGAACAGCTCAGCTTTATCAACCACCTCACAATAAACTTAATCGACGCAGCGAAGAAGATTATTGAGGAATCACAAACAATGAGACGGAGTGTTTGTGACTACTTCTATATCTTGCCTATCGGAGATAAAAATCTCAAGCCAATTATTACAATTGTACTCATATAATAGAAACAACAAGATCAAATCACATAACTACAAGAAAAGTAGTATCGGTCTGGCTTCACAATCCCAATGAAGTATTTAAGTCGTTAACCTGTTTTTAGAAGAAGAAAACCAAAGGTTAAAGGAGAATCGACTCTAGCTTAGCAAACTAGTATCACATAGAATGTGGGGGATTAGGTTTCCCAGTTTCTAGAGTTCTCCCTTATATAGTCTCTCAAATTAGGGTTTGCAATCAATGTTAGCTTACTAACAAAGCATTCAATATTCACCTTAAGATGAAAACCTGATTAGATTTAAGCTAATATTTATCAACCGAAACATAGCTTGTTACACACACATGAAATGCACGTTTGTAGGCTTGTGAAAACCGTAACCAAACTTGTACATTAGTTGGTTCAACAATAGTGAACCAAATGGTCAGCCATATGATAACTTTCATATCAACCATATTCTTCTTCACCATAACTAGTCCAAATGACTCAAATGAACTAGTTAGAGAGTTGTTCAATTGCATAGATCTTTATGTACTACACAAGACACAATTGAAGAAAAAATGATGTGATTCACTCGAATCGATTCATGAACTATAAAGCCACGGTTTGAAATAGCATTCCTTAGTTTATTAAGATAAGTTCACAAACATCGTTTTTAGACATAACCTACTAAAGTTCGCGGACTTAAGTTCCCGTACGGAGTTCACAAACTCCAACAGAAAATCTCGGGTTCAATAACTGTGCCAGTTCACAGACTGGGATCGTGGACTGAACTTGTATGCTGAGTTCGCGGACTGAGCTCACACACTACTCCGGTTTCACTTGATCAACAAAGTTCGCAAACTTAGGTTCAAGCAATAAGGACTTATACATATATGTGTTACCACAACAATGCTTATATCCTCCAATGGTTATATTGTCTAAACTCTCATTTCAATCATTGAAACATTCTCAGAGGGCGTTACATAGTTGTTATTCACAAACTATTTTTTGTCAGAGCGATTTCCAAAGGATTGAAACATAACATGACTTTCGTCACTAGGTAAAGATGAACTTGGCAAAAGTGAAAGCTTTACCAACACATATTTCGAGAAATAGATAAGCAATATATACTCATCTCGAAATATCACATGTGTATAATCTTAGTCTATATAGTAATACGACTTTTGTCTTAAGATATGAGATAGAGTAGATAGACTTTTGAGTGATATATAAGTTAAAGTCTCCACATACATTTTAGTCGATGAAGATCCAATGGTTCCTTGAGTAGTCCTTCGTCTTGTATGATGATTGCCATGGAGTTCTTGAGCTCAACTACACTTTCTATCCTAGTCTGAGACCTTAGATATAATAGACTAGAAATCAAGACTTTATAGTTTTGATTGCTAACATTGACAAACATGCTTGAGATAACAACGCATGCGAGTTCGACCGAGCAGTGCTCTAACATTAATAATACAACAATCAACTTTTTTTTATCTTGGATTCAGTGTTGTCAAATACAAGATTATCCAATCAACATATATATAGTAATTCTAAATCTATTCCTATCACGGTCTTCATTAGACACATCATATGGAAACATAGGTGTAAGGTTATCTTTAGTAACTTAAATCCAAACCCAAACACGTTCATTCATCAAATAAGTTATTATATCTCTTTGCATCATTTATATACTGTTGCTGATAACAGTCACACTATGCATCATTCAATAACTATTAGAAATGCTTTGAACATCACTTGGAAGCCTCCTTCTATGAATGTTTTAAAAGTTAATATTGATGCCTCCTTCAATCCTTAATCTTTAGTTGCTGGTATTGGCATTATAACAAGAAATTATGCAAGACAATATGTGGTGGGAAAGAGAGCTGTAAAAAGGGCTATTAATGTTCATCAGGCTGAAGCATGGGATTTGTTAGAAGCTATGGGATATGGCATCCACTCATGGTTGGACTCAAGTTATTTTTGAAACTGATAACTTGAATATCAGCTCTTACTTGCAATATAGTTCCCCTCTTTCACCCTGGAAGAGTCTTCCTATACTAAGAAAATGTACAAATAAATGTAATATGAATGATGTTTGGTCATGTGAGTTTGTATATAGAGTGTGTAATAAAGTTGCCGATGCCTTAGAAAAAGCTTCTAGGAAACATAATATTTGTGGGGAATGGTGGTTACATCCACCAGATGTCTTAATTCCTCACTTAGATAATGATGTAAGATTATGTCATGTTTTATATGATGGTTTCTTTATTCAAAAAAAAAAAAACTTCAGTCGAATGATGTTAATCGGGAAAACATTAGGAGGGCTTGGGATCTTTCAAATAATGGCAGATTTACCTCTAAATCTGCGTACTTGGGAATAAGAGGATTTAGGTCCTCCCCTGGTAGCAATCTTTGGAAGCGCATTGGAAAATTAGAGTAAATTTTGGATGGGGGCATGGGGGACAAGTAAGAAACCGATATGTGTCAATGGTATTTTGACTATTTTCAATCAATTAATACTCTAAATGTATACATCTAGTTTTACCCTCCTTTAAATTCTCAAATTGTTTCCTAAATTGATGGTAATTTTCAACATACGGTTTGAAAACGAAAAAAAATCTGATATCTAATTATTCTCATAAATATTAGGAGATTCACTTGCTTAAAAAAAATATTGGCAGCGACGTGGTGGTTATGAAATGAAACACAAGACATATCTTTAACGTACATAGTAACATTTCAAGTTCACAGTGAAGATGAAAACCTACACTACATAGTTTAAAAGTCAATCTTAAATTAGATGTCATATTTCTAATTAACAAAGAAAAGAAAAAAAGTCACCTATATCACAAAATCGTGCAGTCTAAGTAACTTAGATCAAAGGCCTATAGCAGAACAATAAACAATAAAGAAAAGAAGAGTTTATGTTTTAAGAGGAATATGACAGAGAGATTTTCAGTTTTATTAGGATTTCCAATATTATTTCCCTTTATTTACGATCGACGTCAATATTGGCTAAACACTATATTAGGTTAGTGATTTATGGAAGGGTAAATTTGGTTGTATAAATTCACAACATCTATCTATTGAAAACAGTCAAAATATCATTGACATGTGTCGATTTCTTATTTTCCCCCATGGCGCCATCCAAATTTGCCCCCATAAAAAATTTACTCGGAAAATTAGAGTTCCTCATAAAATACAGATTTTTACTTGGAAAGCTGCTAGAAATGCTATACCTACTAGGATTGTTCTCGACACTAGAATGCCTATGAATGTTGTTGATTGTATTAGATGATGTCACCCAACTAAATATGTTATGCATGCTTTTGTGTTATGTCTTTTTGCTAGTCGTGTTTGGTTTCTCTCTTCTCTGTGTGTTAATACTCATTCCTTCAGTAATAAAACTTTTATTGATTGGTTGATGTTCTGGTTAATTGATCCGGCTCAAAGTTGCCTGATGAATCCCAATGTTTATTTGTTACTATTCTTTAGTCCCTATGGAGTAGCAAAAACAACTTAGTCATTCAATTGGGTTATTGGATAGAGCCAGAGCCATGCTTTTGACTAGGAAACCAACACTGCACATTATCCCTTTTGTTTCAATTGGGTTGTTGGATAAATGGATGCCCCCACCTAGAGCTGGAAAACGGGCGGTCCGAGGGTGGCTTGTTACCCAACCCGCGGGTAATGGGTTAACACGGGCCAAATCTTGCGGGTCGTTATTCTTCAAAAGTCATCATTTCTTCACCCCGCTCCCATAGCGGGTAAAACTTGCGGGCTTACGGGTTAGCCCAGCTTGTTTAATTAAAAATCAAACTAAAATTTAATTAATGTTTAAGGAGAATTACAGGTGAAACAAGGAGAGATAAGAGGAAGGAGAAGAATAATCTTATTAGGAGATTATGGTAGAAGCATTACATAGTTTCCTTTATATACAACACTAGGAATCTAGTTGGACCGCACATTCATGGTCCGTAGGCCCTATAACACCCCCCTTGTGCAGTTTAATAATAAAACTTTATATATAGTGCTTCACATATAGTTCTTCAAATGTGGTTCTCCTTGATGATTTGTGTCGAAGTCCATTGCCTCATTAAAACCTTGTCAAGGAAAAACCTAGTGGGAAAAGACCTTGGTACAACTCTTCACATGTTGTCTCGTACTTTACATGTAGTTCATCATATGCAATACGATCTTCAAAGATCATAACTACGATACGGAATTGGGTAAGAAAAAGTGTTGAAGAAATCAGTTTGTGCGACATTCTCTCTACCACGGTCAAGTTAGTCTAGTTTACGTTGCATGGATTGTAATCCATTCATAACATGCATACAACTTGAATAAAGCCAATTGGAGGTAAAATTATCCCACCTTGGTGCTTGACTTACATACCCGCTACAAGGTTGTTGTTGGTATGTATGAAAATCACTATAAGGTTCTCTAGGATATGTATCATAGCCAATAAATTGGTTTTGATTGTATCCCAAAGTTGGTGGGCAATTATCATAGTGTTGAGGAGATTGAAAATTGTATATGTTGTTCCAATATGCTCCTTCCATAATAAGTACCTGAAACAAGAGTTCTCAAAACTATGTCAAAAACCAGAAAATAAGACAAAAACAAAAATAAGAAACAAAACTAATAACAAAAATAAGAAACTAAAACCAAAAAAAAAATAACAACCAGCTTCCTCCCCGGAAGTGGCGCCAAAATTTGAACGCTGTCGTATGCGTCAAAAATAAGTACACTTTCTCACTCACAAAACATATAATGAAGTACTAGGTAAGAAAGGATCGCTCCCACAGAGAGGACTACAAATTTCTATATGTTGCGATTTCCTATTAAAGAATCGGGGGGATTTTCTGATTTTTATGTAACTAAAATAAAATAAAAGCAACCAAGGAATAAAGCAAGCAAATCAATAAGATAAATAATGGTCAAAGATTTGTTTTCATTCACAAACACGTATTTGAAACAATAATTAAAATTAATATCTAATCTCAACTTAATCAAAAGCCCTAGAATATCTTGATCGCAAGAATATCCCGCTAATTTTCTCTTGTCATAAATAATGAATTCTACCAAGGAAACAACCTAACGTGTAAAAACACTAACCAAGTTTTATTCCTGAGGAGCAATAAGATTGGTGAAATAAGTATAATCAATGCAACCGAACGTGGATAACGCACTAATACGATTTAACGAAGGTTATGATTCACTTGTGACTACTAGGATGTACCACTACAAGCAATCATCACAATTATGCTACTTGTTATCAGGAATTTATCACTTTTGTGTATAATAAACCTAATCTAGCAATAAAGATGAAAACAAACTCAATCGGTTCTAGACTCGACCAAACAAGCATTCAAATCATGTAACAATATTAATAGTGAATCATAAGCGACAAATAGGGAGACAAAACTAATTCATTGCACAAATAATGGTTGGAATTCGAACTTATTCCTTAACCAAAAGAAAACTAGGTAAAAATAATGTAGTTCATCACAAGAAAAAAAGAAGAAAACCTATCATGTTCAAACCCTAGAAAAGTGGTGGAGATATAATAAAAGAGATAATCTTCTTATGGGTGTTCTCTGCCCTTTTATAAACCTTCTTTTACAAAAACACGGATTTCGGAGTCTCGACCAAAGTCCCTTAAAGCACATTCCAGCAAACACATCCCACTCGGTACAAGACCATTAGTGCCATTAAATCACTAAGCCCACAAGAAGTCCATAGACTATGGCTTGTTAGTCTTAGAGAACTGACAACTTACTTGGTTTCATATTATTAGCCTAACTTTTTTGTTTTTGTTTTTTGAATTTAGCCTAATTCACTCCCCCATGTAGCCATAGCACAATTCAGCTCCTCCTTTATCTGTTTCAGGTCAAAGGCAAGTCCTTGTGCGTTCAGCGAGCTTGGGAACTTCTTGCTCATTTATCTGCTTGTAACTTGATTTAATACTGCTAAACTGCATCTACAATCATTTAACGTCACTGCGTGCTATACCATTAGCTTTTTGGATTGTTCTAACACCTTCAGAACCATCAAAACCCATATACTGCATTATCATTTCTAATCCATTTCAGCACTTTCTCAGCTCTGCACTGCATGCAAAGTCCTCTAAGCCATCATGCCAATTCTTCCTGTTTCTGTAACTTCTGACTCCACTGCAAACCAACCAAAACTACTTGGACACTACATCTACCATTGCAATTCACCATTTCCTACATCACTAGACAAGAATCTCTTCAATCCTGCACCATTTATAGCTTCATTAGCAGCTTCAATAGCTCAACACCGCACCACTGACCAACCTGTACCCATTGCAGTAACACGGTGCCTCAACCACTCTGCAACTCCATCAATGCCTTCAGTTTCATAAGCTCAAACCATCTCATACATTCCCTGTAATGCAGTTGAATCACTGTACCATCTCTACATGTAATACTCACAGCAATCTAGCCATTTGCAACCAACTCTCAAGACACTTTTGTTGCTCTTCAACCATAACAAACTACAACTGTAGCTGTAACTCCAATCCAAGAAGTCCATCTTATGTACCTGTAAACACAACGGCGTGTCCGTGTATCCAATAAGGCAGTTCTGAAAACCTATAATACGGGGACACATCGGTATATGTTGAAGTACCGTCATATTTTTAAGATATATATAGAAATATAAACGAGAAAACCACACAACTGTATTTGTTTTGCACTTGTTTAGAATTGCACAAGTGTATTTCTGCTAGCACATGCATGTTTTCGACTATAATATTCCTTAGTGGTAGGTGACCTTTAGTTCTCAGTTGTTTCCTATAATTTATAGTAAGATAGAAGTATTTTAGGTGTGTCCGAGTATGTGTGGTTGTGTCCATACGTGGACACAAGATACGGGGAGCCCCAAGAAGCATTGGTGCAACCCAGCCTGAAACACCCATCAACAATCAGTGGCATTATCACAGATTCAAGCTTCAGAACCCTTGAATCCATCATATTCCAGAAACCCATTGCAGCAACATCCCAGATCCCCTTTCTTGGCAGTTGTAAACTCAGAACCCCCATCAATCTCTTCTTAATTCTCTGAATCAAAACCAATTTGAACCCTAAGTCGACCACCATCTTCACTGCCAACCACCAAACCCTTGAATTCAACCACTGTCACAGACAATCAATCCTACATCTTCTTTGTCAGTTTGAAACCCAATCTTTCCCGTTCATACACAACAATGACAACAAGAAATTATTCTCCTTAATCTCGAACTCATCAGTTCATCCTTCATAAACTCTCGATTCCCAAATCTCCCTGTCAATTTAAATCACCTCAAACCCTAATTCTTTTATGTAATCTTCTCCTCATCATCTCCTTGAGTTATTCTCTTGATTTCACCATTAACATCACCTTCATTCATCTCCCAATCTCCATTCTCTGAACGTTAAAGGAGCCGCCATCTCCGTTTCAGGCAGAGAAAAAAACTTAAAAGCTAATAATTTCTTCTCTGAATTTTTGGTCTTGTGTAGGAAATGAAGGTGGATATAAATGCCCTAGCTTTGGATAGGCTCCACCTGAGGTAGTATTCCCATCTTTGTAACTTCCTTTTATGCATTCACTCTTTTCGTTCCACTTTGGATAATTTCTTCTTCTTTCGCTTCAAATGACTCAAGAGTACCCGTTAGACTCAAAAACAAACATAAGATACATAATTTATAAGAAAACACGCAAAAAATGCATAAACAATAGATAAATATCAAGGTGTTTTAGACACCTATCAATGGATACCTCTGCCTAAAATGGTATTTTCTGTGTTTTTATGTAATTTTCATTTTTTATTAAAATTTAATTCATTTTGAGCAAGTGAGTTTCATGTTGTTTTGATGTTTTTGGCATTACTGAAACTTAGTCACTAAGGGTTCACTAGCCCATTTGCACTTTGGTGAACGGAACCTTTAGTCCCATATATGGAAAACTAAAGATGAAATCTCTCTACACTACTATGATTGTTTGCAATCCATAGTATGACCCTGGGGTCAACACACTGTTGTGTGACGGAGAGGACGTTGGAATGGCTAGCATGACTTCAACATACACGATCCGTATATCTGTACAGTAAGTTCGGGTCGTGAGATTGGGATGTTGATTTACCAAGATCGATGTGTGTTTTCATGTTTTATTGAGGTTTTCATTCATGTAAGGGATTATTGGAAAACAATTAATAAAAATATGATTTTTAAAGTTTTTAAATAAAAAAAATATTGTTTTCTTTTTTGAATGGTCCCACATCATGGAGTTTCCACCTTTTAGTTGTTTTAAGAGACTATATAAACTTTTTAGTCCCATATCATGGGAGTTCTGCTTCTTAAGTTGTATTATTTCATTATATAAACAAATTTCTCAACTTTTGTAAAATCCAAGAGAAAAAAGGTTTCTCTATATTTTCAGAGAGACCCAAAGAATAATGTTTTTGTTTTTCTTAAGCTTTCTCAATTTTTCTTAACGGTTTTTCAAAGTTGCCTGTCATGGTCTTGTGGTGCAATGTCTTGCTTTTGTGGCGCCCTGCAACCATCAAGAGGATGTGTTTATCTTTCAGTTTAATTAATTAACTGTGTCATTAGAAGTTAACCCTGTTTTAAGTTACTGTAAGTCTGTTAAGGATGAATGTTAGCATCTTGACCACGTGTAGGGTCAATGATGATTAGGGTTCAGTGTTAGGTTCTTCATCCTTAAATATGCTTGTACCTGCATTTAGAGTTTATCATGAAAATAGTTAAAGAAGAGGCAGTACAGTGGTATTGAGTTACTCGATTTACTCGTTTAGCTCAATCCTTATCTTATGTCACATTTAACTTGGAAAAACTATCTATTTCCTTTATACACAATGGTCAAGTGATAACCCTACAAGGTACATCCACTAAACCAACAGTCATGATGCTCAGTAGCAATGCCATTAATTTTTTTTATCAAAAAGAATACTCCAGCTCTAGTTGGTCAATTTTTTTCTATTTTTATGACTCATATACCATCTGAAATACCCAAACCAGTTCAGGAGCTACTCAACAACTTTTCTGATATTTTTGGAGAACCAACAAAACTACCACCACAGAGAGTTCTGGATCATAAAATCACTCTTAAACCTAATTCCTAACCTATTAATCTCAGACCCTATAAATGTCCTAACCTATTAATCTAACCTATTAATCACAGTGGTCGAGTCATTGGTTAAGTAAATGCTAAAAAATGGTATAATTCAAGATAGTCATAGCCCATTTGCTTCTCCTATACTCCTGGTGAAAAAGAAAGACAACACTTGGAGGTTTTGTGTTGATTACAGGAAGCTCAATGCCATCACAATTAAAGATAAGTCTCATATCCGTGTTATAGATGAGATTTTGGGTGAACTACATGGATCCAAAATCTTTACTAAGTTGGATTTAATGGCTAGCCATCATCAAATCAGAGTTCATTTACTTGACATTCATAAAACAGCCTTCAGAACCCATTATGTCCATTATAAATTCAAGGTTATGCCATTTGGTCTCACAAATGCCCCTGCAACTTTTCAGGCACACATGAATTTTGTCTTTGGTCCATATTTGAGAAAATTTGTTTTGTGTTCTTTAATGACATATTAATTTATAGTCCCAACATCCAAGAATATGTGCATCGTCTTTGTTGGTTCTTTAATTACTTAGAGAACAATAACTTTTTTTTAAATCCTTTAAATGTTGTTTTGCTGAATCATATCTGAAATACTTAGGACATATCATTATTGCCGATGGGGTGGCTGCTGACCCAGAGAAGATTGCTTGCATGAAGTCTTGGCCCATCCCTAATAACCTTAAAACCATTAAGGGGGTTCTTAGGTCTTACATGCTATTATAGGAAGTTTATTAAAGGTTATGATACTATTAGTAAACCTTTTACAGATTTGTTGAAAAAGAATGCCTTCAACTGGTCTCCATTAGCAGAAGAGCTTTCACTACACTTAAGAATGCTATGTGTACTACTCCTGTGGGTTCCCTTCCTGACTTAATCAAGTAGTTTGTAGTGGAAACTGATGCATGTTCTAAAGGCATTGAGGTTGTACTCATGCAGGAGGAGAGAGCAATTGACTTCTATAACAAACTGAAAAGACGAGGGTACCCAAATAAACCACAATCTTTAAAATATCCACCTATAAGTCCTCTTACCGAAAGTGATTGTCTATGGACAAAGTCTAGACAACACTACAGATCGGTATTCACACTTTTTGTGATCGTCTATGGATACGAGACCGAGACAATACAACAATCAAAGTGTGATGACTTGATAATAGGTCCGGACTTAACCAAACTATATAGGATCACTATCAAGTAATACCGAGTTAACGTATGTGTATTTTACTTTTAATTATAATACACAATTATAATTGCGGAAATAGAAAAGTAAAAGACACATCAAGATTTTGTTAACGAGGAAACCGCGAATGCAGAAAAACCTCGGGACCAAGTCCAGAATTGAATACTTTCAGAATTAATCCGCTATACAAAATCTAAACCAAACTTCGTATAGTTGAGACCAAGCAACTAAACCTAGTTCACTTAGTTTCTTCAATTTCCCTGCGCTTTCAACATTCAATAAGTGCATGTACTGGAACAATTCCTTTGAATTGTATCCCAAACAGTAAATGAACAATAAATTTGTTTGGTAACAACTCTATTGATTCTTTCCAGATAAAGATATCTCAGGTCATATGCAAAGGCTCTTCCGTTTAAACTAATAAACTCCTTTGCCTAGTTAGATCAATCCAATCTCTATTACCTAAGTAATAAGATTTGGATTTGTAACAATCAAAATAGAACCCAAGAGAACTATTAGGTGTTACCGATCTCACGCAACTAATCAATCGAATAAATCCGATTCTAGTTGGATCCCAGCCGATCAAGGTTTGTGCTACACAAAGATATGAGAAACCAATCAGAAATCTTCTTCGTCTTCAAATCTTCTTTAATCTTCAATTAAACCTGCACAACACCACTTGAATCTCTTGTGATCAATCACGCATAGAACGGTGTCTGTTAACAATGGATTATCACAAGATTTCTTTAGATCTACAAACAGTTCTAAAGATCTCGTCGACACTTTGATCTAGTTTGAGTGAATCTTATATCAGAAGAGAAGATTCTCAAGAATAAACAAACTAGGTACAATCAAAGTTAAATAACCGTTAGTCAATCAAATCAATCAAAAACTAATAAACTGTAATTATCTTTTTTCCCACCAACGGTACTCGTAGAGCTTCTTGATCCCACAGAAGTCTTTAAACGAGCGGTCGTAAGAGATTTATCCTAATTAGGGTACTTTCCTCTCCGGATAGACGGCTCCACCAGAAAAAATAAGAAGATGAAGTTTTCATGGCTCTTAGGATAGTTTTCTAGAAATGCAAACTTAGGTATTTATAGACCAAAGATGTTTGGACACCAAGGAATTTCCAAAACCGAATATTCTCAAGATATGCAATAAATGCCCAAATCGGTTTTCATAATTCCTGGAAATGCTTTGTCCAATATTTTCTGAAATCTCTCAATAGAAAATCTCTAATGCACATTATTAATTTTAATTTTCTAGAGATATGCATTTAATTTATGTTAATCAAAGCATATAAAACTAACAACCTTAATTAAAAGATTCTTAATTTATTTCGGACTGGGAACTCCTTGAGTAATTAAGGAATATCTTTGAACAATAAAAGATAAGAGTTATTGTTCATGTTCAAAGTATGTTGATATCCTTTTCTTTGTAAATCCTCTTTCATAATCGATTATACCACACTTCCAAACAAGTTTAGAATTGGTTCATTTGTATTCCAAGACAACTATGTGATTTATCACGTATCAAATCACAATCACGGGTTCAATCGGTTCTACCAATCACAAGGATCGGTTCTACCTCAATATGGATTACTTGTGATCGAACACACAAGTTACCAAGACCGGTTACATCAGTTACCAATATCGGTTACGTCAATTACCAGGACTGGTTACCATATTCTCATGGTATTTGCTTGTGATCGGTTACATCTGCAATTGGGGGCCATTCAGGTATTCATGGCAGCTATCTTAGAGCCAAAACTTATTTTTATTGGAAAGGGTTGAAAAAAGATAATTTACTTCTAGTCAGCCAATATGACACATTCCAAAGGAACAAGCTGGAGCATCATCACCCCTTGGTATTTTACAACCACAACCACATCCAATACCAGATCAGGCCTGGCAACACATCAACATGGACTTTATTGAAGGTCTTCCTAAGTCATATAAGAAGGATGTTATCCTAGTAGTGGTGGATAGATTCACTAAGTATAGTCATTTTATAGGACTTACTCATCCTTACACAGCTCTCACGGTGGATCAAGAGTTCTTAAATAACATTTTCAAGTTTTATGGGTTACCAGATTCCATTGTCTCAGACAGAGACAAAGTCTTCACCAACAAGTTTTGGCAAGAACTCTTCAGAACCTTGGGAACACATCTCAACATGAACACTGCTCATCATCCTCAATCATATGGCCTATCTGAAAAAGTTAAAGCTTGCCTAGAAGGTTGCTTAAGGTGTATGACAGGTCATAAACCTAAACATTGGTTCAACTGGCTTCCATTAGAAGAATGGTGGTATAATACCAACTTCCACACCATCCTGAAACTGTCTCAAGATTTGTATGGGTATGTTCCACCCCACTTAGCTTTTCTTACTGTTTCCAATTCATCAGTAGCTTCAGTTGAAGTATATCTACAAAGAATAGATGCAATCCTTGACATTTTGAAGGAAAACCTACACAAGGCACAAGAGAGAATGAAGTGGTTTGCTGACAAGAAAAGAACAAATAGGTCCTTTGTTGTGGGGATATGGTCTACTTGAAGTTACAACTCTACAAACAAACTTCCATGGCCTTGCGTATAATTTTCAAGTTATATGCTAGATATTATGGGTCATTTCCTGTGATTCATAAGGGGGGTCAAGTTGCTTACAAATTTGAGTTACCTCTCATCTCCAAGATTCACCCTGTCTTTCATGTCTCTCAATTAAAGAAAAAATTAGGTGTTGTTGCTTCAACAATGCCTTCATTACCCTTGGTAGATTCAGATATAGATTAAGTGGTCTCACACCACCCCAGCTGATGCTAACTGGGAAGACTTGACTAACGTTAGAGCTCATTTTCCTAAATACCATCCTTGAGGACAAGGATATTCTGAGGGAGGGGGGGGGGGTATTGTCAGCATCTACTACACATGCTAGTAGTAGGTGTAATATGGTGTTTTATCCTGGAGGCATCCGTCATGTGAGGGCTATAGCATTACTCTTGAGTGTGGTATGAAAATCTACGAGAGGCGACTGGGAGTATTGTCTATGCCAATTGTCATTTAACTAATAAGCCTGTGGATATTGAGGTTCCGAAAGTCAAACCTAATTTTTTTGGCAAAAAAATAATATTGCGGGGACGTGATTTGAACCCGTGACCTCAAGGTTATGAGCCTTAAAATCTACCAAGCTGTTTTACCCCGCGCGGGCGCAAATAGCTGGGGACTAATAGGTAAACAAGAGTTGGATGTGCCCCTCTACCATATCTATACAAATAGAATAACCCATTTATACAAAGGGGGCACAAAAGGGAGGAGCCGTATGAGATGAAAATCTCACGTACAGTTCTGAAATGGGGATTATTTGAATAGAATGAACGACTGCAACGGATGTCAGCTCAATCCGAAGGAAATTATGCGGAAGAGATGGGAAACATGTACAATCTCATTTGATTGAATAGTTGACTCAGCTCCTTGTTGTTTGAAGAAACCCTCCATTTTTATAGCCCATCCAAGCTTCTAGATCCAAACTGACTTCGACCATATTAACCAGAGCTTAGTCCAGTATCACCATCCCTTTCAAGGGCATCCACTTCAGTTGAGGAACCTACTAATCCAGACTGGAGCCTAGGAACTGTTTCTTTTTCAAAACCAAAAATATTTGTGCCAGAATAACAGATGCCAAAAAGAACAAAACGCCTTGGACACGTGATGGATCTTGAAGTACTATTTATGCATCTCCCTGACCAAATCCACCCACGTTGGGATTACTTGTTAGTGGCTGATCAAGCTTGATAGATTCTCCTTCGGACACAATAAGTTCCGGTCCTGGGGGTATAATATCGACCACTCGGTGACCGTCTGACGTATCTGCTATGCTTATTTCATATCCCCATTTTTCTTTACGTACAATTTTACTTACTATACCTGCTGATGTACCATTATAGACTGTATTGTTACTCTTACTCCCATCGGAATAAATCTGACCCCTACCTCTGTTCCCGCCTGTGTATTTTGGTATTCCTAACCGTCCACTCATTTTTTCTCGATCCCCGATATGGTAATACATACAATACAATATAATAGAATAGTTAAAACAAAACTCTAGCCAGTTGATCTTTTCTTCCCGCTTCAAACCGTGATGACTAATCAACCAACCTTGGGGTAATTTCTCCTTTTTTTGCTTAACTCTTGTACATAGGGATTGAGTCTCAACCTTTTTACTGCTAATTTAGAAGCTGTTTTGTTTCACTCATATAACTATCTGTTTAGGTCATCACCCCGAATGACGAATAAAAAAACGAGAACTAGAATTGACAGAATCCCTGTTTCACAGGATTGGCTTGAATTTTATCCGAATGTAGCTCAGATTTCTCTTAACAGACCTACATATGATCACACTCCATTGTTGTTGGAGTCATTCCATTCTATGACAAATTTTGATTTACCATCTATTTCTGTGCCTTTGGATTTGCCCAAGATCTTTGGAATTCATTTATTCCTCTCAAGGGTTGCTTGCTTTGGGTTTGGCACATTTCATGTAACAAGCTTGTATGGTCCTGGAATATGGGTGTCCGATCCTTATGGAATGACTGGAAAAGTACAATCTATAAATCCCGCGTGTGGTGTAGAAGGCCCAAAATTTTTGTGAAATTGAAGATTAGAGTGTTGAAGGTTGTCCAGTTTGGTATACACTTCTTGTCGATGAAAGGAGGAGGAGTGTTGGTGATGGTGACGGTGATGGAGCTAATTTTTCTATCTTCCCATTCATTACCTGTGCGGTGCGGGCCATGAGAGCGGTACCAAATTGAGGCAAACTATGAATACTAGATATGACACCAAAATATGGGGTCAAGGTCGGCCAGTGAGACGATGAATATCAGATGGCAGAGTCTAATGCGGACAAAGGTAATGAGACAATGCGCATTTCCAGTTGATAGGAGTAAAGAGACATGTATTTGGTGTCCCGCCTAAGAAAGAGATCCAAGTCCTAGTAACTCCGCTAAATGGTGATTCAACATCTTGGAACCAAGCCAACTTTGGAGCAGCTTTGTGATAATGGAACCAACCAGCAAAAAGCATTAACGTCGCAGATACCAATACACCAATTGCCATACCATGTCCATCTGGAAATATTTGTTCAAAATCCTACTCCCTTCCGGTACTGGGCAGGCGTCAGCCTACATACATGGTCTTACGACTTTGTGGAGACCTGTGTTTTCGGTAAACAGTCATCTCGGCCTGGTCACTATGACCCCCTTTGTGAGGAGGCACCCTTTCTCTCTAAGTATCCAACCAATTGGAAGAGAATAAATAGATTCTTTTTCGGGAGAGAGTCATCCTTCCCGAACGCAGCATACAACTTTTTGTTGTACTGCACTCTCCAAGTGTGCTTGTTCCCCCCCTTTTGATAAGAAGTAGTCCGGCAATCCCTACGATCCGAGTCCGAGCTATTGGAATTGGAATAAGTTCGGCAGTGGATCACTAAATTTTGGAGATCTTCTCTATCTAATGAATTCCCTTCTGAATCAGAGATATTCATATCTGAAAGAGATTGACAATAAGTTCTTTCAAAATTGACTATTTGTCCCTCTCGACGTGAAAACACAGAGACAAAGGTCTGATCTTTGAATAGGAAAAATAATGGATCTGCAGGGTCCCAAATGTATTGGCTTATTCGAAAAAAATCTTGTGGTACTACGATCATTGGAGGAACAATACCTAAACCTGAGGATGCTCCAAAATCCTTTCGATTGCTCGTTCGAGAACTACGATCTTTGGCTCTGGAATTGAATAATTTCCTTGTATATGAGAAGAACTTCCAGATTCAAAGGAAGGAAGCTTGATTGGAATGAATCCGAATTTTTCTTCTATGATCAACCGATATAAACATCAACACCTTCGAATTGGATCAGTTTCTCCTGTGCACTAATGTCTTAAGGACAATGTGTTGAACACGTGATTCACTCTGTTTTCTAGAGATTTTCCATTTTGTTGTTGCGGAGACCTTGGGAGCTCGTCCGTTTCTCCAAATCGATCACTTCCATTATAGAGGAGCTAAGTATCAATAAATTTTGTTTATTTGATTTTTCTTGTTTTTAATTATTGCACCCAACAGAGAGATGTGAAAAAAATAATAGATCTAAGTTTTCTTCTCGGATTTTATGGAAAGCGTAAATTAGTTGCGGTTTTTAGATGATCAGGATTATTTTAGCCATCACAAAAATTCGTTTAGGAGTGAATCTTACACAACAGGACTAACTCGTTTGCACGACCGCTGCATTTATAAAGCCGTGTCTGCGTCCGACGCGTGTTGAACATGGGACGCGCGTTAGATGCAGACACGACTCGTGTCCGACGCACCAATGTGCGCGTCCTGTGCGCGTCTGGTTTGGACTCACTGATGATTCGAGTTTGGAGCGTTTTTTTTTCTTTCATTTTCATTTAAACTTCTTTCATTATTTTTACTATTATTAACTAAATGAATAAATGCAAACATTTAGGTCTTTATTAAGGTTTTGTGATTGGAAATGACATCGTGTATACCCTTGGTTGGGCATGTGTTGTTCTAAGTATGCATTTTGATTGTGCCATGTGTTTAATAGTAATTGATTGCTTGACCTTCAGTGTGTATAAACAAACGATCTCTTATTTTCTTATGAAATTTATACACATGTAGCATCATTTTCTAAATTTTAGGATCAAAACACTTAACTTTGATGTATATATACATGATTGTATATATAAATAATATATGAATAAAATATGTATA
This sequence comes from Papaver bracteatum, assembly GCA_023529315.1. Taxonomy (NCBI): domain Eukaryota; kingdom Viridiplantae; phylum Streptophyta; class Magnoliopsida; order Ranunculales; family Papaveraceae; genus Papaver; species Papaver bracteatum. Next base: position 1,864,981 of record JAJJWX010004691.1, on the reverse strand, counting down.
TATGTGTCCGCGTCCTTGTTTTTGAGAATTTTTGTAGTGTTCGTGCCCGCGTCTATTAGGGGTGTGCAACGGACGGACGGATGTGGATTAGAGGTCACCCGCGTCCAACTCATCAAAGTTGCGAATTTGTAAAATCCAACCGCATCCGGCCCAATCACCTGTAGATTTGACATCCGTGGATCAGCGGGTGATACATGCCGAATGCGGATTAACTGCAGGTGATATGGTGCCCTCCCTCTCTTGAAAAGGTTTTAACATTATGCAAGTCTAGAACTGACTAACGAAACATATAGAGTTCGTTGAATCACTAGGAACTATCAGAACCAACATCATACAGTCAACCAAAAGCATCGCACATAAAACACCTCATTGCCGTGATATTCATATGACACTCAAAAGACACCTTCTCTGAAGTGAAGCACCTTACCCTAGAAAAAATCATAGCGTACACAGAGGATGTAAGATCATTTGTGATTAAGTGCAAGTAAAAACATTATTAGTTGGACTCATGCAACTTTCAAGGAAAAAAACCCCTAAGAAAACTTGGAATCTATAGTTAAGACGTAGACTACTTCAGTTTTGGCATATGCCAAGCATCGTTTAACTGTGAATATTTTAACATATTTAGTATGTTGTTTGCTGTGATGGTGCTCAGAGAAGAAATAGGTTTGATAAAGATCCAACCGTGAAATTGCAAAAACAGATGAGATATGGAACTAAACTGTAAAAAGAGTAACAAACTTCAGAGATATGTATCGAAAAAATAACTAATGAAACCAGGTACGAGTTTTTAAGGGAAGCAAATTCTTTTTGAGTTACCTGCAACAACTGTTTTGGGTTAATGTTGAAGTACTACTGACTACCAATATCCAACAATAAACACACTGCCCTACGGTACGGGTGAATCTGCAGTTTTCAAAGTCCAACCGCAACCAAACCACTAAAAGTGCGGATTTGGAAAATCTAACCGTTTCCGACTCATAGGTCTTGCGGATTGGATTTCACCCATAATTTTGTGGAAGGATATGGGTAAAACCTGCAGTTCTTAGAGCGTCCACAGTCATGGACTAAAAACTGGACTAAAGGACATATAGTCCAGAAAATCAATCGCAGTGGGGTTGTACTAAAACCATATATTTGGTTTTAGTTGGAGAGAGAGTGAAAACTGGACCAAATTTGGTCTCGACCCTCGACTAAAACTAAATATAGTCAGGCGTAATTTCAGTGCGCGCCTGATGACAAAAGTAAACCAAATGTACGCGCCCTAAACAGGCGTAACCCAAAAGTCCGCACCACAACCAGGCGTAAACGAAATGTACGCGCCTCAACCAGGCGTAACCCAAAAGTTTATTAAACGTTCGCCCCCATGGGGCGCACTTTGTGAGTTCGCCCCATGCATTCTTTTTTTTTTAATTATTTTTTTTCTTTGGGGCGTACTCTGTGAGTTCGCCCCATGCATTTTTTTTTTTTAATTTTTTTTTTCTTTTAGGCGTAGCCTGTGATACCGCCTGACTAATTTTTTTAGTTTCTACCCGTTGTTTTGAAACACGACTAAAACAAAAAATATAGTTTTTGGTATAGTTTTTGGTTTTAGGATAGTCCATGATTGTGGACGCTCTTAGCAATAAATATGGGACTAAATGTTAATTTCTACTCCCCTGAAAGCCTTCATAATTCTCCCATGTCCCCCGAAGAAAACAAGGACGAAGAATCCAGAATCGAGTAGAACTCTTATTAGGTATATATTTTCTTTAACCTAAGATCTTTGCTCCATTATCTTCCCTCTTATATCCATTCCTTAAACCCTAACTCAGCCCTTCGTTAAGTCTGATTCTTAAACATTTTCTGTTTGTGTTTGTTTCAGTGAATCATTTAACACAGACGAAGCTCTATTGCATGCAAACTAAGTTGAAAATATGGAACAACTTCGACCTAATCCACTCATAAGAAGATTTGATCACTCGACTTCTAATAGTAAGTGTCCAAATTTTTAGGGGTTTCTAAGCTGTTACTTGTTTTGTTAAAATTTTGGGGTCAATTGCTGTCCCAGGCCTCTGTGATGTATTATTTTGTGGATTCTCATTGTTCTCATTATATGTATTTTTGCTGTTGACAACAGATTTCTATTCTCCAAGAAATGTGAGGAGAAAAACATTTAATGAAAGAGTTGATAATACCGATGCTTCGTTTACTTCGAAATCACTTACTGAAGGGAAATATAGGTACCGAAGGGGTGATGTTTCTGATATCATCGACTATTCTGTACCCAGTATGACGGAATAGTTGGATGGGGATGGTATGTATGGGAGTGTTACGGAAGTGATTCAAGCGCTTTCTGCTAAGAAATGGGAGATTTTGAATTGTCTGAGTGAGTTGTATCCATCACTGCTCATGTTGGAATTACCTAATTTGTAATGTCCAAATGAAGTCTAAATGGGTTTACAGGTGTTTGTTTAAATACGTACAAACCAAAGTGTGACAATTATGTCATAGCGTGGCAAATCTGTTACGAATTCAGAAATGTGGCAAATCTGGATAAAGTGGCAAATTTGTAACATCAAATAACAAGAAGAAAAATAGTTAGAGCTTGTGGCAGAAGCTTGACGAAATGAAAGATTGTGAGAGAATCTGGATAACCAAAGAAGTGTTACAGTTTTCGAACAAAAGCGTGACTGGAACAAAGATGAATAGAAGAAGAAACAACAAAAAATGTTGTGAAGAAACGGAAGCAATCACCAAGTGGTGATGAGATAGAGAACAACAAAAGTGGGTGAAAATCCTATGAGTTGTCTAAAGAGTACAAGAAGTATTTTACTGAAACGAAGAAGGACCGCAATGTCCCTAAACTATGATGGAACCCGTATGTTCTAAAACTACGAAGAGGACCGTAATGTCCCTAAAATACGAAGAGGACCATAATGTCCTTAAACTTCCGAAGAGGACCGAAACATCCTTAAACTATGAAGAGGACCGAAACGTCCTTAAACTATGAAGAGGACCGAAACGTCCTTAAACTATGAAGGGGACCGAAACGTCTACGATAAAGAGAAGTTGGAAAGTAGGTGTTGAGGGGGAGTGTTGAATATTCAACACCAACTTAGTCAAGTGTTCACACCTATCTAAATTAACCTAGAAATATCTAGGATGTCTAGAGTCAATGTTAGACAATTAACATGTGTAAAATGAGTGTTCTAGAGTTAGACAAATCAAATAAGAATACTAGATTGTCTAGTAGTTGGTTTGGTGGAAGCCTCCATAGGCATAGTTGTTAGCCTCCATATGCATAGTTGTTAGCCTCCATAGACATAGTTCTCTTCTTCTTTTTTTTGTTCTTCTTCTTATCACGAGTATGATTTAGTATCTCGTGACAAACATGCCATGCTTTTCTTCGACAATTGAGGAAGCAATCTGTTGCTCTTACCCTCAATATTCTTTTTTTTTTTTTTTCTTCCCGATTTGAGGAAACAACCACTTATTGTTCTTACCCTCAAACCCTTCTCTGATCACTTATTAGGAAGTGACCCTTTCTTCTTCTCTTTTATCTTGTATTTTTTTTTTCATGGAAACCCCAATTTTTTTTTCAAGTGTTGAATATTCATTGATTGTTAGAATTAGTGAAGGGTGAGAGGGAGAGAGGAGAGGAAGAGAAGTTAGTCAAGTGTTCACACCTTGGTCTGATACCATCTCCCTCAACACCACGATGCTCGTATATTTTAAGATGGTATCAGAGCAAGGTGAGAGGGAGAGAGGAGAGGAAGAGAAGTTATATGTTTTCCTAAAGAGTTTCTAAAGTTGCAATAAGAAGGAGAAAGAAAACTAAAAATAAAATAAAAAAAATAGTTGCGCAATATTCTGATGGTTATTGTGACAAGTTTGAAGCTAGAAGTCAGGTGAAGGAGAAGTTTGATGTCGTTTGAATTCACGGTGAAAATCGAGCTTAGGGCATGTTCTTGATGCCAAGAAAACATGGCAGTCGAGATACTAGTGCCGAAAAAAAAAAATGTTACCGATGTTTTTGATGAGAAGAATCAAAGATGGTCATAAAGTCCAAGCTTGAGCTGTTTAGGGTTTGTTTGTGACGGCGTCGCTGCTCCAAAGAAATCGAAAAAAAAATGGTTTATGCTTAGCTGGTGAAGGCGTAAGGATTATTGCTATCTTGCAGCTTCGTCGCTTGTGGTTTTAAAGCCATGCTCGTGATCTTGAAGAAGAAGAAGAAGAAGAAGAAGAAGAAAGAAAAAAAAAAGTTCGAGGTTGTTTGGTTTTGAGCTGAGGGTTATGAACTCGTTTCTTGAGCCAAGATAAAGGAAGATTATTAAGACAAGTTTTCCAAAACAAAACGAGCCTGCTGATGTGAGCGAGCACAAGGAAGAAAATATGATTGTTTGCTGCTGCCATTGGCGTAGTAACAAAGATGACAAGCTTTAGCCTAGAAAACATCGTAGGAAGGTGCTTTCATGTGTCGAGATTGGTATTTTGATGCCATTGCCATGAGAGCTCCAACCGGTGATGATGATAATGCTTGCTTCTGGTGATGAGACATGTAGCTCGTTGGTGCTTCTTAGGAGGGTGTTGTCATGAAGAGATGACTATGGACAGCGAGAAGAACAATGGTGGTTTTCCGACGGAATGGAGCTGCTGCCACTATCGGTAGCCGATAATGAAGCCCATGGTTGAGCTTGGCAAGCAATGGTGTTGCTTCTCGGGTTGCAGCCATTAACAACATAGAAATGGAAGTGAATCGAGCTCAGAGATGAAGGGTGAACGACGGAGCTCGAGCGAGACGCTGCATACATTGACGGATGATAAGATGAACGTGGAGATTGCCAGAGATGGAATGGTGCTATTATCCGGTGATGGTAACGGTATTGCATGCATGTCAGTAATGCCGGGACAGTGATGAACGAGAAGAGAAGTGAAGCTCGAGATGAACCAAGTTCAGAGACAGCATGGTAGAGCTTTGGCAATGGAAGGTAGCAGTGGTTTCGGTGATCGGAGATGCTGGTGATAAAGATGGCAGTGTTTCATGGAGAGTTCGACGTGAGCACTTGGCTGTTGTTCGAGGAGAAGTGATGAAGAGTGAACGAAGGGAAAATGAGTGGCAGCTGCCATTATTGACCGAAGCTCGAGATGTAGAGAAAACGTGTGATACCGACACACCTAACACGCCGCACAGAGGAAATCAAAGGCGGAAAGCAAAAGTGGAGAGAACACGGGCTGTGATGAGACTGCATACATGAAGGACGACGAGACGGAGACTGCTGCTGCTGCTCCCAGCAATGATGATGCTGCTGCCAACAGATGAAGGAATAAAATGGGTTGAGCAATAAGAGTGGATTGAGGTGTTGCTGCTGTAATGAATTCTTCCACCGATGGAGATTCGAACAAGTGATGAGTTAACCGTTGAAGGAAGAAGAACATGATGTTGTGTCGAGAGAAACAGAATGTTTCCATGATGATACACGGTGGTCGATGGAGTTGGAGATCGATAGTCGCGCATGCAGCAGAAAGCAAAAAAAAAGAGAGTGCCAGTGAGAAAGTGCCATTCAACTCTCTTTTCATGGTGTGACCGACACACTAAACGTCCATCTCACCGGCAGACAAAAAAAAAAAATCGAAACAAAGAAGAAGTTGAAGGTGATTTAGATGGGCTGAAAGCCTCAAAGAAAATAGAGAAGATGCAGACAAGATGTTTGTTTAAATGCAAGGATGATCATGGAAACATAAGTGTGACAATAATTGTCACAGCGTTGCAAATCTGTTACGAATTCAGAAATGTGGAAAATCTGGATAGCGTGACAAAATTGTAACAACAATATAACAAGAATAAGAATAGTCAGAGCTTGTGGCAGAAGCTTGACGAAATGAAAGATTGTGAGAGAATCTGGATAACCAAAGAAGTGTTACAGTTTTCGAACAAAAGCGTGACTGGAACAAAGATGAATAGAAGAAGAAACAACAAAAATGTTGTGAAGAAACGGAAGCAATCACCAAGTGGTGATGAGATAGAGAACAACAAAAGTGGGTGAAAATCCTATGAGTTGTCTAAAGAGTACAAGAAGTATTTTACTGATACGAAGAGGACCGCAATGTCCCTAAACTACGATGGAACCCGTATGTTCTAAAACTACGAAGAGGACCGCAATGTCCCTAAACTACGATGGAACCCGTATGTTCTAAATCTACGAAGAGGACCGCAATGTCCCTAAACTACGATGGAACCCGTATGTTCTAAAACTACGAAGAGGACCGAAATGTCCCTAAACTTCCGAAGAGGACCGAAATGTCCATAAACTTCCGAAGAGGACCGAAACGTCCTTAAACTATGAAGAGGACCGAAACATCCTTAAACTATGAAGGGGACCGAAATGTCTACAATAAAGAGAAGTTGGAAAGTCGGTGTTGAGGGGGAGTATTGAATATTCAACACCAACTTAGTCAAGTGTTCACATCTATCTAAATTAACCTAGAAATATCTAGGATGTCTAGAGTCAATGTTAGACAATTAACATGTGTAAAATGAGTGTTCTAGAGTTAGACAAATCAAATAAGAATACTAGATTGTCTAGTAGTTGGTTTGGTGGAAGCCTCCATAGGCATAGTTGTTAGCCTCCATATGCATAGTTGTTAGCCTCCATAGGCATAGTTGTTAGCCTCCATAGACATAGTTCTCTTCTTCTTTTTGTAGCCTATAAATAAGCATGTTGTATTCATTTGTAAGTAAGGTAGCAAGAATCAATCAATACAAAGTTCAAGTTACAAAGTCCTTGCTTCCACCCTTCATTACTAGAGCTCTAGGAGCTCTATACGAGCAACACCACGATGCTCGTATATCTCCGAAAAATATTATCAAGGTTTCTAAGTTCTTGATAAGAGTATAAATTTTAACTTGGTATCAGAGCTCGTTCGATCCGAAATGGGCGTAAAAGTTTCCGCTACGAATTGATGGGTTTCAAAGCTTTCGAGTTGAGAAGATATGAAGTTTAAGAAGGAGAAGATGCAAACACCACTAAGAAGATTTCAACCATTCCAACTGTCAAAAAATAAAAAAAATAAAAAATAAAAAATAAAAAATAAAAAATAAAAAATCCTACCTTCACAGGAGAAAAAACGCCTCCATGTGGAAAAAGAAAAGTAGAGAAGAAAAAAAGAAATCACTTTTTGATAAGTGACTAGAAGACAAGTTTGAGGGAAGAGAGCAATAATTTTCCTCCTCAAATTGTTTACAAAATTCTAAAGACAATTGTGGGAAGAGTGCACCAAGGATTGCCTCCACAATCGTTCAAGAGTTTTAGAAGCCGATATCATGAAAACGTCAACAACGAATGCCTCCATATATTGAGGGAAGAGAGCTTCAAATGATCGCCTCCTCATATTGTGGGAAGAGAGCCTCAATGAGACGACCTACTCGGTTTGAGAGAAAAAAAAAAATGGCAAGAAAGCCATGTTTGTCACGACAACATCAAGTTTCTACTTGTGACACGAAGCCGGTGGACATGTATCCACTGGAAGAAGAAAAAACTACTGCTACTACAAGACAAAGCTTTTGTAATATCGACATTTCAAAAATGTTGAATTTGTAGAGGCTTGCACGCAAAAGTTAGGAGACATACTAAATGAGCAAGAAATACTAAAAGAGAAGAAATGGGGTCTCCATGAAGAAAAAAAAAATGGGGTCTCCATGAAAAAAAAAATACAAGATAAAAGAGTCACTTCCTAATAAGTGATCAGAGAAGGGTTTGAGGGTAAGAACAATAAGTGGTTGTTTCCTCAAATCGGGAAGAAAAAAAAAAAAAAAAAGAATATTGAGGGTAAGAGCAACAGATTGCTTCCTCAATTGTCGAAGAAAAGCATGGCATGTTTGTCACGAGATACTAAATCATACTCGTGATAAGAAGAAGAACAAAAAAAATAAAATAAAAAAAACGGCGGTACGTGGCGGCAAACATAAAGAGTTTACTGTGAGCGAAGCAAGCATGAGGAGATAAGAGCCGCAAACGGAGATTGGGTGAATATCAAAAAAAAAAAAACAGAGCCATTACAAATTACGGGGGAGTGTTGGAATTACCTAATTTGTAATGTCCAAATGAAGTCTAAATGGGTTTACATGTGTTTGTTTAAATACGTACAAACCAAAGTGTGACAATTATGTCATAGCGTGGCAAATGCATTACGAATTCGAAATGTGGCAAATCTGGATAAAGTGGCAAATTTGTAACATCAAATAACAAGAAGAAAAATAGTTAGAGCTTGTGGCGTGCTTGACGAAATGAAAGATTGTGAGAGAATCTGGATAATCAAAGAAGTGTTACGGTTTTCGAACAAAAGCGTGGACTGAACAAAGATGAATAGAAGAAGAAACAACAAAAAATATTGTGAAGAAACGGAAGCAATCACCAAGTGGTGATGAGATAGAGAACAACAAAAGTGGGTGAAAATCCTATGAGTTGTCTAAAGAGTACAAGAAGTATTTTACTGAAATGAAGAAGGACCGCAATGTCCCTAAACTACGATGGAACCCGTATGTTCTAAAACTACGAAGAGGACCGTAATGTCCCTAAACTACGAAGAGGACCATAATGTCCTTAAACTTCCGAAGAGGACCGAAACATCCTTAAACTATGAAGAGGACCGAAACGTCCTTAAACTATGAAGGGGACCGAAACGTCCTTAAACTATGAAGGGGACCGAAACGTCTACGATAAAGAGAAGTTGGAAAGTAGGTGTTGAGGGGGAGTGTTGAATATTCAACACCAACTTAGTCAAGTGTTCACACCTATCTAAATTAACCTAGAAATATCTAGGATGTCTAGAGTCAATGTTAGACAATTAACATGTGTAAAATGAGTGTTCTAGAGTTAGACAAATCAAATAAGAATACTAGATTGTCTAGTAGTTGGTTTGGTGGAAGCCTCCATAGGCATAGTTGTTAGCCTCCATATGCATAGTTGTTAGCCTCCATAGGCATAGTTGTTAGCCTCCATAGACATAGTTCTCTTCTTCTTTTTGTAGCCTATAAATAGGCATGTTGTATTCATTTGTAAGTAAGGTAGCAAGAATCAATCAATACAAAGTTCAAGTTACAAAGTCCTTGCTTCCACCCTTCACTACTAGAGCTCTAGGAGCTCTATACGAGCAACACCACGATGCTCGTATATCTCCGAAAAATATTATTAAGGTTTCTAAGTTCTTGATATGAGTATAAATTTTAACTGCTCAGTCATTCTGTATTTTCAGTAGGATCGTCTCCCATAGGTGGCGGTGGAACTAGTAATGTGGTTTCTCAAGGTGTTATTGATTTGGATGGTGAAGATGAGATTCATGATGTGAGACCTGTTTCTGATGAAAGAATGGAAACACCTGGTGGTCAGATTGTTTTGCATACGCCAGGTTGTAATAATGCAATGGTGATAGCTGGTTCAGATGAGCGATATATGATTGGAAATAACAAACCGGATTATAGCTACGACCTTGAGGTGTCTAAGATGAGACGTGATCCTAATTACTGCGGTATTCAGATATCTACCGATGCACAACGAATAAGATCTCAAGTGCGGACCCCATACCATGTAGATCAGCGGCAGAGAAGGAATTCTACTACTCAAAATGATAATCAGGGGATTGCACCTGTTGGAGCACAGATGAGCACTCCATACGATTTCCAGTTGCTCTTTTTGAAGAAGCCAGTTGGTGAAAAACCAGCTAAACATGTAAATGGGAGTACATTGTGCTTTATTAATTATGAGTTGCATTTCTGATTAGCGCACTGTATGCTGCAGTTAAAAGTCTTAACATCCATGAATGAATGTTTTTTTAGTATAAAGATAAAAACAGTGAAATTCTATTTTCTTGATTTGAAATTCCAGAAGTATAATCCCATTTAAAAAATAATAATTCTTCTTTTTTAAATGTGGTTCATTCTTGCTTTACCCCCTTCCGTTGTCAATGTTGTCGATCACATCTGTAGATCACCTATTTCATTTTAACTTGCACCAGATCTGATCACCTGACCTGTTCCATTTTTGTGGAGAAAAGATAAGGGATAAGAGAGTTTGCTCAACAGTAATAATGATAAATGATGTTATTGTATGCAGGGAAGTGATCAGCGAAAGAGGAATGTTGAGAAAGAAGATAAAGGTGTTTGTGCCGAAACAGTAATTGAGAAATCAAAAGGAGTATATGTAGGTGTACAAGATGATATAATGAGTGAATCGGGCAGTGGTGGTGGTGGTGAAGATGATGGGCTTGGTGATATTTGGATGGAGATGAATCTCGCATTGGAGTGTTCCAAGGTATTTTTCTATTAGTAGTAACCCATATAGCAAATAATATCCACCTTCTCTTTAACGTTCCCATTCAGACAGTCGTATTATATTAATTAGACCATGTGTTGTAGGTCATGGTATTTCTTCCCTTCATGAAAACTACCTTTCTATTTTTCCATATTTTGAATGCATTAATTAAAGTTTGAAACTAGCAGTCTGGCATAGCGAGACATAGTTATTTATAATATATCACTGGCATGGTTGACTAGATGTTTGTTTATGCTTCTATTGGTTTTACTTGCTTAAGACATGGGATTTTGGTTTGTAAGTTTGATGGTCAGTTTTTTTTCTTCTCTTGCGCGGTGCTTAGCTAGTTCAAATAAATGATTCTTGATTCGGATGTTTATTTGTAACTGGTTTATATTATGCTGGAAGTATTACATGGGGTCAAATCTTAATATTTTATGCTGCCTTCTTTTAATAGGATGCTTCTTCGGCTCTGGGTACTGCTATGGAACACATTGCAGAAGAAGAGGAAGACGAATGTGAGCATTCTTTTGTTCTCAAGGATGATCTGGGATACGTCTGTAGGATATGTGGGGTGATTGAAAAAAGCATTGAACAGATATTTGACTTCCAGTGGGGAAAGGTATGTTCCTTTTGCTGTAATACTAGGCAGCTGATCTTCATTGGGTTTGTTAATGACGCTGGCTGCTGGCAGGGTACAACAGCTGTCGGTTCTATTTTTGGATAGCTTATACTGTATGCAGTTCACTCATATCTCTCCTCCTTTTATCCAAGGAACCAAGACTACCAGAGCTAGTTACATGTCTTAATCTCGTACAACGAAGGACTGCGAACAAGTTGAAGGATCCCAGTTTACTATTGCTAATGCATCGGATCAAGATTTTGGTGTCGCTGAGATATCAGTGCATTCGAGGCACATGAAGCAAATGAAGCCTCACCAAATTGAAGGTTTCAATTTCTTGCTTAGGAACTTAGTGTGCGACAGTCCAGGTGGTTGCATTTTGGCACATGCACCAGGGTCTGGAAAGACCTTAATGATCATAAGTTTTATGCAAAGCTTTCTGGCAAAATATCCGAATGCCAGACCACTTGTAGTGTTGCCTAAAGGAATCATGGGTACTTGGAAGAGGGAGTTTGAAAGATGGCAGGTTGAAGAAATTCCCCTGTATGACTTGTATACTTCAAAAGCCGATAGTCGAGCACAACAGTTGGATGTCTTAAAACAATGGGTGGAGCACAAAGGAATCTTGTTTCTTGGGTATAAACAATTTGCAAGCATCGTATCTAACAGTACCAGTAGCATAGCTGCAGCTGCCTGCCATGATATACTCCTTAAGGTTCCTACTATACTTATTTTGGATGAAGGCCGCATGCCTAGAAACGAGACCACAGATGTGCTCTACTCCCTTTCACAGGTTCAAACTCCTCGGAAGGTTGTATTATCTGGAACCTTATTCCAGAACCATGTGAAAGAGGATTTCAACATTTTGAATCTTGTGCGCCCAAAATTTCTGAAGTTAGATACATCAAAGGCTGTTGTGAGGAGGGTTATGAGTAGGGTGCAGATTGCTGTCAGGAAGCAGGTTAAGAATAGTGGGGGAGACACAATGTTCTATGATTTAGTTGAATAGACCCTACAAAATGATCAAGATTTCCGAAGGAAAGTCACAGTGATACAAGACCTTCGTGAGATGACATGCAAGGTTTTACACTACTATAAAGGTGATTTTCTGGATGAACTTCAAGGACTCATTGATCTGACTGTACTTCTTACTCTTAACCCCAAACAGAAACATGCAGTAGAAAAATTGAGAAAATTGGATAAGTTCAAGAGAAGTTCCTTGGGGAGTGCAGTCTACGTTCACCCTCAGTTGAAAGAACACGCAGAGAGTTGCGCCTCAGGAGAGAAAGGACACATTCACGAGGCCAAGATTGATGAGCGTCTTAACAAAGTAGAACTCAATGATGGTGTGAAAACAAAAATTTTCTTGACTTTGTGAATCTATTGGGGAGAAAATGTTAGTTTTCAGTCAATATCTCCTCCCACTGAAGTTTTTAGAGAGGCTAGTGGTGAAAACTAGAGGCTGGAGCCTGGGGAAGGAAATATTTGTCATATCGGGTGACTCAAGCCAGGACCAGAGGGAAATATCAATGGAACGTTTTAATAATTCTAAGGATGCAAAAGTCTTATTTGGTTCAGTAAAGGCATGTGGGGAAGGAATATCTCTAGTGGGGGCATCTCGCTTACTGATTTTAGATATTCATCTCAATCCCTCAGTTACGCGACAGGCAATTGGTCGTGCATTCCGACCTGGTCAAACAAAAAAAGTACATGCTTATAGGTTAGTGGCAGCAGACTCTCCCGAGGAGGAAGACCACCATACATGCTTTCGGAAGGAGTTAATTTCGAAGATGTGGTTCGAGTGGAATGAGATTTGTGGTTACCGTGACTTTGCGATGGAGGAAGTCAATACAAAGGACTTGGATGATTCGTTCTGGGATAGCCCTTCCTTAGGTGAAGATGTGAAAGCATTGTACAAAAGGTCGGTGGATCTCTATGTTTACCCATGTCTCTTGATTTTTTTATTTTTTTTTTAACGAATAGGGAATGGCATTAAAAACCCAATAAGTAGCTATGTAGATTGTATCTTCAGTTCCCATTACCATTCTCTGGAAACAGTGAATTACCCAACAAACTTGGATCTTTATTACTTGACCTATTCACAATCACAGCATTTTCAACTTACAAAAGATTTAGCAGCCACATTATAAGTTTGGACATAAAAAAAAATTCCGGTTCTGCTGAATTTTCAGGTGAAGCTGCTTCCAGTCAGCAGCAATTCTATGTTTTCTTACTGTTGTGGTTGAAATAATAACTTCGGTAAGAAAGTTAATCTCTTTGGTAACTAAACTGTATGTTTCTTCTGTATATTTTTTTTCTATGTGACATATTATATACTGTTGATCGGATGAAATCTAATTCAAAGCTTCTGTAGGTTATTTTTCTATGTGAAATAATAAGCTGGAGATCTTAATAATCATCGGACTTTATGTCCTTACAAGTTACTTTTTCAAAAGAGTTTAAGGAGAAAATAATTTGATCAACTGGTTCTTCTAGCACCACCTTGTATTGTTTTGTTTAGCAATTTGTTTGTTCCTATTAAGTTGAAGACCCTGCTCGATTCAGTTGAGCAGCCCACTCTAAAGCATCTTGAGCAGCTATGCAATCTCCTTCTTCTTTGATATGGGATCTGACTCCCCTAGTTCTTCTTCCAATTGTTTCTCATGTGGTACCTGTTATAGAAACACCCACCCCAGTTAATCACGTGCAGTTATCAAACTAGGACATGTAAGCAAAGGTCACATTCAAACTAGAGTTCTGTTCATTCTCAATCACACTGTTTATAACCGGTATGTCCGTCCTTGTGGAATTCAGCTTTCTGGTAGTACTGATGTGAATTAAAACTTGATTTCCATTATATCTAGGGAAAGGTTTGTTGTTTTGGAAAACAACATCACATCTGGCCATCCATATGAACCAGAATATGGTGGCAGACAAGATTTCCCAAGGACCAAAAGGGGTTATCGTGTTTTTGTTACTGAACCAGCTAGAACACCATGTTTCTAAAGAGTAAATCCAGAAGTAATATTCTCCAGATTTAGGGAGCAATGAGCCCATACTGCTCTAGAAAATGTGCAGTGCATGAGAGCATGTTCGCCAGTTTCTATGTGGCTCTTGCACATTACACAAATATAATCAATATGGTTTGTGTACCTACAAATGACACCACTATATGGTAGAATGTTATTTTTCATTTTCCATGTGAAATATTGGATTCTAAGTATCACATCTACACCCCAATTCTTCACAGCCAGGGTATCTGTTTCTTGATCTTTCTTCTTATCTAGTAAATCATAGAGAGATTTATTAGAGAAGATACCTTGGTTATTATGAATCCTTAGCCAGTCCTCCTTAGATCTATCCGGAGTAATGGTTAGGATATGTTCAATGTGCTCCAATCAAACAACATATGAAGTATGTTCAGATTCCAACCATTTTCAGTTATTAATCCCTCAACCAGTTGGTAATTGTTCAGTTGGTCAGTATCTAACTTCGAACCCCTCATGAATTAGGATCCAATTGTCTTTCAAAATATGAACACTTTTGCTATTTCCTATCTCCCATATATTGTGTTCTATTATGATCATAATTTCTTTGTAAATACCTTTTCAAGCCCACGAAGCATTCTCATTGCAGGTGGCATCAAAAGGATTTGTTCTTAGAGAATACTTTGCTATCATGGTTTTTGCAAAGATGTAGTCTGGTTGGTGATCGCTGTCGTAGGCGTCAAAAATAATTACATTTTCTTACTATTCAAAATATATAATGAAGCAAGGGCAAGAAAGGATCGTTCCCACATTGAGGACTAAGGTTGTCAAGTTGTTTCGGTTTCTTATATTAACAATTGGGGGGTTTTTATGATTTTTATAAAAGCAAACTAAAATAAAAGCAAATAAAGAAATAAAGCACACAAATCAGGATGTGAAGGTATTGGTTAAGGATATCGTTTTCATTCACTAACATGCTCTTGTCATAATAACTAGAATTGATATTTAATCTCTATTTTATCAATGGCCCTAGAATACCTTGATCGCAAGAATATCCCGCTAATTTCCTCTTGTCATCAACAAACACATTAAAAGATGCGAGTATGAGTTCTATCTAAGAGAACAACCTAACGTGTAAAAGCACTAATCAAGTTTAATTCCCTAGATGTATTAAGTTCTATGAAATCAGGCCAATCAAAGCAATCGAACGTGTAAAAGCACTTACCCGATTTAACAAAGGTTAAGGTTCACATATGATCATAAGAATATATCACTACAAACTATAATCATATCTATGCTACTTGCAATCAGGAATTATCATTTTTGCGCATAACAAATCCTAATCTAGCAATAGAGATGAAAACAAACTCAACTGATTCGCAACTCGATCAAACAAGCATTCAAATCATGTAACAATATAAATAGTGAATCATAATCGATAATTATGAGACAACTAATTTATTGACCAATAAACATGCTTTGTAAAATCCAACTAATCCATAACCAATGATAAAATTAAGTACTCATGGCATATGAGTTCATAACAAGGAGAAAAAGAAGTTCTATCATTTTGTAAACCCTAGAAACAAAAGTAGAAGCTAAAAATTTAGAGAAAAGTCTTCTCTTTTATACGTTTCTCAATTTCCATAAAGGATACTCTTTCTCAACTAGGTCACGCCTCATTCTTCTCAAAAGTATATCTCCAAGTGGTCCACCAAGCCCATGTGTGAAAACATCTCTTTTGGAAATTCTGGGTCCAAAACTTGGTCGCCGGATTGCTGACGTCATCACCAGAATTTGGCTACTGTTGTCGGAATCCGGTCGCCGGATAACTATCTCTGGCTACCTGAACTTGTCTCTTGCTGTTGAAACTGTTACAAGGGAATCATATACTTCCAGCAACTCAACTCTCATTCTCTGCAGTCCATACATTCACAGAAATCATCTAAGCCAATTCCTTGTTCTTGCGGAAATGTGCTTAAAAGCGCGACTCGTAGCTCATATATGTCGTGGCCTAATCATGCATCCAACACATACCCCCCTTCACGATTCAGTAAAACTTTATGATTCCCACTTTCCATTCCAAAATCTGGCAACTGGAACTAGTGCCACCGACTCACCATTTTCACTCACTTTTCGCACTGTTGCTGCAGTCTTGTTCAGGCACATTCACTTCAATTCCTGCACCTCTTGGCAACAATCATCACCACCAGTACCTGCTTGAATCTCAGCAATCATCAAACCGATGACCTCTGATTCCTTCGCATTGAGTACTGACCTACAATTGCTCATCAATTCTTTCTCCATCCACTGTCTCAGTCATACCACCTGCCCATAGCAATACCAACACCACTTCCGCCTTCCTTATATGTAAAGCTTCATCTCATTACTTCCAAGCTCCAACTTCACACATCAGCAAAACTGCAACACTCTCTAGCACCAGTACTTGTATCATCATGCCTTACACCACCAAATTGTCGAGCCATTTCTCCACCAGCTGCAACTTCAATATCAGCTGCATCCACTTCCTGCAACAACTTCAAGTTCATGTAGCTTCACATATAACACCAACCACCGACCATTAACAAATCCATCTCGGTAATAACAGGCTTCAGTTCAAGTCCTTTGCATCTGTTACACAGCCAATACAATCACCAGCTTCACTAACTCCAAGTACCATCTTGTCTTGATTCCAAAACCTAACGGACCCAATTCCATTACAACTCGAATCCTAACTTCAATTAGTATCTGCTCAAGTGCAACATTTCTTCCCTGCAACTACTCTCCCATATGCACCAGAGTACATCCAACCTCTACTCAAGTCACTGCAATCTACCATTTCAAGCATAATTCAAACCAACAGCAGCAGGTCTTCACCAACTCTTCAATTCCATGTTTGAATCCACTATCATTCTTCTTTACAATTTTTGAGAATCCCCAAATCCATAATCTAACCCTTAACCATACCAGCTTTAACTCAGTTCAAGGAACCCGTCTTTAGCGTTGTTATTGGCTCCAACATTCCACCAGACAAGCACCACAACTTCCATAACATATTGTCTCTCTACAACAACCTCTTTTCCATCTCAGGCACTCAACTGCAGCTCAATTGCACACTACGGTTCATCTCGCCACCACTGCCTAGCCATTTCACACTTAGCTTCTGATTCTTCTACAGCAGCACAACGTCTGCCAAAACCAATGCTTCTTGGTTCACCACCAGTACTTTCTCCTCCTTGAACTGCAACATCAGCTACAACTGCTACAGGACCACCACAGCTTCCAGAACCCATTTCATGCAGCATCCTGCAACTTCTAATCTCCATAAACCAATAATCCCCAACAATTTCAGTAATATCTTCTCATTGCTTTACCTGCACCTGAACAACCATTTCCTCAATTTCTTCCTCATACTCAAACCCATCGCTTAATTTCTCAAACCAAACTCATATTTAATTCAATTAACCTCAGGAAAACCCTAAGTTTATTAATCTCAATCTAATTAGTAACATCAGCTGCTCCTCCTTCGTCTTTTCTGAATTTCTCTGTCAACAACAAATCATTCTCCTCCTTCATCTCGATCTGAAATAGCAGCAGCCTGTCTGTTGAATCCCATTTCTCCTTTGTCTTGAAACACAACTCCTCTTCTTTCTCACCTCTCTCAATTTCAGATGCAAATGATTGAGATACACCAATCTAGATTTTAGGGCTACGTAATGATAGAAAAAGCTATAGGCACCCAGCAAATTGATGCAGACAGCCACATTAGCAGACTAGCTTAGCTGGCTACCCCTTCTCCAAATTTAGACTCCGCATAACATCTCCTGTGAAATGACCTTTTTGCCCCCTTTGCTCCAAATGAATGATTTCTTCTCCTTTCGCTCCAAACGACTCCATAGTACGTAAATACTCAAAAACAAACGTAAGATACATAATTTACAAGAAAAATAGAAAAGAAAGCATAAACAATAGATAAATATCAAGGTGTTTACAACACCTATCAAATTCTCCCACACTTAGACTTTGCTAGTCCTCGAGCAAATAAAACTAAACAAATTCTAAAATATACATACAACTCCGTGTCGTCGAGGCTACGGTTACTCTTAGCATGAATAATAAGCCTTTAAACCCTTAGGTGTCCTTAGTGGATGAGTTTTAGTCTCGTGAAGGTTTACAAGAGGTTTACCTACAAAACCTATATTTCCAACTCCAGCTACCTGTGACAAATCTATGAACGAATCCAAAATGGCAATTGGAGGAGGTACCCTGATGCAAATCCAAACTAATGTATATGTAAATTAAGCTCTACTCAAAAAGTTGAACAAACCACAATACTCAAAATCTGACTAACCACAATCACACATGAGTAGATTAAGAAAATGGATATAGAGATAGATGTTTGCGAATGTTGATTAAGTGAATGGTGTTTCCCATATCTGTCTGAAGGTCACTGCCAAGATGAACCTATGAATCCTATTGGATTGAGCTACTGGTATGAATTCTGATATCAACACAGTTGGCATATACAAGGGAACCAGCGGTCGACAATCTTAATTCTAGATCAACTCAACTGGCATATACAAGGGAACCAGGAGTCGATTTTATTGAACAATAATAATTTCTTTTTCTTTTTCTTTTTCTTTTTCACTTTTTTTCTTCTTCTTTTTACTTGACAACATGATTAGATATTTTGGATCCAAGCACATGCTTCTTGTCAGCAGATTACATGATAATTCTCATGGATCCTGCGTTCCACGCTTGTTTAGGCGACGGAGACAGGGAGAACACACACATATTGCTATCCAAGTGTCATATTTTTATTCCGGTTGGTCTAATTGGTCAGGTCTTTTTTTTCTTTTTCAGTAACTCGATCACTCTATTTCATCCTATAAGTAATAACAATTCGATGTTAGTGATCCACCAAATCACTTAGAGAAACAAAAAGTTTGCAAAAATAAAAACAGAAAGTGATATGGTGACATTCCGAGACATGGTAACAACTATCATATTATTTCTAACACTTAAATAATTCTGTCCTTTTACTTAATGGGTTCCTCAACTCCTGCAGCCAAGATGGTTCCATCCACTTAGATTGATAGTGTCATCCTAAAGGCACATGTTTCTAGGTTTCAGAGTGTATAGAGCAATTTTTTTATTTTTACTAAAGGAATAAAACTACAAACACATAAATGCTTCCCCAGACTTAAACTTTACATTGTCCTCAATGTAAAATTTAGTCATTCAAAGTAAAGTTCAAGGTGGGAAATTCATAACATGATATATATACACAATAAGAAAATAAAATGCATAAAAAAAAACAACTGATACTCCAACTCATAACTATTTCTGAACAATAGAGGATAAACACTAAACAATCTATTTAATTGGCATCTAATCCCAACTCAGTCAATATATATACCTCATCGTCAAGAAAAAATTCCATCTACTTAGAAAGGCTAAAGTTTATTCTAAATTGTTCAAAAATCTCTAAAAGTTGGAGTTTTGAAATGCAAATATCCAAAATAAGAAAATAAAGATAAAAGACTTGAGAAATAAAGATAGAGATAGATATACAAAACCAGTGGTTTGCGTCCCATTTAGCGCTTGGTTTAAAGTCGCCAGCCCGACTTGCATGACGAATTCCCCATACACCAATAATCTGAAAAGTTGAGGATCCACCCATAACACCTGTTTTGCAAACACTAGCTTCACAAAAATATTAGTAATATAAAACAGAAATGAAGCTATTAACCGATAAGAGTTTCCCCCACACTTATTCTTGTCCGCACTTGGAATTGCATAAAGAATATAAAATTCAGGAACTTCCACGGTTTCTTGTTCCAAAACCTGCATAGTATGAGAATCAAGTATCTCTAATGGCGGAAATCGAGATATAAAATCATTCAACAATATTTTTGAAGCACATACATTCAAACCAATAAGAGGTAAAGGAGAAGAATCAATATGCAAAGGGTTAGACAAACCTATTATAATCTCTTGTATTACAGAACCACTTCATCCTTAAAAAACTCAAGTGAATTATTCACCTCTTGTATATCATGGTCCACTATCAAGCCTTGCAACCATTTTTCGTCCGTTTCTGCCTTAACCAAAGTCTCAACATCAACATCGTTATTACAATCCTTTCCAAGCTCAATTGGGTCTTCCATAATATTGGTCAAACCGGTCTCATTCTCAACATATTCCTCTTTGTTGTAAGGCACATGCTCCACTGCGGATTCAAGTCTCACCATAAGGAACTTTTTTAGAATACTCATTGCATCATCCTCAACCTCTACCTTTTGAATAGGATCTTGATCGTTATAAAGATCAATGCTCGAGTAAGCTACACTAATGTCATCATATTCCTTTTCAACTTTACCTTGATCGCAAAAACACTCCATTGTACACTCCTCGGGGATGTCACCATACATTGGTTCAAGCGATGTATTTTCATAGTCATCATCACTATCGTAGTTAACATAAGATTGGATACCACTTCCCAAAGATTGGTCTTTCACAGAATTTTGCATGTCCTCTTTGTATTATTCAATCCTTGTCTTAAATTGGAAACACCTTTTTGAAGCTCTTGGAGTGATCCATCCAAATTTTGAAAATAGCGTTCCATTTGATAGTAAAGCTCGTTCGACAAGGAAAATGTAGAATCACTTACTTCAGTATTGCTAGGCCAATTATCTTCCCTTTGAATGGGTGAATGATTATAACTACGATCAGAAATTAGGCTAAACATACTATTAGCACATTCAGTTGATGAAACTGGTTCCATGCTTGGTTGTCTACAAACTGACTCCATGCTGACCATAAATTGTTGCATCTCATCTACCAAACTCGAAAAAATATTAATAGGAGCACAAATATCATCCCCTCTTTGTGGTTGATCACTTAAATACCCACCATAAGAAGATTGATATGTATGAGAACAACTAAAAGGGTACGTGGAGTATTGACCATAACCAAAGGATTGGTATTGATTGTACTCCCCATAAGGGTGATAGTTATCGTGTTGTTGAGGTTTAAAGCCGTATTGATTGCTCCAATATGCTCCGTCCATAGAAATTGGTACCTGAAATAAGATTCTCAAAACAAAGTTATAAAAAAATCATAAAATAAAACAAAAACAAAACTAAAAACAAAAAAATAAGAAACCAAAAACAAGTGACAACCGCTGCCTTCCCGGCAACGGCGCCAAAATTTGATCGCTGTCGTAGGCGAAATAATTACACTTTCTTACTATTCAAAATATATAATGAAGCAAGGGAAAGAAAGGATCGTTCCCACAGAGGGGACTAAGGTTGTCAAGTTGTTTCGGTTTCCTATATTAACAATTGGGAGGTTTTTCTGATTTTTATAAAAGAAAACTAAAATAAAAGCAAATAAAGAAATAAAGCACACAAATCAAGATGTGAAGGTATTGGTTAAGGATATCGTTTTCATTCACTAACATGCTCTTGTCATAATAACTAGAATTGATATTTAATCTCTATTTTATCAATGGCCCTAGAATACCTTGATAGCAAGAATATCCCGCTAATTTCCTCTTGTCATCAACAAACACATTAAAAGATGTGAGTATGAGTTTTATCTAAGAAAACAACCTAACGTGTAAAAGCACTAATCAAGTTTAATTCCCTAGATGCATTAAGTTCTATGAAATCAGGCCAATTGAAGCAATCGAACGTGTAAAAGTACTAATCCGATTTAACAAAGGTTAAGGTTCACATATGATCATAAGAATATATCACTACAAACTATAATCATATCTATGCTACTTGCAATCAGGAATTATCACTTTTGCGTATAACAAATCCTATTCTAGCAATAGAGATGAAAACAAACTCAACCGATTCGCGACTCGATCAAACAAGCATTCAAATCATGTAACAATATAAATAGTGAATCATAATCGATAATTGCGAGATAAAACTAATTTATTGACCAAAAAAACATGCTTTGTAAAATCCAACTAATCCATAACCAATAATAAAATTAAGTACTCATGGCATAGGAGTTCAAAACAAGGAGAAAAAGAAGTTCTATCATGTTGTAAACCCTAGAAACAAAAGTAGAAGCTAAAAGTTTAGAGGAAAGTCTTCTCTTTTATACGTTTCTCAATTTCCATAAAGGATACTCTTTCTCAACTAGGTCATGCCTCATTCTTCTCAAAAGTCCATTTCCAAGCGATCCACCAATCCCATGTGTGAAAACATCTCTTTTAGAAATTATGGGTCCAAAACTTGGTCGACGGATTGTTGACGTCATCACCGGAATCCGGTCGCCGGATAACTACCTCTGGCTACCTGAACTTGTCTCTGGCTGTTGAAACTATTACAAGGGAATCATATACTTCCATCAACTCAACTCTCATTCTCTGCTGTCCATATATTCACATAAATCATCTAAGACAATTCCTTGTTCTTGCGGAAACGTGCTTCAAAGCGCGACTCGTAGCTCATATATGCCGCGGACGAATCATGCATCCAACACATACCCCCTTTACGATTTAGTGAAACTTTATGATTCCAACTTTCCATTCCAAAATCTGGCAACTGGAACTAGTGCCACCGGCTCGCCATTTTCACTCACTTTTCGCACTGTTGCTGCAGTCTTGTTCAGGCACAGTCACTTCAATTCCTGCACCTCTTGGCAACAATCATCACCACCAGTACCTGCTTGACTATCAGCAATCATCAAACCCATGACCTCCAATTCCTTCGTATTGAGTACTGACCTACAATTGTTCATCAATTCTTTCTCCATACACTGTCTCAGTCATACCACATGCCCATAGCAATACCTGCACCATTTCCACCTTCATTCTCTGTAAAGCTTCATATCATTACTGCTAATCTCCAACTTCAGACATCAGCAAAACTGCAACACTTTCTAGCACCAGTACTTGTATCATCATGCCTTACACCACCAAATTGTCGAGCCATTTCTCCACTAGTTGCAACTTCAATATCAGCTGCATCCACTTCCTGCAACAACTTCAAGTTACTGTAGATTCACATATAACACCAACCATCGACCATTAACAAATCCATGTCGGTAATAATAGGCTTCAGTTCAAGTCCTTTGCATCTGTTACACAGCCAATACAATCACCAGCTGCACTAACGCCATGTACCATCTTGTCTTGATTCCAAAACCTAACAGACCCAATTCCATTACAACTCGAATCCTAACTTCAATCAGTATATGCTCAAGTGCAACATTTCTTTCCTGCAACTACTCTCCCATATGCACCAGAGTACATCCAACCTCCACTCAAGTCACCGTAATCCACCATTTCAAGCATAATTGAAACCAACAGCAGCTGGTCTTCACCAACTCTTCAATTCCATGTATGAATCCACTATCATTCTTCTTTACAATTTTTGAGAATCCCTAACCTTAACCATACCAGCTTTAACTTAGTTCAAGGAACCCGTCTTTAACGTTGTTCTTGGATCCAACATTCCACCAGACAAGCACCACAGCTTCCATAACATATTGTCTCTCTACAACAACCTCTTTTCCATCTCAGGCACTCAACTGTAGCTCAATTGCACACTACTGTTCAGCTCGCCACCACTTCCTAGCCATTACACACTTAGATTCTGATTCTTCTACAGTAGCACAACGTCTGCCAAAACCAATGCTTCTTGGTTCACCACCAGTACTTTCTCCCCCTTGAACTTCAACATCAGTTATAACTGCTTCAGGACCACCACAGCTTCCAGAACCCATTTCCTGCAGTATCCTGCAACTTCTAATCTCCATAAACCCATAATCCCCAACAGTTTCAGAAATATCTTCTCATTGCTTCACCTGCACCCGAGTCTCCTCTGTTGTTTCAATAGCAGCTATATCAACCAACAACATCATGTTATCAACACTAATTCAGACCCATTAGCTCAATCAATAGCATCCATTCAACCACCTGAGCCACCATGAGCTCAAACCCATTCACCAGATGTGAATCCCAGTTATACCCATCTCTGTAATCCAGACATTTAAACAAAAGCAACTAATTTATCATCCTTGTTCATCATTGATGTTTCAGTAGCAGCTCCATCATCAATTACACCACAAGAACAACCATTTCCTCAATTTCTTCCTCAGACTCAAACTCATCGCTTAATTTCTCAAACCAAACTCATATTCAATTCAATCAACCTCTGGAAAACCCTAAGTTTCTTAATCTCAATCTAATTAGTAACATCAGCTCCTCCTCCTTCGTCTGTTCTGAATTTCTCTGTCAATAGCAAATCATTGTCCTCCTTCATCTCGATATAAAACAGCAGCAACCTGTTTGTTGAATCCCATTTCTCCCTTGTCTTGAAACACATCTCCTCTTCTTTCTCACCTCTCTCAATTTCAGATGCAAATGATTGAGATAGACCAATCTAGATTTTAGGGCTAGGTAATGATAGAAAAAACACCCAGCAAATTGATGCAGACAACCACATTAGAAAACTAGCTTAGCTGGCTACCCCTTCTCCAAATTTAGACTTCGCATAACATATCCCGTGAAATGACATTTTTGCCCCTTTTGCTCCAAATGAATGATTTCTTCTCCTTTCGCTCCAAACGACTCCAAAGTACCTAAATACTCAAAAACAAACGTAAGATACATAATTTATAATAAAAATAGCAAAGAAAGCATAAAAAATAAATAAATATCAAGGTGTTTACAACACCTATCAGTTGGTTTTAAAGCGGCTAACCATTTTTGGAAATAAGAGACAAATTCATTGTATCCAGGTCCTTCAGACCATTGCCACATTTTCTTTACTTTTACACATTCTACTTCAGCCTTTTATATAGATCCCTTTATTATTTACCGTTTTTCCCCACCAAAAATCCCTTATTAGACTATATTCCCTTTTGGTGATCTCTTTCGGGAGAATAAACATAGTCTCCCTTATAAAGCATAGTTTGGCTAACTTAGCCTATCTGAGTGGTGGCTAGGATTTATTCTGGGCAAAGATAAATCTACGGTCGTGGTTGTGCAGACCACACCCTCATCTCGCACGTGTAAGTGATTGCCAAGATTTCATATTCCAATTGATAAATCTATGGTTGTAATTTGTCCCATAAAACTAACATTTAATGACCCATTAATGGAAATCTAATATAATAAATATAGTAAATGATTAATATAATAAATACCTAACTAATTAGTGTTCCACACTAATTGATATTAAATGATTTATTAATTGCTCATATTAATGTTTGTTCACTAATTGCTCATAATAAATAATTTATTAATTTATTCCACTATAAAATTTCTCTTAGTCAAATTAATAAATTTGTATTTATTTTATTAATAAATAATTTTGATAAAAAAAGAAAAAATATCAATAGATATTAGTTGCGATAGTAGGTTGTGGAAGCGGTGGCGAAGGTCCAATGAATCACTAATCTAATAATATCAGTAGATATTAGTTACGGCACGGGTTAAGCCCTATAAACACATAAATAACCACTAATCTAAGGAACAAGTACAAGAGACCTGGATCTTCCGGTAACTCATATAATGGAACACTTTATGTTTTGTTTATGCAATCCCATTAAGAAAAATCAATACTAATACTTTGTTACTTCACTTTCTTATTATTATCATCAAGAATATATAGCACAGTTTGGATAACTTTGCTTATGTAAGTGGCGGTTCAAATTTTTCCTCACAAGAGATAAATCTAGGGAGGTAATCGTTTGTCATAGGTGATGGTTGTGATTGAGATTAGAAATGCATCTAATGGACAAAAGTTATCATGTCATTAAGGTTCCATAATTCTTCATAATAAATAGTCTATTAATTAAATATCAAACTAAAAAACATAATATATAAATTATTCTACCAATGATGATAATAAAAGTATATTTTTATTAGCTAATACTTAGAATTAGTTCGGTATTGCTGCGAGCTTTACAAAAGTACTTTTCCGATGTACGTTATTGTGCGGAGCTATGTAAAAAAAACGATTGGTTGCCGATGTAAGTTACTGTGCCGAGCTTTATAAAAAAAACAATTGAACGGTTGCATATTATAAACTAAAGCTAAAACTCTTTTAAAAAACAGACATATCTCTGAAAATATCATGTTCAACTATAGTTAGTGAGAAAATGACAAAAGCAGACATATTTCTGAAAATTGTCTATTCTATGTTATAGTGTGTAAAGTAAATTTTCTACTATTAGAGTACGTACACATGTAATATTAAATTTACTCATTAGTATTATTACTAAAATGTATTATTTTTCTAAACCAATTTTTAAAAATCCATAATCTCTTAATATTTATCGTTGAAAATAAAAGTATATTTTAGTGATACGATATAACATAAAATGTAGTTTGAAAATAAAAAATAATTATCTTTAAAGAATATAAAATATAAAAAATAAAAATTGGTGATTATATATAGATTCAAGGATAATTGTTGTCAGTTATAAACAAAATGGAATATAATTAGAAAATAAAATATGAAGCTATGGTGAACTTTAGCTTTTGCTTTTGAATCTTTTAAAAGTTCCTTCTCCCCACTTTACAAATTGATAAATTTTAGAAGTGTACACTTTATGAAATCTTTAATAAACACTAAGATGAAAAAATATTGCTATCAAAATGTTTTCAAAATACTTTTTTTGAATAAAAAAAAAACAGCACCAAACTTAGTTAAATTGGCTAACAATCATATAAGTGGACCATAATGACGGTGGCAAGTATTGGTGCCCAGTGAGTAATTTTACATCGCCTCACATATTTCTTGATAAATGATTTAACGTTATTTTTATTCAATGATGATGGATAGCAGAGTTTATTTTTAGTAGAGCTTATTGTTATTAGGTTAATTACTTAATGATTTGACTTACTAACTAATCATGATTTTATTATTTTTATGCAACAAATAACCTCACATTTGGAGGCATAATGTCGTAGAATGTAATGGCCTGCCTTCTACTGATAATGTCCTTACTAAGCCACTACGTTCATCTGATAGTATTGAGTTTTTAATGGTAACCGCTGTGTTCATCTAGCAGCAGCTTCTTAAGAGGTAACCCATCCTAAGATTAGTCAATACCGAGCATGCTTAGCTATAAATATTTTTCACCAACTACGAAGCCAATTATGCTGAAAAGGTCTCGGTGTTAGAAAATGACAAACCATTACCTCTATTCCAACTTAATTTGGAGTCGTTCTCTGGTACGGAATATGTTCAATTCTAGACTCTGGCATTTTTTCTCACTCATGAGACTCTGGAATATGTTCAATCCGTCAAGCATACTCTTTCGCCCTTGACATGTAACCCGTGGTTGACTCTAATACCATTTTTAAGGACCTGATCTTTGCCAATACTATTCCCACTTAGTCATTGTGGTTATCCGATAGCGTGAGATTTTCAACTAAAACTGATGTGGACATCCATTAGCAGTTTTCTGGGAGGTAGCCCATACCTAGATTACTCTCGCCCGAGAACCCACAAATTCAGTGATTTTTACCAACTCTGGATCCAACTATGTTGAAAAGGACACAATGTTACGAAAGGACAAGACATTACCTATATTCCATTCGGTGAACTCTTCCTGCCAAATTGAATTGCGTACATAATATTTATGGGAATTTTGAAAAACTAGAACTACATCGTATGTGGGTAAAATGATTACCATCGGAAATGACTTAACATTTTAAAGTATAATATGTTAAGTGAATGAATTATATTTTAAGTATGTCATCATCATTGAAATAGTAAGAACATACAAATAAGCTTGGACTTCTCCATACATAGCACCGAGGCTTTTTAGTTAAAAACCCCGCACCTCTTATCCCAAGGTGGTCAAGTGGGGTTTGGTATTATGTGGTTGGGCCCTGAGTAGTGTCTTATGGTCCATGAAGATCCTAATAATTGGTATCAGAACCCGTAGTTGGGGCTACTGTTCGAACGTTGAAGTGGTTGTGGATGTCACCCGGTTTAGGGCGCAAGTGAAATCAGACTCAAGGTGAAGAAGGCAAGGCCCAAAGTTCAACTGGAGCTCAAGGTGGAGTTAGTGTCTCACTCATTAACTCAGGTGGACCAGGGTTCTAGATCAGAAAGGCAATGCTCAAGGTTGAACTGGCGCTCAAGGTGGAGTTAGTGTCTCACATATTAACTCTCAAGTAGTAGGGTTCTATGTGGGAAAGAAAATGCTCAAGATGGAGTTGGTGCTTGCCTTCTCATTAACTCAAGGTGAAGTAGGATTGTAGGGCGCATAATGACAATAATCCTGATCGATGGGTAGCTTATACAAATGGTAATCATATGGTGAAGTCTGATTGGACTAGTGAAGTGGTTTAATATCGTCAAGGTGGATATTGTTGGAGTATGTGGCACGATAAACCACTTAATTATAGATAGGGATAGTCCCACATGGAATAAAGAGGAGTACATGTTGAGCTTGATAAACTTGGGCATCTCCTTACGTAGCGTTGTGGCCTTTTAGATTGAAACCACACACCTCTTATCCCAAGGTGGCCAAGTAGGGACATGATCGGTGCTATGTTGTCGGGCCCATAGTAGGATCCTATTTTCCATGAACATCCTAACACCATTCACTAAATATAAGAAAGATGCAAAAAGGTAATACCATTTCAAAAGATCGATAGGATATCTTTTTAAACTAAAAAACATATCGAATAATATATATATTTTTGGGACAAAATATGTAAAAATTAGTTTCGATATAATTTCATTGTTGGCTTGAGGATACAACTCTAAAAAGGAGAGACATAGTATGGGAGGATGTCAAGGCAGAAAATGCTAAAAATGATGTAAAGTGAAGAATAAAAATATCTATCGGGTTTCCCTTTACTTTTGCAATGATAAGAAGGGTAAACTTGATATTAATACACAATATATTTGATATTCATATGTCGGAAAATTCATAACTAAATAAAAATTATGCCTGTGCCGTTACGACACGGGTTAAGACCTAGTTATACTATAGACTGGAAGAGTTTCTAGTACTGCCTTAGCCATGATACCCCTTCCAAGGGAAGAGAGATCTACCACTCCAAGCTTTCAATATCCCACCCATTAAGTAAGTTATCAAAGCAAGAGATTTTAGATTTATTAGTAAACAAAGGACCACCTAGATACTTGTCATCTAGTCTGATCTTTTTTACTTTCAGGATGTTTATTATATCTCTCCCCAAGTTATTCAGGATATGAGGAGTAAAAAAGATATCGAATTTGATTTTTTTTATCATTTGACTATAAGTTTTGCCGTAATCTTCCAGAACTTTCATAAGATTAGTGCTTTGTTGGACAATTGCCTTGGTAAATACCATGCAGTCATCCGCAAAAAGCAGATGACTGATATGAGGGCAGTTCTTGTTTATCTTGAATCTAGAAATTAGACCCTTACTTTCCACATTAGATAAGGTTCTAGAGAATGATTCCATACAAATAATGAAGAGGTAAGGGGACAAAGGATCCCCCTGCCTCAGACCTCTAGTAGGCTTGAAAGGTTTTCTAAGAACCCCATTAATAAGGATAATAGGTCTTGAAGTTGCGTCGGAGTAAGGTTTTTGTTCATTGTTAAATGATTGGTTGAGGGTTTTATGCTTTTTATATGGTTATGGATAAGTGTTATAGATCCACTGGTGATGCAGTTTTATTCTGAATTTTTTTAAGGCACCGAGCGTTCCAAATAAACCAACACACAATTGTGCTTAACTCTTTCCATTCAACATTTTCTACTGGACTCTACTGGTTTCTAGCAAACCACGATTATATCCACTGCTTAGTATTCATTCCCAAATAACCACTCATATTACATCCCAAACCAAACCAAAAAGTCTTATTGAAAGGACAATGAAAGAGGATGTGTATTTGTATTTCATCAATATTATTGCACAAAGGACACCTAGCGGAGATAGAAGGTAGGCACTAAAAGTATCATTGACTGGAAATATCTCACTATAACATTTCCATATGAAAACCCGCACTTTTGGTAACACACCTAAACCCCATATTTTTTTTCCAGATCCCATTATCACTCCTATGATGTGTGTTGTTATTATTTTCCGTAATTAAGTGGGAGTATACAGATTTTACCGTGAGGTTTCCAGAGTTCGACAAATGACATACAAATTTACCAGATCGATTGATATTATTAGAATGGTTTATGCTTAGAATGTTTTCTCCCACTCTAGAAGGCAATACCCGATTTATGAAACTGATGATCCATTCCTTAGAGTCATTCAATCAAACTAATCGTATGAATTTGGAATCCTAAAAAGAATTTTCAATCAAACTAATCATAAGCGAACCTAAGATTAACTTGACTAAATATGCTCAACACAAGTAAACTTATGGACACATAAGAAAACAATTAGATTAATCATGAGAGAACTCGCAAATAATCAAATTGCCATACTCAACCAAACTAATTACAAAAGTAATCAATTTAATTGGTCACACTCGACATAAGAAAAATCTATGGAGCAATGACTAAGTTAATCATGAATAACCAACCCAGTTAAAGAAGTGCTCAAACATTAGAAAACTTATGGAGTGCTAACTAAATAACCACACAAGATGATTAATTTAGTTTATCATGTTCAACATAAAGTACCTTACGGAACAACAACTAATCTAATCACAAAAGTAATTGAATTTTGTTGTTTTAGTGCTCAACATAAGATACTTAATGGAACAACACATTATTTACACAAAAAATTGTGGATCGGAGATCGACCTTATACCGTGGAATAAGCAAGGATTCATTCTATTTTCCATCACTATTTGCACAATGAAATACAATAGACATAATCCTTGAATCACAAAAGATTTTAACCTATCTTCCATCAAAACTTGACAATATAGGCTTAACTTTTGTGTTTGTCAAAAGTCAATTCATTCTTTTATCAATACTTGCATATCAATTCACGAATGACTTTACATTTGACAAAGTATGGGACAATCAATTTCACGGATGTAAACACACATATCCCATAACAATATTGCAATATATAAAACCATAAAGATTAACACTGCAAAAATCATCTTCCAAACAAATTTAGAATTTAAACCAATAAAATTAAAAACAAGAAGATGAAAACTTTGGACATAGCTATGTGTAATCACAATAATGGCTATTCCAAACACTAGTTATTCTTCTAATAAAAACACAAAAAATAGAAGATATACTAAGCAATAAGACCTTTGAAGAATTCTTTATCGTCCCCGAACTCCTTGTCGTCAACAACCATTGGAACATAAGGTTAATTAAGGTAGGAGTTTATATCTATAAACATTCTTGGTTGATGTTGGCGAACCAGGGCCTTCTGAATCTCATGAGTCTTATATACAAAAGCCTTTATTTGTTGAATCTCCTTTCGCACCTCCTTCAACACTTCAAGAACATCAGAAAACCTATGAGAATTTGAAGGAACAGCTCTTGGCTTCCTCACATTCCTTCTCTTTCTTTTCAATGTTGGAGGCAATGGAGATTTTTCTTTTTCCTTCGTGATTGATAGCTTAACAATCATATTTCCATGAGACAAGATTTCAAGGCCTGAGCAATAAAATCATTGTCTCTTTTAATCAGGCGAATGAGACAAGATTTCAAGAACAATACAATCAAGTTGCATTGTGGTGAACAACAATTTGTCCACCCTTTTCCTCTAGAGAGGAATCCACAGACCTTTGTCTATCAAGACCATTTTACCATATTTTCTTTTCTAATGGTCGTAGTTTATCCTTGGAAACTAACTTCTTAGACGAAGATAAAATATTACATACCTCAGTGGTCTTCTGAGCCAGTTTAAGCTTTCTTGCTAAATGATTTGCTCTTCGTTGAAGTTTGTTGACGTGCCTTTGTTGGTGTTTGAACATATAACACTTTGAAAGTTCATGACCCTTTATTGAACAATATGAACACGTCAAGCTTGGATAAAAATCAGGCTTCTGAGATCTGCAAGCAGCTAGGCACATAGTGGAACCTGAAACATTATAAACGGAGTTTCCAAAGAATTGGTCAACTTTATTGTTTGTACCATAGGTAAAAATGCCACATAATGGGCCAAAGTGATACTTGAATCATCTTTTGGCCCTCATCCAAGCCCGTTAACCAGTCAACTGAAGTAGCCCACCAGCCTGCCCAGTATTACATAAATCCAATGATCGGTCAATGGTCAAAGTCGACGCCCGGTCAATGGTCAAGGTCAATGATAAAGGTCAACAACCAGTCAACGGTCAAAGTCAACCATCAATCAATGTCAAGGTCGTGTTTCCGATGGTGCTGCCATGCAGTTTCCACTTATGTTGCCAGAGGAGCTGCCAGCCATTTTTTAGTTAAGTACTATGCCACACTGCCAGGTAGTCTCAACCCATGCTGTCAGCTGTGCTGCCAGCCAGCCAATATCCATCCATACTGCCAGCCATTATGCCAGTCAATCCAGTCTTCCAGCCCGTTATGCATGGCAGCCATTCAGTCCATCATGCAAAATTAACACATGGAGGCATGCAAGGACAGTTTCATGAGGATTAATGCCAGGAGGAATGCAAAGCTAGCAAGTGTAGAATTAAAACAGGAGGGCAGTTTCATACAGTTTCAGGCAGAATTGATTCCAGCATGTATGTAAGCAGTTTCATGCATAATTAATTGCAGGGCATATTAATGTCATTTAAATCCATCTCAAATTAGGTTTTAAATCCGTGGACGTAGGTAAACCATGCCGAACCACGTTAAACCTGTGTCTCTTTATTTGTTCTTCAATTCGTCTCCTAACCCAAAATACACATCAAACAATCGATTCAATCGTGTTTCGTGCCCAAAAGTAATTTTGGGTACAAATATTGGCGCCGACTAAGGGGAATACGATAAAGGTGATCGTGTTTTCCCATTGATAAAAGCTGTATAAAATGCTTCAAGATCGTGTCCGTGAAAAAATAGTTTGAACGTCTTGAAAAAATCACTATTGCAGTCCAGTTGATCGCAATTGCTGCAGTTCAGTATTGATCACAATTGCAGCAATCCAGATAATCGCAGTTACTGTAGTCCAGTTGGCTGCAACTGCTGCAGACCAGATTCGTTGTTCGAGATCTGCAAAAACTATCACCTTCAGAAATTACTAAAACTGCATCATTACAAAGACCGGTAAAAACGCTCTCATGACGTCCGGTCCACGGTAAAAAATGGCATAAAAACATCATAAAAATTGTTGTTGGATGTTCGATCCGCAACATGGATTGGTCCAGTTTTGATTTCAGAGGAAATAATAAATAAGACAACAGTTCTGCGAAACTGTCACCAAATGTTCATAGGAAAGATCACAGTTCGTGTAAACCGTGGCGAAAAGTTTCAAAAGAAAAAAAAAATCTTGAATCATATCCGGCGGCCAATGCCGGCGGCAGATCCATTCACTACTTCAAGGTTTCGTTCACCTACCTTATTTTTTCGTCACCCACTTCAGGGTCACCCACGTTAAGAATTTTCGATGCTTCTTGTTACATCAAT
The DNA here is from genome assembly GCA_023529315.1 of Papaver bracteatum. Taxonomy (NCBI): domain Eukaryota; kingdom Viridiplantae; phylum Streptophyta; class Magnoliopsida; order Ranunculales; family Papaveraceae; genus Papaver; species Papaver bracteatum. The sequence continues at coordinate 1,831,577 of JAJJWX010004691.1, read as the reverse complement.
CTTCAATGCGCTGCGTATACAAATTGTTGATGCTCTATGGTACATCAAATTTCGATGATCTGCGGTACATCAAAATTCAATTCTCAGGAAAAGTTCGATGCTTCATGTTACATCAATATTCGATGTTCTGCGTATCCCAAGCGTTGATGCTCTGTGGCACATCAAAGTTCGATATCCTGCGATACATCAAAATTCAACACTCTGGAAACGTTTCGCTGCTTCAAGTGACATCAAACTCTGATGCGCCTCGTATACCTACCATTGATGCCATGTGGTACATCAAACTTCGATGTTCTGCGGTACATCAAAACTCAGCACCTGCCACGTAATCGATCCAGTCAGCAGTGACACGTAATCGAATCACCCAGTCAGCATCGCCACGTCAGCAAAGTGACGCCTCAACGACTTTCCACGTCATTACCCTCGGTACATGTCAGCAGGAAACGCCCGACCATTGGTTGCCACGTCAGCACCACTTAATGCCACATCAGTACCCAAGTGGCATGCCAGCTTGCCATGTCAGCACCCTAGTGCCACGTCAGCATCTCAGTGCCACGTCGCTTGCCATGTCAGTAACACATTTGACATAGTCAGCAGTAGGAGCCAATCAGAAACTGCCACATCATCGGCAGTAACCCAGTCAGCAGCTTAGTCATCGATGACGTCAGCAACATATAATGTTCTATGAAGGAATATTTTATTTATGACTAAACGCCGTTAGCATATTCGCATCATTTTCTATCACCGTTTAACGTCATTAGCAGAACTGTAATGGCGTCAGTAGTGAGTGAATCACAGTCGTTCATTGTAATGCTGTTAGATTGACCGTCCATGATGTCAGCTTTACGTCATGATGACGTCGAGTCATCTTCTCAGACAACATCATATCCTCCGGAGTCGGTGCAATAGCATATTGCCGGTGGCAAGACCCGGCGGCCACCTCCGTCCGGCCACTGTTCCCATGCAGCAACAGCCATCCATCCGCATCAGTCCGGCAGTAGCACTAATATGGTGCGGCACGATGTAACGTATTCCCATAGTCCCGATTCAGCGAAACACGACGCAACTTAATAACGTAGTCCCGATTTAGTATGACGCAACGCAACTTAATAACGTAGCCCCAGATTTTTCTGCCCCATCCTTTTAAGCCTTGCGGATTTCTCAGCCCAACTTTATGGGCTGAGCCAACTACGCCCTTTTTGGGGCTTGGTCAACGATCTTGTTTCTTTGATATCTCCTTCATACGACGTCCGAATTGAATGATTTTTGGCTCGTTGCGATCGTATTTCAACATCCTACATCATGAAGGTAAAATTATTACAATTGGAGAATAATATTTTTGGTACAATCGCATCATCAACATGTTTGGAGCAAGGCGCTCACCGACCAATTTTGTTTCTTCGATAACTTCTTCTTCGTACATCCAAATTGAGTGATTTTCGGCCCGTTGAGATCTTATGTCAATTTCCAACATCATGGAGGCGAAATTTAAATTTTTAGAAATTTAAAATGGCAGCACCGGAAACGGTCACATTCAATCACTAAAGGATTACTACAATCCAGTTTATCGAACTATTGTAGTCCGGTTCTCTTCAAAACTGCTTCAGTACAATTTTTCTCAGCAACTACTTCAGTCCAGTTTTACTTATAACTGGTTACAGTTCATCTGATCGCAGCCATGAAATACAATTCCATGGCAACTGTCTTCAATCCAGTTTTGATTCAATTGGTGCATTCCAGTCCCGCAGACAAATCTAGTTACTGAGTCGAGCCGAAATTCTAAGGTAACTACAATAGTCACGCCGCTGAAAAACATCAACATAGCCAGTGGACATCCAAATCACATCATATACACAGAGTCCCGATACCACATCTCATAAGGTACGAATACAATTAAATATTCTTGCATCATTTTATATAATAATGTATACTTTTGTTCACTGGGATACCTACAATGTGGCGAGAATTTTCTCACGAGGAGATGTACACATTTCAATTCTGCGCGCATCTGGAATAGTGGGATTGGCCCCCCGCGTGAATTCCAAATAGCAGGCATCTTCAAAATCTCACGTGCGAGTAAAATACAGCAAGGAAGTGCACCATTGTGTGAGCATTGAGCAGCATGACAATCACTATCTAATGGGGGCGAGTTGCATATCACTTCAATGTGATTGACCATCACTTAGGGGGCAAGATATGTAACACCTTACGTTCTAAAATAACTCTTTTGGGTTGAGATGTGTAACACTCCATGCGCTTGGGGGCGAGTTACGTGGCACCTAAATGCGATGCGAAATTCATCTTCTGAAAATCGAAACAAAAGGTAACCCAAACTTCTTAATCCTCCAACAAGTTACAGGATTAAGAGGGGGCGAGCATACATCCTATTATTTTGACGCAATTATTGCAATCAGTAATGTTAAACTGCTACGGTTAAGTTGATCGAATTGTTGTAGTCCAGTTCAAAAGCAACTGCTGCACTTAGTTGGACGCAACTGATGCGGTCCAGTTTTGCTCACCAATTATGTACTCAGTTGGACGTAAATGACGCGGTCTGGTTTTATTTATAAATGTTACACTCAGATTTATCGAACTGTTTAAGTCTACTCCCTCAGTAGCTGATGCATTCCAGCTGATCGAAGCTGCTGTAGTACAACTATGTTCGTAGTTCCTGCATTCCAGCTGATCGCAGATGCTGCAGTGTAATCTTGTTCGTCGCTGCTGCATTCCAGCTGATCGCAGTTGCTGCAGTGAAACTTTGCTCACTGCTGTTGCAGTCCAGCTGATCGCAGCTGCTGCAGTCCAGCTATGTTCGCATATCCTGCAGTCCAGCTGATTGCAGCTGTTGTAGTACATCTATGTTCGCAGCTCCTGCAGTGTAGTCTTGCTCGTCGCTTCTGTATTCCAGCTGATCACAGCTGCCGAAGTACAGCTATGTTCGCATCTCCTACAGTCCAGCTGATCACAGCTGATGCAGTGCAGCTTTGATCGAAGCTACTGCAGTCCAGCTCTATTCGCAACTCCTGCAGTCCAGCTGATCGCAGCTGCTATAGACCAGTTTTGGTCAATGATGTTACTACCCAGTTTTTCTCATTACTGCGGAGGATATTTTTTGGGGCCGTCACAGTCAAGTTTACCGTAATCAATGCATTCTAGTTCCGCAACACCTATTATGATATAGTCGACATCGGTGCTGCTACCCTGATTCATATAACTATTCACGACATATAAAGATCGATGTCATATCCAGTAGCACAACCAAGACCGTTGGAGGTCCAACATCACACAAAGTTTGTTACCATCCTATCTATTGAAGGATCACACCCTTTCGCTCGCAGATTCCGCAGCTCAGTCCGTAATTGACAGCAGCTTAACACCAATAACAACTACTACCTAGTTTGGACGGAAATTACTGACAGTATGCAAATTCAAGTTTCGTTTACAACAACAGCTCACACAGATTCCAGCCAAGTGACGTCAAATATAACTCAGCTTTTCCAAACAACAGTTACTAGTCAAGTTCTATGCAACTACTGCAATTCAGTTTTACATCAACAACTACAACTCACTTTCGACACTACTCCGCTCCAGAATCACGCTTCCATTGCAGAACAGTTCAGCCTTCAGTCCTGTTTTTACATACAACAATGGTTCATACTCAACTGTTTCCCGCCTATCTTCCAATCACAATAGCCTCACTTGGGGGAGATTTGATTAAGATTTCCACAATCAACGAAGGAAGATTTCTTTTTCGCTTCAACAACAGAAATTTACTCTCGGGGGCGACTTGATTTTCACAAACAACAAGGGAAGTTTTCCAATCACCTCCGCCTCAATAGTACACACTTTGGGGAGAGTTTTGTCATTGACTAAGGAAAACGAAAGTTCTTCTTTTCTTTAGAAGCTAGAATATGTAATCTTTTTTCTTTAGAAGTTTGCCCCAGAAATTGGGGGCGATTTGATTACAATTTCCACAATCAACGAAGGCAGCTTTCTTTTTCGCTTAAATAATAGAAATTTACTCTCGGGGGCGACTTAATTTCCACAAACAACAAGGGAAGTTTTCCAATCACCTCCGTATCAATAATCCACACTTGGGGGCGAGTTTTGTCATTGACTAAGGAAAACGAAAGTTCTTCTTTTCTTTAGAAGCTAGAATATGAAATCTTTTTCCATCTTTTACCAGCTTCCAAATATTTTCTCTTCGTAAGTACGTTGCATCTCTGTCCCATTGGTAAGGACTACCTAAAACAATGGGACACACATCTAATGGGACAACAACCCATGTCACCTGATCCATGTATTTACCGTTAATGGAAAATTTGAAGGTACATTGAGCCGTCACTTGCATTTCTGTTTCCTTCTTCAACCATCCTAACGGGTATGGCTTAGAGTGTGGTGTTGTCTTCAAATTCAGTTTCTTCACAAGTTTCTCAGATATAAAGTTTTGTTGCGATCCACTATCAATCAAAGTAAGGACCTGTGTCTTGTTGACTTGTACATACACCCATAATAGCTCTTCTTTAACAGATTTTGGTGTAACTGGTTCTGGACCAGTGACTTTTTCTATTGTCACAGTTGCGACCCCTTTTCTTGTCATCATCAGAATTTTGTGATCAGGTTGAGGTAAACCGTCGATTACCTCACTTCCTCTTCTTCGTTTTCTTCTTTATTGTAGATGGTTGTGGCAGTTTTCTTACGGTCTTTCCACCATGCTGGTTTCAACTCCGGATGCAATTTCCAACATCCTTCCTTCGAGTGTCAATCAGTTTTGCAGTTTGCACAGTATTGGTTGGTTTTGTTTGACATAACATGATTTTTCCTCCCCTCTTTGTGAGTAGTATTCGTAATATCTCTTTTGTTTCTTATTTCCTTGCTTCATAAGGTTGACTCTTCATCTCGATATACATAGATTTTTTGCAAGCATCGTCAATGTCTGTTACTCCGAATAATGCAAGTTTTGTCCGTATAGCATAAGGTACTCCCCCTTTATACTTCTCAAGAGTTTTTGGATCTCTCAGGTTCACATTCAATGCTGCAAGTTTCTCCCTTTCGCTTGTCACAAGAACTGTCATTGTTCGCGCAGTCGTTCTTTATAACCAATAGGATATAACTGATTTCGGATAGCAGTTGCAAACTGCTGCCATGTTGTCACCGGAGTATCTAAACCTGATGTATATACCTCCTACCAAATAAGAGCATGACCATCAAGTCTAAGTCTAGCAAAACTTACCCTTTTCTCCTCGGTAAATCCTTTGGTACTGAAATATACTTCCAAAGACTTGAGCCAGCCATCCAACTTCACTGGATTCAAATCCCCATTGTATGATGGGATTTCAATTCTTGCCTCTACTTTGAATGGTGAATTATCTATGAACTCTGGATGTTCTTCCAAATCTTTTGATTCGGAACCATATTTTGATTTGGAATATGTAGCTCCTAATCCTTTTAGGATCTCTTTTATATCTTCTACATCAGACTTCAAGGTTTTCCTATCTTCCTCCAATTTCTCCATAGTGTTTCCTTGCGAATTCGATGATGATAAAGTGGCTGATGTTATTTTTCTTCTATCAATATCATGATATAATGGTAATACCTCGTTACCCTTGGATCGAAGCCCTTCCATTCATCACCGGAAACATTGCTTAATTACCTTCTAGCTTTAGATACCAGTGATCTATTTTTGACCCTGATATGAAATAGATATATAAATAGCTAACACAAGAATTAAAACACAAGTAGATTACAATATAATGTTCTAATTTTATTGCTTTGAGAAGAACTTGCAATGTTTACCTTTTAGGTTTGTTTTCTGCCCTAGGTATTGCTTCTTCCTCTCTGTTTGCTTTATGCTAGAATTCTTATAATTTTATGCCGTGTGTTCTACAAGTACTCAAGGTACCTATTTATAGGTTCAAGACTCAGCTAAAACTAGTAAGACACATATTAGGTAATTCTCTCTATTTTTGTAACCTTCTAGGAATAGAACTCTACTTTACCTTATAGGAATAAAATTCCACTTCTAGAATTACTTGGAGAGTAATTATGTGGGGTTTTAGACCTAGGTTTAGGGTATTATAATGGGCCTATACCTAAAAATAGATCAGACCGTTATACATGGCAGCCATTCAGTCCATCATGCAGAATTAACACAGGGAGGCATGCAAGGACAGTTTCATGTGGATTAATGCCAGGAGGCATGCAAAGCCAGCAAGTGCAGAATTAAAACAGGAGGACAGTTTCAGGCAGTTTCAGGCAAAATTAATTCCAGCATGCATGCAAGCAGTTTCATGCATAATTGATTGCAGGGCATATTAATGTCATTTAAATCCATCTCGAAATTAGGTTTTAAAACAGTATAAATGGAGATGCCCTGATGGGGAAAAAGGAGGGAGAAAAAAAACACACTGTAATTCAAATATTAAAAAAATATTACTCCCCAAGGGGATTCGTCCGTGGACGTAGGCAAACCATGCCGAACCACGTTAAACCTGTGTCTCTTTATTTGTTCTTCAATTCGTCTCTTAACCCAAAATACACATCAAACAATCGATTCAATCGTGTTTCGTGCCCAAAAGTAATTTTGGGTACAAACATTTATCTTCCAAAATAGTTGGATTATCTTCTGAAAGAATATCAAGATTGATATGTGTATTGCTACAATTATCAAAATTAATATTTTCACCAAGAAGTGCAATACTTGATTTCTCGTCTTCATTAGAGACATAATTATCAGATATTTCATCAAGAGTTGCAGCAAGACCTTTGTTCCCAGTGTATTTTCTCCGATTTGGACACTCGTTTGCAAAATGACCAAATCCCTTACACTTAAAGCACCGAGGCATATCCTCATCATCAATTTCATTAATATCCATGTTTTTAGGAGGAACACGATTATGAGGTTTGACTGATGCCTTAGGCTTATCTCTGGAGAACCGTTTACTTCTCTTCAACAGAAGATCCATAAACTGTCTTGTGATCATCAAGACTGATTTGTCAAGATCTTCATCTGATGAATCTGTCTCGGAGTGATCATCTTCAGAGATATATACTTTTTTACTTTTATCAAGTAATTTAGTGTCCTTTAGTGCTTTGAACGCAACATCCTTAGATTTGGACGAATGTTCATGACCAAAGATCTTAAGCTTTCCAACCAGCGTATTTCTGGAGAGAATATCAAGGTTATTTCCCTTAACGATGGCATGCTTCTTAGAACCGTATCTAGATGGCAGAGATCTGAGAATTTTCATCACAATGTCCTTTTCAGGAATAGTCTTACCCAATGCAAAATATGTATTAACAATTTCAGACACTTTGTGATTAAACTCATCAAATGTTTATTCATCTGCCATACGAAGGTTTTCCAAATCATAATTAAGGTTTTGAAGCCTAGCATCATTCTCACTGGTATTACATTCAAATACGGTTGCTAAGATATCCTAAGCTTCTTGCGACTTAGTGCAATTAGACACATGGTGCTGAAGATTTGGGGTAATGGCATGAGTGTATTCACCAATATTCACCAATATTCTTTGGAATTCGGAGTTTTGATTTGCAGCAAGAATCTCGGCAGGAGTGTATTCACCAATATTATTTGGAACGTTTACACCTCCAACTGCCTCAACGGAAGCATCATAGGCATTAACAACATATACCCATGATTGGAAATCACGTGATTGAAGAAAAGCTCGCATAACAATTGTCCACCATAAGTAATTAGAGCCATCGAAGACTGGTGGTACGTTAATTGAGATATCACCTCTGTCCATAGAGTCAGATCGCTACAAACACAGACTTGTAAGGTCTTAAACGTGTTTGCCTTCTCTGATACCAATTGAAAAAGCAAGGGTCTAACAACCAAACCCAATATTTCGATTAGCAATCTGTATGGACGAACTCCGAGTTACTTTACTAGAGAATCAACTAGATAGTCAGACTCAATCTAGATAAAAATATCTCAAGGAGTTATTATCTCAATCTCTCAATTTGATCTATGCTCAAGCAAATAGAATCTGCGAGTATTTATCAAAGAGAGATAACTTGGATGGTGCCAAAGACCAATATCCAAGCGTCAATCAATTTAAATCAACAACCAGAGAGGTCGGATATTCTAATTTATTGAATATCGTACAACCTGTATTATTTCAATTATATAACAAAATATAATGCGGAAAAGAAATATCACAAACACCAGAATTTTGTTAATGAGGAAACCGCAAATGCTGAAAAACCCCAGGACCTAGTCCAGATTAAACATATACTGTATTAAGCCGCTACAGACACTAGCCTACTCCAAGCTAACTTTGGTCTGGACTGTAAATCTCACACTGATCCAAGGTACAGTTATGCTCATACGCCTCTAATCCCAGCAGGATACTGCGTACTTGATTCCCTTAGCTGATCTCACCCACAACCAAAAGTCGAAGACTTTAATAAAAAAATCTGTATCACACAGAAAAGTCTACAAGGATAGATAAATTCGTCTCACACGAATAAACCTATGAGTTTTTGTTCCCTCTTTTGATAAATCAAGGTGAACTGGAACCAATTGATAAAACCAGACTTATATTCCCGAAGAACAGCTCAGCTTTATCAATCACCTCACAATAAACTTAATCGACGCAATGAAGAAGATTATTGAGGAATCACAAATGATGAGATGAAGTGTTTGTGACTACTTTTATATCTTGCCTATCGGAGATAGAAATATCAAGCCAATTATTACAATTGTACTCGTATAACTACAAGAAAAGTAGTATCGGTCAGGCTTCATAATCCCAATGAAGACTTTAAGTTGTTAACCTGGCTTTAGAAGAAGGAAACCAAAGGTTAAAGTAAAATCGACTCTAGCTTAGCAAACTAGTATCACACAAAATGTGTGGGGATTAGGTTTCCCAGTTGCTAGAGTTCTCCCTTATATAGTCTCTCAAATCAGGGTTTGCAATCAATGTTAGCTTACTAACAAAGCATTCAATATTCACCGTTAGATGAAAACTTGATTAGATTTAAGCTAATATTTATCAACCGTTAGATTAAAAACATAGCTTGTTACACACAGATGAAATGCACGTTTGTAGGCTTGCGAAAACCGTACCCAAACTTGTACATTAGTTGGTTCAACAATAGTTAACCAAATGGTCAGCCATATGATAACTTTCATATCAACCATATTATTCTTCACCATAACTAGTCCAAATGACTCAAATGAACTAGTTAGAGAGTTGTTCAATTGCTTAGATCTTTATGTACTACACAAGACACAATTGAAGCAAAAATGATGTGATTTACTTGAATTGATTCATGAACTATAAAGCCACTGTTTTCAATAGCATTCCTTAGTTTATTAAGATAAGTTCACAAACATCGTTTTTAGATATAACCTACTCAAGTTCGCGGACTGGGTTCGTGGACTTAAGTTCCTAGACGGAGTTCACAAACTCCAACAAAAATTCTCGGGTTCGAGAACTATGTCAATTTGCAGTCTGGGTTTGCGGACTGAACTTGTATGCTGAGTTCGCGGACTGAGCTTACGCACTACTCTGGTTTCACTTGATCAACAAAGTTCGCAAACTTCGGTTCAAGCAATAAGGATTTATACATATATGTGTTACCACAACAATGCTTATATCCTCCAATGGTTATATTGTCTAAACTCTCATTTCAATCATTGAAACATTCTCAGAGGGCGTTATATAGTTATTATTCACAAACTATTTTTCGTCAGAGCGATTTCCAAAGGATTGAAACATAACATGACTTTCGTCACTAGGTAAAGATGAACTTGGCTAAAGCGAAAGCTTTACCAACACATATTTCGAGAAATAGATAAGCAATATATACTTAGCTCGAAATATCACATGTGTATAATCTTAGTCTATATAGTAATACGACTTTTGTCTCAAGATAGGAGATAGAGTAGATAGACTTTTGAGTGATAGATAAGTTCAAGTCTCCACATACCTTTTAGTCGATGAAGATCCATTGGTTCCTTGAGTAGTCCCTCGTCTTGTATGATGATTTCCATGGAGTTCTTGAGCTCAACTACACTTTCTATCCTAGTCCAAGACCTTAGATATAGTAGACTATAAATCAAGACTTTATAGTTTTGATCACTAACATTAACAAACAAGCTTGATATAAAAACGCATGCGAGTTCGACCGAGCAGTGCTCTAACATTAATAATGCAGTAATCAACGTTTTTATCTTGGATTCAGAGTTGGAAAATATAAGATTCTCCAATCAACATATACAGTAATTCTAAATCTATTCATATCACAGTCTTCATTATACACATCATATGGAAACATAGGTGTAAGGTTATCTTTAGTAACTTAAATCCAAACCCAAACATGTTCATTCATCAAATAAGTTATTACATCTCTTTACATCATTTATATACTATTGCTGATAACAGTCACACTATGCATCATTCAATAACTATTAGAAATGCTTTTAACAACACTTGGAAGCCTCCTTATATGAATGTTTTAAAAGTTAATATTGATGCCTCCTTCAATCCTTAATCTTTAGTTGCTGGTATTGGCATTATAACAAGAAATTATGCAAGACAATATGTGGTGGGAAAGAGAGCTGTAAAAAGGGCTATTAATGTTCATTAAGCTGAAGCATGGGCTTTGTTAGAAGATATGGATATGGCATCTACTCATGGTTGGACTCAAGTTATTTTTGAAACTGATAACTTGAATATTATCTCTTACTTGCAACATAGTTCCCCTCTTTCACCCTGGAAGAGTCTTCCTATACTTAGAAAATGTATAAATAAATGTAATACGAATGATGTTTGGTCCTGTGAGTTTGTATATAGAGTGTGTAATAAAGTTGCCGATGCCTTATAAAAAGCTTTTAGGAAACATAATCTTTGTGGGGAATGGTGGTTACATCCACCAGATGTCTTAATTCCTCACTTAGATAATGATGTAAGATTATGTCCTATTTAATATGAAGGTTTCTTTATTCAAAAAAAAAACAACTTCAGTCGAATGATGTTAATCGGGAAAACATTATGAGGGCTTGGGATCTTTCAAATAATGGCAGATTTACCTCTTAATCTGCGTACTTGGGAATAAGAGGATTTAGTTCCTCCCCTGGTAGCAATATTTGGAAGCGCATTGGTAAATTTTGGATGGGGGCATGGGGGACAAGTAAGAAACCTATATGTGTCAATGGTATTTTGACGGTTTTCAATCAATTAATACTCTAAATGTATACACCCAGTTTTACCCTCCTTTAAATTCTCAAATTGTTTCCTAAATTGATGGTAATTTTCAACATACGGTTTGAAAAGGAAAAAAAATCTGATATCTAATTATTCTCATAAATATTAGGAGATTCACTTGCTTAAAACAAATATTAGCAGCGACATGGTGGTTATGAAATGAAACACAAGACATATCTTTAACGTACATAATAACATTTCAAGTTCACGGTGAAGATGAAAGCCTACACTACATAGTTTAAAAGTCAATCTTAAATTTGATGTCATATTTCTAATTAACAAAGAAAAGAAAAAAATTCACATATATCACAAAATCGTGCAGGCTAAGTAACTTAGATCAAAGACCTGTAGCAGAATAATAAACAAAAGAGAAAAGAAGAGTTTATGTTTTAAGAGGAATATGACAGAGAGATTTTCAGCGTTATTAGGATTTCCAATATTATTTCCCTTTATTTATGATCGACGTCAATATTGGCTAAACACTATATTAGGTTAGTGATTTATGGAAGGGTAAATTTGGCTGTATAAATTCACAACATCTACCTATTGAAAACAGTCAAAATATCAATGACACGTGTCGATTTCTTATTTTCCCCCATGGCGCCATCCAAATTTGCCCCCATCAAAAATTTAATCGGAAAATTAGAGTTCCTCATAAAATACAGATTTTTACTTGGAAAGATGCTAGAAATGCTATACTTACTAGGATTGTTCTCGACACTAGAATGCCTATGAATGTTGTTGATTGTATTAGATGATGTCACCCAAATAAATCTGTTATGCATGCTTTGGTGTTATGTCTTTTTGCTAGTCGTGTTTGGTTTCTATCTTCTCTGTGTGTTAATACTCATTCCTTCAGTAATAAAACTTTCATTGATTGGTTGATGTTCTGGTTAATTGATCATGGCTCAAAGTTGCCTGATGAATCCCAATGTTTATTTGTTACTATTCTTTAGTCCCTATGGAGTAGCAAAAATAACTTAGTCATTCAAAATACTAAGGAATCCCATGTAGCGAGGATGAATAGAGCCAGAGCCATGCTTTTGACTAGGAAACCAACAATGCACATTATCCCTTTTGTTTCAATTGGGTTATTGGATAAATGGATGCCCCCACCTAGAGCTGGAAAACGGGAGGTCCGGGGTGGCTTGTTACCCAACCCGCAGGTAATGGGTTAACACGGGCCAAAGCTTGCGGGTCGTTATTCTTCACGGGTCATCATTTATTCAGCCCGCTCCCGTAGCGGGTAAAACTTGCGGGCTTACGGGTTAGCCCGGCTTGTTTAATTAAAAATCAAACTAAAATTTAATTAATGTTTAAGGAGAATTACAGATGAAACAAGGAAAGATAAGAGGAAGGAGAAGAATAATCTTATTAGGAGATTATGGTAGAAGCATTACATAGTTTCCTTTATATACAACACTAGGAATCTAGTTGGACCGCACATTCATGGGCCGTAGGCCCTATAACACCCCCTTGTGCGGTTTAATAATAAAACTTTATACATAGTGCTTCACATATAGTTCTTCAAATGTGGTTCTCCTTGATGATTTGTGTCGAAGTCCATTGCCTCATTAAAACATGTCAAGGAAAAACATAGTGGGACAAGACCTTGGTACAACTCTTCACATGTTCTCTCGTACTTTACATGTAGTTCATCATATGCAATACGATCTTCAAAGATCATAACTACGATACGGAATTGGGTAAGAAAAAGTGTTGAAGAAATCGTTTTGTGCGACGTTCTCTCTACCACGGTCAAGTTAGTCTAGTTTACGTTGCATGGATTGTAATCCATTCATAACATGCATACAACTTGAATAAAGCTAATTAGAGGTAAAATTATCCCACCTTGGTGCTTGTCTTACTTACCCGCTACAAGGTTGTTGTTGGTATGTATGAAAATCACCATAAGGTTCTCTAGGATATGTATCATAGCCAATAAATTGGTTTTGATTGTATCCCAAAGTTGGTGGGCAATTATCATAGTGTTGAGGAGATTGAAAATTATATATGTTGTTCCAATATTCTCCTTCCATAATAAGTACCTGAAACAAGAGTTCTCAAAACTATGTCAAAAACCAGAAAATAAGAAACAAAAATAATAACAAAAATAAGAAACCAAAAAAAAAAAAAAAAACAACAACCAGCTTTGTAGTTGCAGGAAATTCTACACTACACCCTTGTTAAGATTTCACAATAATCAACTCATACTTGAAGATTAAAAACGACTCTTTATCATTTAATTCTCAAAAATGTTTACAGAAATGGGAGAGATCAAGAATACAATTATTCTCTCGAAGTTTTTCTCTCTCCTCAAGATTTTCTCAACTCTCAAAAAATACATCATCCTCTCTCTGGACATACTGGGTCTCTATATATATGGTAGATACATAATGGATGACAGCTAAGCTGTCCTTTACTTTCGAATTTGATTTGCGATCTTATCGCAATAGCTATAATATGAAATATCGCAAGCATTGTAACTATCGCAGATAAATCATGCTCTTCTCGTGTTTCCTCAATCGTCAACTATTACGTCATTCTTTAACCTACTCTATGACACTCGCAAAGTGTTGTTGAAGAGCTCGCGGTATTCTCGCAGAAGTGTTGTTTAATCTCGCAAGAATATTGTAATGGCGATATTCTGATCCTACATCTTGCCTCTTCTCGTGTCATTTCTGCGAAGGAGGAAAGATCATGAGAACTAAAAAATTTATAATGCCGCAACTGTTCATCTTTTGTATTCTTCTGTTTTGACATGTTTATGTATTCTTTGCCAGCTGTCTTCATGTATATTTTCTTTCATTCAATTTTTGACACGTCCTTTTCAACCGCTGCGATCTAACCGTTCATGTCCTTTCATTGCATTGATTGCATTTATCTTTTAGAGAGCTTTCTTCTTCTATAAATACTTCTTTCACTTTTTTATTTCCCTCTTTTTATTTCTTTCTTCCTTCTCTTCATAACTTCTCTGCAAATTCATTGTTCTTCCGTAAATTCCGGATCTGTTTACTTTCATAAATTTTCTCTCAATTTTTTACTTATTAAATCTTCATTCCCATACTCAATATGGTTGTAGCTGGTCGCAAATATGAGGGTACCTTCGAGAAGATTCAAAAAGAATATCAAGACAAAGGTTTTACTTTATCCACCATTCCCAATCAAAACCCTAAGTCTGAACTTTCTGTACCATTATTTTCTAACTTTCAATGTAATCGCGAGAAAATCATAGTCTCGCTAGGTCATCTTGAATCCGGTGTTCCCATTCCTCTGTATAACCCTGAACTTCCTCTATTTTATGAGATTCTTTCTCACGAAAAGTTCTCGCGAGCGATATATCAGTTGAGTGGGAAATGCATTCGTCTGTTGATGGAATATGCTACCCGTGGTGCTAATAAAAAATCTCGTTATCCTGAAACCGCAAAGAATTCTGAATTTAAGGATATTCCAATTATTCCTGCGATGTATATCGTAGAGAATTTCTTCATAAATTATGACATTATCCCCATGAAGAGGGATATCACTTGCTGGGGTGTCCGCTTGCAAAAGAAAGATAAGATCGCTGAAGATAAAGCTATTATGCTGGATATCGATTGGCATACAAGTACTAATCAAGGCCCTCGCCACTCTAGCGATGAAAAATGGTTCATCTTTCCCTTATGTCTTGAAGGTCTTTACATCTCTGGTCTTTATACCTTTCCTGTGAATCTTACAGGATATCGACCATGGGTCTTCAACTGGCCTGAGAGAAATAAAGAAGTATGTTCTTCTTAAGTCTTTGTATAACAAGTTATTATTGTCAATATTTCCATATATTTTAGCTTTCGCTGACTATCCCTTTTATTATATTGAAAGGTTAAAAGCAAGCTACAAGAAGTCTGGGAAACCTGATACTCGCTTAACTCTTCAATTACTCACATATGAAGTAATAAACATTTCTTTATAATTCTTAACAATATATTGTTGCCCCTGTTTCTTATCTTTATCTGTGTTCGCAGGTAATTGAAGAAATAGAACCTGTAAAAATTGTGAAAACCAAAGGGAAAGACAAAGATGCATCTCGCGAAGAGATATCTACTGCGTATCTTAAGGAAAAATCTTCTGCTTCTCGCGGAGGAAAATCTGATGCTCCTCCCTTAAAGAAAAGGAAAATTCAACTTCTTTCTTCTTCAACTCTTCAATCCAATGAAGGAACTTTGGATGATGATTTTATCAATGGCAACGATGATGATGATGATGATAATAATGGTTCTTCCCCTCCTGAATCTTCTATGACTCAATTATCCAAAAAATTGGCGATGTTACACATGGCATCGCAAATGATTATGGAGATGAAGTTCTTAATGGGATATCCCAGTCTCTTGCTATTGTCTGCGATGCTCCCATATTAGTTGGTAATGATTGTCTCCAAGGAATCTCAAGATTGCTGACTCCCAGCCTCTTAAATTCGCTTGGTATTCTGGTATGCTTTTATTTCTTTATCACTCTTATGTATTTATTTTATCACTATATATTGGCTTATATTATTCTCTCGCAGGTTGGGAAAGCTTCATTTGTTGTTATCTCTTACATGGATAGAAGACGTGCATCTTCCCATAAGAAGAACATTGCTCTTCGCGGAAAGAATGAGAAGTTAGAATCTGAATTCTCTAACCTCCGCGAGAGGAATGAACAAATGGAATCTGAACTTGATAGTCTTCGCGAGAAGAATAAAGAACTTGAGAATAATCTTTCTCAGCAATCGCTCAAAGTATCCAATCTTGATACTGCTAACAAACAACTCTTAGGTATGATAATCTTCTTCTTTTCCTTCATAATTTTATGTTTCATTATGCTTTCTTACTTGTTTTATCATTCTCGCAGACATTTATGGTCTCACTCATGAGGCTTTAACCATTCGTTCTTTTCCTGAACCAATAGAAAATGATACTCTTCTAAAACTTCTTAATAATTCTTTGAATAACCCTTCCAATATTAATTCCCTTTCCATAGATGAACTCAGATCTAAGTTTCGCCTTTTAGAAATTGATCACAGATCTTGTTTAGATATAACTCACAGATTCAAACAACTTTATCACAACTCCAAAGTTGAGATTAAAACTTTAAAGGCCAAGAACAAGGATCTTTCAAAAGACAAAAATCGTATATATATACAAGGAGCTGAAACCTTAGCAAATTTCCATAAGACCATTCTTGAAGTTCAAATTGAAAGGGATGGGCTTATCCGCGAGAAGGAAGGTTTTATTGAAAGAGAAAACCAAATCCGTTCCCGTCTTCTCATAAATAATGATGAGGAGTTTGCTTGGGCTGCGAAAGTTCTTGACAATGCCAGAACTAATTTAGGTGTAGATGTTAGTCTTCATATTGAACAAGCAGCTTTAAGTAAAGACTTGATTTCTGGAAGAGAAGGTTGTTTACTGTTCTCCCTTGTTAATTCCTTGCTTTTGTTATTCTTCTTTGCAAAACTTCCAACTTATTGTTATATACTCGCAGGAGCGGAAAATAGATACTCTGAAAGAATTGGAGAACTTGAAGCTGATAAGAATCAACTCGCAAGTACCCTTGCTGCTCGCAACGAAAAGTATTCAAGATTGAAAGACCAATTAAGAATTAATGCTGCGAATTTTAGTAGTACTCTTGTTGATTTTCGCAATAATTCTATTAAATTGGTATGCGACAATTATAACATCCCTCATTCTACATATCCTGATCTTGCAAAAGAAGTTCCAGCAAAAACTCCAAACCTTGTTATCTCTGATAGTGAAGTTGAGGAATCTGATGAGGATGAAGATGATAGTAAGGATGAAGAAGGAGAAAAATCTGGCCACAATGATGGTGGATTTAATTAGATCTATTTTTTATTTTATCTTCCTTGTAATTTTGTACACTTATTTTCTGCTTCTAGTAATATTACTGCGAGTTTCTCCAACTTGATGTATAAATTTCTTTTGCTTCTACCTGTATGAATTAGAAAACAATTCTTTTCTGAAGCATTATCAATCAACATAATTATTATTTTTTAGCAGCCTATGTAAATGTGTCATATCTACGTGAATGTGTCATATAATATGATCTACGTAATTTTATCGTATAATGATGAATAATAATTTCATTACTTCGTGCATTCCCATACTTGCCTCTATTATTCATTTGCAATAAGAAAAAATTGAGTAGAGCTTAGATATCCATTCTAAATAAAATTGAGTTGCGAGCATCATCACAAGTATCAGTTGTATACTTTTATGATCTATGCGTGAATATCGCAAATTTCATAATCTCTGCAGAAATATCGCAGTCATTCAACTTCTTGTGGTCTTATTATGCCTCCCTAGTTAAAGGTCTTACTTTGCCACTTTATGTATTTGCGACAAAATCGCA
Source organism: Papaver bracteatum (assembly GCA_023529315.1). Taxonomy (NCBI): domain Eukaryota; kingdom Viridiplantae; phylum Streptophyta; class Magnoliopsida; order Ranunculales; family Papaveraceae; genus Papaver; species Papaver bracteatum. The sequence continues at coordinate 1,813,959 of JAJJWX010004691.1, read as the reverse complement.
GGACGTCTTTACACTTGTATGAAAAAACCCATTGATCTTGCCTTATCTGTATTTTTTCAATTTCTCTGCGACAATATGATAATTCTAAGTTCTCTCGCAATAACAAGCTTTATGACATTATCGTCTTGCGATGAAATCGCAGGACGTCTTTACACTTTCATGAAAAACCCATTGATCTCATCTTATCTTTTCTCTTATGGCTTGTTGCCTCTGTGTAATCTTTTTCATGCGACAATATGACAGGCCTAAATGCTCTTGCGAGCATAAAGCCCCATGACATTGCCGTTTTAAGACACTTATCAGCTCCCTAATGGAGGGTGCCGCCCTTATATTCCCCCTGGTTTCCCCTTCAAGGAGGGCACATCGGCCATACAAGACTAGCTCCTCCCATACAGATTTACCAACAATCAGTTTTTTTCGCACCCTCTTATCCTTTATGCCTATATGGCTTATAGTTACAAGACTGCACCCTAAGTGGGGTTTTCTTCAGGCCGAGTGCATCATAGCCAAGACTTACCAAGAATGGCCAGGGTAGGTTTGTCTGTCTCGGGCATCCTTGGCTCAACCGTGTACCTCGGCTCCTTAGTCATACTCTGCATTCCTTAGAAGAGATCCTCAGTCGTCCAACCAGGGTATAACCTTATATAGTTGGAAATCCAAGGTACCGCTCCTGGATAAGTTTTCTTTAACCCCAACATATGCATGACTCAGGTTCCAGGAGCGGTATAACCTTATCCCTGAGTCATGTAAAGAGATACCCCCTTATATGACGTACTTTAGGTCTTACATTTGCCTCTTGAGAAATTGTATCCGCGAACTAGGGTGTGCGCCATAAAGGTGCGTCCCATTCTTTGTTTCTTTTGCGAATATCACAATCTTTTGTTCTTTGAGTAACCTTGAATAATCTCGCGATTGTACTCGCTGCTTCTAATGGAATTTCTTCTTTTGATCTTATTTCAGCTTTTGCATAATTTTTTCAATTTCATCCTTCTCATTCAAATAAAATAAAACAACAAACCATTTATAAACTTCATCATTTTACCTTCCTACTCACAGCTTTTTGCTTCTGCTCTTTTGTCGCGTTTTGTTATTTTTGCTCCATTTGCGATACGCTCGCCATCTATTTTCTGCTGCTCATATTGATTTTGCAGTATCTCATCTTCTGGCTGCTCAATTATATCTACCATTAACCTGTCACATCTTTGTATTTGTTTGACGTTCTGCTTCCAATTGTTATTCTTCGCAAATCTATCTTCACAAGACTTTATATCAATGTCATAACATTTTCTAATCTCACCCCAATCTCCTTTGATGACCCCGAAACCATGTGGATGTGGAAATTTAATACATTGATGATAGGTTGACGCCACACCTAAAATTCCGTGTAACCATGTGTTTGTGGGAGAAAACTACTTCTGCCGGTTTAGGTAATTTTGGGTGTGTGTGGATGAGAAGTGAGTTTAAACCTTCAACAAATGTGCTGCACGATGAGCACTTTGATTCGAGAGATAATCTATACAATTCTGGCCTAAACCGAAGACACGGACGTTTCATATTTGTTTCGGTCACATGTGAAGGATGTGAGGTTGATCTTAGGGAGGGAAGCGAAGAAGGTGTTGAGAGTATGAAGGCGAAGGCTATTTGATGACTTGTTAACAGAAGGTTGAGCAGGCTAACAAATTTTGCAGGCAGGCTCTGGGTGTTGAATACGATTAACATTTGGTTTTCTGTGTTGTTCGAACTTCTGTTTTTGGAAATAGGGAGGAGAACCTATTTATACAAGTCATTAAGCCTTCTTCACGTCTCTCGTGGGAAGTGGAGGAAGTGGAGTGAGGGAAGAGTGGAGTTGTGTGTGAGTGTCACACGATCAGAACTGCCCACTTCTCCCATCTTGACTTAACCGCCCATGTCTTCCTAACACGCTCTTATGATGGCGCGTTGCACGCTGTAAACCGCCAGATCAATACCCCAGTTTGTATCCCCCAGTTGTGACGTGATTAATGTCTTGAGTGTGTGGATCGCGGGACCCACAGAAAATAGTGCAGGGTGAACCGTGAACTTGGTATAACATCGCATGCAGCCATCTTCAGGTGACCGTTTGGAGGCTGTATAGACAGGCCATTCCTTGGTCGGTTACCCTGTGAAGAAGAGTGACAGATGGTGGTCATAGTGATACCTTGTTTGCTGGTTGATTCGAAATCTAAGCCATTCGTCCAAGCTTGCAAAGCTGTACGGACGAGATGACTCGTAGCCTTGCTTGCGACCGTTGGATGGGAGGCGCGCATGCTGCCTCTTTCGGCCCAAACGTTTGCATGCTTAGAGAGTTCCAATGGAGGAACCGATCAGCCCTGCATGGAGGTAGTACAATGGTGTTCACGCCCATGCCTGCTTGACTCGCAAAGATTTAATCTAAGCCACTCGACTCAGGTGGCAAAGACGAATGGTCGAGATTAGAATTTATGGAGGGGCCGTGACATGTCACCTTTGGGCGAGCGTACCGAGGAGATTAACCACTGCCGGTCTTGGACGATCAGCTAGGCGTGAAGCCGGGCCCACAGTGGTCATGCTAGCATGCTCGGTTCCTTTTAAGTCTCCATCTTGGCCTTCCGTCCAAGCCTGCGAAGATGGACGCTCGAGATGTTTCTGCGCCGCAAACCCTAATTAGGGTTTTGGACCGGCCACTTTGGGCGATCGGTTTTGGGGTGTGTGCGCCTCCTTTGGGGAGACCGACCATGTATGCAACATCTTGGGTCGACAGTGAGCATGTACATGCTTGCTTTATGAACCTGGGCGCAATCTAAGCCATCCAACTATGCCAGCGAAGTCGGATGGTCGTGATCATTTTGGATCTTCTCAACCTGCATAAGGCGTTAATCTAGCCTTGTTTGGGCAATCGTTTCTTGCACCACGGCTTGCCTATGAGGGAGTCGGTCATGTAGGTAGAAAGTAGGCCTGCCAATAGTGTACCATCACTTCACTACTTGTTTTAGGGTATAATCTAAGCCGTTCGACTATGCCGGCGAAGTTGGACGCTCACGATTAAAAGGAACCCTAGCCGTGCGTCATGCTCACTTTGAGCGCGCGTTTTGGAAGCACCAACCATAGTTGGTCTTGACCGTTCAGTCATGCATGAAGGTGGGTCCGAGGTGATCATGGTAGCATGCTCAGGACCCCCTGAATCTATATCTACACCCTCCATCTATGCCTGCAAAGTTAGACGGATGAGATATATTTTTGGGTTTGTTTTCAGCAAGCGAGACTAACATGGGTAGTCTTGCATGCGTTCAACGTGGCTAGTATAACCTGCCGTCAGGTAGCCTACGGGTGTTTGCATGTCGAACACAAGGCTTTAATTAAAGCATTAATAGTAATGATGTATACCTATAGAAAACCGGGATGGTTGCTACATGCTCCGTCGGGATGGTTGCCACATGCTCCGTTCTGGGTATGTTTTAATTCTCAGGGATGGTTGCACATGCTCCAATGAATTAATATGGCGAGAAGTATTCATCGCCTGAAGGCTTTATCCTTTGCAGGACGTCAGCTTACAAAAATTGGCTTTTTACAATTTTGCCCTTTAAATAGAAATCCACCATCAACATTAAGTCCCCTGCCTAGCATGCAATGGTTACACTATTGTAGGGTAGGCATGAGATGGTGAAAATTTTCATACAAAAATAATTAAAGCCAGAGTAGATACGTGTTTACCGCGTGGGAGAAGGTATGTCACGTGTGTTAAACGCCTTGGAGCTGGTTGAGTTGATCCTTCCAATGGTAAAGCTCGGCTGGGGAAGTACAGCTTGATGGGTCGACCTACCTCGGCATTCCTCTTTCGGTGTGCCTTCTCATATGCCTAGCAAGCATCGTGCATTCGATAATCATTGTTGATCACAATCCCGACTCAAAAGCCTCAGAAAGCGGCAAGGCGGACTTATTTTCTCCTGGGGATATTGTTGGATCGTGAAGTATATAAAGAAGTTTTCTGTATTCTTCTCATTAGGCGATCTTCTTCAACATCTCAGGTATTTCTTCACACGTTGATTTCTCGATCGGCGATAGTTGTGATTAGAATATTTTTTATGTGCCGCCGTAACTCATCTTCCTCTATTTTTGCAGATCATGAAAGGAGTTGGTGATGATAACTTTGCAGCTTCTTCAGAAAAAAGTTTTGAAGTTGATAAACCAGAAGCTAACGCACATGAAGAGGTGATGGCTAAAATTGATTTGCCACTTCATGAAGTCGGCCATGTTGTACAGGGAATGTCTGTCTTGCATTTATTATTGTCAGGGGGCGGCACTGTGCTCTTTCAGCTGCCATTGATATGGAGGAGAAACAAAGACATGAAGAAGCGTTGCGAGCGAAGTGGAAACGCGAGGCGTCACAAGCACCAACAAGTTCGAGAACTAAAAGGTTTGCGGCTCGGTTGAAGAGACGGAGGGTTGAACACGAACGTCATGCGGGTGATGGGAAGCGTGATTACCCAATATGTGGTGGTGTGATAATCCTTGACCTTGATACTGATGAGACTGATCGTCCGAAAGTGATTGGCACGATTTCCACGGTTGCAATGGATTCTGTAGAAAGTGCAGAGGATACGCATACTGAAGATGTTGAGGCGGTAGCTGCTATGCTCGAAGAAGTAGAGGCGTCTCTGGAGAAAGCGGCACAAGATGTGGATCCCAACAGTGATGAAGACGCAACCAGCAATTGAGTTTCCCTATTATTCTTCTTTGTATATTTTTTTTTATACTCAGTGGCGGCTGAGTTTGAAGTTTTCTTCTTTGCTTTTGCTTGCTTGTCTTGAACAAAGTTTTATTCAGTGCTTCTTTCTAAACATGCACATTTTCCTGCTTGTGCCCCTTGACGTGAGTCTGGCTTTGTTGAAGTAGATCACGTAGGATATCTTCCTCCTCCCCTTTTACATGTTTTATTCCTCCAATATTACCAGGCTGGTATGAATATTTGGTATGAGGGTTTAAGGTTTTGTTTCTGGGTAATGGTGGTTTGAAGGTGACTCATAACTTTGTGTGATTTTTTGAGAAATTGTAAAAGGAATGAAATCTTGATTACTTGAAGAAATATTGAAACCCTAATAAGTATGAAGGCAAACAGTGCCATCATTTTGAAGGAATTACAAATATTGTGAAAAGGAAAATTGTTGGAGGAATCCCCCGGGGGGATTAGAGAGGCGATGTCGTGTCTTCAAGTAAGGTAGGGCTTGAGCCGTCGTGAGTGAACAACCACACCTTCGAGTTTATCTGCATTGATGATCTTGCAGTAACCGCCCAAGATAACATCTGCCACTAAGAATATTTCCTCTTCCTTTGAAGGCATATCAGACTGGGAAGTTATCTTTACTGCCATGTTTCCAACTTGGAACGTGGTTACCTTTGCTACCATATCTCCGATTTGAAATGGATTCGGACTTGCCATAACAGCTTGCTTCTGACACATGTCGTTCTTGATTGCTTCCAAGCTTTTGGTGGAGCGCTTAAAGGGGCCAGCACTCCATTCACATCTCTTGGTGATGGCCCGCCTGTCAGGTGAAACAGTCCCCGGTGGTCTAACAGGACAATCATCCACTACTTGCAAAGAGGGTCGTTCAATGAGACTTACTTGGGCTCGGAATCTCTTGACACAGGATGAAGGGATTTCACCAGGGAGTTGCATTATTCCTGTGAGTTGTTGATATGGGGGAAACAGGCAGTATTCGATTCTCCAAGGTTTGTTGGAAATCATCGGAGTTGGCTTGTTGGAGATTCTTTCAGGTACTGAGATTGGTAAGGAATGCACCTTGTGTACCCACGGGCGCCCCAGAATCATGTCATAATCCGGATGTTCCTTAATTATATGGAATCTAGCTTGTGTTGGAGTGTTACCAATCTTGACATCAAGGTCAATGTATCCGTAGACATCCACAAATTCTCCTGCTGGGGCTCTTGATCACAGTCGGACCACGGGTAGCCTCCTGCTTTGAGATTTTCGCAGCTTGCAGGGTCTTGATAGTAACGATGTTGAATTCAGAAGCTGCATCGATTAATGTGCTATCGAATTTGACATCTTTCAGATGGGCGACGGTCAAAAGTCCCCAGTTTCCTTTGTTGGTGCTCTTTTCCAAGGAGGCTTGAGATGCTGGAACGACTTCCTTTTCTGGATACAAGCGCCTGCCTGACACAATACGGTTGAGGGACATGAATATATCTTGACGTTGTACCTTGGAAAGGTACAAGATTTCACACAGGTGTTCCATCATGGATTTTACAGTCTTGCGCACAGAGCTTCCAGAGATCATGCAACTTCGGACAGGAAGGGGGTCTGTGTGAACTCCTTCATTTCCCAATTGGAGCTCTCCTGCTGCTATCTTTTCCCTGAAGATTTCCTTCAGCTTGTTGCAATCCTTAGTTGGGTGGTGGACAAACCTATGATAACGACAGTACTTAGGGTCTGCCACGTCTTTCTCAGTTGGTGGACGTCTGATAGCATCATCCTGAATCCATGCCTCCAAGATTTCTATTACTTCATTTATCGGAAATGGGAAGCCTGTGTCTTCGGTGCTCTGCGCTGGATCTTTTCCTGTTCCCTTTCGAGGCGAAGCTTTATGCGTTTGAGCCGCACGCTTGGGTAGTTGTTATGCCGCCGCTGGAGCTTTTCTCTTTCCGGCTTCGCTTACTACACTGACAGAAGGGCCAGTATTATATTTCTTGTTGATGAGGCGCCAATTTCCTCGATTATCTCGTGAATCGTCGCTCCGAACGATCCTGGTCCTTTCCAATAATGTTGTGGCGGTAGTGGCCGAACGTTTGGCTGCTTCATGGAGTTCTGAGAACGTATGGAATCCCAAGTTTTCCAGCAGGGCGCGATATATGGGTATCATTCCGTTGATGCATAATTCCACCAGCTGTCGTTCTGTGACATTTGGTTCATGGCAGTCCAATGCTTGTGTTCTGAACCTTTTGACAAAATCATTTGGATGTTCGTTGTTCCGTTGGGAGATTCTCCTCAAGTCTGAGAAAGTAACTTGCTCAGATACAAAGAAGTACTTCTTGTAAAACGCCCTGACCATCTCACTCCAATTGGATATGCTGTCGGGTGCGATGTTGTTGTACCACGTATAGGCTCTCCCCGTAAGTGATTTGGAGAATTCCTTCAGGCGGAGAATGTGATTGTATTCATGTTCTCCTAAGGATTCTAAGAATCGAGAGACGTGTTCACGAGCATTACCGGTACCATCGTAAAGGATGAATTGAGGGGAGGTGCATCCACTGGGAAGAGGAATCCGCTGCACGTCTTGTGGATATGGAGGTTGGTGTCGATGCGCGTCCATCGGATTTTCTTTGCCACGATTTTGGAGGATTCTCTCCAGATCTTCACGTGTAATGAAGTTGGACGATTGGATCCTTTCCCTGAGATGCTCGTCCCTTTCTCTTGCGTGGTCAGCAACATAAGACTCTTCATTCAGGTAGGCTTGCGTAACTGAGGCACCTGCTCCAGGTGTGCTAAACGTATTTCTTGTTGGCCCTTAAGGCCGTCTCGACTCTTGTGGTAATCGATCGGTTAATGTTTTAAGGAAGGTGAGTACCTCCTTTTGAGTGGTTTCCATGTCTGCCTGAGCTTTAGCGAGGGTTTCTTGTCTCTCTATCAAGTACACCATGGTTATAGGAGGTTTTCCTCCTCTGGGTCCTCCAGATCCTCATCCTGAAGGGGAAGTAACAGTTGTTCTGGTGACGGACGGAAGTGTCATGCTTGAGGAAATCCCTGGATTTGCGGCCGCTCTGGCTCTTATAATGGGAGGTGTCACGCATGTTGGAATGTCTTCTCCTGCTCCACTGGTACTGATGATAGAAGACGCGATTCCACGAGACACATTGGTTGCACTGGCGGGTTGCACTGTAATACCAGTAATTAGGATATCAGCGCCACCAGAAGCGTTGTCGGTGCTAACTCCATCGTTGGTTGCTGCTCCAGACCTAAGATCCACCATTCTTGAAATCAGAGAGATTGAATTGGTATTGAAGAAATCGACTTCACAACCGAGAGATTAACCTCCCACGGTGGTCGCCAATTGTTTGTGGGAGAAAACTACTTCTGCCGGTTTAGGTAATTTTGGGTGTGTGTGGATGAGAAGTGAGTTTAAACCTTCAACAAATGTGATGCACGATGAGCACTTTGATTCGAGAGATAATCTATACAATTCTGGCCTAAACCGAAGACAAGGTCGTTCCAGATTTTTTTCGGTCACAGGTGAAGGATGTGAGGTTGATCTTAGGGAGGGAAGCGAAGAAGGTGTTGAGAGTATGAAGGTGAAGGCTATTTGATGACTTGTTAACAGAAGGTTGAGCAGGCTAGCAAATGTTGCAGGCAGGCTCTGGGTGTTGAATACGATTAACACTTGGTTTTCTGTGTTGTTCGAACTTCTGTTTTTGGAAATAGGGAGGAGAACCTATTTATACAAGTCATTAAGCCTTCTTCACGTCTCTCGTGGGAAGTGGAGGAAGTGGAGTGAGGGAAGAGTGGAGTTGTGTGTGAGTGTCACACGATCAGAACTGCCCACTTCTCCCATCTTGACTTAACCGCCCATGTCTTCCTAACACATTCTTATGATGGCGCGTTGCACGCTGCACGCTGTAAACCGCCAGACCAATACCCCAGTTTGTATCCCCAGTTGTGACGTGATTAATGTCTCGAGTGTGTGGATCGCGGGACCCACAGAAAATAGTGCAGGGTGAACCGTGAACTTGGTATAACATCGCATGCAGCCATCTTCAGGTGACCGTTTAGAGGTCAGATAGACAAAGCCATGCCTTGGTCGGTTACCCTGTGAAGAAGAGTGACGGATGGTGGTCATAGTGATACCTTGTTTGCTGGTTGATTCGCACCCTAAGCCATTCGTCCAAGCTTGCAAAGCTGGACGGACGAGATGACTCGTAGCCTTGCTTGCAACCGTTGGATGGGAGGCGCGCATGCTAGGGGTGAACATGGTTCGGTTTGGTACGGTTTCAAGCAAAAACCAAAACCAAACCAATACTATCGGTTTCATAAAAATTGAAACCAAACCAATCCATTAACCATTGGTTTTTGGTTCCAATGGTTCCAGCCGGTTTCGGTTTTCCCCAGTGGGTTTTGGTTAACCGATAAATGTGTCAGTTCTAGGTAATTGACCGTTCAAAAATTTTTTTACACAGAAACAAAAAATTCACAAAGAATTTTTCCTAATCAAACAATAACATAAGAAACGAATTTACATAATTTACATATATGATTCTACTCCGGTGTGTAGAACCATTACATTCAATTGAAACAAAAAATTCTACTTAAAATAGAGCCTACTCCATTTAGGATTCAGTTGCAGCTGCTGCACCACCACCAGAGCTTGGTACCAAGCACCAGCTATTGATCTGAAAATATGTCTGGAAGCAATACATCAGTAAGCTGGTTCAAACATGCAAACACACCAGAATTTCAAGAAATAAATTTAGTAATACAAAAAACAAAGAGTAATCAAAACAAAAGAAAACCTTGGAGAAAAATTTTAATACTAGCAAATAAAATATGAAATTGAAGTAATACATCAGTAAGAACTACCAGCACCACCACTGCATACAAAATCCACTACCCTCAGTAACCACCATCATCTCTTCTCCTCCATCGGAAAATTGAAAAGTAAAAAACACAATCAAAATCAACAATCAATAAACACTTTGGAAAACCCCAAATCTAACCATATGACACAAAAATGAGATCTAATTTTATAATTATAACAGATCCAAAATCAAATCATGAATCATCTTCCTAAAAAACTCAAAATCAAAACGTGTTCTACATCTCTTATTTATCATAAATTTTACTCATTTCACAAATTTACAGTCCAAAAAAAAATACCGAAAAAGATAAAGTTTAATCTAAATCTAAAGATCAAAATCTAGGTTACCCACCTTCCATTAGCTTGGTTTCTTGTAAAAAACCAGCTGATTCATAATTTTTGTTCATAATTTTCCTCATAGAAAAACAAGAATCATGGCGTCGGACACTGGATCCTTGATGTCTCCCCATGTAGTCATCTTTCCGTTTCCAATACAAGGCCATATCAACTCCAAGATCAAAGAAGATATATACTTACCTAAATTAACAGATTAGTATTTGTAAAGGAAGATATTGGAGCAAGCTATTAGTTTTTGGGGGTGGGAGGGGAGGCGTTGAGAGGGGATAAAGAGAAAGAGAAATAATAAAACTGATGAGTGACATTAGGGTTGGGTGGTTTTATACCCTAATCCAATGGCTGAGATCTAATATATCTAAGATCAACGGTGGAAACTAAGTACATGATTATTATCGGTTTTACCATTGGTTCTTGGTTCGGTTTTCAGGTGAAACCAAAACCAAACCAATAGTGTCGGTTTTTCAAAAAAAATTACCAAACCAATCCAAATCTAAATGGTTTGGTTCGGTTTCTTGCTTATTGGTCTGGTTAGGTCGGTTTCCAATGGTTAACCGACACCATGTTCAGCCCTAGCGCATGCTGCCTCTTTCGGCCCAAACGTTTGCATGCTTAGAGAGTTCCAATGGAGGAACCGATCAGCCCTGCATGGAGGTAGTACAATGGTGTTCATGCCCATGCCTGCTTGACTCGCAAAGATTTAATCTAAGCCACTCGACTCAGGTGGCAAAGACGAGTGGTCGAGATTAGAATTTATGGAGGGGCCGTGACATGTCACCTTTGGGCGCGCGTACCGAGGATCTTGACCACTGCCGGTCTTGGTCGATCAGCTAGGCGTGAATCAGGGCCCACGGTGGTCATGCTAGCATGCTCGGTTACTTTTAAGTCTCCATCTTGGCCTTCCGTCCAAGCCTGCGAAGATGGACGCTCGAGATGTTTCTGCGCCGCAAACCCTAATTAGGGTTTTGGACCGGCCACTTTGGGTGATCGGTTTTGGGGTGCGTACGCCTCCTTTGGGGAGACCGACCATGTATGCAACATCTTGGGTCGACAGTGAGCATGTACATGCTTGCTTTATGACCCTGGGCGCAATCTAAGCCATCCAACTATGCCAGCGAAGTCGGATGGTCGTGATCGTTTTGGATCTTCTCAACCTACATAAGGCGTTAATCTAGCCTTGTTTGGGAAATCGTTTCTTGCACCACGGATTTCATATGAGGGAGTCGGTCATGTAGGTAGAAAGTGGGCCCGACAATGGTGTACCATCACTTCACTACTTGTTTTAGGGTATAATCTAAGCCGTCCGACTATGCCGGCGAAGTTGGACGCTCACGATTAAAAGGAACCCTAGCCGTGCGTCATGCTCACTTTGAGAGCGCATTTTGGAAGAACCAACCGTAGTTGGTCTTGACCGTTCGGTCATGCATGAAGGTGGGTCCGAGGTGATCATGGTAGCATGCTCATGACCCCCTGAATCTATATCTACACCCTCCATCTATGCCTGCAAAGTTGGACGGATGAAATATATTTTTGGGTTTGTTTTCAGCAAGCGAGACTAACATGGGTAGTCTTGCATGCGTTCAACGGGGCTAGTATAACCTGCCGTCAGGTAGCCTACGGGTGTTTGCACGTCGAACACAAGGCTTTAATTAAAGCATTAATAGTAATGTTGTATACCTACAGAAAACCGGGATGGTTGCTACATGCTCTGTCGGGATGGTTGCCACATGCTCCGTTCTGGGTATGTTTTATTTCTCAGGGATGGTTTCACATGCTCCAATGAATTAATATGGAGAGAAGTATTCATCGCCTGAAGGCTTTATCCTTTACAGGACGTCATCTTACAAAAATTGGCTTTTTATAATTTTGCCCTTTAAATAGAAATCCACCATCAACACCATGGTCTTCCAATTAAGGCATTATAGGGTGTCTCCACATCTACTATACAAAATAAGACTTTTGGACTTGATTCCCTTTAATGGTATCCTCATTGTGATCTCTCCCTTTGGTTTATCAAAGCTACCATTGAAACCATATATCTTGGATGTTGAGGGTATTAAATCCTCGTCTCTCCCTCCCATGGTCTTATAAGTGTGATAAAATAAGATATCCACCGAACTACCTGTATCAATCAACACTCTATTTATTGCCCACGAATATTTATCTTCATCCTCTTCTACTTTATCTTCATCCTCACCTTTATCTTCTTTCAGTTTTGGGTTTATCTCTAATCTTACAACCAATGGTTGATCATGCATTTCTCCAGTTCAGGTACTTCTTTTGCGGTGAAAGAAATGGTTTGTTTTTGCCACTCCTTTAATAGCGAGACTCTCGCAATGTTCATAATCTCTCTTCCATCTGTATCTCTCGCGAAGACTCTGCTAAGAATGTTGTCGTGGAAGTGCTCGATAGTTTTGTATGAATGTACGATGGAATTAAAAAACAATTTTTTTGCTTTTGCTCCAACCTCTATCACGAATGTTTCTGCTCCTTTTACAGTATTCACCCTGAGAATATCTGGTGTTGGTGGTAATTGTTGAGATTTTGGATGTCCTATTAAAAAGTGATTTAACTTTCCCTGATCAATCATTCTCAAAATTATCCTTTTTACATTCCTGCAATCATTTATTGAGTGACCATGAAAATGATGGTAAAGACAAAATGCTTGATTTCGATTATTCGGATGTGTCTCTTTTCCCATGTTCCAAGGTGATGGTATATTTTCCATCAAAATGATAGCTTCCCAAATTTTTTTCTATGCTGGCATTCAGGGGTGGCATCTTAATTTCTTCCCATATTACTCTTTGATTCCATTGCCCTCTGAAATCATTTTGTCTCTTACCACCATAACTTTCTTGTGGCTGATCAAGTCTTTGGATTTTGTTATTTCCGCCGCGATTGTAATAATTCTTTTCCCTTTCATACTCTTCTTGATCTCGACTGCCCATGGATACTAATTTCTGCTGGTTATCGATCACCACTTTCTCTTGTTGTGTCTGCGAGGTGCTCGCCACATTGTTAATCATCTTAGGAATTAGACTTCCATTTGCCGCTATCGAGCTGGTATTTGCAATTGGATATGACTCCATCTCATTTTGTTTTTCCTCCAAGGCAATATATTCTTCTTGTAATTCTCGCAGCTCCGTCATGGTAATTGTATTCTTGATTCTGAAAATTTGTATGTACAACAGAATGGTTGCGAACATTGCATTGCATTGCATTGATAAAAGATAAAATAAGATATCTCTCATCCACTCTTACTGCCATTTCACTGCACATTGTTTTCCATCTTATGGTTAGATGTTCCAGACTCTCGCCAACCCTCTGCTTTAACCCAAATACATCTTCAATACCTGGACGCGATGAGTTGTTGCTTATATACGCTCCTAGAAATGTAGCTTGCAAATTTTCAAAAGAAGTTATAGTATTTTTGGGCAATACCTCGAACCATTTTAGCGCCTCGCTAGTTAAGCTGGATGCAAAATATTTGCATAACCCAGCGTCATAGTTCTCCCATTGTAGCATACACCTAACGTAAGCCTTGACATGTTGAACATCACCGGTAGTCCCATCAAAGATACTGTTTAACGCTGGTAAATTGCATTTTGGAGGAATTCCTCTTAGTTGTACTTTTTGAGTGAATGGAGTTCTCGCAGCCTCTTCAATGGCTTCATCAAGTTTCCTTCTGCCTCCTTCTCTCCTGTTATTCAACATTCCCCTCATTTCTGCTAATTCTCTTAAAATTTGTTCATTTCCAGCTGAATTTTTCTCCATTGGTCTTTTTAGCGCATCTTCTCTTCTTCTACGTTCATGCCTTTCTTGTCTTGCGAGATTTTGTGAATTTTCATGTGTATCTTCATTTTGTCTTCCTCTGTGATTTTCCTCCTCTCTTCCTTCCTGGATTCGCAACTGGTTATATCTTCCAATTTCTTCTCTATGAGTTTCTTCATTTCTCACTGTTTCTCTTCGCTGTCTTTCTATTCTTCTTTGTATTCTATCATATTCATCAATGATATCATTGTTATGGCGATTTTGTGTGCGTCTTCTTTCTCGTTTATCGTGATTATTCTGCCGAATCGCTTTCTGAAATTCTTGTTCTTCCACTTCTGCTCTTAATCTTTCCCTCTCGCAAGCCAGACGTGCTTGTTCAACATAATGTCTCTCAATTTCGTCCTCAATGATTCTTTGATTTCTTTGTATTTCTCGCCCATGTAATATTCTTCTTCCTTTTCTCGATTTTCTTTCTCATTTTGATTATTTCTACCCTCCTTATTTTGTCTACCATTTATAGCTTCATCGCGTGGAATATGGCGATCATCAATTATCTCTTCTTCTCTGTGATGCTGTTCTTCATTTGGATTTTGCATTCTTTCCACATTTCTCATAGGGGAATTTCGCCTTGGTTCTTCTCTAAATGACCTAGAACTTGATCTAGCAGTACTTCTTGATCTCATTCTTTGCAATCTTAAATTCTCCATTCTTAACTCATGGTTTTGCCTTGTTAAATTTGCACGCTCTTCTGCTTCTAATCTCCTTTCCTCCTGTATTCTTTGTCTTAAATCATCTGTTATTTCATTTTCATTTTCTTCATGAATTAATCCTTCAACTACTCCTCTATCTCTCTCTTCTCTTCTTTCATCTCTTAATTCTCGATCTTCTTCTTCTTCCACTGAATCTGATTGCCAAGTATGCACGCTAACTCTATCATAATCTATAGCTCTATCTTGTATTGGTGTTTGCTGATTTGATTGTTGAACCTGATTTTCTTCATTATTCCTTGTTCTATTTTTTCTTGTTCTTATTCTTGAAGATTTTCCCACTTCATTTGTTTCTCCACCTGCAAGTCTTTTACTCCTCCTTACAGTTGTTGGTGGTTCTGACGTGTTTCTTCTTCTTCTAGCCATTAGTCTTAGTAATCTATTGAATGTTGCGTAAGACCTTTCACTAATTATTCCAAATTCCTTCCAATCACAATGTCAATTTTTATCTTTTTCTTTAAATAATCATCAATTCCTCCCTGTTTCTAGCGCCAAAATGTAGTTGCAGGAAATCCTACACTACACCCTTGTTAAGATTTCACAATAATCAACTCATACTTGAAGATTAAAAACGACTCTTTATCATTTAATTCTCAGAAATATTTACAGAAATGGGAGAGATCTAGAATACAACTATTCTCTCGAAGTTTTTCTCTCTCCTCAAGATTTTCTCAACTCTCAAAAAATACATCATCCTATCTCTGGACATACTAGGTCTCTATATATAGGGTAGATACATAATGGATGACAGCTAAGCTGTCCTTTACTTTCGAATTTGATTTGCGATCTTATCGCAACAACTATAATATGAAATCTCGCAAGCATTGTAACTATCGCAGATAAATCATGCTCTTCTCGTGTTTCCTCAATCATCAACTATTACGTCATTCTTTAACCTACTCTGTGACACTCGCAAAGTGTTGTTGAAGAGCTCGCGGTATTCTCGCAGAAGTGTTGTTTAATCTCGCAAGAATATTTTCATTGCGATATTCTGATCCTACAAGCTTCCTCCCCAGAAGCGGCGCCAAAATTTGAGCGTTGTCGTATGCGTCAAAAATAAGTACACTTTCTCACTCACAAAACATATAATGAAGCACTAGGTAAGAAAGGATCGCTCCCACAAAGAGGACTACAAATTGTTATATGTTGCGATTTCTTATTAAAGAATCGGGGGGATTTTCTGATTTTTATGTAACTAAAATAAAATAAAAGCAACCAAGGAATAAAGCAAGCAAATCAATAAGATAAATAATGGTCAAAGATTAGTTTTCATTCACAAACACGTATTTGAAACAATAATTAGAATTAATATCTAATCAACTTAATCAAAAGCCCTAGAATATCTTGATCGCAAGAATATCCCGCTAATTTTCTCCTGTCATCAATAATGAATTCTACCAAGGAAACAACCTAACGTGTAAAAGCACTAACCAAGTTTTATTCCTGAGGAGCAATAAGATTGGTGAAATAAGGCTAATCAATGCAACCAAACGTTGATAATGCACTAATCTGATTAAACAAAGGTTATGATTCACTCGTGACTACTCGGATATACCACTACAAGAAATAATCACAATTATGCTACTTGTTATCAGAAATTTATCACTTTTGCATATAGTAAACCCTAATCTATCAATAAATATGAAAACAAACTCAATCGGTTCTAGACTCGACCAAACAAGCATTCAAATCATGTAACAATATTAATAGTGAATCATAAGCAACAAGTGTGGAGAAAAAACTAATTCATTGCACAAATAATGGTTGGAATTAGAACTTATTCCTTAACCAAAAGAAAACTAGGTAAAAATAATGTAGTTTATCACAAGAAAAAAAAAGAAAATCTATCATGTTCAAACCATAGAAAAGTAGTGGAGATATAATAAAAGAGATAATCTTCTTATGGGTGTTCTGTGCCCTTTTATAAACCTTCTTTTGCAAAAACACGGATTTCTGAGTCTCGGCCAAAGTCCCTTAAATCACATTCCAGCAAACACATCCCACTCGGTACAAGACCATTAGTGCCATTAAATCACTAAGCCCACAAGAAGTCCATAGACTCTGGCTTGTCAGTCTTAGAGAACTGACAACTTACTTGGTATCATATTATTAGCCTAACTTTTTTGTTTTTGTTTTTTGAATTTAGCCTAATTCACTCCTCCATGTAGCCATAGAAAAATTCAGCTCCTCTTTTATCGGTTTCAGGTCAAAGGCAAGTCCTTGTGCGGTCAGCGAGCTTGGGAACTTCTTGCTCATTTATCTGCTTGTAACTTGATTTAATACCACTAAGCTGTAGCTACAATCATTCAACGTCACTGCGTGCTATACAATTAGCTTTTCAGATCATTCTAACACCTCAAGAACCATCAAAATGCATATACTACATTATCATTCCTAATCTATTTCAGCACTTCCTCAGCTCTGCACTACATGCAAAGTCCTCTAAGCCATCATCCCAATTCTTCCCGTTTTTGTAACTTCTGACTCCACTGCAAACTAACCAAAACTACTTGGACACTACATCTACCACTGCAATTCACTATTTCCTACATCACCAGATAAGCATCTCTTTAATCCTGCACCATCTGTAGCTTCATTAGCACAACACTGCACCACTGACCAATCTGTACCCATTGAAGTAACACGGTGCCTCAACCACTCTGCAACTCCATCAATGCCTTCAGTTTCATACGCTCAAACCATATCATACATTCCCTGTAATACAGTTAAATAACTGCACCATCTCTACCTGTAATACTCACAACCATCTAGCCATTTGCAACCAGCTCTCAAGACACTTCTGTTGCTCTTCAGACATAACAAACTACAACTGTAGATACAACTCCAATCCAAGAAGTGCATCTTCTGTACCTGTAAACACAGCGGCGTGTCCGCGTGTCCAATATGGCAGTTCTGAAAACCTATAATTCGGGGACACATCGGTATATGTTGAAGTATCGTCATATTTTTAAGATATATATAGAAATATAAACGAGAAAACCACACAACTGTATTTGTTTTGCACTTGTTTACAATTGCACAAGTGTATTTCTGCTAGCACATGCATGTTTTCGACTATAATATTCCTTAGTGGTAGGTGACCTTTAGTTCTCAGTTGTTTCCTATAGTTTATAGTAAGAATAGAAGTATTTTAGGTGTGTCTGAGTATGTGTGGCTGTGTCCATACGGGGACACACGATACGGGGATCCCCAAGAAGTATTGGTGCAGCCCAGCCTGCAACACCCATCAACAATCAGTGGCAGTATCACAGATTCAAGCTTCAGAACCCTTGAATCCATCATATTCCAGAAACCCATTGAAGCAACATCCCAGATCCCCTTTCTTGGCAGTTGTAAATTCAGAACCCCCATCAATCTCTTCTTAATTCTCTGAATTAAAGCCAATTTGAACCCTAAGTCGACCACCATCTTCACTGCTAACCACCAAACCCTTGAATTCAACCACTGTCACAGACAATCAATCCCATATCTTATTTGTTTGAAACCCAATATTTCCCGTTCATACACAACAACGACAACAAGAAATTCTTCTCCTTAATCTCGAACTCATCAGTTCATTCTTCATAAACTCTCGATTCCCAAATCTCCCTGTCAATTTAAATCACCTCAAACCCTAATTTTTTCTGTAATCTTCTCCTCATCATCTCCTTGATTTATTCTTTTGATTTCACCATTTACATCACCTTCATTACTCTCCTAATCTCCATTCTCTGAATGTTAATGGGGCCGCCATCTCCGTTTCAGGCAGAGAAAAAAACTAAAAGATAACAATTTCTTCCTGAATTTTTGGTCTTGTGTAGGAAATAAAGGTGGATATAAATGCCTTAGCTTTGTATAGGCTCCACATGAGGTGGTATTCCCAGCTTTGTAACTTCCTTTTATGCATTCGCTCTTTTCGTTCCCCTTGGGATAACTTCTTCTTCTTTCGCTTCAAATGACTCAAGAGTACCTGTTAGACTCAAAAACAAACATACGATACATAATTTATAAGAAAACACGCAAAAAAAAAAAGCATAAACAATAGATAAATATCAAGGTTTTTTAGACACCTATCAATGGATACATCTGCCTAAAATGGTATTTTCTATGTTTTTATGTGATTTTTATTTTTTATTAAAATTTAATTCATTTTGAGCAAGTGAGTTTCATGTTGTTTTGATGTTTTTGGCATTACTGGAACTTGGTCACTAAGGGTTCACTAGCCCATTTTCACTTTGGTGAACGGAACCTTTAGTCCCATATATGGAAAACTAAAGATGAAATCTCTCAACACTACTATGATTGTTTGCAATCCATAGTATGACCCTGGGGTCAACACACTGTTGTGTAAGGGAGAGGACGTTGGAATGGCTATCACGACTTCAACATACACGATCCATTTGTCTGTACAGTAAGTTCGGGTCGTGAGATTGGGATGTTGATTTACCAAGATCGATCTGTGTTTTCATGTTTTATTGAGGTTTTCATTCATGTAAGGGATTATTGAAAAAAACATTAATAAAAAAATGATTTTTAAAGTTAAAAATAAATAAATAATTTATTGTTTTCTTTTTTTAATGGTCCCACATCGTGGAGTTTCCACTTTTTAGTTGTTTTAAGAGACTATATAAACTTTTTAGTCCCATATCAGGGGAGTTCTGCTTCTTAAGTTGTATTATTTCATTATATAAACAAATTTCTCAACTTTTGTAAAATCCAAGAGAAAAAAGGTTTCTCTATATTTTCAGAGAGACCCAAAGACTAATGTTTTTGTTTTTCTTAAGCTTTCTCGATTTTCCTTAACGGTTTTTCAAAGTTGCCTGTCATAGTCTCGTGGTGCAATGTCTTTCTTCTATGGCGCCCTGCAACCATCAAGAGGATGTGTTTATCTTTCAATTTAATTAATTAACTGTGTTATTAGCAGTTAACCCTGTTTTAAGTTACTGTAAGTCTGTTAAGGATGAATGTTAGCATCTTGACCACGTGTAGGGTCAATGACGATTAGGGTTCAGTGTTAGGTTCTTCATCCTTAAATATGCTAGTACCGACATTTAGAGTTTATCATGAAAATAGTTAAAGAAGAGGCAGTACAGTGGTACTGAGTTACTCCATTTACTCATTTAGATCCATCATTATCTTATGTCACATTTAACTTGGAAAAACTCTATATTTCCTTTATACACAATGGTCAAGTGATAACCCTACAAGGTACATCCACTAAACCAACACTCATGATGCTCAGTAGCAATGCCATTAATTTTTTTTATCAAAAAGAATACTCCAGCTCTAGTTGGTCAATTTTTTTTCTTCTATTTTTATGACTCTTGTACCATTTGAAATACCCAAACCAGTTCAGGAGCTACTCAATAACTTTTCTGATGTTTTTGGAGAACTAACAAAACTACCACCACAGAGAGTTCTGGATCATAAAATCACTCTTAAACCTAATTCCTAACCTATTAATCTCAGACCCTATAAATGTCCTTATATTCACAAGTCAGTGGTTGAATCATTGGTTAAGGAAATGCTAAAAACTGGTATAATTCAAGATAGTCATATCCCCTTTGCTTCTCCAATACTCCTGGTGAAAAAGAAAGACAACACTTGGAGGTTTTGTATTGATTACAGGAAGCTCAATGCCATCACAATTAAAGATAAGTCTCATATCCGTGTTATAGATTAGATTTTAGGTGAACTACATGGATCCAAAATCTTTACTAAGTTGGATTTAATGTCTAGCCATCATCAAATCAGAGTTCATTTACTTGACATTCATAAAACAACCTTCAGAACCCATTATGTCCATTATAAATTCAAGGTTATGCCATTTGGTCTCACAAATGCCCCTGCAACTTTTCAGGCACTCATGAATTCTGTCTTTGGTCCATATTTGAGAAAATTTATTTTTGTGTTCTTTGATGACATATTAATATATAGTCCCAACATCCAAGAAAATGTGCATCGTCTTTATTGGTTCTTTCATTACTTAGAGAACAACAACTTTTTGTTAAATCCTTTAAATGTTGTTTTGCTGAATCATCTCTGGAATACTTAGGACATATCATTATTGCTGATGGGGTAGCTGCTGACCCAGAGAAGATTGATTGCATGAAGTCTTGGCCCATCCCTAATAACCTTAAAACCATTAAGGGGGTTCTTAGGTCTTACATGCTATTATAGGAAGTTTATTAAAGGTTATGATACTATTAGTAAACCTTTTACAGATTTTTTGAAAAAGAATGACTTCAACTGGTCTCCATTAGCAGAAGAGATTTCACTACACTTAAGAATGCTATGTGTACTACTCCTGTGGTTGCCCTTCCTGACTTTACCAAGCAGTTTGTAGTGGAAACTGATGCATGTTCTAAAGGCATTGAGGTTGTACTCATGCAGGAGGAGAGAGAAATTTCCTTCTATAACAAACTGAAAAGACGAGGGTACCCAAATAAACCACAATCTTTAAAATATCCACCTATAGGTCCTCTGACCGAAAGTGATTGTCTATGGACAAAGTATAGACAATACTACAGATTGGTATTCACACTTTGTGTGATCGTCTATGGATACGAGATCGAGACAATACAACAATCAAAGTGTGAATACTTGATAATAGGTCCGGACTTAACCAAACTCTATAGGATCACTATCAAGTAATACAGAGTTAACGTTTATGTATTTTACTTTTAATTATAATAAACAATTATAATTGCGGAAATAGAAAAGTAAAAGACACATCAAGATTTTGTTAACGAGGAAACCGCGAATGCAGAAAAACCCCGGGACCAAGTCCAGAATTGAATACTTTCAGAATTAAGCCGCTATACAAAATCTAAACCAAACTTCGTATAGTTGAGACCAAGCAACTATACCTAGTTCACTTAGTTTCTTCAGTATCCATGCGCTTTCGACATTAAATAAGTGCATGTATTGGAGCAATTCCTTTGGATTGTATCCCAAACAGTAAATGAACAATAAATTTGTTTGGTAACAACTCTATTGATTTTTTCCAGATAAAGATATCTCAGTTCATATGCAAAGGCTCTTCCGTTTAAACTAATAAACTCCTTTGCCTGGTTAGTTCAGTCCAATCTCTATTACCTAAGTAATATGATTTGGATTTGTAACAATCAAAATAGAACTCAAGAGAACTATTAGGTGTTACTGATCTCACGCAACTAATCAATCGAATAAATATGATTCTAGTTGGATCCCAACCAATCAAGGTTTGTTCTACACAAAGATATGAGAAACCAATCAGAAATCTTCTTCGTCTTCAAATATTCTTTAATATTCAATTAAACCTACACAACACCACTTGAATCTCTTGTGATCAATCACGCACATAACTGTGTCTGTTAACAATGGATTATCACAAGATTTCTTTATATCTACAAACAGTTCTAAAGATCCCGCCGACACTCTGATCTAGTTTGAGTGAATCTTATATCAGAAGAGAAGATTCTCAAGAATAAACAAACTAGGTGAAATCAAAGTTAAATAACCGTTAGTCAATCAAAGCAATCGAAAACTAACAAACTGCAATTATCTTTTTTCCCACCAACGGTACTCGTAGAGCTTCTTGATCCCACAAAAGTCTTTAAACGAGCGGTCGTAAGAGATTTCTCCTAATTAGGGTACTTTCCTCTCCGGATAGGCGGCTCCACCAGAAACAAGAAGAAGATGAAGTTTTCATGGCTCTTATGATAGTTTGCTAGCAATGAAAACTTAGGTATTTATAGACCAAGGATGTTTTGAAACCAAGGAATTTCCAAAACCGAATATTCTCAAGATATGCAATAAATGCCCAAATCGGATTTCATAATTCCTGGAAATGCGTTGTCCAATATTTTCCGAAATCTCTCAATAGAAAATCTCTAATTAGTAAATGCATATTATTAATTTTTTTTCTAGAGGTATGCATTTAATTGATGTTAATCAAAGCATATAAAACTAACAACCTTAATTAAAAGATTCTTAATTTATTTCGGACCGGGAACTACTTGAGTAATTAAGGAATATCTTTGAACAATAAAAGATAAGAGTTATTGTTATTGTTCATGTTCAAAGTATGTTGATATCCTTTTCTTTGTAAATTCTCTTTCATAATCGATTATACCACACTTCCAAACAAGTTTATAATTGGTTCATTTGTATTCCAAGACAACTATGTGATTGATCACGTATCAAATTACAATCACGGGCTCAATCGATTCTACCAATCACAAGGATCGGTTCTACCTCAATATGGATTACTTGTGATCGAACACACAAGTTACCAGGATCGGTTACATCAATTACCAGGACCAGTTACGTCAATTACCAGGACCGGTTACCATAATCTCATGGTATTTGCTTGTGATCGGTTACATCTGCAATTGGGGGTCATTCATGTATTCATGACAATTATCTTAGAGCCAAAACTTATTTTTATTGGAAAGGGTTGAAACAAGATAATTTATTTCTAGTCAGCCAATATGACACGTGCCAAAGGAACAAACTGGAGCATCATCACCCCTTGGTATTTTACAACCACATCCAATACCAGATCAGGCCTGGCAACACATCAACATGGACTTTATTTAAGGTCTTCCTAAGTCATATAAGAAGGATGTTATCCTAGTAGTGGTGGATAGATTCACTAAATATAGTCATTTTATAGGACTTACTCATCCTTACACAGCTCTCACGGTGGATAAAGAGTTCTTAAATAACATTTTCAAGTTTCATGGGTTACCATATTCCATTGTATCAGACAGAGACAAAGTCTTCACCAGCAAGTTTTGGAAAGAACTCTTCAGAACCTTGGAAACACATCTCAACATGAACACTGCTCATTATCCTCAATCAGATGGCCAATATGAAAAAGTTAAAGCTTGCCTAGAAGGTTGCTTAAGGTGTATAACAGGTCATAAACCTAAACATTGGTTCAACTGGCTTCCATTAGCAGAATGGTGGTATAATACAAACTTCCACACCATCCTGACACTGTCTCAAGCTTTGTATGGGTATGTTCCACCCCACTTAGCTTTTCTTACTGTTTCCAATACATCAGTAGCTTCAGTTGAAGAATATCTACAAAGAATAGATGTAGTCCTTGACATTTTGAAGGAAAACCTACACAAGGCACAAGAGAGAATGAAGTGGTTTGCTGACAAGAAAAGAACAAATAAGTCCTTTGTTGTGGGGATATGGTCTACTTGAAGTTACAACTCTACAAACAAACTTTCATGGCCTTGCGTATAATTTTCAAGTTATATGCTAGATATTATGGGTCATTTCCTGTGATTTAGAAGGTGGGTCAAGTTGCTTACAAATTAGAGTTACCTCTCATCTCCAAGATTCACCCTGTCTTCCATGTCTCTCAGTTAAATAAAAAATTTAGGTGTTGTTGATTCAACAATGCCTTCATTACCCTTGGTATATTCATATATAGATTAAGTGGTCTCACACCACCCCAGCTGATGCTACCTGGGAAGACTTGACTAACGTTAGAGCTCATTTTCCTAAATATCATCCTTAAGGACAAGGATATTCTGAGGGGGGGGGGAGTGTTGTCATGGTCATGTGGTGAAATGTCTTGCTTCTGTGGTTCCCTGCAACCATCTAGAGGATGTGTTTATCTTTCAGTTTAATTAATTAACTGTTTCATTAGCAGTTAACATTGTTTTAAGCTATTGTAAGTCTGTTAAGGATGAACGTTGGCATCTCGACCACGTGTAGGGTCAGTGATGATTATGGTTCAGAGTTATGTATTCTTCATCCTTAAATATGCATATACCTGCATTTAGAGTTTATCATGAAAATAATTATAAAAAAGGCAGTACAGTGGTACTGAGTTACTCAATTTATTCGTTTAGATCCATCCTTATCTAATATTACATCACAGAATATCACAGTACATTACATTTCCAAGCTCAAGTTGAGCATCTACTACACATGCTAGTAGTAGGTGTAATATGGTGTTTTATCCTAGAGGCATCCGTCATGTGAGGGCTATAGCATTACTCTTGAGTGTAGTATGAAAATCCACGAGAGGAGATTGGGCGTATTGTCTGTGCCAATTGTCATTTAGCTAATAAGCCTGTGGATATTGAGGTTCCGAAAGTCAAACCTAATTTTTTTTGGCAAAAAAATGATATTGCGGGGACGAGATTTGAACCCGTGACCTCAAGGTTATGAGCCTTGCGAGCTACCAAGCTGTTTACCCCGCGCGGACGCAAATAGCTGGGGACTAATAAATAAACAAGAGTTGGATGTGCCCCTATACCATATCTATACAAATAGAATAACCCATTTATACAGAATGGTAAAGGGGGCACAAAAGAGAGGAGCCGTATGAGATGAAAATCTCACGTACGGTTCTGAAACGGGGATTCTTTGAATAGAATGAACGACCGCAACGGATGTCATCTCAATTCGAAGGAAATTATGCGGAAGAGATGGGAAACATGTTCAATCTCATTTGATTGAATAGTTGACTCAACTCCTTGTTGTTTGAAGAAACCCTCCCTTTTTATAGCCCATCCAACCTTCTAGATCCAAACTTACTTCGACCAGATTAACCAGAGCTTAGTCCAGTATCACCATCCCTTTCAAGGGCATCCACTTCAGTTGAGGAACCTACTAATCCATACCGGAGCCTAGGAACTGTTTCCTTTTCAAAACCAAAAATATTTGTGCCAGAATAACAGATGCCAAGAAGAACAAAACGCCTTGGACACGTGATGGATCTTGAAGTACTATTTATGTGTCTCCCTGACCAAATCCACCCACGTTGGGATTACTTCTTAGTGGCTGATCAAGCTTGATAGATTCGCCTTCGGACACAATAAGTTCCGGTCCTGGGGGTATAATATCGACCACTTGTTGATCGTCTGACGTATCTGCTATGCTTATTTCATATCCCCATTTTTCTTTACGTACAATTTTACTTACTATACCTGCTGATGTAGCATTATAGACTGTATTGTTACTCTTACTCCCATTGGGATAAATCTGACCCCAACCTCTGTTCCCGCCTGTGTATTTTGGTGTTCCTAACCGTCCACTCATTTTTTTCTCGATCCCCCATATGGTAATACATATAATACAATATAATAGAGTAGTTAAAACAAAACTCTAGCCGGTTGATCTTTTCTACCCGCTTCAAACCGTGATGACTAATCAACCAACCTTGGGGTAATTTCTATTTTTTTTGCTTAACTCTTGTACATAGGGATTGAGTCTCAACCTTTTTACTGCTAATTTAGAAGCTATTTTGTTTCACTCATATAACTATCTGGTTTAGGTCATCACCCCGAATCACGAATAAAAAAACGAGAACTATAATTGAAAGAATCCCTGTTTCACAGGATTGGCTTATTTTTAATCCGAATGTAGCTCAGATTGCTCTTAACAGACCTACATCTGATCACACTCCAGTGTTGTTGGAGTCATTCCATTCTATGACAACTTTTGATTTACCCTCTATTTTTGTGCCTTTGGATTTGCCCAAGATCTTTGGAATTCATTTATTCCTCTCAGGGGTCGCTTGATTTGGGTTTGGCACATTTCATATAACAGGCTTGTATGGTCCTGGAATATGGGTGTTCGATCCTTATGGAATGACTGGAAAAGTACAATCTGTAAATCCCGTGTGTGGTGTAGAAGGTCCAGAAATGTTGTGAAATTGAAGATTGGAGTGTTGAAGGTTGTCCAGTTTGGTATACACTTCTTGTCGATGAAAGGAGGAGGAGTGTTGGTGGTGGTGACGGTGGTGATGACGCCAATTTTTCTATCTTCCCATTCATTACATGTGCGGTGCGGGCCATGAGAGCGGTACCAAGTTGAGGAAAACTATGAATACTAGATATGACCCCAAAATATGGGGTCAAGGTCATCCAGTGAGATGACGAAGATCAGATGGCAGAGTCTAATGTGAACAAAGGTAATGAACAATGCGCATTTCCAGTTGATAGGAGTAAAGAGACATGTATTTGGTGTCCCGCCCAAGAAAGAGATCCAAGTCTTAGTAGCCCCGCTAAATGGTGATTCAACATGGATTCTACATCTTGTACCCAAGCCAACTTTGTAGCAGCTTTGTGATAATGGAACCAACCAGCAAAAAGCATTAACATCGCAAAGACCAATACACCGATTGCCCTACCCTGTCCATCTGGAAATCTTGGTTCAAATCCTACGCCCTTCCGGCACTGGGCTGGCGACAGCCCCCATACATGTTCTTATGACTTTGCGGAGACCTGTGTTTTTGGTAAACAGTCGCCCGGGCCTGGTCACTGCGACCCCCTTTCTCCCGAAGTATCCAACCAATTGGAATAGAATAAATAGATTCTTTTTCAGGAGAGAGTCATCCTTCCCGAACCCAGCATACAACTCTCTGTTGTACTGCGCTCTCCAAGTGTGCTTGTTTCCCCCTTTTGATACGAAGTAGTCCGGAAATCCCTACGATCCGAGTCCGAGCTGTTGGAATTGGAATAAGTTCGGCAGTGGATCACTAAATTTTGGAGATCTTCTCTATCTAATGAATTCCCTTCTGAATCAGAGAGATTCATATCTGAAAGAGGTTGACAATAAGTTCTTTCAAAATTGACTATTTGTCCCTCTCGACGTGAAAACACAGAGACAAAGGGATGATCTTTGAATATGAAAAAGAATGGATCTGCAAGGTCCCAAATGTATTGGCTTATTCGAAAAAAACCTTGTGGTACTACGATCATTGGAGGAACAATACCTAAACCTGAGGATGCTCCAGAATCCTTTCGATTGATCGTTCGAGAACTACGATCGTTGGCTCTAGAATCGAATCATTTCCTTGTATCTGAGAAGAACTTCCAGATTCAAAGGAAGGAAGCTTGATTGGAATGAATTATAATTTTTCTTCTATGATCGACCGGTATAAACATCAACACCTTCGAATTGGATCAGTTTCTCCTATGCGTTAATGTCTTAAGGACAATGTGTTGAACACGTGACTCACTCTGTTTTCCAGAGATTTTCCATTTTGTTGTTGCGAAGACCTTGGGATCTCGTCCGTTTCGTCAAATCGATCACTTCCATTATAAAGGAGCTAAGTATCAATAACTTTTGTTTATTTGATGTTTATTGTTTTTAAATTATTGCACCCAACAGGGAGATGTGAAAAAAATAATAGATCTAAGTTTTCTTCTCGGATTTTATGGAGAGCGTAAATTAGTTGCGGTTTTTAGATGATCAGGATTATTTTAGCCATCACAAAAATTCGTTTAGGAGTGAATCTTACACAACATGAATAACTCGTTTGCACGACGGCTGCAGTTTTTGAGCCGTGTCCGCGTCCGACGCGTGTCAGACATGGGACGCGCGTTAGATGATGACACAACTCGTGTCCGACGCACCAATATGTGCGTCCTACGCGCGTCTGGTTTGGACGCACTGATGACTCGAGTTTGGAGCATTTTTTTTTCATTTTCATTTAAACTTCTTCCATTATTTTTACTATTATTAACTAAATGAAAAAATGCGAACATTTAGATCAATCATTTAGGTCTTTATTAAGGTTTTGTGATTGGAAATGACATCGTGTATACCCTTGGTTGGGCATGTGTTATTCTGAGAATGCATTTTGATTGTGACATGTGTTTAATAGTAATTGATTGCTTGACCTTCGGTGTGTATAAACAAACAATCTCTTCTTTTCTTATGAAATTTATACACATGTAGCATAATTTTCCAATTTTTAGGATCAAAACACTTAACTTTGATGTATTAATACATGATTGTATATATAAATAATATATGAATACAATATGTATATACGTGTCCGCATCCTAGTTTTTTGAGAATTTTTGTAGTGTCCATGTCCGCGTCTATGCATCCGCATCTATTAGGGGTGTGCAACAGACGGACGGATACGGATTAGGGGTCACTCGCGTCCAACTCGTCAAAGTTTCGAATTTGGAAAATCCAACCGTATCCGGCCCAATCACCTGCATATTTGACATCCGCGGATCAGCGGGTGATACGGGCCGAATGCGGATTAACTGCAGGTGATATGGTGCCCTCCCTCTCTTGAAAAGGTTTTAACATTATGCAAGTCTAGAACTGACTAACGAAACATACAAAGTTCATTGAATCACTAGGAACTATCAGAACCATCAACATACAGTCAACCAAAAGCATCGCACATAGAACACCTCATTGTCGTGATATTCATATGACACTCAAAAGACACCTTCCCTGAAGTGAAGCACCTTACCCTAGAAAAAATCATAGCGTACACAGAGGATGTAAGATCATTTGTGATTAAGTGCAAGGAAAAACATTATTAGTTGGACTCATGCAACTTTCAAGGAAAAAAAACCTTAAGAAAGCTTGGAATCTATAGTTAAGACGTAGACTACTTCAGTTTTGGCATATGCCAAGCATCGTTTAACTGTGAACATTTTAACATATTTAGTATGATGTTTGCTGTGATGGTGCTCAGAGAAGAAATAGGTTTGAGAAAGATCCAACCATGAAATTACAAAAACAGATGAGATGTGGAACTAAACTGTAAAAAGAGTAACAAACTTCAGAGATATGTATCGAAAAAATAACTAATGAAACCAGGTACGAGTTTTAAAGGGAAGAAAATTCTGTTTGAGTTACCCGCAACAACTGTTTTGGGTTAATGTTGAAGTACTACTGACTACCAATATCCAACAATAAACACACTGCCCTATGGTACGGGTGAATCCGTTGTTTTCAAAGTCCAACTGCAACCAAACCACTAAAAGTGCGGATTTGGAAAATCTAACCGTTTCCGACTCATAGATCTTGCGGATTGGATTTCACCCATAATTTTGCGGACGGATATGTGTAAAATCCGCGGTTCCAGACTTTTTGCTCACCCCTATCTATGCAACCCAGAATTGTGGACCATCTTATACTAGGCTTGAAGAGGTAGGACTAAAGAGTCTGAAGCCCAATAAATCTGGGACTAGATGTTAATTTCTACTCCCCTGAAAGCCTTCACAATTCTCCCATGTCCCCCGAAGAAAACAAGGACGAAGAATCCAGAATCGAGTAGAACTCTTATTAGGTATATATTTTCTTTAACCTAAGATCTTTGCTCCATTATCTTCCCTCTAATATCCATTCCTTAAACCCTAACTCATCCATTCGTTAAGTCTGATTCTTAAACATTTTCTGTTTGTGTTTGTTTCAGTGAATCATTTAACACAGACGAAGCTCTATTGCATGCAAACTAAGTTGAAAATATGGAACAACTTCGACCTAATCCACTCATAAGAAGATTTGATCCCTCGACTTCTAATAGTAAGTGTCCAAATTTTTAGGGGTTTCTAAGCTGTTACTTGTTTTGTTAAAATTTGGGGGTCTATTGCTGTCCCAGGCCTCTGTGATGTATTATTCTGTGGATTCTCATTGTTCTCATTATATGTATTTTTGCTGTTGACAACAGATTTTTATTCTCCAAGAAATGTGAGGAGAAAAACATTTAATGAAAGAGTTGATAATACCGATGCTTCGTTTACTTCGAAATCACTTACTGAAGGAAAATATAGGTACCGAAGGGGTGATGTTTCTGATATCATCGACTATTCTGTACCCAGTATGACGGAACAGTTGGATGGGGATAGTATGTATGGGAGTGTTACGGAAGTGATTCAAGCGCTTTCTGCTAAGAAATGGGAGATTTTGAATTGTCTGAGTGAGTTGTATCCATCACTGCTCAGTCATCCTGTATTTTCAGTAGGATCGTCTCCCAGAGGTGGCGGTGAACCTAGTAATGTGGTTTCTCAAGGTGTTATTGATTTGGATGGTGAAGATGAGATTCATGATGTGAGACCTGTTTCCGATGAAAGAATGGAAACACCTGGTGGTCAGATTGTTTTGCATACGCCAGGTTGTAATAATGCAATGGTGATAGCTGGTTCAGATGAGCGATATATGATTGGAAATAACAAACCGGATTATAGCTACGACCTTGAGGTGTCTAAGATGAGACGTGATCCTAATTACTGCGGTATTCAGATATCTACCGATGCACAACGAATAAGATCTCAAGTGCGGACCCCATACCATGTAGATCAGCGGCAGAGAAGGAATTCTACTACTCAAAATGATAATCAGGGGATTGCACCTGTTGGAGCACAGATGAGCACTCCATATGATTTCCAGTTGCTCTTTTTGAAGAAGCCAGTTGGTGAAAAACCAGCTAAACATGTAAATGTGAGTACATTGTGCTTTATTAATTATGAGTTGCATTTCTGATTACCGCACTGTATGCTGCAGTTAAAAGTCTTAACATCCATGAATGAATGTTTTTTTAGTATAAGGATAAAAACTGTGAAATTCTATTTTATTGATTTGAAATTCCAGAAGTATAATCCCATTTAAAAAAAGATAAAAAATTCTTCTTTTTTAAATGTGGTTCATTCTTGCTTTACCCCCTTCCGTTGTCAATGTTGTCGATCACATCTGTAGATCACCTATTTCATTTTAACTTGCACTAGATCTGATCACCTGACCTGTTTCATTTTTGTGGAGAAAAGATAAGGGATAAGAGAGTTTGCTCAACAGTAATAATGATAAATGATGTTGTTGTATGCAGGGAAGTGATCAGCGAAAGAGGAATGTTGAGAAAGAAGATAAAGGTGTTTGTGCCGAAACAGTAATTGAGAAATCAAAAGGAGTATATGTAGGTGTACAAGATGATCTAATGAGTGAATCGGGCAGTGGTGGTGGTGGTGAAGATGATGGGCTTGGTGATATTTGGATAGAGATGAATCTCGCATTAGAGTGTTCCAAGGTATTTTTCTATTAGTAGTAACCCATATACCAAATAATATCCACCTTCTCTTTAACGTTCCCATTCAGACAGTCGTATCATATTAATTAGACCATGTGTTGTAGGTCATGGTATTTCTTCCCTTCATGAAAACTACCTTTCTATTTTTCCATATTTTGAATGCATTAATTAAAGTTTGAAACTAGCAGTCTGGCATAGCGAGACATATTTATAATATATCACTGGCATGGTTGACTAGATGTTTGTTTATGCTTCTATTGGTTTTACTTGCTTAAGACATGGGATTTTGGTTTGTAAGTTTGATGGTCAGTTTTTTTTCTTCTCTTGCGCGGTGCATAGCTAGTTCAAATAACTTGATTCGGATGTTTATTTGTAACTGGTTTATATTATGCTGGAAGTATTACATGGGGTCAAATCTTAATATTTTATGCTGCCTTCTTTTAATAGGATGCTTCTTCGGCTCTGGGTACTGCTATGGAACACATTGCAGAAGAAGAGGAAGACGAATGTGAGCATTCTTTTGTTCTCAAGGATGATCTGGGATACGTCTGTAGGATATGTGGGGTGATTGAAAAAAGCATTGAACAGATATTTGACTTCCAGTGGGGAAAGGTATGTTCCTTTTGCTGTAATACTAGGCAGCTGATCTTCATTGGGTTTGTTAATGACGCTGGCTGCTGGCAGGGTACAACAGCTGTCGGTTCTATTTTTGGATAGCTTATACTGTATGCAGTTCACTCATATCTCTCCTCCTTTTATCCAGGGAACCAAGACTACCAGAGCTAGTTACATGTCTCAATCTCGTACAACGAAGGACTGCGAACGAGTTGAAGGGTCCCAGTTTACTATTGCTAATGCATCGGATCAAGATTTTGGTGTCGCTGAGATATCAGTGCATCCGAGGCACATGAAGCAAATGAAGCCTCACCAAATTGAAGGTTTCAATTTCTTGCTTAGGAACTTAGTGTGCGACAGTCCAGGTGGTTGCATTTTGGCACATGCACCAGGGTCTGGAAAGACCTTTATGATCATAAGTTTTATGCAAAGCTTTCTGGCAAAATATCCGAATGCCAGACCACTTGTAGTGTTGCCTAAAGGAATCCTGGGTACTTGGAAGAGGGAGTTTGAAAGATGGCAGGTTGAAGAAATTCCCCTGTATGACTTGTATACTTCAAAAGCCGATAGTCGAGCACAACAGTTGGATGTCTTAAAACAATGGGTGGAGCACAAAGGAATCTTGTTTCTTGGGTATAAACAATTTGCAAGCATCGTATCTAACAGTACCAGTAGCATAGCTGCAGCTGCCTGCCATGATATACTCCTTAAGGTTCCTACTATACTTATTTTGGATGAAGGCCACACGCCTAGAAACGAGACCACAGATGTGCTCTACTCCCTTTCACAGGTTCAAACTCCTCGGAAGGTTGTATTATCTGGAACCTTATTCCAGAATCATGTGAAAGAGGTTTTCAACATTTTGAATCTTGTGCGCCCAAAATTTCTGAAGTTAGATACATCAAAGGCTGTTGTGAGGAGGGTCATGAGTAGGGTGCAGATTGCTGTCAGGAAGCAGGTTAAGAATAGTGGGGGAGACACAATGTTCTATGATTTAGTTGAAGAGACCCTACAAAATGATCAAGATTTCCGAAGGAAAGTCACAGTGATACAAGACCTTCGTGAGATGACAGGCAAGGTTTTACACTACTATAAAGGTGATTTTCTGGATGAACTTCCAGGACTCATTGATCTGACTGTACTTCTCACTCTTAACCCCAAACAGAAACATGCAGTAGAAAAATTGAGAAAATTGGATAAGTTCAAGAGAAGTTCCATGGGGAGCGCAGTCTACGTTCACCCTCAGTTGAAAGAACACGCAGAGAGTTGCGCCACAGGAGAGAAAGGACACATTCACGAGGCCAAGATTGATGAGCTTCTTAACAAAGTAGAACTCAATGATGGTGTGAAAACAAAGTTTTTCTCGACTTTATTGGCACTTTGTGAATCTGCTGGGGAGAAAATGTTAGTTTTCAGTCAATATCTCCTCCCACTGAAGTTTTTAGAGAGGCTAGTGGTGAAAACTAGAGGCTGGAGCCTGGGGAAGGAAATATTTGTCATATCGGGTGACTCAAGCCAGGACCAGAGGGAAATATCAATGGAACGTTTTAATAATTCTAAGGATGCAAAAGTCTTCTTTGGTTCAATAAAGGCATGTGGGGAAGGAATATCTCTAGTGGGGGCATCTCGCTTACTGATTTTAGATATTCATCTCAATCCCTCGGTTACCCGACAGGCAATTGGTCGTGCATTCCGACCTGGTCAAACAAAAAAAGTATATGCTTATAGGTTGGTGGCAGCAGACTCTCCCGAGGAGGAAGACCACCATACATGCTTTCGGAAGGAGTTAATTTCGAAGATGTGGTTTGAGTGGAATGAGATTTGTGGTTACCATGACTTCGCGATGGAGGAAGTCAATACAAAGGACTTGGATGATTCGTTCTGGGATAGCCCTTCCTTAGGTGAAGATGTGAAAGCATTGTACAAAAGGTCGGTGGATCTCTATGTTTACCCATGTCTCTTGACTTTTTTTTTTTTTTTTTAACGAATAGGTAATGGCATTAAAAACCCAATAAGTAGCTATGTAGATTGTATCTTCAGTTCCCATTACCATTATCTGGAAACAGTGAATTACCCAACAAACTTGGATCTTTCTTACTTGACCTATTCACAATCACAGCATTTTCAACTTACAAAAGATTTAGCAGCCACATTATAAGTTTGGACATAATTTTTTTTTCCGGTTCTGCTGAATTTTCAGGTGAAGCTGCTTCCAGTCAGCAGCAATTCTATGTTTTTTTACTGTTGTGGTTGAAATAATAACTTCGGTAAGAAAGTTAATCTCTTTGGTAACTAAACTGTATGTTTCTTCTGTATATTTTTTTTCTATGTGACATTATATACTGTTGATCGGATGAAATCTAATTCAAAGCTTCTGTAGGTTATTTTTCTATGTGAAATAATAAGCTGGAGATCTAAATAGTCATCGGACTTTATGTCCTTACAAGTTACTTTTTCAAAAGAGTTTAAGGAGAAAATAATTTGATCAACTGGTTCTTCTAGCACCACCTTGTATTGTTTTGTTTAGCAATTTGTTTGTTCCTATTAAGTTGAAGACCCTGCAGTTCAGTTGAGAAGCCCACTCTAAAGCATCTTGAGCAGCTATGCAATCTCCTTCTTCTTTGCTATGGGATCTGACTCCCCTAGTTCTTCTTCCAATTGTTTCTCCTGTGGTACCTGTTATAGAAACACCCACCCCAGTTAATCCTGTGCAGTTATCAAACTAGGACATGTAAGCAAAGGTCACATTCAAACTAGAGTTCTGTTCATTCTCAATCACACTGTTTATAACCGGTCTGTCCGTCCTTGTGGAAGTCAGCTTTCTGGAAGTACTGATGTGAATTAAAACTTGATTTCCATTATATCTAGGGAAAGGTTTGTTGTTTTGGAAAACAACAACACATCTGGCCATCCATATGAACCAGCATATGGTGGCACACCAGATTTCCCAAGGACCAAAAGGGGTTATCGTGTTTGTGTTTTTGTTACTGAACCAGCTAGAACACAATGTTTCTAAAGAGTAAATCCAGAAGTAATATTCTCCAGATTTAGGGAGCAATGAGCCCATACTGCTCTAGCAAATGTGCAGTGCATCATGCTCGCCAGTTTCTATGTGGCTCTTGCACATTACACAAATATGATCAATATGGTTTGTGTACCTACAAATGACACCACTATATGGTAGAATGTTATTTTTCATTTTCCATGTGAAATATTGGATTCTAAGTATCACATCTACACCCCAAATCTTCACACCCAGGGTATCTGTTTCTTGATCTTTCTTTTTATCTAGTAAATCATAGAGAGATTTATTAGAGAAGATACCTTGGTTATTATGAATCCTTAGCCAGTCCTCATTAGATCTATCCGGAGTAATGGTTAGGATATGTTCAATGTGCTCCAATCAAACAACATATGAAGTATGTTCAGATTCCAACCATTTTCAGTTATTAATTCCTCAACCAGTTGGTAATTGTTCAGTTGGTCAGTATCTAACTTCGAACCCCTCATGAATTGGGATCCAATTGTCTTTCAAAATATGAACACTTTTGCCATTTCCTATCTCCCATATATTGTGTTCTTTTATGATCATAATTCCTTAGTAAATACCTTTTCAAGCCCACGAAGCATTCTCATTGCAGGTGGCATCAAAAGGATTTGTTCTTGGAGAATACTTTGCTATCATGGTTTTTGCAAAGATGTAGTCTGGTTGGTGATCGCTGTCGTAGGCGTCAAAAATAAATATATAATGAAGCAAGGGAAAGAAAGGATCGTTCCCACAGAGAGGACTAAGGTTGTCAAGTTGTTCCAGTTTCCTATATTAACAATTGGGTTTTTTTTTCTTCTGATTTTTATAAAAGCAAACTAAAATAAAAGCAAATAAAGAAATAAAGCACACAAATCAAGATGTGAAGGTATTGGTTAAGGATATCGTTTTCATTCACTAACATGCTCTTGTCATAATAACTAGAATTGATATTTAATCTTTATTTTATCAATGACCCTAGAATACCTTGATCGCAAGAATATCCCGCTAATTTCCTCTTGTCATCAACAAACATATTAAAAGATGCGAGTATGAGTTCTATCTAAGAGAACAACCTAACGTGTAAAAGCACTAATCAAGTTTAATTCCCTAGATGTATTAAGTTCTATGAAATCAGGCCAATCAAAGCAATCGAACGTGTAAAAGCACTAATCCAATTTAACAAAGGTTAAGGTTCACATATGATCATAAGAATATATCACTACAAACTATAATCATATCTATGCTACTTGCAATCAGGAATCATCACTTTTGCGTATAACAAATCCTAATCTAGCAATAGAGATGAAAACAAACTCAACCGATTCGCGACTCGATCTAACAAGCATTAAAATCATGTAACAATATAAATAGTGAATCATAATCGATAATTGTGAGACAAAACTAATTTATTGACCAATAAACATGCTTTGTAAAATCCAACTAATCCATAACCAATGATAAAATTAAGTAC
This sequence comes from Papaver bracteatum, assembly GCA_023529315.1. Classification (NCBI taxonomy): domain Eukaryota; kingdom Viridiplantae; phylum Streptophyta; class Magnoliopsida; order Ranunculales; family Papaveraceae; genus Papaver; species Papaver bracteatum. Next base: position 1,777,583 of record JAJJWX010004691.1, on the reverse strand, counting down.
TCATGGCATAGGAGTTCATAACAAGGAGAAAAAGAAGTTCTATCATGTTGTAAACCCTAGAAACAAAAGTAGAAGCTAAAAGTCTTCTCTTTTATACATTTCTCAATTTCCATAAAGGATACCCTTTCTCAACTAGGTCATGCCTCATTCTTCTCAAAAGTATATCTCCAAGTGGTCCACCAAGCCCATGTGTGAAAACATCTCTTTTGGAAATTTTGGGTCCAAAATTTGGTCGCCGGATTGCTGACGTCATCACCGGAACCCGGCTACTGTTGCCGGAATCCGGTCACCGAATAACTATCTCTGGCTACCTGGACTTGTCTCTGGCTGTTGAAACTGTTACAAGGGAATCATATACTTCCAGCAACTCAACTGTCCTTCTCTGCAGTCCATACATTCACATAAATCATCTAAGCCAATTCCTTGTTCTTGCGGAAACGTGCTTAAAAGCGCGACTCGTAGCTCATATATGTCGCGGCCTAATCATGCATCCAACACATACTGTAGTTGCAGGATTTCCCACACTACACCCTTGTCAAGAATCTATGAAAATTAAGTCATAATTGAGGATGAACAACAACAATTTTATTAATTCACTTTCAGGAAGATTTACAAGAAATATCAAAACTCATAAGCACAACTTTCTTTCTGGAGTTTCTCTCTCCTCAAAATTCTCTCAGCTCTCAAAAGTACATCATCCCTTTCTGGATTTAGTCGAACCTTTTATATAGGAAAATACATAGTGGAAGACAGCTAAGATTTCCCCTTAATTCGGATCTACTCTGCGATCTCATCGCCATAACTTTAGTCTTCACCGTCGCCAACTCTGTAGCCATCGTGAAGCAGACTTATTCTTCTCATATATCTTCAATCGTTGACCGTTATATCACTCTTTTGTGACACTCGCCAAATGTCGTTGAAGAATCTTGCGACGTTCTCGTCAAAATGTTGTTAATACTCGTAGAAATGTTTAGGTTTCTCGCAGGAGTGTTGTTTCCATCGCGAGAATATCGTTGTGGCGATATTCTGGTCCTACATCTTGCCTCTTCTCATGTCTTTTCTGCGAAGAAGATAATATATGAGAATCTAAAATGCCATAATTGCTTATCTTTTCAGATTTCTCCGTCCTTCGCCATCTGTCTTCACGAATCTTTTCTTCTAATAAATTTTTGACACGTCTCCTCTAACCGCTGCAATCTGACCACCCACGTCTTTTCTTTACATTAATTACTTTCATCTTCTTCGAGAAATTTATTCTTCTATAAATACTCTTCTCATTCTTATCTTTTTCTCTTTTACTTTCTTCTTCATTCTTCTTCTCTGCAACTTTATTGTTCTTCCGTAGATTGCGCATTTATTATTCTCACGATTTCTTTCTTTTCTTTTAATTTCCTCCTTCATTCCCATACTACAAAGATGGTGGATGCTGGTGCTAAAAATTTGATTGCGTTTAACGAGATGAGAGAAAATCTCAAAAACAAAGGTTTTACTTTATCAACAATTCCAAGTCAAGATTCTAAATCTGAACTTTCTGTCAAGTTATTTTCTGAACATCAACTTTCTCGCAACAAAATTATAGTATCGCTAGGTCAACTTGAAGATGGCCTTCCCATTCCACTTTATGACCCAGAGTTTCCCTTGTTTTATCAAATAATTTCTCATGAGAAATTTTCACGAGCAGTGTATCAGTTAGGTGGAGATTGTATTAGATTATTACTTTAATATGCCTCTCGTGGTGCTAATAAAGGTTCTCGTTATCCTGATGATGCGAAAAATCCTGAATTCAAAGATGTTCCCATCATTCCTGCGATGTATACTGTAGAGAATTTCTTTATCAATTATGACATAATTCCCATGAAAAGAGATCGCACTCGCTGGGGATTCCGCTTACAGAAGAAAGATAAAATCGCTGAAGATAAAATTGTCATGTTAGATATTGATTTTCATACGAAGACCAATCAAGGCCCTCGCCATTCTAACGATGGCAAGTGGTTTATTTTTCCATTATTTCTTGAAGGAGATTATATCTCTGGTTCTCTCGCATTGCCCGTGAATCTTCAAGAGTATCAGCCATGGGTCTTTAATTGTCCTGAAAGATCTAAAGAAGTATATATCCTCTCAACCTTTGCATTATTATTATTCACTATCTTCTTCATATTTGTATATTTTCGCTAACTATTTTGATTTTTCTCAGATTGATAGAATGAAACTCAGCTATCACAGGAAACCTTGCACTTTCTTAGCTCTCAAATATTTCACGGATGAAGTAAGAAATATTATTTTATAGATTTTAACAATATATTGTTGCCCCTATTTCTTATCTTTATCCGTGCTCGCAGGTGATTGAAGAGCTTGAACCATTAGAACCAAAACCCAAGGGAAAATCTTCCACTGATCGCAAAGGAAAATATGCTGCCTCTGCTAAAGAAAAGCCTATTGCCCCTCGTGATGATAAATCTGGCGATCCTCCTTCAAAGAAAAGAAAAACTCAACATTCTTCTTCTTCAACTCCTCAACCTATTTCTGATGACCTAAATGTTGATGTAGATAAAGATAATGAGGATAATTTTAATGTTGATAATGTTGCTCCTTCCATGGTGAATTCTTCCCCTTCTGAGTCTTCCATGGCTCATCTATCTAAATTTTTTGGCGATACTGAACATGGTATCCCAAATGAGTATGGAGACGAAGCTATTACTAAAATATCTCAATCTCTCGCCAACATTTGCGATGCTCCTATCTTAGTTGATAATGCTTCTCTTCGCGGAGTTTCAAGATCGCTAACTCCCAGTCTCTTGAATTCTCTGGGCATACTGGTATGTTTCCTCTTGTTTATTCTACTTTCGTATTTGTTTCCTCGCCAAATCTCTTCGCCAAATCTTAATTTACATAATTCTCTCGCAGGTTGGAAGAGCTTCTTTTGCTGTTGCTTCAGATTTGGACACTAAACGTGTTATTCAAGAATAAAAAGATAATAACCTTCGTCAGGAGAAAGAAAAACTGGAGGCAGAAGTTGCTGATCTTCGTAGAAAAAATAAGCAATTGGAAACCGATGCCTCAGCTGACAAGCACAAATTCGCTGATCTTGAAAAATCTCATCAAAAGTTATATGGTATAATCCATTTTCTTTCTTTCTTAATTCTTCTCACCCTATTATAGCTTATTCAAGCAACCATTTTGCAGATATTTATGGTCTTACTGATGAGGCAACACTCCTCCAATATTTTCGCGAACCTATAGATGATAACGCTCTTCTTGATCGCCTTAATAGTTCTCTAAGTAACTTCTCAGATGATCAGATTAGATCTCTCTCCTTTGAGGAACTTAAATCCAAGTTTAACCTCTTGAAAATAGAGCACAAATCCAATTTAAACTTAACCAACAGATTTAAATGTCTTTATCTTGACTCAAAAGAAGAAACAAATAGATTAAGGAAAAGGAATAGTGATCTTATTGACGAAAAGGATCTTGTTGTTAAAAATGGTACCAAGGCTCTAGCAGATTTCCATAAAACTCTATTTGATACCCAAGTGGAAAGAGATAGACTTATTCGCGAGAATGAAGATCTTATTTCTATGGAAACTCAAGATCGCTCTCGTCTTCTTATCAATAGCGATGATGAGTTTGCTTGGGCTGCAAAAGTTCTTGATAATGCCAGAAACAATCTAGGTGTAGATGTTAGTCTCCAAGTTGAACAAGCTGCTTTAATTAGAGATATGATTTCTGAAAGAGAAGGTTGTTAACTTGTTCAATTCTTGCTAATTTTTCATTTTAATATTCTTCCTGATAAAGCTTCTAATTCGTTGTCACGTTCTCGCAGTTGCTGAAGGGAATTGCCGCGAGAGATTTCAAGAACTTGAAGATGAAAAACATCAACTCGCAACCAAACTTATTGCTCGCAATGAGAAGTATTCAAGATTAAAGGAACGTCTCAACATTACTACTGCGAATTTTAACAGATCTCTTGTTATTACTCGCAATAAATTCATTAAGTTGGTTTGTGATGATCATAATATCTCTCATTCTGTATATCCTGATCTGGAAGAAGAAATCCCAGCAGAAATTCCAAGACCTGCTATCTCTGATAGTGAAGCTGAGGATTCTGGCGATGAAGATAGTATTGGTGATGATGAACAAGAAGGAAATTCTGACGAAGAAGAAAAATCTGACAATGATGAAGAGAAGGAATCTGGAGATGAGAATAAAAAATCTGACAATGAAGATGGCGATCAGTCTAATTAGTTTGCTCTTCTTTTGTCTTCTTTGTATAATTATTTCCTCTTTTTTGTAATTAACTGCGGGTTTCTCCGCCATTATAAACTCCTTTTGCTTCTATCTGTATGAGTTAAAAAACAATTCTCTTCTGCAAAGCAATCAACATAATTGTTATCTTTTAATGATCTGTATAAGTATGCTATTTAATATTACCAATGCAATTTTATCATATAATAGATGAATAATAATTTCATCATTCTATGCATTCCCATACTTGCCTCTATTATTCATCTGCAATAAGATAAAATTGCATAAAAGATTAAATATTAGTTGAAGTAAAAATATAATTTGCCTCAGTACTGGCGTTAAATTATGCCTCAGTACTTGCCAAATCTCATAAATACTGCGAGCAGTATCGCAATAATCTGTTGGTCTTATTATGCCTTCCTAATTAAATGTCTTATTTTTCCAACTTTTTTATTTCTCTGCGACAAAATCACAGGACGTCTTTACATTTGCATGTATTGACCCATTGATCTTGTCTTATCAGTACTTTTCAATATCTCTGCGACAATATGACAAGTCTTGGTTCTCTCGCGAAAACAAAGCCTCGTGATATTGCCGTCTTGCGATGAAATCGCAGGACGTCTTTACACTTTCATGCAAAAACCCATTGATCTCATCTTAACATTTTCTCTTTAGGCTTTTTGCCTTTGTATAATTTTCGTCACGCGACAATATGACAGGCCTAAATGATCTTGCGATCATAATTCCCATGACATTGTCGTCTTAAGACACTTATCAACTCCCTAATGGAGGGTTCCGCCCTTATCTCCCCCCTGGTTGCCCCTTCAAGGAGGGCACATCGGCCATACAAGACTAGCTCCCCCCATCCGGATTTGCCAACAACGAGTTGTGTTCGCAGCCTCTTGTCCTTTATGCCTATATGGCTTATAGTTACAAGACTGCACCCTAAGTGGGGTTTTCTTTAGGCCAAGTGCATTGTATCCAAGACTTACCAAGGATGGCAAGAGAGTTTTGTACGATCCGGGCACCCTTGGATCAACCGTGTACCTCGGCGCCTTGGTAATACTCTGCACTTCTTGGAAGAGATTCTCGGTCGCCCAACCAGGGTATAACCTTATATAGTTGGAAATCCAAGATCTCTCTCCCGGATAGGTTTTCTTTAACCCCAACATCTGCATGACTCAGGATCCAGCAGCAGTATAACCTTACCCCTGAATCATGTCAAGAGATACCCCCTCGTATGACGCGCTATTAGGTCTTACATTTGCCTCTTGCTAAATTTTATTCGCGAACTAGGGTGAACGCCATAAAGGTTCGTCCCATTCTTTTGTCTTTGCGAAGTTTTATTCGCTGTTCTCGCGAGTTTTGTGACTTTGATAGAATTTCATAACTTTGAAAATCTTGCGATTCTTTCAAGCAGAATATTCTGTTCAATTACATATTTTTTCAAATAAATCATTCATAGAATTTTCTGGAATTCATCATTTTACCTCTCTACTTACTATTTTCTGATTCTGCTTTTCTGCTATGTTTTACCGTTGTTTCTTTTTCTGCGAGATGCTCGCCATCAGCTTTTACATCCTCTTTACACTCGATCGCATCAATCATTAACCTTTCACATCTCTATTGTTGTTTGATTTTGTACTTCCAATTGCTATTCTTTTCAGCTCTTTCTTCGCAAGACTTCATGTCGATTTCATAACCTTTCTTGCTTTCTCCCCAATCTCTCTTAATAATTCCAACACCTTTAGGATGAGGAAATTTGATACATTGGTGATAAGTGGAGGAAACACCCAATATCCCATGTAACCAAGGTCGTCCTATCAAGGCATTGTAAGGTGACTCGATGTCCACGACGCAGAATAAGATTTTTGAAGATATTCCTGTTAACGATATCTGCATTTCAATTTCCCCCTTTGGTTTGTTAGTTGTGCCATTAAAACCATAGATTTTGTTGATGGAATTAGATCTTCGTCTTTTCCGCCCATGGTCTTATAGGTATGATAAAATAATATATCAACTGAGCTCCCTGTATCTATTAGAACTCTATCGATAGCCCAAGAATCTTTATTTTCAGTATCATATTCTTCATCTTGTTCTTCTACTTGCTTTGGATTTATCTCTAACCTTACTACCAATGGGTTATCATGATGCTCACCAGGCTCTGGTACTTCTTGTGCAGTGAAAGATATAGTCTGTTTCTGCCACTCCTTTAATGGCGAGGCTCTCGCGATATTCAATATCTCTTTTCCATCTGTGTCTCTCGCGAAGACCCTGCTCAGAATATTGTCATGGAAATCCTCTATAGTTACGTGTGAATGCACTATAGAATTACAAAAAAATTCTTTGCTTTATCCCCAACTTCTAGTACGAATGATTCTCGCTCCTTTTACTGATTTACCCTGCTGAATTTAAGTGCTGGAGGTAATCGCTGAGATTGTGGATGTCCTACTAAAAAGTGATTTAATTTTACTTGTTCGATCATCCTTAAAATTATCCTCTTTACATTCTTGTAGTCATTTATCGTGTGGCCATGAAAATGATGGTAAAGACAAAATTCTTGACTGTGATTGTTAGGATGTGGTTCTTTTCCCATGTTCCATGGAGATGGTATATTTTCCATTAAAATGATAGCTTCCCAGATTTTTTCTATGCTAGTATTGAGTGGAGGCATCTTAATTTCTTCCCATATGATCTTCTAATTCCCTTGACTTCTAAAATTGTTTTTCCTCTGTCCGCCATAAGTTTCATGCGGTTGGTTAAGTCTTTGAATCTTATTATTTCCACCGTGATTGTAGTAATTCTTCTCTCTTTCATATTCTTCTTGATCTCTACTACCCATCGCTACCAACTTCTGTTGGTTGTCAATCTCTACTTTTTCTTGCTGCACTTGCGAGCTGCTCGCTACATTGTTTATCATTCTAGGAAGTAAACTCCCATTTGCTGCTCCAGAATTGGTGTTCACGATGGGATATGATTCCATCTCATTTTGTTTCTCCTCCAAAGCAATGTATTCTTCCTGTAGTTATCGCAGTTAAGTCATAGTGATTGTATTCTTGACTCTGAAAATTTGTATGTACAGTAGATTGGTCGCGAACATTGCATTGATAAAAGACGAGATAAGATATCTCTCGTCAACTTTTCCTGCCATCTCGCTGCACATTGTCTTCCATCTTATGGTTAAATTTTTCAGACTCTCGCCAACTCTCTGTTTTAACCCAAACACATCTTCAATACCCGGCCGTGACGAATTGTTGGTAATATACGCTCCTAAAAATGTAGCTTGTAAATGATCAAAAGAAGTTATAGTATTTTTTGGTAATCCCTCGAACCATTTCAACGCCTCTCCAGTTAAGCTGGATGCAAAATATTTGCATAGCACATCATCATGATTTTTCCACTGTAGCATACATATAACATAAGCTTTGACGTGTTGAATAACACAAGTAGTTCCATCAAAAATGCTGGTTAATGCTGGTAAATTGCATTTTGGAGGTATCCCTCTTAACTGTACTTCATGAGTAAATGGAGTTCTCGCAGCTTCTTCAATAGCTTCATCAAGTTGTCTCCTACCTCCTTCTCTTCTATTATTTATTATTCCTCGCATTTCTGCTAATTCTCTCAGTATTTGCTCATTCTCAATTGAGTTTTGATCCATTGGCCTTTTTAGTGCTGCTTCCCTTCTTCTGCGTTCTTGCCTTTCTTGTCTTGCGAGATTTTGTGTATCTTCTTCTTCATCATTATTTCGTCTTTCTCTGCGATTTTCTCTTTCATCTTCCTCTTGATATCGTAACTGCCTACCTTCTTCTCTACGAATTTCTTCATTTCTCCTTATTTCTCTACATTGGATCTCTATTCTCCTCTGTATCCTATCATATTCCTCCTGAATATTACCATTGTAGCGATTTTGTGTACGTCCCCTTTCTCGATTTTCATGATTATTTTGTCGCACTGCTTCTCGAAATTCATGTTCTTTTACTTCTGCTCTTAATCTTTCTCTCTCGTGAGCTAGACGTGCTTGTTCAGCGTAATGATTCTCAATTTCTTCTTCAATCATTCTTTGATTCTCTCGCCCATGTAATATCCTCCTTCCTTCTTCGGGATTTTCTTCTTCAATTTGATTGTTTCTTCCCTCTTGATTTCTATTGTCGCGCGGATTATAACTATTATCAATTATCTCTTCTTCTCTATTCTGCACTTCTCCTCGAGTATTTTCCCTAACATTTCTTATAGGGGAATTTTTCCTTGGTTCTTCTCTGAATGATCTTGAATTTGACCTAATAGTACTTCTTGATCTCATTCTTTGTAATCTCAAATTCTCCGTTCTTAGCTCATGTTTTTGTCTTGTTAAATTTGCACGCTCTTCTGCCTATAATCTTCTTTCTTCTTGTATCCTTTGTCTCAAATCATCTACTATTTCACGTTCTTCATGAATTAATCCTCCAACCATTTCTTGATTCCTTTCTCCTTCTTCTTCATTTCTCAATTGTCGATTTCCTGCTTCTTCTATCGAATCTGACCTCCAAGTATGCACACTCACTCTATCATAATCCACATCTCTATCTTGTGTTTGTGCTTGTTGATTCGGCTGTTGGATTGAACTTTCTGCTTCATTTCTTGTTCTATTTCTTCCTGATCTTATTCTTAAAGATTCTTCTAATTCACCTGTTCCTTCACCTGCAAGTATTTTACTTCTCCTCACAGTTGTTGGTGGTTCTGATGTGTTTCTTCTTCTTCTAGCCATTTCTTCAATTCCAAAAATTTCTTCAAATTTTCAAGTTGTAATTATAGATTTCTTAGCTTGATTCTCCCTGTTTCTGTGCGCCAAAATGTAGTTGCAGGATTTCCCACACTACACCCTTGTCAAGAATCTATGAAAATTAAGTCATAATTGAGGATGAACAACAACAATTTTATTAATTCACTTTCAGGAAGATTTACAAGAAATATCAAAACTCAGAAGCACAACTTTATTTCTGGAGTTTCTCTCTCCTCAAAATTCTCTCAGCTCTCAAAAGTACATCATCCCTTTCTGGATTTAGTCGAACCCTTTAAATAGGAAAATACATAGTGGAAGACAGCTAAGATTTCCCCTTAATTCGGATCTACTCTGCGATCTCATCGCCATAACTTTAGTCTTCACCGTCGCCAACTCTATAGCTATTGTGAAGCAGACTTATTCTTCTCATATATCTTCAATCGTTGACCGTTATATCACTCTTTTGTGACACTCGCCAAATGTCGTTGAAGAATCTTGCGACGTTCTTGTCAAAATGTTGTTAATACTCGTAGAAATGTTTAGGTTTCTCGCAGAAGTGTTGTTTCCATCACGAGAATATCATTGTGGCGATATTCTGGTCCTACACATACCTCCTTCACGATTCAGTGAAACTTTATGATTCCCACTTTCCATTCCAAAATCTGGCAACTGGAACTAGTGCCACCGGCTCGCCATTTTCACTCACTTTTCGCACTGTTGCTGCAGTCTTGTTCAGGCACAGTCACTTCAATTCCTGCACCTCTTGGCAACAATCATCACCACTAGTACCTGCTTGACTCTCAGCAATCATCAAACCGATGACCTCCAATTCCTTCGCATTGAGTATTGACCTACAATTGCTCATCAATTCTTTCTCCATCCACTGTCTCAGTCATACCACCTGCCGATAGAAATACCAACACCACTTCCGCCTTCCTTATATGTAAAGCTTCATCTCATTACTGCCAAGCTTCAACTTCACACATCAGCAAAACTGAAACACTCTCTATCACCAGTACTTGTATCATCATGCCTTACACCACCAAATTGTCGAGCCATTTCTCCACCAGCTACAAATTCAATATCAGCTGCATCCACTTCCTGCAACAACTTCAAGTTCATGTAGCTTCACATATAACACCAACCACCGACCATTAACAAATCCATCTCGGTAATAACATGCTTCAGTTCAAGTCCTTTGCATCTGTTACACATCCAATACAATCACCAGATGCACTAACGCCAAGTACCATCTTGTCTTGATTCCAAAACCTAACGGACCCAATTCCGTTACAACTCGAATCCTACCTTCAATCAATATCTGCTCAAGTGCAACATTTCTTCCCTGCAACTACTCTCCCATATGCACCAGAGTACATCCAACCTCCACTCAAGTCACTGCAATCTACCATTTCAAGCATAATTCAAACCAACAGCAGCAGGTCTTCACCAACTCTTCAATTCCATGTATGAATCCACTATCATTCTTCTTTAAATTTTTTGAGAATCCCCAAATCCATATTCTAACCCTTAACCATACCATCTTTAACTCAGTTTAAGGAAACCGTCTTTAGCGTTGTTCTTGGCTCCAACATTCCACCATAAAAGCACCACATCTTTCATAACATATTGTATCTCTACAAAAACCTCTTTTCCATCTCAGGCACTCAACTGCAGCTCAATTGCACACTATGGTTCAACTCGCCACCATTTCCTATCCATTGCACACTTAGCTTATGATTTTTCTACAGCAGCACAACGTCTGCCAAAACCAATGCTTCTTGGTTCACCACCAGTACTTTCTCCTCCTTGAACTGCTACAATAGCTACATGACCACCACAGCTTCCAGAACCCATTTCCTGCAGCATCCTGCAACTTCTAATCTCCATAAACCAATATTCCCCAACAGTTTCAGTAATATCTTCTCATTGCTTCACCTGCACCTGAGTCTCCTTTGTTGCTTCAATAACAACTACATCAACCAACAACATCATCTCCTCAACACCAATTCAGACCCATTCGCTCAATCAAAAGAATCCATTCAACCACCATGAGCTCAAACCCATTCACCAGATGTGAATCCCAGTTATACCCATCTATGCAATCCAGACATACAAACAAAAACAACTAATTTCTCATCCTTGTTCATCACTGATGTCTCAGTAGCAGCTCCATCATCATTTACACCACAAGAACAAGCATTTCCTCAATTTCTTCCTCATACTCAAACCCATCGCTTAATTTCTCAAACCAAACTCATATTCAATTCAATTAACCTCAGGAAAACCCTAAGTTTCTTAATCTCAATCTAATTAGTAACATCAGTTAATCCTCCCTCGTCTCTTCTGAATTTCTCTGTCAACAACAAATCATTCTCCTCCTTCATCTCGATCTGAAACAACAACATCATGTCTGTTGAATCCAATTTCTCCCTTGTCTTGAAACACAACTCCTCTTCTTTCTCACCTCTCAATTTCAGATGCAAATGATTGAGATAGACCAATCTAGATTTTAGGGCTACGTAATGATAAAAATAACTACAGGCACCCAACAAATTGATGCAGACAGCTACATTAGCAAACTAGCATAGATGGCTACCCCTTATCCAAATTTAGACTCCGCATAATATCTCCTGTGAAATGACCTTTTTGCCCCTTTTGCTCCAAATGAATGATTTCTTCTCCTTTCGCTCCAAACGACTCCATAGTACCTAAATACTCAAAAACAAACGTAAGATACATAATTTACAATAAAAATAGCAAATAAAGCATAAAAAATAGATAAATATCAAGGTGTTTACAACACTTATAAAATTCTCCCACACTTAGACTTTGCTAGTACTTGAGCAGATAAAACTAAACAAATTCTAAAATATACATACAACTCCGTGTCGTCGAGGCTACAGTTACTATTAGCATGAATAATAAGCCTTTAAACCCTTAGGTGTCCCTAGTGGACGAGTTTTAGTCTCGTGAAGGTTTACAAGAGGTCTACCTACAAAACCAATATTTCCAACTCTAGTTATCTGTGACAAATCTATGAACGAATCCAAAATGGCTATTAGAGGAGGTACCCTGATGCAAATCCAAATTAATATATATGTAAATTAAGCTCTACTCAGAAAGTTGAACAAACCACAATACTCGAAATCTGACTAACCACAATCACACATGAGTAGATTAAGAAAATGGACATAGAGATAGATGTTTGCAAATGTTGATTAAGTGAATGGTGTTTCCCATATCTGTCTGAAGGTCACTGCCAAGATGAACCTATGAATCCTATTGGATTGAGCTACTGGTCTGAATTCTAATATCAACACAGTTGGCATATACAAGGGAACCAGCGGTCGACAATCTTAATTCTAGATCAACTCAACTGGCATATACAAGGGAACCAGGAGTCGATTTTATTGAACAATAATAATATTTTTTTATTTTTTCTTTTTTATTCTTTTTACTTGACAACATGATTAGATCTTTTGGATCCAAACGCATGCTTCTTGTCAGCAAATTACATGATAGTTCTCATGGATCATGCGTTCCACGCTTGTTTAGGCGACGGAGATAGGGAGAACACATACATATTGCTATCCAAGTGTCATATTTTTATTCCGGTTGGTATAATTGGTCAGGTCTTTTTTTTTCTTTTTCAGTAACTCGATCACTCTATTTCATCCTTGAAGTAATAACAATTCGATGTTAGTGATCCACCAAATCACTTAGAGAAACAAAAAGTTTGCAAAAATAAAAACAGAAAGTGATATGGTGACATTCCGAGACATGGTAACAACTATTATATTATTTCTAACACTTGAATAATTCTGTCCTTTTAGTTAATGGGTCCCTCAACTCCTGCAGCCAAGATGGTTCCATCCACTTAGATTGATAGTGTCATCCTAAAGGCACATGTTTCTAGGTTTCAGAGTGTATAAAGCAATTTTTCTGTTTTTTTATTTTTACTAATGGCATAAAACTACAAACACATAAATGCTTCCCCACACTTAAACTTTACATTGTCCTCAATGTAAAATTTAGTCATTCAAAGTAAAGTTCAAGGTGGGAAATTCATAACATGATATATATACACAATAAGAAAATAAAATACATAAAAAAAAAACTGATACTCCAACTCATAGTTATTTCTGAACAATAGAGGATAAACACTAAACAAGCTGTTTAATTGGCATCTAATCCAAACTCAGCCAATATATATACCTCATCGTCAAGAAAAAATTCCATATACTTAGAAAGGCTAGAGTTTATTCTAAATTGTTCAAAAATCTCTAAAAGTTGGAGTTTTGAAATGCAAATATCCAAAATAAGAAAATAAAGATAGAAGACTTGAGAAATAAAGATAGAGATAGATATACAAAACCAGTGGGTTGCCTCCCATTTAGCGCTTGGTTTAAAGTCGTCAGCCCGACTTGCAAGACGAATTCCCCATACACCAATAATCTGAAAAGTTTGGGATCCACCCATAACACCTGTTTTGCAAACACTAGCTTCACACAAATATTAGTAATATAAAACAGAAATAAAGCTATTAACCGATAAGAGTTTCCCTCACACTTATTCTTGTCAGCACTTGGAAGTGCATAAAGAATATAAAATTCAGGAACTTCCACGGTTTCTTGTTCCAAAACCTGCATAATATGAGAATCAAGTATCTCTAATGGTGGAAATCGAGATATAAAATCATTCAAAAATATTTTTGAAGCACATACATTCAAACCAATAAGAGGTAAATAAGAAGAATCAATATGCAAAGGGTTAGACAAACCTATTACAATCTCTTATATTACGGAATCCACTTCATCCTTAAAAAACTCAAGTGAATTATTCACCTTTTGTATATCATGGTCCTCTATCAAACCTTGTGATAGGTGTTGTAAATACCTAATTTTATATCTAGTATTTATGCTTTCTTTGCTATTTTTCTTGTAAATTATGTATCTTATGTTTTGTTTTTGAGTATTTAGGTACTTTGGAGTCATTCGGTTCAAAAGAGGAGGAAACATGGCAAAAACGTTGGAGGCGGATTGTGTCTCATTATTTGCTTTTATTTCTTCATCTCTGTCTGAAAAGTATGTTGGCTTTAGTGATGCGAATTCTGTCTGAAAAGCACGACAACTTTAGTGATGACTCTCATTGAAGAGTATAAGTGAATATGAGAAATAAGGGACGGTTGCTGTTAGCGGAGGAACTCTAAAGAAGGAGAAAGCGTTCAATTGGAGCATAAAAGGGCAAAGCGGTCAATATACGGGCGAGCTATACTTGGAGCGGGCTAAGGTATGCGAGAAGGAAGTGAATAATGAAGTGTCAGTTTCGCATAACTGACCATTGAGTCGAATTTAAGTTGTCGGTTATTCGGAACCGACAAGCCTAGTATTTTTGGATTAACCCTTATCCAGCATGGGGTGTCAAATAGTGGGGCGCTTTAATCCGGCCGTTTTTATAACCCTAAAATTAACAGAAGGGTTTTCTTTATTCTCTCAATCATTTTGTCCTTGAAAGAGAGAAATAGAGGCACTGAAGTTCAAGGAGATCGAGAAATTCATGGTGCTTTAGTTCAACTTGAGTGGGTCTGTGGTTTTTGAGAGCTGCTGCTAAAATACTGGTGGTGGTTAATTATGGTGTGAGGATGAGAAGATGAGAATCAGATGATGAAAGTGGTGAAGTTGAGCTTGAATTATGAGATGGGTTTTTAGGATTTTACATCAAGAAGGTGAATCTGAGTTTTAAGGGTTTGCTATTGTACTCTGAATCATTGATAACGGTATAGAATGGGTGATGAGAATAAATGGGATCTGGTGATATTGGTGATTGAATCCCAGAACCAATTGAAGCATAGAAGAAGAGGATTTAAAAATTTGGTACTGTGATTTGGTGGATCTTGGGATTGAATGGAAGGAATTGAAGTTCTATGGTGTTGATGCTGGAGTTGGTATGGTGCTGCAATTGAGTCTTGTAACAGATGCTTGAGCTAAATAGAATGAATGGGAAGTTGGTGTTAGCTTGTGGTGGTGCTACTGAGTTGCAATTGGCTTTGAAGCAGCTGGAGATATGCAGGTTCAGATGATTGGGTTTGCATGGAATTCAAGTTACAGCTCAAATGAAGCTGTGGTGTGAATTCAGGGAGATGAAAACTCAATAAGGAATGGATAAATCTAGGTTTCAGGGACAAGTGCTGGTGCAAATTGGCTGCAAGATAGAGTGAATCCCAGGCTTGGTATGAAAGAGTTGAAAGTTACAGGTTTGTGCAGGAAGTTGAGCAGGGTGATTTATGTGGTTATGCTTGGGGTTTTCATTCAATGGCTATGTCAGGTGGTGCAGCTGAGAAGGTAATTAGGTTTGCTGTGAATCTCAGACTGAAATTGAATCGAGGGCTGAGTTGATGTTATAAGGGGAAAACAATAGATGTTGGTGGTGCTGTGAGGTTGCAATGTGGATTGGTTTTATGAGCAGGCTATGGCACTGGTGGTTACCTGATGGTTGAATGGTGGAGATGCAGTTACAAGGAAGAATGGGCACTACAGAATGAAACTGGTGTTAGCCAAGTATGAGCATGAGAAGGTGGCTTTCTTGGTGCGCAAATGGGTTACTTAGGCAACAGTTGCAGCTGCTACAAAGTTTAGATGGTGATGCTGTTAGTGCCAATGCCAAGGGCCCGAGTCTGCGGTTAGCTGAGTAATTGCAGGGTTCTGTCCTGCTGTTACGGCTTATTGGTTGGTCATGGGTTAGATAAGAATATGGCTACAGCTGTTGTTGAGTGTGGCAGGTGACGGCAATGCAAGGGAATGGGCTGACAAAATTGCACTGAAATGGAAACCTACAGGTGGAGTTATGGCCAAGCACTGCAGCTGTAGGTGTTATCGGTGATGGGATGCTGTGATATGGCTTGGTAATGAAATGTTGCTGGATTTGGAATGTGCAACTGAAATGCAGGTGGTGAAGTGGATTGCGCAGGGAAATCATGGAGGAGCTGGAGCGGAAGCAATTGCAGGTAGCATTGCAGAGATGATGTGCTGGTAGGTTTGGGAAGCTGGTTAACTGCAGGTGTGGCAGTGTCAATGGAACTGGTGTTAGCTCTTGGTGCTGTTGTTCAGGAGTCGAGACTGATGCTTCTATTACAATAAAGAAATGCAAGGAATTGAGATAGAATTACAGTGGGTTAAGAGCAGGACTGAAGTTGGTGGTATGAGTACATGCTGCAGAAATTGCGCGAAAACGGAGCGGAATTGGTGCGCCGGTGGTACTAGTTCCGGGTATCGGATTTCTGAACCGAGAGTGTTAATCATAATATTTAAGTGAATCGTGAGGCGGGTATGAGTCTAACGAAAGAGTTGGCGGCCGAACATATGAGCTACGGACCACGCTTTTGGGTACGTTTTCGCAAGAAATAAGGAATTGGCTAAAATGGTTTTTGTGAATGTGTGGACTAAAGAGAAGGAGAGTTGAGGTACTGGAAGTATACAGTTGGCCTGGTGATAGTTTCCGATGGCTAAGCGACCTAAGAAAGGTGGCGGGCGGCGACTTTCCAGTGCCGGATTCCGGCCAATTTCCGGCCAAAAAACCAGTTTGCCGGCGACCATTTTTGGGAAAGATTTTCTACATGGGTTTCTCTCACTCGTGGGATGGGTGAATTTCCAACTAATGGACTTTGAAGACAAAACCTAATTTTGGAAGGAGAAAAAAAAGCTACAAAAAGAAAAGTTCTACTAACTTTTGGATACAACATATTATTCTATTCTTGGAGCTTTTGCAGAGAACTACTTCTAGGGTTTGCTTTCTTTTATGTTTCATCTTATTTCTTTGAATATTATGATGATGAAATCCATGAATATGAGTAGCTAAATACAATAATTGGTTATGGGATAAAAGTTTATTTCTTCAAGCATGTTATTCGATTCTATGAATTAGTTTTGTCTCAATTTTATCGTTTGTGATTCATTATTTTTATTATCATATGATTTGAATGATAGTTTAGTTGAGTCCGGAATCAATTGGATTTGTTTTCATCTCTATAGCTATATTAGGGTTTTGAATACGTAAAAGTTGTTTATCCCTGATTTCGAGTAGCATCTTGTGGTTAATACTTGTAGTGATACATCTTTTTAATCGCATATGAATCATAACCATTGTTAAAACGAATTAGTGCTTTTACACGTTTGTTTGTATTGATTAGTCTTATTTCATAGAACTTATTGCTCTTAGAGAGTTAAATCTAATTGTTCTTTTACACTTTAGATTGCTTTTTAAGAAGATTTCACAATAGCATCTTTTAATGTTGTTTGTGATAAAATCAGGAAATAAACGGGATACTCTTGCGATCAAGATATCCTAGGACTTTTGATAATTGAGAGATTAAATACCAATTCTAATCATAGATGAAAAATACATGTTTGTGAATGATACTATCCCTTAACCAATATCTTCTCCTTATTGATTATTCCAACTATTTGATTTGCTTTATTTAGTATTATTACTTTGATAAAAACAAAAACACACCTTGGGTTATTTGGTTACATAAGAATCTAAAAATTGCATAACAACAATCGCCTCTCTGTGGATATGAACTCTTTCTTATCGAATACTATATTTATAATTAGTAAAGTGAGGAAGTGAATTATTTTTGACGCATACGACACACATCAAATTTTGGTGCCTTTGCCGGGGAGGCATTCGACTTGTTATCTAGTTTTTAGTTTCTTTTTATTATTTTTCTGCTTGCATACTTGTGTTTCGTTTTTTGTCTTGTTTCTCACCTGTTTGCGAGAATTATTTTTCAGGTACCTAATCTCTAGCTTCTAAAGATTGGAATTATCCAAGGTGCGGGATAGCTACTCGAAAAGGAACAATACTCCAACCAAGGCAAGGCACAACGGAAGAACACAACTTGGAAGTAGAACACGAAGCTCTTCGGCAAGAAGGAGAGGAAGTAGAACACGATATTCCTTTTGAAGAATAAGGAGAAGGAGAAGAAGCAATGGGTGACGCTGCAAATCGTACACTCAAGGACTTGGCTTCGCACAAGTTGGATACACAACGAGGTTGTATTCAAACGACTCTACTTTTGAGATAAAGCCGGGATTGCTTAGAGAATTACCAAAGTTCCATGGCATGGTGAATGAAGATACAAACAAACATCTTATGGACTTCCACACTATTGTCATGGCTATGCTTCCAGCAAATATGGAGCCCGATGGTGCTATGTTGAAGGTTTTCCGATTATCTTTGGCGGATAGTGCTAAGGATTGGTTATATTACTTGCCTCCCGGAAGTGTCACAACATAGAATAGGTTGAAGAAACTCTTTCTAGAGAGATATTTTCCTGTGTCTAAGGCTACTCAAATTCGCAAGGATATTTGCGGGATGAAGCAAAATGTGGGAGAATCGTTATATGAATGTTGGGAATGATACAAGAGATTGGTGGCAAGCTGTCCTCATCATCAATTTAGTGACGCTATGATTATCCAATACTTCTATGAAGGTCTCCAATAAAGTGATATGAATCTTCTCGATGCTTCGGGTGGTGGTGCACTAGTGAGCAAGATGGTGGCACAAGCTAGAGAGTTGATTGAAAACATGGCAGCAAACTCCCAACAATTCTTGAGTCGTGGTTCAGATATGCTTCTTCGGAGAGTCAATGAAGTGAGCGAGGTAGAGGAACTTCGTCAACAAATGGGTAACATCTCAGCAATGCTACAACAAGTTTCAGCCGCGGTGATACCAAATTCTCATGGGTATGAAGACGTCAGTGATCAAGCTAATGCGGTTTTTCCAAATCAGCAAAGACGGTATGATCCTTATTCCAACACTTACAATCCGGTATGGAGAGATCACCCTAATTTTAGCTATGCGAACAAGCAAGGAGCGGTTCAACAACCTACTTTCAACAATTCGGGTGGATATCAACCTTAACAACAACAATTCCAGCCGCGTCAACAATTTCAACAACAACAATCTCAAAATCAGGGGTCGAGTATGGAAGAGTTGATGAAATCTTTTATGCAAAGAAGGGAGAGCACGATGAAAGAGTTGCAAACCCAAGTTAGTTATATGGCTCTTGAGTTAAACCAAATTAAGGCACAAAATAGTGGGAAACTCCCTTCTCAACCTATCAACCCAAAAGGAGATGTGAATGCAATTACGTTGAGAAGTGGTACACAACTTGTGCAACCCGAAGTTGCTGATTCGGGCAAGGTGGAAACACCAAAGGAACCTGTTTTGGAGGAGAAGAATGAGGATTCTCCCCAAACTTCTGAGGTACCTATTCCTAACGCTAAAACTCCTATTCCTACTTATGTTCCTCCTTTACCTTTTCCTCGCAGATTTGCAAATTCTAAGAAGGAGGCACTAGAAAAGGAGATTTTAGATGTTCTTAAGAAGATTCATGTGAACATACCACTCATTGATGCTATTAAACAAGTTCCAAAGTATGCAAAAGTGTTGAAGGACTTGTGTACCAATAAGGAAAGGCTCAAAGGTAATGAAGTGCTTAGTGTGGGGGAGAATGCTTCGGCAATCTTACAACACAAACTCCCACTGAAATGCAAAGACCCGGGTAGCTTTGACATCCCCATCACAATTGGTAACACTACATTTAACAAAGCAATGTTAGACTTAGGTGCATCCATTAATGTTATGCCTGCATCTATGTATAAGTCGTTTGATTTGGGTCCTCTCAAAAAGGCTGAAATTGTGTTGCAATTAGCCGATCGCTCTAATGTCTACCCAATGGGTATTGTTGAGGATGTTCTTGTGCAAGTTAATCAACTAGTATTTCCAGCATATTTTTGTGTCTTAGAGATGGATGAAGGTTCACCGGACTCGTCTCTTCCATTGCTACTTGGGCGTCCCTTCATGAAAACGACAAAGACCATTATTAATGTGGATAAGGGAATGCTAACTATGGAGTTTGATGGAGAAGTAATACGTTTCAACATTTTCGAGACGATGAGATATCCTAGTGATGTCCACTCTTGCTTCTCCGTTGATGTTATGGATACATTGGCACAACAAATGTTTGAATTGAATGGTGAAGATGCTTTGAAAACCGTTCTAACTATATCTATTGATAATAGTGTAGAGTGTGGTAGTGAGGTTAAAGAAGCCCTTGGTGATCTCAACTCACTACAAGGATGCCCGGAAACGCATAATATCTCTTTTATTTCTTTACCATGCAGTGATGAAAAATTTTTACCTTCAATTGTTAAATCTCCAAAGTTAGAATTGAAACCTCTTCCTAGTCACCTAAAGTACTTGTACTTGGGTGACAATGAAGAGTTACCTGTGATTATTTCTAACGAGCTTAGTGAATTACAGGAGAAAAAAATTCTAAGGGTTCTAAGGAAGCACAAGACGGCCATAGGATGGACAATTGCCGATATCAAGGATATAAGCCCTGCCGTTTGCATGCATAAGATTCGTTTGGAGGACGATGCAAAGCCTACAAGGGAAGCACAGCGTCGTTTGAACCCCCCTATGATGGAAGTTGTGAAAAAGGAGATACTCAAGATTTTGGAAGTGGGTTTTATCTACCCCATATCCGATAGCAAGTGGGTGAGCCCGATACAAGTTGTACCAAAGAAATCAGGTGTGACCGTGGTGGAGAATGATGAGAATGAACTTGTCCCAACTCATGTGCAAACCGGTTGGAGGGTTTGTATTGATTATAGGAAATTGAATGCCACTACTAGAAAAGATCACTTTCCATTACCTTTTATTGATCAAATGCTTGAACGTTTAGCTGGACACTCTTATTATTGCTTCCTTGATGGCTATTCAGGTTATAATCAGATTGTGATAGCACCGTAGGATCAAGAGAAAACCACTTTCACTTGTCCTTTCGGTACTTTTGCTTATCGAAGGATGCCTTTTGGCTTGTGCAATGCTCCAGCTACTTTTCAAAGGTGTATGGTAAGTATATTTTCGGAATATGTTGAAAACATAATCGAAGTGTTCATGGACGACTTTAGTGTCTTTGGTGATTCATTTGAACTTTGTTTGAACAATTTGTCACTAATCCTTGAACGATGTGTTGAAACAAATCTTGTGCTTAATTGGGAGAAGTGCTATTTCATGGTAACTCATGGCATAGTTTTAGGCCATATAATATCTTCTAAAGGCTTGGAAGTTGATAAATCTAAGATAGACCTTATTCGTGCTCTAACCCCTCCCACTACGGTGAGGGAGATACGTTCTTTCCTTGGTCATGCAGGTTTTTATCGTAGATTCATCAAGGATTTTTCCAAGATAGCATCACCACTTTGTACCTTATTGCAAAAAGATGTGGTTTTTAACTTTGACGAAAAGTGTGTGGCGGCATTCAATCGTTTGAAAGAACTTTTGATTTCAGCCCCTATCATTAAACCACCGGATTGGAGCAAGCCTTTTGAGCTCATGTGTGATGCAAGTGACTATGTGGTTGGTGCGGTGCTTGGGCAGCGTGTGGGGAAGATACCTCATGCTATTTATTATGCTTCTAGAACGTTAAATGAAGCCCAACAAAACTACACTACCTTTTAGAAAGAGTTATTAGATATTGTTTTTACTTTGGAAAAGTTTCGCTCTTATCTAATTGGTACAAAAGTTGTTGTCTTTTCAGATCATGCAACACTTAGGTACTTGCTTACAAAGAAAAAGGCGAAACCGAGGCTCATACGATGGATTTTACTCTTGCAAGAGTTTGATATTGAAATCAAAGACAAGAAAGGAATTGAGAACACCGTTGCGGATCATTTGAGCCGTATTGCTGTGGACAAGGAAGCTATCCCGTTGCGTGAAAGTTTCTCGGATGAGCAACTATTCTCAATTGCGTTTGCGGAACCATGGTATGCGGATATTGTGAATTACTTGGTGTCTAAACAAATCCCAAAGAACTTGTCTCGTGCTGAGAGGGACAAACTTAAGAGGTTAGGGAACCAATATATATGGGATGATCCATACTTGTGGAAACATGGCAGTGACCAAGTCATACGAAGGTGCGTTCCCGAATCTGAATTTAACTCTATCTTGTCTTTTTGTCACTCCTATGCTTGCGGAGGACATTTTGGGAGTAAAAGAACAGCTCACAAGGTACTTGAAAGCGGTTTTTATCGTCCAACTTTATTTAAGGATGCACATATATTTTGCACAACTTGTGATAGGTGCCAAAGAACAGGAAATCTAGGGGCCCAAAATCAAATGCCACAAACTTTTATTCAATTTATTGAAGTTTTTGATGTATGGGGTATTGATTTTATGGGTCCTTTTGTCAACTCCCATGGGAATTTTTATATCTTACTTGCTGTTGATTATGTCTCGAAATGGGTGGAAGCTAAAGCCACCCCAACTAATGATTCTAAAGTGGTTTCAGATTTTGTGCAAGCTAACATTTTTGCAAGGTTTGGAATTCCAAGAGCCATAATTAGCGATGGGGGTTCTCACTTGAAAAACAAGTTCTTACAAGGATTGTTGAATAAGTACAATGTGACGCACAAGATTGAAACACCTTATCATCCCCAAACCAATGGACAAGCCGAGGTGTCTAACCGAGAGGTGAAATCCATACTAGAGAAGACGGTGAATCCAACAAGGAAAGATTGGAGCATGCGACTTAATGATACTTTGTGGGATTATAGAACCGCATACAAGACACCTATTGGGATGTCTCCCTTTAGGATTGTGTACGGTAAACCTTGTCACCTACCCGTTGAGATTGAACATAAGGAATTTTGGGCTATTAAGCAATGCAATTTGGAGTTATATGGTGCTGGAAAACAAAGAAAGTTGCAACTCCAAGATCTAGAAGAGTTACGCAATGATGCATTTGAAAGCTCGCGCATTTACAAGGAGAAAACTAAGGCATTTCATGATTCTATGATTTCTAGAAAACAATTTTGTGTTGGGCAGAAAGTGCTTTTGTTTAATTCTCGCTTGCAATTATTTCCGGGTAAACTAAGGTCACGATGGATTGGACCTTTTATTGTTACTAATGTGTTTTCTCATGGTGCAGTAGAAATTCGTAGTATTGCTACATGAAAGGAGTTTAAAGTGAATGGACACCAGCTGAAACCATATTATGAGAACTTTACTTCCGAAGTTGTGGAAGGTGTGAACTTTGTGGATGCACTCCCTCTGGAGGAGTCTTAGTGAACAAGGAGAAAGTCGGGATGACGACTTTAAACCAAGCGCTAAGTGGGAGGCAACCCACCGGTTTTGTATCTTTACCCTTATCTTTTTATTTTTATGCATTTGCTTTTATCTTTATTTTCTTTGTTTTTGCATATCATTTGCGGAATTTCCCACCTTGAACTTTCTTTGGACGATTCTATTTTACATTGAGGACAATGTAAAGTTTAAGTGTGGGGGAGCATTTATATGTTTGTATAGTTTGTTTTAGTGTGTTTTATTCCTTTAGTAAAAAAAAAAAAAAAAAAAATCAGAAAATTAGAAAAAACAAGAAAAAATTTGAATGACACCATTAGTGGATGGAACCTTGTGCCTTTAGGATGACACCATTAGTGGATGGAACCATTTTGAATGCAGGAGTTGAGGAACCGATTAACTAAAAGGGATGAACATAGCTCAAAAATCACAATTAACATGATAGTTGTTACCATATCTCGGAATATAACCATATCGCATTCTATTTTTATTTTTCCATATTTATCTATTGTTCTCTAAGTGCTTTGGTGGGTCACTAAACATCGACGTGTTATTACTGCTAGGATGAAATAGAGTGATTGAGTTACTAGAAAAATAAAAAAAAGAAAAAAAAAAGAAAAAACAAAAACAAAAGAGACCGACTAATTAGACCAAAACGGAATAAAATGACACTTGGGAATAGCAGTATGTGTGAAACGTAGTCCCTGTCTCCGTCGCCTAAACAAGCGTGGAATGCAGGATCCAAGGCAACTATCATGTACTTGCTGACAAGAATCATGCGCTTGGATCCAGTTTGATCCAATCATGTTGTCTAAAAAAAAATTAAAAAAAAAAAGTGAAAAAGAAAAGAAAAAGAAAGGAAAGTATTATATAGGTTGAATAAAGTCACTCCTGGTTCCCTTGTATATGCCAGTGATTTGATGTAGAATTCAAACCAAGTAGCTCAATCCAATAGGCGTAGGTTCATCTTGGCAGTGACCTTCAGACAGATATGGGAAACATCGATCACTTGTGAACATTCGCCAACATCTACATCTATATCCATCTCCTTAATCTTTTCATTGTGATTGTGGTTTGTTAGTTTCCGAGTATTGTGGATTGTTCGACTATCTAATTAAAGCTTTACTAATATATGAATTGAATTTGTGCAAGGTACCTCCTCCTGTAGTCATTTTGGATTCGTTCATTGATTTGTCATAAATAGACGGAGTTGGAAATATAGGTTTTGTAGGCAGACCTCTTGTAAACCTTCACGAGACTAAAAATTGTCCACTAGGGACACCTAGGGGTTTAAAGGCTTGTTATTTATGCTTAAAGTGACCGTAACCTCGACGAGATGGATTTGTATGTATCCTTTAGAATTATTTTGTTTGATTTTCTCTAGGACTAGCAAAGTCTAAGTGTGGGGGAATTTGATAGGTGTTGTAAACACCTAATTTTATATCTAGTATTTATGCTTTCTTTGCTATTTTTCTTGTAAATTATGTATCTTATGTTTTGTTTTTGAGTATTTAGGTACTTTGGAGTCATTCGGTTCAAAAGAGGAGGAAACATGGCAAAAGCGTTGGAGGCGGATTGTGTCTCATTATTTGCTTTTATTTCTTCATCTCTGTCTGAAAAGTATGTTGGCTTTAGTGATGCGAATTCTGTCTGAAAAGCACGACAACTTTAATGATGACTCTCATTGAAGAGTATAAGTGAATATGAGAAATAAGGGACGGTTGCTGTTAGCGGAGGAACTCGAAAGAAGGAGAAAGTGTTCAATTGGAGCATAAAAGGGCAAAGCGGTCAATATACGGGCGAGCTATACTTGGAGCGGGCTAAGGTATGCGAGAAAGAAGTGAAGAATGAAGTGTCAGTTTCGCATAACTGACCATTGAGTCGAATTTAAGTTGTCATTTATTTGGAACCGACAAGCTTAGTATTTTTGGATTAACCCTTATCCATCCTGGGGTGTCAAATAGTGGGGCGCTTTAATCCGGCCGTTTTTATAACCCTAGAATTAAAAGAAGGTTTTCTTTATTCTCTCAATCATTTTGTCCCTGAAAGAGAGAAATAGAGGCACTGAAGTTCAAGGAGATCAAGAAATTCATGGTGCTTTGGTTCAACTTGAGTGGGTCTGTGGTTTTTGAGAGCTGCTGCTAAAATACTGGTGGTGGTTATTTATGGTGTGAGGATGAGAAGATGAGAATCAGATGATGAAAGTGGTGAAGTTGAGATTGAATTATGAGATGGGTTTTTAGGATTTTACATCAAGAAGGTGAATCTGAGTTTTAAGGGTTTGCTGTTGTACTCTGAATCATTGATAACGGTATATAATGGGTGATGAGAAGAAATGGGATCTGGTGATATTGGTGATTGAATCCTAGAAGCAATTGAAGCATAGAAGAAGAGAATTTAAAAATTTGGTACTGTGATTTGGTGGATCTTGGGATTGAATGGAAGGAATTGAAGTTCTATGGTGTTGATGCTGGAGTTAGTATGGTGTTGCAATTGAGTCTTGTAACAGATGCTTGAGCTGAATAGAATGAATGGCAGTTAGTGTTAGCTTGTGGTGGTGCTACTGAGTTGCAATTGGCTTTGAAGCAGCTGGAGATATGCAGGTTCAGATGATTGGGTTTGCAGGGAATTCAAGTTACAGCTCAAATGAAGCTGTGGTGTGAATTCAGGGAGATGAAAACTCAACAAGGAATGGATAGAGCTAGGTTTCAGGGACAAGTGCTGGTGCAAATTGGCTTCAAGATAGAGTGAAGCCCAGGCTTGGTCTGAAAGAGTTGAAAGTTACAGGTTTGTGCAGGAAGTTGATCAGGGTGAGTTATGTGGTTATGCTCCTGAGAATTAGGGTTTTCATTCAATGGCTATGTAAGGTGGTGCAGCTGAGAAGGTAATTGGGTTTGCTGTGAATCTCAGACTGAAATTGAATCTTAGACTGAAATTGAATCGAGGGCTGAGTTGATGTTATAAGGGGAAAACAATAGCTGTTGGTGGTGCTGTGAGGTTGCAATGTGGTTTGGTTTTATGAGCAGGATATTGCACTGGTGATTACTTGATGGTTGAATGGAGGAGATGCAGTTACAGGGAAGAATGGGCACTATAGAATGAAACTGGTGTTATCCAAGTATGATCATGAGAAGGTGGCTTTGTTGGTGCGCAAATGGGTTGGTTAGGCAACAGCTGCAGCTGCTACAAAGTTTAGATGGTGATGCTGTTAGTGCCAATGCCAAGGGCCCTAGTATGCGGTTAGCTGAGTAATTGCAGGGTTCTGGCCTGCTGTTGTGGCTTATTGGTTGGTCATGGGTTATCTAAGAAGATGGCTACAGTTGTTGTTGAGTGTGGCAGGTGACGGCAATGCAAGGGAATGGGCTTACACAATTGCACTGAAATGGAAACCTGCAGGTGGAGTTATGGCCAAGCACTGCAGCTGTAGGTGTTATCGGCGCTGAGATGCTGTGACATGGCTTGGTAATGAAATGGTGCTGTCTTTGGAATGTGCAACTGAAATGCAGGTGGTGAAGTGGATTGCGCAGGGAAATCATGGAAGAGCTGGAGCGGAAGCAATTGCAGGTAGCATTGCAGAGATGCTGTCCTGGTAGGTTTGGGAAGCTGGTTAACTGCAGGTGTGGCAGTGCCAATGTAACTGGTGTTAGCTTTTGGTGCTGTTATTCAGGAGTCGAGACTGATGCTGCTATTACAATAAAGAAAGGAAAGGAATTGAGATGGAATTACAGTGGGTTAAGAGCAGGACTGAAGTTGGTGGTATGAGTACATGCTGCAGAAATTGCGCGAAAACGGAGCGGAATTGGTGCGCCGGTGGTCTAGTTCCGGGTATCGGATTTCTGAACCGAGAGTGTTAATCATAATATTTTAGTGAATCGTGAGGCGGGTATGAGTCGAACGAAAGAGTTGGCGGCCGGACATATGAGCTACGGACCACGCTTTTGGGTACGTTTTCGCAAGAAACAAGGAATTGGCTAAAATGGTTTTTGTGAATGTGTGGACTAAAGAGAAGGAGAGTTGAGGTACTGTAAGTATACAGTTGGCCTGGTGATAGTTTCCGATGGCTAAGCGACCTAAGAAAGGTGGTCGGCGGTGACTTTCCGGTGCCGGATTCCGTCCAATTTCCGGCCAAAAACCCAGTTTGCCGGCGACCATTTTTGGGACAGATTTTATACATGGGTTTCTCTCACTCGTGGGCCGGGTGAATTTCCAACTAATGGACTTTGAAGACAAAACCTAATTTTGGAAGGAGAAAAAAAGCTACAAAAAGAAAAGTTCTACTAACTTTTGGATACAACGTATTATTCTATTCTTGGAGCTTTTGCAGAGAACTACTTCTAGGGTTTGCTTTCTTTTATGTTTCATCTTATTTCTTTGAATATTATTATGATGAACTCCATGAATATGAGTAGCTAAATACAATAATTGGTTATGGGACAAAAGTTGATTTCTTCAAGCATGTTATTTGATTCTATGAATTAGTTTTGTCTCAATTTTATCGTTTGTGATTCATTATTTTTATTATCATATGATTTGAATGCTAGTTTAGTTGAGTCCGGAATCAATTGGATTTGTTTTCATCTCTATAGCTATATTAGGGTTTTCAATACGTAAAAGTTGTTTATCCCTGATTTCGAGTTGCATCTTGTGGTTAATACTTGTAGTGATACATCTTTTTAATCGCATATGAATCATAACCATTGTTAAAACGAATTAGTGCTTTTACACGTTTGTTTGCATTGATTAGTCTTATTTCATAGAACTCATTTCTCTTAGGGAGTTAAATCTAATTGTGCTTTTACACTTTAGATTGCTTTTTAAGAAGATTTCACAATAGCATCTTTTAATGTTGTTTGTGATAAAATCATGAAATAAACAGGATACTCTTGCGATCAAGATATCCTAGGACTTTTGATAATTGAGAGATTAAATACCAATTATAATCATAGATGAAAAATACATGTTTGTGAATGATACTATCCCTTAACCAATATCTTTTCCTTATTGATTATTCCAACTATTTGATTTGCTTTATTTAGTATTATTACTTTGATAAAAACAAAAACACACATTGGGTTATTTGGTTACATAAGAATCTAAAAATTGCATAACAACAATCGCCTCTCTGTGGATACGAACTCTTTCTTATCGAATACTATATTTATAATTAGTAAAGTGAGGAAGTGAATTATTTTTGACGCATACGACACGCATCACCTTGCAACCATTTTTCGTCAGTTTCTGCCTTAACCAAAGTCTCGACATTAACATCATTATTACAATCCTTTGCAAGCTCAATTGGGTCTTCCATAATATTGGTCAAACCGGTCTTATTCTCAACATATTCCTCTTTGTTTTAAGGCACATACTCCACTGCGGATTCAAGTCTCACCATAAGGAACTTTTTTAGAATACTCATTGCATCATCCTCAAGATCTACCTTTTGAATAGGATCTTGATCTTTATAAATATCAATGCTCGAGTAAGCTACACTAATGTCATCATATTCCTTTTCAACTTTACCTTGATCGCAAAAAGACTCCATTGTACACTCCTCGGGGATGTCACCCTAAATTGATTCAAGCGATGTATTTTCATAGTTATCGTCACTATCGTAGTTAACATAAGATTGGCTACCACTTCCCAAAGATTGGTCTTTCGCAGAATTTTGCATGTCCTCTTTGTATTATTCAATGCCTTGTCTTAAATTGGAAACACCTTTTTGAAGCTCTTGGAGTGATCCATCCAAATTTTGAAAATAACGTTCCATTTGTTGGTAAAGCTCGTTCGACAAGGAAAATGTAGAATCACTTACTTCAGTATTGCTAGGCCAATTATCTTCCCTTTGAATGGGTGAATGATCATAACTACGATCAGAAATTGGGCTAAACATACTATTAGCACATTCGGTCGATAAAACTGGTTCCATGCTTGGTTGTCTACAAACTGACTCCATGCTGACCATAAATTGTTGCATCTCATCTACCAAACTCGAATAAATATTAATTGGAGCACAAGTATCATCCCCTCTTTGTGGTTGCTCACTTACATACCCACCATAATAAGGTTGATATGTATGAGAACAACTAAAAGGGTACGTGGAGTATTGACCATAACCAAAGGATTGGTTTTGATTGTACTCCCCATAAGGGTGATAGTTGTCGTGTTGTTGAGGTTGAAAGCCGTATTGATTGCTCAAATATGCTCCGTCTATAGAAATTGGTACCTGAAATAAGATTCTTAAAACAAAGTTATAAAAAAATCATAAAATAAAGCAAAAACAAAACTAAAAACAAAAAAATAAGAAACCAAAAACAAGTGACAACCGCTGCCTTTCCGGCAACGGCGCCAAAATTTGATCGCTGTCGTAGGCGAAATAATTACACTTTCTTACTATTCAAAATATATAATGAAGCAAGGTAAAGAAAGGATCGTTCCCACAGAGAGGACTAAGGTTGTCAAGTTGTTTCGGTTCCTATATTAACAATTAGGAGGTTTTTCTGATTTTTATAAAAGCAAACTAAAATAAAAGCAAATAAAGAAATAAAGCACACAAATCAAGATGTGAAGGTATTGGTTAAGGATATCGTTTTCATTCACTAACATTCTCTTGTTATAATAACTAGAATTGATATTTAATCTTTATTTTATCAATGGCCCTAGAATACCTTGATCGCAAGAATATCCCGCTAATTTCCTCTTGTCATCAACAAACACATTAAAAGATGCGAGTATGAGTTCTATCTAAGAGAACAACCTAACGTGTAAAAGCACTAATCAAGTTTAATTCCCTATATGCATTAAGTTCTATGAAAACCCGCACTACTGGCAATATCTCACTATATCAATTCCATATGAAAACCCGCACTTTTGGTAACACACATAAACCCCATTTTTTTTTTCCAGATCCCATTATCACTCCTATGATGTGTGTTGTTATTATTTTCCGTAATTAAGTGGGAGTATACATATTTTACCGCGAGGTTTCCAGAGTTTGACAAATGACAGACAAATTTACCAGATTGATCGATATTATCAGAATGGTTTATGCTTAGAATGTTTTCACCCACTCTAGAAGGCAATACTCGGTTTATGAAACTGATGATCCATTCCTTAGAGTCATTCTGGATGATGTCACTCACCTTGCGGAGAGTTTATCAATGGTGGGGACAATGTAAATTCTACTAAAGTTGTTTGGGGTGTATCTATTTTCCATTCCCTACCTCCCAGACTCCTATTTGTTGAACCACTTTGAGGCAAAGAAACAGACTTTTCCATAACCAATAACGGATTACCTTTAAGGATATCCAGTGAAGAAACACTTTTGAAGTATTTATTTTTAAGAATTTTAGTCCAAGGTTGGTTTGGGTTCTTAATTATTCTCCAAGATACACGAGTTGACATAACACTATTAAATTTTAGAAATTATTTAACCTAGCCCCCATGTAGTGAACATCACTACAATTGGATATACATATACAGATCGGATTGATAGGGTTAGAAATTATTGAAAAAAGATAGAAAGAATTAGAGGGTTAGAATGAGAAACAGACGAATTGGAGGAGTAAGAAGCCATAAACAGAGAAATATTGAAGGATACGATTAGATTAGTTCATTCATTATTGGATAATCTTCCAATACATACTCACAGGAATATAAGGGCTGGACTTACTTGCATCATGTACAAATCACACAAACGCCTAGCTATAATTAGACTAATACAAGATAACTAACGGCTAAGACAAGGGCCGACTAGCGGACACCCCATAAGAATGGGTTAGCTCTTAATAAATGGCCTTTCAATAATCGGGACATAATAAATTCCCACCCCTTCAAATCATCCTTGTCCTCAAGGATATAAAATGAGCCTGACCAGTGGAACCATAGCATACTAGCGGCTGCATTTCGAATTCGGCAGAAGATGTGAATGTAATAAACTTTATACCACGACTCTTGAGAAACTGTAAGACTTCAACTGAACAGTAGGCATGCAACTTGAGTATTCTGTGCCTATTTCTTTAAAGAAAACAGACCTAGTAACTTCATAACCCACCGTTTTGTGAACACCTCCAGCATCCCTGAGTATCAACTTCAAAATAACATCGCAATTGACTGTATGAGTACCTTTCAATATAAGAGATCTTTCCCCATCAATAGTTGAGGCATGAATGACCGCTGTCGTATGCGTCAAAAATAATTTAACTTTCTTACTCAAATAAATTTTAATGAAGTATGTGGTAAGAAGGAGTTCGTTCCCACAGAGAGGCTTTTTTTGTTATAAAAATTTCAGATCTTAGTAACCAAGGGGGGATTTTTGTTTTAGCAAAGCAATAAAATATGAAAGTAATCAATAAGAGGAAGATATTGGTCACGGGATAGTATTTTCATCAATGATTAGAATTGGTATTTTAATCTCTCATTTACTAAAAGTCCTAGGATACCTTGATCGCAAGTATATCCCGCTATTTCCCTGATTTCATCACAAACACATTAAAAGATGCATAAATAAATTCTACTTAGAAAGCAACCTAAAGAGTAAAAGTACAATTAAATTTAACTACCCAAGAGCAT
Source organism: Papaver bracteatum (assembly GCA_023529315.1). Lineage (NCBI taxonomy): Eukaryota > Viridiplantae > Streptophyta > Magnoliopsida > Ranunculales > Papaveraceae > Papaver > Papaver bracteatum. Next base: position 1,745,863 of record JAJJWX010004691.1, on the reverse strand, counting down.
TAAGTTTTATGGAATAGACTAATCAATGCAATCGAACATGTAAAAGCACTAATCCGTTTTAACAAAAGTTATGATTCAATTGTGACTAGTAGGATATATCACTACAAGAACTACCCACAATTATGCTACTTAGAATCAGGGATAAATAACTTTTTCGTATTGAAAACCCTAATATAGCTTTAGAAATGAATGCAAATCGGATTGATTCCAGACTCAACCAAACAAACAATCAAATCATATGACAATATAAACCATGAATCATAAACAATAAAGTTGAGACAAAACTAATTCATTGAATCAAATATCATTTGTGAAATCCACTTAATCCCATACCCAATAATATGTGTTTAGATTGTAGGATCTGAATATTGCAAGAAGGACAGATTTGCGAAGTTTGATCAACAACACATTGAAAGCGTCGCAGGATGATTTAAAAAATGACGTAACAAATGACGATAACATAAACATGAGTAAAGTGTGAAGATTCTGTGATATTTAGAGTGTTTGCGAAGATTAACAATATAACTCTTGCCATAATATCGCAAGTCAGATCCGAAATTAAAGGACAAATTAGCTATCATCCACTATGTAAATCCCTATATAAAGAGTTGAACAAGCGTAAGGAGAGGGAGATCTTTTTCGAGTGTTGAGAAAGTCATTAGGAGAGAGAAAGTCTAGAGCGGTTGTTAATTCCTTAGCTTTATTTCCTTTCTATCTTGTAAAATTTGTGAGGTTAATCAATAAAATTTGTGTTTGATGATCTAAAAATGACTCAATTGAATGAATTCTTGTGAGGGGTGTAGTGTGGGATTTCCTGCAACTACATAGCTGCTCATAGCTTTTGAGTTCATCATCATTAATAATAAAATGAAGGCAAACCCTAGTCGCCGCTCTCCAAAGCTCCAAGTGAAGTGTAGAAAAATACGTGATCTCCCCAAAGTTGTAGAAAACTTTTTCCTTTTTGTAGCTTTTCTCCAACTTCTAAAATTAGGTCCACTCTCCAAAGTCCAATAACAAGATGTCCACATCCCATATGTGAGGAATACCCATGTGAAAATATGTACCAAAAGTAGTCGCCGGAAAACTGGTAAAGATGTCGGAAGTCGGTCGGAGAAATCACCGAAGAAGTGCTCATGTGACCGGCAAAGTCAAATCAGTCACCGGTCAACCAAAGTCAACCGAATCAAGCTCACAGAGTCAAGGTGAGTCAATATCAATTCATCTATCTGACTCGGCCAAGTTTTTTAGGCCAGGGCATTACACAGGCCATATCTTATGTTGCGTAATCATTGTGCATAACAACTCCTTGGCCAGCCATCTTGGCTGTGCATAATTTTGCATCCATCTTGGCTCTTCACTACTTCAGTGTGCACCATACTCTGAAACCTATCAAACCCATCATGTCCTGCTACCAACTGCCTTCTTCTCTGCAACACCCCAGTCTCAAGCCATTCTCACTTCAGTTCATCTCATACCACAGATAATCACACAAACCCATTTATTAAAACTGCAGAGACTCTCAACACTATTATCGTAACTTTTGCAGCACGCATATTTCCTCCACATGGCTGCAACTTCACATACATTATAGCACCAATAGTTTGTAAATTCATCGAACCCAGACTAAAGCTCTTGTTCGTACCAACATCAACACCAGTTCCTGCAATTTATCTCAAGAAAAAACATTACCATCAAGCCAATAGTACTCATTCCCATTTCAACTTGCAGCCGCAAACATCACCAGTCTCTGATCCATTGTAATCAAACCTAGCTCAATGCAACTCTAACACATCTCAACTTCTTCAGTTTCTTAGAAATCAGCAGCCACAAACCCTAATTGCTCAGTCGAACAACTCCATAAATTCATCTCATCCAACCACTGTAAACTTCAGCAGCATCACAACTCCATCTCAGTCATTGTCACCACCAATACTATCATAACAATATCAAATCATTGTACAACTGCAAATCAACAATACCCATGGCAGCGACATCAGCTACTTCACTTTCTGGCAGAGTGTAAGCTCAGGAATCACTTGCAACTTGCAGCACCAACACTGCATCTCCTTCTTGCATTGTCCTATAATCCTAAACATTCATCTAGGTTCCACCATTATTGCAGCACCGGAACATTTCTACAAACTGTTGCAAGACCAAAACTTCCTTACACTTCCTGCTGTTCTGCCAACATCATTCATTCCAGCTTCAACACCCATTTTAGTCTCTGTTGTAACTCCTTCCATTATATTATTTCACCTCCAGTTCAAGTCCATCTGCAGATTCACAACAGACCCTTAGCACCACAACATCTCCTCCTTGACAAGTCAACACCATTTAGCCAGCAACAACAACCCCTATAATACCTCAAACTCCTTTGAGTCCATTATACCAGATTACAGCTGCAACATCAACTCAAACTCTCAGCTCATACACATTCAAGACCATTCACTTCAACCACACCTAGAAACACAAACCCCTTTGAGCACATATATATCATGCAATCTTTCCATGTAATTAGAACTCACAGCACAACAGCAGTAGCAATAACATATCATCTGTAACAAAAACTTCATCTCCAACACAACACAGATTCAGTTCCATGGCAGACCAGCACATCCGAGAATACCATGAGCCACCTCCAGAGCTAAAATCCCAGCTGCACAATAATTCCATGTCTTCTTCATTATCAATCCACCAACAGCACACCACAATACCCATTATTCATCATTGGATGTATCCTACAACATCACAACCCACTCTCCTTTCTAGAAACAACATCAGTATAAACCCATGTCTTCTCAACCACCTTCATCTGTATCTTTACCAGCACCACCATAAGCCTAGACACACACATCTATCTCAAGTAGTTCAGTTACCATCTTCTTTTTCTTGACACCCATTCCACCAGAAACTATTCACACAAACCAACATCAAACCCTGGACTGTTAACACTTAACACCACAATCCTGATTCCCCTTTTCTCGATTCATCAGCATCAATTCCATCTGTACCTTTATGTAACAATTGACATAAACCAGCACCACCAACTTTATCTATTCACTGCTTCAACAGATTAACATAAACCCAAACTCATAATTTCTATACTCAGCTCATAGTGAAACCCTAACCTGATGATGAATCAATGATAATGATTTCTTCTTTCTATGATTTCTCAAATTGAGACAACTCTTCTCTATTAATAGCAGTATGAATTCCACCCTCAGCAGCAACCTTCTTTCTCTATCATTATCCATCTATTTCAGATTGAACTCTCCAGCAGCGCCTCCTTATTTCTCTCTCATATCTATCTCAAATCGATCCCCATCTCTGCTTCACTCTTGACCATAAACCCATCTTCTACATCACCTGTTCGAAATCATCATTTGCTTTCAATTCATTCATCATTTGCTTTCAATTCATTCATTTCCTTGAATTTTTCTCACTCTCGAACAACAGCTCTTTAATGGAGCCACCATTGGTTCAGGCAGAGAGAAAAATAAAAATAAAAGTTTCTATGAGTTTTAGGTTTGTGTAGGAAAGAAAATTTATATTGGCACCCCATGGGTAAGGATAAGGGTTTCCCAATACTATTTGTCCTGTCAGCTTCACATAACCGAAAATTCATCAATCACTCCTTATTGCGCAATATTGGCCCGCTCCAAATATCGCTTGGGAATTGATCTTTCTGCCTTTTTCGCTCCAAACTGACGTTTTCTCCTTCTTTTACTCCTAAGGACTCCATTGCACCTAATAAATCAAAACTAAACACAAGAGATGCAATTCATAAAGATAATAGCAAAGAAAGCATAAATACTAGATATAAAATTTAGGTGTTTTAGACACCTATAAATTGAACGACAATGACAGAAACTTCGCACCTGTGAATAATATTCTCAGCGCGGTAGCCAAAAGATGAATCAAAGCTTGTGAATATACTGAAATCTTGTGATATTCCTTCCCCAAAATGCCTTGTATCCCTGGAATAAAGATTTAAGAGTTACTTGAGAGCTGAAATTACCCTGGTGATGTGATATTCCGCTGAACTAGTGGCTCTTGCACAAGCATATGCTGTAATCTTCCTATACCGAGACGAGAATCATCAACAATCCAATCAGCTTCTTTGAATCTTTTATCCATTCCCATTCGCAGAACTGCATCTCTTAGCTATGTAAAAACACTCACCAGTCCATTACTTGTTTCTTCAAATACTTCTTTCACTATGCTCTCTCGACTATTAGCTCCCATACAATTTGACTGAGCAATGCGTACCATTTGCTTTCCACTCCTCTTTTTCGAATTAGCAAACCTAATAACTGTCTGTGGACAAGTTTTCATTGCCGCGCATCAACCCAGGTGAGAATACCTACTAGAACATAGTTTATAATTACCTTGACTATCGTGAAGGCACGCCTCAGAACTGCAACTTCTAGCTGCGAATACCACGCTGGAGGATAGACCTACTTAAATTTTTTTATCTAGCCCACCTTCATGAATGGAAGCAAACTTAGAATTGTAATGCAAGAGATATGTAGCTTCTTCATGTATCCCTCCTTGTGGAAGAAGCATAAGGTCATCATCTCTCTTAATTATACCCAGTTCTATCTAGATTTCCACCACTCTCAAAAGGGATATCCTCCATCTTAAACACCACATGTGCCTACTATAACCCATACAACAAGGTGCAACAAGTTATAACTCAGCGACCATCAATAATACATGATCACTGTCATTTTCCATACCCCATAAACACCAGGTGGATTCAAATAAGAAAACCCAAATGTTTGAATCCCTTTTCCTTGACCCCATGAGTACTAACTTGCCAGGTATAAGATTATTCAAGAAGAAATTATAATTAGTCGATTCTATAAACTTTCCACGATCAATTAATCTTCCAGCAAAAAACCAGGACATAGTAGGAACAATACTCACTACTTGAATACATAAGAACCAACTGTAAATCTATCATTCTAGTGTACTTATGGAGAATATTAATGAAGATCAAACATGAAGCATCAAAACCTATTGAATGAGAACTCCATAGTATGGTTGTACCCATTTTTCCTCTATCAAACAACATAAGACCACAACCATAACTAGTGATACCATTCATTTGTGACATTTTCAGAAACAGTTTCCTACAAACACACCTGTCACAATTTTTAAAGACTACAAACACAATTGAATTCATAAACCTTGAATCTAATTGGTAGTCAAGACTCAGAATTAGCTTATAAATAATTTTCCCATTGTAACCACCCAATTGAACTGAACCACACATTTCCTCTCTAATAAGAGTATCATTAACAAACACAAATGATTGATGGTACAAAACTAAAATCCGATTGATACCTCAACACATGTAACAAGGGACAAGTCAATTTCTCATGAGAATTCGAAGCTATAGTTGCACACTTACCGCGATCAAATAAATAGTGAATGTCGACCAGAAGAAGATAAGAATAATCCTGACAGTGTATTTTGTATTGGAGATAGAACAAATCCTTGAAGTAATAAGGATTGTTCGAACTCTTCACTCCGACTGTGTAAGTATGATGCTGACAAAAATTTGAACAATAGCCATCTAAACTATCCGACAAGGAATTCCAAAACCAGGTTTCAAACATTTTTCCTCGATCAAACAACATAGTAGTGAAATTGAAACCAGATAATGTATCACATATAGAGGTACCTTGATTTCCATGTTGAAGAAGTAAATCCTTGACAACACCAGAGCCGATACTAGGTAAGAATTTAGTAGAAAAATTGAAATCTATGTGAACATTCTCTTGATAATCCAGAAACAATGACCCCTCCTTAAAATCCTGAATTGAATATATAGTTCCATCAATATAAGAGAAAACAAATTTGAGTTTAAATCGAATTTTACCCTCATCTGTTGTTGTAAGAGTGGAAGAATTTTGAGAAAAATTATCTGTTGAACTAGAATCAAGTGGAATTAATTTCAAATCACCATCGATTTTCTCCTCGAGCACCTTCAACTCCCATTCACCAGATCTGTTAGAATAATCTATTATTAGAGAATGACCTAAAACTTCATATGGTACTAGTGGATTTGAAGATTGTTGAGTGAAATTACTAGCTGAATTTAAATCAACATGAACTCCTTCAACATTTTCATTGATTAATTTCTCAACATCAGTTTCTACTTGCGAGTCAATAGCTACGCTACCCATCTCATCGTCGAAACTTGGTGTTGATCTTTCCTGATACCTTTTCCATGTAGCCAAGAATAAATCAGTAAAAGCTTCACTAAAAACTTTATTAAACTCCAGTGAAGACCAGTTGTGATTTTCCATCAATAACTTATACTTATGAAACTTTATTTGTTGCAGCAGTCATGGTAGAAGTCCGAGAATCGACTGCTCTGATACCACTTGTAGTGAACATCACTACAATTGGATATAAAGATATAGATTGGATTGATAGGGTTAGAAATTATTGAAGAAAGATAGAAAGAATTAGAGGGTTAGAATGAGAAACAGACGAATTGGAGGAGTAAGATGTAGGATCAGAATATCGCCACAGCAGTTCTCTTGCAAAATTTATAAACAACGTTTTTGCGAGTTCTTCTACAACACTCTGTGAGCGTCACAGACTGACTCAAAGAATGACGTAACGGATGATGGTGGCAGAAACACGGGGAGAGCATGATGATCCTGCGGAGATTACAACATCTGCGAAAAATAAGCATTACAATTACTGCGAGAGTATTGCGAGTTAGATCCGAAAATAAGGGATAACTTAGTTGTCATCCACTATGTAACTATCCTATATAAAGAGAATTAATAGACTCAGAAAGGGGAGATCAATTTTGAGAGTGTTGAGAAAGCTTTGAGGAGAGAAAAAGTTTAAGAGAGCGGTTGTATTCTTGATTTCTTCCATTTCTTGTAATATTTCTGAGAATTAATCAATAAAAGTATTGTTCTTAATCTTCAAATATGTGTTGATTCTTATTAATTATTATGAGGGGTGTAGTGTAGGATTTCCTACAACTACATAATGGCGCTAGAAACATGGACGTTTCTAAGCAAAGATTGAAATTGTGATTTGTAAGAATTTGGAGAAGATTTTTACGTGATTTATAGTAGTACATCAAAATTGAAGAAATGGCTAGAAGAAGAAATACATCAGAACAACCAACAACCGTAAGGAGGAGTAGAAGAATTGCAGGTGAAGGGACAAATGAAATAGGAGAATCTTCAAGATTAAGAACAAGGAGCAATATAACAAGTAATAATGGACAAAATCAAGTTCAACAACCAAATCAGCAAACACCGATACAAGATAGAACTATGGATTATGACAGAGTAAGCGTGCATACTTGGCGATCAGATTCAATGGAAGAAACTGAAAACCGACAATCAAGAAATGAAAGGAGATACGGAAGAGATCAAGAGGCGGTTGAAGGATTAATTCATGGAGATGACGAAAATGAAGCACTAGAGGCTCTAAGACAAAGAATACAAGAGGAAAACGCGCAAATTTAACAAGACAAAATCACGAGTTAAGAATGGAGAATTTGAGATTACAAAGAAGGAGATCGAGAAGTACTGCAAGATCAAGTTCAAGATCATTTAGATAAGAAACAAGGCGAAATTCCCCTGTGAGAAATGCTGGTGAAAATATTCGAGAGGAAATGCAAAATCCAAATGAAGAGCAGCATTATGGAGAGGAAGAGATGATTAACGATCGCTATATTCCATGAAGAGAGACGGAGGATGATAGACGTGATAATAGAAATCAAGAGGGTAGAAATAACCAAAATGGTGAAGAAAATCGAGAAGAAGGTAGGAGAATATTACATGAGCGAGAAATTCAAAGAAACTGAAGAATAATTGAGGATGAAATTGAGAGACATTATACCGAGAAGGCACGTCTAGCCTGTGAAAGAGAAAGATTGAGAGCAGAAGTGGAAGAACAAGAGTTTCAAGAAGCAATACGTCAAAATAATCATGAGAATCGAGAAAGGAGACGCGCAAGAAATCACAACAATGATAATATCAATGAGGAATATGATAGAATACAAAGGAGAATAGAAAGACAACGAAGAGAAACGGTGAGAAATGAAGAAAATCGCAGAGGAGAAAATGGAAGGCGTAATCATTTGAAAATTCAAGAAGCAGGTGAAGAAGAAAATCGCGGAAGAAGGCAGAATAAAGATGCAAAAGAAGAAGCGCAAAATCTTGAAAGGCAAGAAAGACATGAACGCAGAAGAAGGGAAACTGCACTGAAAAGGCCAATGGAGCAAAGTTCGGCTGGGAATGAACAGATCTTAAGAGAGTTAGCAGAAATGAGGGGAATGTTAAATAACAGAAGAGAAGGAGGCAGAAGATAACTTGATGAAGCCATTGAAGAAGCTACGAAAACTCCATTCACCCAAGAAGTACAGTTAGGAGGAATACCCCCAAAGTGCAACTTGCCAGCATTAACCAGTATGTTTGATGGTACTACATGTGCTATTCAACATATCAAGGCTTATGTTAGGTGTATGCTGCAGTGGGAAAATCATGATGCTGTATGGTGCAAATATTTTGCATCCAGCCTAACTGGCGAAGCTCTGAAATGGTTTGAAGGGTTACCTAAGAACACTATAACTTGTTTCAATCATCTACAAACCACATTCTTGGGAGCGTATACAAGCAATAATTCTTCGCGACACGGTATTTAAGATGTATTTGGGCTAAAGCAGAGGATTGGCGAGAGTTTGAAACATCTAACCATAAGATGGAAGACAATGTACAGTGAAATGACAGGAAGAGTAGATGAGAGATACCTCATTTTATCTTTCATTAATGCTATGTTTGCAACTAATCTACTGTATATACAAATTTTCAGAATAAAATATAAAATTACCATGACGGAACTGCTAGAGTTACAAGAAGAATACATTGCATTTGAGGAGAAACAAAACGAGATGGAGTCATACCCAATCGCGAACACTAGCTCAATCGCAGCAATCGCAAGTCTACTCCCCAGGTTAATAAATACAGTAGCGAGTACTTTGCAGGTGAAGCAAGAAAAGAGTATGGATGATGGACAACAGAAATTAGTAGCTATAGGAAGCAGAGATCAAGAAGAGTTCGAATGGGAAGTAAATTTCTTCAGTCATGGTAGAAATAATAAAATTCAGAGGCTTGATCAGCCGCAAGAGACTTATGGTGGTCAGAGACAAAATTATTATAGAGGGCAAGGAAGTCAGAAGATAATATGGGAAGAAATTAAGATGCCACCTCTAAATGCTAGCATAGAGAAAATTTGGGAGGCTATAAATTTGATGGAGGACATACCCGTACCCTGAAATATGGGAAAAGAACCACATCCAAATAATCGAAGTCTAGAATTTTGTTCTTATCATCATTTTCATGGTCACACAACAAACAACTGCAGGAATGTAAAAAGAATCATTTTGAGGATGATAGACTAGGGAAAATTAAACCATTTTCTAAGAGATCACCCACAGTCTCAACAACTACCCCCAGCTCCAGAAATTCGCAGAGTGAATACAACAAAAAGAGGAGAAATATTTGTGATAGAAGTAGGAGCAAAAGAGAAGAATCTATCATGTAACTCCATCATACATTCATACAAGATTATAGAAGACTTCCACGACAATGTTTTAAGCAGAGTATTTGCGAGAGATGCATATGGAAGAAAGATAATGAATATTGCAAAAGCGTCGCCTTTAGAAGAGTGGCAAAAGCAGACTATTTCTTTCACTGCACAAGAAGTACCCGAGCCTGGCTAGATGCATGACAACCCACTAGTGGTAAGGTTAGAAATCAATCCAAAACAAATAGAAGAAGAAGATGAAGAAAATAAGGATGATCAAGCTGAAGATTCTTGGGCCATTAACAGAATACTAATTAACACTGGAAGCTCAGTGGATATCTTATTTTATCATACTTACAAAACCATGGGAGGAAGAGATGAGGATCTAATACCATAAACTTCTAAGATCTATGGTTTTAATGGTACTACCAACAAGCCCAATGGGGAAATTACAATGAGAATTCCATTAAAGGGAATATCTTCTAAGATTCAATTCTGTGTTGTGGATGTTGAATCTCCTTACAACGCCTTGATTGGCCGACCTTGGCTGCATGGGATTCTAGGTATAACGTCAACCTACCACCAGTGCATTAAATTTCCACATCTCAGCGGTGTTGGAGTCATCAAGGGAGATTGGGTTGAAGGAAAAAAAAATGCTATGAAATTGATATGGAATCTTGCGAGGAAAGGGTTGCGAAGAACAGAAACTAGAAACATAACATCAAACAAAAGTAAAGAAGTGAAAGGTTGATGGTGGATACAGTAGAACGGCGAGAAGAAGGAATGCTGCGAAGACAACATATGTTGAAACCAATAGATGGCAAGCGTCTCGCAGATGGAGAAAACGAAGCAAATCACAACAAAAAAGCATAAGCAGAAAATAGTAAGTAGAAAAGGTAAAATTTTTAGATCGTGAAGTATGAGAAATGTATAAATGATTTGTTGAAGAGAATTTTAAAAAAATATGTTTCGATTCAATGAAAAAGATGAAATTAAAAAATTATACAAGAGCTGAAATGCAAAAAGAGAAAATCAAAGACTGAAGAAACGTGAAAATTTTGCAGAAACGCGAATAAAATTTCGCAGAGACATTAGAATGGGACGAACCTTTATGGCGTACACCCTAGTCCGCGAACAAAAATTTCGCAAGAGGTAAACGTAATACCTAAAGTACGTCATATAAGGGGGTATCTGTATGCATGGCTAAGGTTATACTGCTGCTGGAACCTGAGTCATGAAGATGTTGGGGTTAAAGAAAACCTATCCAGGAGAGATACTTTGGATTTACAACTATATATATATTAACATTTGGACGACCGAAGGTCTCTTCTAAGGAGTACAAAGTATGACCAAGGCGCCGAGGTACACAGTTGAGTCAAGGGTGCCCGGGGCGTATGAAACTACCTTGTCCATTCTTGGAAAGTCTTGTCTATGATGCACTCGGCCCAAAGAAAACCACACCTAGGGTGCAGTCTCGTAACTATAAGCCATATAGGCAAAAAGGATAAGAGGCTACGAAAATAACTGGTTGTTGTCAGGACCGGATGGGAGGAGCTAGTCTTGTATGATTGATGTACGCCTCCTTGAAGGGGAAACCAGGGGGAAGATAAGGGCGGCACCCTCCATTAGGGAGCTGATAAGTGTCTTAAGACGCAAATGTCACGAGGATTTATATTCACAAGAATATTTAGGCTTGTCATATTTGTGCAGCAATCATATAGAGGCAAAAATCCAAGATAAAATGGTAAGATGAGATCAATGGGTTTTTACATGAAAGTGTAAAGACGTCCTGCGATTTCATCGCAAGACGGCAATGTCACGGGGCTTTGTTCTTGCAAGAAAACTTAGGCCTATCATATTGTCGCAACAAATTGACAAAATAAGGATAAGGAAAGATCAATGGGTCTTTACAAGCGAGTGTAAAGACGTCCTATAATTTTGTCGCCAATACAAAATGTGGCTAAATAAGACCTTTAACTAGGAAGGCAAAATAAGACCACAAGAGATCAAGATTGAATGACTGCGATATTTACGCAGAGATTATGAGAGTAAGAAGATATGACTTGCGATATTTACGCAGATATTGAGGCAAAACTTACAAACAGATCTTATTCGTAACTAATCAGCTTAATCTTTCATATTGCAGATGAATAACAGAGGAAAGTATGGGAATGAACAGAATGAAAAAATTATCATTTATCTTTATATGACAGATTTACACAGATAATTAAAAAATTAATAAGCATATTGATTAACCATATTGGAAAAATGAATTATTTTCTAATGTATGCAGATCTATACACCAAAAAAATTAGAAGCTGGAGAAATTCACAACAATATTTTACAAGGAGAAAAGATAAGTGTACAAATATTATAAAAAGATTAAAAAGGAAGACAAAACTATTTATATCCATCATTGTCTTCACCAGATTTTTCTTCTTCTTCAATTTCATCTTCTTCAGACTCTTCAGCTTCGCTATCGGAGATGACAAGGTCAGGAATATTCTTTGGAATTTCGTTCGCGCGATAAGGATAAGTAGAATGATGAATTTTATGATCATCGCAGACCATCTTAATAGAATCATTGCGAACACCGACAAGAACATTGCTGAAATTCGCCAAAGAAATCTGAAGTTGCTTCTTGAACTTGGAAAATTTCTCATTGCGAGAAGACAGAAGTCTTGCGAGATTTCCTTTTTCTTCTTCCAACTCTTTAACTCTTTGGCAAAAGTTTTCTTCAGATAATGCGAACAAATGACAACATATTAATAAAATAGTGAAGATACAACTACAAAATGGATTAGTGGAAAAACAAGAATAACAACCTTCTCTTTGCTAGATCATATGTTTTATCAAGGCAAAATGCTCAGCTTCAAGACTAACATCTACACCTAAGTTATTTCTGGCATTATCAAGAATCTTTGCAGCCCAAGAAAATTCATCATCATTACTAATGAGAAGGCGGGAGCGAACTTGGTTTTCCCTTTCAACAAGAGCTCTATTCTCGCAGATAAGTCTATCTCTTTCAATTTGGACATCGAGAAGAGTTTTATGGAAATCTACTAAAGCTTGAGCACCATTTTTAGCAATAAAGTCTTTCTCCTCAATAAGATCACTATTCTTGCTTCTTAATCTATTAGTTTCCTCTTTTGAATCAATATAAAGGTGTTTAAATTTATTGGTTAAACCCAAGTTGAATCTATGCTCGATTTTTAAGAGGTGAAGTTTGGATCTAAGTTCATCTATAGAAAGAGATTTAATTTGGTCATCTGAAAAGCTACTTAAAGAACTATTAAGATGATCAAGAAGGGTATCCTCATATATAGGTTCAGGAAAAGAGCGGAAGAATGTAGCCTCATCAAATATCTGCAAAAATGGTTGCTTGAATAAGCTAAAATATGATAAAAAGAATTAAGAGAAAAATGGAAGAATTCATACCATAGAGTTGTTGGTTAGCTTTTCAAGATCGGATATCTTTTGCTTGTCACTCGAAGCATCGATTTCTAGATGTTTATTTTTCTTGCGAAGATCAGCAATTTCAGCTTCCATTTCTCCATCCTTCTTGCGAAGATTAGCAGATTTAGATTCCAATTTTTCATTTTTCCCGCGAAGAATAACATTCTTCTTTTCAAAGGTTACACGTCTCCTCTCCAGGTCCGAGACAACATCAAAAGAAGCTTTCCCAGCCTGCGAAATAATACAGCGAGCTTTAAGAATTAATTATAAAGTCAAAATGAAAATAAATAGAAGGAAAATGTAAGTATAGAAATTTACCAAGCTGTTAAGTGAATGCAGGAAATTTGGAGATATAGATCTTGATATCCTGCGAAGAGATTCATTATTCTCTAGGAGAGGGGCATCACAGATGGCAGCTATAGACTTGCAAGCATTAGTCAGAGGGGTATCACTAATTACTTGCATGGTATTATCAAAAATACCGGATAGATGAGCCATAGAAGACTCAGGATAGGAGGATTCCTTCGCAGAAAAGATATCAACATCATCATCATCATCGTCATTATCAGTTTTGTCACTTGAACTTTCAATAGATTGAGGAGTTGAAGGAGAAGGAGAAGGAGATTGAGCTTTTCTTTTCTTTAAAGGAGGAGCACCAGACTTCTCCTTGCGAGGAGCGTAAGATTTCTCCTTGCGGGAAATACTTTTTCCTTTCCGCTTAGTTCTCGCAACCCTAACAAGTTCTCTTTCTTCAATAACCTGCGAAAACAGATAAAGATAAGAAATAGAGGCAAAAATATATTGTTAAGAATCATAAAGAAATATTTCTTACTTCATCTGTGAGCGATTTAAGAGCTAAAAAAGTACTGGGCTTCCCAAACTTTTGGTAGCTAGTTTTTAGCCTGTTAATCTGGAAAAAATTGGAGTAGTCAGCGAGAGTATAAAAGCACGAGGAAGATGATAGTGATAATTTATGCAAAAAATTGAGGGAACATACCTCTTTATTCCTTTCAGGCCAGTTGAACACCCATGGATGGTAATCTGCGAGATTCACAGGTAAAGCATGAGGACCGCAAATATAGGGACCCTCTAGAAATAATGGGAATATACACCATTTATCAACATTAGAATGGCGCAGACCTTAATTATTACCCGGATGCCAGTCAATATCCAACATTAGAATTTTATCTTCAGCAATGTCATCCTTCTTTTGTAAGCGAACACCCCAACAAGTGCTATCTTTCCTCATGGGGATTATATCATAATTTGCGAATAAATTCTCTACAGTATACTTCGCAGGAATAATTGGAACATCAGCGAATTTAGGATTCTTCGCTTTATCAGGATAAAGAGATTTCTTACCAGCACTGCGAGTTGCATACTCCAGCATCAGACGAATGCAATCCCCACTCAACTGATATATGGCACGTGAGAATCTCGCATGAGAAAGTATTTCATAGAATAAAGGGAGCTCAGGATCATAAAGAGGAATGGGAAGACCGACTTCAATATGACCTAGCGAGACTATAATCTTCTCGCGAGAACATGGATGATCAGAAAATAATTTAATGGAAAGTTCGGCTTTAGGGTTTTGATCAAGAATGGTAGATAAAACAAAACCTTCGTCGCAGTTGCTCAAAGGCGATGATGTTTTTACGACCAGCTGGAGCCATTCTTAGTAAGTATGGGAATGAAGAAAAGAGTAGAAGATCAAAAAAAAGGTTGCAACAGCGGCGGATGCGGAATTTACGGAAGAACAGTGAATTTGTAGAGAGATTGCAGAGAGAAGGAAGAAGAAAGTAAAAAGAAGAAAAGTGAAGAGTGAAGAATATATATATAGAAGGTAAAAATTCTCGAGAAGATAAGTGCAATTAATGCAAAGGAAGGACGTGAACGGTTGGAGCGCAGCGGTTGAAAAAGGCGTGTCAGAAGTTGAATGGATAAAAATATACGTGTAATAAATCTGGCGAGGGATGGAGATACGTGTCAGAACAAAAGAACGTGAATAGATTGACAGCCGCGGCATTTCAAAAGATTTTAATTTCTCATGATCTTTTCCCCTTCGCAGAAAAGACATGAGAAGAGGCAAGATGTAGGATCAGAATATCGCCGCAGCAGTGCTCTTGCGAAATTTATAAACAACGTTTCTGCGAGTTCTTCAACAACACTCTGCGAGCGTCGCAGACTGACTTAAAGAATGACGTAACGGATGACGGTGGAAGAAACACGGGGAGAGCATGACGATCCTGCGAAGATTACAACATCTGCGAGAATAAGCATTATAACTACTTTGAGAGTATCGCGAGTCAGATCCGAAAATAAGGGATAACTTAGCTGTCATCCACTATGTAACTATCCTATATAAAGAGAATCAATAGACTCAGAAAGGGGAGATCAATTTTGAGAGTGTTGAGAAAGCTTTGAGGAGAGAAAAAGTTTAAGAGAGCGGTTGTATTCTTGATTTCTTCTATTTCTTGTAATATTTCTGAGAATTAATCAATAAAAGTGTTGTTCTTAATTTTCAAATATGTGTTGGTTATTATGAATTCTTGTGAGGGTTGTAGTGCAGGATTTCCTGCAACTACATAAGAATCCATAAATAGAGAAATATTGAAGGATAAGATTATATTAGTTCATTCATTATTCGATAATCTTCCAACTCACTGGGAATATAAGGGCTGGACTTACTTGCATCATGTGAGAATCACACAAACTCCTAGCTATAATTAGACTAATACAAGATAACTAGCGGCTAATACAAGGGACGACTAGCGGACACCCCATAAGAATGGGTTAGCCCTTAATAAATGGCCTTTCAATAACCGGGACATGACACCCCCTTACAATTTTGGTTTACAGACAATAGTCCAAGATGTTATGTAAAACCCCCTATTGTTATCGATATTGTGATCCCAGAAGAATGAACTATTTAGAGAATCCATTTTCTTTGCTATGTTTATAGGAATAGAAAAACAAGCCATTTAATAAGTGGCAAGGAAATCTGACACATGTTTTATCATGACGCCCTTCCCTGCAGGGGATAAGAGTTTACTAATCCACCTAGGGAGTCTAGCTTTGAGTTTTTCAACTATGGATTCAAAATATCTTAATTTAAACCTATGGGTGAAAAGTGGAACTCCTAAATACTTATCATTCAACTTTGACCGGACCATCTTACACATATCTATTATCTCCCTAGCTTCTATATTTTTGACATTTTTACTGAAGAAAATCCACAATTTCTCATAGTTAATCAGTTAACCATAACCTTGGATAAAAAGATCAAGAATTTTCAAAAGATTTGTACACTCCCTTTTGTCAGATTTTGTGAAAATGAGGCAGTCATCTGCGAAAAGAAGGTAGGAGATAGAAGAGCAATCTTTGCTGAATTTAACTCCATCAATTAATTTTTTTTTCCAGATTCTCCTAGGAATCTAGAGATCCCATCCACACATAAAATAAATAGGCATGGCGACAATGGGTCGCCCTGTCTAAGGCCTCTACTAGGTTCGAAAAAACTAGAATGGGAACCAATTTTAAAAAATGAGAACAATCCTTGGTTTGATGGATATTAATTTTCCCATCATCTTCACAAGAAAAGACTACTCAACTCTATCGAAGGCTTTTGACATATCAATTTTTAATCCCATGTAACCTCTTTTGGTTTTTTTCATTATAGACCACATAGTGTGGATAACTTCATGTGCTATAACAATATTTTTCATAATTTTCATGCTAGGGTCAAAACCCAATTGAAAAGGAGAAATCATCTTTTAAAGGAAGGGATTTATTCTGTTTGTGAGAAGTTTCAAGATAGTTTTGCAAATGGTATTACATAATGAGATGGGCCTAAAATACGCGAGAGACTCTGGAGACATTTTCTTGGGTATTAAAGCAATGAAGGTTGAATTAATTTCATTTAAAAAATATTTAGACTCGAAAAAGACTCTTATCATTTTAGTTATATCATCCTTAACCAGAAACCAATTTTTTTGAACAAAGATTGGTGGGAACCCATCCGATCCTGGAGATTTATGAGCCCATAGAAGCGTTGATTTGTATAACCATCTGAAAAAGAGGACATTTGGAACCTCTTTACAATTTTACAAATAATTGTTTTTAGCACTCACAACTAGGTCTGCATTGTTGTCAACATCCATTCACCTAGCAGAACTAGAACCATTAGCTGAAATAACATCCACATACAAATCAAAGAAATCTGATTTCTTTGCAAAATGCAATGCAACAATACTTTTGAGCGATACATCGGCAACAGGAAAAATCACTCCATTTTGAACATAGTTAACAACAATAGTGTTAGAGCATTGCTCGGTCGAACTCATAAGTGTTGCTATATCAAGCTTGTTGTCAAATTTAGTTGTCAAAACTATATCTTGATTTCTAGTCTACAATTAGTTAAATCTCGGTCCAGGATAAAAGTAGTTGAGAAACGAACCAGTCATCATTTGCTTTCTACCGTTTGAAAGCGAAGATCAACCGAAGCTTTTAGAGAACTTCATCAACAAAAGGTAAGTGAAAACTGAACCACCTAGTTCTCAAGTTATATTTACCTTTCTATCCTTGAGATGATTTTCGCATAACTAATTAGACTTTTTAGATCACTTCTCGGTCGAACTTGCATGTGTTGCTATCTCAAGCATGTTTGTCAATGTTAGTGATCAAAACTACAAAGTCTTGATTTCTAGTCTACTATAGCTAAGGTCTCGGACTAGGATATAAAGTGTAGTTGAGCTCAAGAACTCCATGGCAATCATCATACGAGACGAAGGACTACTCAAGGAACCAGTGGATCTTCATCGACTAAAAGGTATGTGGAGACTTGAACTTATCTATCACTCAAAAGTCTATCTACTCTATCTCCTATCTTGAGATAAAAGTCGTATTACTATATAGACTAAGATTATACCACATGAGGTATTTGATAAGTGCATATTTCACATATATTTGGTGTCAATTCCATGCTAGTATTTACTGGTCTTCTTGCAAAATTACGTTTGTTTTCTCTTATTTGTGTTTTACTAGGTGAATAATCTAAAAAGAAGTGAATTTGCGCTTAATTGTGCAATAAACGAAGCCAGCTAAAAGGAGAGAAGGGAAAAAGACCAAGATAAACACTTTCAAACCCTGGAGTTCTTGCTATCACGTTGAAGAGAAAGAAAATACAAAGTCAACGGTGAAAGAACGGAGTCATTCGGAGTTCGTATGAAGAAGTTATGAGCAAAACAAGAACTCAGAAGACGTTAAGGGGCAACCACTTTTCATCTTCCCCTTATCAGCACCAAGACATTAATTAGTGGACTGATTTGACTATACTGTTCATGTACGTGATAAATGTGAAAGGGAGAAATGATTAATGTGAAAGGGGGAAATGATTAATGTGAAAGAGAGAAATGATTAGAGAAATGAGTAAAAGAAATGCAAAAGGAAGTGGAGTGGAAAGTGGCTGATTTTGGGGTAAAAAAAAAGGACAATCAAATGACCACAAACGTGAATGAAAGAAGAAAAAGAAGTTAAATGATGGGGCTCTTTGCAGTAATCGTGAGAAAAGAAATCACGCGCCGCAAAAGTTGCATGCACGAAAAGAAGAAAAGGAGTTGAAAATGTTGAATTAAAAAGGAGAGTAGGTGGGGATTTTTGTTTATAAATAGGGGACTCATGCCCAGTTGAACTACACAACTTCCTACACTTCTTCTTCTTTACTTCTTCTTTTTATTTTATTCGTTTGTTGCGAGAGAAGAGAGAAACAGAGTGGAAACTACTGGCTTTCACTCTGGGCTTTTATCTTTAACTTCTATTTTAATTCCTTCTTCTTTATTTATTTTTTAGTACTTTTAATTATGAGTAGCTAAATTTCTATCAAGGATTAGAGAGGAAATCCTACTATGTGTGCTAATATGTTTTGATTATTTTCTATAACAATTCTCTTGGTCCTTATTCTTGATTCGTAACGATAATGATTTTCTTCATGTGTCCTATGATGCTTGATAATTAAGTTATATATTCTATGTTAGAGACTAGCATTTAAGAGTGAAGAAGATTGTTAATTCTTTGAGAAAAATAATTGCTTGAAAAGATTTATTTTATGAGACGTATTATTTGTCCTAAATCGTCTTGAGTAATTTTGGGAGAGTGTTATAGGGAATAGTTACAATCATTTAGTATGTGTAGTAGTGATTGAATCTTGACATCCTAGTCTCCTTTAATTGAATACAAAAATCATTTTCAGTTTTTCCATTATTTTAGAGTTTTATAAAAATCACCATTTTTTTAGTTTAAAAACCAAATCTTTAAAAAGTCCGAGAATCGAATTCTTACTTCCACTGTTAAAACTACATCAATTTTTGGCGCCGCTGCCGGGGACTTGCCTTGAGATTAGGTTTTAGATTTTTATTTTTATTTTTAGTTTATTTTTAGTTTATTTTTATTTTATTTTCCTTGATTTTACTTGGGTATTTTTCCTGTTTTTTCTTTATTGTGCAGGTAATATTCTATATTTATTGTGGAATTGCCTACCAAAAGAGGTAAGTAACAAAACCCTAATTTTTTTTTATTTCCTTTTGTATATAATTTTTCTTTTAAGAAAAAAAAAACACTTGCACACACCAATTGCTTCACTAGTATTATTGCCTGTGTATGCGACGTTGAAAACGGGTAGAAGATGGACTTGTAGAAAATGACCTTTTTAATTTGAGTCTGACCCGTTACACGGATTTAGGTGGTAATTCAATTTTTACCGAAATGGTCAATGAAAATGATGAGGGTGAAGTCCTTCCAACCCAAACCCTTAGGGACCGTTTAAACCCGTCTAGAGTTATACGTGAACCTGGGGTTGTTTTACCGGCCACTATCGTGAAGTTTGATATTAAACCTGGGACATTTGGCATGCTACGTAAGTTTAGGGTAATAGAGAATAAGAACCCGTATACCCATATCCGTGACTTTGAGATGATTTGTGACACCATGAGTTATTCGAATGTCACCAAAGACGATGTTAGATTGCGTTTGTTTCCCTTTTCCATAGAAGAGAGAGCCAATGAGTGGTATCATATCATTCCTTACAAAACAATCACTACCTGGGATGGACTTGTAGAGGTTTTCGTTAAGAAATTCTACCCACACCATAAGACTGCTGCCGTTCGACAGTCTATCCAAACCTTTAAGAAGAAATTAGGTGAACACCTACACGATTATGTAGAAAGGTTTAATGAATTGTTATACCAATTCCCACATCACGGCTTTGATAAAGCTCACATGGCCTAAATTTTATATGGGGGCCTTGATAGTGAAACCAGAATGCAGGTAGAAACAATGAGTGGTGGATAATTTACCCATCAAGACCCAGATGAATGTTTTGACGAGTTGGTCGAGTTATCTGAAAATAATCTTCAATGGGCTTCAATGAGGGAGCCCGAAATAACTAGGAACCATATCCATAGGGTCAATAGAGTTGATAATGGGCCTGACATCCTTAGGCGTTTAGAGGCCTTAGAGATGAACCAAGGGTCCAACCAGACTATGAGCTGTAATAGTGAGCCCAGAACATATCCATGTACCATTTGTGGTGATCAAAGTCATATTGGACTTCAGTGCCCCCTGTTTTACCCAACTGAAACTACTCATGACCAGGTTAGTGTCCTATATGGTGGTATGAACTCTAAATATGAGGGTCGACCCAAGTTTGACCCATACTCTAATACCTATAACCCTAGTTGGAGACATAACCCGAATTTCTCATGGTCTAAAGGTAACCATCAAGTTGGCCCATCTAGTAGCTCACCACCCAGTTTTTCTCGGAACCGAGCTCAAGTCCTAGAACCGAGCCCAATTGATAAAAAGGTGTAATCTCTAGCGGAAAGTCTAAAACTCTTTATTGACCGTAGTGTGATAAACCATGCCGAGACTACCCAAAATGTTAACCATTTAGGTCAGAAGCTCGATGACTTTGTCCTGGAGAGTCAGCGTAACCAACAAAACAGTGACCGGGCTATTGCCAACCTAGAGACTCAAATAAGTCAACTTTCGAACCGGTTAAATAATAGGGAGAATGGGACATTTCCTAGTCAAACGACTCCAAATCCGAAAGGATTTAACCAGGTTAATATATCGGGTAGTTCTAAGCATAATGAACATGTCAAAGTAGTTATCACCCTTAGGAGTGGTAAAACTCTAGAGAACTCGGTAAAATCACCTAAGGACAAAAGTCCAGATGAAAAAGAGACAGAGGTTGACCAAACTTCGTCTAAAGATCTTAATGGGCCTGAGTATGCTAAGAGTCCAAGTGAGGAAGATATCCCTGAGAGAGTGTACATACCACATGCACCATTTCCTCAAAGACTCGCTAATAAAAAGCCTAGTACATATGCTGAAATCCTAGACATCTTTAAGCAAGTTAAGATTAACTTTCCTTTGTTAGATGCAATTAAACATGTACCCGCTATGGAAAAGTTCCTAAAAGAGATGTGCACTGTAAGAGATGCGAGTGTCCTTAAAAAGTCCTTTTTGACCCAACAAGTTAGTTCCATAATCTCACAAAAGTACCCAGTCAAATTTAAAGATCCTGGTTGTCCTACTGTCACATGTGTCATAGGTAAACAAACGATAGACAATGCTCTATTAGATCTTGGGGCTAGTGTGAATCGTTTACCTTTCTTGGTTTATGAACAACTTGGACTAGGGGATATGAAGCCAACTAGGATAACAATACAGTTAGCCGATAGGTCAGTCAAAATCCCACGTGGAATTATTGAAGACGTTTTGGTTCAGGTAGAAAACTTTATTTATCCTGTTGACTTTGTGATTTTAGACACTCAACCCGTCTCTAGTCAAGATATCAATATCCCAATCATTCTAGGTCGTCCGTTTCTAGCCACTGCAAATGCAGTCTTACATTGTCAAACTGGCCTATTAGAATTTTCCTTTGGGAATCAGAAAATATCAGTAAACGTTTTTAAGGAGTTACAAGCCCCACCGGATCCTGAACACTATGAGTCTATATTCATGATTGATTCTCTAGTTGAGAATACCTTTACCACTAATAGTGTTAACGATCCTTTAGAGGCGTGCTTGGCCCACTTTGGAGCCTACTATGATGATGAGAGTCATTTTGAAGAAGTTAATGCGTTGTTAGACTCTGTTCCAGTAATAAATTATGGAAAATGGCATCGTAAACAAGAACCTCTTCTTCCGACAATAGATAAACCCCTCCCATCATCAGTTAAGGCACCCACCATTGAATTAAAGCCGCTACCAGATATACTGAAATATGTATTTCTTGGTAATGAGAATACTCTTCCCGTCATAATTGCCTCTGACATAGAGCTCGACCAGGAAAGTAGACTAGTTAGTGTTCTTCGTGAGCACAAAACTGCAATAGGGTGGACTATAGCAGATTTGAAAGGAATTAGTCCTGCTGATTGTATGCACCACATCTACTTGGAAGAAGATGCCAAAACTTCAAGAGAAATGCAGAGACGTTTAAATCCTAATATGAAGGAAGTTGTTCGCACTGAGGTGCTCAAGTTATTAGATGCGGGTATCATATACCCCATATCTGATAGTAAATGGGTCATCCCTGTCCAGGTTGTCCCAAAGAAGTCTGGGATTACGGTAGTTGCGAATGAGAACAATGAATTGGTACCTACCCGTGTTACTACCGGGTGGAGAGTTTGTATAGATTACCGTAAGTTGAACTCAACAACTAGGAAAGACCACTTTCCTTTACCATTCATCGACCAGATGTTAGAAAGATTAGCAAGCCACAACCATTATTGTTTCCTAGATGGTTATTCTGGTTATAACCAAATACCTATATCCACGGAGGACCAAGAGAAAACAACCTTCACATGTCCATTTGGTACTTTTGCTTATAGGCGTATGCCTTTTGGGTTGTGTAATGCACCCGCAACATTCCAACGTTGCATGCTAAGTATCTTTTCGGACATGGTTGAGCAATTTCTCGAGGTCTTTATGGACGATTTTTCGGTTTTTGGATCCTCTTTTGATGAATGATTGCACTACCTTACACTAGTTCTAGAACGCTGTAAAGAAAAGAACTTATTCCTTAATTAGGAAAGTGTCATTTTATGGTTAAATCTGGAATAGTGTTAGGACATATGGTGTCCTCTAAGGGAATAGAAGTTGATAAATCCAAGGTTGACCTAATTTCCAAATTAAGACCACATAAGAATGTAAATGATTTTAAATCTTTCCTTGGATATGCTGGATTTTACCGTCGTTTCATCAAATACTTTAGCAAGATTGATTTACCTCTATCGCACCTACTTGCTAAAGATATTGCCTTTGTATTTGATGAAGCATGTGTTCAAGATTTTGAGAAGCTTAAATTATTGTTGACTTCTGCCCCTATTATCCAACCACCCGATCGGAACATCCCATTTGAACTCATGTGTGATGCGTCCAATTATGCGGTTGGTGCTGTCCTTGTCCAACGGCATGATAAAGCACCTAGTGTGATTTATTATGCTAGTAAGACCCTAAACGATGCCCAGTTGAACTACACAACCACTTAGAAAGAAATACTAGCAATCGTTTTTTCTTTGGAGAAATTTAGATCATATCTCCTAGGGTCTAAGGTCATTGTCTATTCTGATCATGCCGCACTCAAGTATCTCCTTTCAAAAAAGGACTCTAAACCACGACTGATAAGATGGGTATTGTTGTTCCAAGAATTTACTCTAGATATTCGTGATAAGAAAGGGTCTGAAAATGTGGTAGCGGACCATTTATCATGTATCCTTGATGAGACTGGAGATGATGAGATACCGATCCATGACACGTTCCCTGATGAACATTTATTTTCCATCTCTGAGTTACCATGGTTTGCTGACATTGTCAATTATTTGGTAACTGGTCAAATGCCCGACCATTGGTCTAAACATGATAGAGCTAAATTCTTGTCTGAGGTTAAATACTTTTTCTGGGATGATCCATACTTATTCAAGTACTGCCCTGATCAGATCATCCGTCGTTGTATCCCTGACAACGACATATCCAGTGTTCTGACTTTTTGTCATTCTGGAGCTTGTGGGGGTCACTTTAGTTCTAAAAAAATAGTTTCTAAGGTTCTACAATCTAGTCTTTATTGGCCAACTCTGTTCAAGGACTCCCACCTATTTTGTCAAAGTTTTGAGAGATGTCAGAAGTTATGGAAGTTGACCCGAAGAAATATGAAGCCACTTAATCCTATACTAATAATAGAAATATTTGATGCGTGGGGTATATATTTTATGGGCCCTTTTGTCAATACCTATGGAAACTTTTACATCTTATTAGCTGTTGACTATGTGTCTAAGTGGGTTAAAGCAATAGCTACCAAGAAAAACGATCGCCATGTTGTGATCAAGTTTGTTAGAGACAATATTTTCTCTCGATTTGGTATGCGTTGAGCAATCATTAGTGATGGAGGATCCCATTTTTGTAAATGGTCTTTCGAGACGCTCATGAAGAAATACTCCATTACCCATAAGGTTTCTACACCTTACCACCCACAAACTTGTAGCCAAGTAGAAGTGTCTAATAGGCAGATCAAACAAATTTTAGAGAAGACCGTAAACCCTACCCGAAAGGATTGGTCTTTGCGCTTAATAGAAGAATTATGGGCATACCGAACCGCTTTTAAGACTCCACTTGGGATGTCTCCATATAGACTTGTCTTCGGTAAATCCTGCCATTTGCCTGTAGAATTAGAACACCAAGCTTATTGGGCCATTAAACGGCTAAACTTTGACCTACCTACTGCTGGTGATAACTGTAGACTTCAGCTCAATGAGTTAGAAGAAATTCGTAATGATTCTTACCAAAATGCGAAAATTTACAAGGAGAAACCCAAAGTTTTTCACGACAAATCGATTCTTCGAAAGTCATTTACACCAAGCCATAAAGTTCTCTTGTATAATTCTCGCCTTCATTTTTTTCCTGGTAAGCTTAGATCTCGCTGGACTGGAACATTCTATGTCAAGACCGTGTATCCGCATGGTGCTATTGAGGTTAGGAACCATGATACTGGAGAGACTTTTAAAGTCAACGGTCAGCGGTTGAAACCATTTATCGAATTGACCAACCCTGAAGTGGAAAATACAAATTTACAGGATCCCGTTTATCACGACAAATTTTCTGCAGGTACAGTCATGTCTAGATGAAGATGTTAAACTAAGCGTTAAATGGGAGGCAACCCATAGGTTTTGTATTTTCTATCCCTTTGTTTTTAATTTTTTCTTTTGCATATCATATTAGGATTTCCCACCTTGATTTTACTTAGGATGAGTCAATTACATTGAGGACAATGTAAATTTTAAGTGTGGGGGAGTGTTTAAATCTTTTGCCTATAGAGTTTTTAGCCTTTTGGAGTCAAAATTTTCAAAAAAAAAATAAAAAATAAAATTATATATTTGAATAAAACCTCCAACTCATAGAGATTTTAGAGTCACTAGCATACTTCTAGGTATGTTTACATAGAGAATTCTGACCGACATAACTGAACTTGGAAGTGTTAGGGAGCTACGTTCGGATTTCTTACAAATTGGAGTGTTAAATAATGGATTTAATCATGCCAGTGATGCAAATTAGGAGCAGAGAGAAATGCATTATTAGAGTTGCTGATCAATCATTAGTGGAGACTACCTATTTTCAAATCAACTGAGGCAGCAGACCTTCAATTATTTGTAGTTGACTAAAAAGCTATTATTTTTGAGTGTGTGTCACCGTACGTAAATTCTGGGTAGAATGGTGAGCTACCCAACTTCACACCATTTTCAGCACTATTTTTGATCTCTTGAGTGCTAATTTTGTCAATCATGAGGGTGACGTCTATAGATGAAAACCTCCTTCTTGTAGTTTGATTTGAAGTTAGCACCTTCTCTCTCGCCAACAATAGATCCATAGAAACACCATCATCATCGACAAATGGAGCGACATCAAAATCTACAAGGAAATTTGAAGACGTTTAAGGTTTATAAGCTACAATACAAGGAATAGAAAAATTTATATCTAAGTATGAAGACTTATTTACAAGAGCAAAAAAAAATCAAAAGATGAGAGTTATTGAAGTTTACGATACAAGAAATTACAAGTTGTGGAAATTCAAGTGGTAAAGTACTTCTTTCATGGCCATGTTAATTTAATTTTTATAAGTAGTTGAAATCTTAGTTTTTTTTTTTAAAAAAAGAAAGATTTGCATCAATAAAGCCATGTGGAAGAGAAATCTATAAAGAAGTTTCAAGCAACAAGGAAATAGAGGAAAAGAGTCACAAATTGTCAAAGTTTTATGAAGTTCAAGGGTTATCATCAACAGTTGAAACCGAAGACGAAGACCAAGAAGACAAGCTGAAGACTACGTTTCTATTGGATGCTGTGAGAGTGGTGTTATCATCATTGCAATCAGATGTGAAGGTGGTAAGTACTCCCATCCTTGCTATAGTGGTTGATTTCCTTTCTTAGAGATCATCATAAAAATTCTTTTATTTCCCACGATTTTGTGGGGTCTCCAGAAATAATTCGGAAGGTTTCCTTCCCACCATTCAACGTGTGTAGGAGTTCTCTCTTCATTTCTACCTGCACACATGTGAGACCCATAAAAAAGCTATCTTATTGAGTGCAATTATCATAAAATCCTTTTAAGTGAGGCAGAAGTCGAGGCGAAATGCTTATTGGTCGCTCTCAAACACGTGTTCTCTCATTATGGTGTGATTATTTCTCACTCAAAATTTAAGAATGAGAATATGTTCTTTGGTATTTCTAACTTCTTATTACTAGCATGCAGAAACTCTATGTCCTCATAACTCTTTGGATGCTTGGGACACTGGAACGCTTTGAAGTTGGAGTAGGTTTTGTGGGTATACCTCTTGTAATCCCTCACGAGACTATAACTCGCCCACTAGGGACACCTAGGGGTTTAAAGGCTTGCTGCACATGCTAAGTGCAACTGGGTCCTCAACGACAGAGATTTGTTTTGTTTTAGGTTAGATAGTTTGCTCGAGGACTAGCAAAATCCAAGTGTGGGGGAATTTGATAAGTGCATATTTCACATATATTTGGTGTCAATTCCATGCTAGTATTTGTTGGTCTTCTTGCAAATTATTGTATATTACGTTTGTTTTCTCTTATTTGTGTTTTACTAGGTGAATAATAAAAAAGAAGTGAATTTGCGCTTAATTGTGCAATAAACGAAACCAGCTAAAAGGAGAGAAGGGAAAAATACCAAGATAAACTCTTTCAAACCCTGGAGTTCTTGCTATCATGTTGAAGAGGAATAAAATACAAAGTCAACTGTGGAAGAACGGAGTCATTCGGAGTTCGTATGAAGAAGTTATGAGCAAAAAAAGAACTCAGAAGACGTTAAGGGGCAACCACTTTTCATCTTCCCCTTATCTGCACCAAGACATTAATTAGTAGACTGATTTGACTATACTGTTCATGTACGTGATAAATGTGAAAGGGAGATAATTAATGTGAAAGGGAGAAATGATTAATGTGAAAGAGAGAAATGATTAGAGAAATGAGTAAAAGAAATTCAAAAGGAAGTGGAGTGGAAAGTGGCTGATTTTTGGGTAAAAAAAAGGACAATCAAATGCCCACAAACATGAATGAAAGAAGAAAAAGAAGTCAAATGATGGGGCTCTTTGCAGTAATCGTGAGAAAAGAAAGCACGCGCCACAAAAGTTGCATGCAGGAAAAGAAGAAAAGGAGTTGAAAATGTTGAATTAAAGAGGAGAGTAGGTGGGGATTTTTGTGTATAAATAGGGGACTCATGCCCAGTTGAACTACACAACTTCCTATACTTCTTCTTCTTTACTGGTTCTTCTTCTTTTATTCGTTTGTTTCTAGAGAAGAGATTAACAGAGTGGGAACTCCTGGCTTTCACTCTGGGATTTTATCTTTAGCTTTTATTTTAATTACTTCTTCTTTATTTATTTGTTAGTACTTTTAATTATGAGTAGCTAAATTTCTTATGATTAGAGAGGAAATCCTACTATGTGTGCTAATATGTTTTGATTATTTTATATAACAATTCTCTTGGTCCTTATTCTTGATTCTTAACGATAATGATTTTCTTCATGTGTCCTATGATGCTTGATATTTGAGTTATATATTATATGTTAGAGACTAGCATTTAAGAGTGAAGAAGATTGTTAATTCTTTGAGAAAAATAATTGCTTGAAAATATTTATTTTCCGAGACGTATTATTTGTCCTAAATCGTCTTGAGTAATTTTGGGAGAGTGTTATAGGGAATAGTTACAATCATTTAGTATGTGTAGTAGTGATGGAATCTTGACATCCTAGTCTCATTTAATTGAATGCAAAAATCATTTACAGTTTTTCCATTATTTTAGAGTTTTATAAAAATCACCATTTTTTTAGTCTAAAAACCAAATCTTTAAAAAGTCTGAGAATCGAATTCTTACTTTCACTTTTAAAACTACATCAGTATTTCGAGATGAGTATATTTCTCTTATCTATTTATCGAAATATGTGTTGGTAAAGCTTTCGCTTTAGCCAAGTTCATCTTTACCTAGTGACGAAAGTCATGTTATGTTTCAATCATTTTGGAATCTCTGACGAAAAATAGTTTGTGAATAACAACTATATAACGTCCTCTGAGAATGTTTCAATGATTGAAATGGGAGTTTAGACATTATAACCATTGGAGGATATAAGCATTATTGTATATGTATAAGTCTTTATTGCTTGAACCAAAGTTTGTGAACTTTGTTGATCAAGTGAGACCAGAGCAGCACGTGAACTTCAGTATGCGAACTCAGTCAGTGAACTGGCGTAGTTCTCGAACCCGAGAATTTCTGCTGGAGATTGTGAACTCCGTCCGGGAACTTAAGTCTGCGAACCCAGTCCGGGAACTTAAGTCCGCGAACCCAGTCCGCGAACTTGAGTAGGTTATGTCTAAAAACGATGTTTGTGAACTTATCTTAATAAACTAAGGAATCTTATTGTTAACCATGGCTTTATAGTTCATGAATCGATTCGAGTGAATAACATCACTTTTTCTTCAATTGTGTCTTGTGTAGTACATGGGATTTCCTTGCAATTGAAAAACTCTCTAACTAGTTCATTTGAGTCATTTGGACTAGTTATGGTGAAGAAGAATATGGTTGATATGAAAGTTATCATATGGCTAACCATTTGGTTAACTAGTGTTGAACCAACTAATGTACAAGTTTGGGTACGGTTACACAAACCTAAAAACGTCTAGTACATGTGTGTATAACAAGCTATGTTTTCGATCTAACGGTTGGTTAATATTATCTTGAATCTAATCAGGTTTTCATCTAACAGTGAATATTAAATGCTTTGTTAGTAAGCTAACATTGATTGCAAACCCTGATTTGAGTGACTATATAAGGGAGAACTCTAGCAACTGGGAAACCTAATCCCCATACATTCTGTGTGATACTAGTTTGCTAAGCTAGAGTCGATTCTCCTTTAAACTTTGGTTTTCTTCTTCTAAAGCAAGGTTGACAACTTAAAGACTTCATTGGGATTGTGAAGCCTGACCGATACTACTTTTCTTATAGTTGTGTGATCTGATCTTGTTGTTTCTATCGTACGAGTACAATTGTAATAATTGGCTTGAGATTTCTAACTCCGATAGGAAAGATATAAAAGTAGTCACAAGCACTTCGTCTTATCGTTTGTGATTCATCGATAATCTTCTTCGCTGTATCGATTAATTTTATTGTGAGGTGATTGATAAAGCTGATATGTTCTTTGGGAATATAAGTTTGGTTCCTGTTCACCTTGATTTATCAAAAGACGGAACAAAAACTCATAGGTTTATTCGTGGAAGACGAATTTATCTATTACTGTAGACTTTTCTGTGTGATACAGATTTGTTTATTAAAGTCTTCTACTTTGGGTCGTAACAACTCTTGGTTGTGGGTGAGATCATCTAAGGGAATCAAGTACGCAGTGTTCTGCTAGGATCAGAGGTGTAGGAGCATAACTGTACCTTGGATCAGTGTGAGATTGATTGGGGTTCAACTACATTCCAGATCGAAGTTAGATTGGAGTAGGCTAGTGTCTATAGCGGCTTAATACAGTGCATGTTTAATCTGGACTAGGTCCCGGGGTTTTTCTGCATTTGCGGTTTCCTCGTTAAAAAAATTCTGGTGTCTGTGTTATTTCTTTTCCGCATTATATTTTGTTATATAATTGAAATAATACAGGTTGTGCGTTGTTCAATCAATTAGAATATCCGACCTTTTGGTTGTTGATTTAAATTGATTGAGAGTTGGATATTGGTCTTTGGTACCATCTAAGTTATCTCTATTTGATAAAGACTCGCAGATTCTATTTGCTTGAGTAAAGATCAAATCGAGAGATTGAGATGATAACTCCTTGACATATTTTTATCTAGATTTAGTCTGACTGTCTAGTTGATTCTCTAGTAAAGTAACTCGGAGTTTGTCCATACATATTTCTAATCGAAATATTGGGTGTGGTTGTTAGACCCCCGCTTTTTCAAGACTAGCTTTCATAGACAAGAATTTCGAGTCGAGAACTAATTATTTAGTTTACAAATTTCTCGAAATATAATGACTAAGCTTAATGAATATTTGTTCATACTTGGTGGAGAATAATTTATTATTCACAACCAAAACATGATTCAGGTTTATCATTCGAAGATAGCCTGGAACAGTTATAAGTGTCATTAATGTTATTTAGCAATGTTTCGAATTAATTTTAAGAAATGTATAACTACTATAATCGGAGTACAAGACAATGTTATCAGTCTTATAAACTGAGAAAATTATTATATGTATGAAGCCGTATTACATGTACTCGTACACATAACAGAGTAGCTATATACCGAATTTCAGATTTGTGTAATATGCATATTTGTATTGCATCATGGGAAAATATGTTTGTTTTGTGATCCGGATAGGTATGCAAATTCTTATGCAAACCATTTCGGAATTGTGGTAAGGGAATCGGGTTAAATAATCAAACCGGTATGCGATCCAACACAGTTCTATGTTCTAGAACCAGTTTAGTACCCAAACCGGTACGTGAACTGAAAAATTTATGTGAACTCCGGAACCGCTAAAAAGTCTTAAATTTGCAAACCCATACGTGAACTGAATTTTTTTTGTCAACTTAGGAACTTTGAGTTGCACCTAAGTTTGCAAACCGGTACGTGAACTGCAAAAGTTCTATTAACTCTGGAACTCGGTTATTGCTTTTAAGTTTGCAAACCGGTTCGCGTACTGTGACTCGGCCGACTCACGAACGATTCAAGTAATTATACCTTGTACACTTACCAACTATGTCGATTATGATTCAAGTTCAATTAAATTATTTCTATGAAGTGATTTGCATTCGATCAATTCTCTAATTAATACTAGTCTCATTTGATCACATGATTGTAACTCAATATTAATGTCTTAGTGAACATGAAAATGACTGTTAAGCTTTTAAAGTTCAAATCGGCTAGTTTCGGCTAACCACGTTGGACATAGTCTTTATACACGGTTCGGTTACTTACCTAACCCTAGTGTATATCTTTTTTATGTGATTAAGATTCAAAGCTTTAACGTAACGGTAAATATTGTTTGCTTGGTTCCAAAGTTATCTTTGCTTAAACCTAAAGCAACCTAGGCTTTGAAGTTTATATAAGGGGAACTCTTGGAAACTGGGATCTTTGAATCCTGACACTACTTTTTGGTGTGTCCTAGTTGTATCTAGAGTCTTCCTCTCCAGAAACCCTTTTACGGTTTAACGACTATATAGACTTCATTGGGGTTCGTGAAGCCAGGTCCAATTATCTTTTATCTTGATAACTCGAGTATCATGATCTTGATTGTTTGTAGAGACTTTCTACATCAATAAAGATAGATAGTAATCAAAAAAGATCTCTTCGTCCCAGACTTTGTTGATTCCGCAAGTTTTATACTTGTGAGGTGAATAATAATCTAGGTTGCACTTCGGGTTGCATAAGTCCATATTTTGAGGATAGACAGACTTTTCTCAAGTTGCTATTGATTTCCATCACCTGGATCTTTCGTTTGATCTGATCATTTGTTTAGATCGTAAATCAGGAAATCAATCATAGGCTTAATCTATGGGAGGCATATTTGGCTTAAAGTCTTCAATTGAGTTGAAGCAACTCTTAGTTGGTCTGAGACCGTCTAAGGGAATCAATTGCGCGGAGTCTCAAGAGGCGTAAGGAGCGCGACTGTACCTGAATCAGTGGGAGACTGAGTTCAGGCTCAACTACATTCCAGACTGAAGTTAATTGGTAGTAGGCTAGTGTCTATAGCAGCTTAATATAGTTTGGTGTTCAATCTGGACAAGGTCCCGGGGTTTTTCTGCATTTGCGGTTTCCCCGTTAACAAAATTTCTGGTGTCTGTGTTATTTCTTTTTCCACATTATATTGTTTATCTTTATAATTGAAATATCACAGGTTATGCGTTGATCAATCATAGTAGATACGTCTGACCTAGTTTGTTGGATAAGACTTGATTGATCCTTGGACATTGGTTATTGGTACCGTCCAAGAACACTCTTTGTAGTTAGGTTTACAGATTCAATTCTGTAAACATTATAACAACAAGATATATATATATATAACTCTATACACTTTCCTTGATTGAGTTTTTAACTCTCTAAGTTGTGTTGAGTTTGTCCATACAGATTGCCTACGAAAAAGTTGGTGGTGTATTTTGGTACCCCAAGTGTTTTCAAATAGTCGATGGAGTCAACCAGCCCCACGCACTACAGATAAAAAAAATTCAAATCCTTTAAATTTAAAGACTATATAACCAAATATCCAATGTGATATTGCTTGTGGTATACATGAGAGTAGCAATAAGTATCTGAATCGCGACCAACGGCGAACATGTTGACCCTGTAAAAATTAATCCAAAATTAACCAAAAAAAAAATACGTCGGAAAAAATGTGTATTATGCAGTTCATAAGATACATATTGATATGTAATGTGTCTCTAAAATGGATATGTGTTATACATTTTGATATGGTGTACATGAACATGTCAAAAAAAGAGAATGCTATATGCAGTACATATTGACATATACTATAGGATAAATGTCATCATTGTATATCTATAGATGCAGTTCATATAGAATACATATTGATATGTGCAATGTCTCTGAATGGATATACGCTATACATTTTGATATGTACTGTTGGATAAATGTCTCTGAATGGATAAATATCAACATTGTATATCTATTGATGCAGTTCATACAAATACATATTGATATGTATCATGTCTTTGAATGAATATGTTATATACATTTTGATATGTATGGATATGTATTGGAGGATCATATAAAAGAAAGAGCATGCTAATGAATTGCAACAACATGATTTGTTTAATGAATAAAAATAGCTTCACTACAACACTCAGATTCAAAAAAATCAAACAAAAATTACTTAAAACAGTACTTTTCTATAAAGAATCTTTACATATGACTTTTCTGCACTACATGATCATATCAAACAAACAAAAACGATAATCAATGAACAAAAATATATCAATTACAAAATCATATTAAAAAAAACATCACCAAAATTACTTAAAAATGAACTAAAACAAAATTGAATAATGTACATCTGTTTTGGCGTAAAAACTGATTCTGCTGGAAATGGTAAATTTGGGTGTTCCACCGAGAAACGAATCTAAACCCTAAACAAATGTACTGCATGGGAGTACTTTAGATTTGAGAGATCAATATGTACAATTCTGTCCTAAACCAATAAATGATCGTTCAGTCTTGCCTCTGTCACAAAATGAAGGAGAATGGTTGATCTTAGGGAGGGAAGCGAAGAAGGTGTTGAGATCATAATGGTTAACTCTGAAGCTGTGGCGATTTTATGACTTGTATCGGAATATGGAACTGGCTTGCGGAATATAAGATATCAGTTCTTTTGTGTTTACTTCTGGATACTATGTTGATAACATTTGTGTTTTTTCGAAATAAGTTGAAAACCTATTTATACAAGTCATGATTGAGCGCACCCTGATCTCGTAGTCAGTGGAGACAGTTAAGTTGTGGGGAAGTGGGGTTGTGTAAAAGTTTGTGACCATCACGTCATGAGGGAAGACTGGTCAGCCTTATACCCACTACTCTCTTATTGATGTTAATCGTCCGCCCTATCCTGACACTTTCTCGTAATGGGCGCATTGCACGCCGCACGCTGTAAACTGCCAGACCAATACCCTGATGAACGTCCCCCAGTTTGTAACATTTTTGATGTCTCAAGTATTTCATATAAAATATATAGCAAGTTGTTGAGTGGGTCTTGCCTAATTATTCTGACCAATCACGCACAAACTAAGTGGCGGGTAGTCATGTGTGACGATCCAAGTCATGAGACCTGCCGCAAAGTGAAAAAGCGGGGGGTCTAACAACCACACCCAATATTTTGATTAGCAATCTGTATGGACAAACTCCGAGTTACTTTACTAGAGAATCAACTAGACAGTCAGATTCAATCTAGATAAAAATATCTCAAGGAGTTATTATCTCTATCTCTCAATTTTATTTACTCAAGCAAATTCATTCTGCGAATCTTAATCAAATGGAGATAACTTGGATGGTACCAACGACCAATATCCAAGTATTAATCAATTTAAATCAACAACCAATAAGGTCGGATATTCTAATTTATTGAACAACACACAACCTGTATTATTTCAATTATATAACAAAATATAATGCGGAAAAGAAATAACACAGACACCATAATTTTGTTAACGAGGAAACCGCAAATGCATAAAAATCCCGGGACCTAGTCCAGATTAAACATACACTGTATTAAGCCGCTACAGACACTAGCCTACTCCAAATTAACTTCGTTCTAGACTGTAGTTGAAACCTAACCAATATCACACTGATCCAAGGTATATTTATGCTCCTACGCCTCTGATCCCAGCAGGATACTGCGTACTTGATTCCCTCAGTTGATCTTACCCACAACCAAGAGTTGCTACGACCCAAAGTCGAAGACTTTAATAAACAAATCTGTCTCACACAGAAAAATCTACAAGATAGATAAATTCGTCTCCCGCGAATAAACCTATGAGTTTTTTTTCCGTCTTTTGATAAATCAAGGTGAAAATGAACCAATCAATAAAACCAGACTTATATTCCCGAAGAACAACTCAGTTTTATTAATCACCTCACAATAGTCTTAATCGACGCAGCGAAAAAAGATATTGTGGAATCACAAACGATGAGACGAAGATGTTTGTGATTACTTTTATATCTTGCCTATTGGAGAAATAAATCTCAAGCCAATTATTACAATTGTACTCGTACGCTAGAAGATGCAAGATCAGATCACATAACTACGACAAAAGTAGTATCGGCCTGGCTTCACAATCCCAATGAAGTATTTAAGTTGTTAACCTAGTTTTAGAAGAAGAAAACCAAAGTTTAAAGGAGAATCAACTCTAGCTTAGCAAATTAGTATCACACAGAATGTGTGGGTATTAGGTTTCCCGGTTGCTAGAGTTCTCCCTTATATAGTCTTTCAAACCAGGGTTTGCAATCAATGTTAGCTTGGTAATAAAGCATTCAATATTCACCGTTAGATGAAAACCTGATTAGATTCAAGCTAATATTTATCAACCGTTAGATCGAAAACTTAGCTTGTGTTTGTGTAACCGTACCCAAACTTGTACATTAGTTGGTTCAACACTAGTTAACCAAATGGTTATCCAAATGATAACTTTCATATCAACCATATTTGTCTTCACCATAACTAGTCCAAATGACTCAAATGAACTAGTTAGAGAGTTGTTCAATTGCTATGAGATCTCATGTACTACACAAGACATAATTGAAGCCAAAACGATGTGATTCACTTGAATCAATTCATGAACTATAAAGCCACGGTTTGCAATAGCATTCCTTAGTTTATTATGATAAGTTCACAAACATTGTTTTTAGACATAACCTACTTAAGTTCTCAGACTGGGTTCGCGGACTTAAGTTCCCAGATGGAGTTCACAAACTCCAGCAGAAATTCTCGGGCTCGAGAACTACGCCAGTTCGCAGACTGGGTTCACGGACTGAGCTTGTATGCTGAGTTTGCGGACTGAGCTCACGTACTACTCCGTTTCACTTGATCAACAAAGTTCGCAAACTTCGGTTCAAGAAATAAGGACTTATACATATATGTGTTACCACAACAATGCTTATATCCTTCAATGGTTATATTGTCTAAAATCTCATTTCAATCATTGAAACATTCTCAGAGGGCGTTATATAGTTGTTATTCATAAACTATTTTTCGTCAGAGCAATTTCCAAAATTATTGAAACATAACATGACTTTCGTCACTAGGTAAAGATGAACTTGGCTAAAGCGAAAGCTTTACCAACACATATTTCGAGAAATAGATAAGCGAGATATACTCAGCTCAAAATAACATATATGTATAATCTTAGTCGATATAGTAATAAGAATTTTGTCTCAAGATAGGAGATAAAGTAGATATACTTTTAAGTGATAGATAAGTTCAAGTCTCCACATACCTTTTAGTCGATGAAGATCCGCTGGTTCCTTGAATAGTCATTCGTCTTGTATGATGATCTCCATGAAATTTTTGAGCTCAACTACACTTTTTATCCCAGTCCGAGACCTTAGCTATAGTATACTAGAAATCAAGACTTTATAGTTTTGATCACTAACATTGACAAATGTAGGATCAGAATATCGCAGAAGCAACAGTCTTGCGAAGTTAACAACAACACTCTTGTGAAATTCTCAACAACTCATTAAAAATATCGCAGAATGGTTTAGAAAGTGACGTAATAGATGACGATAGTATAAACATGAAGAAAATGTGATAATCTTGCGAACGAAAGAGGTTTGCGAAAAAGTATCACTAACAAGATTCCGAGATTACCGCAAGTCAGATCCGAAATTAAAGGACAGCTTAGCTGTCATCCACTATGTAACTACCCTATATAAAGAGAACTAATAGACTTAGAAGAGGGAGAGATCAATTTGAGAGTGCTCAGAAAGTTTTGAGGAGATATAAAGTTTAAAGAGCGATTGTATTCTTGTTTTCTTCCATTTTTTGTAACATTTCTGTGAATCAATTAATAAAAGTGTTATTCTTAATCTTTAAAAGATGTGTTGATTATTATGAATTCTTGTAAGGGGTGTAGTGTGGGATTTTCTGCTACTACATATTGGCGCTAGAAACATGGATTATTCCTTGTTATTAGTGTGAAGATTAGAATTGTAATTTGAAAGAATTTGGAGTAGTTGGCAAAAAGTTTCATATAATTTTCAACAATTCACTGAGATTGTAGAGATGGCTATAAGAAGAAATGCTTCACGACAACCAACAACTGTTATAAGGAGTAAGAGACTTGCTGGAGAAAGAAGAAATGAAACCGGAGAATCGTCAAAAATGAATACAAGAAATGATGGAGAAAATCAAATTCAACAACCAATTCAACATACACCAGTGCAAAATAGAACTTTGGATTATGATAGAGTGAGCGTACATACTTGGCGATCAGATTCAGCGGAAGAAATAGAAGAGGAGCAACATTTAAGAAATGAGAGACAGGTAGAGAGAGCTGAAGAAGCAATTGGAGGAATAATTCATGGAGATGAAATAATTGACGCACTAGAAGCATTGAGACAAAGAATACATGAGGAAAGGAGAATAGAAGCAGAAGAAAGTGCTAATTTGACAAGGCAGAACCATGAATTGAGAATGGAGAATATGAGACTACAAAATAGAAGGTCAAGAAGCACTACGAGATCAAGATCAATCAGAAGGGAATAAAGACAAAACTCACTTGTAGAAAATGTTAATGGAAATATTCGGCAGGAGGTGCAAAATCTAGATGAAGAACGTCGCGAAAATAGAGAAATGATTGAAGATCGATACATTCCACATGGCGAAATTCCAAAAAATAGGCAGCGTCAGGAATGAAATAACCAAGGTGATGAAGAAAACCAAGAAGAAGGAAGAAGAATATTACATGGGAGAGAAAATCGCAGAAATGAACAAATAATTGAAGAAAAAATTGAGAGATTATACTGAACAAGCACGTTTATCCTGCGAGAGAGAGAGATTGGGAGCAGAAGTGGAGGAAAGAGAACTCCAAGAAGCAATACGTCAGAACAATCAATCATGATAATCGAGAAAGAAGACGCGAGAAAAACCGCAACAATGGAAATATCAATAAAGAATATGATAGAATACAAAGGAGAATCGAAAGACAACATAGAGAGTTAATAAGGAGTGAGAAGAATCGCAGAAGAGAAAATAAGAGATATAACGGTGTACGAATTCATGAAAGAAATGAGAGAGAAGATCCAGAGAAAGACAAGAAGAAAATGATGGGGAAGAAAATCAAAATCTCACAACACAAAACAAGCAAGAACGCAGGAGAAGAGAAGCATAATTAAAGAGACCAATGGGATCAGCGTCCTGGGTAAATGAACAAATCTTAAGAGAACTGG
This sequence comes from Papaver bracteatum, assembly GCA_023529315.1. Taxonomy (NCBI): domain Eukaryota; kingdom Viridiplantae; phylum Streptophyta; class Magnoliopsida; order Ranunculales; family Papaveraceae; genus Papaver; species Papaver bracteatum. The sequence goes on along the minus strand of JAJJWX010004691.1, from coordinate 1,707,325 downwards.
CAGAAATGAGATGAATATTGAATAATAGGAGAGAGGGAGGCAGAAGGCAATTAGATGAGGCCATTTGAAGGAGCTGCAAAGACTCCGTTCACACAAGAAGTACAGTTAGGAGGGATACCACCAAAGTGAAGTTTGACTGCGTTAACCAGCATCTTTGATGGAACAACTTGTGCAATTCAACACATTAAAGCTTATGTGAGATATATGTTATAATGGGAGAATCATGATGCTGTGTTGTGCAAGTATTTTGCATCAAGTCTAAAGGAGAGGCGCTAAAGTGGTTCGAAGGTCTACCCCAGGAATATATAACATCTTTTAACCATTTGTAGACTACATTCCTAGGGGCGTATATAACTAATAATTCCTCGCGACCAGGAATAGAAGATGTGTTTGGATTAAAGCAGAGAATTGGAGAAAGTTTGAAGCATCTAACCATAAGGTGGAAGACAATGTGCAGTGAGATGGCTAGATGGGTGGATGATAGATATCTTATTTTATCATTCATCAATGCAATGTTCGCAACCAATATACTATACATTCAAATTTATAGAATCAAGAATACAATCACAATGATAGAGTTACGCGAGCTACATGAAGAGTACATTTCTCTTGAAGAAAAACAGAATGAAATGGAATTGTATCCCATTGCGAATACAAATTCAAATACAGCGAGTGCAAGCTTATTGCCTAAATTGATAAACACAGTAGCGAGCACTTTGCAAGTACAACAAGAAAATAAGAATGATAATCAGCAGAAGCTGGTAACTATGGGAAGCAGAGATCAAGAAGAATTCGAAAGGGAAAGAAATTTTTATAGTCGAGGTAGAACAACAAAATTCAAAGGCTTGATCAGCCACAAGAAACCAATGGGGGACAAAGACAGAATTATCATAGAGGATCAGGAAGTCAAAAGATGATGTGGGAAGAGATCAAGATGCCACCATTGAATGCTAGTGTGGAAAAAATTTGGGAAGCTATAATTTTAATGGATAACATTCTGACACCCTGGAACATGGGAAAAGAACCACTTTCAAGCCACCGAATTCAAGAATTTTGCTCTTACCATCATTTTCATGGACATTCAACAAATAACTGCAGAAATATTAAAAGGATCGTTCTCAAGATAATAGATCAAGGAAAATTAAATCATTTTTAAAAAGGTCATCCTCAATCTCAACCCTTACCACCACCACCAGAAATTCGCAGAGTAAATGCAACAAAAGGAGGAGAAAATTTGTCATAGAAGTTGGAGCAAAGGCGAAGAATCTGTTTTGTAACTCTATTGTACATTCGTACAAAACAATTGAAGATTTTCACGACAATGTTCTAAGCAGAGTTTTCGCAAGAGATGCTAATGAAAGAGAGATAATGAATATTGCGAAAATCTCGCCGCTAAAATAATGGCAAAATTAAACTATCTCTTTTACCACAGAAGAAGTACCAGAGTCTGGCGAAATGCATGATAACCCATTAGTGAAGAGGCTGGAAATAAACCCAAAACAAAAAGAAGATGAAGAAGAGGATAATGAGGCTGAAGATACATGGGTGATCAATAGAGTCTTAATTGACACGGGAAGTTCTGTGGATATCTTATTCTATCATACTTATAAAACTATGGGAGGCAGAGACGAGGATCTAATACCTTCAACCTACAAAATTTATGGTTTTAATGGCACTGCCAATAAGCCTAAGGGGGATATCACAATGACAATTCCATTAAAAGGGATATCTTCCAAGATTCTATTATGTATTGTCGATGTAGAGTCGCCCTACAACGCTCTGATTGGCCGACCTTGGCTACATGGAATTTTAGGTATGACATCGACTTTCCTCCAGTGCATTAAATTTCCACATCCTAATGGTGTTGGAATAATAAAGGGAGATTGGATTGAAGGAAGGAAATGCTATGAGATTGATGTGGAATTTTGTGAAGAAAGAGCTGCCAAGAAGGAGAATTGGAACTATAACATCAAAGAAAGACAAAGAAGTGAGAGATTGATGGTTGATTCAGTAGAACTAAGAGAAGAGAGAATGCTGCGAAGTTAACGCCAGCTGAAAGTAGCAACTGATGAAAATGTCGCAGACGAAAAGACTGTAGCGAAAAGCAACAAAAGAACAGAGACAGAAAATAGTAAAGGTAAAAAGTTCAAACTGTGAAGTGAAAGAAATATTGCGAAAAAAGAAAAAAGATGTATAATTGATTTGTTGCAAAAATTTCAAAAATATATTTTTCTTAATGATGAAAACGAGATTGAGAAATTACAACAAAAATGAAATGCAAAAGAATAATCTTGACAATTTTCCAAAATTTCGCAAGAAATTATCACTTAAGATCCAGAATGGGACGAGCCTTTATGGCATACACCCTAATTCGCGAATAAAATTTCGCAAGAGGCAAATATAAGACCTAAAGTACGTCATAGAAGGGGATATCTATTACATGACTCAACGATAAGGTTACACCACTACTGGAACCTGAGTCATGGAGATTTGGGGTCAATGAAAGCCCATCCAGGAGAGACACCTTGGATTCTCAACTTGAGCATATGACTTGGGTTGGGCGACTAAGGTAATAAGAGTTCCCCTAATGGTTACAGAGTATCACCAAGGCGCTGAGGTACACGGTTGAGCCAAGAGTGCCCGGGGTGTATAAAACTACCATGGCCATTCTTGGAAAGTCTTGGCTATGATACACTCGGCCCGAAGAAAACCCCACTTAGGGTGCAGTCTCGTAACCATAAGCCATATAGGCAAAATGGAAAAGAGGTTGCAAACAAAACTTGTTGTTGTTAATAATGGATATGAGTAGCTAGTCTTGTATGGAAGAAGTACGTCTCCTTGAAAGGGAAACCAGGGGGAGATAAGGGCGGCACCCTGCATTAGGGAGCTGATAAGTGTCTTTAGATGCAAGTGTCATGAGGCTATATTTTCACAAGAATATTTAGACTTGTCATATTTGTGAAACATTCCTGAAAAGGAAATAATACAAAAGAGAAGATAAGACGAGATCAATGGGTCATTGCATGCAAGTGTAAAGACGTCATGCGATTTCGTCGCAAGACGAAAATGTCATGGGGCTTTAGTTCACAAGAAAATTTAGGCCTCTCATATTGTCGCAACAAAAATACAAAAGAACAAAAAGTTAAGGCAAGATCAATGGGTTTCTACATGAAAGTGTAGAGACGTCCTGCGATTTTATCGTAAAAGAAAAAAGATGGCAAAATAAGACCTTTACTTAGGAAGGAAAAATAAGACCACATCAGAATATAAGAAAGAATACAATTTTATAATTTATAATTGCGAGATTATACAGAGATAATTGTGATTTTATAGCAATTTATGATTGCGAGATTATGCAGAGATAATTGCGATTTTGTCGCAAATTATTTTATTAAACAGAGGCAGCTTGTTCAATCACTCATCTGAATACAAATAACAGAGACAACTATGGGAATGCATAGAATAAGTTAAGTGTTATTTGTTTTCACATGATAGATTTACGCATAAAAATATAATTGTATTTTGGATAATCATATTGCAAGAGAGGAAATTTTTCTAACACACGCAGGAAAGAACAAAAGAAATAGAGCTTGTATAGAAGACTGGAGAAATTCGCAGTGATAGATTACAAGTATATAAGAATGAAAGATCAAGAGCAGATATACAAGTTTTACAAAAAGTTGAACAAGAAAGCATAAGGAAGCGAAAACTATTTTTTGCTTGATTCTTCATTATCATCATCAAGTTCTTCATCAGAATTTTCTTCTCCATCTGATTCTTCATCAGACTTCTCCTCTTAATTTTCTTCAGACTTTGTCTCTTCATCAGCTTCACTATCAGAGATGACCAAATTAGGAACATTCTCTGGAACTTTGTCTAGGAGACAAGGATACTTGGAGTGAGGAATATTGTTGTCATCACAAATCCCTTTGATGGTGTCATTGCGGAAAGAAATTGCACCATTCCCAAAATTTGTAATAGTGATCTTCATTTGAGCCTTCAACCTTGAACTCTTATCATTGCGAGAAGATAAATCTTTTGCGAGTTTTGATTTTTCATTCTCAAGCTCTTCAATTCTTTTGCGATATCTCTCTTCAGCTTCTACGAAAATATAATAATAAGTCAACAATCTGATAAGTAGTTTATGGAAAAGCAAATAACTAAAGGAAGAAGAACGATTAACAACCTTCTCTGTTAGAAATCATATCTCTAATCAAGGCCGTTTGCTCATCTTGAAGACTGAAATCTACACCTAAGTTATTTCTGGTATTATCAAGAATCTTCGCAGCCCAAGCAAATTCATCATCATTACTAATGAGAAGGTGGGAGCGAACTTGGTTTTCCCTCTCAACAAGAGCATTATTCTCGCAAATAAGTCTATCTCTTTCAATTTGAACTTAAAGGAGAGTTTTATGGAATTCCGCTAAAGTTTGAGCACCTTGCCTAGATATACGATCTTTTTCGTCTATGAGATTACTATTCTTGGCTCTTAAACTATTGATTTCTTCTTTGGAGTTAAGATAGCAATGTTTAAACGTATTAGATGCACTCAAACTAGACCCGTGGTCAATTTATAAAAGACGAAGTTTGGATCTGAGGTCATTTATGGAAAGAGATTCAATCTTGTCATTTGAATAACTATCTAAGGAATTATTAAGGCGATCAAGAAGGGTATCCTCATCTATAGGTTCAAGAAAAGAACAGAGGAGTGTAGCCTCATCAGTAAGACCATAAATATCTGCAAAAATGGTTGCTTGAAAAAGCTAAAATAATAGGATAAAATAATTAAGAGAAAGAGGGAAAAATTCTTACCATAGAGATGATGGTTGACTTTTTCAAGATCAGATATCTTGTGTTTGTTGCTTGAAACATCAATTTATAACTGTTTATTCTTCTTGCGAAGCTCAGCAACTTCAGCTTCAAATTCTCCATTATTCTTACGAAGTTCAGAAGATTCAGATTTTAATTCTTCATTTTTATTGCGAAGATATGTATTCCTCTTTTTCAGAAGCTATACGTCTCTTCTCTAAATCTGAGGCAAAAACGAAAGAAGCCCTTCCAGCCTGTGAAGAAAAAGCAAAGGTTACCAAAATAAACATAGCTAAAACTTTAAGTATGGAGAGTAAGCGAAGAAATGAAAATATACCAGAGTGCTAAGTGAATTTAAGAGACTAGGAGTCACTGATCTCGAAACTCCACGAAGAGAATCATTATTAACCAGTATAGGAGCATCGCAGATTCTTGCGAGGATCTGGCACGTACCAGTAAAAGCATCATTCCCAATACCATGCATAGTGTTAGCAAAAATGCCGGACAGATGAGCCATGAAAGATTCAGATTGAGAAGATTCTTTCGCAGAAGAGATATCATCATCATTATTATTATTATTGTCACTGGAACTTTCGCTATCTTGAGGAATTGAGGGAGAAAGAGATTGAACTTTTCGTTTCTTTAAAGGAGTAGCAGCAGAATTCTCCTTGCGAGGAGAACCTTTGCCTTTACCTTTACCCTTGCTCTTCGCAATCTTGGAGGGTTCCTCTATCTCACCAATATCCTTCAAACACATATAAAGATAAGAAATAGAGGCAACAATATATTGTCAAAAATCTTAAAAGAATATTTCTTACTTCATCTGTGATTGATTGAAAAGCTGATAAAGTACTAGCTTTCCCAAACTTCTTGTAGCTTGCTTTCAGGCTCTCAATCTGGTAATTTCGCAATTACGCAAAAATATTGGAGTGATTAGCGAGAACATATGTAAGAGTATAAGAAAAATAATAATGATGATTCAAGCAAAAGGTGGAAATGTACCTCTGCATCCTTTTCGGGCCAGTTGAATACCCAAGGTCGGTACTCTGCGAGATTCGCAGGTAAGACATGAGAACCAGAAATATACGGACCCTCTAGAATTAAGGGGAAAACAAACCACTTGTTATCATTAGAATGACGCGGGGTAGAATTATCGCCAGGATGCCAGTCAATGTCTTGCATGAGTAATTTGTCATCAACAACATTATCTCTCTTGTATAAGCGAACACCCCAACAAGTACTGTCTCTCTTCATAGGAATTACTTCATAATTCGCAAAGAAGTTTTCCATAGTATATTTAGCAGGTATAATCGCAACTTCAGCGAATTCAGGATTCTTAACTTCAATGGGGTAAAGAGATTCCTTACCAGCACCGCGAGTGGCAAACTCGAGCATTAGACGAATACAGTCCTCACTCAATTGGTACACAGCTCGCGAGAACTTCACATGAGAAAGAATTTCATAAAACAAGGGGAGCTCAGGATCATAGAGGGGAATGGGAAGACCATCTTCAAGCTGACCTTGCGATACTATGATCTTTCCCTGATTGCAGGGATGATCAGAAAATAATTTGGCAGTAAGCTCAGATTTAGGGTTCTGACCGGGAATGCGAGATAGAGTAAAACCTCTGTTTTGAAGTTTCTTTTGAGCATTTTCAAAGGAAATCTCATTCTTACGACCGGATGGAGGAATTTTTTAGTATGATAATTGAGAAGAAAGTAAAAATTTGAAAAGATAAGAATTGAGAAAAGTTACAGTAGCAGGAGCGGAATTCACGGAAGAATAGTGAAGAAAGTTTGCAGAGAAAATAAGAAAGAAAGTGAAAAAGAAGAGTAGAGAAGAATGAAAATAGTATATATAGAGAGAAGAATACTCGAGAAGATAAACACATTTAATGCGAAGATTAGACGTGTACGGTTGAAATACATCGGTTGAAAAGGACGTGTCAGAAGCTGGATGGAAGAAGGGATACGTGTAGTAAATTTGGCGAAGAATGCAGAATCATGTCAGAATATAAGAATATGGAAAGATGGGAAGTTGCGGCATTTTGAAGAAATAAGATTCTCATGATCTTCTCCCTTTCGCAGAGAAGATATGAGAAGAGGAAAGATGTAGGATCAGAATATCGCAGGAGCAACAGCCTTGCGAAGTTAACAACAACACTCTTGCGAAATTCTCAACAACTCATTACAAATGTCGCAGAATGGTTAGGAAAGTGATGTAATAGATGACGGTAGTATAAACATGAAGAAAGTGTGATAATCTTGTGAACGAAAGAGGTTTGTGAATAAGTATCACTAACAAGCTTGCGAAATTACCGCAAGTCAAATCCGAAATTAAAGGACAGCTTAGCTGTCATCCACTATGTAACTACCCTATATAAAGATAACTAATAGACTCAGAAGAGGGGGAGATCAATTTGAGAGTGCTCAGAAAGTTTGAGGAGAGACAAAGTTTAAAGAGCGATTGTATTCTAGTTTTCTTCCATTTCTTGTAACATTTCTATGAATCAATTAATAAAAGTGTTGTTCTTAATATTTAAAAGATGTGCTGATTATTATGAATTCTTGTGAGGGGTGTAGTGTGGGATTTCATGCTACTACAACAAACATGCTTGAGATAGGAACGCACGCGAGTTCGACCGAGCAATGCTCTAACAATCTCCCCCTTTGTCAATTTTAGTGGCAAAACTATTAATACATATGGAATAAAAAAATTATATAAATAAACTTTGTAGATCATATTCCACATGTCTAATCTTCAACATTACTCGAAATCTTCGTCACTTCCAAGTAGTCCAGTGATCCCAAAGGTTGTAAGTTTAGCATCATCGTTGTTGAAAATCCGTAGCTATAACAATGAGAAAAGCAAAGGTTCTCAATCATTGTTATACAGTGTCATAGTATTATTACACAGCGTCAAAATCCAATCACATTACAACTTTAAAAACAATACTATGGTGATACTTCACTCCCCCTTAGTCAATACTCCATCTCACATGGAAACCACTCCCCCTTACATAATGATTCTAAAACCATATGTATTTGTAGTATGAACTACATATTAATTCTCCCCCTTTTTGTCAATAAAATTGGCAAAGTTACAAGAACGGGATCCTAATGAAATTTTCGTAAGAGACATTTCATGACCAAAGGTAAATGTATATCATCTTGTTTGGATGCAATCATAAAGCCGAAGCTAAATGCATTCATCAAGGAGTTCATAAAGATACAAGATAACCCCTCTAATATTCCACAGCCTCACTCCCCACAAAGATTTGGCAATTAAGCACAAGTTCAAAAGAACTCTCCCCTATAAAATGTCATTCCCAAGGGAACAACAAGAGCGACCTTAATTTCAAAGGAAAAGAAGGATTTCTTTAGACTCAACAAAACACATACAAGTATGAATTTGGAATCCAAACTATTCAATCATATTAACCAAAGCGGACCAAGATTAATTTGACTAAATATATGCTCGACACAAGTAAAACTTATGGAGACTTAAATCAATTAGATTAATCACAAGAAAAACTCATAAATAATCTATTTGTCAAGCACAACCAAACCAATTACAAGAGTAATCAATTTAATTGGCCACACTCGACATAAGAAATTCTATGGAGCAATGACTAAGTTAATCACGAATAACCAACCCAGTCAAAGAGATGCTCAAACATAAGAAAACTTATGGAGTGATAACTATATAACCACACAAGATGGTTAATTTAGTTCAATCATGTTCAACATAAAGTACCTTACGGAACTACAACTAAGCTAATCACAAGGAAATCAACTTTTGTTGTTTTAGTGCTCAACATAAGACACTTCATGGAACAACACAATATTTACACAAAAATTGTGGATCGGAGAATCGACCTTATACCGTGGAATAAGCAAGGATTCATTCTATGTTTCCATCACTATTTGCACAATGACACACAATAGACATAATCCTTGAATCACAAAAGATTTAAACCTATCTTACATCAATAATTGACAATATAAGCTTAACTTTTGTGTTTTTCCAAAAGTCTATTTATTCTTTTATCAATATTTGCATATCAATTCACGAACGACTTTTCATTTGACAAAATATGGGACAATCAAGTTCACAGACGTAAACACACATATCCCATCAAAATATTGCAACATATAAGATCAAAAAGATTAATACTGCAACCATCATCTTCCAAACAAATTTAGAATTTAACACAATAAATATAAAAACAAGAAGATGAAAACTTTTGGACATAGCTATGTGAAATCACAATAATGGCTATTCCAAAGCACTAGTTATTCTTCTAAATAAAAGAGAAAAAATAGAAGATTTACTAGGCAATAAGAAATCATAGTTCATTAAGAACCTCGTATCTTTCAATGAAGCCATCAAAGAATATATCGCTGATTTCCTTTATTCTCTTGACAGTAGACACACCATGTTCGTGAGTTAGAACACTAACTTTGCGATCAACCACCCGAGCAAGTTGTCTAGCTTTGGCATAGTCCACGATAAGATTATTTTGATTCCGAATTAGAATGTTCTGATTAGCAAGAATTTTGGCCTGACCATTTAGAAGTTGGTTTATTTGCAATCTCGACCCTTGAATCGTTCTGAAAACAAGTTAAATCCTTGACAGAATCATCAATCCAGGAGTTGTGATCCTTTCTTTCAAGCATCTTCTTTAGAATCAGCTCCTGAATTGACTTATGTTCCTCATTATCTTCCTCCATATCAAAACGCACAATCTCTTGAGATTTTGCAGAATTCTCCATAGAGTGCTAGGGAAGGGAGAACATAATATAAAACAAGTATATATACATTCATCAACGAGAGTATAAAACTCTTGATTTGAAAACCCTAGATACTCACAAGAGGAGGACGCGGACATTTGTGGACTACCTACAAGAAAACAAGGAAACAAATACCTGGAATCAGGTAGTTGAGTGGAAGTTAATTCCACTATAATTATCGGGAAAGGAGTTGTATATATCATCTGAATATTTGATCTCTGTTTTCTTCGCCTTTCTTCGGTTGATTTTCATCCCTGAAGGATAAAACATGGCATACTTAACAAAACCATCAGATTGCTTTCTCTGAGGACTAAGTCTGGGACCTCTTGCAATTGGTTCAAGAGGATCAGAATAGATAGGCATCCATTTTCTAAACTTAGATTTACCAGAAACATTCTTATAAGTACAGGGAATGCTTTCCTTAGCAACACAAGAACTTATGCCAGAATGCATTTGAGCCCTATGATGATTTCTAGAATGAAGATCATTCTTATAAGGTTTATGGTTTTCTGTGGGCATGCGAATCACTGCAGTAGTCGTCCAACTGTTTGTTCCTTTGACAGTGAAGAGAAGCAAATTATGAAGCTTAGAAAATTTTTTCCTTCTTGCAAAATAATGGATAACATAGTGATTCTTTTTTCCACAAAAAGTACAGGTTGGTGGAGAAGAAGCAATAATAGGCACCTGTCCTAACTTCATAGCCATATGAGAAGACTGCAGTTATGTAAACCTTTCTTGACACAATCTTCTTGTGGAGAACATTTCTTCATGTGTTGTACAGAAGATTTTATACTTAAGACAGAGTTTTCCTTTACCAAGGATTTATACTATTCATGGGCTAGAGTAAGAGATGCACTTAGTTTCTCTTTTTCATCACGAAGTCTATTGAGATATGATGAATGAGTCTCGAGCAAACATTTTTTTCATATTGTGTTTTCCTTAACAACCTCCTCAAGAACACTAATTTTTCACGTTGTAGAGTAGTTTCTTGTAGAAGTTTCTCAATATTCTTAGAGAATGACACAACAATGTTATAGAGATCACGGTCTCGATCAAGATACTTTTCAAATTCATCAATAAGCTGATCATGATCATTAAAATCAATAGTCTCAACTGTATTTTTTGAAATTTTGGGGATCTCCTTTTCAGCTTTTGCCAGAGTGTCACATGCCTCATGAGAGGAAGAAATGTCATTATCAAATTGAACATTCTTTCCACCTCGGGATTCGAAATAATCTATTAAGGAACAATCCTTTGAGGTATTTCCAATACACTTGGCAAAATCAAAAGCTTTAGGAGACATTTTGGTATTGTTGATGGTGGATGTTAGTTCAGGGCTAAAGTTGTAAAACTAATATTTGTGTGACCATCCTGCATAGGATGAGATTATTTTATAAGTGATGAATACTTCTTTATTTCATTAATTCACCTAGAATGGAGCATGTAGCAACCATCCCCCGAATATTCTGTGAATTTTAGAATTATTGATTAATGCATTAAACGCCTTGTATTTCCTGTGTTGTTCCTAGTAGAACTCTCGTTGTTGGTGCGGCATGATGACTGATTGTTACTCGCAGCAGAGTAGCATGAATATCCAAGTACCAACAATGAGGCATGCACGAAATGCCCTTACATGCTATAAACTCTCGGTGTGTTATACTAGCCTGATTGAGCATCTAGACTGTCCACAACAGTCTAGAAACGATCACGATCATCCAACTTCACCGGCATGATTGGATGGTCCAGATCGAATCCAATACCCCCAAGCAGGTATTGGAACATTCACTGCCGACCCAATGCGGGCCCCGCATGGTCGGCCTCCCCGAAAGGGGTGGCATAGATTGCCAAACCGTCCAAACCAAGTAGAATGGACAAAAAACCCTAAATTAGGGTTTTCGGCACATTACATGTGTCGCAAAACGATCTCAACCATCCATCCTCGCAGGCATAAATGGAGGGTGTAGATGTCGATTCAAATGGCCCAGAGCATGTCAACATAATCACCGTGGGCCTGCATACACACATGAACGATCGGTCAAGACCAACTATGTTTGGTCATCACAATTCGTGCGCCAAAACAAGACATGACACACGGCCGGCCAAAACCCTAATTGGGATTTGCGACATCATCCATGTGTTTCAAACCGATCACGGCCATCCAACTTCGCAGGCATGGTTGGATGACTTAGATTATGACCAGGGCCATGGATAAAGCATACATATGCTCAATGTCATCCCAAGATGCCTCTTGAGCAATCGACCTCCCCAAAGGAGGCATATAACCACCAAAATTGTTTGGTCGAAGTAGGCCGGTCCGAAACCCTAAATAGGGTTTATGGCGCTACACATGTGTCGAAAAATCATCTCGAGCATTCATCGGCAAAGATGAAACTTAAGGGGAGGCAGAGCATGCTAGCATGACCGTCGTGGGGCCGGCTTCATGACCGACCGATCGGCCAAAGCCGACCTCGGTCAGGCGCCTCGGTCTGTGCACCCAAAAGTGATGTATCACGTTGCTTGATAAATCCTTTGCGACATAGGATTTCTGTTGAAATCTAATCTCGACCACTCGTCTTTGCCGGCAAAATTGAGTGGTATAGATCGGATCTTTGCGAGTCAAGCAAGCATGGGTGTAAACACCAGCGCGCCACCTCCTTGCAAGACCAATCGGTCCTTCCAGAAACGCTCCCTTAGCTTGAATTCGTTCGAGTTGAAAGTGGAAGCTTGCATACCTCCCAAACCCTAATCCAACTGTCGCAGATTAGGGTCGCAAGCCATCTCATCCGTCCAACTTTGCTAGCTTGGAAGGGTAGCCTAGAATGGGAATTAGGCGACAAGTGAGGTATCACCATGATCACTGTCCGCCACTCTTCCACATAATGTGATCGGCTTAGGCATGGCTCGCCCATGCATCCTCCAAACGGTCACTCGAAGCAGGCAAGGCACGATGCTCAACATCGATGCTTCATATATGTTGAATACATTCGATGCATAACATGCATAGAATACACACAATACTTTACAAGTATCGACTTCCTAAATAATTTAGTTATTTAACTAGCATTACATGCTACTTTCTGTGGGTCCCACGATCCAACACTCGAGATATCAATCGTGTCACAAACTGGGGGATACATGCTAGGGTATTGGTCTGGAGGTTTGCAGCATGCAGTGTGCAACGCGCCATCACAAGAACTTGTCAGGAAGACATGGACGGTTAGTGATGATGGGAGAAGTGGGCAAGACTGATCGTGTGACACTAACAAACAACTCCACAACTCCATCACTCTACTTCCTCCACTTCCCACGAGAGACGTGAATAAGGCTCAAGTGACTTGTATAAATAGGTTCTCCACCCTATTTCTACAACAGAAGAGAGAACACAACACATAAACCAAGTGTTAATACAACACGTATTCAAACACCCAGAGCCTGCTTGCATTAATCGTAAGCATGTTCACCTTTCTGTTACAAGTCATAAACAAGCCTATACCTTCACAATCTCAACACCTTCTTCGCTTCCCTCCCTAAGATCAACCCCATCTCCTTCACTTTGTGACCGAAACAGGTCTAGAACGGTCATTTCTTTGTTTAGGCCAGAATTGTATAGATTGTTCTCTCGAATCAAAAGCACTCATCACGCAGTGCATTTGTTTAGGGTTTAGATTCACTTCTCATCCACATACCCCAAATTACCAAAACCAGCAGAAGTTGTTTTCACCCATAAACAATTGGCGACCACAGTGAGAGATTAATCTCTCGGTTGCAATATCAATTTCCAAATTCTCAATTTCATCTTTCAATACCCGATTCGATTTTCTCAAATTTAAGGGGATAGATCTTAGAGCCATTTCAATCATTAACATGTTCATTTCTTTCAATCGAAGAGTCTTACGATGTATTCTCTTCAGCCGATTTATCCGGGGGCCGAGAGTGATCCAAACCTCATGGAGAATATATCCAGAATGCTAGAAGATGTCCTAGAAAATCAAGTTGGTATCGCTAGAATACAGAGTGAGACGTTCCGTATTCTGAATAATATAATAGTTCAATTGCGAGAAGGTTCTGCAGGTGCCTACCCGGAGAGTATCAAGAACGACGTCACAGTCGAATCTCTAGAAATCGTGTTTATACCAATCAGGACGTGGAAGGAACACGTGGCCACACCACGAGGCCAGGGGGATACGAACAACATAATACAGCTAACAAAGGATGCTCAAAGCAACTTTACAGGGGAAGTAACGTGTCAGGAATGCCGCAGCCTTTATCAGACAAAAGAAAGGGGCCAGCCTATGAAACCCTGCTGGAAGATTTATATCTCAAGACCCTTGCGGAAGTACAGAAAACTGCTCAATATTCCGCCACTTTTCAACTAAGCGAAGAACTACCTGAAAAGGGAGAAATCAGCCAAGAGTCACATGGTTGGGGATACCTGACTCAACCATCTGACGATGACGCTCTCGTTGACACGAGACATTTGAAAGCAGCAGCGCCTCAGCAGAGGCGGCCACTCAAGCGGACCGCGCATACGTTGGCACATGTCCCAACTCCAAAACGTTCTTCATATAAAAGTCATCCAGAGATATCACAGCAGCGTCCGTCAAAGCAAGGAAAATATGGATCAACATACCCGCACTTCCCGTTTTCCATGAATGAGGTCTTGAAATTATTGGAGATGTGGGTACAAGACAGAAAAGTCCAACTGCCTCAGGTATGGCAACAACCAACTGATCAGGAAGTGATAGATCCGAGATATTGTCACTATCATCGTTTTCTTCACCATCCCACCAGTGAATGCAATTCCCTGAAGCGCATTTTCCAAGAGAAGCTTGGTTCCGAAGATTTTCCGCAGTCTCCAAAGATTAATTCATGCAATTTCTCGAAGTAAGAACTAGGGGAGATCTAAATCCATACCGATGGAACTCCAAAAGCAAGTAAGTTTTATCACGCAATTTTTACAAGAAGGTTTTAGAGTTTATTGGAGACTTTGCATCCCGCATGAGAAGGATTCAATGAGCAGATGCTATGTTTGTTTCCCTTCGTGCTAGCACGATATTTACAAATTCATATAAATATTGTTATCTTAGCCACATTACTCATAACCAGAATGCAAATTTCATTCAGAATAATCTCTCTCAAAAAATAATTCACAAAAACTATCTCAAAACGATTCAATCCAAAATTCAATTACCTACTAGTTCAATACCTAAAATCAAATTGTGAAAGGAAACCCTCACATCACTCAAAACCCCTAAAAACAAAAGGGAAAAAGATAGTAGACGACATAAATAGTTCAAAGGAAGTCCTTTAGCAATAGCTCGTCCTCCTGTGCAAGAGCGGCTTTTATCTTCTGGAGAACAGCCTGTTCCAGCTTTAACTCATGAGACAACCTTTCAATCTTCTCTTCCTGGCAAGAGATGCTGTCTGCAGAAGGGACTTCACGTGTTTTAGCTTGCAGCTTCTGGATTTTAGCGAGTCTTTCACAGAACCAGGAGGCATTAAACTCATACTTCACGAACACGTCTCGGTAGAACTCCCAGTTTTCGATTACTTCTTTAGAACGGTACGCCCAGTCACGATGCTCATGTCATGGATAGAAGATAAAGCTTCTTCGACACGTTTAACTAGTACAAGGTGACTTGTAAGCTTCTTGGTAGTGGCGATGTGACCATACTTCTTCTATATTTTGGTATATAATTCTTCATACTTAGCTGGCACGCTAAACCCCCCAACCAGCACATGATCTCCGAAAGGAACGTCAAAAGAAGGCTCAAAGATGACACCAACACTGGAGTGCACAACCAACGTGTTAGAAGTCACGAGAAGCTCTTTAGAAGGGGTAGCGTCTACAACCATCACGGATGTGGTGTTCCAGAAGCTTCTACATCGTCATTCCTCCTAATCTCGAGGTTGGCATCTTTCATAGTCTCGCCTCCTGGCTCGCCATATTGATCAGGCTCCTAATTACGCGCAGAAATGCTTCCTTCATCATGGATTGAACCTCCATCATCGTCGTTGTCTTCTACAAAGGGTTAAGTATCACCGAACTTCTCAGTATGAGGATCAGTACCTCCAGACTTCTCACTATGGTTACGTGCCAGCCTTGCGAAAGCATTTTCTTTTGGAATTCCCTGATCACAAACAAGACTCATCGTTGGTGGAAGTTACTTAAGAAAAACGAAATCAAAAGATCGAAGATGTTTAAAATACCTGCATATTAGAGGAATTGAGGATCACGGGGCCGCATGCTTGCTTCTTGGCCTGGGGACTGCAGTTATCAGTAGCATTAGCTCTGGATCGTTTACCCGGAAGTGGCTTCAACCACTTGTACTACTTCAAGATCTCAGGAGACGGCATGTCACGAGGAGCTGTCTCAACTTCTTCCTAGAATGTCTGGAAAGCTAATAACTGCTTTCTCCAAAATTCCTTGTAATTATCAGTTGCCATCGGCTTTCTTCCAATGGAAAAAATGGAAGGCTCTGCTCTGGTGTGAAGATGTCAGCATTGAGAATGGACGGGACGAGTTCTGGCAAAGGCATTCGCGGATGATGGAAGGGAACACCCTAGTCGAATCCCATTTGGCGAGCGGCTCTGTCGATATTGTAAGAAACCGCAGAGAGGAGCTCATCAAAGAAAGTTGGAATATATCCTGGTATACAACTTCGAAGGTAGATGGCTTCTCCATGACTCATGTTTCTTCCCTCAGTGTGCAACACAATGTCAGAAGCAATGGTGGAAGTTTCCGGTTGAATCACTGAAGAATGGACCGCCCCCCATGGGCGGAAGTCTATGGCATACACGTTATCGATAAAACCAACAAGTCTTAACCCGGGTTTTGGACGCCTGTTTTTCCAATGAAGTATCCTTGAACCACCATACAAACCGGGGAGCGGAGTTGCAGGGACAGGAGCATAACCTTTGAAATGTTCCCACAAGCACGCTTGGAGGAAAGCGATGTGGATATGCATTTCTACATTTTTATATCCGTTGGAAGCATACATGTCTACCGCCAAAGCATCCAGTTGAGAGTACAGTGATCCAAGGAACAAAGCGCCCAAAGGAAGAACCACACCTTTTGCCAATTTTATGGCAAACATGACGAGGTCATGTCTTATAGTCTTCTTCCCAGAACCATCATCGAAGATGTCCCGAGATAACCACAAGGACAGAAACGCAACCACGCTAAGTTCATCATCCAGTTTTTGACCTGGCTTCGGTTTCGCAGGAGTCCACTCAGACACCCACTAAGTATAGAAGAATCTTACATCGCTTTTCTATTGGTCATTGTGACGGACCCGAAAATATGGACTTCCAACGAACCGGGTTTCAGCCCGCTTGGCAAGCTCCGACTCTCTGATACGCCGCTCAAGTAAAAATTTTGTTCACTAATAATCCTACACATTGTAAAAATCTCATTAGTATCAAACCCAGAATTCTATGAGCACATGTCCCATACCATAATACTCATAAAATTCGACAAGGGTTCCAATTTCAAACAAACAAGAGTCGGCCAGTTGCCGAAATAACATATGGCCAATTGCCAAACTCAAAGACGGACAGTTGCCAAAATTAACACGGGCCAATTGCCCAAAATAACAGACGATCAATTGCCAAATAACACGGGCCAATTTCCCAAAATAACAAACGACCAGTTGCCAAATAACATGTGCCAATTGCCCCAAAATGAGAGATGGCCAGTTGCCAACTCTAATAATTTACATGGCCAGTTGCCTAACATGAGAGATGGTAAAAAAAAAAAAACATCTCACTAGGTAGTATGAACAGCTAATACTGCAACTACCTCTTAGCAACGATATATTATACCAAAGTTGCAATCATCTCTGAACAGGTGGTGCGAACTGCGAACCAGCAACCAACCCTTTTTGGATGATATGAACAACCTTGGATTTGTGCTGAACCGTATAGCGGCTGCCTACGTACCCTCTCCGTTGCTCGAAGGGATCAAGCATGACTGTAGTTCGTCAATTACAAAAATTGTATGAACCAACTTGTCATGGCAGCAACAATCTCTTAGATAGACAATAAGCACTGCTTACTGTAGTAGTAATTATCTCTAGCATTAGAAAATATGAATTGCAAAGCAAAACTATACCTAACACAACACATCACCAAAAATTACCTAGCGCTTATACCCAAATAATGGCAAGACGTTAACATCCATGATTGTACCTGTACCTGCCATTCAAAATCAACGGTCGGCTAGAACTGTGTTGTATGTCTAAACCACGCCATACTTATTCCTTGAATACGAAAATAAACCAAAGTGTGGATATGTATATACTCAGAAGATATAATACAGATCCAACCGACATAAAAATGATTTAATAACATTAGTAATGCATAATTGACCAAGGAGTATGTAAGCATACACACATAAGCAACATGGCCAACAACATAGGTATTAGCTCATCCATACGCCCTACTACTAAGGTATCTGCATTCGATAAAAGAAACAGCCATTTGACTCACGAGTAAGGTTATACTAGCCCTGTCCACATAACTGCTAGTATAACTCTGGCAAAATCACCTTAAACACTTCACGACTACTATGATCAAAGCTATCACGATTTGAATAATTATACGTTATAGTCAGCATTAAGCGGTGATATTACTCCATGTAATTCAATAAGATGTGAAAGTTCACATCAAGTACACAAGTACTGGTCTACATTAGAAAGTAGAAAGTTCACATCAAGTACACAAGTACTGCAGGTCTACATTAGAAAGTACTCGTATATCCTATATCAGTAGCTAGCATGAGGCAAAGCAATATTAACAGTATAATTCTCAAAATCAAGATAGTGGCAGTTTTCTTCATATCATTTTAGTGGTTATACTTACAACATATCCACAATCAATACATGATTTGTCCCTATAAGGTTCACAACTACTCTGCGGTTGAGAGAAACCTGATCACAATTATCATGAAATATTCGTACTTCTACGACCTCTAACAATAGTATAAGGTATCACCAAGGCATCACCGGTCACCAAGCAATATGAATCTATAACCACAAGGAACTGATCTCCATAGATTTTAGATGTCATGTTTCATAAAATATTACTTTAACATTCAATTCACTAGCAAGAAAACACCTTCCATGTCTATTTGACTGCCAAACATGCCATGATAAGCAAGAGAATAATGAGTGAAATATAGTAAATAATACACCCTAAGGAATATATCTTACACACACTTGTATTCTTGTAATGTCAGTCATCTATACATATGGTTTCATATCACCAAAACCATGGGTTCCACAAGCATGTCAATTAATCAATATACACACAATTATCCAATGTCAATAACCACCAATCACTACCTCTAAATAACTTAAACAAGTCCACCCCAACCATTCATCTCCATAATTACGATCAATACAAATATGTACGTACACATATAAACTAGCTATGGCATAACCAACTTCCCATGGCTATACAAAATTTCTGTTTTCGAACTGCAGTCACGCTTTCCCCAAGATCTTCAGTAGTAAACAAAATCTGATTGTCCTGAAATTTCTAAAATATCTTTATGACTCAATTTTACACAACATATCCAAAATTCATGAAATTCTAATGGTTCATTAAGGAGATAAATACATCACAAGCTGACTACTTTCAGAATAATTATGCATAATTCAGTCCTGGTTATCCCACTCTTTGGAGGACTTACACTAACCAGAATCACTTGAAAATTTTACAGAAAGTTAACTCCAAAGAACTGAATAACATACTAAAAATTAAACTTCATCTGATATACGGATAATGAGAAACACTAAGATAAATTGGATGTTCAGAATTTAAACTCTGCAGAATGCAGTCATAGATTATGAAATCTTTACCGTAGCAAACGGGACCTGATCTTCATGAAATTATTATGGTATTATTATGACCTAATAAACCACAACATACTAAAGTTTCATAATATTCCAACGGTTTAATTTCAAGATATCACTAAAACTAGAACAAAGATTTTAGGTTCACAAAGTGGAAATACAATTAAATCATGAAGTTTCTTACCAATAGATTGTAAAAGACAAATTATGTAAGAGATTACAGTACCCAATTCATATATTTGCAGAACACATGATTTTTATTGAAACCCCAAACTTACATGAAGAACCCTAATTTAAAATTACTTGAATCAAGACACTTACACATGAAATTGATGTTTCTAACAATATACCCAAAGTTCTAGATCAAGTAAAACACCAAAATCAGTATTCAATTTCTTCAAAACAGTGAAGAACATCATTTGGATGAAAATTAACTTGACACAATCAAGAGAATATGATCTCTACCTTTAATTCCGCTCCAACAACAAATCCAAGAACCAAATTGAGATGAATTTCGAACATAACTTCTTTATTTTCATGAACTAAATTTCTAATGTTCTTCCTTCAGGGTTTTCATAAGAAAAGAGGGGAAGAAAATGATGAAAAGAATGAGGTCTCCCCCGTCATAAAACAAAGTTTTCCTCTTTTAATTGTTGGGTGGAAATTAACTAAAATGACCCTTTCACATGTTTGCCATGTGTTCAACTGCATGTGCTTCTATTATAGCACCCAAGAATCTTTATTAAGGCAGACTTATATCTAGGAACAACTTCTATTACTAAAGGCAACCTGAAAATGCTATATTAGAGTGTAATTTTTTTTTTTTTTTTTTTTTAGCACTTGAAATTCGAAATTTGGATTAATGGATTTTGATTCAACCCGAGAAAAAGGTACAGAATGTGACAGTCATACTCTCTAGACTTTTTAAGTATAGCCTTGAGGGTTACCTTCTCTTCGTCAGATAACATATAGTGGAAGTTCCCAGCAATCGGAAGATTCATCAGCACAGCTACACTTTCCAGGGTAATAGTCATTTCTCCCCATCTACAAATGGCCGTGTGTGTGGAAGAACGCCATCGCGAAATGAAAGTAATCAAACCCGCAGTATCTTTCTTAATGTGAAGAGAAGCAGACGCCATAACATCTTCAATGATCTGTGCCTTGGTCAAGTTGTCCTTGATAGTATCATTGCTCAGCATACGTCTTATCCATCCCTCATAAGAGCTCAGTGGAGTGTGGCAAACCTTGAAGTTAATGGGAGAAGGCGGATATTCATTTTTTCGAAGACATAATCTCATTACGAATGCTGGAGAAGATGACGCAACAGTCTCTTCACCATCTGAGTTTGAAAGCAGTACTATCTTGTGGTTCGGATGTTTTCTTACGCCTGGGAAGGGAACGGTGAATAGTTCATCATCTATATTCGGCATGTCTCTGGAGTTATCAACACCTCCCGATTTTGCAACAGTGACATCATCAGGTGACATCCTAACAAGAGTCTCTTTATTCATCTCCAAACAACTACAATGAAGTGCAGAAGAAAAGAGTCATTACTTCGTGTTAAGGGAGAAGCAAGCACGTAGCGTGTCCACGTACGATCAGGCAAGGTGGAGCCCACATTCAATCGGGAGTGTACGGCGGGTACCATATTTATTTAAGGTTGCATGCACGGTTTTGTTTATGGGCGGAAGATCAAACGAGTTCGTTCATGGGTTTTCAAACTATAACCTAAGGCTCCAGGTTTTACATGCAACAACGGAAAAGGAGTCATTACTTTATACTGAAAGAGAAATCATGCAATACGGTGGTCAATGGTCAGAGTCAATATGCAAGCGTACATGGTAGAGCCCATATTTGAAAGTCCACTTACTATGGAGAAAGCACGCACAGTGGGGCCCACGATTAGGGTTTGCATGCAAACCGTGCATGGAGAAAGCGGTATGTTTTCATAGGAGGATGAACAAATCAAATTGTTCGTGAGAAATATCTACAAGGCCTAAGACGGACTTTCATCATAACCTAAGCCTAAGTGCCCACATGTCATGACTTTTTTTTTCACTAAGAAATCCTAGCAATATCAACCACTTTGCTATTTCGTTAGTGGAACTAATCATGTTATGGCTTGCAAAGAAATTTCGTCTACAATAAGATGATTTCTTAAGAATAATGGTTTACCTAAAACTAGGGTTTACGTTCAAAAAAAAAGAGCATCGAGGAGATCGTGAAGCACTCACCTTGTCGCGGGCAAGAGAATAACGTCAGAACAGTAGTGGCAAACGTCAGCAGCAACGACAAGCGTCAGCAGCAGCAGCGATCAATGGCAGCGCCAGCAAACGTCAGCAGCAATGGCGGTGAGCGTCAGCAGCGGCAGTGGAGCGAACAACAACAAGGCTCAGCAGTCCGTCAAAGTGCTCGAACACGAAAAAAAAAGGGGAAGAGAGAGGAAGAGGAAGTAGGAGAAAATACAAGGCTTAACACCCTTTTATACATGAGCAATTGGAGAATCCTGATGGAAGAAGGATTCCCTTTTTGGCTCAAACAACTAAAGGAGGAAACCGGTCCCGCCAAGGCCCGTGAACGCACCCAACTTGTTCACATGGATGATTTCCCAACGTGACCGGTCCGAGTCCCTCCAGGTAAACTTCCTTTATCTCGCCCTTTTTTTGTTTCATGCGTCACCATCTCATGCCTACCCCACAACAGTGTAACCATCATGTGCTAGGAAGGGGACTTAATGTTGATGGTGGATTTTAGTTCAGGGCTAAAGTTGTAAAACCAATATTTGTGTGACCATCCTGCAGAGGATGAGATTATTTTATAAGTGATGAATACTTCTTCACTTCATTAATTCACCTAGAATGGAGCATGTAGAAACCATCCCCCAAATATTCTGTGAATTTTAGCATTATTGATTAATGCATTAAACACCTTGTATTTCCTGTGTTGTTCCTAGTAGAACTCTCGTTGTTGGTGCGGCATGATGACTGATTTTTACTCGCAGCAGAGTAGCATGAATATCCAAGTACCAACAATGAGGTATGCACGAAATGCCCGTACAGGCTATAAACTCTTTGTGTGTTATACTATACCAATTGAGCGTCTAGACTGTCCACAACAGTCTAGAAACGATCACGATCATCCAACTTCACCGGCATGATTGGATGGTCCAAATCGAATCCAATACCCCCAAGCAGGTATTGGAACATTCACTGCCGACCCAATGCGGCCTCCGCATGGTCGGCCTCCCCAAAAGGAGTGGCATAGATTTCCTAACCGTCCAAACCAAGTAGAATGTACAAAAAACCCTAAATTAGGGTTTGCGGCACATTACATGTGTCGCAAAACGATCTCAACCATCCATCCTCGCAGGCATAGATGGAGGGTGTAGATGTAGATTCAAAGGACCCAGAGCATGTCAACACAATCACCGTGGGCCCGCCTACACACATGAATGATCGGTCAAGACCAACTATGTTTGGTCATCACAATTTGTGCGCCCAAAAAAGACATGACACACGGACGGCCAAAATCCTAATTGGGATTTGCGACATCATCCATGTGTTTCAAAACGATCACGGCCATCCAACTTCGCAGGCATGGTTGGATGGATTAGATTACGACCAGGGCCATGGAGCAAGCATACATATGCTCACCGTCAGCCCAGTGTTTCAAAACGATCACGGCCATCCAACTTCGCAGGCATGGTTGGATGGCTTAGATTACGACCAGGGCCATGGAGCAAGCATACATATGCTCACCGTCATCCCAAGATGCCTCTTGAGAAATCGACCTCCCTAAAGGAGGCGTACAACCACCAAAACCGTTTGGTCGAAGTAGGCCGGTCTAAAACCCTAAATAGGGTTTACGGCGCTACACATGTGTCGAAAAATAATCTCGAGCGTTCATCTTTGCAGGCTTGAATGGAGGGCAAATATGAAACTTCAGGGGAGGCCGAGCATGCTAGCATGACCGCCATGGGCCCGACTTCAAGACCGACCGATCGGCCAAAGCCGGCCTTGGTCAGGCACCTCGGTCTGCGCGCCCAAAAGTGATGTGTCGTGATGCTTGATAAATCCTTTGCGACATAGGATTTCTATTGAAATCTAATCTCGACCACTCGTCTTTGCTGGAAAAATTGAGTGGTATAGATCGGATCTTTGCGAGTCAAGCAAGCATGGGTGTAAATACCAGCGCGCCACCTCCTTGCAATACCAATCGATCCTTTCAGAAACGCTTCCTTAGCTTGAATTCGTTCGAGTTGAAAGTGGCAGCTTGCATACCTCCCAAACCCTAATCCAACGGTCGCAGATTAGGGTCGCAAGCCATCTCATCCGTCCAAATTCGCTAGCTTGGACGGGTATCCTAGAATGGGAATTAGGAGACAAGTGAGGTATCATAATGATCACTATCCGCCACTCTTCCACATAGCTAAGGCATGGCTCGCCCATGCAGTCTCCAAACGGTCACTCGAAGCAGGAAAAGCATCGATGTTGGCACGATGCTCAATATCGATGCTTCATATATGTTGAATACATTCGATGCATAACATGCATAGAATACACACGATACTTTGCAAGTATTGACTTCCTAAATAACTTAGTTATTTAACTAGCATTACATGCTACTTTCTGTGGGTCCCTGTTCGGTTGTCGGCCGACACAAATATAATTTCACTTTCTTACTTCACTAAAATAAATGTAGTACATGATAAGAAAGAGTTTGTATCCACGGAGAGGCTTTCGTTGTCAATATGTTTCGGTTTCCTAAAATAACAATTGGGGGGTTTTCTGATTTTTAATAAAAGCAAACTAAAATAAAAGCAAATAAAGAAATAAGCAAATTAAATCAAACAATAAAAGATATTGGTTAAGGATTCATCTTCATTCACAAACATGCTTTTAACAATAGGTAGAATTGATATTTAATCTCTCATTTTATTAAAAGTCCTAGAATACCTTGATCGCAAGAATATCCCGCTAATTCCCTCTTGTCATCAACAAACACATTAAAAGATGCGAATGTGAATTCTACCTAGAAAGCAACCTAAAGTGTAAAAGCACAATTAAGTTTAACTTCCTAAGAGCACTAAGTTCTATGGAATAAGACTAATCAATGCAAACGAACGTGTAAAAGCATTAATCCGTTTTAACAAAGGTTATGATCCACTTGTGACTACTAGGATGTATCACTACAATCAATATTCATAACTATGCTACTTGCAATCAGAAATTATCACTTTTGCGTATAATAACCCTAATCTAGCAATAGATATGAAAACAAACTCAACCGATTCGCGACTCGACTTAACAAGCTTTCAAATCATATAACAATATATATAGTGAATCTTAAGCAATAAAGCATGGAGACAAAACTAATTTATTGAACAAAACTCATGCTTGGAAATCCAATTTATTCCTTAACCAAAAGAGAATTATCTAATCATATCAATGGAGTTCATAAACAAGAAGAAGCAATAAAACTATCATGTTGTCAAAACCCCAGGCAAAAGTCGAAGATATCCCCATTAGATGATAGAATAGACCCTTTATATAGCTTTTTTTCTCTAATCTCGGCTATCTCCTGTCTAGCCCATAAATTTGATTCTGCCTCAGAACATAGCCCACAAGCCAAGCCCAGTCAAAACAAATTTTAAATCCAAGTCCATCTGAGTTAAACCGAGTCGAGCGATTCGGATCGGATCACCGAGTTAACTCGTTCTGGTGTAAACCCAGCAGCATTGTATATCCGGCCATTCTATGAGTCCTTCCCTGTCAATTGCAACCAACCACTGTGGCTTTGTACCCATTTATAATCCACCACTGATCAAATACGAACTCCAAGCTTCCTGTAATCATACATTCATTAAACTCCAGTTATTGCAACTCTGTGTATCAATTCCATTACCAGCTTGCATCTCTTTACAGTCTCTGCAATTCCGTAGTAACATCAGAATCTTCAGTTTCAAGTTCACACTCCCAATTCACCTGTGAATCTCTCTTCTATACCACCAGCACTTCCATTGTTCAACACCAGTAATACCCTATAACTCATCTCCCAGCTTCACCAAACTCCCTGCAATGTCCTTGGCTACAAACACCACCACTTCTACCAATTCCACTCTACCCATAACTCTTCTTGTGAACCATCAGTTCCGTTGACACCGCCACACTCCCTGCAGTTAACCTGCAATCAAAGTTACAGTTTCATACCTTCTGTAGCTTTATAATCCACTGCGGCAGCACCACCAACTCCATATGAACCATTACCAGCTTCCCAAACCTGCAAGCACATCAGCAACTTAACCAACTTCATCAGTGCACCACAATCCTGCATTGCAACTACACCAATATCCTCTTGAATCCCAACCAGCACCATCTCAGCTTCACAGCTTAATTGCACCTGCAATTACAACTCATAACCACCATCCACTTCCAGTGTTCATGCAGCTGCAACCAAATTGCACCATCCGTAGCTTTATCAACCAGCTCAAACCATTCAGTCACTACAATAACACCTCTATCTATTCAGTAACACACACAGCACCATTACGCCCCAGTCACTGCACACAGCACCGCCACGGCTACATACTCGTTGCATAGCCCCAAATTCATGTCACCAGCTCAACTCTGCTACTCATCTCAGTTCATGACTGCTCTGACTATCCCAAGCCTTCACTGCCATTACAACCATCTCTGCTGCAAAGTAATAGCACCAACTACCATGTTAATTCCAGCTGCATCTCCAACCCTGTAATGTCTCCAAGAGTATCACAACCGAATTCCTTCTCAGATTCACCAGATTCCACCATCGAAACCAATCATCCAGCAAACCCTATATAGCACTGATGCAAGTATACCCATAGACCCTAACTTCTTAACCACCATTGCCACAAACCATTCAATCACAAAGAACCCATTTTAACTTCCAACTCTTAACATCTCCAGATGAACTTCAATTCTCATCACACTCTCAAATTCATATTGAAATCTTCCTCCCTGAGTTCTTCTATCAGCTCAATTTGTAGCTCAGTAAACCCTAATCTTCTTCAATCAAACCAAAGAACATAACAGATTTGATTCAACAAAACCCCATTTCTTCTCTAATTCAAATCAACAGCAGTGAACCCAAACCTCCATGATTCTCCTCACTCTGGTTAAAATCAAGAAAAACCTAACTTATCACCATCTCCTGGCTTCACAGATCTCATTCCCTTCCATCTGTTTATATGATTCAAACACTTCTCTGAATTCTTCATCGTCTCAATTTCATGAATCCACCAAAACCCCTTCGATCTCTGACCAAAACTTCATGAATCTATGAGTTACTCTCAACTGCGCATCTATTTCTTCTAGTCTCTCAATTCCAGACAAACACAATAATGAGAAGACAATTCTCTAAGTTTCAGGTTTGTAATGATTAAAATTACTATTGACACCCAGCATTAATGGATAAGGGCCGCCGAGCTGTGATGCCCCTATTTCTGAACTTGTATTGGTGATGTAGACTGTCTCGTATCCTCCATTGTGCTCCCGATAGCGCTTGCCCATGGAACGACGATTCTGCCCTCCTTGCTCCAAATGAATGCTCTTTTCTTCTCTTGAATTCTTCCACCAAAGATAGCCAGCTTTTACTTCTCAAATCCACTTCTTTTCTTCAATTTCTTTTCATCACTAAAGCTGTCGTGCTTTTCAGACAGAATTTGCATCACTAAAGCCGACATACTTTTCAGACAAAGATGAAGAATTAAGAGCAAATAATGAGAAATAGTTCGCCTCAATAGCCATTGAATATGAGATGAGACTTTCGCGCTGTTTATTCTCCTTTTGTTCCAAATGACTCCAAAGTACCTAAATACTCAAAAACAAAACATAAGATACATAATTTACAAGAAAACTAGCATAGAAAGCATAAACAATAGATAAATAATAAGGTGTTTTAGACACCTATCAGATCCCACGATCCACACACTCGAGACATCAATCGTGTCAAAAACTGGGGGATACATACTGGGGTATTGGTCTGGCGGTTTACAGTGTGCATCGTGCAACGCGCCATCACAAGAACGTGTCAGGAAGACATGGACGGTTAGTGATGATGGGAGAAGTGGGCAAGACTGATCGTGTGACACTAACACACAACTCCATCACTCTACTTCCTCCACTTCCCACGAGAGACGTGAATAAGGCTCAAGTGACTTGTATAAATAAGTTCTCCGCCCTATTTGCACAACAGAAGATAGAACACAACACAGAAACCAAGTGTTAATACAACACGTGTTCAAACACCCAGAGCCTGCTTGCATTAATCGTAAGCCTGCCCACCTTTATGTTACAAGTCATAAACAAGCCTACACATTCACAATCTCAACACCTTCTTCGCTTCCCTCCCTAAGATCAACCCCATCTCCTTCACTTTGTGACCGAAACAAGTATGGAACGACCATTTCTTGGTTTAGGCCAGAATTATATAGATTGATCTCTCGAATAAAAAGCACTCATCGCGCAGTGCATTTGTTTAGGGTTTAGATTCACTTCTCATCCACACACCCCAAATTAACAAAACTAGCATAAGTAGTTTTCACCCATAAACAGGTATGCACAAATGAGATCTTGTCCTCAGACTCAGATTGCCACAAACACAGACTTGTAAGGTCTTGAACGTGTTTGCCTGCTCCGATACCAATTGAAAAAGCGGGGGTCCAACAACCACACCCAATATTTCGATTAGTAATCCGTATGGACAAACTCCGAGTTACTTTACTAGAGAATCAACTAGACAGTCAGACTCAATCTAGATAAAAATATCTCAAAGAGTTATTATCTCTCAATTTGATTTACTCAAGCAAATACAATATGCGAGTCTTAATCAAAGAGAGATAACTTGGATGGTACCAAAGAACAATATCCAAGTGTCAATCAAATTAAATAAACAACCAATAAGGTCGAATATTCTAATTGATTGAACAACGCATAACCTGTATTATTTCAATTATATAACAAAATATAATGCGGAAAAGAAATAACACAGACACCAGAATTTTTCTAACGAGGAAACCGCAAATGCAGAAGAACTCTCCCCCATAAAATGTCATTCCCAAAAGAACAACAAGAGCGACCTTAATTTCAAAACAAAAGATGGATTTCTTTGGACTCAACAAATCACATACAAGTATGAATTTGGAATCCTAAAAAGAATATTCAATCAAACTAATCATAAGCGAACCTAAGATTAACTTGACTAAATATGTTCAACACAAGTAAGCTTATGGAGACTTAAGAAAACAATTAGATTAATCACGAGAGAACTCGCAAATAATCAAATTTCCATACTCAACCAAACTAATTACAAAAGTAATCAATTTAATTGGTCACACTCGACATAAGAAAAATCTATGGAGCAATGACTAAGTTAATCATGAATAACCAACCTAGTCAAAGAAGTGCTCAAATATAAGAAAACTTATGGAGTGCTAACTAAAAAACCACACAAGATGATTAATTTAGTTTATCATGTTCAACATAAAGTACCTTACGAAACAACAACTAAGTTAATCACAAAAGTAATTGACTTTTGTTATTTTAGTGCTCAACATAATACACTTTATGGAACAACACAGTATTTACACAAAAAATTGTGGATCGGAGATCGACCTTATACCGTGGAATAAGAAACGATTCATTCTATTTTCCATCACTATTTGCAAAATGAAATACAATAGACATAATCCTTGAATCACAAAAGATTTTAACCTATCTTCCATCAAAACTTGACAATATAGGCTTAACTTTTGTGTTTGTCAAAAGTCTATTCATTCTTTTATCAATACTTGCATATCAATTCACGAATGACTTTACATTTGACAAAGTATGGGACAATCAATTTCACGGATGTAAACACACATATCCCATAACAATATTGCAATGTATAATACCATAAAGATTAATACTGCAAAAATCATCTTCCAAACAAATTTAGAATTTAAACTAATAAAACTAAAAACAAGAAGATGAAAACTTTGGACATAGTTATGTGTATTCACAATAATGGCTATTCCAAACACTAGTTATTATTCTAATAAAAACACAAAAAATAGAAGATATACTAAGCAATAAGACCTTTGAAGAATTCTTTATCGTCGTCAACATCCATTGGAACATAAGGTTAATTAAGGTAGGAGTTTATATCTATAAACCTTCTTGGTTGATGTTGGCGAACCAGGGCCTTCTGAATCTCATGAGTCTTATACACAAAAGCCTTTATTTGTTGAATCTCCTTTCGCACCTCCTTCAACACTTCAAGAACATCAGAAAACTTCTGAGAATTTGAAGGAACGGGTCTTGGCTTCCTCACATTCCTTCTCTTTCTTTTCAATGTTGGAGGCAATGGAGATTTTTGTTTTTCCTTCGTGATTGATAGCTTAACAATCATATTTCCATCTTTTCCATTAGAAGACATCATGCTTGGAGTTTCCATGAACGTATGGGTTTGTGAGAGTAAATCACAATTAACTCAACAAGTAGTCTTGAGATAAAAAGAGGTTTTATAGAAGGAAAAAGTAATGTAGGGTTCGAAACCTTTCAGCAGGTTCGTAAACGACCAACTCTCAGTCTTATGAAGAGTGGAGTTATCGATAGTACCCTTTCTTTTTGTTTGATAGACAAAAAAGGAAAAACTAAGAAAAGAAGAAGAAAAACAAACTTTTCTTAAAGGCCTGAGCAATAAAATCATTTTCTCTTTTAATCAGGCGAATGAGACAAGATTTCAAGCACAATACAATCAAGTTGCATTATGGTGAACAACAATTTGTCCACCCTTTTCCTCTAGAGAGGAATCCACAGACCTGATCGCAGCTGCTACATACCAGTTTTGGTCAATGTTGTTACTACCCAGTTTTCCTCATTACTGCAGAGGATAGTTTTTGTGTCCGTCGCAGTCAAGTTTACCGCAATCACTGCAATCTAGTTCCGTAACACCTATTATGATATAGTCGACATCGCTGCTGCTACCCTGATTCATATAACTATTCACGACATATAAAGATCGATGTCATATCCAGTAGCACAACCAAGACCGTTGGAGGTCCAACAACACACAAAGTTTGTTACCATCCCAACTATTGAAGGACCACACCCTTTCGCTCGCAGCTACCGCAGCTCAGTCCATAATTGACAGTAGTTTAACACAAATAACAACTACTACCCAGTTTGGATGGAAATTACTGACAGTATGCAAATTCAAGTTTCGTTTACAACAACAGCTCACACAAATTCCAGCCGAGTGATGTCAAATATAACTCAGCTTTTCCAAACAACAGTTACTAGTCAAGTTATACGCAACTACTGCAATTCAGTTTTACATCAACAACTACAACTACAAATCACTTTCGACACCACTCCGCTCCATAATCACGCTTCCGTTGCAGAACAGTTCATCCTTCAGTCCTATTTTTACATACAACAATGGTTCATACTCAACTGTTTCTCGCAGATCTTCCAATCACAATAGCCTCACTTAGGGGCGATTTGATTACGATTCCACAATCAACGAAAGAATCTTTCTTTTTCGCTTCAACAACAGAAATTTACTCTCGGGGGCGACTTGATTTCCACAAACAACAAGGGAAGTTTTCCAATCACCTCTGCATCAATAATCCACACTTGGGGGCGAGTTTTGTCATTGACTAAGGAAAACGAAATTTTTTATTATCTTTAGAAGCTAGAATATGAAATCTTTTTCTTTAGAAGTTTGCCACAGAAGTTGGGGGCGATTTGATTACGATTTCCACAATCAACGAAGACAGCTTTCTTTTTCGCTTCAACAACAGAAATTTACTCTCGGGGGCGACTTGATTTCCACAAACAACAAGGGAAGATTTCCAATCACCCCCGCATCAATAATCTACACTTGGGGGCGAGTTTTGTCATTGACTAAGAAAAACGAAAGTTCTTCTTTTCTTTAGAAGCTAGAATATGAAATCTTTTTCTTTAGAAGTTTGCCCCAAAGTTGGGGGGAGATTTTATTACGATTTCCACAATCAAATAATGAAGCTTTCTTTTTCGCTTCAACAATAGAAATTTACTCTCGGGGGCTACTTGATTTCCATAAACAATAAGGGAAGTTTGCCAATCACCTCAGTATCAATAATCCACACTTGGGGGCGAGTTTTGTCATTGACTAAGGAAAATGAAAGTTCTTCTTTTATTTAGAAGCTAGAATATGAAATCTTTTTCTTGAGAAGTTTGCCCTGGAAGTTGTAGTTTCTTCTTTTCTTTAGAAGCTAGAATATGAAATCTTTTTCCATCTTTTACCAGCTTCCAAATATTTTATCTTCGTAAGTACGTTGCATCTCTGTCCCATAGGTAAGGACTACCTAAAACAATGGGACACACATCTAATGGGATAACATCGCATGTCACCTGATCCATGTATTTCCTTGTTTATGGGTGAAAACTATTCCTGCCGGATTTGGTAATTTGGGGTGTGTGGATGAGGAATGAATCTAAACCATAAATAAATGCACTGCGAGATGAGTGCTTTTGATTCGAGAGATCAATCTATAAAATTCTGGCCTAAACCAAGAAATGGACATTCCAGACGTGTTTCGGTTACAAAGTGAAGGAGATGGGGTTAATCTTAGGGAGGGAAGCGAAGAAGGTGTTGAGATTGTGAAAGTGTAGGTTTGTTTATGACTTGTAACAGAAATTTGAGCAGGCTTACGAATAATGCAAGAAGGCTCTGGATGTTTGAATACGTCTCGTATTAACACTTGGTTTGTGTTCTTGTTGGAAATAGGGAGGAGAACCTATTTATACAAGTCATTTGAGCCTTATTCACATCTCGTGGGAAGTGGAGGAAGTGGAATGATGGAGTAGTGGAGTTGTGTGTTGGTGTCACACGATCAGTCTTGCCCACTTCTCCCATCATCACTAACCGTCCATGTCTTCCTGACACGTTTTTGTAATGGCGCGTTGCACGCTGTAAACCGCCAGATCAATACCCCAGTGTGTATCCCCCAGTTTGTGACATGATTGATGTCTCTAATGTGTAGATTGTGGGACCCACAGAAGGTATCATGTAATGCTAGTTAAATAACTAAGTTATTTAGGAAGTCGATACTTGTAAAGTATCGTGTGTATTCTATGCATATGCATCGAATGTATTCGGCATATATGAAGCATCGCTGTTGAGAATTATTCCCTGCCTACTTCACATGAGGGTTTGGAGGCTGCGCTAGCAAATCCTCCCTTGGCCGAGCACATGGTGTGGCAGAGTGGCATACGGTGATCATGATGATACCACACTGGTCACCTAACTCCTATCCTAGGCCATCCGTCCAGGATGAAGAAGTTGGAAAGACAAGTTGACTTACGACCCACATCTCCGACCATCGGATTAGGGTTTAGGAGGTGCGCGAGTGCACTCCTTCAGTTTTGTTGAATCCAAGCCTGGGAGACGTTTCATGGAGGACTGACTAAGCATGCGTGTAGACGGCATGCTGATGTCCATGTCCATGCTTCGCTGTCCCATGAAGGTTTGATCTAGGCCACTCAGATTTACCTGTGAAGTTGAGTGGCTGAGATCGATTTGCGGCAGAAATCCTATGCATCAAAGGATTCCTAAAGGGCGCGGTATGCCACCTTCAAGGAGCGTATTTCGAGATGACCAATCTTGGTCGGTCTCGGCCGATTAGTCCGGCGTGTAGGGGGTAGGCTGATATTCACGCATATACCTGACTGTCCCATGGAAACATGATCTAAGCCACTCAATTTGTCTGGCGAAGTTGAGTGGTCGAGATCAGTTTGTAATTTGGGAAGCGTGCCCATGCTAGTTTGGGCGTGCGATTTGGAGAAACCAGGCATGGTATGCCTTGTTCGGTTGGGTGAAGAGATAGATGGTGCCACGGTGATCATGTTGATGCTCACTGGACCTGCTCAGTTGTCTCCTAAGCCCTTCATTCGATCAGGAGAAATCAGACGCTCGTGATCATTACAAACCCTAATTAGGGTTTTGGTCGGCCGTGCGTCATACTTGGTTTTGTGCGCACAAATTGGGATAACTAACCATGGTTGGTCCTGACCGACTGGTCATATGTGTATACGGGCCTACGGTGATTGTGTTGACATGCTTTGGGCCTTTTGAATCTACATCTACACCCTCCATATATTCCTGCGAAGATGGATGGTTAAGATCGTTTTGCGACACATGTAATGTGCCGCAAACCCTAATTTAGGGTTTCTTGTCCATTCTGCTTGGTTTGGACGGTTTGGAAAGCTATGCCACCCTTTTTAGGGAGGCCGACCATGCGGGTCCCGCGTTGGGTCGGCAGTGAATATTCCAATACCTGCTTGGGGGTATTGGATTCGATCTGGACCATCCAATCATGCTGGTGAAGTTGGATGATCGTGATCGTTTCTAGACTGCTATGCACAGTCTAGACGCTCAATCGGGCTAGTATAACATACCAAGAGTTACATGCTCAATCGGGCTAGTATAACACACCGAGAGTTACAGCCTGTACGGGCATTTCGTGCATGCCTCACTGTAGGACCAGAATATCGCTACAACGTTATTCCTGCGATATTAACAACGTTTCTGCGAGCGTCACTGCCAATTCTTTAACAACGTATCACGAGCGTCACAAAATACCTAAAAGAAACTGACGATGGAAGAAATAAAAGAAGAATATGTTGATCATGCGATGGTCATCATTCTCGCGATAGAGAATATTGTAGCGATTGCGATGAGATCGCATAATAGATCCGAAATAGGAGGAAAACTTAGTTGTCATCCATTATGTAAATCCCTATATAAAGAGATCGATAAATCCAGAAAAAGATGATGTATTTTTGAGAGTTGAAAGAGTCTTGAGGAGAGATAAACTTCAAGAGAATGTTTGTAATCTTGATTTCTTCCAATTCTGTAAACATTTCTGAGATTTGAATAGTAAAGTGTCGTTTAAATCTTTGAAGTTTAATTGATTTCCAGTAGATTTCTATAGAATCTTAACAAGGGTGTAGTGTGGGAATTCCTGCAACTATATTTTGGCGCCCAGAAATAGGGAGAATCAAGCTAAGAAATCCCAAATTACAACCTGAAGATTTGAAGAAATTGTTAGAGTTGAAGAAATGGATAGAAGAAGAATAAATACATCAGAACCACTGAAAACTGTGAGGAGAAGTAAAAGACTTACAGGTGAGGGAACAGGTGAATTGGAAGAATCTTTAAGGATAAGATCAGGAAAAAATAGAATAATAAATGAAGCAGAAATTTCAATTCAATAACCGAATCAACAAACACAAACACAAGATAGGAATGTGGATTATGATAGAGTGAGTGTGCATACTTGGAGGTCGGATTCGATAGAAGAAGCAGAAAATTGACAATTGAGAAATGAAGAAGAAGGAGAAAGAAATCAAGAAATGGCTGGAGGATTAATTCATGAAGGACATGAAATAGTAGATGATTTGAGACAAAGAATACAAGAAGAAAGAAGATTAGAGGTAGAATAGCGTGCAAATTTAACAAGACAAAATCATGATCTAAGAATGGAGAATTTGAGGTTACAAAGAAGGAGATCAAGAAGTACTGTTAGATCAAATTCAAGATCATTCAGAGAAGAACCAAGGCAAAATTCCCCTATAAGAAATGTTAGGGAAAATACTCGAGGAGAAGTGCCAAATAGAGAAGAAGAGATAATTGGTGATCGCTATAATCCGCGTGACAATAGAAATCAAGAGGGAAGAAACAACCAGATTGAAGAAGAAAATCCAGAAGAAGGTAGGAGGATATTACATGGGCGAGAGAATAAAAGAATGATTGAAGAATAATTGAGAATCACTATGCTGAACAAGCATGTCTAGCCCGCGAGTGGGAAAGATTAAGGGCAGAAGTAGAAGAACATGAATTTAGAGAAGCAGTGCGACAAAATAATCATGAAAATAGAGAAAGGAGATGTACGCAAAATCGCTACAATGGTAATATTCTGGAGGAGTATGATAGAATACAGAGGAGAATAGAGAGACAGCGAAGATAAATGAGGAGAAATGAAGAAATCTGTAGAGAAGAAGATAGACAGTTACGATATCAGGAGGAAAATGAAAGAGAAAATCGCAGAGAAAGATGAGATGATGATGAAGAAGAAGATACACAAAATCTCGCAAGACAAGAAAGGAAAGAACGCAGAAGAAGGGAAACAACGTTAAAGAGGCCAATGGAACAAAATTCAGCTGAGAATGAGCAAATATTGAGAGAACTAGCAGAAATGCGAGGAATGATAAACAATAGAAGAGAAGGAGGTAGAAGGCAACTTGATGAAGATATTGAAGAAGCTGCGAGAACTCCATTTACTCAAGAAGTACAGTTAAGAGGGATACCTCCAAAATGCAATTTACCAGCATTTTTGATGGAACTACTTGTGCTGTTAAACACGTCAAAGCTTATGTTATATGTATGCTACAATGGGAGAATCATGATGTTGTGCTATGCAAATATTTTGCATCTAGCTTAACGAGTGAGGCGTTGAAATGGTTCGAGGGATTACTAAAAAATACCATAACTTCTTTTGATCATTTACAATCTACATTTTTAGGAGTGTATATTAGCAACAATTCATCTCGACCGGGTATTGATGATGTGTTTGGGTTAAAACATAGAATTGGCGAGAGTCTGAAGCACTTAACTGTAAGATGGAAATCAATGTGCAGTGAGATGGCAGGAAGAGTTGACGAGAGATATCTTATCATGTCTTTTATCAATACAATGCTCGCGACCAATCTACTGTACATACAAATTTTCAGAGTCAAGAATACAATCACTATGACTGAACTGCGAGAACTACAGGAAGAGTACATTGCCTTGGAGGAGAAACAAAATGAGATGGAATCATATCCAATTGCGAGCACCAGCTCGCTAGCGGCAAGTGGAAGTTTGCTCCCTAAAATGATAAATAATGTGGCGAGCACCTCGTAGCAACAACAAGAAAAGGTGGTAATTGATAACCAACAAAAATTGGTAGCGATGGGAAGTCGAGATCAAGAAGAATATGAAAGGGAGAAGAATTATTACAATCGCGGTGGAAATAATAAGATACAAAGACTTGATCAGCCGCAAGAAACTTATGGCGGACAAAGGCAGAATAACTTTAGAGGGCAAGGAAACCAAAAGATAATATGGGAAGAAATTAAGATGCCACCTCTTAATGCCAGCATAGAAAAAATTTGGGAAGCTATTATTCTAATGGAGAATATACCTTCGCCATGGAACATGGGGAAAGAACCACATCCAAGCAATCGAAGTCAAGAATTTTGTCCTTACCATCACTTTCATGGTCATTCAATAAATGATTGTAGGAATGTAAAGAGGATAATTTTGAGGATGATTGATCAGGGGAAGTTAAATCACTTTCTATTAGGACATCCACAACCTCATCAACTACCGCCAGCACCAGAAACTCGCAGAGTGAATTCTTTTAAAAGGAGCAGAAATATTCGTGATAGAAGTGGGGGCTAAAGCAAAGAATTTGTTTTGTAACTCCATTGTGCATTCACTCAGAACTATAGAAGATTTCCATGATAATGTTTTAAGTAGAGTCTTCGCGAGAAATACAGATGGAAGAGAGATAATAAATATAGCGAGAGCCTTGCCATTAGAAGAATGGCAGAAACAAACTCTATTTTCAATGCGCAAGATATACCAGAGCTTGGCGAACAGCATGACAACCCATTGGTGGTACGATTATAGATAAAACCAAAGCAAATGCAAGAGGAAGATGAAGAAAATAATGGTAAAATTGAAGACTCTTGGGCCATCAATAGAGTCTTAATAGATACCGGGAGTTCAGTTGATATCTTATTCTATCATACCTATAGAACCATGGGCGGAAGAGATGAATATTTGATACCATCAACGTATAAAATCTATGGATTTAACGGTACAGCTAACAATCCAAAAGGGGAAATTGAAATGCAAATACTGTTAAAAGGAATATCTTTAAAAATCTTATTCTGCGTTGTGGACATCGAATCACCTTACAATGCCTTGATAGGACGACCTTGGTTACACGGGATATTGGGTGTAGCATCCACTTATCACCAGTGTATCAAATTTCCTCATCCTAAAGGTGTTGGAGTTATTAAAGGAGAATGGGGAGAAAACAAGAAATGTTATGCAATCGATATGAAGTCTTGCGAAGAAAGAGCTGAAAAGAATAGCAATTGGAAGTACAAAATCAAACAACAACAGAGATGTGAAAGGTTAATGATTGATACAATAGATCGGAAAGAGGATGTGAAAGCTGATGGTGAGCGTCTCGCAGAAAAAGAAACAACAGTAAAACGTAGCAGAAAAGCAGAATCGGAAAATAGTAAGTAGAGAGGTAAAATGATGAACTTTAGAGAACTCTATGAATGATTTGCTTGAAAAATATGTAATTGAACAGAATATTCTGCTTGAAATAATCGCAAGATTTTACAAAAAGAAAGAAGAGAAAAGTTATGAAATTCTATCAGAGTTACAATACTCGCGAGAAACGTGAATAAAATTTCGCAGAGATTAAAGAATGGGACGAACCTTTATGGAGTGCACCCTAGTTCGCGAATAAAATTTCGCAAGAGGAAAATGTAAGACCTAAATAGCGTGTCATAGGAGGGGGTATCTCTCGACATGATTCAGGGGTAAGGTTATACCGCTGCTGGATCCTGAGTCATGCAGATGTTGGGGTTAAAGAAAACCTATCCGGGAGAGAGATCTCGGATTTCCAACTATATATGGTTATACCATGGTTGGACGACCGAGAATCTCTTCCAAGAAGTGCAAAGTATGACCAATGCGCCGAGGTACATGGTTGAGCCAAGGGTGCCAAGGGAGTACGAAACTTCCTTGCCATTCTTGGTAAGTCTTGGCTATGATGCACTTGGCCTGAAGAAAACCCCACTTAGGGTGCAGTCTTGTAGCTATAAGCCATATAGGCATAAAGGACAAGAGGCTACGAAAACAGCTGGTTGTTGGTAAATCTGGATGGGATGAGCTGGTCTTGTATGGCCGATGTGCCCTCCTAGAAGGGGAAACCAGGGGGAAGATAAGGGCGGAACCCTCCATTAGGGAGATGATAAGTGTCTTAAGACGGCAATGTCATGGGGATTTATGATCGCAAGAACATTTAGGCCTATCATATTGTCACGTGACGTAAATTATACAGAGGAAACAAGCCAAAAGTTAAGATGAGATCAATGGGTTTTTACATGAAAGTGTAAAGACGTCCTGCGATTTCATCGCAAGACGGCAATGTCACGAGGCTTTGATCTCGCGAGAGAGCTTAGACTTGTCATATTGTCGCAATAAAATCAAAGAAGAAAGATAATGCAAGATCAATGGGTCAATACATGCAAATGTAAAGACGTCCTGTGATTTTGTCGCATAAAGAAATAGTGTGGAAAAATAAGACCACAAGATTACTGCGATAATACTCGCAGATGTTATGAGAATTGCGATTTCACGCAGTTATTGCTGACGATAGGATCGCCAATATTAAGGAAAATTTTATTTACCACTAATATCTAATCTTTAATCAATTTTTATATTGCAGATGAATAATAGAGGCAAGTATGGGAATGCATGATAACGATGAAATTATTATTCATCTATCATATAAAAATTGCATAGATAAATGCACGCAGATAATTAAAGAATAATAATTATATTGATTGATTGACTTGCAGAATAAGAACTGTTTTCTAATTCATACAGGTAGAAGCAAAAGAAATTCACAAAATTGGAGAAACTTACAACAATGTTACAGAAAGGAGAAAATAAATATACAAGGAAGATAGAAGGAAAAATAAGAACTATCTAGATTCATCGCCATCCTCTTTATCAGACTTCTCTTCATCGCCAGATTTCTCCCTTTCATCATTATCATCACTATCTTCATTCTTATCAGATTCTTCTCCTCCACCAGATTTTTCTCCTTCGTCATCATCATTATCATTTTCATCCTCGTCAGAATCCTCAGTTTCGCTATCAGAGATGTTAAGATTTGGGATTATTGCGGGGATTTCCTTTGCAAGGTCAGGATATATAGAAGGAGAAATTCCATGATCATTGCAGACCAACTCAGCGGAATCATTACGAACAACAATGAGAGATCTATTGAAATTCGCGGTAGTAATGTCAAATTGCTCCTTCAATCGTGAATATTCTTTATTGCGAGCAGCAAGGGTATTCGCGAGCTGATTTCTCTCATTTTCAAGTTCCCAAATTCTTTCAAGATATCTTTTTTCAGCTCTTGTGAGAATATATGACAACAAGTTAGAAATTTTGTAAAGAAGAGTAATAAAAACAGGAAAACAGCAAGAAGAAGAACATCAAACAACCTTATCTTTCAGAAATCATATCTCTAATTAAGGCCGCTTGTTAAACTTGAAGACTAACATCTACACCTAAGTCATTCCTGGCATTGTCAAGAACCTTCGCAGCCCAATAAAAATCATCATCGCTATTAATGAGGAGACGAGATCGAACTTGAGTCTCTCTCACAAGAAGATCTTCATTCTCGCGGATAAGTTTATCTCTGTCCGTTTGAACGTCAAGGAGAGTTTTATGAAAGTCTGCCAGGGTCTTGGATCCCCTTTTGATGGAAAGATATTTTTCGTCAATAAGATCGCTATTCTTCTGTCTTAATCTATCTATTTCTTTCTTTGAATTAAGATAAAAGCGCTTATATTTGTCAGTCAAACCTAAATTGAATCTGTGTTCAATTTTTAAAAGATTAAGCTTGGATCTAAGTTCATTTATGGAGAGGGATTTAATCTTATCATCTGAGAAATTACTTAAAGAATTATTAAGATAGGCAAGAAGAGTATGATCATCTACAGGTTCAGGGAAAGATTGAAAGAGTATAGCCTCATCAGTAAGACCATAAATATATGCAAGTTAAAAGTGGTCGCTTGAATAAGCTGCGATAGAGTAAAAAGAACTAATAGAGAAAGGAAATCAATCATACCATAGAGTTGTTGGTTATCTCTATCAAGATCAGAGATCTTTTTCTTATCAACTGAAGCTTCAGTCTCCAGCTGTTTATTCTTCTTGCGAAGCTCAATAACTTCAGATTCTAATTTTTCTTTATCCCGGCGAAGTTTAGCAGCTTTCTCTTCAGAGTTGGTACATCTTTTATCTAAATCAGAAGCAACAGCAAAAGAAGCTCTTCCAACCTGCGAAAGAAAAATATAAATTAAGATCTAGCGATGGAGAAAATATATAAACAAACTCAAGAAATGAAAACATACCAAGGCACCAAGATAATTCAAGAGACTGGGAGTTAGCGATCTTGAGATTAATTGGAGAGAATCATTATCCACCAGAATAGGGGCATCGCAAACTTTCGCGAGAGCTTGGGATGTCTTTTCAATAACTTCATCCTCGTCATTAGAAGTTATGCTGTGGGAAATATCGCTAAAAATTCTGGACAAATGAGTCATTGAAGAATCAGAATCAGAAGAATTTTTTATTGAAGGAAAACCGCTAACATTAAAACCCTCGTCATTATTATCTTTATCAAGATCAGCACTTGGATTTTCTAGAATTGGTTGAGGAGTTGAAGAAGAAGTAGGTTGAGTTTTCCTTCTCTTTGATGGAGGATCGCTAGATTCTTCATTGCGAGGGGCATAAGACTTTCCCCTGGAAGAAGCAGTAGATTTATCCTTTGAAGATTTCCCGGATTTCTCTTTTGAATATTTCTCCTTGGTTTTTGCGGGTATTAATGGTTCTAACTCTTCGATATCCTGCGAGCACAGATGAAGATAAGAAATAGGGGCAATAATATATTGTTAAAATTTATGAAGATATATTTCTTACTTCATCCGTGAAAGATTTCAGAGCCAAGAAGGTGCTAGGTTTCCTAAGAGATTGGTAGCTGAGTTTCATTCTATCAATATGAGAAAGATCAAAATAGTTAGCGAGAATATAAATAAGACAGTAAATGATAATAGTATAAAAAGTTGAGAGAATATACTTCTTTAGATTTTTCAGGCCAGTTGAAGACCCATGGATCATACTCTGAGAGATTCGCAGGTAATAGGAGAGAACCAGATATATAAGGACCTTCAAGACATAATGGAAAGATGAACCACTTGTCATCGCTAGAATGGCGAGGACCTTGGTTGGTAGGTGTATGAAAATCAATATCCAGCATAAGAGCTTTGTCACCAGCGACCTTCTATTTTTTTCAAACGAACACCCCAAAGAAAAGGTGCTATCCCTCTTCATAGGGACTATACTATAATTTACAAAGAAGTTGTCCACAGTATAATCCGCAGGAACAATGGGGACATCTTTAAATAGAGGATTCTTTGGAGATTCAGGGTAGCGAGTTCCTTTATTAGCACCGCGAGAAGCATATTCAAGCAA
The DNA here is from genome assembly GCA_023529315.1 of Papaver bracteatum. NCBI lineage: Eukaryota > Viridiplantae > Streptophyta > Magnoliopsida > Ranunculales > Papaveraceae > Papaver > Papaver bracteatum. The sequence goes on along the minus strand of JAJJWX010004691.1, from coordinate 1,665,465 downwards.
CAATCTGATGCAATCTCCACCTAGTTGATATATCACTCACGAGAACCTCTCATCAGAAATTATTTGATAAAATAATGGAAGTTCTGGGTCATAGAGAGGAATGGGAAGACCATCTTCAAGTTGTCCTAGCGATACTATGATTTTTTCGCGAGAACATTGATCATTAGTAAATAATTTATGAGAAAGTTCAGATCTAGAATCCTGATCTGGAATTAAAGACAAGTTAAAACCTTTAATTTTGAGTTTCTCGTGCATCTCATTAAAGGACTTCAAGTTTTTGGTACCAGCATCAACCATTTTTGAAGTATGGGAATGAAAAAAAAGGTTGAAAAGAAGAAAGAAATTACAGCAGCAACAGAAACGCAATTCGCGGAAAAACAGTAAAATTTGCAGAGAGAGTATGAAAGAAGAATAAAGTAAAAGAGAAAAAGGAAAGGAATGAGAAGAGTATTTATAGAAGAAGAAATTTCTCGAAGAAGATGAAAACAATTAATGCAAAGAAAATACGTGGGTGGTCAGATCGCAGCGGTTAGAGGAGACGTGTCAAAAATTTATTGGAAGAAAGGATTCGTGAAAACAGCTGGCGAAGGACATAGAAACGTGTCAGAACAGATAAGTCTGAAAAGATAAGCAGTTATGGCATTTTAAAAAGTTCTCACGATCTTCTCTTCTTCTCAGAAAATACATGAGAAGAGGCAAGATGTAGGACCAGAATATCGCTACCACGTTATTCCTGCGATATTAACAACGTTTCTGCGAGCGTCACTGCCAATTCTTTAACAACGTATCACAAGCGTCACAGAATACCTAAAAGAAACTGACGATGGAAGAAATATAAGAAGAATATGTTGATCTTGCGATGGTCATCATTCTTGCGATAGAGAATATTGTAGCGATTGCGATGAGATCGCAGAATAGATCCGAAATAGGAGGAAAACTTAGATTTCATCCATTATGTAAATCCCTATATAAAGAGTTCGATAGATCCAGAAAAGGATGATGTATTTTTGAGAGTTGAAAGAGTCTTGAGGAGAGAGAAACTTCAAGAGAATGTTTGTAATCTTGATTTCTTCCAATTCTGATTTGAATAGTAAAGTGTCGTTTAAATCTTTGAAGTTTAATTGATTTCCAGATTTCTATAGAATCTTAACAAGGGTGTAGTGTGGGAATTCCAACAACTACACTCACTATTGTTACTTGGATATTCATGCTACCCTGCTGCAAGTAACAATCAGTCATCATGTCGCACCTACAATAAGAGTCCTGCTAGGAACATCACAGAAAATACAAGGCATTTTATGCATTAATCAATAATGCTAAAATTCACATAATATTCGGGGGATTGTTGCTACATGCTCCATTCTAGGTGAATTAGTAAAGTGAAGAAGTATTCATCACTCATAAAATAATCTCATCCTCTGCAGGATGGTTACACAAAAAATTGGTTTTACAACTCTAGCCCCGAACTAAAATCTACCGTCAACATTAAGTCCCCTGCCTAGCACATAATGACTACACTATTGTGGGTTAGGCATATGATGGTGACAGTTAAAATAAAACTTCTGAGACAAAGTTAGATGTTACCAGGAGAGACGGGTCGTCCTGTCCTTCGAGCATGTCACGTTCAAGAGACGTCCAGGCGAGTGTTCCCCTAACATGATGTCGGTCTTGCCTAATCGATGGACTGTTGCACCTTCTTCGTTCATGGGGCTATTGCGCCCGCTTGATCAAACGTTGGCTTGCTGTGCCTGCTTCGGTTAAACGTGGGTTCACTGCGTGCCTACTTTGCTTGGGGCCGGCTGTTCTTTCTTCGACCAGATACCAAAACTTGTTGCCTCACCTAACACCAGACTTGCCCCTTGACCAACACCAGCCTTTCTGATTTGACGAACCCCGACCTTGCTGACGGACATCGCTGCCTCGACGCCTTGCTGTCTTGTTGCGTTTGAACACCGGCCTTGTCTTATACACTAGATTTTTTACTTCTGCCAACACCGGCCTTGCTGTTGTGAGCAACACCGGTCTTGCTGACTAGCACCGGCCTTGCTAACCAACATCGGTCTTGTATCCTCAAATATAAATGTGGGTCCTGCAGAAAGTGTTGAAGCAGCTTCTGGAGAAGGCTCGGGAGAGCGTTGAAGTGTTGGAGATGAAACACCTTCTTTTGGAGAGAGAGCTTTGATTGGGGACGGCTGTGTCTGCTTCAACTAATCTGGGGATGGGATCAAGTTGGACCCATCGCGTACCTGACTGAAAACCGGCCCTGCTGCGTGCGCTTGTTTTATTCGAATACCAGCCTTGTGACTTTGATCAATACCAGACTTGAAACTTGAGCAATACCAGACTTGAAACTTTGGCAATACCGGACTTGTGACTTGATCAACGCCGGACTTGAAACTTAGGCAATACCAGACTTGTGACTTGATCAACACCGTTTTTTGGACCCAATACCATTCTTGTGTACTTCAACGTGAATGTGTGTTCTGCCGTGTGTGACTACACATCTCATGCGTTTTTATACAAGTACTGACTTTTGTCTTTTATTGTAGAATGAAGAAAAGAACTCATGTTGATATGTCTTTTGGGGATAATGCTGGTTCCAAGTCAAGAGGTGTTGACAGCTTCAAAAATATGCCGAACATTGATGATGAGTTGTTCACCACGCCCTTTCAACTATAAGAAAATATACGTTCCACAAGATAACCCTTCTCCTATCGACTTCAAGGTTTTTCATGCTCCGCTGGGCCCTCATGAAGGATGGGTGAGACGTATGTTGAGCAATGAGTACATCAAAGATAACTTGACCAGAGCGCAGATTATTGATGTAGCTTGAGTGTTGAAACGGCTCGAGAGGATGTTAAAGTGGCTTCTGGTGTGACCGTTGAGGTGGATTCTGGAGAGAGTGTCGAAGCTGGATTCTGAAGCGAACGTGGGTCCTGGAGAGAGCATTGAGGCGGCTCTTGAATAGAACATTGAAGAATCTTCTACTGGAGGGAGTGTTGAAGTGGATTCCTCTTCAGTTCGATTTACCCTTGCGAATTCCATGCTTCTTGACTGACTATCTCTCTTGTGTTAAAGAAGTCATTGACTGATGATGAAGGAACTTCATGCTGAGACTCAGTCCCCAAGCGTGGTTTACATGGTTTGTTCGTAGTGGTTATTTTCGAGCCAGATATAGAATATCTTGGATGTTTTTTCATTATTGTGGGAGTCGTGCATTTGTACTGGAGTTGGAGTTAGCGGACGCGCAGGATGTTGTATCTCGGTGGTTTTCCTCTTGCTGCTTCAGGGAACTTCTTACAGAAGGCTGAAGGTTGTATCGCCTGTTGGTGAGATATATGCCCCTACGAACATTATGAGGCTCTTCATTACCGGCATGCCTGGTTATTTCTATCAGGGCATATGTTGTTGTAGATGAGCGTTCAACAACTCCAGAGAATGACCAAAAGCGCAGATTCTCTAACATAGCATGATAGGCATGTACCACTGTCTGATAAAGTGACTCGCCCGGATCTTGCTCGATATGATGCGTGGACATCGTTATCTTCTTGAGGCTTCTCTCTTGAGGTATCGGCTCCAGTGGAAGATTTCCAGGCGTTGATACGTTGCGCCGATATTATTTAAACCAAATGGCAGTATGGTATAATAAAAAATTCTGAGAGGAGTTCTAAAATATATCTTACTTGCGTCATGCTCGTATATCCTTATCTGGTTGTAGCCGCTACATCCATGGAGAAGAACATGCCATGTCCGTTGCTTGCATCTACTAACATGTCGATGTTAGGTAGAGGGGGGTCATTTTTGAAGAAGCTTCAAGTCTCTGAAGTATATGCAGCACCTGATTTATCCATTTTCCTCGTGTCTGAACTGCAATTGTTTAACCGACTTGGATCCAAGTATGACATGTAGATGATGGGTGACCAATTTCCATCTAAATCCAACATTTCTTTATATCTCCAAGCGAATATGTCCTGGTACTCTTTGATAAGTTCCACGAGCTTCGTGCGTTTATCCGTACATAAGGTTGAGCTGATGGAGATAAGCATAGGAGATTCCTCAACGATTTCAATATCATCAATTATGGAATTGGTGCCATCTTGCAGCTGTTGTGGAGCATCCAACACTTGTTCTTGTGGTTCGTTGTTGTTGTAGTATTCCATTGGGTGGAGAGACTGGGTAACAGTCTCCCCTGATAATTGATAATGGCAGCGTCGGTATACCATTTTCCCTTTCTGGTCACGACTCGTCACAAAAGTTCGTTCCCTTTTCGTGTGAACGTGGGTCGTAACTTCACAGGATGGGGAAGAATGCTTCATCACCAAAGATGTATCGTGGGTTTTATCCCTCAATGATGCAAGCCGGTCTTCTTCCTGAATTGAAGCCCACGTGGGGAGTGGGACGCAACGAACTTGTCTGATTATTTCTGCGGAGGAGCGTCGATAAGGGTCGTCTTAAACTCTGAATCCTTGATGCGTGCGGTGACATGTAGGGCATGGTTGTGACCTTCCTCTGTTTGATTGCAGCAAAACGTCTCTGCTCGCTGATTCTTTGAAAGGTGTAAAAGTTCGCATAAATTTTCCACTAGAGAAAACGCTTCCTGATCTACTGACCTCTGGCTCATAGTGAGACTATTGAATTGAGGATGATCGTTGTGATGATCAGTCCCCATTGTAGGAATCTCCATGACAGGAACGCTCATATCTGATGTCGCTTCTTTGATCAGGTCCATGTAGGTCCACGCCGCTGAAGTACCTTCTCTGGTGCGTTAAATGCGTTCCTTGTTGGATCAATGGGTTGTCGCGGCTCTTGTGGAAATCGATCAGTTAATGTATTAAGAAAAGTGAGTACCTCTTTCTGAGTTGCGGCCATATCTGTTTGAGTCTTAGCAAGAACTTCCTGCTTGTCCATCAAGTCTGCAATGGTAATGGGAGATGGTCTTCCTCTCGTCCCTCCGGCTCATCGTCCTGGTGAAGGAGTGAAAGTTGTTTCTCTGGTGACCACCGGAGGCGTTACACTTGAGGAGATGCCAGGATTCGTGGCTGCTCTGGCTATGGTGATGGTAGGCGTTACACCTACTGGAATATCTCATGCTCCGCTAGTGTTGGTGATAGAAGTGATGGCCCCACGAGATGTATTGACCACGGTAGCTCCACTGACAGGTACATCGACATCGGGAGTGTTATCCACACTAGATCCATCAGAATTGATTGCTGATCCAGACCTGAGTCCCACCATCTTGAAATAAATTGCTGATTAAATTTGTTCTAAGATCTATTCCCTTGAAATTGCGAAAATTGAATCGGGTATTGAAAGATGAAATTGGGAATTGGAAATTGATATTACAACCGATAGATTAATCTCCCAATGTGGTCGCCAATTGTTTATGGGTGGAAACTATTCCTGCCGGATTTGGTAATTTGGGGTGTGTGGATAAGGAATGAATCTAAACCCTAAACAAATGCACTGCGCGATGAGTGCTTTTTATTCGAGAGATCAATCTATACAATTCTGGCCTAAACCAAGAAATGGTCGTTCCAGACTTTTTTCGGTTACAAAGTGAAGGAGATGGGGTTGATCTTAGGGAGGGAAGCGAAGAAGATGTTGAGATTGTGAAATTGTAGGCTTGTTTATGACTTGTAACAGAAAGGTGAGCAGGCTTACAAATAATGCAAGCAGGCTCTGGGTGTTTGAATACGTCTCGTATTAACACTTGGTTTGTGTGTTGTGTTCTTGTTGGAAATAGGGAGGAGAACCTATTTATACAAGTCATTTGAGCCTTACTCACGTCTCTCGTGGGAAGTGGAGGAAGTGGAATGATGGAGTAGTGTAGTTGTGTGTTAGTGTCACACGATCAGTCTCGCCCACTTCTCCCATCATCACTAACCGTCCATGTCTTCCTGACACGTTCTTGTGATGGTGCGTTGCACGCTGTAAACCTCCTGACCAATACCCCAGTGTGTATCCCACAGTTTGTGACATGATTGATGTATCGAATGTGTAGATTGTGGGACCCACAGAAGGTAGCATGTAATGCTAGTTAAATAACTAAGTTATTTAGGAAGTCGATACTTTTAAAGTATCGTGTGTATTCTATGCATGTTATGCGTCGAATTTATTCGGCATATATGAAGCATCGCTGTTGAGAATTATTCCCTGCCTACTTCACGTGAGGGTTTGGAGGCTTCGCTTGCAAATCCTCCCTTGGCCGACCACATGGTGTGGCAGAGTGGCAGACGGTGATCATAGTGATACCTCACTGCTCTCCTAACTCCTATCCCAGGCCATCCGTCCAGGCTAGCGAAGTTGGACGGACAAGATGACTTGCGACCCATATCTGCGACCATCGGATTAGGGTTTAGAAGGTGCGCGGGTGCACTCCTTCAGCTTTGTCGAATCCAAGCCTGGGAGACATTTCATGGAGTACCGATCAGGCATGCGTATAGACGGCATGCTGATGTCCATGTCCATGCTTCACTGTACCATGAAGGTTTGATCTAGGCCACTCAAATTTACCGGTAAAGTTGAGTGGCTGAGATCGATTTGCGATAGAAATCCTATGCCGCAAAGGATTCCTAAAGGGCGCGGTATGCCACCTTCAAGGCGCGCATTTCGAGACGACCAAGCTTGGTCGATCTCGGTTGATTGGTCTGGCATGTAGGTGGTAGGCTGATATTCACGCCTATACCTGAGTGTCCCATGGAAACGTGATCTAAACCACTCAATTTGTCTGGCGAATTTGAGAGGTCGAGATCAGTTTGTGAATTGGGAAGCGTGACCACGCTAGTTTGGGCGTACGATTTGGAGAAAACAGGCATGGTATGCCTTGTTCGGTCAGGTGAGGAGATAGATGGTTCCACGGAGATCATGTTGATGCTCACTGGACCTGCTCAGTTGTCTCCTAAGCCATTCATTCGATCATAAGAAATCGGACGCTCGTGATCGTTACAAACCCTAATTAGGGTTTTGGCCGGCCATGCGTCATACTTGGTTTTGTGCGCATGAATTGGGACAACTAACCATGGTTGGTCCTGACCGGATGGTCATGTGTGTAGACGGGCCTACGGTGATTGTGTTGACATGCTCTGGTCCTTTTAAATCTACATCTACACCCTCCATCTATGCCCGCGAAGATGGATGGTTGAGATCGTTTTGCGACACATGTAATGTGCCGCAAACCCTAATTTAGGGTTTCTTGTCCATTCTGCTTGGTTTGGCAAGCTATGCCACCCCTTTTGGGGAGGCCGACCATGTGGGGTCCGCGTTGGGTCGGCAGTGAATATTCCAATACCTGCTTGGGGGTATTGGATTCGATCTGGACCATCCAATCATGCTGGTGAAGTTGGATGATCGTGATCGTTTCTAGACTGCTATGAACAGTCTAGACGCTCAATCGGGATAGTATAACACACCGAGAGTTACATGCTCAATCGGGCTAGTATAACACACCGAGAGTTACAGCATGTACGGGCATTTCGTGCATGCCTCACTGTTGGTACTTTGATATTCATGCTACTCTGCTGCGAGTAACAATCAGTCATCATGCCGCACCAACAATAAGAGTCATGTTAGGAACATCACAGAAAATACAAGGTGTCACACCCCGCTAATTCTGGCACTAGAACCTAGCCCAGAATCCCGGAATGCGACTATCGTAGGTCCAGATTTTTCCTTTTAAAATTAATAACAATTTAGAACTACGAAATAAATTCCAATAAATAAATAAATAAATTATTTACAAAACACCTTTAAATGGTTACAATCCATAATTCAAATAAACAAACAATTCAGTAAATAACATATTCGACAATTCTGAAATATCGATGCCCATATCCCCGTGATAAATTATAGTTTCTTTACTTCAGCTAGTGTCTCTGTACTCTATAGGAAAAGAGGGAAAAGGGGTGAGCAACCACAGCCCAGTAGGAAATCTCCAAAAATAATATAGTGCAGCGGAAAAACATAAACCAAACGATGCATCAAAGATATAAATAAGTAATTACAGTCTTTCAATTATTTACTGACTTTTATTTCAAAATTTTACTCGAGAAAACTACAAATTTAAGTAATTAATAACTTAAATTATTTTAGAACTTTTATTATTAATTTTCGTTCAACCAAATATCACTTTAGCAATTTCTTTATGTATTTTTAAGCTTCGTAGATTTTTGTTTTGAAAGTCTCGCACACTTCATTGTCTTAAATAGACTTTTCCAACAAATCATAAAATACTTTAGACTTAGAACCTATTGCTCACCGCGACACACACTATTTGAATAGTTGTGGCCCTGAACTCGGCAAACTCGACAACCCCAATCTTTATCCATGGACCGCAGCCCAAAACATAATAAACATTCCAATTGGCCACCGGTGCTCACAAGGTATTTCTTCCTATTGTGGCCCTGATCTCTTGCCTCTAACATTATCTATTACCCACCGGTGCACACGAACTATTTGAATAGTTGAGGCCCTGATCTCTTAGCTAGTAGATTACCCAAAATCACCACACCGTCGACCGACTAATATTTTTCGGACCAATTATCATTAATTCTATTTTTTTAAATTCTTTACGTACAAACATTTTATTTATTTATTTTATATTCATCGTTGACACAGTTTCTTACAACACGAATCATTTACTTCTTAACATATCGAAATTATCGTATGTACACACTTTCAACCTACGTAGTGGCTTAATCTTTCAGTTAATACCAGAATTTTGAGTTATCATTAATGCAGAACCAAAATATTTAGAAAACAAAACGGATGCAGTACTTCAATACTTTTAAAACAGATCATGCACAGGTCGAGCAAAACGGTACAAATCAAAACCATCCTTGTATGCAATATTACAATGATTGATACTAGAGCTGGCAAATAAGCCAAAACCCGCGGGTTTACCCGGCCCGACCCGTGAAAAACCCGCACCCAGCTCGGCTGGTGTCTAAACAAGCCGGGTTTGGGTTAGAGAAATGCCGGCTTGTGGGAAAACGGGTTAACCCGGCCCGGCTTGTAAAACCCGCGGGTTCAACCCGTGTACCCGTCCATAGATAGATCTAATAAATATTAACCGTTGGATTAACATTCAGTATCTAACCCTACTATATAAATGACATTATTCTTAGGGTTTTTTCATTTTACATCTGCGCCTCTCTCTTCCCTTCTCTTACAACCTCTCTTCTCCTCTCTGGATCTTGAAAATATGTGAAGAAATTTCGATCTTCATCTTTAATATTACCACAATTACGGGAAATAAAAGTAAAAAAAGGAAAGAGTGATGAAAAGCTGAAACAACATTGATTACTTCCAGAAAGGTTCTTTACATTCAATTTTAATATCTCAAGGCGATTCGTTAATAAATCATGAGAACTCTTTTGATTTTAATATTTCTTGAATTTCTCTGATTGATAGTTTGATACTTTTTTTTTACTGTCTTTCTATCTTCAATTTCAGTTTGGGGTTCTTTTAATTGAAGATTGGTGTCGGATCTCAAATTCAAAATCGTGTAATTGAGGATAAACTGAGTATTGATGGATGATAATGAGAGCTACAACAGTAGAACAGTGGAATCATCACCAAAAATACTTGACATGCAGATTCTCGAAGTGTATTTTGATGATGCTTGAGAAAGTTTTTCCGTTCAAGTGAATAATGATATGTTAGGGTTGAACTTTTAGTTTTGCTCATTAGGTTTTACAGTCAAATTGGGCACTAATTTTAAGTTCATTCTTTCGATTGGATATTGTTTCATACTGTAATTGTAAGAACTAAATCCCTAACTTTTAATTAAAATTTCTTAGATCTATGTATGGGGCAACAGAGTCCCTAACTTCCTGTAGAGAAGACAACGAAGATTGTTTGATTTTGGATTAAACCCCTTTGATTAATTTGGAAATTATGTTGTGTAATTAAGTTGATTAAGTTTAATTTTTAACATTAATAATTTACGGGCTAACCCGTGAACCCGCAAGTTTAACCCGTTACGGGCACGGATTGAAGAAATGATCACCCGTGAAGAATTTCAACCCGCGGGTTTTGACCCGTATTAACCCGAACCCGTGCAACCCGCAACGGTCCAGCCCCGGCCCGCCCGTTTGCCAGCTCTAATTGATACGTAAACAAAACAGCATAACTACGACTCATATTATACTTTTCAAATCAAGTACCAGACATCATTAGTATTCAGTGAAAAATCCAAACAAACACTGTAATACGATTTAATGCAAAAATATAGATTATAGTTTATATTAAGCAGAAATCCCCTATGACATAAGTATCATAAGATATAGATCATGATGCACATAAAATCCATGCCAAAACAGTTTAGTTTTTAGTATTACGTAGAAATCCCTACCTCAATCGCTTAAAAATCCATAGACAAATCCAAATCCGGTGCGTCAACACGTTTCGTCAAAAACCAAGCAAAACTATTAAAATCTCGACCAAATCTTACTACTATGGTGCGCGGATATACACCCTCTAAACATCTCAATTTCCCGATTACTCGGTATAAGGATTTTGGTAGAATTAATAGAGCTAATGCAAAAAAAGGTATAAAGTAATGGCTAGAGTATATTGCAGTATGAGAGTCAACCAAGAGATTGGAGAGATGATGAGAGACGGCTGTTTTTGTTAAGGGTTCTGAGTTCATGGAAAAGCAATAGGGTCGCCGTTCTTTCCTTTTCTTTTCATAAAACAGTATATACACTCGTTTAGGGAGAAAACATTAATGGGTTAGAAGTCCAAACGGGAGAAAAAAAAACCAGGTACTAGGTTTGACCAAAAGTCAACTTAGAAAAATAAATATTAAAAATATATTTTCCTAATTTCCTAATATGGATTTTATTTGGTTTTATTTTTATTTTTCTTCTTTTACCCATTTTGAACTTTCCTTAGAAAATTTACCGCAAAAATGTATGTACTCATTTCTAGAGAGTCGGTTATGGCGAAAGCCCATTTTAAATAGACGGATTGTGACACAAGGCATTTTATGCATTAATCAATAATGCTAAAATTCACATAATATTCGGGGGATTGTTGCTACATGCTCCATTCTAGGTGAATTAGTAAAGTGAAGAAGTATTCATCACTTATAAAATAATCTCATCCTCTGCAGGATGGTTACACAAAAAATTGGTTTTACAACTCTAGCCCTGAACTAAATCCACCATCAACATTCCCGTTAATGGAAAATTTGAAGGTACATTGAGCCGTCACTTGCATTTCTGTTTCCTTCTTCAACCATCCTAACGAGTATAGCTTAGAGTGTGGTGTTGTCTTCAAATTCAGTTTCTTCACAAGTTGCTCAGATATCAAGTTTTGTTGTGATCCGCTATCAATCAAAGTAAGGACATGTGTCTTGTCGACTTGAGCATACACCCAAAATAGCTCTTCTTTAACAGATTTTGGTGTATATGGTTTTGGACCAGTGACTTTTTCTATTGTCGCAGTTGCGACCCCTTTTCTTGTCATCATCAGAATTTTGTGATCAGGTTGAGGTGAACCATCGATTACCTTATCTTCCTCTTCTTCGTTTTCTTCTTTATTGTAGATGGTTGTGGAAGTTTGCTTACGGTCTTTCCACCATGCTGGTTTCAACTCCGGATGTAATTTCCAACATCCTTCCTTCGAGTGTCAATCAGTTTGCACAGTATTGGTTGGTTTTGTTTGACATAACATGATATGTCCTCCCCTCTTTATGAGTAGTGTTCGCAATCACTCTTTCGTTTCTTGATTTCCTTGGTTCATAGGGTTGACTCTTCATCTCGATATACATAGCTTTCTTGCAAGCATCGCCAATGTCTGTTACTCCAAATAACACAAGTTCTGTCCGTATAGCATAAGGTAATCCCCCTTTATACTTCTCAAGGGTTTATGGATCTTTGAGGTTCACATTCAATGCTATAGCTTGCTTGATAAATTCAGTGGTGTATTCTTGCACGTTTCGCCCTTTCTCTTGTCGCAAGAACTGCCATTGTTCGCGCAGTCGTTCTTTATAACCAATAGGATATAACTGATTTCGGATAGCAGTTGTAAATTGCTGCCATGTTGTCACCGGAGTATCTAAACCTGATGTATATGCCTCCCACTAACTAAGAGCATGACCATCAAGTCTAAGTCTAGCAAAACTTACCCTTTGCTCCTCGGTAAATCCTTTGGTGCTGAAATATACTTCCAAAGTCTGGAGCCAGCCATCCAACTTCTCTGGATTCAAATCCCCATTATATGCTGGGATTTCAATTCTTGCCTCTACTTTGAATGGTGAATTATCTATGAACTCTGGATGTTCTTCCAAATATTTTGATTTGGAATATGTAGCTCCTAATCCTTTTAGGATCTCTTTTATATCATCTACATCAGACTTCAAGGTTTTCATATCTTCCTCCAATTTCTCCATAGTGTTTCCTTGCAGATTCGATGATGATAAAGTGGCTGATGTTCTTTTTCTTCTATCAATATCACGATCTAATGGTAATACCTCGTTACCCTTGGATCGAAGCCCTTCCATTCATCACCGGAAACATTGCTTAATTACCTTCTAGCTCTAGATACCAGTGATATATTTTTGACCCTGATATGATATAGATATAGAAATAGCTAACACAAGAATTAAAACACAAGTAGATTGCAATAGAAAGTTCTGATTTTATTGCTTTGAGAAGAACTTGCAATGTTTACCTTTTAGGTTTGTTTTCTTCCCTAGGTATTGCTTCTTCCTCTCTGTTTGCTTTATGCTAAAATTCTTATAGTTTTCTGCCATGTGTTCTACAAGTACTCAAGGTACCTATTTATAGGTTCAAGACTCAGCTAAAACTAGTAAGACACATATTAGGTAATTCTCTCTATTTTTGTAACCTTCTAGGAATAGAGCTCTACTTTACCTTATAGGAATAGAATTCTACTTCTAGAATTACTTGAAGAGTAATTCTGTGGGGTTTTGGACCTAGGTTTAGGGTATTCTAATGGGCCTATATCTAAAAACAGAAGGACAGTGTTGATGGTGGATTTTAGACAAGAGGTAAAATTATAAAACCCCATGACCTAGTGTTACCAGCAACACATTAACTAAGAACATTTAATTCAGGTGTCAATAATTAATAGGGGTATTTTTTCAAAATACCAGATTAGGGTTTTCGACACAGAACCCTAATTCCAAAACTAAGCCGCATACTGCGCACCATGGCAACGACGCCAAAACCAAGCCGCATACTGCGCACCACAACTATGACGCCAAAACCAAGCCGCATACTGCGTACCACGGCTACGACGCCAAAACCAAGCCGCATACTGCGCATCACGGCTACGACGCCAAAACCAAGCCGCATACTGCGCACCACGGCTACGACGCCAAAACCAAGCCGCATATTGCACACCACGGCTATGATGCCAAAACCAAGCCGCATACTGCACACCACGGCTACGACGCCAAAACCAAGCCGCATACTGCGCACCATGGAAACGATGCCAAAACCAAGCCGCATACTGCGCACCATGGCAACGACGCCAAAACCAAACTGCATACTGCAACCATGCCAAACTAAGTAGCTATGCCATTGGAATATGCCAAAGTAGCGCCCTAGGCTTGCAAAACGTGCAACTTAAGCCAACATGGCCGTGAGTTCCATTGGCACATGCCAACACGCATCGCTAGCCAATTCCTATTTTCAAACCGCTATGCCCAGATAGCGCCCACAACTTGGCCCAATAGACGTGTGTGCCATTGGCACATGCCAAACGTACCGCTAGCCACTTTCTCTTCCTGAGTTTCACTTATGGGATGTTTTCACACCTTAAGCGGCCTCAAAACCTAAATACTCCCTCGTTCAGGAATAGGAAATTCTTTTCCCTTCCGATGGACGGGATGACCGTCAAAATACGAGTTCGTATGAGAATCCTACAATGGTTTTAGCGAAGGGCGCCAATTAGGGTTTCAAAACCCTAAACCGCGAGCGCTTCCTTGCATCTTTTCCATGCGTGCCATCCGCACATGCCAAAACGCTCACTAGCCAATTTTTCTACCAAGCCGCTAAACTAGCGCCCTCAACTTGGCCCAGATGACGTGCGTGCCATTGGCACATGCCAACACGCAGGCTAGCCACTTTCTATTCCAAGCCGCTATGCTATTGGCACGTGCCAAAATGTAGCGCCCGCAACTTGGCCAAAGTGGCCGTGCGTGCCGTTGGCACATGCCAACACGCAACCACTATCCAATTCCCATTCCAAAGCCGCTATACCATTGTAGCACCCGCGACTTGGCCAAAGTGGTCGTGCGTACCATTGGCACATGCCAACACGCAACCACTAGCCAATTTTATTCCCAACCTGTTATCCAATTTCCAAGGCATTCCGCACATGCCATTGGCACATGCCACATGCTCCACTAGCGACTTTGGCATTGCCATTCGCACTCAAAGTGCAACTTGCGTCCAAGGCATTCTGCACATGCCAAATGCTCCACCAAGCGACTTTGGCATTGCCATCCGCACTCAAAGTACAACTCGCGGCCAACGCATTCCGCACATTCCAAATTCTCCACCAAGCGACTTTGGCATTGCCATCTGCACTCAAAGTACAACTCGCGAGCGAGACATCCCGGACATGCCATTGGCACATGCCGCAATGCTTCACTAGAAACTTTGGCATTGCCACTTTCGCCCAACTCTCGAGACATCAACACAAACTGGGGGATGCTTTCTTGGGGTTTTGGTTTGGCGGTCACAGCATGCAGCGTACACTACGCTCGCAATAAAGCAAGGCGTGCAAGGAATGAATACGGTCAATTAAATAAGGAAATTTATGGTGAAAACGTTTTTCACCATAAAGCCAACGGTTTCCACCTCCTCTGTTTTAATTGACACATTTACTCAATTCCTTAATGAGGCCAGGGTACGTTCAATCTCACTTGTATAAATAGGTTTCACCTATTCTGCCAAAAGACACGAGTCTTGGTCAGGCAAAATACAACACTATCAGATAACAACTTTGCAAGCTCTCTCAAAAGCTTCCATTACTATCAAGCTTCCGAAAGCTTCTACACTTCTGATACAAGTCGAGATACTACCTATCCAGAACTCTCTGGTCTCATCACCCTTCTTTTATATCCTCCCTAAATCAACCCTTCTCCTCCACTTTGTGACCGAAGAAAATCTGGAACGACTATCTTCTTGGTTTAGGCCAGAGTTGTACAGATTGATATCTCGAATCAAAAGTGCTCACAAGCAGCACATTTGTTTAAGTGTTTAAACCAGTCTCTCCACCATCGAATTTACCAAATTTGGCAGAGGCGATTTTCTCCCATAAACAATTGCCGCCCACAGCGGGAGTTTCAATCTCTCGGTTACAAAAACTGATCTTTAGTTCAAAATATGCTTTATTATTCGCTCAACATGGTAGAACTAAGATCTGGGTCCACGACAAACTCTGAATGCGCCAACATAGAAGCCGCCCCTAGCACCAATGCTCCTTCCACCAATACCTCTGCGTTACCTGCCGATATTGGCAGCATGGAAAGTACCCCTCCAAGTGTTACACCTCCTGTTACCAGGGCTACTTCCGTTCCAAATGTCTCCGTACCATCTGCCAACTCAAACGGCACTGAGGGCATCCATTCAGGTGTCACGCCGCCAGTCACCAGGGCTCGTGCTTCCGTTTCCACCACTAGTGTTTCAGCAGGCATGACGCCTCCAATCACCACTCGAGCCACAACATCCACTCAATCGCCGGGGCGAGATAATAGAGGAGGCAAACCTTATTTCACAATCACGGATTTAATAGAAAGGCAGGAGGCTCTAGCCCGGGCTGAAACAGATATGGTTTCAACCCAGAAAGAGGTGCTCGTCTTCCTCAAAGCCTTGACGGAGCAACTTCCACGAGAGCCACGACATCCTGAATCAAGAGCAGATGATCCCGATAACCTTAATGCTAATATCACACCCCCAGGAAGGATACACCAGACATCGCTAAGGTTAAGTGCTCCCAATGATCTTGGAATTGGCACCGCAACTGAGCACACCAACGCAAACGAGGAAATCCGCATTAGGAACCCAGTGGAAGGAAATTTCCCACTAGATTTCTTAATACGTGAAGAGCTGGAATGACTCATACAAAACCGAATCAAGAACGACACGGATGTGCATCAACACCAACCTCCTTATCCAATTTAAATCCATAGAATTCCCCTCCCAAGTGGATACTCATCCCCTCAATTTGCCTTATACGACGGAACCGGCAATGCAAGGTAACATGTCTCACGATTTCTAGAGGCTCTAGGTGAGCACGAATATAACCATGTTCTTCGCCTGCGAGAATTTTCAAAGTCACTCACTGGAAGAGCGTACACGTGGTACAACTGCATCATCCCAGGCAGCATCTGCGATTGGGGTGAAATGGTTGCGTCCTTTTACAAGAAGTATTTATTTGTGTCTGAGAAAGTCACTCTGTCGGATTTGGGAAGAATGTTCTAACATAATGACGAACATCAAACCGATTTTGTCAAGAGATTCAGAATTCAAGCACTGGACTGCCACGACCCGGGTGCGACTGATCATCAACTAGTAAATTTGTGCATCAATGGCATGACTCCTATCTATCGTGATTTACTAGAAAACTTATGATTCCAGACCTTCTCTGAACTCCACGAAGCTGCTAAACGATCAGCCACGACATCGCCAGCCATGTTGGAAAGAACTAGGCCTCCCAGAAATGAAGATACACGAGAAGTTCGAAGAAGCCCGCATTTTCTTAACAAGCCATACAACACCGGCCCCTCCTCCGTGAGCGTGATAGACGAAAGGGTAAAGAGGAAAACACCTCCAACGGATCAACACCCTGGGCGCACAGCCCCAGCACGAAGGGAAGCCCCGCAAAAGGCCCCAACCAAGCTCTCTGAACGTCGCCCTGAAGCCAGAGGAGACGATTCAGACTTCCACTTTCCGATCGAGGAAGTAATCAAACTTCTGTAAACATGGGTCCAGGATGATGTCATCAGGCTACCGGCTCCTCGGCACCCACCTTCTGAAGAGGAGATGGCAAATCCAAGATTTTGTCACTACCACAGATTCGTCAGTCATCCAACCAGCGACTGCAACAAATTGAATAGCATTTTCAAAGAAAGGATAGAGGCATGGGAGTTACGACTAAAGAATGAAAGAGTACATAGATTTCCGCTTCCCATAAGAAACTGTGAAATCTCTGGGGACTCCATACACGAAATAGTGCAGTCCATGATGCAACACATATGCAAAATCCTCTACTTTTCCAAGGAGCAACGTCGAGATGCTTTCGCAGCCCTCAACCACATAATATCTGGGAAGTGACTCCACTCTGCCACAAAAAACACACCTGAGGAACAGATCTCTCCAGGAGTCCCCGCCGAGAAGCACAACTGGGGACTTCTCACCATTTACCTCTTAAAGTACGCCGAGTTCGACGATACGCTCATCGACGCAGCCTCAGAGTTCAGCGTTGTTACGTTCAAGACCATGAAAGCGACAGGAGTAACAAAACAAGAGGACACTCACTCCCCATCGGCTATCAAAGACCACAAGGGGAGTCACCTGCATGCGCTTGGCTACGCTAGTTTTAGGATCAACATAGGAAACATCGCAACGCGGGGGACTTTTTACATTGTCAAGAATCTAAATTACGACATGGTTTTGGGGCGCCCGTGGGTACTCGACAACAAAACGGAATTAGGAGAATCACCCTTGCCCGTGTCAATGCCAGAGAGGGTATCCAACAAGCCAGCTAACTTGCTACCCTGTCAACATCTTACCAGCGATACTTTACTACTGGGAAAGGATTCTTCAAAGCCACCTTCCAAACTCCAAACTCAAGTAAGCCTGACTAAGACGCTCTCTTTATCACCAACCATTTCTCACCGTAACCCGCCCTGGGGACTCGACATGGTTTTCGAGAACAACACTGTCAAGAGATGTGAATGGAACGCCGAACCTTTTAAGCATTTCACCAGGGATCTTAAAGTCACCCTGGAAGACTGCGGGAACAACCACCAGGCGATCGTACCACAACCCAATCCTTTAAATATATGGGATATAGTAATCAGAGCCACCTCTTTTCAAGTCGGAAAGATGACTGTGAAGATGCCGATTCGGAAAAATTCTCCCAAAGAAGAGGAAGATGAACCATACCTAGTAGCCGACATCCTCTTGAGTGGCTATTGCAAACTTATCAACATGGATAAACTGGAAGGCATAGTGATTTATTCGCGCTGGTTGGAGGCTGCTAGCATCTGAAAGGTCAAGATATTCAATTTACTGACACTTTCTCCTCAATACCTCTTTAGCAATTTTCCTTTTCACTACTACTATGTATTGCATCAGGATGGATGCATCACTTACATTCATCCAGCAAAATTTCAATTGTTGCTCCTGTTGAGCAATCTAATATATCCTCTCTAGTGAAATAAAAGAACCCTTTTTTTTCCTTGAAAATTTCTCAAGATCAACCCAAAATTAAAAACACGTTACCCAAAAAAAAAAAACAGAAGACAAAATGGTTATCTTTTCGGCGGAACTTTTAAGCTCACAAATTATTACAAGACTAAGCCATGGAGGCTCAGCACAAGATACAATGAAAGGAAAATTGCAAGACATTAAAAGTCGACTAGGTCACAAGAGAAACAAAAGAAAGAAGATTCGCCTCGTTAAGACTTCTTCCTACACTTCCCCCAGCAATCCTCCGGGCAGCAAATGTTCCACAAAGAAGACACGTCAACAGCAGCAACGACCTCCGTTTTCTATCTAGATTCCTTTCCAGCAGCGCAAACCAACGCTTCCTTCCCCTTCATCTCCGACGTGGATTCAACGTGCGCAATCATGATTCCTCCAGCAGCACCAACGGCATCAACAAAGTTTTAACCAAGATTCTCCTCAGCAGCTCCTACAGGAAAATCACTTGACTCGCTCATGTCAGAATCCATGGGAACCTGTGCTTTTTTGCGTACATCACCCGGAGGAACAGAATGGATATCTTGGATGATGGCTCTAATCTCGCAAAGTAATGAGCCGATCCTACCCAACGACTCTTTGTAAAAAGATCGAGCCCCATTAATTCTATGATGCTTCTCAGAGAAAACAACAATACCATCGCCATTGTCACCATGGGCTGCCATCGCAAAAGTATGAAAATGGTGTAGTCGCCTCACTATACGACCAGTAGAGAGGAAGAAGACAATGAAATCTTGCCATCAATATTTATGTGAGAAGGAAGGGCGTGCGTCATGGCTGTAACGGCCCCAGGAAATCACACATCAATAAAGGATCCCCAATCAGAGCCGTGCACAAAGAAGACAATTCAACTCATAAGGAAATTTTGCATCAAGCGATTATTCTTCCCTCGCTTGAACCGGCCCCACCGGCTAGCATGCTCAATTTTCCAACTCGTGCCAACTTTCCAAAATTCATGCAGGTCCCACCAATCGCGCCGACCTGTCAATGCCGCTCAAGTTGTACCATCTAGCACGCTCAGTTTCTCAACTCGCGCCAGCAGCTCAATGCTTCCCAACCGTCCATTTCCGCAAATTTGTGCCAACCTCCCGATTCGTGCTAAAACTGCCAAGGACAAGGATTCCAAATCGAGTTCGCATCTCAGAAAAAAGGTCAGATAAATCTCCTGCTTCTCTCTCAGATTTTTTCTTGGCACCATCTTATGCTTACCTCGCAACAAAGCTCATGTTCCGAGCTAAGCATGGGACTTAATGTTGATGGTGGATTTTAGACAAGGGGTAAAATCGTAAAACCCCATGACCTAGTGTTACCAGCAACACATTAACTAAGAGCATTTAATTCAGGTGTCAATAATTAATAGGGGTATTTTTTCAAAATACCAGATTAGGGTTTTCGACACAAAACCCTAATTCCAAAACTAACCCGCATACTGCGTACCGTGGCAACGACGCCAAAACCAAGAAGAATACTGCGCACCACGGATACGACGCCAAAACCAAGCCGCATACTGCGCACCACAGCTACGATGCCAAAATCAAGCCGCATACTGCACACCACGGCTACGACGCCAAAACCAAGCCGCATACTGCGCACCACGGCTACGATGCCAAAACCAAGCCGCATACTGCGCACCACGACTACGACGCCAAAACCAAGCCGCATACTGCGTACCATGGCAACGATGCCAAAACCAAGCCGCATACTGCGCACCATGGCAACGACGCCAAAACCAAACTACATACTGCAACCATGCCAAACTAAGTCGTTATGCCATTGGCACATGCCAAAGTAGCGCCCTAGGCTTGCAAAATGTGCAACCTAGGCTAACATGGCCGTGCGTGCCATTGGCACATGCCAACACGCATCGCTAGCCAATTCCTATTTTCAAAGGGGAAATTAGGGGGAGACCCAAAAAAAAAAAATCTCATTGTCAGGCCCACAATTAATTTATGGTACCGTGGCACCCATAATTATATGAAATTATTATATGAATCAATACATAACTCGTTATGCATACTATTTTTTCAGGCATAACTCGTTATGCAACCTAATTTTTCAGGGGTATAATTGGAAGCTCCACTTGGACATAACATATCTAAAAATCCGCGTCTTAGAATTTTACAAAATTTATATCGTTGGAAATATTTTTAAAAGATCTACGCAACGAGTACAAACAAGAATATCAAATTTTTGTTTTTCACGAAAAAATCGGAGGTGATCCTCATTTTAGGGAAAATTTTCAAAAACTTGACACCTAACCATTATGCAGTCACCAAAAACGATGCATAACACATTCTGCAGACGCATAACAAGTTATGCAACTATTTTCTCCACTGCATAACACATTATGCATTTGGATAACAAAATTATGCATCTATAACAAGTTATATTACCATTTTTTGGGTTGATTTTAGCGCGTACATATAAAAAATTGATGCATAATGCAGTATGCATCCATATTTACGGATGCATATCAGGTTATGCATCTATTTTCTCGATACATAAAATATTATGCAACTATTTTCTCAATGCATAACGCATTATGTAGTCATATTTTCGGATGCATAACAGGTTATGCAACAGATTTTATAGATGCATAATAGGTTATACATCAATTTTCACGACGGCATAACATGTTATGCTGTTATTATTCTAGGTGTATGAAAAAAAGATTAATTGCACTGTCATCGATAAAGGAAAATATATGGGTTATAAGTATTCACAACATCACCACTTTGCACTGTCGGGTCTTTTTGTAGCATAATCAATTAGGTAAAGAAAAGAACTACTTGTGGCTTAGTGACACAAGCATCTCGCAGATGTCTAAAAGGATTTTCGCATTTCTCTGGCAATTATTAATATCCCCTAGAATTCTAGGTGGATTTATATCATTAATATCCCCTTCAACAAATAACTTCAACAACTCGTAAGAAAACTCACTAACCAGTGTCACACCCATGTATCCACCCTTCACTACAGTTGCTACGGAATGTTCCAAGTTCCAGAACACAATCTCAAACACATTCAAGAATCCTCTCTCTCTGAACTTCTTCTGTATCTCCTGGTAGTCCGTCTCCCAATCGCCGTTATCTTTTTCCAATACCTCACCGTCATCTTTAAGACGGTATCTAATGACCTTATGAGAAGCATACTTAAACTCCATTTTAGTGATCACATAAAGTCTCTTTATCATTTCATCTTCCTTCAGCTTCGCATCAGCTGCTAAAAAGTAATTATCGTGAGAGAATTTTTCTATTTTAAATCCACCTAGAATTCATGTTTTCCCCCCATTAATTATCTTTCTTTCGGGGTTCAGAGAATTAATTTTTCTGAGCATCGGATATTTGACAAAATCTATCGCCAAAGGTACGGATTATACCTTATTTCATCTTCTTGTATTTTTACGCCTGTATGTTTTTCCCTTCGATCTGTATTTTGTTTTTCCCTGTATGTTTTTCCCTTCGATCTATATTTTGTTGTAAAACAAGGTTTGATAATCATAGATCTACAACTAAAACTTGTTTTCATTGAAGAAATTTTGGATTTTTATGAAATCAGATCGGATTTGGAGATGGAGGAGAAAGAGAGAAGAAGAAGAGTACAATTTCAATAATTTTGGGTCGGGGAATAATTTTTTCCTAAAAACTGGGTGCGCGCCTTTAGATTTCTGGGCGTGGGTTTCACAGTGGGAGAAATTGGAAAAATGGGTCTCCCTGTAGTTTTCACATTTTCAAACCGCTATGCCCATCTAGCGCCCACAACTTGGCCCAATAGCCGTGTGTGCCATTGGCACATGCCAAACGCACCGCTAGCCACTTTCTCTTCCCGAGTTTCACTTACGGGCTGTTTTCACACCTTAAGAAGCCTCAAAACCTAAATAGTCCCGCGCTCGGGTATAGGAAATTATTTTCCCGTCAGATGGACATGCTGACCCTCAAAATCCGAGTTCGTATGAGAATGCTACAATGGTTTTAGTGAAGGGCGCCAATTAGGGTTTCAAAACCCTAAACCGCGAGCGCTTCCTTACAGCTTGGCCACGCGTGCCATCCACACATGCCAAAACGCTGACAAGCCACTTTTTCTACCAATCCGCTAAACTAGCGCCCTCAACTTGGCCCATATGGCATACGTAACATTGGCACATGCCAACACGCACGCTAGCTACTGTCTATTCCAAGCCGCTATGCTATTGGCACATGCCAAAAAGTAGCGCCCGCAACTTGGCCAAAGTTTCCGTGCGTTCCGTTGGCACATGCCAACACGCAACCACTATCCAATTCCCATTCCAAAGCCTCTATACCATTGTAGCACCCGTGACTTGGCCAAAATGGTCGTGCGTTCCATTGGCACATGCCAACACGCAACCACTAGCCACTTTTATTCCCAACCTGCTAGCCATTTTCCAAGGCATTCCGCACATGCCACATGCTCCAATAGCGACTTTGGCATTTCCATTCGCACTCAAAGTGCAACTTGCGGCCAAGGCATTTCGCACATGCCAAATGCTCCACCAAGCGACTTTGGAATTTCCATCCGCACTCAAAGTACAACTCGTGGCCAAGGCATTCCGCACATGCCAAATGCTCCACCAAGCGACTTTGGTATTGCCATCCGCACTCAAAGTACAACTCGCGGCCAAGGCATTCCGCACATGCCAAATGCTCCACCAAGCAACTTTGGCATTGCCAACCGCACTCAAAGTACAACTCGCGGTTGAGACATCCCGCACATGCTATTGTCACATGCCGCAACGCTTTACTAGCAACTTTGGCATTGCCACTTGCGCCCAACTCTCGAGACATCAACACAAACTGGGGGATGCTTTCTTGGGGTTTTGGTTTGGCGGTCACAGCGTACACTATGCTCACAATAAAGTAAGGAGTGCAAGGAATGAATACGGTCAATTAAATAAGGAAATTTATGGTGAAAACGTTTTTTTACCATAAAGCCAACGGTTTCCACCTCCTCTGTTTTAATTGACACATTTACTCAATTCCTTAATGAGGCCAGGGTACGTTCAATCTTACTTGTATAAAGCTCTCTCAAAAGCTTCCATCACTAGAAAGCTTCCGCAAGCTTCTACACTTCTGATACAAGTCGAGATACTACCTAGCCAGAACTCTCTGGTTTCAGCACCCTTCTTCGCTATCCTCCGCAAATCAACCCTTCTCCTCCACTTTGTGACCGAAGCAAATCTGGAACGACCATCTTCTTGGTTTAGGCCAGAGTTGTACATATTGATATCTCGAATCAAAAGTGCTCACGTGCAACACATTTGTTTAAGGGTTTAAACCAGTCTCTCCACCATCGAATTTACCAAATTCGGCAGAGGAGATTTTCTCCCATAAACAGACAGTTTCAGGCAGTTTCAGGCAAAATTAATTCCAGGATGCATGCAAGCAGTTTCATGCATAATTGATTGCAGGGAATATTAATGTCATTTAAATCCATCTCGAAATTAGGTTTTAAAACAGTATAAATGGAGATGCCCTGATGGGGAAAAAGGAGGGAGAAAAAAATACACTGTAATTCAATTATTAATAAAATATTACTCCCCAAGGGGATTCGTCCGTGGACGTAGGAAAACCATGACGAATCACATTAAACCTGTGTCTTTTTATTTGTTCTTTGTCTCCTAACCCAAAATACACATCAAACAATCGATTCAATAGTGTTTCGTGCCCAAAAGTAATTTTGGGTACAAACATTTATCTTCCAAAATAGTTGGATTTTCTTATGAAAGAAAATCAAGATTGATATGTGTATTGCTACAATTATCAAAATTAATATTTTCACAAAGAATTGCAACACTTGATTTCTCGTCTTCATTAGAGACATAATTGTCAGATATTTCATCAAGAGTTGCAGCAAGACCTTTGTTCCCAGTGTATTTTCTCCGATTTGGACACTCGTTTTCAAAATGACCAAATCCCTTACACTTAAAGCACCGAGGCATATCCTCATCATCAGTTTCATTAATATCCATGTTTTTAGGTGGAACACGATTATGAGGTTTGACTAATGCCTTAGGCTTATCTCCAGAGAACCGTTTACTTCTCTTCAACAGAAGATCCATAAACTGTCTTGTGATATTCAAGAATGATTTGTCAAGATCTTCATCTGATGAATCTGTCTCAGAGTGATCATCTTCAGAGATATACAATTTTTTTACTTTTAACAAGTAATTTAGTGTCCTTTAGTGCTTTGTACGCAACATCCTTAGATTTGGACGAATGTTCATGATCAAAGTTAAGCTTTCCAACCAGCATATTTCTGGAGAGAGTATCAAGGTTATTTCCCTCAACAATGGCATGCTTCTTAGAATCGTATCTAGATGGCATCGATCTGAGAATTTTCATCACAATGTCCTTTTCAGGAATAGTCTTACCCAATGCAAAAGATGCATTAACAATTTCAGACACTTTGTGATTAAACTCATCAAATGTTTATTCATTTGCCATACGAAGGTTTTCCCAATTGGAATTAAGATTTTGAAGCCTAGCATCATTCTCACTGGTATTACCTTCAAATACGGTTGCTAAGATATCCAAACTTCTTGTGACTTAGTGCAATTAGACACATGGTGCTGAAGATTTGGGGTAATAGCATGTATGATCGCATTCAAACCGTCGGAGTTTTGATTTGCAGCAAGAATCTCGGCAGGAGTGTATTCACCAATATTCTTTGGAATGTTTACACCTCCAACTGCCTCAACGGGAGCATCATAGCCATTAAAAACATATACCCATGATTTGAAATCACGTGCTTGAAGAAAATCTCGCATAGAAGTTTTCCACCATAAGTAATTAGAGCCATCGTAGACTGGTGGTTCGTTAATTGAGATAACACCTCTGTCCATAGAGTCAGATCTCTACAAACACAGACTTGTAAGGTCTTAAACATGTTTGCCTGCTCTGATACCAATTGAAAAACCAGGGGTCTAACAACCACACCCAATATTTTGATTAGCAATCTGTATGGACAAACTCCGAGTTACTTTACTAGAGAATCAACTAGACAGTCAGACTCAATCTAGATAAAAATATATCAAGGAGTTATTATCTCAATCTCTCAATTTGATCTATACTCAAGAAAATAGAATCTGTGAGTCTTTATCAAAGAGAGATAACTTGGATGGTGCCAAAGACCAATATCCAAGCGTCAATCAATTTAAATCAACAATCAAAGAGGTCGGATATTTTAATTGATTGAACAACGCACAACATGTATTATTTCAATTATATAACAAAATATAATGCGGAAAAGAAATATCACAAACACCAGAATTTTGTTAATGAGGAAACCGCAAATGCAGAAAAACCCCGGGACCTAGTCCAGATTAAACATACACTGCATTAAGCCGCTACAGACACTAGCCTACTCCAAGCTAACTTCGGTCTGAACTGTAATTGAACCATAATAAATCTCACACTGATCCAAGGTACATTTATGCTCCTATGCCTATGATCCCAGCAGGATACTGCGCACTTGATTCCCTTAGATGATCTCACCCACAACCAAGAGTTGCTACGACCTAAAGTCGAAGACTTTAATAAACAAAACTGTATCACACAGAAAAATCTACAAGGATAGATAAATTCGTCTCCCACGAATAAACCTATGATTTTTTGTTCCGTCTTTTGATAAATCAAGGTGAACTAGAACTAATTGATAAAACCAGACTTATATTCCCGAAGAACATCTCACCTTTATCAATCACCTCACAATAACCTTAATCGACGTAGCGAAGAAGATTATTGAGGAATCACAAACGATGAGACAAAGTGTTTGTGACTACTTTTATATCTTTCCTATCGGAGATAGAAATCTCAAGCCAATTATTACAATTGTACTCGTACGATAGAAACAGTAAGATCATATCACACAACTACAAGAAAAGTAGTATCGGTCTGGATTCGCAATCCCAATGAAGTCTTTAAGTCGTTAACCTGGTTTTAGAAGAAGAAAACCAAAGGTTAAAGGAGAATCGACTCTAGCTTAGCAAACTATTATCACACAGAAAGTGTGGGGATTAAGTTTTCCATTTGCTAGAGTTCTCCCTTACATAGTCTCTCAAATCAGGGTTTGTAATCAATGTTAGCTTGCTAACAAAGCATTCAATATTCACCGTTAGATGAAAACCTGATTAGATTCAAGCTAATATTTATCAACCGTTAGATAAAAAACATAACTTGTTACACACAGATGAAATGCACGTTTGTAGGCTTGTGAAAACCGTACCCAAACTTGTACATTATTTGGTTCAACAATAGTTAACCAAATGGTCAGCCATATGATAACTTTCATATCAACCATATTCTTCTTCACCATAACTAGTCCAAATGACTCAAATGAACTAGTTAGAGAGTTGTTCAATTGCTTAGATCTTTATATACTACACAAGACATAATTGAAGCAAAAATGATGTGATTCACTCGAATCGATTCATGAACTATAAATCCACGGTTTGCAATAGAATTCCATAGTTTATTAAGATAAGTTCACAAATATCGTTTTTAGAAATAACCTACTCAAGTTCGCGGACTTAAGTTCTCGAACGGAGTTCACAAACTCCAACAGAAATTCTCGGGTTCGAGAACTACGTCAGTTCGCGGACTGAACTTGTATGCTGAGCTCGCGGACTGAGCTCACACACTACTCCGGTTTCACTTGATCAACAAAGTTCGCAAACTTCGGTTCAAGCAATAATGACTTATACATATATATGTGTTACCACAATAATGCTTATATCCTCCAATGGTTATATTGTCTAAACTCTCATTTCAATCATTGAAACATTCTCAGAGGGCGTTATATAGTTGTTATTTACAAACTATTTTTTGTCAGAGCGATTTCCAAAGGATTGAAACATAACATGACTTTCGTCACTAGGTAAAGATGAACTTGGCTAAAGCAAAAGCTTTACCAACACATATTTCGAGAAATAGATAAGCAATATATACTCAGCTCGAAATATCACATGTGTATAATCTTAGTCTATATAGTAATACGACTTTTGTCTCAAGATAGGAGATAGAATAGATAGACTTTTGAGTGATAGATAAGTTCATGTATCCACATATCTTTTAGTCGATGAAGATCCACTGGTTCCTTGAGTAGTCCTTCATCTTGTATGATGATTTCTATGGAGTTCTTGAGCTCAACTACACTTTTTATCCTAGTCCGAGACCTTAGATATAGTAGACTAGAAATCAAGACTTTATAGTTTTGATCACTAAGATTGACAAACATGCTTGAGATAACAACGCATGCGAGTTCGACCGAGCAGTGCTCTAACATTATTAATGCAACAATCTACGTTTTTTTATCTTGGATTCATAGTTGGAAAATACAAGATTCTCCAATCAACATATACAGTAATTCTAAATCTATGCATGTCACAGTCTTCATTATACACATCATATGGAAACATAGGTGTAAGGTTATCTTTAGTAACTTAAATCCAAACCCAAACACGTTCATTTATCAAATAAGTTATTACATATCTTTGCATCATTTATATACTGTTGCTGATAACAGTCACACTATGCATCATTCAATAACTATTAGAAATGCTTTGAACAACACTTGGAAGCCTCCTTCTATAAATGTTTTAAAAGTTAATATTAATTCCTCCTTCAATCCTTAATCTTTAGTTGCTGGTATTGGCATTATAACAAAAAATTATGCAAGACAATATGTGGTGGGAAAGAGAGCTATAAAAAAGGGATATTAATGTTCATCACGCTGAAGCATGGGATTTGTTAGAAGCTATGGATATGGCATCTACTCATGGTTGGACTCAAGTTATTTTTGAAACTGGTAACTTGAATATCAACTCTTACTTGCAACATAGTTCCCATCTTTTACCCTAGAAGAGTCTTCCTATACTTAGAAAATGTATAAATAAATGTAATATGAATGATGTTTGGTCCAGTGAGTTTGTATATAGAGTGTGTAATAAAGTTACCGATGCCTTAGAAAAAGCTTCTAGGAAACATAATCTTTGTGGGGAATGGTGGTTACATCCACCAGATGTCTTAATTCCTCACTTAGATAATGATGTAAGATTATGTCATGTTTAATATGAAGATTTCTTTATTCAAAAAAAAAAAACTTCAGTTGAATGATGTTAATCGGGAAAACATAGGAGGGCTTGGGATCTTTAAAATAATGGAAGATTTACATATAAATCTGCGTACTTGGGAATAAGAGGATTTAGGTCCTCCCCTGGTAACAATCTTTGGAAGCGCATTGGAAAATTAGAGTAAATTTTGGATGGGGGCATGTGGGACAAGTAAGAAACCGATATGTGTCAATGGTATTTTGACGGTTTTCAATCAATTAATACTCTAAATGTATACATCCAGTTTTACCCTCCTTTAAATTCTCAAATTGTTTCCTAAATTGATGGTAATTTTCAACATACGGTTTGAAAAGAAAAAAAAATCTAATATCTAATTATTCTCATAAATATTAGGAGATTCACTTGCTTAAAACAAATATTGGCAGCGACGTGGTGGTTATCAAATGAAACACAAGACATATCTTTAACGTACATAGTAACATTTCAAGTTCACAATGAAGATGAAAACCTACACTATATAGTTTAAAAGTCAATCTTAAATTTGATGTCATATTTCTAATTAACAAAGAAAACAAAAAAAGTCACCTATATCACAAAATTGTGCAGGCTAAGTAACTTAGATCAAAGACCTGTAGCATAACAATAAACAATAGAGAAAATAAGAGTTTATGTTTTAAGAGGAATATGACAGAGAGATTTTCAGTGTTATTAGGATTTCCAATATTATTTCCCTTTATTTACGATCGACGTCAATATTGGCTAAACATTATATTAGGTTAGTGATTTATGGAAGGGTAAATTTGGCTGTATAAATTCACAACATCTATCTATTGAAAACAGTCAAAATATCAATGATACGTGTCGATTTCTTATTTTCCCCCATGGCGCCATCCAAATTTTCCCCCATCAATAATTTACTCAGAAAATTAGAGTTCCTCATAAAATACAAATTTTTACTTGGAAAGATGCTAGAAATGCTATACCTACTAGGATTGTTCTCGACACTAGAATGCCTATGAATGTTGTTGATTGTATTAGATGATGTCACCCAAATAAATCTGTTATGCATGCTTTGGGGTTATTCCTTTTTTCTAGTCGTGTTTGGTTTATCTCTTCTTTGTATGTTAATACTCATTCCTTCAGTAATAAAACTTTCATTGATTGGTTGATGTTCTGGTTAATTGATCCTAGCTCTAAGTTGCCTGATGAATCCCAATGTTTATTTGTTACTATTCTTTAGTCCCTATGGAGTAGCAAAAATAACTTAGTTATTCAAAACCCTAAGGAATCCCATGTAGCGGGCTGAATAGAGCCAGAGCCATGCTTTTGACTAGGAAACAAACACTGCACATTATCCCTTTTGTTTCAATTGGGTTGTTGGATAAATAGATGCCCCCACCTAGAGCTGGAAAACGGGCGGTCCGAGGGTGGCTTGTTACCCAACCCGCAGGTAACGGGTTAACACGGGCCAAAGCTTGCGGGTCGTTATTCTTCACGGGTCATTATTTATTCAGCCCGCTCCCGTAGCGGGTAAAACTTGCGGGCTAGCCCAGCTTGTTTAATTAAAAATCAAACTAAAATTTAATTAATGTTTAAGGAGAATTGCAGACGAAACGAATAAAGATAAGAGGAAGGAGAAGAATAATCTTATTAGGAGATTATGGTAGAAGCATTACATAGTTTCCTTTATATACAACACTAGGAATCTAGTTGGACCGCACATTCATGGGCCGTAGGCCCTATAACACCTCCCGTTGTGCGGTTTAATAATAAAACTTTATACATAGTGCTTCACATATAGTTCTTCAAATGTGGTTCTACTTGATGATTTGTGTCGAAGTCCATTGCCTCATTAAAACCTTGTCAAGTAAAAACCTAGTGGGACAAGACCTTGGTACAACTCTTCACAAGTTGTCTCGTACTTTACATGTAGTTCATCATATGCAATACGATCTTCAAAGATCATAACTACGATACGGAATTGGGTAAGAAAAAGTGTTGAAGAAATCAGTTTGTGCGACGTTCTCTCTACCACAGTCAAGTTAGTCTAGTTTATGTTGCATGGCTTGTAATCCATTCATAACATGCATACAACTTGAATAAAGCCAATTGTAGGTAGAATTATCCCACCTTGGTGCTTGACTTACATACCCGCTACAAGTTTGTTGTTGGTATGTATGAAAATCACCATAAGGTTCTCTAGGATATGTATCATAGCCAATAAATTGGTTTTGATTGTATCCCAAAGTTGGTGGCCAATTATCATAGTGTTGAGGAGATTGAAAATTGTATATGTTGTTCCAATATGCTCCTTTCATAATAAGTACCAGAAACAAGAGTTCTCAAAACTATGTCAAAAACCAGAAAATAAGACAAAAACAAAAATAAGAAACAAAACTAATAACAAAAATAAGAAACCAAAACCAAAACCAAAAACAAATAACAACCAGCTTCCTCCCCGGAAGCGGCGCCAAAATTTGAACGCTGTCGTATGCGTCAAAAATAAGTACACTTTCTCACTCACAAAACATATAATGAAGTACTAGGTAAGAAATAATCGCTCCCACAGAGAGGACTACAAATTTCTATATGTTGCGATTTCCTATTAAAGAATCGGGGGGATTTTCTGATTTTTATGTAACTAAAATAAAATAAAAACAACCAAGGAATAAAGCAAGCAAGTCAATAAGATAAATAATGGTCAAAGATTAGTTTTCATTCACAAACACGTATTTTGAAATAATAATTAGAATTAATATCTAATCTCAACTTAATCAAAAGCCCTAGAATATCTTGATCGCAAGAATATCCCGCTAATTTTCTCTTGTTATCAATAATGAATTCTACCAAGGAAAAAACCTAACGTGTAAAAGCAATAACCAAGTTTTATTCTTGAGGAGCAATAAGATTGGTGAAATAAGGCTAATCAATGCAACCGAACGTGGATAACGCACTAATCCGATTTAACAAAGATTATGATTCACTTGTGACTACTAGGATGTATCACTACAAGCAATAATCACAATTATGCTACTTTTTATCAGGAATTTATCACTTTTGCGTATAATAAACCCTAATCTAGCAATAAAGATGAAAACAAACTCAATCGATTCTAGACTCGACCAAACAAGCATTCAAATCATGTAACAATATTAATAGTGAATCATAAGAGACAAGTATGGAGACAAAACTAATTCATTGCACAAATAATGGTTGGAATTCGAACTTATTCCTTAACCAAAAGAAAACTAGGTAAAAATAGTGTAGTTCATCACAAGAAAAAAATAAAATCTATCATGTTCAAACCCTAGAAAAGTAGTGGAGATATAATAAAAGAGATAATCTTCTTATGGGTGTTCTCTGCCCTTTTATAAACCTTCTTTTGCAAAAACACGGATTTCTGAGTCTCGTCCAAAGTCCATGAAAGCACATTCCAGCAAACACATCCCACTCGGTATAATACAATTAGTGTCAATAAATCACTAAGCCCAGAAGAAGTCCATAGACTCTGGCTTGTCAGTCTCAGAGAGATGACAACTTACTTGGTTTCATATTATTAGCATAACTTTTTTGTTTTTGTTTTTTTAAATTCAGCCTAATTCACTCCCCCATGTAGCCATAACACAATTCAGCTCCTCCTTTATCTGTTTCAGGTCAAAGGAAAGTCCTTGTGCGGTCAGCGAGCTTGGGAACTTCTTGCTCATTTATCTACTTGTAACTTGATTTAATACCACTAAACTGCAGCTACAATCATTCAACGTCACTGCGCGCTATACAATTAGCTTTTCAGATCATTATAACACCTCCAGAACCATCAAAACGCATATACTGCATTATCATTCCTAATCCATTTCAGCACTTCCTCAGCTCTGCACTGCATGCAAAGTCCTCTAAGCCATCATGCCAATTCTTCCCGTTTCTGTAATTTCTGACTCCACTGCAAACCAACCAAAACTACTTGGACACTACATCTACCACTGCAATTCACCATTTCCTACATCACCAGACAAGTGTCTCTTCAATCCTGCACCATCTGTAGCTTCATTAGCAGCTTCAATAGCTCAACACTACACCACTGACCAACCTGTACCCATTGCAGTAACACGGTGCCTCAACCACTCTGCAAATCCATCAATTCCTTCAGTTTCATAAGCTCAAACCATCTCATACATTCCATGTAATGCAATCAAATCGCTGCACCATCTCTACCTGTAATACGCATAGCCATCTAGCCATTTGCAACCAGCTATCAAGACAATTCTGTTGCTCTTCAACCATAACAAACTACAACTGTAGCTGCAACTCCAATCCAAGAAGTCCATCTTCTGTACCTATAAACACAGCGGTATGTCCGCATGTCCATTACGGCAGTTCTGAAAACCTATAATACGGGGACATATCGGTATATGTTGAAGTGTCGTCATATTTTTAAGATATATATGAGAAAACCACATAACTGTATTTGTTTTGCACTTGTTTACAATTGCAGAAGTGTATTTCTGCTAGAACATGCATGTTTTCGACTATAATATTCCTTAGTGGTAGGTAACTGTAGTTGCAGGATTTCCCACACTACACCCTTGTCAAGAATCTATGAAAACTAAGTCATAATTGTGGATGAGCAAAAACACTTTTATTAATTCACTTTCAGGAAGATTTACAAGAAATATCAAAACTCAGAAGTACAACTTTATTTATGGAGTTTCTCTCTCCTCAAAATTATCTCAGCTCTCAAAAGCACATCATCATCTTCTGGATTTAATCGGGCCCTTTATATAGGAAAACACATAGTGGAAGACAGCTAAGATTTCCCCTTAATTCGGATCTATTCTGCGATCTCACCGCCATAACTTTAGTCTTCACCATCGCCAACTTTGTAATCATCATGGAGCAGACTTATTCTTCTCATATATCTTCAATCATAAACCGTTATGTTATTCTTTTGTGACACTCGCCAAATGTCATTGAAGAATCTTGCGACGTTCTCGTCAAAGTGTTGTTAATAATTATAGAAATGTTTGGTTCCTCGCAGAAGTGTCGTTTCTATCGTGAGAATATCGTTGTGGCGATATTCTGGTCCTACATCTTGCCTCTTCTCATGTCTTTTCTGCAAAGAAGATAAGATATGAGAACTTTCAACTCTTCATGATGCTCGCAGCTTCTTTCTTTACAAGTTTTCTTCTCGACAAACCTCCGTTTATTTAGTTTAATCTCCTACACGTTTTGTAGATCTTCTTAACACGTGTCCTCTTGATGGGTCCTACTGTTCTTGTCTATAAAAGGTGGAGCCAAGTTACGGAAATAATTTTCTCTTTTTACTTCTTCATCTTCTTTATCCGTTTATTTCTCTTTCCGTATGCAACTTCTCTCTCTCTTCATATCCACCTGCTACTGTTTTAATGGAAGCGTCAAGGTATGCATTTCGATTATATCATCTTATTTGAATTATTTTTTTTACTACTGTTTGTGGGAGAAAACTACTTCTGCCGGTTTAGGTAATTTTGGGTGTGTGTGGATGAGAAGTGAGTTTAAACCTTCAACAAATGTGCTGCACGATGAGCACTTTGATTCGAGAGATAATCTATACAATTCTGGCCTGAACCGAAGACACGGCCGTTCCAGATTTATTTCGGTCACAGGTGAAGGATGTGAGGTTGATCTTAGGGAGGGAAGCGAAGAAGGTGTTGAGAGTATGAATGTGAAGGCTATTTGATGACTTGTTAACAGAAGGTTGAGCAGGATAGCAAATGTTGCAGGAAGGCTCTGGGTGTTGAATACGATTAACACTTGGTTTTCTGTGTTGTTCGAACTTCTGTTTTTGGAAATAGGGAGGAGAACCTATTTATACAAGTCATTAAGCCTTCTTCACGTCTCTCGTGGGAAGTGGAGGAAGTGGAGTGAGGGAAGAGTGGAGTTGTGTGTGAGTGTCACACGATCAGAACTGCCCACTTCTCCCATCTTGACTTAACCGCCTATGTCTTCCTAACACGTTCTTGTGATGGAGCGTTGCACGCTGCACGCTGTAAACCGCCAGACCAATACCCCAGTTGTGACGTGATTAATGTCTCGAGTGTGTGGATCGTGGGACCCACATAAAATAGTGCAGGGTGAACCGTGAACTTGGTATAACATCGCATGCAGCCATCTTCAGGTGACCGTTTGGAGGCTGTATAGACAAGCCATGCCTTGGTCGGTTACCCTGTGAAGAAGAGTGACGGATGGTGGTCATAGTGATACCTTGTTTGCTGGTTGATTCGCACCCTAATACATTCGTCCAAGCTTGCAAAGCTGGACGGACGAGATGACTCGTAGCCTTGCTTGCGACCGTTGGATGGGAGGCGCGCATGCTGCCTCTTTCGGCCCAAACGTTTGCATGCTTAGAGTGTTCCAATGGAGGAACCGATCAGCCCTGCATAGAGGTAGTACAATGGTGTTCACGCCCATGCCTGCTTGACTCGCAAATATTTAATCTAAGCCACTCGACTCAGGTGGCAAAGACGAGTGGTCGAGATTAGAATTTATGGAGGGGCCGTGACATGTCACCTTTGGGCGCGCGTACCGAGGATCTTGACCACTGCCGGTCTTGGCCGATCAGCTAGGCGTGAATCTGGGCCCACGGTGGTCATGCTAGCATGCTCGGTTCCTTCTAAGTCTCCATCTTGGCCTTCCGTCCAAGCCTGCGAAGATGGACGCTCGAGATGTTTCTGCGCCGCAAACCTTAATTAGGGTTTTGGACCGGCCACTTTGGGCGATCGGTTTTGGGGTGCGTGCGCCTCCTTTGGGGAGACCGACCATGTATGCAACATCTTGGGTCGACAATGAGCATGTACATGCTTTCTTTATGACCCTGGGCGCAATCTAAGCCATCCAACTATGCCAGCGAAGTCGGATGGTCGTGATCGTTTTGGATCTTCTCAACCTGCATAAGGCGTTAATCTAGCCTTGTTTGGGCAATCGTTTCTTGCACCACGGCTTGCCTATGAGGGAGTCGGTCATGTAGGTAGAAAGTGGGCCCGCCAATGGTGTACCATCACTTTACTACTTGTTTTAGGGTATAATCTAAGCCGTCCGACTATGCCGGTGAAGTTGGACGCTCACGATTAAAAGGAACCCTAGCCGTGCGTCATGCTCACTTTGAGCACACGTTTTGGAAGGATCAACCGTAGTTGGTCTTGACCGTTCGGTCATGTATGAAGGTGGGTCCGAGGTGATCATGGTAGCATGCTCAGGACCCCCTGAATCTATATCTACACCCTCCATCTATGCCTGCAAAGTTGGACGGATGAGATATATTTTTGGGTTTGTTTTCAACAAGCGAGACTAACATGGGTAGTCTTGCATGCGTTCAACGGGGCTAGTATAACCTGCCGTAGCCTACGGGTGTTTGCACGTCGAACACAAGGCTTTAATTAAAGCATTAATAGTAATGCTGCATACCTACAGAAAACCGGGATGGTTGCTACATGCTCCGTCGGGATGGTTGCCACATGCTCCGTTCTGGGTATGTTTTTAATTCTCAGGGATGGTTGCACATGCTCCAATGAATTAATATGGCGAGAAGTATTCATTGCCTGAAGGCTTTATCCTTTGCAGGACGTCAGCTTACAAAAATTGGCTTTTTACAATTTTGCCCTTTAAATAAAAATCCACCATCAACATTAAGTCCCCTGCCTAGCATGCAATGGTTACACTATTGTAGGGTAGGCATGAGATGGTGACAATTTGCATACAAAAATAATTAAAGCCAGAGTAGATACGTGTTTACCGCGTGGGAGAAGGTATGTCACGTGTGTTAAACACCTTGGAGCTGGTTGAGTTGATCCTTCCAATGGTAAAGCTCGGCTGGGGAAGTACAGCTTGATGGGTCGACCTACCTCGGCATTCCTCTTTCGGTGTGCCTTCTCATATGCCTAGCAAGCATCATGCATTCGATAAGCATTGTTGATCACAATCCCGACTCAAAATCCTCAGAAAGCGGCAAGGAGGACTTATTTTCTCCTAGGGATCTTGTTGGATCGTGAAGTATATAAAGAAGTTTTATGTATTCTTCTCATTAGGCGATCTTCTTCAACATCTCAGGTATTGCTTCACACGTTGATTTCTCGATCGGCGATAGTTGTGATTAGAATATTTTTTATGTGCCGTCTTAACTCATCTTCCTCTCTTTTTGTAGATCATGAAAGGAGTTGGTGATGATAACTCTGCAGCTTCTTCAGAAAAAAATTTTGAAGTTGATAAACCAGAAGCTAATGCACATGAAGAGGTGATGGCTAAAATTAATTTGCCACT
Source organism: Papaver bracteatum (assembly GCA_023529315.1). NCBI lineage: Eukaryota > Viridiplantae > Streptophyta > Magnoliopsida > Ranunculales > Papaveraceae > Papaver > Papaver bracteatum. The sequence continues at coordinate 1,628,625 of JAJJWX010004691.1, read as the reverse complement.
TCGTGAAGTCGGCCATGATGTACATGGAATGTCTGTCTTGCATTTAACCATTGTCAGGGGGCGGCTCCGTGCTCTTTCAGCTGCAATTGATATGGAGGAGAAACAAAGACATGAAGAAGCGTTGCGAGCGAAATGGAAACGCGAGGCATCACAAGCACCAGCAAGTTCGAGAACTGAAAGGTTTGCGGCTCGGTTGAAGAGACGGAGGGTTGAACACGAATGTCATGCGGGTGATGGGAAGCGTGATTACCCAATACGTGGTGGTGTGATAATCCTTGACCCTGATACTGATGAGACTGATCGTCCGAAAGTGATTGGCACGATTTCCACGGTTGCAATGGATTCTGTAGAAAGTGCAGAGGATACGCATGCTGAAGATGTTGAGGCGGTAGCTGCTGTGCCCGAAGAAGTCGAGGAGTCTCTGGAGAAAGCGACACAAGATGTGGATCCCAACAGTGATGAAGACGCAACCAACAATTGAGTTTCCCTGTTATTCTTCTTTGTATATTTTTTTATACTCAGTGGCGGCTGAGTTTGAAGTTTTCTTCTTTGCTTTTGCTTGCTTGTCTTGAACAAAGTTTTATTCAGTGTTGCTTTCGAAACATGCATATTTTCCTGCTTGTGCCCCTTGACGTGAGTCTGGCTTTGTTGAAGTAGATCACGTAGGATATCTTCCTCCTCCCCTTTTACATGTTTTATTCCTCCCATATTACCAGGCTGGTATGAAGATTTTGTATAAGGGTTTAGGGTTTTCTTTCTGGGTAATGGTGGTTTGAAGGTGACTCATAACTTTGTGTGATTTTATGAGAAATTGTAAAAGGAATGAAATCTTGATTACTTGAAGAAATATTGAAACCCTAATAAGTATGAAGGCAAGCAGTGCCATCATTTTGAAGGAATTACAAATATTGTGAAAAGGAAAATTGTTGGAGGAATCCCCCGGGGGGATTAGAGAGGCGATGTCGTGTCCTCAAGTAAGGTAGGGCTTGAGCCATCGTGAGTGAACAACCACACCTTCGAGTTTATCTGCATTGATGATCTTACAGTAACCGCCCAAGATAACATCTGCCACTAAGAATATTTCCTCTTCCTTTGCAGGCATATCAGACTGGGCAGTTATCTTTACTGTCATGTTTCCAACTTGGAACGTGGTTACCTTTGCTACCATATCTCCGATTTGAAATGGATTCGGACTTGCCATAACAGATTGCATCTGACACGTGTCGTTCTTGATTGCTTCCAAGCTTTTGGTGACGTGCTTAAAGGGGCCAGCACTCCATTCACATCTCTTGGTGGTGGCCCGCCTGTCAGGTGAAACAGTCCCCGGTGGTCTAACAGGACAATCATCCACTACTTGCAAAGAGGGTCGTTCAATGAGACTTACTTGGGATCGGAATCTCTTGATGCATGACGAAGGGCTTTCACCAGGGAGTTGCGTTATGCCTGTGAGTTGTTGATATGGGGCCAACAGGCAGTCTTCGATTCTCCAAGGTTTGTTGGAAATCATCGGAACTGGCTTGTTGGAGAGTCTTTCAGGTACTGAGATTGGAAAGGAATGCGCCTTGTGTACCCACGGGCACCCTATAATCATGTCATAATCCGGATGTTCCTTAATTATATGGAATCTAGCTTGTGTTGGAGTTTTACCAATCTTGACATCAAGGTCAATGTATCCATAGACATCCACAAATTCTCCTGCTGGGCTCTTGATCACAATCGGACCACGGGTAGCCTCCTTCTTTGAGATTTTCGCAGCTTGCAGGGTCTTGATAGTAACGATGTTGAATTCAGAAGCTGCATCGATTAATGTGCTATCGAACTTGACATCTTTCAGATGGGCGACGGTCAAAAGTCCCCAATTTCCTTTGTTGGTGCTCTTTTCCAATGAGGCTTGAGATGCTGGAACGACTTCCTTTTCTGGATACAAGCGCCTGCCTAACACAATATGGTTGAGGGCCATGAATATATCTTGACGTTGTACCTTGTAAAGGTACAAGATTTCACACAGGTGTTCCATCATGGATTGTACAGTCTTGCGCACAGATCTTCCAGAGATCATGCAACTTCGGACAGGAAGGGGGTCTGTGTGAACTCCTTCATTTCCCAATTGGAGCTCTCTTGATGCTATATTTTCCCTGAAGATTTCCTTCAGCTTGTTGCAATCCTTAGTTGGGTGGTGGACAAACCTATGATAACGACAGTACTTAGGGTCTGCCACGTCTTTCTCAGTTGGTGGACGTCTGATAGGAGGTAGTCTGATAGCATCATCTTGAATCCATGCCTCCAAGAGTTCTATTACTTCATTTATCGGAAATGGGATGCCTGTGTCTTCGGTTCTCTGCGCAGGATCTTTGCCTGTTCCCTTTCGAGGCTAAGCTTTATGCGTTTGAGCCGCACGCTTGGGTAGTTGTTCTGCCGCCGCTGGAGCTTTTCTCTTTGCGCCTTCTCTTACTACACTGACAGAAGGGCCAGTATTATATTTCTTGTTGATGAGGCGCCTATTTCCCCGATTATCTCGTGAATTGTCGCTCCAAACGATCCTGGTCCTTTCCAATAATGCTGGGGCGGTAGTGGCCGAATGTTTGGCTGCTTCATGGAGTTCTAAGAACGTCTGGAATCCCAAGTTTTCCATCAGGGCGCGATATATGGGTATCATTCCGTTGATGCGTAATTCCACCAGCTGTCGTTCTGTGATATTTGGTTCATGGCAGTCCAACGCTTGTGTTCTGAACCTTTTGACAAAATCATTTGGATGTTCGTTGTTCCGTTGGGAGATTCTCCCCAGGTCTGAGAAAGTAACTTGCTCAGATACAAAGAAGTACTTCTTGTAAAACGCGCTGACCATCTCACTCCAATTGGATATGCTGTCGGGTGCGATGTTGTTGTACCACGTATAGGCTCTCCCCGTAAGTGATTTGGAGAATTCCTTCAGGCGGAGAACGTGATTGTATTCATGTTCTCCTAAGGATTCTAAGAATCGAGAGACGTGTTCACGAGCATTACCGGTACCATCGTAAAGGATGAATTGAGGGGAGGTGTATCCCCTGGGAAGAGGAATCCGCTGCACGTCTAGTGGATATGGAGGTTGGTGTCGATGCGCGTCCATCAGATTTTCTTTGCCACGATTTTGGAGGAGTCTCTCCAAATCTTCACGTGTAATAAAGTTGGACGATTGGCTCCTTTCCCTGAGACGCTCGTCCCTTTCTCTTGCGTGGTCAGCAACATAAGACTCTTCATTCAGGTAGGCTTGCGTAACTGAGGCACCTGCTCCAGGTATGCTAAACGTATTTCTTGTTGGCCCTTGAGGCTGTCTCAACTCTTGTGGTAATCGTTCGGTTAATGTTTTAAGGAAGGTGAGTACCTCCTTCTGAGTGGTTGCCATGTCTGCCTGAGCTTTAGCGAGGGTTTCTTGTCTCTCCATCAAGTCCACCATGGTGATAGGAGGTTGTCCTCCTCTGGGTCCTCCAGATCCTCGTCCTGAAGGGGAAGTAACAGTTGTTCTGGTGACGGACGGAAGTGTCATGCTTGAGGAAATGCCTGGATTTTCGGCCGCTCTGGCTCTTGTAATGGGAGGTGTCACGCCTGTTGGAATGTCTGCTCCTGCTCCACTGGTACTGATGATAGAAGACGCGATTCCACGAGACACATTGGTTGCATTGTAACACCAGTAATTAGGATATCATCGCCACCAGAAGCGTTGTCGGTGCTAACTCCATCGTTGGTTGCTGCTCCAGACCTAAGATCCACCATTCTTGAAATCAGAGAGATTGAATTGGTATTGAAGAAATCGACTTCACAGCCGAGATATTAACCTCCCACTGTGGTCGCCAATTGTTTGTGGGAGAAAACTACTTTTGCCGTTTTAGGTAATTTTGGGTGTGTGTGGATGAGAAGTGAGTTTAAACCTTCAACAAATGTGCTGCACGATGACAACTTTGATTCGAGAGATAATCTATACAATTCTGGCCTAAACCGAATACACGGCCGTTCTAGATTTGTTTCGGTCACAGGTGAAGGATGTGAGGTTGATCTTAGGGAGGGAAGCGAAGAAGGTGTTGAGAGTATGAAGGTGAAGGCTATTTGATGACTTGTTAACAGAAGGTTGAGCAGGCTAGCAAATGTTGCAGGCAGGCTCTGGGCGTTGAATACGATTAACACTTGGTTTTCTGTGTTGTTCGAACTTCTGTTTTTGGAAATAGGGAGGAGAACCTATTTATACAAGTCATTAAGCCTTCTTCACGTCTCTCGTGGGAAGTGGAGGAAGTGGAGTGAGGGAAGAGTAGAGTTGTGTGTGAGTGTCACACGATCAGAACTGCTCACTTCTCCCATCTTGACTTAACCGCCCATGTCTTCCTAACACGTTCTTGTGATGGCGCGTTGCACGCTGTAAACCGCCAGACCAATACCCCAGTTTGTATCCCCCAGTTATGACGTGATTAATGTCTCGAGTGTGTGGATCGTTGGACCCACAGAAAATAGTGCAGGGTAAACCGTGAACTTGGTATAACATCGCATGAAGCCATCTTCAGGTGACCGTTTGGAAGCTGTATAGACAGGCCATGCCTTGGTCGGTTACCCTGTGAAGAAGAGTGACGGATGGTGGTCATAGTGATACCTTGTTTGCTGGTTGATTCGCACCCTAAGCCATTCGTCCAAGCTTGCAAAGCTGGACGGACGAGATGACTCGTAGCCTTGCTTGCGACCGTTGGATGGGAGGCGCGCATGCTGCCTCTTTCGGCCCAAACGTTTGCATGCTTAGAGAGTTCCAATGGAGGAACCGATCATCCCTGCATGGAGGTAGTACAATGGGGTTCACGCCCATGCCTGCTTGACTCGCAAAGATTTAATCTAAGCCACTCGACTCAGGTGGCAAAGACGAGTGGTCGATATTAGAATTTATGGAGGGGCCGTGACATGTCACCTTTGGGCGCGCGTACCGAGGATCTTGACCACTGCCGGTCTTGACCGATCAGCTAGGCGTGAAGACGGGCCAACGGTGGTCATGCTAGCATGCTCTGTTCCTTCTAAGTCTCCATCTTGGCCTTCCGTCCAATCCTGCGAAGATGGACGCTCGAGATGTTTCTGCGCCGCAAACCCTAATTAGGGTTTTGGACCGGCCACTTTGGGCGATCGGTTTTGGGGTGCGTGCGCCTCCTTTGGGGAGACCGACCATGTATGCAACATCTTGGGTCGACAGTGAGCATGTACATGCTTGCTTTATGACCCTGGGTGCAATCTAAGCCATCCAACTATGCCAGCGAAGTCGGATGGTCGTGATCGTTTTGGATCTTCTCAACCTGCATAAGGCGTTAATCTAGCCTTGTTTGGGCAATCGTTTCTTGCACCACGGCTTGCCTATGAGGGAGTCGGTCATGTAGGTAGAAAGTGGGCCCGCCAATGGTGTACCATCACTTCACTACTTGTTTTAGGGTATAATCTAAGCCTTCCGACTATGCCGGCGAAGTTGGACGCTCACGATTAAAAGGAACCCTAGCCGTGCGTCATGCTCACTTTGAGCACACGTTTTGGAAGGACCAACCGTAGTTGGTCTTGACCGTTCGGTCATGTATGAATGTGGGTCCGAGGTGATCATGGTAGCATGCTCAGGACCCCATGAATCTATATCTACACCCTCCATCTATGCCTGCAAAGTTGGACGGATGAGATATATTTTTGGGTTTGTTTTCAGCAAGCGAGACTAACATGGGTAGTCTTGAATGCGTTCAACGGGGCTAGTATAACCTGCCGTAGCCTATGGGTGTTTGCACGTCGAACACAAGGCTTTAATTAAAGCATTAATAGTAATGCTGCATACCTATAGAAAACCGGGATGGTTGCTACATGCTCCGTTGGGATGGTTGTCACATGCTCCGTTCTGGGTATGTTTTTAATTCTCAGGGATGGTTGCACATGCTCCAATGAATTAATATGGCGAGAAGTATTCATCGCCTGAAGGCTTTATCCTTTGCAGGACTTCAGCTTACAAAAATTGGCTTTTTACAATTTTGCCCTTTAAATAGAAATCCACCATCAACAACTACTTTTGCTATTCGATCTTCCTGATTTAATTCATTATAATCTTCGTCATATTTTCCTTTAGTGGAGTTATACCTACCACCCATTCTGAAACTCCAAACCCTAATTCCCTCAAGAAGCTTGTTGAGAAGAGGAGGAAGAAGGATTCTGCGAATGTTAAGGTAGTAAGAAACACATTTTATCTTAATAACAATATTGTTGCCTCTGTTTCTTATCTAAATTATTATTTGCAGAATGACGAGAACATCGCTAGACCTCATAAAAAATCTCGTCGCAATAAAACTATTGAAGATGATATCATTATTCCTGAGTTATCATCTAGGAGAGTTATCATTACACCCTTACAATCTAATCCTCCTTCTTACATGCCTCATGAGAACCTCGCTATCAATACCCCCAATCCTTCAGATAATTTGACAAATCAAATCCCTACAAATGTTGTGGCTGAAACTCCTTCTAGTCCAATATTACCCTTAACCGTCACTTTCCCAAAAACTCCTCCTTCTCATAACGCATCCATCGCAGATGATTCAAATCGTCAACCTGCTATCATTACCACTTCATCATGTACATCTCTTCCTCCATCAAATGAAACCTTTGCTGGAGTTGATATTGCTTTTAAAATTTTATCTAATATTTTAGATAACGCTAGAACATCTTCCACTTATTCTCTTTAATATGAAGCTTGCGAGACTTTACTCAAGTATTTTGGTTCTGATAATTCTGCCTCGTGAGTATCTTTGGAATATGAAGTTGAAGCTCTAAGAAAAGGCCTTCAAGTTAAAACTTCTGAGTATAACACTCTGAATCATATGCTTCGCAATTCTTCAATTGAGTGTGATAATCTTCGCAGACATAATGACGAGTTGAAAGGTATAGTTTTCCTGCCTCTATCTTTTTGTCTCTCCATTATAATAATTTCCCGTCTCCCTTATTTTTTACACTCCATTCCTTTTAAATGTCTGGTTTATTTATTTAGCTTCAAATCGGAATCGATTAGTGAAGATATTTGAATTAGAATCAATCGCTGAAGAAGCTCGCGCTGAAAAAGAGTCTTGGATGGACCAACATAGTAGATTAGATAATCTTTATACTTACTCAATTTATCACATAAATAATCTTACTCATGAGAATAATCAATTGTCTCAAAACCAAAATTTGTTGTGTAGCGAAGTTGCTCGCCTTACATATTTGTTATTTAAGACTGATTTGGCGATGGAATCTTTATCAGATGAGAATAAAACTTTATCCCAAGAGAAACATAATTTTTCAAGTTTGATGGCGGCTTCCTCGCGACAATTAGATAATCTTCAAAGAATTTGTGATAATCAAGAGCGATCTCTTCGTTCCGTTAAAGATGAACTCAAGGAATTAACTGAATCATCTGTTGCTGAGAAGGATAAACTTATCAATGGTAGATTAACTCTTAGTTTAAAGGCTAGTGAACTTAAAGATCAATATTCTCAGTTAGAGAAATCTCACTCTTTACTAGTAAAAGAAAATCTTTATCTTCGCACCAAAGAAGAAAACATGAAATCTCGTCTGAAGGGTATGGTTGGCGATAAATTTGACGATGCTATGAATCAGTGGGAGAATTGTTTCTTTTCATTAATCCAAAACTTAACCTCTCAAAAAGAAGGTAGTCAATTGACTGCCTCAATTGTTGATTTTTCTGATAAATTCCTATTACTTCTCGTGAGCTCTTCATTTGAATATTTCCTTGTCATTTTTGTTATTCGCAAAATCTGAAAGAAGCCATCTTACTACTATTACTTCCCTTACTGAGAAATTAGATAAGGTTCGCAAAGAAAACAAGACTCTCATTTCCGATTGCTAGGACGTTCACGATAAACCAAAAAGAAGGCTTGATTATCTTGAGTACTTCAAGAATATGGAGATTAGAAACCGTGATAGAGGTTTTCTTCGTAAACTTCATCTCTCTGTTGAAGTTCTATTGAATAAGATTCTGATCTCCTATTCTCTCCCTCCTGAATTTGTTCTTCCTCTAGAAGTTGAGGATGACGAAATTCCCATTCCTATGGATAAAAATTTAGAAGATACACCCACTGAAGGAGAAGAAGGAGCTGAAGAAGATACCCCAGAAGAAGACGAAGGTTCTCCTAGAGAAGAAGAAATTCATAAAGGAAAGGATGCTGACGATACTGAAAAGAATGATGGTGATACTGATAAATCTGCTGGTGAGAATGATAAATCTGCTGGCTAGAATAATAAATCTGGAAAAAAGAATATTGACGAGCCTGTCGCTGAAGTTTGAGTTTCATTTTTGCTTTCTCTTTCTACCTCTTTTTTCGCGAGGAATGTAACTTGGATGACTTTTTTAATTTTTCCTGTTGTCTGTGTTGAATTTTCTCAAGGAAGATATTAAGATTTTATTTGCTCATTCCTCTTCTTGCCCTCTAATATCTTTCTTGAGATGGTGAATTATATGATGTTGAATAGATATTTTCTGAAGTAATCTGCCTCCTGTGATGAATAGATTTTTCCTGCATTCTCAAATAAAATAATTAATGTTCAATATTAATCTGTTGGTCTTATTATGCCTTCCTAGTTAAAGGTCTTATTTTTCCAACCTTTAATATTTTTCTGCAACAAGATCGCAGGACGTATTTACATTTATATTTATTAACCCATTGATCGTGTCTTATCAGTACTTTTCAATATCTCTGCGACAATATGACGAGTCTAGATTCTCTCGCGAAAAGAAAGCTTCGTGACATTGCCGTCTTGCGATGAAATCGCAGGACGTCTTTACACTTTCATGCAAAAACCCATTGATCTCATCTTAACATTTTCTCTTTAAGCTTTTTGCCTTTGTATAATATTCGTCACGCGACAATATGACATGCCTAAATGATCTTGCGATCATGAAGCCCCATGACATTGCCGTCTTAAGCCACTTATCAGCTCCCTAATGGAGGGTGTCGCCCTTATATTCCCCCTGGTTGCCCCTTCAAGGAGGGAACATCAGCTATACAAGACTATCTCCCCCCATCCGGATTTGCCAACAACCAGTTGTGTTCGCAGCCTCTTGTCCTTTATGCCTATATGGCTTATAGTTACAAGACTGCACCCTAAGTGGGGTTTTCTTCAGGCCAAGTGCATTGTAACCAAGACTTACCAAGGATGGCAAGAGAGTTTCGTACGCTCCGGGCACCCTTGGCTCAACCGTGTACCTCGGCTCCTTGGTCATACTCTGCACTTCTTAGAAGAGATTCTCGGTCGCCCAACCAGGGTATAACCTTATATAGTTGGAAATCCAAGATCTCTCTCCCGGATAGGTTTTATTTAACCCCAACATCTGCATGAATCAGGTTCTAGCAGCGATATAACCTTATCGCTGAGTCATGTCAAGAGATACCCCCTCATATGACGCGCTATTAGGTCTTACATTTTCCTCTTATGAAATTTTATTCGCGAACTAGGGTGCACGCCATAAAGGTTCGTCCCATTCTTTTAATCTGTGCGAAATTTTATTCGTTGTTCTTGCGATGATGTTCGCATAAATTGTGATAGAGAAAGAAGAATTTTTTAACTGTTTTATCTTACATTAGTATTTCTTACCTCACAGAAATTGCTTCTGATAATACCTTTTCAGAAAAAATCTATTCCACGGTCTATCAAGTCTTTGCCCAACATCTCTTCCCTATGGATCCATTAATTTGTATGCTCCATTTCCAATTATCTCTTTAATGATGTATGGTCCATCCCATTTTCTCGCTAATTTTCCACCACTTTCCTGCTGATATCTTGGTGTTTCTCGCAAAACTAGATCGCCATGCTGGAATTGACGTTTCTTGACTCGTTTGTTGTACTCGCGAGCTAATCTTTGCTGGTAATTTTCCATATGTTGTAGAGTTTTTTTTCTCTTTTCTTCTAGTTCATCTAACTTATGTAAAATCATGCCAGCACTTAGATTTTTCTCCCATGCCTCTCTTTTTGTTGTAGGGATAGCAACTTCTGTTGGTAAGACAGCTTCAACTCCATATGTTAAACAAAAAGGTGACATTCCAGTTGCTTCTCGTCTAGTTTTATTATATGCCCATATTTCATTATGAACTTGCTCGCACCATGATTTGTGATAACCTTTTAACTTATTTTTTAAGATATCTGCGATTGTCTTATTAGTTTCCTCAGCCTGACCATTTGCTTGCGGGTATAAAGGAGTAGATTTTCCACATTTTATCTTAAATGCATTGAGTAACAATTCTATATTCTTTCCCTCAAATTGCTTTCCATTATCAGATACTAATTGTGATGGAATTCCAAATCTGCAGATTATATTTTCAAAGATGAATGTAAAAATATCTTTATCGCAAATATGTTGTACTTCCTTTACTTTTCCCTATTTTGTGAAATAATCTGTTGCGACAATCAGATATCTTATCTGTCCATACCCAGGTACAAATGGTCCCACAATATCCAATCCCCATTTTCCAAATGGACATATGCTTGATGAAGATGATAATGGTGCTCTTGGTGCATGTATCTTTCTCCCAAATCGCTGACAATCTTCACAACGCCTTGAGAGTTGCTTTTCATCCTCATGCATATATGGCCAATAATAACCCTGTATCTTTGTTTTATATGCTAAGGATCTACCCCCGCTGTGATTACCAGCATCACCACTATGCAACATTTTTAGCACCTTTTTCCCTTCTTCTCTCGTCAAACATCTTAGCGATGGTCCACTAAAAGATCTGCGATATAATACCCCATCTCTTAATTCATAATTGGTTGCTCTACTTTTTAATTTATGTGCTTCTAATCGATTTCTGGGGATTTCTCCTCTCGCCAAATAAGCATGAAGATCTGCTTGCCAATCTGTAGCATAATTCCCTATTTCTTCCTCGCCAGGTTCTACCATCATTACATCTACCTATTCTACCTCTTTGTTTATTTCCGGTTGTAAAAGTGTTTGAATTTTTATGCATCTCGCAAGTGGGTTAGTCATCATACTTGATATGAAAGCAAAAGCATCTACAAGCCTATTATCTTTCCTTGATATGTGTCTCCATTTTATTTTTGAAATCCTCGCAGACAATTCTTCAACAAGTTTTTTGTACTTTTTCAAAGATGGTTCATTTGTAGTATACTCTCCCTTTATCTGGCGAATAACCAATTATGAATCGCTGGTGATTCTAGCATTTTCCAACTTCATTTCTATCGCAAACTTTAATGCATGGATTACAGCTTCATATTCTGTCTCATTATTAGTGGATGCAAATTCTAATCGAAACGAAAAAGTTGTTTTTTCTCCTTCTGGTGAAATGAAAACAACTCCAATACCATTTCCTTCTCCATTTGACGATCCATCCACTAATATTTCCCATCTGTCAGGTTCTGTTAATAGCTATTTTGGGTCCCCATGTTCTTCGTCTATATCCATTATTTCTTCTACAGCTTCGTCATCTTCCAAAGGAAATTCAGCTAAGAAATCTGGGATAACTTGTGATTTTGGCGAGGATAGAATTTCATATTGAATATCAAAGTTCCCTACTTGCACATTACATCTCTCAACTCTGCCTGATCTTTTTGAATTTTTCATCACCGATTCAATTGGCACTCTCGTTAACACTTTGACCTTATGCGCTTGGAAGTAAATTCGAAGCTTAAAAGTTGCGTGTACCAATGCTAGAATTAGTTTTTCAATCTTCGAATAATTTCTCTCTGCTGAATTAAATGTTTTGATGATATAATAAATTGGCTTTTCCACCCCCGCATCTACTCGCAGTAACACGGCACTTAGCGCGTATGTGGTTGTCGCAAGATAGATCAATAGTTCTTCTCCTGGTTCAGCCTTTTGTAAAATAGATATGTTCATCAGTTGTTCTTTAATTCCTTGAAAAGCCTTTTCACACTCATCTGTCCATTTAAATTTTGTTCCCTTCTTGAGTATATCGAAAAAAATGTTTGCACTTGTCTGATGATCGCGAAATAAACCTTCCCAGCGAGGCTAAGAGTCCATTCAGTTTTTGCACATCTTTAACTGTCGCTGGTGTTGGCATATCGCGAGCTGCTTGTACCTTTTCTGGATCAACTTGTATTCCTTCCTTTGATACAATATAACCCAAAAATTTCCCTGAAGTTACTCCAAAAGTACACTTTTCTGGGTTCACTTTGATGTTGAATTGTCGCATTTGATCGAAAATCTCTTTCAAATCCTGTACATGATTTTTAGCTTCTTTGCTTTTAATCAACATGTCATCCACGTACACTTCTAATGTTTTATGTATCCATTTTGCGAACACTTTCTCCACCATTCTTTGGTATGTTGCACCAGCATTTCGTAAGCCAAAAGGCATCTTTGTATAGCAATATAACCCTCTTGGAGCAAAAAAATGTTGTATGCCCTTGATCTTCTTATGCGAGGGGAATTTTATTATATGCTTTATATCCGTCTAATGAAGATATTCTATCATTTCCCGCTGCTGATTCAACCATTTGTGGAATATCTGGTAATGGAAAACTATCTTTAGGACAAGCTTTGTTTAAATCAGTAAAGTCTATGCAAATTCTTTTCCCTTTATGTTTCTTTGGGACCACCACCATATTTGCAATCCAATCTGGATATTTTTCTTGCCTTATAATTCCTGCATCAAGCATTTTCTGTAGTTCTTCTTCTATTTGAGAATGGTATGTTGTTGCAATTTTTCTGATTCTTTGTTTAAATGGTCTCACATCTTTGTTGATCTCTAATTTATGACATGCTACTGAAGGGTCTATCCCTGGAATCTCATCCATACTCCATGCGAAGATGTATTTGTATTCTCGCAAGAGATTTATAGTTATTTTTTCTTCGTCTTCCTCCATTTTAGTCCCAATTTTCAGTATTTTAGGCTCTTCCTCGCTTCCGATATTTATTTTCTTTGTTGGCTCTGCTGCGGTGTAACTAGCTTCAGGTTCTCCCATTGGTGTTGGAGTTTGCACTTCTCTCGCGAACTCATCTCCTTCTCGCGAGACTTCACTAAGTATCCCTTTTCCTTCTTTTGCCCTTATCATGTAAATTTTAAATTCCTCTTCTTTATTTGTTTCTCTGTTCAATTTTCTGCGAGCTTTTCGCAGCTTTGGACGTTCTTCACAATTTTTTACTTCAATTTGGTAACACAATTTTGCAAAATCCGTATCTCCTCTAATTTCTCCGATTCCACTGAGCATAGGAAATTTAATGCACTAGTGCAATGTTGATGCTACGTCTTTGATTGCATGTATCCACGGTCTTCCCAGTATCATATTGTACGGCAATTCCACATCTACCACACATAATGATATTTGTGTTTCAATTTCTCCTAGTGGAATTCGTACTATTATCTCGCCTTTAGGTTTTGTTATAGACTTTCCAAAGCCATGAACATAATATGTTGAATGAGACATTTCTTCATCCTTATATCCCATCTTCTTGAAGGTATGATAAAATATCATGTCTACAGAACTTCCTGTGTATACTAAAGTTCTATTCATAGCCCATTCTTCTTCGGATTTTATCGATTTTTCCTTTCTCATTGGTATAGTGGTTACTGTGACCACCAATGGAGATGTATGACTTAAATATTCTTCTGGTATTTCTGCTGCTGTAAACGTGATTTCTTGTTTTTCCTAATCTTTCAATGATGATACCTTCTCCACTGTCATGATCTTCCTTCCTTCAAAATCCCATTTATGTATCCTTCCCTTGATATTTTCATGAAATCTATCAATCATTTCTTTTGTTATTACATCACCTTTCAATTTTCTACAATCCTTTTTGATTCTGATCATTCTTCCTTCAATTTTCTCACCGATTTACTTAATGATTTTTCTTCTATTTTTGTTAATTCACTCCCTGTTTCGGGCGCCAAAATGTAGTTGCAGGATTTCCCACACTACACCCTTGTCAAGAATCTATGAAAACTAAGTCATAATTGTGGATGAGCAACAACACTTTTATTAATTTACTTTTAGGAAGATTTATAAGAAATATCATAACTCAGAAGTACAACTTTCTTTCTGGAGTTTCTCTCTCCTCAAAATTCTCTCAGCTCTCAAAATCACATCATCATCTTCTGGATTTAATCAGGCCCTTTATATAGGAAAATGCATAGTGGAAGACAGCTAAGATTTCCCCTTAATTCGGATCTATTCTGCGATCTCACCGCCATAACTTTAGTCTTCACCATCGCCAACTTTGTAATCATCGTGGAGCAGACTTATTCTTCTCATATATCTTCAATCGTCAACCGTTATGTTATTCTTTTGTGACACTCGCCAAATGTCATTGAAGAATCTTGCGACGTTCTCGTCAAAGTGTTGTTATTAATTATAGAAATGTTTGGTTCCTCGTAGAAGTGTCGTTTCTATCGTGAGAATATCATTGTGGCGATATTCTGGTCCTACAGTAACCTTTAGTTCTCAGTTTTTTCCTATAGTTTATAGTAAGATAGAAGTATTTTAGGTGTGTCCGAGTATGTGTGGTTGTTTCCATACGTGGACACACGATACGGGGAGCCCCAAGAAGTATTGGTGCAACCCAGCCTGCAACACCCATTAACAATCAGTGGCAGTATCACAGATTCAAGCTTTAGAACCCTTGAATCCATCATATTCCAGAAACCCATTGCAGCAACATCCCAGATCCCCTTTCTTGGAAGTTATAAACTCAGAACCCCCATCAATCTCTTCTTAATTCTCTGAATCAAAACCAATTTGAACCCTAAGTCGACCACCATCTTTACTTCTAACCACCAAACCCTTGATATTCAACCACTGTCACAGACAATCAATCCCACATCTTCTTTGTCTGTTTGAAACCCAATCTTTCATGTTCATACACAACAACGACAACAAGAAATTCTTCTCATTAATCTCGAACTCATCAGTTTATTCTTCATAAACTCTCGATTCCCAAATCTCCCTGTCAATTTAAATCACCTCAAACCCTAATTCTTTTCTGTAATCTTCTCCTCATCATCTCCTTGAGTTATTCTCTTGATTTTACCATTAACATCACCTTCATTCCTCTCCCAATCTCCATTCTCTGAACGTTAATGGAGCCGCCATCTCCGTTTCAGGCAGAGAGAAAAAACTTAAAAGCTAATGATTTCTTCTCTGAATTTTTGGTCTTGTGTAGGAAATGAAGGTGGATATAAATTCCCTAGATTTGGATAGGCTCCACCTGAGGTGGTATTCCCATCTTTGTAGCTTCCTTTTATGCATTCGCTCTTTTTGTTCCACTTTGGATAATTTCTTTTTCTTTCGCTTCAAATGACTCAAGAGTACCTGTTAGACTCAAAAACAAACATAAGATACATAATTTATAAGAAAACACGCAAAAAAAAACATAAACAATAGATAAATATCAAGGTGTTTTAGACACCTATCAATGGATACCTCTGCCTAAAATGGTATTTTCTGTGTTTTTATGTGATTTTCATTTTTTATTAAAATTTAATTCATTTTGAGCAAGTGAGTTTCATGTTGTTTTGATGTTTTTGGCATTACTGGAACTTGGTCACTAAGGGTTCACTAGCCCATTTTCACTTTGGTGAACAGAACCTTTAGTCCCATATATGGAAAACTAAAGATGAAATCTCTCTACACTACTATGATTGTTTGCAATCCATAGTATGACCCTGGGGTCAACACACTGTTGTGTGAGTGAGAGGACGTTGGAATGGCTAGCACGACTTCAACATACACGATCCGTCTGTCTGTACAGTAAGTTTAGGTCGTGAGATTGGGATGTGGATTTACCAAGATCGATCTGTGTTTTCATGTTTTATTGAGGTTTTCATTCATGTAAGGATTATTGGAAAATAATTAATAAAAAAATGATTTTTAAAGTTTTAAAAAAAAAAATTCTGTTTTCTTTTTTGAATGGTCCCACATCGTGGAGTTTCCACCTTTTAGTTGTTTTAAGAGACTATATAAACTTTTTAGTCCCATATCAGGGGAGTTCTACTTCTTAAGTTGTATCATTTCATTATATAAACATATTTCTCAACTTTTGTAAGATCCAAGAGAAAAAAGGTTTCTCTATATTTTCAGAGAGACCCAAAGACTAATGTTTTTGTTTTTCTTAAGCTTCCTCGATTTTCCTTAACGGTTTTTCAAAGTTGCCTGTCATGATCTTGTGGTGCAATGTCTTGCTTATGTGGCACCCTGTAACTATCAAGAGGATGTGTTTATCTTTCTGTTTAATTAATTAACTGTGTCATTAGCAGTTAACCCTGTTTTAAGTTACTGTAAGTGTGTTAAGGATGAATGTTAGCATCTTGACCACGTGTAGGGTCAATGATGATTAGGGTTCAGTGTTAGGTTCTTCATCCTTAAATATGCTTGTACCTGCATTTAGAGTTTATCATGAAAATAGTTAAAGAAGAGGAAGTACAGTGGTACTGAGTTACTCCATTAACTCGTTTAGCTCCATCCTTATCTTATGTCACATTTAACTTAGAAAAACTCTCTATTTCCTTTATACACAATGGTCAAGTGATAACCCTACAAGGTACATCCACTAAACCAACACTCATGATGCTCAGTAGCAATGCTATTAAATTTTTTTATCAAAAAGAATACTCCAGCTCTAGTTGGTCAATTGTTTTTTCTATTTTTATGACTCCTATACCATCTGAAATACCCAAACCAGTTCAGGAGCTACTTAACAACTTTTCTGATGTTTTTGGAGAACCAACACAACTACCACCACAGAGAGTTATGGATCATAAAATCACTCTTAAACCTAATTCCTAACCTATTAATCTCAGACCCTATAAATGTCCTTATATTCACAAGTCAGTGGTTGAGTCATTGGTTAAGGAAATGCTAAAAAAAATGGTATAATTCAAGATAGTCATAGCCCCTTTGCTTCTCCTATACTCCTGGTGAAAAACAAAGACAACACTTGGAGGTTTTGTGTTGATTACATAAAGCTCAATGCCATCACAATTAAAGATAAGTCTCATATCCGTGTTATAGATGAGATTTTGGGTGAACTACATGGATCCAGAATCTTTACTAAGTTGGATTTAATGGCTAGCCATCATCAAATCAGAGTTCATTTACTTGACATTCATAAAACAGCCTTCAGAACCCATTATGTCCATTATAAATTCAAGGTTATGCCATTTGGTCTCACAAATTCCCCTACAACTTTTCAGGCACCCATGAATTCTGTCGTTGGTCCATATTTGAGAAAATTTGTTCTTATGTTCTTTGATGACATATTAATCTATAGTCCCAACATCTAAGAACATGTGCATTGTCTTTATTGGTTCTTTCATTACTTAGAGAACAATAACTTCTTGTTAAATCCTTTAAATGTTGTTTTGCTGAATCATCTCTGGAATACTTAGGACATATCATTATTGTTGATGGGGTGGCTGCTGACCCAGAGAAGATTGCTTGCATGAAGTCTTGGCCCATCCATAATAACCTTAAAACCATTAAGGGGGTTCTTAGGTCTTACATGCTATTATAGGAAGTTTATTAAAGGTTATGATACTATTAGTAAACCTTTTATAGAATTGTTGAAAAAGAATGCCTTCAACTTGTCTCCATTAGAAGAAGAGCTTTCACTATTCTTAAGAATGCTATGTGTACTACTCCTGTGGTTGCCCTTCCTGACTTTACCAAGAAGTTTGTAGTGGAAACTGATGCATGTTCTAAAGGAATTGAGGTTGTACTCATGCAGGAGGAGAGAGCAATTGCCTTTTATAACAAACTGAAAAGACGAGCGTACCCAAATAAACCACAATCTTTAAAATATCCACCTATAAGTCCTCTTACCGAAAGTGATTATCTATGGACAAAGTCTAGACAATACTACAGATCGGTATTCACACTTTGATTTTCTATGGATATGAGATCGAGACAATACAACAATCAAAGTGTGATTACTTGATAATAGGTCTGGACTTAACCAAACTCTATAGGATCACTATCAAGTAATATAGAGTTAAGGTTTGTGTATTTTACTTTTAATTATAATAAACAATTATAATTGCGGAAATAGAAAAGTAAAAGACACATCAAGATTTTGTTAACGAGGAAACAGCGAATGCAGAAAAACCCCGGGACCAAGTCCAGAATTGAATACTTTCAGAATTAAGCCGTTATACAAAATCTAAACCAAACTTCGTATAGTTGAGACCAAATAACTAAACCTAGTTCACTTAGTTTCTTCAGTATCCGTGCGCTTTTGACATTCAATAAGTGCATGTACTAGAACAACTCCTTTGGATTGTATCCCAAACAGTAAATGAACAATAAATTTGTTTGGTAACAACTCTATTGATTCTTTCTAGATAAAGATATATCATGTCATATGCAAAGGCTATTCCGTTTAAACTAATAAACTCCTTTGCCTGGTTAGATCAATCCAATCTCTATTACCTGAGTAATATGATTTGGATTTGTAACAATCAAAATAGAACTCAAGAGAACTATTAGGTGTTACCGATCTCACACAACTAATCAATTGAATAAATCTGATTCTAGTTGGATCCTAGCCGATCAATGTTTGTGCTACACAAATATATGAGAAACCAATCAGAAATCTTCTTCGTCTTCAAATCCTCTTTAAACTTCAATTAAACCTGCACAACACCACTTGAATCTCTTATGATCAATCACGCACAGAACTGTTTCTGTTAACAATGGATTATCACAAGATTTCTTTAGATCTACAAACAGTTCTAAAGATCCCGTCGATACTTTGATCTAGTTTGAGTGAATCTTATATCAGAAGAGAAGATTCTCAAGAATAAACAAAACTAGGTGCATGATCGCTGTCGTATGCGTCAAAAATAATTTACACTTTCTTACTACTCAAAATATAAATATAGCAAGGGAAAGAAAGGATCGATCCCACAGAGAGGTCTAGGTTGTCTCGTTATTTCGGTTCCTTATATAAAATACCGGGAGTTTTCTGATTTTTATATACTAGAATAAAATAAAAGAAAATAAAGAAATAAGCAAAAAAATCAAATAGAAAATATATTGGTTAAGGATTCATGTTCATTCACAAATATGTTTTCTTCACAATAATTAGAATTGATGTTTAATCTCAACTTTTATCAAAAGCCCTAGAATATCTTGATCGCAAGAATATCCCGCTAATCTCCTTTTGTCATCAACAAACACATTAAAATATGCGAATATGAGTTATATCTTAAAGAACAACCTAACGTGTAAAAGCACTAATCAAGTTTAATTCCCTAGATGCATTAAGTTCTATGAAATCAGGCCAATCAAAGCAATCGAACGTGGAAAACGCACTAATTCAATTTAACAAAGGTTATAATTCACATATGATCATAAGAATATATCACTACAAACTATAATCATATTTATGCTACTTGCAATCAGGAATCTATCACTTTTACGTATAACAAACCCTAATCTAGAAATAGAGATGAAAACAAACTCAACCGATTCGCGACTCGATCAAACAAGCATTCAAATCATATAACAATATTAATTGTGAATCATAATCGATAAAATATGGAGACAAAACTAATTTATCATATCAAAAACCATATTATGTGAAATCCAATTATTCCATAACCAATAATAAAATTAAGTACTCATATTCAAGGAGTTCATAACAAGAAGAAGAAGAAACCCTAACATCTTTCTAAACCCTAGAACAAAATAGTAGATATAATAATTCTAAAGATATTAAGATTTAGAGAAAAGGTTCTATATATATGCCTCTCCCAAAAGAATACCCAAAAGTAGGTCAAGTCTTCTCAAAACTCTTCTCAAATTCGTCCACCAAGCCCATGAGTGAAAATAAGTCTCTGGAAAATTTGGGTCCAAAACCGGGCGCCGGATTGCTGACATCATCAACGGAATCCGGTGTTCGGCGCCGGAATCCATTTGCCGGAAAATTATCTATGGCCGACTTTGTCATCATAAACTGTCACCAGCAAGTATGTACTTCCAGCAACTCATCTTTCCTTTTCTGCATTTCAGACATTCACAAAAAATCATCCAAACCAATCCTTCATCTCTTGCGAAAACGCGCCCAAAAGCGTGGCTCGTAGCTCATATGTGCCGCGGCCGACTCTTGCATTCGACTCATACCCCCTTCACGATTCAATAAAATATTATGATCAACAATCTCGGTTCAGAAATCCGATAACCAGAATTGGTACCACCGGCTCGCCATTTCAGCTCCGTTTTCGCACAGTTTCTGCACTTTTTTTGGTCATGTAACTTCCCTGGCTATATCTGTAGCACCCACTCATTGTCACAGTAGCACATCGATCCTCATTTCTCCTCAGCACACACACTGTCACAGATATTGCATCACCACTACTGTCAAATTGTAGCTTCCATCAAGCACACTGCACCTGCACTTCTGTCAAACTCCTTCGTAATCATCCATAGCTTCACTGTGAACAAAATGGAATCAGTTCCACTGCAACTCCTTCTTGATCACCAGCATCTCATTCCTTGCTCTTCACAGTCTACTCAAGCTAAACTTCCTTCGCCAATTCTTCCTAGATCAACACCAGTAAACCATTACTTCCCTGAACTCATCCCTTGACAGCACCATAACCTGCTTCCAGCTTCGTCACATGCCAGAACTGCCCCATCTCAGGCCACCTTGCTGCCAAACTCCACTCTTTCGACTACAAATCATTCACTGCAGCTCACTTACAACTCCATTTAGCTTCAGTATCACTCATGTCTTCTGTAGCTTTAATCGCAGTTGCATATTGAGCTACACAGTACCCATCTCAGCTGATTTTTGTTCTCGTAGACCTGCAACAACATCAGTGCACTACCTCCTGAGTTCACAGCTCAAACTTCTTCCCTGAGTTACAAACATAAGTTCCATTTCTTCGCTGACTCTAACTCTCGCCATTGCTTCCATCATCCACCACCGGACTCGAGTTTCCCTGAACTTCAAACCACGAATAGCAGCACCATCAAAGCCAATCTCTTTACTTCATTCCATTCCCTGGACAATGCCATAACACCACAAAACTATGCACCTGCACTTTCTCATCACAATCTCCCTGAGTATCTCTGCCATTCCACATTATAATCCCTGCACTCATACACACTTCTCATTGCTACACTAGCGTATTCATCTCAGCTGCTCTATTGCACCAACATCATAGTTTTCCCATCTGGGGAGCAATACACAACACTTGCAGCTCACATTGCTGCTCCATATGTTCTTCTCCTTCTTTGCTGCCAATTCAATTACATAACCAGCTCCCATTGCAGACTTTTCTTAGCACCAGATTCATCACCATGAGCATCTGTAACTCAGTAATAATTCCCACAGCACCATCACTTCATAGCAACAGTTGCAACTCTAGCATACATCTAGCTTGATTCATCCCAGCAGCATAGCACCAGTTTCCCAGCTGCTTCATGAACATCTTCTCATTAATTTTATGAACCTGCAATCTCATTCAGTCATAATCCATCTACACATTCCCTAGCACTTGCTTGGCTGCACACTCCACCAGAATCCATATTTCATAGTTTCAAATCCCTTTGCATTTGTTACACAGCCAATACAATCACAACAACCCATTTCCTTCATACCAGCAGCACCAGTTGCTCCACCAACAATTGCACATCATTATCCATACCCTTTGTAATTGTCCAGCTCTACAACACAAGCCAGCTCCTTAAGCCATACTTCCCATTTCAATTCCAACCATCAAATCACCTATAAGACTAACTCAGCTGTAATAACCAACACCAGCTGCATAAATCCTTCTCTCCCTGTATAACAGCACCCATTTCTACCTGACACCATCAATTCCTTGCCTTCAGATTCACTATAACTGCATATACACAACTATAGTACCCATTATAGCACCACCATGAATTTACCAGAACCACAACTCCTTGTATTTCAGCTGCATACACTCTTAGCTCAGCTATTGCAACCCTGCCATGATGCAGTCCAACAGTAACCTAATCTCGACCCACTCTTCAATTCTTCTTCCCTGTTCAATCCATCACCATACTCCACAGAACCCAACTTCGTGCTCAGAGAAAGAACCCTAATTGCAGTAAACCCATCTTCAAGGAAACTTCAATTCCACAAAAACCCAACTGAAATCAATCAACAAACTCCCATTTCATCACCAATTTCCCCACAATTTCAGATGCAGAAACATATTTCAACAGCAACAATCACCTTCTTTCTTTGATCTATGATCATCATTTACTCTCTTTAATCACTCTGACCAACAGAAGCAACCGATGCCTCTCATTCTTCATTTCTATTTCTCGATCTCAAAATTCACCTCTCTTTCAGGTGTAAAATGATTGAGAAGCGGTTCTCGATTTTAGGGTTTTGTATAGATTTGGGTGGGATTTAAACGCCCCACTATTCAACACCCCAGGCTATCTACACCTGCTTAGCTGATAAGTAACACCCAAATGGCTACCCCTTAACCAATACCGGGCTCCAGATATTGTTCATAGTGAAATGACCTTTTTGCCCTTTTCGCTCCAAATGGCTAATTTCTCCTTCTTTTGCTCCAAACGACTCCAAAGCACCTAATACACTCAAAAGTAAGCATAAGATACATAATTCACATGAAAAATAGCAAAGAAAGCATAAATACTAAATATAAAATTAGGTGTTTTAGACACCTATCACATTCCCCCACACTTAGACTTTGCTAGTCCTCGAGTAAATCAAACAAAATAAAAATACAACAACTCCGTGACGTCGAGGCTACGGTTAATTTTAGCATAAATAACAAGCCTTTAAACCCTTAGGTGTCCCTAGTGGACGAGTTATAGTCTCGTGAAGGTTTACAAGAGGTCTGCCTACAAAACCTATATTTCCAACTCCGTCTATTCGTGACAAATCAATGAACGAATCCAAAATGACTACAGGAGGAGGTACCTTGCGCAAATTCAATTCATATATTAGTAAATAAAACTCTAATTAGATAGTCGAACAAGCCACAATACTCGGAAACTAACAAACCACAATCACAATGAAAAGATTAAGAAGATGGATATAGATGTAGATGTTGGCGAATATTCACAAGTGATCGATGTTTCCCATATCTGTGTGAAGGTCACTGCCAAGATGAACCTATGCATATTGGATTGAGCTACTTGGTTTGAATTCTACATCAACTCACTGGCATATACAAGGGAACCAGGAGTGACTTTATTCAACCGATATAAAACTTTCTTTTCTTTTTCTTTTCACTTTTTTCTTCTTTTTTTTCCTTTTTTTTTAGACAACATGATTGGATCAAACTGGATCCAAGCGCATGATTCTTGTCAGCAGATTACACGATAGTTCCCTTGGATCCTGCATTCCACGCTTGTTTAGGCGACGGAGACAGGGAAAACACACACATATTGCTTTATCCAAGTGTCTTTTATTCCGTTTGGTCTAATTGGTCGGTCTCTTTTTTTTTTCTTCTAGTAACTCAATCACTCTATTTCATCCTAGCAGTAATAACACGTCGATGTTTAGTGACCCACCAAAACACTTAGAGAACAATATATAAATATGGAAAAATAAAAATAGAATGTGATATGGTGATATTCCGAGATATGGTAACAACTATCATAGTATTTTGTAATTTCTGAGCAATATTATGTCCCTTTTAGTTAATAGGTTCCTCAACTCCTCCAGCCAAAATGGTTCCATCCACTAATGGTGTCATCCTAAAGGCACAATTTTCTAGATTTCGGAGCTCAAAAAACACAAAAAAAAATTTGGTTTTTTTATATTTTTCTGATTTTTTTTTAAAGGCATAAAACAAACTAAAACAAAATATACAAACATATAAATGCTCCCCCACACTTAAACTTCACATTGTCCTCAATGTGTAAAATTTAGTCATTCAAAGTAAAGTTCAAGATGGGAAATTCATAACATGATAAATATACACAATGTAAAATGCATGATAAAAACTCATTACTCCAACTCATAGCTATTTCGGAACAATAGAGGATAAACACTAAACAAGCTATTTAGTTGGTATCTAATCCCAACTCAGCCAATATATACACCTCACCGCTAAGAAAAAATTCCATCTACGTAGAAAGGCTAGTGTCTATTCTAAATTGTTTAAAAATCTCTAAAAGTTGGAGTTTTGATATGCAAACAACCAAAATAAGAAAATAAAGATAAAAGACTTAAAATAAAATAAAATAAAATAGAGATAGATACACAAAACCAGTGGGTTGCCTCCCATTAGCGCTTGGTTTAAAGTCGTCAGCCCGACATGCAAGTTGAATTCCCCATACACCAATAATCGGAAAAGTTGGGGATCCACCCATAGCACATGTTTTGTAAACACTAGCTTCACACAAATATTAGTAATATAAAACAGAATTGAAGCTATTAACTGATAAAAGCTTCCCCCACACTTATTCTTGTCCACACTTGGAAGTGTATAAAGAATATAGAAGTTGGGTACTTCTACGGTTTCTTGTTCACAAACCTGCATAGTATGAGAATCAAGTTTGTCTAATGGAGGAAATCGAGAATAAAAGTCATTCAACAATGTTTTCGAAGCATAAACATTCAAACCAATAAGAGGTAAAGGAGAAGAAACAATATGCAAAGGGTTAGACAAACCTCGCACAATCTCTTGTAGCACGGAATCCTCTTCATCCTTGAAAAATTCAAGTGAACTATTCACCTCTTGTATATCTTGGTCCTCTATCAAACCTTGCAACCATTCTTCATCCGTTTCTGCCTTAACCAAAGTCTCGACATAAACATCATCATTACAAACATTCACAAGTTCAATTGGGTCTTCCATAATATTGGTCATAACGTCACATTCTCAACATACTCCTCTTCATTAGACTCAAACCATGTTGCAAAATTCTGTAAAACATTAGTTTCATCATCCTCATGTACCTTTTGAATAGGTGCTTGATCATTATAAATATCAAGAGTTGAGTCAACTACACTAACGTCATCAATTAACTCCAAAGGTTGGTCCTTTTCAACACAATCATCATCGTCTTCATCTTCAGACTCACCATAATCAGAATCGTCGTCGGTTTCCCAACCTTTATCACGACGTCGTTTAAGTTCCATATGAATGGTCCTACTAATTTCATCGACAATCTCTTCCGAGTATCCATCGTATTCCAACTTGTATAATTTCTGCGCAAGTTTCCTGACGTTCACACGCTTGCCACCATTAGCTACAATATGTTCTCTTTCCCATGACTCTTCCATTTGAATGGGTGAATGATCATAACTACGATCCGGAGTCGGGTAATAAGGCATATTCCAGAAATTGGTTTGTGCGATGTTCTCTCTATTACGGTCAAGTTGGTCTAGCCTTTGTTGCATATCGTGCAATCCATGCATAATCTGCATACAACTCGAATAAAGACAATTAGAAGTAGAATTATCCCACCTAGGTGCTTGACTTACATACCCACTACAAGGTTGTTGTTGGTATGTATGAAAATCACCATAAGGTTCTCTAGGATATGCATCATAGCCAATAAATTGGTTTTGATTGCATTCCATAGATGGTGGGAAATTTTCATAGTGTCGAGGAGGTTGAAAGCCGTATCCATTGTTCCAATATGCTCCTTCCATAGAATTGGTACCTGAAATACGATTCCCAAACCAAGGTTAAAAACCATAAAATAAGAAAAACTAAAAACAAAACTAAAAAAACAAAAATAAGAAACCAAAAACAAGTGACAACCGTTGCCTCCCCGGCAACGGCGCCAAAATTTGATCGTTGTCGTATGCGTCAAAAATAATTTACACTTTCTTACTACTCAAAATATAAATATAGCAAGGGAAAGAAATGATCGATCCCACAGAGAGGTCTAGGTTGTCTCGTTGTTTCGGTTCCTTATATAAAATACCGGGAGTTTTCTGATTTTTATATACTAGAATAAAATAAAAGCAAATAAAGAAATAAGCAAACAAATCAAATAGAAAATATATTGGTTAAGGATTCATCTTCATTCAAAAATATGTTTTCTTCACAATAATTAGAATTGATGTTTAATCTCAACTTTTATCAAAAGCCCTAGAATATCTTGATCGCAAGAATATCCCGCTAATCTCCTTTTGTCATCAACAAACACATTAAAAGATGCGAATATGAGTTCTATCTTAAAGAACAACCTAACATGTAAAAGCACTAATCAAGTTTAATTCCCTAGATGCATTAAGTTCTATGAAATCAGGCCAATCAAAGCAATCGAACGTGGAAAACGCACTAATTCAATTTAACAAAGGTTATAATTCACATAAGATCATAAGAATATATCACTACAAACTATAATCATATTTATGCTACTTGCAATCAGGAATCTATCACTTTTACGTATAACAAACCCTAATCTAGCAATAGAGATGAAAACAAACTCAACCGATTCGCGACTCGATCAAACAAGCATTCAAATCATATAACAATATTAATTGTGAATCATAATCGATAAAATATGGAGACAAAACTAATTTATCATATCAAAAACCATATTATGTGAAATCCAATTATTCCATAACCAATAATAAAATTAAGTACTCATATTCAAGGAGTTCATAACAAGAAGAAGAAGAAACCCTAACATCTTTCTAAACCCTAGAACAAAATAGTAGATATAATAATTCTAAAGATATTAAGATTTAGAGAAAAGGTTCTATATATATGCCTCTCCCAAAAGGATACCCAAAAGTAGGTCAAGTCTTCTCAAATTCTTGTACCAAGCCAATGAGTGAAAATAAGTCTCTGGAAAATTTGGGTCCAAAACCGGTCGTCGGATTGCTGACGTCATCACCGGAATCCGGTGATCGGCGTCGGAATCCGATTGCCAGAAAATTATATCTGGCCGCCTTTGTCATCATAAAATTTCACCAGCAAGTATGTACTTCCAGCAACTCATCTTTCCTTTTCTGCATTTCAGACATTCACAAAAAATCATCCAAACCAATCCTTCATCTCTTGCGAAAACGCGCCCAAAAGCGTGGCTCGTAGCTCATATGTGCCGCGGTCGACTCTTGCATTCGACTCATACCCCCTTCACGATTCACTAAAATATTATAATCAACACTCTCGGTTCAGAAATCCGATAACCAGAATTGGTACCACCGGCTCGCCATTTCTGCTCCGTTTTCGCACAGTTTCTGCACTTTTTTTGGTCATGTAACTTCCCTGGCTATATCTGTAGCACCAACTCATTGTCACAGTAGCACATCGATCCTCATTTCTCCTCAGCACACACACTGTCACAGCTATTGCATCACCACTACTGTCAAATTGTAGCTTCCATCAAGCACACTTCACCTGCACTTCTGTCAAACTCCTTCGTAATCATCCATAGCTTCATTGTGAACAAAATGGCATCAGTTCCACTACAACTCCTTCTTGATCACCAGCATCTCATTCCTTGCTCTTCACAGTCTACTCAAGCTAAACTTCCTTCGCTAATTCTTCCCAAATCAACACCAGTAAACCATTACTTCCCTGAGCTCATCCCTTGACAGCACCATGACCTACTTCCAGCTTCGTCACATGCCAGAACTGCCCCATCTCAGGCCACCTTGCTGCCAAACTCCACTCTTTCGACTACAAATCATTCATTGCAGCTCACTTACAACTCCATTTAGATTCAGTATCACTCATGTCTTCTGTAGATTTAATTGCAGTTGCATATTGAGCTACACAGTACCCATCTCAGTTGATTTTTGTTCCTCGTAGACCTACAACAACATCAGTACACTACCTCCTGAGTTCACAGCTCAAACTTCTTCCCTGAGTTACTAACATAAGTTCCATTTCTTCGATGACTCTAACTCTCGCCATTGCTTCCATCATCCACCATCGGACTCGAGCTTCCCTGAACTTCAAACCACGAATAGCAGCACCATCAAAGCCAATCTCTTTACTTCATTCCATTCCCTGGACAATGCCATAACACCACAAAACTATGCACCTGCACTTTCTCATCATAATCTCCCTCAGTATCTCTGCCATTCCACATTATAATCCATGCACTCATACACACTTCCCATTGCTACACTAGCATATCCATCCCAGCTGCTCTATTGCACCAACATCATAGTTTTCCCATCTGGTGAGCAATACACAACACTTGCAGCTCACATTGCTGCTCCATCTGTTCTTCTCCTTCTTTGCTGCCAATTCAATTACATAACCAGCTCCCATTGCAGACTCTTCTTAGCACCAGATTCATCACCATGAGCATCTGTAACTCAGTAACAATTCCCACAGCACCATCACTTCATAGCAACAGTTGCAACTCTAGCATACATCTAGCTTGATTCATCCCAGCAGCATAGCACCAGTTTCCCAGCTGCTTCATGAACATCTTCTCATTAATTTTATGAACCTGCAATCTCATTCAGTCATAATCCATCTACACATTCCCTAGCACTTGCTTGGCTGCACACTCCACCAGAATCCATATTTCATAGTTTTAAATCCCTTTGCATTTGTTAGACAGCCAATACAATCACAACAACCCATTTCCTTCATACCAGCAGCACCAGTTGCTCCACCAACAATTGCACATCATTATCCATACCCTTTGTAATTGTCCAGCTCTACAACACAAGCCAGCTCCTTAAGCCATACTTCCCATTTCAATTCCAACCATCAAATCACCTATAAGACTAACTCAGCTGTAATAACCAACACCAGCTGCATAAATCCTTCTCTCCCTGTATAACAGCACCCATTGCTACCTGACACCATCAATTCCTTGCCTTCAGATTCACTATAACTGCATATACACAACTACAGCACCACCATGAATTCACGAGAACCACAACACCTTGTATTTCAGCTGCATACACTCTTAGCTCAGCTATTGCAACCCTGCCATGATGCAGTCCAACAGTAACCTAATCTTGACCCACTCTTCAATTCTTCTTCCCTGTTCAATCCATCACCATACTCCACATAACCCAACTTCGTGCTCAGAGAAAGAACCCTAATTGCAGTAAACCCATCTTCAAGGAAACTTCAATTCCACAAAAACCCAACTGAAATCAATCAACAAACTCCCATTTCATCACCAATTTCCCCACAATTTCAGATGCAGAAACATATTTCAACAGCAACAATCACCTTCTTTCTTTGATCTATGATCATCATTTACTCTCTTTAATCACTCTGACCAACAGAAGCAACCGATGCCTCTCATTCTTCATTTCTATTTCTCGATCTCAAAATTCACCTCTCTTTCAGGTGTAAAATGATTGAGAAGCGGTTCTCGATTTTAGGGTTTTGTATAGATTTGGGTGGGATTTAAACGCCCCACTATTCAACACCCCAGGCTATCTACACCTGCTCAGCTGATAAGGGACACCCAAATGGCTACCCCTTAACCAGTACCGGGCTCCAGATAGTGTTCGCAGTGAAATGACCTTTTTGCCCTTTTCGCTCCAAATGGCTAATTTCTCCTTGTTTTGCTCCAAACGACTCCAAAGCACCTAATAAACTCAAAAGTAAGCATAAGATACATAATTCACATGAAAAATAGCAAAGAAAGCATAAATACTAAATATAAAATTAGGTGTTTAAGACACCTATCAGTGCAATCAAAGTTAAATAACCGTTAGTCAATCAAATCAATCGAAAACTAATAAAATGCAATTATCTTTTTTCCCACCAACGGTACTCATAGAGCTTCTTGATCCCACAAAACTTTTTAAATGAGCGGTCGTAAAAGATTTCGCCTAATTAGGATACTTTCCTCTCCGGATAGACGGCTCCACCAGAAAGAAGAAGAAGATGAAGTTTTCATGGCTCTTAGGATAGTTTGCTAGAAATGAAAAATTAGGTATTTATAGACCAAGGATGTTTGGACACCAAGGAATTTCCAAAATCGAATATTCTCAAGATATGCAAAATGCCCAAATCGGTTTTCATAATTCCTGGAAATGCTTTGTCCAATATTTTCCGAAATCTCTAATTAGTAAATGCACATTATTAATTTTTATTTTCTAGAGATATGCATTTAATTGCTGTTAGTCAAAGCATATAAAACTAACAACCTTAATTAAAAGATTCTTAATTTATTTCGGACCGGAAACTCCTTGAGTAATTAAGGAATATCTTTGAACAATAAAAGATAAGATTTATTTTTCATGTTCAAAGTATGTTGATATCCTTTTCTTTGTAAATCCTCTTTCATAATCGATTATACCACACTTCCAAACAAGTTTAGAATTGGTTCATTTTTATTCCAAGACAACTATGTGATTGATCACGTATCAAATCACAATCACGGGTTCAATCGGTTCTACCTCAATATGGATTACTTGTGATCGAACACACAAGTTACCAGGACCGGTTACATCAGTTACCAGGATCAGTTATGTCAATTACCAGGACTGGTTACCATATTCTCATCGTATTTTCTTATGATCGGTTACATCTGCAATTGGGGGCCATTCAGGTATTCATGGCAACTATCTTAGAGCCAAAACTTATTTTTATTGTAAAGGTTTGAAACAAGATAATTTACTTCTAGTCATCCAACATGACACGTGCCAAAGGAATAAGATGGAGCATCATCACCCCTTGGAATTTTACAACCACATCCAATACCAGATCAGGCATGGCAACACATCAACATGGACTTTATTGAAGGTCTTCCTAAGTCATATAAGAAGGATGTTATCCTAGTGGTGGTGGATAGATTCACTAAGTATAGTCATTTTATAGGACTTAATCATCCTTACACAGCTCTCACAGTGGATCAAGAGTTCTTAAATAATATTTTCAAGTTTCATGGGTTACCAGACTCCATTGTCTCAGACAGAGACAAAGTCTTCACCAACAAGTTTTGGCAAGAACTCTTCAGAACCTTGGGAACACATCTCAACATGAACACTGCTCATCATCCTCAATCATATGGCCAATCTGAAAAAGTTAAAGCTTGCCTAGAAGGTTGCTTAAGGTGTATGATAGGTCATAAACCTAAACATTGGTTCAACTGGATTCCATTAGAAGAATGGTGGTATAATACCAACTTCCACACCATCCTAAAACTGTCTCAAGCTTTGTATGGGTATGTTCCACCCCACTTAGATTTTCTTACTGTTTCCAATACATCAGTAGTTTCAGTTGAAGAAAATCTGCAAAGAATACATATAGTCCTTAACATTTTGAAGGAAAACCTACACAAGGCACAAGAGAGAATGAAGTGGTTTGCTGACAAGAAAAGAAAAAATAGGTCATTTATTGTGGGGATATGGTCTACTTGAAGTTACAACTCTATAAACAAACTTCCATGGACTTGCGTATAATTTTCAAGTTATATGCTAGATATTATGGGTCATTTCCTGTGATTCATAAGTTGGGTCAAGCTTCTTCAATAATGCCTTCATTACCCTTGGTAGATTCAGATATAGAATAAGTGGTCTCACACCACCCCAGCTGATGCTACCTGGGAAGACTTGACTAACGTTAGAGATCATTTTACTAAATACCATCCTTGAGGACAAGGATATTCTGGGGGGGGGTGTTGTCATGGTCCTGTGGTGCAATGTCTTGCTTCTGTGGTGCCCTGCAACCATCAATAGGATGTGTTTATCTTTCAGTTTAATTAATTAACTGTGTCATTAGCAGTTAACCTTATTTTAAGCTACTGTAAATTTGTTAAGGATAAACGTTGGCATCTCGACCACGTGTAGGGTAAGTGATGATTAGGGTTCAGTGTTAGGTCTTCTTCATCCTTAAATATGCATGTACCTACATTTAGAGTTTATCATGAAAATAGTTAAAAAAAAAAAGGGCAGTACAGTGGTACTGAGTTACTCAATTTACTCGTTTATATCCATCCTTATGTTATATTACATCACATAATATCACAGTACATTACATTTCCAAGCTCAAGTTGAGAATCTACTACACATGCTAGTAGTAGGTGTAATATGGTGTTTTATCCTGGAGGCATCTGTCATGTGAGGGATATAACATTACTCTTGAGTGTAGTATGAAAATCCACGAGAGGCGACTGGGCGTATTATCTGTGCCAATTGTCATTTAGCTAATAAGCATGTGTATATTGAGGTTCCAAAAGTCAGACCTAAATTTTTTGGCAAAAAAATGATATTGCGGGGACGGGATTTGAACCCGTGACCTCAATGTTATGAGCCTTGCGAGCTACCAAGATGTTCTACCCCACGCAGACGCAAATAGCTGGGGACTAATAGATAAACAAGAGTTGGATGTGCCCCTCTACCATATCTATACAAATAGAATAACCCATTTATACAGAATGGTAAAGGGGGCACAGAAGGGAGGAGCCGTATGAGATAAAAATCTCACGTACGGTTCTGAAACGGGGATTCTTTGAATAGAATGAACGACCACAACGGATGTCAGCTCAATCCGAAGAAAATTATGCGGAAGAGATGGGAAACATGTTCAATCTCATTTGATTGAATAGTTGACTCAGCTCCTTGTTGTTTGAACAAACCCTCCCTTTTTATAGCCCATCCAAGCTTCTAGATCCAAAATGACTTCGAACATATTAACTAGAGATTAGTCTAGTATCACCATCCCTTTCAAGGGCATCCACTTCATTTGAGGAACCTGTTAATCCAGACCGGAGCCTAGGAACTGTTTCTTTTTCAAAACCAAAAATATTTGTGCCAGAATAACATATGCCAAGAAGAACAAAACGCCTTGGACACGTGATGGATCTTGAAGTACTATTTGTGTGTCTCCCTGATCAAATCCACACACGTTGGGATTACTTCTTAGTGGATGATCAAGCTTGATAGATTCGCCTTCGGACACAATACGTTCCGGTCCTGGGGGTATAATATCGACCACTTGGTGACCGTCTGACGTATCTACTATGCTTATTTCATATCCCTATTTTTATTTACGTATAATTTTACTTACTATACCTGCTGATGTATCATTATAGACTGTATTGTTACTCTTACTCCCATCGGGATAAATATGACCCCTACCTCTGTTCCCGCCTGTATATTTTGGTGTTCCTAACCGTCCACTCATTTTTGCTCGATCCCCGATATGGTAATACATACAATACAATATAATAAAATAGTTAAAACAAAACTCTTGCCAGTTGATCTTTTCTACCCGTTTCAAACCATGATGACTAATCAACCAACCTTGGGGTAATTTGTCCTTTTTTTTCTTAACTTTTGTACATAGGGATTGAGTCTCAACCTTTTTACTGCTAATTTAGAAGTTGTTTTGTTTCACTCATATAACTATCTGGTTTAGGTCATCACCCCGAATGACGAATAAAAAGACGAGAACTATAATTGACAGAATCCCTATTTCACAGGATTGGCTTGATTTTAATCCGAATGTAGCTCAGATTGCTCTTAACAGACCTACATCTGATCACACTCCATTATTGTTGGAGTCATTCCATTCTATGATAACTTTTGATTTACCCTCTATTTTTGTGCCTTTGGATTTGCCCAAGATCTTTGGAATTCAGTTATTCCTCTCAGGGGTCGCTTGCTTTGGGTTTGGCACATTTCATGTAACAGGATTGTATGGTCCTGGAATATGGGTGTCCGATCCTTATGGAATGACTGGAAAAGTACAATTTGTAAATCATGCATGTGGTGTAGAAGGTCGAGAAATGTTGTGAAATTGAAGATTGGAGTGTTGAAGGTTGTCCAATTTGGTATACACTTCTTGTCGATGAAACGAGGAGGAATGTTGGTGGTGGTGACGGTGGTGATGGTGGTGACAGTAATGGCGCCAATTTTTCTATCTTCCCATTCATTACCTGTACGGTGCGGGCCATGAGAGCGGTACCAAATCGAGCTAAACTCTGAATACTAGATATGACCCCAAAATATGGGGTCAAGGTCGGCCAGTGAGACGATGAAGATCAGATGACAGAGTCTAATGTGAACAAAGGTAATGAGCCAATGCGCATTTCCAGTTAATAGGAGTAAAGAGACATGTATTTGGTGTCCCGCCCAAGAAAGAGATCCAAGTCCTAGTAACCCCGCTAAATGGTGATTCAACATGGATTCTACATCTTGGAACCAAGCCAACTTTGGAGCAGATTTCTGATAATGGAACCAACCAGCAAAAAGAATTAACGTCGCAAAGACTAATACACCAATTGCCCTACAATGTCCGTCTGGAAATCTTGGTTCAAATCCTACGTCCTTCCGGCACTGGGCAGGCGTCAGCCCCATACATGGTCTTACGACTTTGCGGAGACCTGTGTTTTTAGTAAACAGTCGCCCGGGCCTGGTCACTGCGACCCCCTTTGTGAAGAGGCACCCTTTCTCCCGAAGTATCCAACCAATTGGAAGAGAATAAATAGATTCTTTTTAGGGAGAGAGTCATCCTTCCCGAACGCAGCATACAACTCTTTGTTGTACTGCGCTCTCCAAGTGTGCTTGTTCCCCCCTTTTGATACGAAGTAGTCCGGATATCCCTACGATCCGAGTCCGAGCCGTTGGAATTGGAATAAGTTCGGCAGTGGATCACTAAATTTTGGAGATCTTCTCTATCTAATGAATTCCCTTATAAATCAGAGAGATTCATATCTGAAAGAGGTTGACAATAAGTTCTTTCAAAATTGATTATTTGTCCCTCTCGACGTGAAAACACAGAGACAAAGGGATGATCTTTGAATAGGAAAAATAATGGATCTGCAGGGTTGTAGTTGCGGATTATCTCACAACTACACCCTCATAAGAATCCATTAAAATGATTCCTAAACCTAATTAATTTAATATGAAACTAAGAATTAAGGTACTAAAATTATAAAGAGACACAAAGATTTTTACGTGGTTCGATCAATGTGATCTACATCCACGGTGCTTCACTAGTGATTGTATGTGATTACATGATTTTACAATTGAGACTCCATTAATGAATATTTGGAGCTCTAGAATTTTGGGGAAGAAGATGATAAAGAAAATAAATCCCTCTCTAAAATTTTCTCTCTCCTCCTAAAATGTGTCTCTCCCTTTCCTCTCATGCCTAAATGGCTATTTATCTGATTTTACACATTGGATAACAACTAATCTTTCCCTTAATTTCGGATCAAAGAATCATCATACGAACCTTCGCAAATTTACTTCACGAACTTCCTTTACTCGTAAAACATTCTTCGTGGTTTCTTTATCTTCGCAAAATATTCTATACTCGCAAAATGTATTTTCTCTCCATAATTTCGTAAGTTATCATTTGTTGTGATATTCCTCTCCTACATCTTGCCTCTTTTTTCTTGAATATTGCTTGAAGAGCGATCTTTAAGAAAAAATACGTTGTTGTAGTAATATTTGATCTTTGTTGATGAAGGAACGAGCGAAAGAATACTAGTCTTGAAAAGTATATACTTGCCTCTATTCTTTTGCAAAGTCCCGGAATGTTGCGAAGTAAATAAGAAGTATCAACCATTGAAGTATAAGAAGTATGAAGTATCCTTGAAGAAGTATAAGAAGTACTTAATCCTCAAAATATATAAGAAGTATGAAGTATCCTTAAGAAGTACTTAATCCTCTAAATGTAAGAAATATTGCGAACCCATCATGCGAACTCTCACTCCATGTTCTTTGCCTCATGCTATGTTGTAATGCAAATAAAAATTTAGATTAGTATTCAACATTTCTTTTATCAAAATTTCTTATTTTTTATTTATATGCTACTTCAAAATCTTTTTGTTTGTTTTGATTTCGTTTGTATTATCTATTTCATCTCTCTTGACAAATATTTTTCCATGGAAATGATCCTAATAGGTACCCCCTCATATGACGTACTGAGGTGCTTTTCCTTTTACGAGTATACGCCATAAAGGTTTGCCAGCTACTACTCTCCATGTCGAATATCATATCATTGGAAATAAAGTAAATTTTTCAAGAGAAATATATAAATTGATTTGTGCGAGATGTTTTTCTCGGTTTCTTTTGTAATTGTGAAATTTTGAGATCTTTGTAATTTCTTTTGTAATTGTGAAATCTTTGTAATTCTGCGATTGTATCGCGCTTTATAAATCAAATCAAAAATCTTTTATTTTTTTGTAAGTAAAATGTTTAAGGAAAGAGGTACTTAGCTTTTATGTGAGTCGTTGTTGTCTCTTGTGAAGTATGTAATTTGCTTGCGAAGCTAGCATCGTCTTGCATGTTCTCATAGCATACCAATTATTCTAGCCCACACTTGCGAAATAGAATTCTGCTGTTTTGCGAACTTTTGCGAAGTAAACGAACATTTGCGAAGTATTGGTGCTGCGAATATTCGCATCATAAACATTTGCGAAGTGTAAAAGAGTAGTAGTGTTGGTCTTGCGAATATTCACAAATTAAATATTTGCGAAGATATTTCTTAATTGCTGCGAACGTTCGTAAAATCCCACGATGATAAAACTCTTTACAATCACCCACTTTGATTTGTCTGGTGGTGACAACTTCATTTGGTGATCCAACTTCACAATCACCCACTTCCGCTTGACTTTGTAGTCTTCGAGCGCCAAATGGGTTCAATTTCCAACTTTCAAATTAGAGTTTTGCTATAACACGGAGCTTGTATTTAAATCAGACATGAAACCAATTGCAGCCGCAATTTTTGAATTCTTTCCATCGTAATGACCATTCAAATTCTTATCCATCACGGAACATGTATTTGTTTCAGAAACGGGATCAGTTTTGTCTTCATTAGACAAAGAGGTAGCACCCTTTCAAACGTCAATTGCCTCTTTTTCAGCAATAGCATTTTTGCACCTAGCGTCTTTGTATATGCGAACTGATCTCTTCATGTATAGCGTTTTGTCTTCATTTGCGAACCATAATATATACCATTTGCGAACCATAAATATATGCGAACTGATGCTGCAAACTTGGATTTTGAATGCTACGAAGTTGCACTGAATCTACTTCGCAGATTTATTTTGACAATAGATCTGAATTTACTAATCCGAGCTTCTCGTTTTCCACTAGCTGACTTATACTAATCATTGATTTTAGTATAAATTACCTCTAGATTGAACCATAACTTCGCATAACCTCATTTTTCTTCGAATTCTTAAACTATCTGAGACGCGGACTTAGTTGATTGAATCATAATATCTCCCTGAAGATGATATCAAACCTTCAAATCCGTTTTCTACTCCATTATTGGATCTACTTTTGGAAGACGCCATTACCGTTTCAGATTGAATTTTCTAGAAAGTGAAATTTGGGGAGAAAATAGTAGAGAGAGAAGAGGACCAATTATTAAACGAAATTGTTGATCCAACAAGTTACAGGAAGGATAAATCCATTTAATCTTTCCCTTTTTCTAGCGCCAATTATGTAGTTGCGGATTATCTCACAACTACACCCTCATAAGAATTCATTAAAATGATTCCTAAACCTAATTAATTTAATATGAAACTAAGAATTAAGGTACTAAAATTATAAAGAGACACAAAGATTTTTACGTGGTTCGATCAATGTCATCTACATCCACGGTGCTTCACTAGTGATTGTATGTGATTACATGATTTTACAATTGAGACTCCATTAATGATAATTTGGAGCTCTAGAATTTTGGGGAAGAAGATGATAAAGAAAATAAATCCCTCTCTAAAATTTTCTCTCTCCTCCTAAAATGTGTCTCTCCCTTTCCTCTCATGCCTAAATGGCTATTTATATGATTTTACACATTGGATAACAACTAATCTTTCCCTTAATTTCGGATCAAAGAATCATCATACGAACCTTCGCAAATTTACTTCACGAACTTCCTTTACTCGTAAAACATTCTTCGTGGTTTCTTTATCTTCGCAAAATATTCTATACTCGCAAAATGTATTTTCTCTCCATAATTTCGTAAGTTATCATTTGTTGTGATATTCCTCTCCTACATCTTGCCTCTTTTTTCTTGAATATTGCTTGAAGAGCGATCTTTAAGAAAAAATACGTTGTTGTAGTAATCTTTGATCTTTGTTGATGAAGGAACGAGCGAAAGAATACTAGTCTTGAAAAGTATATACTTGCCTCTATTCTTTTGCGAAGTCCCGGAATGTTGCGAAGTAAATAAGAAGTATCAACCATTGAAGTATAAGAAGTATGAAGTATCCTTGAAGAAGTATAAGAAGTACTTAATCCTCAAAATATATAAGAAGTATGAAGTATCCTTAAGAAGTACTTAATCCTCTAAATGTAAGAAATATTGCGAACCCATCATGCGAACTCTCACTCCATGTTCTTTGCCTCATGCTATGTTGTAATGCAAATAAAAATTTAGATTAGTATTCAACATTTCTTTTATCAAAATTTCTTATTTTTTATTTATATGCTACTTCAAAATCTTTTTGTTTGTTTTGATTTCGTTTGTATTATCTATTTCATCTCTCTTGACAAATATTTTTCCATGGAAATGATCCTAATAGGTACCCCCTCATATGACGCACTGAGGTGCTTTGCCTTTTACGAGTATACGCCATAAAGGTTTGCCAGCTACTACTCTCCATGTCGAATATCATATCATTGGAAATAAAGTAAATTTTTCAAGAGAAATATATAAATTGATTTGTGCGAGATGTTTTTCTCGGTTTCTTTTGTAATTGTGAAATTTTGAGATCTTTGTAATTTCTTTTGTAATTGTGAAATCTTTGTAATTCTGCGATTGTATCGCGCTTTATAAATCAAATCAAAAATCTTTTATTTTTTTGTAAGTAAAATGTTTAAGGAAAGAGGTACTTAGGTTTTATGTGAGTCGTTGTTGTCTCTTGCGAAGTATGTGATTTGCTTGCGAAGCTAGCATCGTCTTGCATGTTCTCATAGCATACCAATTATTCTAGCCCACACTTGCGAAATAGAATTCTGCTGTTTTGCGAACTTTTGAGAAGTAAACGAACATTTGCGAAGTATTGGTGCTGCGAATATTCGCAACATAAACATTTGCAAAGTGTAAAAGAGTAGTAGTGTTGGTCTTGCGAATATTCACAAATTAAATATTTGCGAAGATATTTCTTAATTGCTGCGAACGTTCGTAAAATCCCACGATGATAAAACTCTTTACAATCACCC
This sequence comes from Papaver bracteatum, assembly GCA_023529315.1. Lineage (NCBI taxonomy): Eukaryota > Viridiplantae > Streptophyta > Magnoliopsida > Ranunculales > Papaveraceae > Papaver > Papaver bracteatum. Next base: position 1,589,594 of record JAJJWX010004691.1, on the reverse strand, counting down.
ACTTTGATTTGTCTGGTGGTGACAACTTCATTTGGTGATCCAACTTCACAATCACCCACTTCCGCTTGACTTTGTAGTCTTCGAAGCGCCAGCCGGTTCTGAATTTCCAACTTTCAAATTAGAGTTTTGCTATAACACGGAACTTGTATTTAAATCAGACATGAAACCAATTGCAGCCGCAATTTTTGAATTCTTTCCATCGTAATGACCATTCAAATTCTTATCCATCACGGAACATGTATTTGTTTCAGAAACAGGATCAGTTTTGTCTTCATTAGACAAAGAGGTAGCACCCTTTCAAACGTCAATTGCCTCTTTTTCAGCAATAGCGTTTTTGCACCTAGTGTCTTTGTATATGCGAACTGATCTCTTCATGTATAGCGTTTTGTCTTCATTTGCGAACCATAATATATACCATTTGCGAACCATAAATATATGCGAACAGATGCTGCGAACTTGGATTTTGAATGCTACGAAGTTGCACTGAATCTACTTCGCAGATTTATTTTGACAATAGATCTGAATTTACTAATCCGAGCTTCTCGTTTTCCACTAGCTGACTTATACTAATCATTGATTTTAGTATAAATTACCTCTAGATTGAACCATAACTTCGCATAACCTCATTTTCTTCGAATTCTTAAACTATTTGAGACGCGGACTTAGTTGATTGAATCATAATATCTCCCTGAAGATGATATTAAACCTTCAAATCCGTTTTCTACTCCATTATTGGATCTACTTTTGGAAGACGCCATTACCGTTTCAGATTGAATTTTCTAGAAAGTGAAATTTGGGGAGAAAATAGTCGAGAGAGAAGAGGACCAATTATTAAACGAAATTGTTGATCCAACAAGTTACAGGAAGGATAAATCCATTTAATCTTTCCCTGTTTCTAGCGCCAATTATGTAGTTGCGGATTATCTCACAACTACACCCTCATAAGAATTCATTAAAATGATTCCTAAACCTAATTAATTTAATATGAAACTAAGAATTAAGGTACTAAAATTATAAAGAGACACAAAGATTTTTACGTGGTTCGATCAATGTCATCTACATCCACGGTGCTTCACTAGTGATTGTATGTTATTACATGATTTTAAAATTGAGACTCCATTAATGAATATTTGGAGCTCTAGAATTTTGGGGAAGAAGATGATAAAGAAAATAAATCCCTCTCTAAAATTTTCTCTCTCCTCCTAAAATGTGTCTCTCCCTTTCCTCTCATGCCTAAATGGCTATTTATATGATTTTACACATTGGATAACAACTAATCTTTCCCTTAATTTCGGATCAAAGAATCATCATACAAACCTTCGCAAATTTACTTCACGAACTTCCTTTACTCGTAAAACATTCTTCGTGGTTTCTTTATCTTCGCAAAATATTCTATACTCGCAAAATGTATTTTCTCTCCATAATTTCGTAAGTTATCATTTGCTGTGATATTCCGCTCCTACAAGGGTCCCAAATGTATTGGCCTATTCGAAAAAAACCTTGTGGTACTACGATCATTGGAGGAACAATACCTAAACCTGAGGATGCTCCAGAATCCTTTCGATTGCTCGTTCGAGAACTACGATCTTTGGCTCTGGAATTGAATCATTTCCTTGTATCTGAGAAGAACTTCCAGCTTCAAAGGAAGGAAGCTTGATTGGAATGAATTCGAATTTTTCTTCTATGATCGACCGGTGTAAACATCAACACCTTCGAATTGGATCAGTTTCTCCTGTGCGCTAATGTCTTAAGGACAATGTGTTGAACACGTGACTCACTCTGTTTTCCAGAGATTTTCCATTTTGTTGTTGCGGAGACCTTGGGAGCTCGTCCGTTTCGTCAAATCGATCACTTCCATTATAAAGGGCTAAGTATCAATAACTTTTGTTTATTTGATTTTTCTTGTTTTTAATTATTGCACCCAACAGAGAGATGTGAAAAAAATAATAGATCTAATTTTTCTTCTCGGATTTTATGGAGAGTGTAAATTAGTTGCGGTTTTTAGATGATCAGGATTATTTTAGCCATCACAAAAATTCGTTTAGGAGTGAATCTTACACAACATGACTAACTTGTTTGCACGACCGCTGCATTTTTTGAGCCGTGTCCACGTCCGACGCATGTCGGACATGGGACGCGTGTTAGATGCTGACATGACTCGTGTCCGACGCACCAATGTGCGCGTCATGCGCGCGTCTTGTTTGGACGCACTGATGACTCGAGTTTGAAGCGTTTTTTTTTTTCATTTTCATTTAAACTTCTTCCATTATTTTTACTATTATTAACTTAATGAATAAATGCGAACATTTAGATCAATCATTTAGGTATTTATTAAGGTTTTGTGATTGGAAATTACATCGTGTATACCCTTGGTTGGGTATGTGTTGTTCTAAGAATGCATTTTGATTGTGCCATGTGTTTAATAGTAATTGATTGCTTGACCTTCGGTATGTATAAACAAACGATCTCTTCTTTTCTTATGAAATTTATACATATGTAGCATCATTTTCTAATTTTTAGAATCGAAACACTTAACTTTGATGTATAAATACATGATTGTATATATAAATAATATATGAATAAAATATGTATATACGTGTCCGCGTCCTATTTTTTTGAGAATTTTTGTAGTGTCCATGTCCGTGTCTATGTGTTCACGTCTATTAGGGGTGTGCAACGGACCGATGAATGCGGATTAGGGGTCACCCGCGTCCAACTCGTCAAAGTTGCGAATTTGAAAAATCCAACCGTATCCGACCCAATCACCTGCAGATTTGAAATCCGCGAATAAGCGGGTGATACGGGCCGAATGCGGATTAACTGCAGGTGATATGGTGCCCTCCCTCTCTTGAAAAGGTTTTAACATTATGCAAGTCTAAAACTGACTAACGAAACATACATAGTTCGTTGAATCACTAGGAACTATCAGAACCAGCAGCATACAGTCAACCAAAAGCATCGCACATAGAACACCTCATTTCCATGATATTCATATGACACTCAAAAGACACCTTCTCTGAAGTGAAGCACCTTACCCTAGAAAAATCATAGCGTACACAGAGGATGTAAGATAATTTGTGATTAAGTGCAAGTAAAAACATTATTAGTTGGACTCATGCAACTTTCAAGGAAAAAAAACCCTAAGAAAACTTGGAATCTATAGTTAAGACGTAGACTACTTCAGTTTTGGCATATGCCAAGCATCGTTTAACTGTGAATATTTTAACATATTTAGTATGATGTTTGTTGTGATGGTGCTCAGAGAAGAAATAGGTTTGAGAAAGACCCAACCGTGAAATTACAAAAACAGATGAGATGTGGAACTAAACTGTAAAAAGAGTAACAAACTTCAGAGATATGTATCGAAAAAATAACTAATGAAACCAGGTACGAGTTTTTAAGGGAAGCAAATTCTGTTTGAGTTACCTGCAATAACTGTTTTGGGTTAATATTGAAGTACTACTGACTACCAATATCCAATAATAAACACACTGCCCTATGGTACAGGTGAATCCGCAGTTTTCAAAGTCCAACCGCAACCAAACCACTAAAAGTGTTGATTTGGAAAATCTAACCGTTTCCGACTCATAGGTCTTGCGGATTGGATTTCACCCATAATTTTGTGGACGGATATGGGTAAAATCTGCGGTTCCGTATTTTTTGCTCACCCCTATTCTATGCAACCCATAATTCTGGACCATATTATACTAGGCTTGAAGAGGTAGGACTAAAGAGTCTGAAGCCCAATAAATCTGGGAGTAAATGTTAATTTATACTCCCCTGAAAGCCTTCACAATTCTCCCATGTCCCCCGAAGAAAACAAGGAAGAAGAATCCAGAATCGAGTAAAACTCTTATTAGGTATATATTTTCTTTAACCTAAGATCTTTGCTCCATTATCTTCCCTTTTATATCCATTCCTTAAACCCTAACTCAGCCATTCGTTAAGTCTGATTCTTAAACATTTTCTATTTGTGTTTGTTTCAGTGAATCATTTAACACAGATGAAGCTCTATTGCATGCAAACTAAGTTGAAAATATGGAAAAACTTCGACCTATTCCACTCATAAGAAGATTTGATCACTTGACTTCTAATAGTAAGTGTCCAAATTTTTAGGGGTTTCTAAGTTGTTACTTGTTTTGTTAAAATTTTGGGGTCAATTGCTGTCCCAGGCCTCTATGATGTATTATTTTGTGGATTCTCAATGTTCTCATTATATGTATTTTTGCTGTTGACAACAGATTTTTATTTTCCAAGAAATGTGAGGAGAAAAACATTTAATGAAAGAGTTGATAATATCGATGCTTCGTTTACTTCGAAATAACTTACTGAAGGGAAATATAGGTACCGAAGGGGTGATGTTTCTGATATCATCGACTATTCTGTGCCCAGTATGACGGAATGTTAGCCAGTGGCTCTTTGTGGTGCATCCATAACTGAGACTTATGTTAGTCTAGTCTATTGTGTAAACGTGTGACTCGTTTCAAGTGTAGTAACTGACAGTCACAGGTTGTATAAACGTTGTAACTGTCTGTAGCAGGTCAACTGATTTTCAAATCATTTTATAAACACATAGAATGTGTGTTGTGTCTGTAAAAAGAATTAATCTAAGAAATTCATGTTGAGAGAGTGTCCAGAAACATCATCTCTTTCAATATGGTATCAGATACCTAAATTCTAACCCTAATTCATTTTTGCTCTTTTTCCTCTTCTTCAATGGCAGAATCACCTAAACATATCTCTTTAACTTTTAAACCACCTTCAAAATTATCAATATCCAGCTATAATCTCTGGAAATCTCAAATAGTTCCATTACTCAAAAGTTATGATCTATTAAAATTCGTTGATGGATCGTTTGTTTGTCCTACCAAATATTATCGTCGAACTTCTGTTGAAGGAATTAAAATTGTAGCATCTTTAACCTTTGTTGATTCTGATCCAGAAAATAACTTCGTTCATAATCATGTGTATGCATATTGGATCAATCAAGATCAGGCTATTCTATCTTTCCTGTTTACTGCTTGTACTGAAGGAATTCATTCCCAAGTAATCGATTGTACATTCTCTCATCAAGTTTGGTCTTGGTTGGAGAAAAACTACAATGCTAGCATTAGATCGCGTTTGATGCAATTGAAATCTGATCTCATCTCACTGAAGAAAAGCTCGGATTCAATGATGATCTACTTCAATAGAGCTTGATCTATTTCTCATCAGCTATCTCAGATTAATCATCCAATTTCTGATGAAGATTTGGTTCTCCACATCTTACAAGGCCTGCCTACAGAATACAACTCCTTCAAGACCTCTGTGTGCACTCAACAGCTCAAACATGATGATCCAATAACTTCTTCTGAGTTACTTGGCCTTCTACTTTCAGAGGAATCAAGGATGAATGTTGAATCCAATGTTGATCTCACCGCTGCGTCTGCTAATCTCACTCAACAAAAACATGATCATTCTCATTACCCTAATTCAGGTTCCTCTTACTCAACTTCTCCTCATTATCAACAGTCTTATGATCATCCTCATCATTCCAATAATGCACCAAATACTTGGCATTCCAATTCTTATATAAGTGGTTATAATAGAGGTCCTAATGCTAGAGGAGGTCGTTTTCATAGATCAAATAATAGAGGTGGCTTTAGAGGAGGTAGACCTTCTTTTGGTGGTGGTCGCACTGGTAGAGGCTATTCTAACAATTTTCAATCAAATTTTTACCCTCCTACTATGCAACCTTGTTATGTTATTGAATATCAAATTTTCAAGCAACCAGATCATCTAGCCCCTACCTGAAAATACAGATATGTTCCCTATAATAACCATTACATGGCACAAGCTTACAATACTTCCTATATTGATGGATATGCTGATGATTATGAAGACTATTACTGTCCAGAACCTGAATCTTTTGTAGTTTATAATGAGGATACATCTTCCACTTCTCACACCGGTTGGATTCCAGATTCTGGTGCAACACATCATTTAACATCTGATTTGTCCAATTTAAATTTGCATTCTGAATATCAAGGCACAGATCAAGTGAGAGTTGGAAATGGCTCAGGTTTGCACATAACTCATGTTGGTAGTTCTAAATTTTCTTCTACAAATACAACCTTTGTTTTATCCAATGTGCTTCATGTACCTTCTATTACAAAGAATTTAATCTCTGTGCACCAGTTTACTAAAGAGAATAACTGTTTCTTTGAATTCTTTCCAAATGAATTCTTTGTGAAGGATATGGTTACCCACAAGGTACTTCTTCATGGTCCTGTTAAGGATGGTCTATATCACTTGGAGTTCACTGCTGCTCAACTCAAACAAGCATTTCAGTAAGATGTCACTACCTCTTCAACCTGGTATTTCAAACTTGGTCACCCAGCTTAAAAAACTTTGAAGCATGTATTAGCCTCTGTAGAAAATGTCATTCATGACCATTTATCCTCCACTGTTTGTCATGATTGTCAAGTAGCTAAGAGTCATAGTTTACCTTTTCCTTCAAGCACATCTGGTGCTGTATTTGGTCCTTTAGAACTTATTCACTCAGATGTATGGGTTGATCGCTGTCGTATGCGTCAAAAATAATTTACACTTTCTTACTACTCAAAATATAAATATAGCAATGGCAAGAAAGGATCGATCCCACAGAGAGGTCTAGGTTGTCAATATATTATTGGTTCCTTATATAAAACACCAGGTATTTTTCTGATTTTTATATACTAAAAGTAAAGTAAAAGCAAACAAAGAAAAGTAAACAAATCAAAGTATTGAGAATATTGGTTAAGGATTCATCTTCATTCACAAATATGTTTTCTTCACAATAATTAGAATTGATATTTAATCTCAACTTTATCAAAAGCCCTAGAATATCTTGATCGCAAGAATATCCCGCTAATTTCCTTTTGTCATCAACAAACACATTAAAAGATGCGAGTATGAGTTCTATCTAAAAGAACAACCTAACATGTAAAAGCACTAATCAGGTTTAATTCCCTAGATGCATTAAATTCTATGAAATCAAGCCAATCGAAAGTGGAAAGCGCACTAATTCAATTTAACAAAGGTTATAATTCACATACGATCTTGCATTCAAGGAGTATCACTTTTACGTATAATAAACCCTAAACTAGCATTAGAGATGGAAACAAACTCAACCGATTCGCGACTCGATCAAACTTAGCATTCAAATCATATAACACTATAAATTGTGAATCATAAACGATAAAGTATGGAGGCAAAACTAATTTATCATATCAAAAACCATATTATGTGAAATCCAATTATTCCATAACCAATAATAAAATTAAGCACTCATATTCAAGGAGTTCATAACAAGAAGAAGAATAAATTCTATCATATTGCAAACCCTAGAAAAAAGTAGTAGTAGAGATCATATATTTTTTCCTAGGCTTCCCTATATATGGAGTTTTGTAACCTCCTTTTGAAAAAGTTAGGAAACCTAGCAAAAATAGGAAAGTGCACCTCCTTAGAATTGTATCCCGTGCATTAAATCCCGGACGAAGTAGGTGCCAAAACTCTGGCCAAAAACTCACGACAAAAGAAAAGAAGTTGCGCCCTTAATAAGTCACGGCCAAGTATGGCCGTACATAGTCTGGATGAACAGCCTACTGGGCTTGTGCAGTAATAAAAACCCAACCCATTTCTTCACTTCAACTCGTCTGCACCTAAAAACACCACAGCAGCCCATCAGACCATCTGCCAATCTTTCATGCATGCAAACTCGAGTTTATACCTTGGCTACAACTTCAGCTACAACGTCACCAGACCCTCTTTCTTTTTCCAAGTTCAACACCCAACTATCTCGAGCTCAAAACTTTAGCCTTCTCCCATTATTCATAACACGTTTTTGTCAGTTTCTCAACATAGCTTCTCCAACTTACATTTATCGATCTTCAGCCAAACCATTCACGTCTCCCTGAACTCGTGCAATCCTAGTTCAGATCCATGCTCATTCATTGCTTTGTCACTGCCATTCAACCACCGATCCTGGATCTCCATCTGCACGAGCTCCACCATCAACTGCCACCAATAGCGTCACCTGAATGCCATCGACCACAGCTCATTTGCAATTCCAGCAGCTCTAGCACTCGGCACCATCATCAATGGTAACAGCCTCACGTCCATTACTGCCCTGACTTCATCGTCACATTAGACCTGAAGACCGTGCGCTAGAGAGAATACATGACGTGTATGCAACCATGACAACGTCCATCCAACTTGTTCGAGTTTTGACAGCAACCTCCAGACTCGAGCTACAGCAATTCGATCTCCATCTTCGTTTACCGTTAACCTCAACAGATCAACTCCATTGCAATGCCCTAAATATCTATCGACTCTGTAACTCCATCATCCTTTGTAGCTCAACAGCATCCAACTATAGTGGCGGCAACCACCGATGCATCAACAGAATCACCCTGAACTTGCTCAAACTCCTCCATTCGCCATCGATGACAGTAACACTCTTCACCTCTCGTCACCGGAAGCAATATTGATCCCGATATCAGCAACGACCACTTTCACTCTCCATCATCGACCAAACCACAAGCACATCTATTTCCACCACTTCCCTGTCTTGCTCGGCCCCTGTTCTCATGTCAACTTACGCTTCATACCCAACCATGACATCTTTAAGCCCAGCACCTGCAACTCATTCTTTAATAGGCAAAATATACCTTATGGGCTAAGCAGCTCACTGTTGCTCTTATTGGGCTTGTCTCCTACACGTCTCCATTTAGCCCAATAGCTTCATAACTGTTGATTCTAGCGTCTGATACGCCTACGCGACTGCCCGTATTAGATTACATGCAATGATAATTCCGTATCTCTTTTGGCAAATTGGAAGATCCTTGTTCTTTTCGCTCCAAATGGATGATTTCTCCTTATTTTGCTCGTAATGACTCCAAAGTACCTGTAAAACTCAAAAGCGAACATAAGATACATAATTCACACGAAAAATAGCAAAGAAAGCATAAATACTAGATAGTAAATACGGTGTATTCTACACCTATCAGATTCCCCCACACTTAGACTTTGCTAGTCCTCGAGCAAATCAAACAAAACAAAAGTAAAACAAATACATACAACTCCGTGACGTCAAGGCTACGGTTAATTTTAGCATAAATAACAAGCCTTTAAACCCCTAGGTGTCCCTAGTGGACGAGTTATAGTCTCGTGAAGGTTTGCAAGAGGTCTTCCTACAAAACCTATATTTCCAACTCCGTCTATTCGTGAAAAATCAATGAACGAATCCAAAATGACTACAGGAGGAGGTACCTTGCAAATTCAATTCATATATTAGTAAATAAACTCTAATTAGATAGTCGAACAAGCCACAATACTCGGAAACTAACAAACCACAATCACAATGAAAAGATTAAGAAGATGGATAAAGATGTAGATGTTGGCGAATGTTCACAAGTGATAGATTTTTCCCATATCTGTCTGAAGGTCACTGCTAAGATGCACCTATTCTTATTAGATTGAGCTACTGGTTTGAATTCTACATCAACTCACTGGCATATACAAGGGAACCAGAAGTGACTTTATTCAATCAAAATACAACTTTTTTTTTCACTCTTTTCACTTTTTTTTTTTAGACAACATGATTGGATCAAACTGGATCCAAGTGCATGATTCTTGTCAGCAAGTACATGATAGTTGCCTTGGATCCTGCATTCCACGCTTGTTTAGGCGACGGAGACAGGGACTACGTTTCACACATACTGCTATTCCCAAGTGTCTTTTTATTCCATTTGGTCTAATTGGTCGGTCTTTTTTTTTCATATTTTTTTCTTTTTTCTAGTAACTCAATCACTCTATTTCATCCTAGCAGTAATAACACGTCGATGTTTAGTGACCCACCAAAGCACTTAGAGAACAATAGATAAATATGGAAAATAAAAATAGAATGCGATATGGTGATATTCCGAGATATGGTAACAACTATCATGTTAATTGTGATTTATGAGCTATGTTCGTCCCTTTTATTTAATTGGTTCCTCAACTCCTGCATTCAAAATGGTTCCATCCACTAATGGTGTCATCCTAAAGGCACAAGTTTCTAGATTTCGAAGTTCAAAAAGTACAAATTTTTCTTGGTTTTTTCTATTTTTATGATTTTTTTAAAAGGCATAAAACAAACTATACAAACATATAAATGCTCCCCCACACTTAAACTTCACATTGTCCTCAATGTGTAAAACCGAAAGTTCTGAATTCTGACACAACATCAGATAAAACACAAAACCTGTGCAAATTGGTAAGGAATTTGGAAAAACTCCATTTCACAAAAGTTGTTCACCTACGTGTTTTCTACACAGTGTAAAAATTTCACAGTGTTCTGATAAACGGTCTGACAGTTATGGTCTCTGGACTGAACTACGCGCAGTCTGAAATTTTCTGACGAAAAGGTATTCATCATAATTCTCTTCTAAGATAGATTCTAGAGTCAATGAAATTAAACATGGGGATGCAAATATGATATGAAAACAATAAAAAATAAATAAACGAAACAAAAATAAAAATCAAAAGGATAAGAGATACAAAAACCGGTGGGTTGCCTCCCACTTAGCGCTTGTTTTTAAGTCGACGGCCCGACTTAGCTTCTTGAAGGAATCATTCCCCATATATTAGCAATATGAAAATTTGGGGATCCACCCATAGCACATGATTTGCAAACACTAGCTTCACACAAATATTAGTAATATAAAACATAATTGAAGCTATTAACCGATAAAAGCTTCCCCCACACTTATTCTTGTCCACACTTGGAAGTGCATAAAGAATATAGGAGTCGGGTACTTCCATGGTTTCTTGTTCACAAACCTGCATAGTATGAGAATCAAGTTTTTCTAATGGCGGAAATCGAGAAACAAAGTCATTCGACAATATTTTCGAAGCACATACATTCAAACCAATAAGAGGTAAAGGAGAAGAAACAATATGCAAAGGGTTAGACAAGCCTCGCACAATCTCTTGTAGCACGGAATCCTCTTCATCCTTGACAAATTCTAGTGAATTATTCACCTCTTGTATATCATGGTCCTCTATCAAACCTTGGAACCATTCTTCATCTGTTTCTGCTTTAACCAAAGTCTCGGCATCAACATCATCATTACAATCATTTGCAAGCTCAATTGGGTCTTCCACAGTATTGGTCATATCGGTTTCATTCTCAACATACTCCTCGTTGTTGCAAGGCACATACTCTATTGTGGATCCAAATTTCACTATGAGGAACTTTTTTAGAACACTCAAAAATGCTTCATCCTCAAGCTCCGCCCTTTGAATAGGCTCTTGATCATTATTAAGATCAATGCTTGAGAAAGATGCACTAGTGTCATCATATTCCTCTTCGTCTTCATCTTGATCCCAAAAAGACTCCATTGTACACTCCTCATTGTTGTCACCACGAGTCGTTTCAAGCAATGTATCATAATCACCGTCACTTTCATAGTTAACATAAGGTTCTTCGTCGCTGATTTTAGTGTTGATAAACTCTAACTCATCCTTTTGAATAGGTGAATGATCATTATTAAGATCAAGAGTTGAGTTAGCTACACAATTATCAACACAAGTGCCCAAGGATTGGCCTTTTTCAACATTAGCATCAATCAAATATTCATCATAAACCATATGCACATTAGAATTATACACATCTTCCTTACATTGATCAATGCCTCTTCGCAAGTTAGAAATACCTTCACGAAGTTCTTGGAGTTGCTCGTTTGTAGTCTCTTTTGCTTTTTGAAATTCTTCTTGTAAAAAGTTGGAAACTTGATCTATAAAGTTAGAGACTTTTTGCTCACGAGCATAAGAATCCTCCCATCCTTGTGGTGGTTCACACACATACCCGCCATAAGGTTGTTGAGGAAAACCATAAGGTTCCATGGAATATTGGTCATAACCAATGAATTGGTTTTGATTATACCCCTGGAATTGGTAGTTGTCATATTGTTGAGGTTGTTGAAAACCGTATCCGTTGTTCCAATATGCTCCATCCATGAGAAATAAGTACCTGAAATAAGATTCTCAAACCAAGGTTAAAAACCAGAAAATAAGAAAAATAAAAATAAGACTAAAAACAAAAACAAAACAAAAATAAGAAACCAAAAACAAGTGACAACCGTTGCCTCCCCGGCAACGGTGCCAAAATTTGATCGATGTCGTATGCGTCAAAAATAATTTACACTTTCTTACTACTCAAAATATAAATATAGCAAGGGCAAGAAAGGATCGATCCCACAGAGAGGTCTAGGTTGTCAATATATTATTGGTTCCTTATATAAAACACCGGGTATTTTTCTGATTTTTATATACTAAAAGTAAAGTAAAAGCAAACAAAGAAAAGTAAACAAATCAAAGTATTGAGAATATTGGTTAAGGATTCATTTTCATTCAGAAATATATTTTCTTCACAATAATTAGAATTGATATTTAATCTCAACTTTTATCAAAAGCCCTAGAATATCTTGATCGTAAGAATATACCGCTAATTTCCTTTTGTCATCAACAAACACATTAAAAGATGCGAGTATGAGTTCTATCTAAAAGAACAACCTAACGTGTAAAAGCACTAATCAGGTTTAATTCTCTAGATGCATTAAATTCTATGAAATCAGGCCAATCAAAGCAATCGAACGTGGAAAGCGCACTAATTCAATTTAAAAAAGGTTATAATTCACATACGATCATAAGAATATATCACTACAAACCATAATCATATTTATGCTACTTGCATTCAAGGAGTATCACTTTTACGTATAATAAACCCTAAACTAGCAATAGAGATGAAAACAAACTCAACCGATTCGCGACTCGATCAAACTTAGCATTCAAATCATATAACACTATAAATTGTGAATCATAAACAATAAAGTATGGAGACAAAACTAATTTATCATATCAAAAACCATATTATGTGAAATCCAATTATTCCATAACCAATAATAAAATTAAGCATTCATATTCAAGGAGTTCATAACAAGAAGAAGAAGAAATTCTATCATATTGCAAACCCTAGAAAAAAGTAGTAGTAGAGATCATATATTTTTGCCTAGGCTTCCCTATATATGGAGTTTTGTAACCTCCTCTTGAAAAAGTTAGGAAACCTAGAAAAAATAGGAAAGTGCACCTCCTTAAAATTATATCCCGTGCATCAAATCCCGGACAAAGTAGGTGCCAAAACTCTGTCCAAAAACTCACGGCAAAAGAAAAGAAGTTGCGCCCTTAATAAGTCACGGCCAAGTCTGGCCGTACATAGACTGGCTGAACAGCCTACTGGGCTTGTGCAGTAAAAAAAAACCCATCCCATTTCTTCACTTCAACTCGTCTGCACCTAAAAACACCACAGCATCCCATCAGACCATCTGCCAATCTTTCATGCATGCAGACTTGATTTTATACCTTGGCTACAACTTCAGCTACAACGTCACCAGACCCTCTTTCTTTTGCCAAGTTCAGCACCCAACTATCTCGATCTCAAAACTTCAGCCTTCTCCCATTATTCATAACACATTTTTGTCAGTTTCTCAACATAGCTTCTTCAGCTTACATTTATTGATCTTCAGCCAAACCATTCACGTCTCCTTGAACTCGTGCAATCCTAGTTCAGCTCCATGCTCATTCATTGCTTTGTCACTGCCATTCAACCACCGATCCTGGCTCTCCATCTGCATGATCTCCACCATCAACTGCTAGCAACAGCGTCACCTGACTGCCATCGACCACAGCTCATTTGCTATTCCAGCAGCTCTAGCACTTGGAACCATCATCAATGGTAACATCTTCACGTCCATTACTGCCCTGACTTCATCGTCACATTAGACCTGAAGATCGTGCGCTAGAGAGAATACATGACGTGTATGCAACCATGACGATGTCCATCCAACTTGTTCGAGTTTTGACAGCAACCTCCATACTCGAGCTACAGCAATTCGATCTCCATCTTCATTTACCGTTAACCTCAACAGATCAACTCCATTGCAATGCCCTAAATATCTATCGACTCTGTAACTCCATCGTCCTTTGTAGCTCAACAACATCCAACTATAGTGGCGGAAACCACCGATGCATCAACAGAATCACCCTGAACTTGCTCAAACTCCTCTATTCGCCATAGATGACAGTAACACTCTTCACCTCTCGTCACCGGAAGCAATATTGATCCCGATATCAGCAACGACCACTTTCACTCTCCATCATCGACCAAACCACAATCTCAGCTCTTTCCACAACTTCCCTGTCTTGCTCGGCCCCTGTTCTCATGTCAACTTACGCTTCATACCCAACCATGACATCTTTAAGCCCAGCACCTGCAACTCATTCTTTAATAGGCCCAATATACCTTATGGGCTAAGCATCTCACTGTTGCTCTTATTGGGTTTGTCTCCTGCACGTCTCCATTTATCCCAATAGCTTCATAACTGTTGATTCTAGCGTCCGATACGCCTACGCGACTGCCCGTATTAGATTTCATGCAATGATAATTCCGTATCTCTTTTGGAAAATTGGACGATCCTTGTTCTTTTCGCTCCAAATGGATGATTTCTCCTTCTTTTGCTCGTAATGACTCCAAAATACCTATAAAACTCAAAAGCGAACATAAGATGCATAATTCACACGAAAAATAGCAAAGAAAGCATAAATACTAGATAGTAAATACGGTGTATTCTACACCTATCATGGGTATCTCCATTATGTTCTATTAATGGATACAAATATTATGTTTCATTTATTGACTCTTATAGCAGATTTACCTGGATATATCCTTTGGCTTACAAATATGAAGTCTTGTCTACTTTTATTAAGTTTAAAGCTCATGCAGAAAAGCATCTTGGTGCACAAATTAAATACATCCAATCAGATTGGGGTGGTGAGTACATAAATGTTTCCTCTTATTTACAATCCTGTGGCATAGGACATAGAGTCTCTTGTCCTCATGCTCATGCTCAGAATGGCAAAGCTGAGAGGAAACACAGACATATTGTGGAAACATGGTTAGCACTTCTTTCTCATGCTGGTTTGCATATGTCTTTCTGGTCATATGCTTTTGAAACTACCAATTTTCTTATCAATAGGCTACCTACATCAACTCTGCAGAATGCATCTCTTTTAGAGACTTTACTTCATCTGCAACCTGATTATTCTTTTATCAAGACTTTTGGGTGCACTTGTTATCCTTGCTTAAGGACATTCAATAATCACAAGTTACAGCCTAGGTCTGTCAAATGTATTTTTCTTGGGTACAGTCATCTTCACAAAGGTTATAGATGTTTCAATCCTGAGACACCCAAGATTATAATCTCTAGAGATGTAAAGTTTAATGAAGCTGAATTTCCATATGCATCTTTGTTCAAGCCACCTAGCACCACTTCTGCAACATTGACAATTGCTTCTATTGACTCTACTACTTCAGCTATTTCTAATGATGTCACTACTCCATCATCTGATATGCCACATTCTATTGGGTCTTCTACTTCAGTTACTCCTACAGTTACAATGAATAAGCATTCAATGACCACAAGGGGTAAAATGGGTATTACCAAACCAAAAGTATATGCTTCTGAAGTGCAATTTGTTTGTGAAGATATTTCAGTACCTACTTGCTATACTGAAGCTTACAAGGATCCCAGATGGAGAGCAGCAATGGATGAAGAAATTACTGCCTTGCTACAAAATGGTACCTGGAAACTTGTCCCTAGTAATTCTGCTTACAATGTCATTGGTTGTAAATGGATCTTCAAGATTAAAAGGAATGATGATGGCTCCATTGCTAGCTACAAGGCTTGATTGGTTGCAAAGGGATACAATCAAGTTGAAGGATTGGATTATCAAGACACCTTCAGTACAGTTATTAAACCAACCACTGTTAGAATTATTCTTTTTATTTCCTTGTACAGAGGTTGGAAGGTGAGGCAGCTTGATGTCAAAAATGCATTTCTGCATGGTTATATCTCTGAAGATGTTTTCATGGTGCAGCCTCCTGGTTATGCTGATAAAGTTCTACCTTCTCATGTATGCAAGTTGCACAAAGCTCTCTATGGGCTTAAACAAGCTCCTGGAGCTTGGTTTGACAGACTTAGTACCTTTCTGTTTAAGTGTGGTTTTCAATCCTCCAAGACTGATACTTCTTTGTTCTACAGAGTGACCCCTACTGACCCCATTTATCTACTGATATATGTTGATGACATATTGATTACTGGCAGTTCTGCTTCTGCAGTTGATCTTCTTATTTATAAGCTAAGCAGTGAGTTTGCTATTACAGATTTGGGGGAACTTCATTTTTTCTTGGGCATTCAGGCTACCTACAATTCATAGGGCATTTTACTTACTAAAGATCAGTACATTTCTAATCTGTTATCTAAAACCAAGATGAGTGTTTCAAAGCCATGTGCAACTCCATTTGCATGTACCTCTAAAACTCTCAGTTTTCCACCATTTGATGATCCTGTTCTATATAGGAGTACTATTGGAGCTCTGCAATATGCAACTATCACCAGACCAGACATTGCCTTTGCTGTTAACAAGGCTTGTCAGTTTATGAAAGCACCCACAGAGGACAATTGGACTGCTGTTAAAAGGATTCTTAGATATCTTCATGGTACCATTCATTTTGGTTTGGAATACAAGAGGTCCTCTACTTTGCAGATCCAAGCTTATTCAGATGCAGATTGGGCTGGTGATACTCTTGATAGAAAATTTACAGGTGGTCTAGCTATATTTTTGGGTCCCAATTTGATTTCCTGGTGTTCAAGGAAATAAAAGTATGTCTCCAGATCTAGCACTGAGGCTGAATATAGGGCCTTGGAAGATACTACTTCTGAATTGATTTGGGTTCAATCTTTACTAACTGAACTGCATTTTCCTAGTTCTAGAACTCCAATTCTATGGTGTGACAATATGGGGGCTACTTATCTTACAGCCAACCCAATTTTTCACAACCGGATGAAACATATTGAGATTGCTTTTCACTTTGTGCGTGAATTGGTTGCAGCTAAGGCCTTGGAGGCACGCTTTCTTTCTACCCGAGAAAAACTTGTAGATATATTTACTAAAGGCCTCTCCACTCAGCGGTTTGCTCATTTGCGTTCTAAGCTCAGTGTCTCTGCTCTTGCATAGACTCTGGTCTTGCGGGGGGGTGTTAGCCAGTGGCTCTTTGTGGTGCAGCCATAACTGAGACTTATGTTAGTCTAGTCTGTTGTGTAAACGTGTGAATCGTTTCAAGTGTAGTAACTGACAGTCACAGGTTGTATAAATGTTGTAACTGTCTGTATCGGGTTAACTGATTTTCAAATCAGTTTATAAACACACAGACTGTGTGTTGTGTCTGTAAGAAGAATTAATCTAAGAAATTCATGTTGAGAGAGTTTCCAGCGACATCATCTCTTTCAATACGGAACAGTTGGATGGGGATAGTATGTATGGGAGTGTTACGGAAGTGATTCAAGCGCTTTCTTCTAAGAAATGTGAGATTTTGAATTGTCTGAGTGAGTTGTATCCATCACTGCTCAGTCGTCATCCTGTATTTTCAGTAGGATCGTCTCCCTGAGGTGGCTGTGGAACTAGTAATGTGGTTTCTCAAGATGTTATTGATTTGGATGGTGAAGATGAGATTCATGATGTGAGACCTATTTCTGATGAAAGAATGGAAACACCTGGTGGTCAGATTGTTTTGCATACGCTAGGTTGTAATAATGCAATGGTGATAGCTAGTTCAGATGGGCGATATATGATTGGAAATAACAAACCGGATTATAGCTACGACCTTGAGGTGTCAAAGATGAGGCGTGATCCTAATTACTGCGGTGTTCAGATATCTACCGATGCACAACGAATAAGATATCAAGTGCGGACCCCATACCATGTAGATCAGTGGAAGAGAAGGAATTCTACTACTCAAAATGATAATCAGGGGATTGCACCTGTTGGAGCACATATGAGCACTCCATACGATTTCCAGTTGCTCTTTTTGAAGAAGCCAGTTGGTGAAAAACCAGCTAAACATGTAAATGTGAGTACATTGTGCTTTATTAATTATGAGTTGCATTTCTGATTAGCGCACTGTATGCTACAGTTAAAAGTCTTAACATCCATGAATGAATGTTTTTTGGGAACATTATTTAAATACCCTTGCTATAGGGCCCCTTTCAAAATACCCTTATCAACTTATACAAACACACCTAGACCTGAAAAAGCCCGAATCAAGTCCAAACCCGGACTGTACAATTACTAAAGATCCTTTTAATAAATGCAAATAAAAATTGGCATCCAGATAAAACCGATGACTATTTTCATTTACCCCATTTATTTCTCTCTCCATCTCTCTCCCTGTCTCTCACAGTTTCATAAGAAAAAAACCGATTTTTTTTGAAATCACCACTAAAAACTTGCAAAATCAAATCAAATCCGAAAGATACCTAGTAGATCTGAAGTTTTATGTGATTTAGAAGAAGAAATTCAACTAAAAACAGAAGAAAAAATCAATTTCATTAGGTTTCAGAGATGCAGTGAGCGACAACAGCAAAAAAATTGAAGGTAATACATAGAATTTGTGTTTGATTTAGTTTAGTCATCGGATGAATTCGATTTTTTAGTGTTTCGGAAACGAAATTCTTCAAAAAAATTACTGAAAAAATCGATTTATATTTTCTCATTTAGTGATTCATACTAATTTTCTTCGATTTCATGTTGCATGTGATGAAAAATCAACTAAACGACTGAATCTGTTACTGATAAAGAAATGGAAGTCTTCCGGTTTGAATTCAGAAAGGTAAAACAAATTTTTATCATCGATTTTGATTGTTTTGCTTCTGATTTTAGGTTGTTGAAGTTATTTTGATTCATAAATTATTTTGAATCGGTTAGGGTTTTGAATTAATAGTTGTTGATTCATTTATTGAAGCATAACTGTTTCATATATGATTTCTGCATCTTTTATATGAGTTTTTGGTTTTAATCTGTAAGTTTTTAGACTTCAACTACAAAATAAGTGTCACAGAACATGTTATTTGTCATATTTGGAGGCAACTTATGAGTGTTTGATGGTTCAATATGCTACTTTCTAATAGTTCTAATTTCTGCATCTTGTTTGATGGTTTGATGATATCTGCATTTTGTTTCATAATACACTTCATATTTGGAGGCAACTTATGCTAGTTGTTACCATTTTTGGAAGCAACTGGTACTAGTTGCCTTCATATTCTTAGTCAGTTGTGCATGCATGACTTATAAGTTGAAAACTAGTACTTGTTGTATGCCTTTGGAATGCCTTATGAATGAGATGGATCATGTTAAATTAGTACTTGCACATGGTAATGCTTTCACAGATTTTGCTGGCTGATTATGCTTTAAATGATGACTGAAACATGTTATCAGTCCATTTTTGCTAGTTTTTGACTTCTTTTGTAGAGGCAACTCCTGTTAGTTTCTCCCATTTTTGGAAGCAACTTAAGATAGTTATGCTAGTTGTTCCCATATTTGGAAGCAACTGGTAGACATTGACTTCATATGGTTGTTGTTGAATGCAATGGAACATGTTAAATGGTTCTGAAGACATCATGTACTACTGGATTTATGATAGTTGTTCCCATTATGTTCTGAAATGAATTGTGATTTTGGAAGGAACTAGTACTAGTTTCCTTTGCATTTTGGAGGCAACTTATGCTAGTTGTCCCAGTATTTATGATTTTACTTCTTCTATGCTTTTATATTTCTAGAGGCAAATTTTGCTAGTTTCTCTAGTATGTGGAAGCAACTTAAGATAGTTTATCTCAGTTTCCAAAGATAACGTAAGATAATGGAGTCGGATTTTGGTAGTTCCTCCAATATATGGAGGCAACTGAATTAGTTAGTTGTATTGAGATATCATGTTAACTATTTCTTGACTGAACAACAATAGTAAGAAGAGGACGTCACCAAGATTGAAGGCAATGGAAACCAACTTTGCAAGAAATACTCCCAGCAACGAAGCAACAGAAACTACTAATATAGTTCAACACAGAAAAGGTATGAAAAGAAAACTTATAAATCTTCTTTTAATTAGGTATGTGTATCTGTGTAATAGATGTTAATTGGATAGCTTGCATGATTGCAGGTAAAAAGAAGAAAATAGAAACAGTGTTAGCATATAAATCTGGATTATTACCATTGTTATATATGAGTTACTACCTGTATAAAGTATTGAAATATAAGCCAGCACATGTGAAAGCCTTAAGAGAGTCTCCGTATTGGGGTTTTGTTGAACCATTCTATAAAGAAGAACAAGAAAACAGGCCTCCAAAAGACGTAACGGCTGAAAGAGATGTATACACTAAGATTCCTCAAGCTATAGAGATGCTTCTCAGTTGCCATGATAGTGTAGTAGTGAGGAAGAAGGTGGAAGTGGGATTTTTTTTTAATAAGAAGGTTTATGTTCCAACATCAGATGACTTTGCTGTTTTCTTCAATGTGCAAAGAAGGCCTGATGATAGGTGTAGAATACACCTAATTTACTATCTAAGAGTTTATGCTTTCTTTGCTATTTTTCTTGTAAATTATGTATTTTACGTGTGTTTTTGAGTTATTAGGTACTCTGGAGTCGCACGGACGAAAAGAAGGAGAAATCACCCGATTTGAGTGACAAAGGGCAGAATTGTCATTTCATAGGGCGAGCACTATCTGGAGCCAAGTTATGGTTAAGGGGTTGCCATCTAGGGTATCCCTTATCATTTACTCAAGGATGAAATCAGCACTGGGTAGCCCTTATCCATAAGATATGTGGTTGTTAGCACCAAATTTGGGTGGTTCTTATTTTGGGCGTCTAAATCTACACCAATTATTGACTTAACCCTAAAAACGAGAACACATTCTCGTTCACTCATTCAGATGGCCAGAAATTAAGAAGAATAGCGGATGTGCTTGATTTGTTGTTGTCCGAGTAATTGCAAGAGAGAAAATTCGATAGATTGAGATGGAGGCAGAGATGAAATTGGCGGTTTCTAGGGTCGATCTGTGAGACTCAGGGTTCATCTCTGTAAATTGAAGAGGATTTGATGATTGTGCTGTGTACGGAGACAAAGAAATCGAATCTGTGAAGGTGGTGGTACCATGAATCAAAATGGGTTTCAATGATTTTCAAGGGTTTGGTGAGTTACGAGTTAAGTTGAGATGAATTTCAACTATCTCAAAAGATGGGTTCAAATGGAAAAGGGGATTGAAGCCGATGTTGAAGAAATTACGGAGAAATTGATGCTAGGGTTTGCTGCTATTAAAATCAAAAGACGATGTTGTCGATTGCAGAGTTGATTTGGGTACTTTCGATTGTATGGGAGAATCATTTGTTGTTGGTAGCTGAGACGAAGAGCCTATGGGTTTGTGGTTAGAGTGCAATCAATCGATGGAGATGGATGAATTCGAAGACCGGAGTTCTGATGATGGTATGGTGGATTTGAGCTGAAATTCAGAGATGGGTTATGGTTAATTTAAGGTCCAAAGCTGTGTAGTTGAAGATCGAGGGGAGATATAGTTGCTGTGAAGCAGAGATGTAGAAATGAGTAGCGCTGTTTCTATTACAGGGAAGATGAAGTTGCTACAAACTTGAAATTGGGTTTGCGTTGAATGTTTGAAATGCTAAATTAGATGAATGTATAGGCTTGTCGCAGGTGAAGAGAATGGCCTAAAATATGGCCGGAAAGTCCTGTAATCAGCCGTAACTCGGCCGATAATCCCCTCCGGCGAGTCAACTCGGTGCCGGCGACAACCGTTCCAGACCGATCCAAAACGAGTCCGACGACCGGTCCAGATCAGTGACTCAGACGATTAAGACTACTCAGCTGACTAAGAACCTAACTTAGAAGCTGACTCACCCTCCTCCTTGACCCACTCACTAACAGTTGACTGAAGTTTGACTCCTTTGACTGTTAGTCCTGACGGTTGACCAATGGAATATTCCATTACCGGAGAAGAACTTTCAGGTGGCCGGCGACAACAATTTCCAGCCAAAAACACAGTTTTCCGACGAGCAAAAAATACAGAATTTCGTATGGACTTCTCTCATGTGTGTGAAGACTTAGAAGTGGGAATTGGATGAAAACTTGGAAGTTTAGGAGAATTGGACTAGAAATTGGAATATGGCTCAAATTGGGAAAGTGGTGTTCTTTTGGAATAAGGATTCTTTTCCTACAAATATATGGAGAGTATTGAAGCCTATAAATAAAGGAGTTCTCTACAACTTTTTACACACATCTACTTTGGAGAAGGAGTTAAAGTGCACAATGATTGGAGGAAGAAGCAACCATCATCTTTTCAATAAGTTTTCTTTCTTCCTTAAATTATTATTATTGTGTGAACTCCAAATTATGAGTAGCTAATTTTCTTATTGATTGAGGATTAATTCCTAGTTCTTAATATATGGTTTGAGTTTTGTTTTAATTATACTTTGAAGTTTTTCATATGATTATCGATTGTTTTTGCTAATATTAGTGTTTATGCTTGATTGATAGGTCGTTTGGGTGGCCAACTAAATTGATTTTTTAATCAATCTAAAGCTAGTGAAAGCTAGGGGATAAGTAATCATTTCTTGACTATTCACATAAGTAGAAAACACAAGACCTTGCGGAGGGATTCCGTGGATCAATTGTGTGTGAAAACAACGTTAGCAAGTGGACCTTGATCTAAGAGTTTAACTACTAATATAAACCTAATAAATTCATGAATCTTAATGCGTTTAACTAAATTACATCTTGGGTGATCTACTACTAGGTGGTTTGGTGAATAGAATACGGTAGGCAAGAACTTCCGAATCCGGTGAAATAAGGGATTTTGGGGTTAGCACTGATCTAGCTGCTATACCTACGGTTGGTGATAATCTATGACTAATAACAAGTGGAAAAGAACATAACTTTAATCATTGTTTTGCAGTGAAGAAGGATTCCTTGATCTATTCTCTCTCATTGATTTCAACTTACACTTTTAATTACTTTGTTTATTTCTTTTGCTTTATAAATTTTACAACCAATACCCCCTTTTGTGACAATTTTACAACTAATAATCTCTTGCTCCTCGTGGGATCGATCTTGACTACCCTATATTACTTATTATTAGGTAGTGAAACATTAATTAATTTTTTGTGGTTACGACACGCATACAAATTTTGGCGCCGTTGCCGGGGAGCAACGGACGATTTTAGTTGTTTTCTTTTTAGTTTTTGCATTATTCTTGCTTTGTTAGATTCTATATTGTATCTAACTTAGTTTTGTGAACCTTGTTGTAGGTACTATATCTTTGGTGAATGCTTCAAGGGGGAAGACCGAGTCCAATTGGAATACATCTTCAATCCGGCACTCAACTAAAGGACTTTATTCGAGCGGTTAACACTCCGCTTCCTCGTTCTACATCAAGTGAATTCGCAGATTTGGACATAGAAGAAGAAGCAATGGGTGATCGTACACTCAAGGACCTCGCTTCTCACAAGCTCGATACACAAAAATGGTGTATCCAAACTAATTCAACTTTTGAGATCAAGCTAGGGTTGATTAGAGAATTACCAAAGTTTCATGGCATGGTGAATGAAGACCTAAACAAACATCTTATGGACTTCAACACCATAGTCACGGCCATGCTTCCACCGAATACTAATGAGGATGGAGCAATGTTGAAAGCTTTTCCGTTCTCTTTGGCGGGCAATGCTAAGGAATGGTTATACTATTTTCCTTCCGGAAGTATCACAACATGGAATGGGATGAAGAAACTTTTCCTCGAGAGATATTTTCCCGTATCAAAGGCTACTCAAATTCGCAAAGAAATTTGTGGGATGAAATAACGTGTGGGAGAGTCATTATATGAATGTTGGGATCGATACAAGAGATTGGTGGCAAGTTTTCCACACCATCAATTTAGTGACGCCATGATAATCCAATACTTCTATGAAGGTCTCCAAATAAGTGATAGATATCTTCTTGACGCCGCCGGTGGTGGTGCACTAGTGAACAAGACGGTGGCCGAAGCTACCGAGTTGATTGAAAGTATGACGGAAAACTCGCAACAATTATATGCAAGAGGTGACTCAATGGTTAAGTTGGTGCATGAAGTTAGTGACTCGTCTTCACAATCCGATCAACGGTTAAACAACATAGAGAGGGTAGTGCAACGATTGGCCGCGGTAATTATTCCGGATGATGAAACCGAACAAGTAAATGCTTTATATCCAAATCCAAGGCCAAGGTACGATCCATATTCAAATACTTACAATCCCGGTTGGAAGGATAATCCCAACTTTAGCTATGCAAACAAGCAAGCAGCGGCTCCTAATCCATATGCGCAACAAGGTGGATTCCAACAATCACGTTTCCAACCTCAACAATAAAAATTCCAACCACAACAAGTCAAGGAGCAAGATTCTTCGAATAATGACAAGTTGAATGTGATAATGCAAAGCATGCAAGGTCTCACTTCTATGTTACAACAAACCCAACAAAAGACCGATTCAGCAATCAAGGACTTACAAACTCAAATGGGATAATTGGCAACCGATATGAACTTAATGAAAGCTCAAG
Source organism: Papaver bracteatum (assembly GCA_023529315.1). Classification (NCBI taxonomy): domain Eukaryota; kingdom Viridiplantae; phylum Streptophyta; class Magnoliopsida; order Ranunculales; family Papaveraceae; genus Papaver; species Papaver bracteatum. Next base: position 1,565,046 of record JAJJWX010004691.1, on the reverse strand, counting down.
CATCCACAAAGCTTCCTTCGCAACCCATTGTGAATCCAAGAGAGAATGTTAGTGCGGTTACTTTAAGAAGTGGAAGACAAGTGGAGAGTCCAACTCGTCATGAAGAAGCTAGTGAAGAGGTAGTCAAAGAGAAGGAGGATGCCGAACCAAGGGAGACTTCAACACCAACCTCCCAATCCAAGGAACCGGTTCCTACTTTTACTACTCCACCTTCGTTTACTAGTCATTTTGCTAAGTCCAAGAAGGAAGCTCAAGATAAGGTACTCATGGATATCTTCAAGAAGATAGAAATCAACATTCCATTCATCGAGGCCATTAGGACAATGCCAAGGTATGCTAAGTTCATGAAGGAATTATGCATAAAGAAGGATAGGTTTCTTGATAATGAAATTACTAAAGTTGGCGAGAGTGCGTCGGCTATGATTTTGAAGAGGATGCCTACCAAGTGCACGGATCCCGGTGGTTTCACGGTGCCAATTACTATTGGTAAGGAAAGGTTTGAACATGCTTTACTTGACTTGGGAGCTTCCATTAGTGTGATGTCGGCCGATATTTATGACTCCTTAAATCTTGGACCATTGAAAGAGACAAGAGTTATTATCCAATTTGCAAACAAGTCTAACATTTATCCAAAGTGACTTGTAGAAGACGTTCTAGTACAAGTGAATGAGTTAATTTTTCCGGTGGATTTCTTTGTGGTGGATATGGACAACAATGAGAATCATTCAACTACTTCTCTACTTCTTGGGAGGCCATTAATGAAGACCGCAAAGACGAAGATTGATGTTGATAAGGGTGCACTCACTATGTAGTTCGACAAGGAAGTAATACACTTCAACATATTTGAAGCCATGCGCTACCCAAGTGATGTGCATTCCGTTTACTCTATTGATGTGGTTAGTTCATTAGCGCAACAAATGGTGGAATTGAATCGAGGGGACGAACTTGATGTGGTGTTGCAAAAGAGCATTGAATTGGACGTCCACGACGTGTCTAACTTGGATGTTGAAATTTCCATGGAATTGGTGGAGACATGTGGTGCCTTGACGGCATTACAAGAATCTAAGGGTAATGTTTCCTATATTTTTTTACCCGTGAATGATGAATTACTTGTACCATCTATTGTGAAGGCCACCTAAACTAGAGTTGAAGCCACTTCCGGACCATTTGAAGTATGCATTTTTGGGAGATGGAGATGAGCTTCCGGTAATTATTTAAAAGAACCTCATACCGGTACAAGAAGACCGTTTGCTTAGAGTCTTGAAAGAGCACAAAATAGCTATTGGGTGGACAATTGCGGACATCAAAGGCATTAGTCCATCCATATGCATGCATAGGATTCTAATGGAAGAGAACGTGAAGCCGGTACGTGATGATCAACGTAGGCTTAATCCTCCCATGATGGAGGTTGTGAAGAAAGAGATACTCAAATTGTTAAGTGCGGGGGTGATCTACCCAATTTCCGATAGAAAATGGGTTAGTCCGGTACAAGTGGTGCCAAAGAAGTCCGGTGTTACGGTTGTTCGAAATCAAGACGATGAACTTGTTCCTACAAGATTTAAAACCGGTTGGAGAGTGTGCATTGATTATAGAAAGCTTAATTCCACAACCCGAAAGGATCACTTTCCTTTACCTTTCATTGATCAAATGTTGGAGCGGTTAGCGGGGCATTCTTATTATTGTTTCTTGGATGGATATTCGGGATACAATCAACTTGTTATTTCACTGGAGGACCAAGAGAAGACCACTTTTACTTGTCCGTTTGGAACGTTTACGTATAGACGGATACCGTTTGGTCTTTGCAATGCACCAGCTACTTTCCAAATATGCATGGTAAGCATATTCTCGGATTACGTGGAGCGCATTATTGAGGTATTTATGGACGACTTTAGTGTTTATGGAAATTCTTTTGATATTTTTTTAGATAACCTTGAACTAGTTCTTAAACGATGCATAGACCTTGTTCTTAATTGGGAGAAATGTCATTTTATGGTAAACCATGGCATAGTACTTGGTCACATTGTGTCCTCTCAAGGGCTCGAAGTGGACAAGTCAAAGATATATTTAATAAGAAACTTACAATATCCCACTTCGGTGAGGGAAGTTCGTTCTTTTCTTGGTCATGCAGGTTTCTATAGGCGGTTTATCAAGGATTTCTCCAAAATCTCCATGCCGATGTGCAAGTTACTACAAAAGGAGGTACCTTTTGACTTCAACAAGGATTGCAAGGATGATTTTGACAAATTGAAGGCAATGTTGACTAGTGCGCCAATTATCAAGTCACCGGATTGGAATCTTCCATTTGAATTAATGTGTGATGCTAGTGATTATGCGGTTGGAGCCGTTTTGTGTCAAAGAGTGGACAAGTTTTCCCATGTTATATATTATGCATCTAGGACCCTTAATGATGCACAAATCAACTATTCTACCACGTAAAAGGAGTTATTGGCTATAGTGTTTGCATTGGAAAAATTTCGATCATACTTGGTGGATACAAAGGTTATTGTGTATTTCGATCATGCGGCACTTAGATACTTAATAAAGAAGAAATAAGCTAAGCCAAGACTAATCCGGTGGATCCTATTACTATAAGAGTTCGACATAGAAATTCGAGATAAAAAAAGGTGTGGAGAATACCGTTGCGGATCATCTTAGTAGACTTTTTATGTCTCACGAAGAACTTCCATTACAAGACCGCTTTCCGGACGAACAACTTGTCTCCTTGGAAGAATCCACACCTTGGTATGCGGATATAGTGAATTATTTGGTGACAAGGAAGGTACCTAGCACAATGTCTAACTTCCAAAAGATGAAGCTTAATAAGATAGCCAACCAATATGTGTGGGATGAACCATACTTATGGAAATATGGCGTTGATCAAATCATACGAATGTGCGTACCTAACTTCGAATTTCAATACTTTTGCTTGTGGTGGCCACTTTGGTTCTAAACGTACCTCTCTCAAGGTTCTTTAAAGTGGATTTTATTGGCCCACCTTGTTTGAAGATTCATATGTTTTTTGTAAATCGTGTGATAGATGTCAAAGAACGGGCAATCTAGGTGCTCGAAATCAAATTCCACTCACACCAATTCTCGCCGTAGAGATTTTTGATGTGTGGGGAATTGATTTTATGGGTCCTTTTGTCAATTCGAATGGAAATTTTTATATACTTCTTGCCGTAGATTATGTTTCTAAATGGGTGGAGGCTAGAGCCACCAAAACTAATGATTCTCAAGTTGTTTGTGATTTTGTAAGAGAAAACATATTCACTAGGCACGGCACACCAAGAGTGGTGATAAGCGATGGAGGCTCGCATTTCAAGAAGTCTTTTAACGCTCTCCTCAAGAAGTACAACATAACACACAAGATTGGTACACCTTACCATCCACAAACTAGTGGACAAGCGGAAATCTCAAATCGTGAAATCAAGTCCATTCTTGAGAAAACGGTGAATATGACAAGGAAAGATTGGATCTTTAAGCTCAATGATGCACTTTGGGCGTATAGAACGGCGTACAAGACACCGATTGGTATGTCTCCATATCGGTTGGTTTATGGAAAAGCTTGTCATCTTCCGGTTGAACTTGAACATAAGGCTTATTGGGCGATAAAGAAATGCAACATGGAGTATGATGAAGCGGGGAAACAAAGAAAGTTACAACTAAATGAGCTAGAGGAGATACGTAATGATGCTTACGAGAGTGCCCGGATTTACAAGGAAAAGACTAAGCTTTTTCATGACAAGATGATTTCTCGGAAAAGTTTTGTTGTGGGGCAAAAAGTCCTTTTATTTCATTCTCGCCTTAAACTATTTCCTGGAAAATTAAGGTCCCGTTGGATTGGACCATATGTTGTTACTAATGTTTTTCCTTATGGTGCAGTTGAAATTACTAGTCTTAGAGACAACTTGGTTTCCAAAGTCAACGGCCATAGATTGAAGCCATACTATGAGAACATCGCCTATGTGAATGTGGATGAACTTCCATTTGAAGATTTTCTCCCTCTAGAGGATTAATACGAAGCAAGAGCTATGTCGGGCCGTCGACTTTAAAACAAGCGCTAAGTGGGAGGCAACCCACCGGTTTTGTATCTCTTATCCTTTTGCTTTTGCTTTTTATTTGTTTTTTGTTTATTTTGTGTGTTTATTCTTCTTGTTCCATATCATATTAGGATTTCCCACCTTGACTTTGCTAGGAGGATTCAATTACATTGAGGACAATGTAAGGTTTAAGTGTGGGGGAGTGGCTAAGCATATATTTTTGCATATAAAAAAAAAAATTGTTTTTTGCATAAAATTTTCAACTTTTAGAGATTTTAGAGTCACTAGCATGCTTCTAGGTATGATTACATAGAGAATTCTGACCGACATAATTGAACTTGGAAATGTTAGGGAACTACGTTCGATTTCTTGCTTGTTAGAATGTTAAATAATGGATTTAATCATGCCGGTGATGCAAATTTGGTGCAGGGAGAAGTGCGTTATTAGAGTTGCTGATCAATCATTAGTGGAGACTACCCATTTTCATATCATGTGAGGCACCGACCAAAAATTCTTCCTTTACTAAAGAGCTTCTTTTGAGTGTGTGTCACCGTACGTTAATTCCGGGTAGAATGGTGAGCTACCCAATTTCGCACCAATTTTCAGCACTATTTTGATCTCTTGAGTGCTAATTTTTGTCAATCATGAGAGTGACGTCTATGATGAAAGCCTCCTTCTTGTAGTTCGATTTGCAGTTAGAACCATTCTCTCTCTCGACAACAACGGGTCCATAGAAACATCACAATTATCAACAAGGAGCGACATCAAAATCTACAAGGAAAGTTGAAAAGGTTCAAGGTTTGCAAGCAACAATGGAACAAGAAAAATATCACATTTAATATTCAAGTAAAGCAACATACAATGAGCAGATTTTTACATACAAGTTGAAGACTTATTTACAAGAGCAAAGAAAAGCAAAAGGTGAAAATTATTGAAGTTTATGATTTCAAGACGATACAAGTTGTGAAGAATCAAGTGGTAAAGTACTTTTCCACGGCCATGGTTTGTTTTATTTCACTTTATTTTGTATTGTGTTTCTCTTGTCTAAAAAATAAATAAAAGAAATGAAAAAGAAAAGAAAAAGAAAAGAAAAGAAAATATATATATATATGAGACAAGAGAAATATCTATTATTTTTTATAAGGAAGTTTCAAGCGACAAGGATTTTAAGGAAAAAGGTTACAAATTTTTAAGGATCTATGAAGTTCTAGTATTTATCATCAATAGTTGAAGCCGAAGACCAAGAAGATGAAGACAAAGAGCGGAAGACGTTTCTATTGGATTCCGTGAGAGTGGTGTTATCATAATTGGCAATCGGATGTGAAGGTAAGTAAGTAATCTCATCCTCGATATAAGTGGTTGATTTCCTTTCTTAGAGATCGTTAGAAAAATGGTTTTTCAAAATGTTAAAAGATGTGGGTTTTTCAAAATTTCGGAAGTTATCCTTCCCACCATTTAACGTGTTGCAGGAATTCTCTCTTTATTCCTACCTGCGCATATGTGAGACCCATAAAAAAGCCGTCTTTTTGAGTGCAATTATCATAAAACCCTTTCTGGTGAGGCAGAAGTCGAGGCGAAATGATTATTGGTTGTTTCTCAAAAACGCGTTCTCTCATTATGGCGTGGTTATCTCTCACTCATCATTTAAGAATGGGAATATGTTCTTTAGTATTTCTAACTTCTTATTACTAGCATGCAGAAACTCTATGTTTTCATAACTCTTTGGATGCTTGGGACGCTAGAAAGCTTTGAAGTTGTAAGTTTTAGTTTGATTTGCTCGAGGACTAGCAAAGTCTAAGTGTGGGGGAATTTGATAGGTGTAGAATACACCTAATTTACTATCTAAGAGTTTATGCTTTCTTTGCTATTTTTCTTGTAAATTATGTATTTTACGTGTGTTTTTGAGTTATTAGGTACTCTGGATTCGCACGGACGAAAAGAAGGAGAAATCACCCGATTTGAGTAACAAAGGGCAGAATTGTCATTTCATAGGGCGAGCACTATCTGGAGCCAAGTTATGGCTAAGGGGTTGCCATCTAGGGTATCCCTTATCATTTACTCAAGGATGAAATCAGCACTGGGTAGCCCTTATCCATAAGATATGTGGTTGTTAGCACCAAATTTGGGTGGTTCTTATTTTGGGCGTTTAAATCTACACCAATTATTGACTTAACCCTAAAAACGAGAAGACATTCTCGTTCACTCATTCAGATGGCCAGAAATTAAGAAGAATAGCGGCTGTGCTTGAGCTGCTGTTGTCCGAGTAATTGCAAGAGAGAAAATTCGAGAGATTGAGATGGAGGAAGAGATGGAATTGGTGGTTTCTAGGATCGATCTGTGAGACTCAGGGTTCATCTCTGTAAATTGAAGAGGATTTGATGATTATGCTGTGTACGGAGACAAAGAAATCGAATCTGTGAAGGTGGTGGTACCGTGAATCAAAATGGTTTTCAATGATTTTCAAGGGTTTGGTGAGTTACGAGTTAAGTTGAGATGAATTTCAACTATCTCAGAAGATGGGTTCGAATGGAAAAGGGGATTGAAGCCTCTGTTGAAGAAATTACGGAGAAATTGATGCTAGGGTTTGCTGCTGTTAAAATCAAAAGACAATGTTGTCGATTGCAGAGTTGATGTGGGTACTTTAGATTGTATGGGAGAATCGTTTGATGTTGGTAGATGAGACGAAGAGCAAATGGGTTTGTGGTTAGAGTGCAATCAATCGATGGAGATGGATGAATTCGAAGACCGGAGTTCTGATGATGGTATGGTGGATTTGAGCTGAAATTCAGAGATGGGTTATGGTTAATTTAAGGTCCAAAGATGTGTAGTTGAAGATCGAGGGGAGATATAGTTGCTGTGAAGCAGAGATGTAGAAATGAGTAGCGTTGTTTCTATTACATGGAAGATGAAGTTGCTACAAACTTGAAATTGGGTTTGCGTTGAATGTTTGAAATGCTAAATTAGATGAATGTATAGGCTTGTCGCAGGTGAAGAGAATGGCCTAAAATATGGCCGGAAAGTCCTGTAATCAGCCGTAACTCGGCCGATTCTCCCCTCCGGCGAGTCAACTCAGTGCCGGCGACAACCGTTCCAGACCGATCCAGAACGAGTCCGACGACCGATCCAGATCAGTGACTCAGCCGATTAAGACTACTCAGCTGACTAAGAACCTAACTCACCCTCCTCCTTGACCCGCTGACTAACAGTTGACTGACGTTTGACTCCTTTGACCGTTAGTCCTGACGGTTGACCAACAGAATATTCCATTACCGGAGAAGAACTTTCAGGTGGCCGGCGACAACAAATTCCGGCCAAAAACACAGTTTTCCGGCGAGCAAAAAATACAGAATTTTGTATGGACTTCTCTCATGTGTGTGAAGACTTAGAAGTGGGAATTGGATGAAAACTTGGAAGTTTTGGAGAATTGGAATATGGCTCAAATTGGGAAAGTGGTGTTCTTTTGGAATAAGGATTCTTTTCCTACAAATATATGGAGAGTATTGAAGCCTATAAATAAAGGAGTTCTCTACAATTTTTTACACACATCTACTTTGGAGAAGGAGTTAAAGTGCACAAGGATTGGAGGAAGGAGCAACCATCATCTTTTCAATAAGTTTTCTTTCTTCCTTAAATTATTATTATTGTGTGAACTCCAAATTATGAGTAGCTAATTTTCTTATTGATTGAGGATGAATTCCTAGTTCTTAATATATGGTTTGAGTTTTGTTTTAATTCTACTTTGAAGTTTTTCATATGATTATCGATTGTTTTTGCTAATATTAGTGTTTATGCTTGATTGATAGGTCGTTTGGGTGGCCAACTAAATTGATTTGTTAATTAATCTAAAGCTAGTGAAAGTTAGGGGATAAGTAATCGTTTCTTGACTATTCACATAAGTAGAAAACACAAGACCTTGCGGAGGGATTCCGTGGAGCAATTGTGTGTGAAAACAACGTTAGCAAGTGGACCTTGATCTAAGAGTTTAACTACTAATATCAACCTAATAAATTCATGAATCTTAATGCGTTCATTACATCTTGGGTGATCTACTACTAGGTGGTTTGGTGAATAGAATCCGGTAGGCGAGAACTTCCGTATCCGGTGAAATAAGGGATTTTGGGGTTAGCACTGATCTACCTGCTATACCTACGGTTGGTGATAATCTATGACTAATAACAAGTGGAAAAGAACATAACTTTAATCATTGTTTTGCAGCGAAGAAGGATTCCTTGATCTATTCTCTCTCATTGATTTCAACTTACACTTTTAATTACTTTGTTTATTTCTTTTGCTTTATAAATTTTACAACCAATACCCCCCTTTTGTGACAATTTTACAACTAATAATCTCTTGCTCCTCGTGGGATCGATCTTGACTACCCTATATTACTTATTAAATTGGTAGTGAAACATTAATTAATATGTTGTGGTTACGACACGCATACAAATTTTGGCACCGTTGCCGGGGAGCAACGGACGATTTTAGTTGTTTTCTTTTTACTTTTTGCATTATTCTTGCTTTGTTAGATTCTATATTGTATCTAACTTAGTTTTGTGAACCTTGTTGTAGGTACTATATCTTTGGTGAATGCTTCAAGGGGGAAGACCGAGTCCAATTGGAATACGTCTTCGATCCGGCACTCAACTAAAGGACTTTATTCGAGCGGTTAACACTCCGCTTCCTCATTCTACATCAAGTGAATTCGCAGATTCGGACATAGAAGAAGAAGCAATGGGTGATCATACACTCAAGGACCTAGATTCTCACAAGCTCGATACACAACAATGGTGTATCCAAACTAATTCAACTTTCGAGATCAAGCCAGGGTTGATTAGAGAATTACCAAAGTTTCATGGCATGGTGAATGAAGACCCAAACAAACATCTTATGGACTTCAACACCATAGTCACGGCCATGCTTCCACCGAATACTAATGAGGATGGAACAATGTTGAAAGCTTTTCCGTTCTCTTTGGCGGGAAATGCTAAGGAATGGTTATACTATTTGCCTTCCGGAAGTATCACAACATGGAATGGGATGAAGAAACTTTTCCTCGAGAGATATTTTCCCGCATCAAAAGCTACTCAAATTCGCAAAGAAATTTGTGGGATAAATCAACATGTGGGAGAGTCATTATATGAATGTTGGGATCGATACAAGATATTGGTGGCAAGTTTTCCACACCATAAATTTAGTGACGCCATGATAATCCAATACTTATATGAAGGTCTCCAAACAAGTGATAGATATCTTCTTGACGCCACCGGTGGTGGTGCACTAGTGAACAAGACGGTGGCCGAATCTACCGAGTTGATTGAAAGTATGGCGGAAAACTCGCAACAATTCTATGCAAGACGTGACTCAATGGTTAAGTTGGTGCATGAAGTTAGTGACTCGTCTTCACAATCCGATCAACGGTTAAACAACATAGAGAGGGTAGTGCAACGATTGGCCACGGTAATTATTCCGGATGATGAAACCGAACAAGTAAATGTTTTATATCCAAATCCAAGGCCAAGGTACGATCCATATTCCAATACTTACAATCCCGGTTGGAAGGATCATCCCAACTTTAGCTATGAAAACAAGCAAGCGGCGGCTCCTAATCCATATGCGCAACAAGGTGGATTCCAACAATCACGTTTCCAACCTCAACAACAACAATTCCAACCACAACAACAACAATTCCAACCACAACAAGTCAAGGAGCAAGATTCTTCGAATAATGACAAGTTGAATGTGATAATGCAAAGCATGCAAGGTCTCACTTCTATGTTACAACAAACCCAACAAAAGACCGATTCGGCAATCAATGATTTACAAACTCAAATGGGACAATTGGCAACCGATATGAACTTAATGAAAGCTCAAGCACCCACAAAGCTTCCTTCGCAACCTATTGTGAATCCAAGAGAGAATGTTAGTGCGGTTACTTTAAGAAGTGGAAGACAAGTGGAGAGTCCAACTCGTCATGAAGAAGCTAGTGAAGAGGTAGTCAAAGAGAAGGAGGATGCCGAACCAAGGGAGACTTCAACACCAACCTCCCAATCCAAGGTACCGGTTCCTACTTTTACTACTCCACCTCCTTTTACTAGTCGTTTTGCTAAGTCCAAGAAGGAAGCTCAAGATAAGGTACTCATGGATATCTTCAAGAAGATAGAAATCAACATTCCATTCATCGAGGCCATTAGGACAATACCAAGGTATGCTAAGTTCATGAAGGAATTATGCACAAAGAAGGATAGGTTGCTTGATAATGAAATTACTAAAGTTGGCGAGAGTGCGTCGGCTATGCTTTTGAAGAAGATGCATACAAAGTGCACGGATCCCGGTGGTTTCACGGTGCCAATTACTATTGGTAAGGAAAGGTTTGAACATGCTTTACTTGACTTGGGAGCTTCCAATAGTGTGATGTCGGCCGATATTTATGACTCCTTGAATGTTGGACCATTGAAAGAGACAAGAGTTATTATCCAATTAGAAAACAAGTCTAACATTTATCCAAAGTGACTTGTTGAAGACGTTCTAGTACAAGTGAATGAGTTAATTTTTCCGGTGGATTTCTTTGTGGTAGATATGGAAAACAATGAGAATCATTCGACTACTTCTCTACTTCTTGGGAGGCCATTTATGAAGACCGCAAAGACGAAGATTGATGTTGATAAGGGTACACTCACTATGGATTTCGACAAGGAAGTAATACACTTCAACATATTTGAAGCCATGCGCTACCCAAGTGATGTGCATTCCGTTTACTCTATTGATGTGGTTAGTTCATTAGCGCAACAAATGGTGGAATTGAATCGAGAGGACGAACTTGATGTGGTGTTGCAAAAGAGCATTGAATTGGAAGTCCACGGCGTGTCTAACTTGGATGTTGAAATTTCCACGGAATTGGTGGAGACGTGTGGTGCCTTGACGGCATTACAAGAAGCTAAGGGTAATGTTTCCTATATTTCTTTACCTTGAATGATGAATTACTTGTACCATCTATTGTGAAGGCACCTAAACTAGAGTTGAAGCCACTTCCGGACCATTTGAAGTATGCATTTTTGGGAGATGGAGATGAGCTTCCGGTAATTATTTCAAAGAACCTCACACCGGTACAAGAAGACCGTTTGCTTAGAGTCTTGAAAGAGCACAAAACAGCTATTGGGTGGAAAATTGTGGACATCAAAGGCATTAGTCCATCCATATGCATGCATAGGATTCTAATGGAAGAGAATGTGAAGCCGGTACGTGATGCTCAACGTAGGCTTAATCCTCCCATGATGGAGGTTGTGAAGAAAGAGATACTCAAATTTCTAAGTGGGGGGGTGATCTACCCAATTTCCGATAGCAAATGGGTTAGTCCGGTACAAGTGGTGCCAAATAAGTCCGGTGTTACGGTTGTTCAAAATCAAGACGATGAACTTGTTCCTACAAGAGTTCAAATCGGTTGGAGAGTGTGCATTGATTATAGAAAGCTTAATTCCGCAACCTGAAAGGATCACTTTCCTATACCTTTCATTGATCAAATGTTGGAGCGGTTAGTGGGGCATTCTTATTATTGTTTCTTGGATGGTTATTCGGGATACAATCAACTTGTTATTGCACCGAAGGACCAAGAGAAGACCACTTTTACTTGTCCATTTGGAACGTTTGCGTATAGACGGATGCCGTTTGGTCTTTGCAATGCACCGGCTACTTTCCAAAGATGCATGGTAAGCATATTCTCGGATTACGTGGAGCGCATTATTGAGGTATTTATGGGCGACTTTAGTGTTTATGGAAATTCTTTTGATATTTGTTTAGATAACCTTGAACTAGTTCTTAAACGATGCATAGACACTAACCTTGTTCTTAATTGGGAGAAATGTCATTTTATGGTAAACCATGGCATAGTACTTGGTCACATTGTGTCCTCTCAAGGGCTCGAAGTGGACAAGTCAAAGATAGATTTAATAAGAAACTTACAATATCCCACTTCGGTGAGGGAAGTGTAGGTACCGAATATCACAAGACATTAGCTTACGAACATCGTAATAAATACAAGAGGAAAGAGCTACAAAATAATGTGATGATAGAGGAAGCACGGGAAAATATGAAAGATTTGCGAAGATAAAATAGTCTAACGAAGATGTGTTGCGATACTTCGCAACACATATACATTTGTACAAATTTCATTATAAATAGGAGTTCAAATGTAAAATTGAGGGGGTTCTTTGAATGAGCGTTAGAAAATATCTTAGGAAAGAGAATAGAGAAAGTTGTAACTATTCTAGTTCCATTTAGATACTTTTATGTAATCAATTGAGAGAATTAATAAGAAAATTGTCATTCATCATCAAGAACTTCTTAAGTTTTACAAATTCTACTGAGGGTGTAGTTGTAGGTAATTCTGCAACTACATAATTGGCGCTAGAAACAGGGACATGAAGAATTCCTGCATCAGAGAAATGGCAAGAAGAAGAAATATATCAGAACCATTAACTGCAGTAAGAAGAAGCGTAAGACTCGCAAGAGGAGAAGCAAATATGACAGGAGAACCTAGTAGGAGAGGGAGTAATCGAAGAAATCAAGCTCAACAAACAATAGATCATGATCAAGTGAGTATACACACTTGGAGAACTGATACACCAGCAGAAGAATATAGAGAACCACAAATCAGAGAAAATGGGAGGCTGGTGGGAGGAACAATTCTTGAAAGAGAAAGAGAGGTATTAGAAACATTGAGACAAGGAATTCAAGAAGAACGAAGGTTTGAAGCTGAAGAACGTGTTAATTTAACAAGACAGAATCAAGAATTGAGGAGGGAAAATGAGATGTTACAAAGGAGGAAATCTCAAAGTGTTGCAAGATCAAATGTTAGACCAGAAAGAGAAGGACAAAATTCACCAACAATCAATAATGAAAGTACTATGCAAGGACAAGCATAGAATCAAGTTGAAAGAAATCAAGAGAATCGCTTTATTTTAGTACCAGACCCTCCTTCACGAACCAGGCCAAATCCTATAGAAAATAATCAGAATGGTGAAGAAAATCGAGAGGAAGAGTAGCAACTTGTGGAAGAAACTGAGAGGCAACAAGCAGTACATCAAAACAATTACGAGAATGGAGTAAGAAGACATGAAGAGGCTCGTAACAATCAAAATATTGAGTATGAAAGAATTCAGAGAAGAATTGGAAATCAACGAACAGAAATAATGAGGAATGAACCAAACTTTCGAACCAGAATACAGGCGAATCAAGAAGAAATAAATCACAGAAGAAGGAGAAATGAAGAAGAAGAAATTCCTGATATTCGCATGAGAAGAATGAGAAGAATGGAAAGGGAAGAACAAGAATTTCAAGATGCTCTGCAACAAAACAATTGCGATAATTTAGAAAGAAGATATTTGCAAAATTGTGCAAATGAAAACATTAATGAAGAATATGATAGAATGCGAAGGATCGCAAGAGAAGAGGCGCAAGAACGTAGAAGAAGAGAGGCTGCGTTGAAGAGACCAATGGATGAGAATTCTGAGGCAAATGCACGGATTTTGCGAGAATTAGCGGAAATGAGAGGGATGATAAATAATAGAAGAGGAGGAGATAGAAGGAAATTAGATGAAGCAATAGAAGAAGCTGCGAGGACTCCATTTGCTAGAGCAGTACAATTGGGAGGGATTCCACCAAAATGCAATCTACCTACACTTACTAGTATCTTTGACGGGACTTCATGTGCTATTCAGCACATTAAATCATATATAAGATGCATGTTACAATGGGAGAATCACGATGCTGTATTATGCAAGTACTTCGCATCAAGCTTAACAGGAGAGGCTCTAAAGTGGTTCGAAGGACTTCCTAAGAATACTATTACATCATTTAATCATTTACAAGCAACTTTCCTTGGAGCATATATCACAAATCATTCATCACGGATTGGTATTGAAGATGTGTTTGGTTTAAAACAAAGAATTGGTGAAAGTTTGAAGCATTTGGTAAGAAGATGGAAGACTATGTGCAGTGAAATGGCAGGGCGCGTGGATGAGAGATATTTGATTCTGTCTTTCATAAATGCGATGTTCTCAACTGAACAACTGTATGTTCAAATCTTCAGAAGAAAGAATTCCATAATGATGACAGAGTTACGAGAATTACAAGAGGAGTACATTACATTAGAGGAAAAGCAAAACAATATGGAGTCATATCCAGTATCAAACACTAACAATCAAGATACAGGAGAAAATTTACTTCCTAAAATAATCAATGTCGTAGCAGGTACTTCGCAAACATCCTCGCAAACTTCTTCGCAAATTTCAGAAGAGAAGAAAATCAATAATAGCCAGCCAAAAATGGTAGCAATGGTTAGCAAAGATCAAGAAGAGTATGATAGAGAGAGGAATTTCTATAATCGAGGAGGAAATAACCAGATCCCAAGATTAGATCAACAGCAAGAAAATTATGGGGGACAAAGGAAAAATTATTTTTGACAAGGGAATCAGAGACAAAATTATAACAATGGTCAAGGAGGTCAAAGAATGATAAGAGAAGAAATAAAGTTGCCACCTTTGAATACAAGTGTAGAGAAGATATGGCAGGCAATTATCTTGATAGAGCATATACCAACTCCATGGAATATGGGAAAGGAACCACCAATGGGTCCAAGAAGTCATGAATTTTGTTCGTATCATCATTTTCATGGTCATTCTACAAATAACTGCAATAATATCAAGAAGATTATTTTGCGAATGATTGATCAAGGAAAACTGGATCACTTTTTACTTAAGCAAACACAGTCGCAACAATTACCACAAGCTCCAGTCATAACTCGCAGGGAGAACACAGTACAAGAAAATGGAAAAGAAACCCTACATATAGAAGTGGGATCAAAAGCAAGGAATGTCTTCTGTAATTCTATTGTTCACTCATATAAAACCATAGAGGATTTTCATGATAATGTGTTAAGCAGGGTATATGCGAGGGATGGTGAAGGAAAGGAAATAATGAACATAGCAAAAATTTCGCAACTTGAAGATTGGCAGAAGCGTGAAATTTCTTTTGAAGCTACTGAAATTCCAGAAGGTTGTGAAGTACATGATAACCCATTGGTAGTAAGGTTAGCAATTTGCATGAATATGGAAGAAAGAGAAGATGATATGGAGGAAGAATCAATTGGTATTAATAGAATTTTGATTGATACGGGAAGTTCTGTCAATATCCTCTTCTATTCTGCTTACAAAACTATGGGGGGAAAAGCCGCAGATCTAATACCTTCTACCTACAGGATTTATGGTTTTAATGGTACTGCTAATAAACCTAAAGGAGAAGTAAGCATGTGAATTCCCTTAAGTGGAATGTGAACTGAAATTATGTTTTGCGTTGTTGATGTCGAATCACCGTATAACGCTTTGATAGGAAGACCCTGGCTTCATGGAATTCTAGGCGTAGCTTCCACTCTACATCAATGCATAAAGTTTCCTCATATAAAGGATGTTGGATTTATCAAGGGTGATTGGGCTGAAGGAAATAAATGTTACGATATAGAGGTAGAAGTTTGCGAAGGAAATATCACTGAAAAGGAAAATTGGAGAAAAAGAGCTAAGGCTGTAAAAAGAAGTGAAAATTTAATGGCAGAGGATTAAGACATGAAAGAATAAAATTACAATGTTAATCATACAGGAAATTTATGATGATAACAAAGGATTGTGGTTTGAGAAGAAAGAAGAAAGAAGGTAATGAAACAAGAAGGTAATCAATATGTTTGCTCGTAGAGCATAACAAGATATACGTTGAGAAACGAGAAATTGAAATGAGGTATTTTACAACACAAAATTTTTTGTGATAGAATTTTACGAATTAAAATAATTTATTGCGATTAACTTTCATGAAAGAAAGACGCAAACATTAATTTGCGAATAAAAGACCGCAATCTGTGATCAGCTTTCAAAAAAGAAAGAAAGCCGCAGAAATATTACACAGGAAAACCTTTGTGGCGTACAACCTAGTTCGCGAAGCAACACTTCGTAAGAGGCAAAGTCCTAAAGTACGTCATTTAAGGGGGTACCTATAAGCATGGCTCAGGGACACCGGAACACCACCAAGGAACCTGAGTACATGGAACTTTACGGGGTACAACCCAATAACGGGGTACCTATCCGGGTTAGACACCTTGGATTCTCACCTAATCTTGCGACATTACGCAATATTATGCTATGTAACATGATTTAGGTTGGGCGACTAAGGCATACTGTCTTTCCCAAGAAGTGCAGAAAATGATCAAGGCGCCGAGGTACACGGTTGAGTCAAGAGTGCCGGGTGGGCTTGAAGCACATCTGCCATTTTTGACAAGTCTTGGCAAATGATGCACTTGGCCCAAAGATACCCCATAGGGTGCAACCTCGTAACTATAATCCCTATAGGCAAAAAGGATAAGAGGTTGCGATCAAAAGCTAGTTGTTTGCAGAACCGGATGGGAAGAGCTAACCTTGTATGGTTGATGTACGCTTCCTTGAAGGGGCAACCAAGGGGAAGATAAAGGGCAGCACCCTCCATTAGGGAGCTGATACATGCTATAAGACGCAAATGTCACGAGGATTTTTGTTTACAAAAACATAAAGGCTTGTCATATTTGTGCAACAACTGAATTTCTGCGAGCATTCTAAAAAAAAAATAATAAAAAAAAAAATATACAGAAAAAGAGAACTCGCAGAACATAATAAAGAAGTTAAGATGAGATCAATGGGTTATTACATGAAAGTGTAAAAACGTCCTGCGATTCCATCGCAAGACGATAATGTCACGAGGTTGTATATTCGCAAGAATGTTCAAACTTGTCATATTATCGCAAATACAAAAATATTATCACAAAAGAGGTGGCAAAATAAGACATTTACTTAGGAAGGCATGATAAGTCCACAGCAATTAATGAAATTTATTCCATCAATATCATTGAAGAATTTTTACAAGAATATATATCATGAAGTTCTAATACAGAAGGCAGTTCCGTCGATATCATTGAAGAATTTTTACAAGAATATGTATCATGAAGTCCTAACAAAGAAGGAAATCCCATCAATATCATTGAAGAATTTTTACAAGAATATATATATCACGAAGATATAACAAGAGATGCGATTTTACTCGCAATCAAAAACAGATAGTTCATATTCATTAAATTTTACGAGAATTACATACTTCTTATACTTCTTCATATATTGAAGATTTCTCCACAATTTGAATACTTCTTATAATTTTTCAAGAACGTCTCATATTTATTATACTTCTTCAACGGATATTTCATGTTTATCAAATTTTTCGAGGGTTAAATACTTGTTATACTTCTTCATACATTGAATAATTCTTCATGGATCAAATAATTCTTATACTTCTTCATACATTGGATAATTTTACACGGATTGAATACTTTTAATACTTCTTCAAGGATATTTTTTACTTCTTATACTTATTAAGGATATTTCATAAGAATCTATTCTTATATTCAAAGGGAGGATTTCTTATTCACAATCACAACAAGCTGAAGCTTCGTAAGTTAATTGGGGAAGATATTCTAATAATTCCAACAATATTTGATCATTTGAAGAGCAATAATAGGGGGAAAGGAAATACTAAGGTAAGTCTTTAAGATATATTATTTCTCTCCACATGATCAAGTTATGCGAATAAGGGAAGCACTCAATCAAAGAAAGACCAATTCATCATCGTAAAATTAAGACATTAATACTAGTTAAGCTTCAAAAATAAATTGTTTGTTGATTAAAAGTGCAGGAAAGAAGAAAGTATTATATGAAAAGAACTAGAACAGATATACAAAAAATAGTAAAGCTATTTTTTGGGTGATTTATTCCCATCAAAATGATTCTCTTTTTCTTCTTCAGAGAGATCATCTTCAACTTCACTATCAGAGATTTCCAGATATGGGGTATCCTCGGGAATTTCTTCAGAAAGGAGCGTATGGTGCTTCTTGAGAGGAATTTGATTGTCTTCACAAATCTTGCAAGTCATCTTAGCTCGGAAACGCTTGACATATAATCTATGGTTGTTCTGGGAAATTAGAAGTTGAGATCTTAAATTAGAAATCTTCTGATTACGACCGGAAAGAATAGTTTCCAACTCATCATTCATCTTCGCATAATTTTCTGCAGCAAGGGAAGAAATTAAGGAATTGGTTAGCAAGTTACGAAGGAAAAGTAATCAAAATACTTACCATTACGAAGAATTTACCTTCTAATTGCTTCTTATCATTACGAAGAGAAGAGTTTTCAAGATTTAGTTGATTATTCTCCTCAAGAAGAGAAGAACTATCAGCTGCGATGCTCGCAGATTGTGGATTATATTCGTGACGGGATGTTAATTTTGCATTATCAATACTTAAATCCTCTACTTTCTGACGAAGTCTGGAATTTTCAACCTCTAACTTCTTACAACGGCTTAAAGTTTTCTTCTCAGCAATGGAATGACGTCTTTCCCAATCGTGAAGCATTTATGCAAATGACTCTTCCAACCTAAACAAATAAAAAGGGTTAGAAATTAATGAAATAAGGAAAACAAACAAGGAATAGAAAAGAAACTTACCATACTCCCTAAAGCATATAATGTAGCAGGAGAGACGAATCTTGAAATTCCATTAAGAGAGTTGTAATTAAGTACAGTAGGAACCAAGCCTTCGCAATAAGCTTACGAGCATTCACAGTAGGAGAGTTTCCTAATCCACGAGAATAATGGAGAAAAGCCTCAGATACTCGAACCATTGCTGAATCAAAAGTTTCCGCGTTATTGTAATCTTCATCTTCATCAGCATCATCATCATCATCTCTTTTATCAGAAAGGGTATCAGAATTAGAATTAAAGTCCTTTTCAGGAAATTTATCATCTTCATCACTTTGATCTTCGTCAACATCCTTACTAGAAGAGATCACATTGGAGTAAACATTGGTGGAGAATTTCTTCTTCTTCCTCTCAAAAACAACATCCTCAAGTTTCCTTTTTCCTTTGCGAAGAGTATCATTTTGACTACTAGAAGTTTGGGTATTCTTCGCAGAACGAAGTGTTTTTTGTCTCGCAGTTAACCTTTTGGAAGAAGTAGAGTTCTTATTCTCACTCGCAACAACCTCAGGAAGATCAGGAAGAGCCTACAAATTCAAATAAAGATAAGAAACAGAGGCAACAATATATTGTTTAGAAAGCATATAAGAGTGTTTCTTACCTCATTTGAAAATAATTTGAAGAATAACAATAAAATAAGGAGATAGAGATACATACGTTTTTATCTTCGTTAGGCCAAGAAAAGACCCAAGGTTGATAGTTACGATCACGAAGGTTCGCAGGAAGATCTACTATTCCAGAAATGTAAGAACCCGATAATGCAAGAGGGTAATTATACCAATCTTCGTCATGAGAACGACGAGGGGTTCTATTATTTCCCGAGGCATAATCAATATCGTGCATGAGAAGGTCATCTGCTGCAATATTAGCTTTACGATGAAGACGAACACCCCAACGTTTATCTTCCTTCTTCGCAGGAATTAATGTATAATTTTTGAAGAAACTCTCAACTGTATAGTCTGCAGCAATAATTTCCATATCTTGAAATCCAGGTTTCCTAAGGTCAATCAATACAAAGATTTTCCAAGAGCAAAGACGAGTTGCGAATTCGACCAGAATGCGAATGCAATCACCAGTCAATTGATAAATGGCATATGAAAAATTGGGGTGGGAAATAATTTCATAGAATAAAGGAAGATTAACATCATAAAGGGGAAGAGGAAGACCTGCTAGTATTTGACCTCGTGAGATTAAAACTTTTTGATCATTCCAAGTAAGATCAGTAAAGAGCTCCATACAGAGAGAAGACTTCTTGTCATGACCATCAATTTCAGAAAGAATGAGGTCCCTATCAGCGAGCTCTGCATTAATTTGTTCAATAGTTTTCTTCTTTGGAGCCATTGGATGTAGAATAGAAAATAGAAAGGAAAAGAGATGAAAGAGATAAGAAATCGTAGTAGCAGAAAAAGGGAATAAATTGCATAGGCAGAAGTGATGAGGAAGATGAATAGGATAAGAGAATAAAAAGAAGAACAAAAGATAATATTTATAAAGAAGAGAGAGTTCGATGAAGATAGAAACTCATCAATGCGATTAGACGTGAACGGTTGAAAAGAACGATTACGAAGAAACGTGTCAAAAATTTAATGAAAAAGGAAAATACGTGTTGCGAATGTCATAGGTGGTGATAACTATATTAAAATTTTACGAGAATAAAGGTTCTCATGACATTCCTTCTTCGTAGAATTGATATGAGAAGAGGCAAGATGTAGGTACCGAATATCACAAGACATTAGCTTACGAACATCATAATAAATACAAGAGGAAAGAGCTACAAAATAATGCGATGATAGAGTAAGCACGGGAAAATATGAAAGATTTGCGAAGATAAAATAGTCTTACGAAGATGTGTTGCGATACTTCGCAACACATATACAGCTGTACAAATTTCATTATAAATAGGAGTTCAAATGTAAAATTGAGGGGGTTCTTTGAATGAGCGTTAGAAAATATCTTAGGAAAGATAATAGAGAAAGTTGTAACTATTCTAGTTCCATTTAGATACTTTTATGTAATCAATTGAGATAATTAATAAGAAAATTGTCATTCATCATCAAGAACTTCTTAAGTTTTACAAATTCTACTGAGGGTGTAGTTGTAGGTAATTCTGCAACTACAGGAAGTTCGTTCTTTTCTTGGTCATGCAGGTTTCTATAGGCGGTTTATCAAGGATTTCTCCAAAATCTCCATGCCGATGTGCAAGTTACTACAAAAGGAGGTACCTTTTGACTTCAATAAGGATTGCAAGGATGATTTTGACAAATTGAAGGCAATGTTGACTAGTGCGCCAATTATCAAGTCACCGGATTGGAATCTTCTATTTGAATTAATGTGTGATGCTAGTGATTATGCGGTTGGAGCCGTTTTGGGTCAAAGAGTGGACAAGTTGTCCCATGTTATATATTATGCATCTAGGACCCTTAATGATGCACAAATCAACTATTCTACCACGGAAAAGGAGTTATTGGATATAGTGTTTGCATTAGAAAAATTTCGATCATACTTGGTGGATACAAAGGTTATTGTGTATTCCGATCATGCAGCACTTAGATACTTAATAAAGAAGAAAGAAGCTAAGCCAAGACTAATCCGGTGGATCCTATTACTACAAGAGTTCGACATAGAAATTCGAGATAAAAAAAGGTGTGGAGAATACCGTTGCGGATCATCTTAGTAGACTTGTTATGTCTCACGAAGAACTTCCATTACAAGACCGCTTTCCGGACGAAAAACTTGTCTCCTTGGAAGAATCCACACCTTGGTATGCGGATATAGTGAATTATTTGGTGACAAGGAAGGTACCTAGCACAATGTCTAACTTCCAAAAGATGAATCTTAAGAAGATAGCCAAGCAATATGTGTGGGATGAACCATACTTATGGAAATATGGCGTTGATCAAATCATACGAAGGTGCGTACCTAACTTCGAATTTCAATCTATTCTCTCCTTTTGTCATACTTTTGCTTGTGGTAGACACTTTGGTTCTAAACGTACCGCTCTCAAGGTTCTCGAGAGTGGATTTTATTGGCCCACCTTGTTTGAAGATTCATATGTTTTTTGTAAATCGTGTGATAGATGTCAAAGAACGGGCAATCTAGGTGTTCGAAATCAAATGCCACTCACACCAATTCTCGCCGTAGAGATTTTTGATGTGTGAGGTATCGATTTTATGGGTCCTTTTGTCAATTTGAATGGAAATTTTTATATACTTCTTGTCGTAGATTATGTTTCTAAATGGGTGGAGGCTAGAGCCACCAAAACTAATGATTCTCAAGTTGTTTGTGATTTTGTAAGAGAAAACATATTCACTAGGCACGGCACACCAAGAGTGGTGATAAGCGATGGAGGCTCGCATTTCAAGAAGTCTTTTCACGCTCTCCTCAAGAAGTACAACATAACACACAATATTGGTACACCTTACCATCCACAAACTAGTGGACAAGCGGAAATCTCAAATCGTGAAATCAAGTCCATTCTTTAGAAAATGGTGAATACGACAAGGAAAGATTGGAGCTTTAAGCTCAATGATGCACTTTGGGCGTATAGAACGGCGTACAAGACACCGATTGGTATGTCTCCATATCGGTTGGTTTATGGAAAAGCTTGTCATCTTCCGGTTGAACTTGAACATAAGGCTTATTGGGCGATAAATAAATGCAACATGGAGTATGATGAAGTGGGGAAACAAAGAAAGTTACAACTAAATGAGCTAGAGGAGATACGTAATGATGCTTACGAGAGTGCCCGGATTTACAAGGAAAAGACTAAGCTTTTTCATGACAAGATGATTTCTCGGAAAAGTTTTGTTGTGGGGAAAAAAGTCCTTTTATTTCATTCTTGCCTTAAACTATTTCCTGGAAAATTAAGGTCTCGTTGGATTGGACCATATGTTGTTACTAATGTTTTTCCTTATGGTGCAGTTGAAATTACTAGTCTTAGAGACAACTCGGTTTCCAAATTCAACGGCCATAGATTGAAGCCATACTATGAGAACATCGCCTATGTGAATGTGGATGAACTTCCATTTGAAGATTTTCTCCCTCTAGAGGATTAATACGAAGCAAGAGCTATGTCGGGCCGTCGACTTTAAAACAAGCGCTAAGTGGGAGGCAACCCACCGGTTTTGTATCTCTTATCCTTTTGCTTTTACTTTTTATTTGTTTTTTGTTTATTTTGTGTGTTTATTCTTCTTGTTCCATATCATATTAGGATTTCCCACCTTGACTTTGCTAGGAGGATTCAATTACATTGAGGACAATGTAAGGTTTAAGTGTGGGGGAGTGGCTAAGCATATATTTTTGCATATAAAAAAAAAAAAATTGTTTTTTGCATAAAACTTTCAACTTTTAGAGATTTTAGAGTCACTAGCATGCTTCTAGGTATGATTACATAGAGAATTCTGACCGACATAATTGAACTTGGAAATGTTAGGGAACTACGTTCGATTTCTTGCTTGTTAGAGTGTTAAATAATGGATTTAATCATGCCGGTGATGCAAATTTGGTGCAGGGAGAAGTGCGTTATTAGAGTTGCTGATCAATCATTAGTGGAGACTACCCATTTTCATATCATGTGAGGCACCGACCAAAAATTCTTCCTTTACTAAAGAGCTTCTTTTGAGTGTGTGTCACCGTACGTTAATTCCGGGTAGAATGGTGAGCTACCCAATTTCACACCAATTTTCAGCACTATTTTGATCTCTTGAGTGCTAATTTTTTTCAATCATGAGAGTGACGTCTATGATGAAAGCCTCCTTCTTGTAGTTCGATTTGCAGTTAGAACCATTCTCTCTCTCGACAACAACGGGTCCATAGAAACATCACAATTATCAACAAGGAGCGACATCAAAATCTACAAGGAAAGTTGAAAAGGTTCAAGGTTTGCAAGCAACAATGGAACAAGAAAAATAGCACATTTAATATTCAAGTAAAGCAACATACAATGAGCAGATTTTTACATACAAGTTGAAGACTTATTTACAAGAGCGAAGAAAAGCAAAAGGTGAAAATTATTGAAGTTTATGATTTCAAGGCGATACAAATTGTGAAGAATCAAGTGGTAAAATACTTTTCCACGGCCATGGTTTGTTTTATTTCACTTTATTTTGTATTGTGTTTCTCTTGTCTAAAAATAAAATAAAAAAAAATGAAAAAGAAAAAGAAAAAGAAAAGAAAAAAAAAAATAAAAAAAAATAAATGAGACAAGAGAAATATCTATTATTGTTTGGTGTTGAATAAGCCGTGGGGAAGGAAAATATATAAGGAAGTTTCAAGCGACAAGGATTTTAAGGAAAAAGGTTACAAATTGTTAAGGATCTATGAAGTTCTAGTATTTATCATCAATAGTTGAAGCCGAAGACCAAGAAGATGAAGACAAAGAGAGGAAGACGTTTCTATTGGATTCCGTGAGAGTGGTGTTATCATAATTGGAAATCGGATGTGAAGGTAAGTATGTAATCTCATCCTCGATATAAGTGGTTGATTTCCTTTCTTAGAGATCGTTAGAAAAATGGTTTTTCAAAATGTTAAAAGATGTGGGTTTTTCAAAATTTCGGAAGTTATCCTTCCCACCATTCAACGTGTTGCAGGAATTCTCTCTTTATTCCTACCTGCGCATATGTGAGACCCATAAAAAAGCCGTCTTTTTGAGTGCAATTATCATAAAACCCTTTCTGGTGAGGCAGAAGTCGAGGCGAAATGCTTATTGGTCATTTCTCAAAAACGCGTTCTATCATTATGGTGTGGTTATCTCTCACTCATCATTTAAGAATGATAATATGTTCTTTAGTATTTCTAACTTCTTATTACTAGCATGCAGAAACTATATGTTTTCATAGCTCTTTGGATGCTTGGGACGCTAGAAAGTTTTGAAGTTGTAAGTTTTAGTTTGATTTGCTCGAGGACTAGCAAAGTCTAAGTGTGGGGGAATTTGATAGGTGTAGAATACACCTAATTTACTATCTAAGAGTTTATGCTTTCTTTGCTATTTTTCTTGTAAATTATGTATTTTACGTGTGTTTTTGAGTTATTAGGTACTCTGGAGTCGCATGGACGAAAAGAAGGAGAAATCACTCGATTTGAGTAACAAATGGCAGAATTGTCATTTCATATGGCGAGCACTATCTGGAGCCAAGTTATGGTTAAGGGGTTTCCATCTAGGGTATCCCTTATCATTTACTCAAGGATGAAATCAGCACTGGGTAGCCCTTATCCAGAATATATGTGGTTGTTAGCACCAAATTTGGGTGGTTCTTATTTTGGGCGTTTAAATCTACACCAATTATTGACTTAACCCTAAAAACGAGAAGACATTCTCGTTCACTCATTCAGATGGCCAGAAATTAAGAAGAATAGCGGCTGTGCTTGAGATGTTGTTGTCTGAGTAATTGCAAGAGAGAAAATTCGAGAGATGGAGATGGAGGCAGAGATGGAATTGGTGGTTTCTAGGGTCGATCTATGAGACTCAGGGTTCATCTCTATAAATTGAATAGGATTTGATGATTGTGCTGTGTACGGAGACAAAGAAATCGAATCTGTGAAGGTGGTGGTACCGTGAATCAAAATGGGTTTCAATGATTTTAAAGGGTTTGTTGAGTTACGAGTTAAGTTGAGATGAATTTCAACTATCTCAGAAGATGGGTTCGAATGGAAAAGGGGATTGAAGTCGTTGTTGAAGAAATTACGGAGAAATTGATGCTAGGGTTTGCTGCTGTTAAAATCAAAAGACGATGTTGTCGATTGCAGAGTTGATGTGGGTACTTTCGATGGTATGGGAGAATCATTTGTTGTTGGTAGCTGAGACGAAGAGCAGATGGATTTGTGGTTAGAGTTTCAGCAATCAATTGATGGAAATGGATGAATTCGAAGACCGGAGTTCTGATGATGGTATGGTGGATTTGAGATGAAATTCAGAGATGGGTTATGGTTAATTTAAGGTCCAAAGATGTGTAGTTAAAGATCGAGGGGAGATATAGTTGTTGTGAAGCAGAGATGTAGAAATGGGTAGTGATGTTTCTATTACAGGGAAGATGAAGTTGCTACAAACTTGAAATTGGGTTTGCGTTGAACGTTTGAAATGCTAAATTAGATGAATGTATAGGCTTGTCACAGGTGAATAGAATGGCCTAAAATATGGCCGAAAAGTCCTGTAATCAGCCGTAACTCGGCCGATTCTCCCCTCCGGCGAGTCAACTCGGTGCCGGCGACAACCGTTCCAGACCGATCCAAAACGAGTCCGACGACCGGTCCAGATCAGTGACTCAGCCGATTAAGACTACTCAGCTGACTAAGAACCTGACTCAGAAGCTGACTCACCCTCCTCCTTGACCCGCTGACTAACGTTTGACTCCTTTGACCGTTAGTCCTGACGGTTGACCAATGGAATATTCCATTACCGGAGAAGAACTTTCAGGTGGCCGGTGGCAACAAATTCCGGCCAATTTCCGGCCAAAAACACAGTTTTCCGGCGAGCAAAAAATACATAATTTCGTATGGACTTCTCTCATGTGTGTGAAGACTTAGAAGTGGGAATTGGATGAAAACTTGGAAGTTTTGGAGAATTGGACTAGAAATTGGAATATGGCTCAAATTGGGAAAGTGGTGTTCTTTTGGAATAAGGATTCTTTTCCTACAAAGATATGGAGAGTATTGAAGCCTATAAATAAAGGAGTTCTCTACAACTTTTTACACACATCTACTTTGTAGAAGGAGTTAAAGTGCACAAGGATTGGAGGAAGGAGCAACCATCATCTTTTCAATAAGTTTTCTTTCTTCCTTAAATTATTATTATTGTGTGAACTCCAAATTATGAGTAGCTAATTTTCTTATTGATTGAGGATGAATTCCTAGTTCTTAATATATGGTTTGAGTTTTGTTTTAATTCTACTTTGAAGTTTTTCATATGATTATCAATTGTTTTTGCTAATATTAGTGTTTATGCTTGATTGATAGGTCGTTTGGGTGGCCAACTAAATTGATTTGTTAATTAATCTAAAGCTAGTGAAAGTTAGGGGATAAGTAATCGTTTCTTGAATATTCACATAAGTAGAAAACACAAGACCTTGCGAAGGGATTCCGTGGAGCAATTGTGTGTGAAAACAACGTTAGCAAGTGGACCTTGATCTAAGAGTTTAACTACTAATATCAACCTAATAAATTCATGAATCTTAATGCGTTTAACTAAATTACATCTTGGGTGATCTACTACTAGGTGGTTTGGTGAATAGAATCCTAGTGGCGAGAACTTCCGTATCCGGTGAAATAAGGGATTTTGGGGTTAGCACTGATCTAGCTGATATACCTACGGTTGGTGATAATCTATGACTAATAACAAGTGGAAAAGAACATAACTTTAATCATTGTTTTGCAGCGAAGAAGGATTCCTTGATTTATTCTCTCTCATTGATTTCAACTTACACTTTTAATTAATTTGTTTATTTCTTTTGCTTTATAAATTTTACAACCAATACCCCCCTTTTGTGACAATTTTACAACTAATAATATCTTTCTCCTCGTGGGATCGATCTTGACTACCCTATATTACTTATTAATTAGGTAGTGAAACATTAATTAATTTGTCGTGGTTACGACACGCATACACCTAAAGACGATGAATTGAAAAAGAAATTGAGTAAAGTAACTAAAGAACACATAAATTTCTTGCACATACATTTTCCCCCATTAGAAGGCAAAGACTACAAGATTACAAGGCAACAGATCGATATGGTGTTGATAGAAGAATCTCAAAATGGAGAGGACCCGGCTTTGTTTCTGATTTTCTTTTGCATGTGGTTGTGCACCGTGTTCTTCTTCCCGGATACTAGTGGAGCTACTTTACCCAGAGATGGTTGCCATACTTTTTCTCCATGCATAGAGTATCGTGGCCAGACCACATAGTGAAATATTTGATGGATAATATAAAGAAACCAAAAGGAAAAGATGGTCTTAAACGTGTACCTGGGTGCATACCATTTTTGTTGGTAAAAAAGGAATGAAAAATTGTTGTCGAGATAATCTTAGTCTAAAATGTTTTGAGAAACTTAACTAACATTTTAAATTTTTTTGTTTGCAGTATTGGTTTTTAGAGCATAGAATCTACCTACCGAAGCGACAAGGATTCGAACATTCAACTCCAAGGTTCACCAGGTGGCACCAACTCGATTTGTGCAACAAGTTGACGGTAGAAAGGAAAGATAGTGACGGGAATATGGCATTCCCAGAAGAATTTACTTTAAGTAAAAATTCTTATGCTACTTTAGTGAATCTCAAATATGAAAGAAACTTGCTCAAGTTGTCTCCAT
Source organism: Papaver bracteatum (assembly GCA_023529315.1). Taxonomy (NCBI): domain Eukaryota; kingdom Viridiplantae; phylum Streptophyta; class Magnoliopsida; order Ranunculales; family Papaveraceae; genus Papaver; species Papaver bracteatum. The sequence continues at coordinate 1,537,118 of JAJJWX010004691.1, read as the reverse complement.
TATATGAAAGCAACTTGCTCAAGTTGACTCCATTATATGAAAGCAACTTGATCTAGTTGTCTTCAAAAAATGAAAGCAACTTACTTCACATTTTGTGTCTATCTGAAATACATGACTAGAATTGAACTGAAAAGGATCAAAATACTTCGAGTAGATACTTAGAGTACTTGAATTAAAAAGATGAAAGTACTTGGTGATTAATCCAAAAAGTTGGAAGCCACTTGTGCAAGTTTGTTCCCTATAAGAAAGCAACTTCTTAAAGTTGACTCAAGTATTTGCATTAGAATGTGTTATTTATGATTGCTGGGTTATGCAGGGAGATGGTTTATTCTGGAAAGGATAATAAGTTTCACATTGATAAGCTACACATCCATAATTTGCTGGATAACAAATATATCAACAGTGATGTAATTGATTATTACATCACTATTCTAGAGGAGAAGATGGAAAGGGGTCCTGATAATTCATACGGCAAGCATGTCATTTTAAATACAAATACTTTGGCAAGTAATTTTCTTACTTTTCATTTGACAACATTATCTTTTGATCTATTGTAGGTATTCATAAAAAAACTTGTTGTTATTCTCATTACTTTGTCACTATTTTGATTATGTTAAGAACTTAAGATGATACAATTTTGTATATGTTAAAATTGTATTCTCATTACTTGTTGTTATTCTAATTGATGCAGGCTCTTGTACAATCTGCCTTAGAAATGGGGATGAATCTGCAATAGAATCAAGTGCAGTTGCAAATATTGTAAGACAGTCTTACCAAGTGGATGTTGCGAAAATTGGCAGAAGAAAGATGTTGCTCATTCCGATGTGTATGTACAAAAACAAACGGCCTTACCACTGGGTTTTGCTGGTGCTACATGAAGGAATGTGGAAGCTGTGCAACTCAATGAAGAATAATCCAGAACAGTCAAGACAATTCCATGCCCTGACAAGGCCATTAACTAGGGTTCTCAATGAAATGGGACACAGAGACAAAAATGGTGAGCTTATATCTCATATTTTCAAGGTTCTTCCAATGCTTCAACAACGAGAATACCCAGACTGCGCAATTTATGTTTGTTGGTATATGCATACGTTGGTGAAATTCGAGATGATGGAATTGTTACAAGGAGGAAAGAAAGATGCTTATGTGGAGGAGTTCAACAAGAAAAGGGTGAAGTCGGCCTTCTGCATCTTGAATGCCACTGATGAATGGAAGCATCAGAAATGAACAGATTTTTGACAGTTGGTAATATACTCCCAATAGAACTAATTGAAAGGGAAAGATTTGTTCTTGTTAGTATTATCTAGTAAAATATTATGTTAGTATTTTATTAGTATTATTCTGTGATTGAACTACATTTTTTAGTATTATTCTGATTGAACTACAAACTGCTATTGGTTGTAAAAAAATGTTTGGTATTGTAGTAGAAAGAAATCCCACACTACACCCCTCACAAGAATCCACAATTATCAACACATATTTGTAGATCAAGAACAACACTTTTATTGATTAATTCTCATAAATGTTACAAGAAATGGAAGAAATTAAGAATACAATCGCTCACAAGAATTTTCTCTCTTCTCAAGACTTTCTCAACACTCTAAAAATCCTCCCCTCTCTCAAGTTTACTCATCCTCTATATATAGGGTATTACATAATGGATGACAGCTCATAGACAGCTAAGCTATCCCTTAATTTCGGATCTAACTTATTAACTTGCGATATCTTCGCGAGTGCAATAATGTTAATCTCGCAAACACTATAATCTTCGCAGGATCTTTAAGTTTTTTCCATGTTTCTACCATCGTTATTTGTTGCGTCGTTCTTTTAATCCTTTATACGACGCTCGCCAGTGTATTTAATGAAAACTTCGCAAGAATGTTCTTGCTGCGATATTCTGACCCTACATCTTGCCTCTTTTTCCTTGAACATTTCTTGAAAAGCGATTTTAAGGAAAAATCTTCCTTGCTATAGCTGTTGAAGGAACGAGTGAAAGAATATTTGGACTTGAAAAGTACGTACTTGCCTCTATTATTTTGCGAAGTTCTAGAATATTGCTTCTACTCTTTCGAAATTATCACTTTAATTTGTCCACTTTGGAAATGATTCTTGCCGATAAGATAAAGAATATATGATGTTTTCTTAATAATCCATACTAGCCTCTATTCTTTATCTTATTAGAGTAGAATCTTTGAGAAAGTGAGTTAGTGATTTCTTCACCCTTATCTTTCCTCTGCCTTAGGGTAATAGAATCCTTTAAGGATGTATTTAATCTTTGCAAAATAACCATACTCTACGAATCTCTTACATATTCTGCGAGGTTATAGCCATTTCCGCGAAATAATGTTTCTCAAAAAACTTTAATAATATTTCTACGAAATTCTGACATATTTGCGAGACTACAAATAATACTTCTGACATATATTTTTATAATTTTCGCAGAATATATCACACGTATCTTTTCTTACATCCATTTCTTGACACGTCTTTTTCAACCGCAATTTTTCAACCATTAACGTGTCTCCTCGCATTAATTGCGTTTATCTTTTCGAGAACTTTCCCTCTCTATAAATATCCCTTTCATTCTCCTTTTTTCCTCTTTTTATCTTCTTCCCAATCTCTCTGCAATTTTACTATTCCTCCGTAATTTGCGCTTCTGCTACTGTAACTCTTCATTCTTTTCTTTCTTCTAAACTTCATCCCCATTCTTTAAATATGGCTCCCGCTGGTCGCAGAAACGAAATTTCTTTTGAAAAAGTTCAGAAGAAACTTCAAAATAAGGGTTTTACTTTATCCATTATCCCGGGTCAAGGCCCTAAATCTGAACTCACTGCAAAGTTATTTTATGATCATCAATCCCATCATAGTAAGATCATAATATCGCTGGGTCAACTTCTCGCCGGCCTTCCCATTCCTTTATATGATCCTGAACTTCCCTTGTTTTACAAGATACTTTCTCATAAGAAATTCTCGCGAGCTGTATATCAACTAAGTGGTGATTACATTCGTCTAATGCATGAGTTTGCCACTCGCGGTGCAGGTAAAAAATCTCTGTACTCTGATGACGTCAAAAACCCTAAATTCAAAGACATTGCGATTGTTCCTGCGAAGTATACCGTGGAAAATGTTTTTTGCGAATTATGAGATAATTTCCATGAAGAGAGATAGCACTTGTTGGGGAGTTCGTTTAAACAAGAAAAGTAATATTGCTGCTGACAAGATCTTGATGCAAGACATTGACTGGCATCCTGGTAATAATTCATGCCCACGTCACTCTAATGATGATATATGGCATATTTTCCCCATAATCCTGGAAGGTCCATATATTTCTGGCACTCTTGCTTTACCTACGAACCTCGCAGAGTATAATCCTTGGGAATTCTATTGGCATGATAGAGATTTGGAGCTATATTCCTGAACTCCTCTTGAATTATTATCTTTTGTACTCTTCATCTCATTTGGTTGATTACTTTTATATCTTCACATGTTTACAAAATTGTCAGATTGAGAGATTAAAGAAGAATTATAGCAATACTGGGAAACCCAGCATTTTATCTGCTCTTCGTTCTATCACAGATGAGAAAAGAAATTCTCTTTCAGAATTTTTAATAATATATTATTGCCTCCATTCTCTCTGTTTCTTATCTTTATTTTTGGTATAGGTTATCACTGAGATAGAACCTATTGAAATTGTAAATACCACTAATAAAGGTAAAGGCAAAAGTTCTTCTCGCAAGGAGAAATCCAGTAAAGATGTTACTCACAAGGCGAAAGTTCTACTAAAGATAATGCTAATGATAGTGATGATGATGATGGTACTGATGACATTTCTTCTGCTAATGAAACTTCTCAACCTGGGTCTTCTATGGCTCTGCTATCCAGCATATTCTCAGATTCTTTTCATGGTATTAGAGATGATAGTGAGGCTCTTACTAATCCTTGTCAAGCTCTCGTAAATATCTGCGATGCTCCCCTGCTGACCAACAATGATTCACTTCGCGGAGTTTCTAAATCAGTATCTCCCAGCCTTTTAAACTCCCTTGGTGCTCTGGTATGTTCTTATTTCTTTGATTCTTCTTGATTTTAAAAATTTCCACTATATATATATATATATATATATATCCTTGTAATTCCTTTTTTTTTAGGTTGGTAGAGCTGCCTTCGCATTTTCTTCGGATTTGGATGAGAGACGATCAACTCTCTTACAGAAAAATGTTGATCTTCGCAAGGAGAAGGAAAAGCTAAAATCTGAATCTGCCAACCTTCGCGAGCAGTTAAAATCTGAATCTTCCAACCTTCACGAGGAAAATAAGCGATTGGGAATTGAACTCTCCTCTTCGCAAGATAAGATTGCTAACCTTCAAGCTGTGAACGATCAACTTTATGGTATGAAATTTTCCCCTCTTTCTTTTGTCCTCTTATCCTTTAATTCATATTATTTGATCAACCACTCTTGCAGACATTTATGGTTTATATGATGAAGCTGCGACCCTTCGTTCTTTTCCCAATTCTATTGATGATGATACCCTTCTTGAACGTCTGAACAAATCTTTGAATAGTTTTTCTAATGACCGAATTACTTCCCTCTCCATAGATGAACTTGGATCAAAATTTCTCCTTTTAGAGATTGAACATAGATCCAGTTTAGGGCTAGCCAATAAGTATAAGCATTTTTATGTTGATGCCAAATAGGAGATTGGTAAATCTAGATCCAAATATAGTAAGCTTATTGATGAAAATGATCGTATTACTAAACAAGGTGTTCAATCTTTAGCTGAATTCCACAAGACTCTTCTCGAAACTAAAATTGAGAGAAATCGGCTTATCTGCGAGAATGCAACTCTTGTTAAGAGGGAAACCCAAGTTCGCTCCCGTCTTCTTATAGATAATGATGATGAATTCTCTTGGGCTGCGAAAGTATTAGACGATGCTAGAAGTAATCTAGGTATAAATATTAGCCTTCACGCTGACCAAACAACCTTGATTAAAGATTTGCTTTCTAAGAGAGAAGGTTGTCAACTATTCTTTCCTACAAACTCTTTGTCTTTCATAAATTTTCATCAAGTTACTGATTCATTATTATATGTTCGCAAATTCTGAAAAGTGACTCCGTCAAAGAAATGAAGAATTAGAAAATGAAAAAGGAATTCTCGCGAACTCCCTTTCTTCTCGCAATGATAAATGCTTAAGATTGAAGAATCAACTGAAGATAATTGTTACCAACTTTAAGAATGATGCTATTACTTATCGCAATAATACTATCAGGTCCATCTGCAATAATCATGACATTCCTCTCTCTAATTACCCTTGTATTGAAGAAAACGTTCCGGAGAATGTTGAGTGATTTCTGATAGTAAATCTGATGAAGATGAAGAAGAATCTGAAGATGAAGGATCTGATAATACAGAAAAATCTGATGAAGGATCAACCAAGAAGTAACTCTGCTTTGTTGAATATAAAACTTGTAAAACTTGTATATTCGTTCTTTAATCTTCCTATATTTTTGCTGCAAATTTCTGTTCCTTCCTGCAGGAGTTAGTAGAGCAACTCTTTCTTGCGATATAATCAATCAATAATTAATGTTTTTTGTCTATGTATAAATCTGTGTAAATCTATCATGCGGAGTCAAAAAATACTTTCTTATGATAAAAATTAATCATATATTCCCATATTTTCCTCTGTTTTTTGTATCCAAATGAGAGATTAAGCAATTTGTAAAGTGAATATTGCACAATCTCATAATTCTTTACTTATATTCTTATGTGGTCTTATTTTTCCTTCCTAAGTAAAGTTCTTATTTAGCCACTCTTTCTTTTGCGACAAAATCGCATGACGTTTTTGCATTTTCATGGAAAACCCCATTGATCTTGCCTTATCTTTTTGTATTCTTTTGCTGCGACAATATGATAGGCCTAAATTTTCTTGCGAAAATAAAGCCCCATGACATTTTCGTCTTGCGATGAAATCGCAGGACGTCTTTACATTTTCATGCAATGACCCATTGATCTCATCTTATCTTTTCTCTTGGCTTTTTGCCTCTTTTGATATTTGTTGCACAAATACGACAAGCCTAAATTTTCTTGCGAAAATAAAGCCTCGTGATATTTGCATCTTAAGACACTTATCATCTCCCTAATGGAGGGTGCCACCCCTATCTTCCCCCTGGTTTCACCTTCAAGAAGGCGTACATCGGCCATACAAGACTAGCTCCTCCCATCCGGATTTACCAACAACCAGTTGTTTTTCACAGCCTCTTATCCTTTTTGTAGGGACAGAATATCGCAAGATATTGGGTTACGAACATAGTAACAAATACAAGATAAAAGTGTCGCAAGATAATGCGATAATAGAAGAAACACGGGAAAAGTATGAAAAGATTACGAATATAGAATAAACTTACGAATAGAAGTCGCGATACTTCTCAAGCTATATACAGTTGTACAGATTTCACTATAAATAGTAGTTCAAATGTTAAATTGAGAAGGTTCTTTAAGTGAGTGTTAGAAAAAGTCTTAGGAGAGAGAACAGAGAAAGTTGTAACTGTTCTAATTTCCATTAACATATTTATTTGTAATCAGTTGAGAATATTAATCAAAATTGTCATTTTTCATCAAGAACTTCTTAAAGTTTTACAAATTCTACTGAGGGTGTAGTTGTAGGATTTCCTGCAACTACATAATTGGCGCTAGAAACAGGGACTTGAAGATTGTTATAGCAGAAATTTGAAGGATTTTTGGAAATTTGAAGATAAAATGGAGTCAGTAGATGAAGATTGCAAAAGAGAATAATGTAATATGATCACAAATATAATGATTGATGAATTTCATAACAACATGAAGGGAAGGATACACAAACGAGATTATAGAGGAAGAAAGATCATGGAAGTGGAGAAAATAACAATTTTGAAAGAATGGGAAAAGCAGAAAATCACATTTTCAGTAGAAGAAATTCCAAATGAAGACTTGAACCACACTTCACCATTAGTAGTCATAATTCTGATCATGCGAGAGGAAAATAAAACTACAAAATCTATAGAAAAATGGAAATTAAATCGAGTTTTGATTGATACAGGGAGTTCTGTTGATATTATATTCTATCATGCACTTAAGGGGATGAGGATTAAAGATGAAGAGATCACAAATTCAGAATGTCTTATCCATGGATTGGGAAAATCTACAACAAAATCCAAAGGGGAAATAATGTTACGAGTACCGCTGGGAGAAATCGAAACACACATAGTTTTATGTGTGGTAAATATGGAATCTCCATATAATATGCTGATGGGAAGACCATGGATTCATGCGATTAAAGTTGTTGCTTCGACATTACATCAATCAATTAAGTTTCCTACACCAAGCGGAATACAGGAAATAAAAGGGGATCTTGATAGTGCAAAATTTTGTTATCAGATTGAAGTAAAATAGTGTGGAGGGAGAGCAAGAAAGAAACAATTTCGTAGAAAACTTGCGAAAGAAGCGAAAAAGGAAGAGGAGTTCAGAGTGTATACAATAAGAGCAAGAGAGGGAAAAGGAATACCAAGTGAGATCCCAGAAAAAGAAGGAGAACCAATGAAAGTAATCAAAGAACCAACACCTATGGAAGATCAAAGTCCTAGTTACGTTGCAGCAGAACCAACCAAATAAATAAATATTGGAATTGAAGAAGAACCTTTAATCTTGCGAATTGGAACTAAGATGGACGAAGAAGAAGAGAAAAGAATTATTGATCTCTTACGAGAATACAAAGATATATTCGCAGGAAGTGTATATGAAATACCATGAATTGATCCATCAGTGGCGTGTCATAGATTGAACATAGATAAAAGCGTAAGACTATTCAAACAAAGAATAAGAAAGATCTCGCAAAGTTATCATGCACAAATAGAAGAAGAATTACAAAAGATTTTGGATGCAGGAATCATAAGAGAAGCAAAATACCCAGAATGGATTGTGAATATGGTCATTGTTCCAAAGAAGAATAAAGGGATAAGAATTTGTATATATTTCACTGATCTAAACAAAGCTTGTCCCAAAGACAGTTTTCCATTTCCATACATACCACAAATGGTGGAAGCAGCTGCAGGACATGATAGAGTCACTTCACTCGATGGATATAAAGGGTACAATCAAATATCGCTCGTAGAAGAAGACCAAGAACATACTACCGTTTTCGCTCCAAGAGGTTTATATTGTTATGTGAAGATTCCATTTGGTCTGCGAAATGCAGGTGCTACATATCAACGAATGGTCGAAAAGGTGTTCGCAAAGTGGATACATAAAACCTTAGAGGTGTATGTAGATGATATGTTGATAAAAAGTAAAGACGCCAAAGATCATGTACAAGATTTGAAGGAAATATTTGAACAAATGAGAAAATTCAACATCAAATTGAATCCTGAAAAATGTGTAATTGGAGTTGCGTCAGGAAAATTTTTGGGATACATAGTATCAAAGGAGGGAATACAAGTCGACCCAGAAAAAGTACAAGAAATCCGTGACATGCCAACACCTGTAACGGTAAAAGAAGTGTAAAAGCTAAATGGACTCTTGGCTTCACTTGGAAGATTTATTTCGCGAATGTCAGATAAGTGCAAACATTTCTTCAATATACTTAAGAAGGGAGCAAAATTCAAGTGGACTGATGAATGTAAAAAAGATTTTCAAGGAATCAAAGAATATCTCGCGAATACATCCATATTAAAGAAACCAGAGAAAGATGAAGAATTATTGGTATACCTCGCAACAACTAAATATGCTTTAAGTGCAATTCTATTGCGAACATATGCAGGAATAGAAAGGCCCATTTACTATATCAGTAAAACTTTTAACACAGCAGAGAGAAATTATTCTAAAATGGAGAAGTTAATTTTAGCCCTGGTTTATGCATCATTTAAGTTGCGTATATACTTTCAAGCGCATGTGATAAAAGTGGTAACCAAAGTCCCAATTGAGTCAGTCATGAAGAACACAAAAAGATTAGGAAGAATAGAAAGGTGGAATGCACAAATAAACCATTACAAGATAAAGTACGAAGTGTTATCATCGCAGAAGTCACAAGTTGTCGCATATTTTTTGGCAGAATTTCCTTTGGAAGAAGATGAGGCAGTAGAAGAAATGATGGATATTGAAGAAGAATTTGGGAATCCAAAAGACCTATTAACAGAACCAAATAGATGGGAAATCTTAGTAGACGGATCATCCAATAGTGAGGGGAATGGAGTAGGAGTTGTGTTGATTTCACCCGAAGGAGAAAGAATAGCATTCTCATTCGGACTAGAATTTGCATCCACGAACAATGAAACAGAGTACGAAGCTTTAGTGCATGCATTGAAGATCGCAATAGAAAATAAGCTTGAAAATATAAGAATAACAAGTGATTCTCAGCTGGTAATTTGTCAAATTAAAGGGGAATATACCACAAATGAGTCTTCTTTGAAGAAATACAAGAAACTCGTTGATGAATTATCTGCGAAGATACCAAAGTTAAAATGGAGGCATATAATAAGGAAATACAATCGACTCGCAGATGCTTTTGCATTCATTCCAAGTATGATGACAAACCCTAATACAAGAAATATCAAAATCCAGAAAGTTCAACATCCATTAGTGAATAAAGAAGAAGAAATTGAGGAACCAGTTGCGATGGAAGTAGAAAGGGCACTACCATACGACATAGCAGAAGATCTCGCATATTGGAGAAAGGACATTCATGCATATATCGCAAAAGGAGAAATACCCAGGAACAGACTAAAAGCACATAAATTAAAGAGTCGTGCAACAAATTATGAGTTACGAGAAGGAATTTTATACAGAAAATCTTTCAATGGGCCACCTCTCAGATGTTTAACTCGTGAAGAAGGACAAAAAATATTGAAGATGTTACATGGAGGAAAAGCTGGTAATCATAGTGGGGGGATATCTCTAGCTTATAGAGCAAAAATACAAGGATATTACTGGCCTTATATGCACACAGACGCAAAATTATTGGTGAGACGATGCAAAGAATGTCAACGACATGGGAAAAGAATTCATGCACCAGGGGCACCATTAACCTCTTCAACAAGATGTTGGCCTTTCGGGAAATGGGGATTGGACATTGTTGGCCCATTTTCACCTGGATCTGGGCAGAGAAGATACTTAATAGTCGCAACAGATTATTTCATGAAGCTGGCAGAAGTAAAAGCAGTACAACATATTCGCGATAAGGATGTTTTTACATTCATATTTGAGAATATCATTTGTAGGTATGGAGTTCCAGCACAGTTAGTATTTGACAATGGGAAACAATTTGAAGGGCAGAATATAGAGATGTTACTCAGTGCTTTTAGGATAAAATGTGGGAAGTCAACTCCATTATATGCACAAGCTAATGGACAGACAGAGGAAACAAATAAAACAATCTCAGATACAATCAAAAATAAATTAGAAGGACATCTCAGAGTGTGGTGCGAGCAAGTGCCTCGTGCAGTCTGGGCATACAATACAACTAGAAGGGAGGCAACTGGAATGTCTCCTTATTGTTTAACATATGGAGTATAAGCATTATTGCCAACAGAGGTTGTAATTCCGACAACAAAGAAAGAAGCTTGGGAAAGAAATTTAAGTGCAGGGGTGATATTAACTGAACTGGATGATTTGGAAGAAAAAAGGGAAAAGGTGTTGCGACATATGAAAATTTATCATGAAAGATTAGATCGAGAGTATAACAAGAGAGATATTGAACGTGAGTATCAACCAGGTGATTTGGTCATGCGAGAAACACCTCCCTACCAGAAAGAAAATGGAGGAAAACTAGCACCAAAATGGGATGGACCATATGTCATTAAAGAGGTTGTAGGAAGTGGAGATTATCGGCTGATGGATCCAGAAGGGAAAGACATGGGTTTAAGACTTGGTCGACCCTGGAATAGATTGTATCTAAAAAGGTATTATCCATAAAATTCATGATAATTTTGCGAATATCTTTTGCTCGCACAAAAACTACCAAAATTTTAAATTTTAAAATTCTTATTGCGATCAGCTTTCATTAAAGAAAGACGCAAAAATTTATTTGCGATCAGCTTTCATAAAAGAAAGCCGCAAACTGTGATCATCTTTCATAAAAAGAAAGAAATCCGCAGAAATTTTACACAGGCAAACCTTTATGACGTACAACCTAGTTCGCGAAGCAACATTTCGCAAGAGTCAAAGTCCTAAAGTACGTCATTTAAGGGGGTACCTATAAGCATGGCTCAGGGGACACGGAACACTACAAAGGAACCTGAGTACATGGACATTACGGGGTACATAACCCAAAAACGGGGTACCTATCCGGGTAAGACACCTTGGATTCTCAACCTAATCTTGCGATGTAACATGATTTAGGTTGGGCGACTAAGGCATACTGTCTTTCCCAAGAAGTGAAGAAAACGATCAAGGCGCCGAGGTACACGGTTGAGTCAAGAGTGCCGGATGGGTTTGAAGCACATCTGCCATTCTTGACAAGTCTTGGCAAATGATGCACTTGGCCCAAAGATACCCCATAGGGTACAACCTCGTAACTATAAGCCCTATAGGCAAAAAGGATAAGAGGTTGCGAACAAAAGCTGGTTGTTGGCAAAACCGGATAGGAAGAGCTAACCTTGTATGGTCGATGTACGCTTCCTTGAAGGGGAAACCAAGGGGAAGATAAAGGGCAGCACCCTCCATTAGGGAGCTGATACATGCTATAAGACGCAAATGTCACGAGGCTCTTTGTTCGCAAGAACATAAAGGCTTGTCATATTTGTGCAACAATCGTATTTCTGCGATTAAAAAAAAAACATATATATATACTCGCAAAATTAAATACAAAGAAGTTAAGATGAGATCAATGGGTTATTACATGAAAGTGTGATAACGTCCTACGATTTCATCGCAAGACAATAATGTCATAAGGCTATATATTCACAAGTATATTCAGACTTGTCATATTATCACAAACACAAAAATATTGTTAAGATAAAGTCAAGGGGTTGAGGCATGCGAGTGCACCAAAGTCCTGCGAATTTATCGCAAAAGAGGTGGCAAAGTAAGACCTTTACTTAACAAGGCATGATAAGACCACATAAACTAATGAAGTCAATTCCGTCAATGTCATTGGAGATTGTTTATATTCTCTACAAGAATATGTATCAAGAATTCCTACCAAAAGAGGCAATTTTATTCGCAATCAAGGACGGATATTTCATACTCATTAAATTCTTCAAGGATTGAATACTTCTTATACTTATTCAAGGATGTTTCATAATTCTTATACTTCTTAAAGGATGTTTCATAATTATTATACTTCTTCAAGGATGTTTCATAATTCTTATACTTCTTCAAGGATGTTTCATAATTTTTTAAGGAGGTTTCATACTTTTTATACTTCAAGGGGGAGATTTCTTATTTACTTCGCAACAACCTGAAACTTCACAACTTAAACGGAGGCAGATATTCTAATACTTACAACAACAATTGATCACCTGAAGAGCAATAATAAGGGGAAAGGGAATACTAAGCTAAGTCTTCAAGATATGTTATTTCTCTTCATATGATCAATTTATTCAATTTATGCAAATCAAGAAAGTATTCAATTAGAGAAAGGTCAAATCATTATCGCAAAATATAAAATATACTTCTTAAGGAACATAAATAATAAGAAGAATTGTTTGTAGAAAGAGGACCAACAGTAACCAGAAGAAAGAGTTCAAAAGAAAGAAAAACAAGAGGATTAACGATAATTTGGGAAAAAGGTTTGTCATGCTTAATGTTCTTCATCAACACTTTGTGTTGGATCTTTAAGATGAGTAGGATCATCAGCAGTGTTCAATTCTTGCGAAACATTACCCTCTGTAGAGTCTTCAACGGGAACTTCTCCTTGAGGGATAGATTCTTTTTCACCATAAAGTCTTTCATCATCACTCTCGTAATCAAAGTCACTATCAGGATCACGAGCAACTTCATCATCAGATATTTCCAGAGGTTCAACTTTCACTGGAAGAAAGGATTTTGATAAGAGAATGTTGTTTACGAAGACTTGAGCTTTCAAATGACTTTCACGAAGTAGAGACTTTTGGTGGTTAGTATCTTCAATATCTTTGGCATAAGCAAGATAGTTGAATCTCCGATTGGCACGATCACGAGAATTGATCAAACGAGTAGAAAGCAAAGCGTTCTTCTTGCGAAGCTCAGAACAGGTGGTCTCCAATCCAGCTTTAGCATTGCGAAGATTGTTCTCAGATTCTGCGAGTGAAACAAAATTCAAAGAATCAATTTTGCGAATATAACAAAGCTTAAAGGTATATCAAAGGCAGTCAAATTTTAATGACTACCTTCTCTTTGTGAGGAAAGAAAATGAGCTAAAGATAGACAACAATTATTCATCTGATCCATAGCTTTATCAAAACCATCACCAACTAATCCTTCAATTATGGATTGAAGCTTTTGATCTTTGGAAAGAAGAAATTTATTACCCTTCGCAAGTTTTGTATTAAGGTTTTCTAGTTGGGAATAATCTTCTTTAAGTTTATTCCTCTTAGTGTTCAAGATTATATTCTTATTAAGAAGGGATTCTTCTCGGCAGCAAAAGAACTTCTCTCTGCATCTGAAGACTTCCTTAATTCCTCAAGTTTACCTTTTAACAAATAAAGGAGATTTTCTTGATCGCAACATTTACTCTGAAGAATATTCAATTGGTGCGAAGAAACGGACATTGTATTCAAATACGAACATCTTTCTTCTGATAAGGTTTCATTTTCTTCTAATAGGGTTTCTATTCTTAAATCGGCTTTAGTTAAAGAAGAAGTAAGCTGAGATATTTCATCGTTCAAAAATTTTTGATCGTAAATTAGTTGGGTATTCTCTTGGAAAAGGGCATCTAAATTATCAAGAACACATGAATGAATACTAGATAAATGGGAAAATTGGTTCAAAAGAATTTCATGCTTGGCTCGAGATTCTTCTGCGACTGATTCATGATGAAGTACCAACATTCTACATTTCTGGATTGATTCTATAAAGGGGAATGGGCTTTAATGGGTGTTTCAAACATACGAGAAATGGAAACAAACAAAAGGAGAAAATATAAAGATAATAGCAATACCTTTTTAATGCATCATTCCTCTTACGAAGGATTGCACAATCTAGAGAATCATTTTGAAGCTGATGATTCTCCTTACGAAGATTCTCACACTCCGCTTTCAAAGACTCCTGAGTTTGGAAAAGCAATTCAACTTCTTTTTCCAAGGCTTGACGTGAAATAGAAACATCAGGATTGATGAAGTTGTTGAGCATTTCGCAAAATTCAGACTGCGAGCGAAAATTTGAAGACTTTGCAGTATTACTCAAAACATCAGATAACATCTGGAAAGCTGAATAAATTCCATCTCGAACTTCTTGAGGAAGGGGAGAAGAATTCTAAGGAATCAAAGAAAGTTGTAAATTGCTTGGAGCAACAACACTCAAAGGATTAGGAGCTAAAATGGGTTTTTCAAGAGAAGGGTTTGAGAAGGTAGCTTGCGAAGGTTTATCTTGAAGAAGTGTTGATAAATTGACAGGGGTGGGAGACTAAAAACTGGGTAATGGAGTAGAGGCATGAGTTTGCGAAGAAGTTCTTTCACGAGGAGGATAGGAAAATTCTTTATCAATCACAGGAAGTAACTCACTGATTGAAATTGATGGCTTGGATTTGATATACGAGATCTCTTGGTAAGGTTGGATTTTTCACCGACCTACGAATCAAAATGTAGATTAAAAACTGAGGAAACAATATATTGTTTCAAAAGGAAGACAGAGTATTTTAACTACCTCTTGATTCTCGGATTTTCTTCTTCGAGAGCTATGGCTTGAGCTTTTAGTTGAAGGTTTCATCAGAGAAATAGTTTTGCTGAAATAAATCAAAATCAAACAATGAATTAAACAGAAATAAAAGAGATAAACAAGTGAAAGATGCGAGAGATAAAAGAAAATTACCTTGGATAACTCATGATGGTATTAAGAGGAAGAGAAGGCGATAACCGAAGATGTGATGTGAGAAGAAGATGAAGTTGCAGAAGTAAAAAGAGAAGGTAAAAAAGATAAGGAAGGGAATAAAAGGGGTATTTATAAGGAAATAGTTAGGAAAAGACAGTTATAAAAGACGTGTTCGAATTCCGAAAAAAAAAAAAAGTAACGGTTATATTCTCACGATCATTACTTCTTCGCAGAAATGACATGAGAAGAGGCAAGATGTAGGGATAGAATATCGCAAGATATTGGGTTACGAATATAGTAACAAATACAAGAGAAAAGTGTCGCAAGATAATGCGATAATAGAAGAAACACGGGAAAAGTATGAAAATATTACGAATATAGAATAAACTTACAAATAGAAGTCGCGATACTTCGCAAGCTATATACAGTTGTACAGATTTCACTATAAATAGTAGTTCAAATGTTAAATTGAGAAGGTTCTTTAAGTGAGTGTTAGAAAAAGTCTTAGGAGAGAGAACAGAGAAAGTTGTAACTGTTCTAATTTCCATTAACATATTTCTTTGTAATCAGTTGAGAATATTAATCAAAATTGTCATTTTTCATCAAGAACTTCTTAAAGTTTTACAAATTCTACTGAGGGTGTAGTTGTAGGATTTCCTGCAACTATAATTTTTGCCTATATGGCTTATAGTTACGAGACTGCACCCTAAATGGGGTTTTCTTCAGGCTGAGTGCATCATAGTCAAGACTTTCCAAGAATGGACATGGTAGGTTCATCCCCCAGGCACTCTTGGTTCAACCGTGTACCGCGGCGCCTTGATCATATTTTGCACTCCTTAGAAGAGATCCTTGGTCGTCCAACCAGGGTATAACCTTATATCCATGATAGGATTTCTTGAGCCCCACATCTCCATGACTCAAGTTCCAGTAGCGGTATAACCTTATCTTTGAGCCATGAAATCAGATACCCCCCTTAAATGACGTACTTTAGGTCTTACATTTGCCTCTTGCGAAATTTTATTCGCGAACTAGGGTGTATGCCATAAAGGTTGATCCCATTCTGCGAATTTCTCTTCGCGTTTCTTGCGATATTTTCACATATTCTTGCTTGAATGCTGGTGTAATTTCACAATCTCATATTTTTTATTAAGCAACAATCTGTAAATCACATTGTTCATACATATCTTTCAATATTATTTCAGTATCATAATTTGAAATCTTTTACCTTTACTTTATTCTGCCCTTGGGATTTTGTTGCGCTTTTCTATGTTGCCTTTGCGAGTCATTCACTAGATATTGTGTTCATTCTTTCTTAGATTTTCTTCTTCTCGCAGCTCTATGGAATCCACCATTAATCTGTCACCTCTTTGTTTTTACTTGATGTTGTGCTTCCAATTGCTATGCTTCGCAGCTCTCTTTTCGCAAGATTTTATATCAATCTCATAACACTTTCTGCTTTCACTCCAATCTCCTTTTATGACTCCAATACCATTTGGATGTGGAAACTTAATGTGGATGCCACACCTAGGATCCCATGCAACCAAGGTCTGCCAATTAAGGCGTTGTAGGGTGACTCCACATCCACTACACAAAATAAGACTTTAGATGTTATTCCTTTTAATGGGATTCTCATTGTGATCTCTCCCTTTGGTTTATTGGCGGTACCATTGAAACCATATATCTTGTACGTTGAGGGTATTAAATCCTAGTCTCTCCCTCCCATGGTCTTATAGGTGTGATAAAATAAAATATCCACAGAACTACCTGTATCAATCAATACTCTATTAATTGCCCATGAATCTTCATTTTCATCATCTTCAACTTTATCTTCATCTTCCTCTTCTTTTTGTTTTGGATTTATCTCTAATATCACAACCAATGGTTGATCATGCATTTCTCCAGGATCAGATACTTCTTGTGCGGTGAAAGAAATAATCTGTTTTTGCCACTCTTTAAGCGGCGAGGCTTTCGCCATGTTCATGATTTCTTTCCCATCAGCATCTCTCGCAAACACTCGGCTTAAAACATTATCGTGGAAGTCTTCGATAGTCTTGAATGAATGTATAATGGAGTTACAGAACAAATTTTTTGCATTTGCTCCAACTTCTATCACAAATGTTTCTCCTTTTTTTGTTTTATTTACTCTGCGAATTTCTGGTGGAGGTGGTAATCGCTGAGATTGCGGGTGCCCTATTAGGAAATGGTTTATTTTTCCCTGATCTATCATCCTTAAAATGATCTTCTTTATATTCCTGCATTCATTTGTTGAGTGACCATGAAAATGATGATAAGAGCAAAATTCTTGGATTTGGTTATTTGGGTGTGGTTATTTTCCCATTTTCCAGGGTGCTTGTATGTTTTCCATTAAGATTATGGCTTCCCAAGTTTTTCCTACACTTGCATTCAAAGGTGGCATTTTGATTTCTTCCCATATCATCTTCTGATTTCCCTGCCCTCTTTGATAACTTTGTCTCTGTCCACCATAAGTCTCTTGTGGTTGATCAAGTCTCTGAATCTTATTATTTCCACCTCAATTGAAATTTTTTCTCTTTGTTTCGAACTCTACTTGATCTCTGCTTCCCATAGCTACTAAATTCTGTTGACCATCATCCATACTCTTTTCTTGTTTCACCTGCGAGGTGTTCGCTACTGTATTTATCATCTTGGGGAGCAAGCTTGCACTCGCTGCAACTGAACTAGTGTTCGCAATAGGATACGACTCCATCTCATTTTGTTTTTCCTCCAACGCAATATATTCTTCCTGCAATTCTCGCAGCTCTGTCATAGTGATCGTATTTTTGATTCTAAAAATTTGTATATATAACAGGTTGGTTGTGAACATAGCATTAATGAAGGACAAAATGAGGTATCTCTCATCTACTCTTCCAGCCATCTCACTGCACATTGTCTTCCATCTTATGGTTAGGTGTTTCAAACTTTCGCCAATCCTATGTTTTAACCCAAATGCATCTTCAATACCGGGCCACGAAGAATTGTTAATTATGTATGCTCCCAAAAATGTAGCCTATAAATGGTCGAAAGAAGTTATAGTATTTTTAGGTAAACCTTCGAACCATTTTAGTGCCTCTCCAGTTAAACTGGATGCAAAATATTTGCACAATACAATATCATGATTTTCCCATTGTAGCATACACCTGACATAAGCATTGACATGCTGAATCAGCACAAGTGGTCCCATCAAATATACTGGTTAACGTTGGTAAATTTCATTTTTGGGGTATTCCTCCTAATTGTACTTCTTGAGTGAATGGAGTTCTCGCAGCTTCTTCAATGGCTTCATCAAGTTGCCTTCTGCCTCATTATCTTCTGTTATTCAACATTCCCCTCATTTCTGCTAGCTCTCTTAAGATTTGTTCATTCCCAGATGAGCTTTGCTCCATTGGTCTTTTCAGCGCATCTTCTCTTCTCTTGCGTTCTTGCCTATCTTGTGTTGCGAGATTTTGATTTCCGTCTCCATTATTTTCTTCTTGTATTTTTCCGCTATCTTCTCTTACATTTATTTCACGAATGTGCACACCATTATATCTCTCATTTTCTATTATGCAATTTTCTTCTGCTCTTCTTTGCACCCTATCATATTCTTCGTTAATATTACCATTATTGCGGTTTTGTTCGCGTCTTCTTTCTCGATTGTCATGATTATTCTGGAGAATTGCCTCTTGGAATTCTTGCTCCTCCACTTCTTCTCTAAATCTTTCCCTTTCGCAAGCTAAGCGTGATTGTTCAGCATAATGTCTCTCGATTTCTCTTTCAATTATTTGTTGATTTCTTAGAGTTTCTCTTCCATGCAATATCCTCCTCCCTTCCTCTTGATTTTCTTTGCCATCTTGGTTATTTCGTGCCTGACGCTGTTCATTCTCCTGCCTTCTATTGTTTTGTTCGTTTTGTTGAATTTCACCTTGTGGTATATAACGATTTTCCCTTATTTCTCTCCTTTCGCGAAGTTCCCCATTTGGATCATGATTTTATTATTCAATATTTGCTAAAGGTGATCTTCTTATTATCTCACTTCTG
Organism: Papaver bracteatum; assembly: GCA_023529315.1. Lineage (NCBI taxonomy): Eukaryota > Viridiplantae > Streptophyta > Magnoliopsida > Ranunculales > Papaveraceae > Papaver > Papaver bracteatum. The sequence goes on along the minus strand of JAJJWX010004691.1, from coordinate 1,518,111 downwards.
ATTGTTCTCGAACTTGATCTCATTGTACTTCTTGAACTTCTATTTTGTAACCTCATGTTTTCCATTCTCAATTCATTGGTTTTGTCTTGCCAAATTTGCCCGTTATTCCGCCTCTAATCTTCTTTCTTCTTGTATCCTTTGTCTTAAAACCTCTACTGTTTCATTTTCGTTATCACCATGTATTAATCCTCCATTTATCTCTAGTGGGGGCATCTCGCTTACTGATTTTAGATATTCATCTCAATCCCTCGGTTACCCGACAGGAAATTGGTCGTGCATTCCGACCTGGTCAAACAAAAAAAGTATATGCTAATAGGTTGGTGGCAGCAGACTCTCCCGAGGAGGAAGACCACCATACATGCTTTCGGAAGGAGTTAATTTCGAAGATGTGGTTTGAGTGGAATGAGATTTGTGGTCACCATGACTTCGCGATGGAGGAAGTCAATACAAAGGACTTGGATGATTCGTTCTGGGATAGCCCTTCCTTAGGTGAAGATGTGAAAGCATTGTACAAAAGGTCGGTGGATCTCTATGTTTACCCATGTCTCTTGACTTTTTTTTTTTTTTTTTTTTTAACGAATAGGGAATGGCATTAAAAACCCAATAAGTAGCTATGTAGATTGTATCTTCAGTTCCCATTACCATTCTCTGGAAACAGTGAATTACCCAACAAACTTGGATCTTTCTTACTTGACCTATTCACAATCACAGCATTTTCAACTTACAAAAGATTTAGCAGCCACATTATAAGTTTGGACATAAAAAAAAATCTGGTTCTGCTGAATTTTCAGGTGAAGCTGCTTCGATCAATGACAATTCTATGTTTTCTTACTGTTGTGGTTGAAATAATAACTTCGGTAAGAAATTTAATCTCTTTGGTAACTAAACTGTATGTTTCTTCTGTATATTTTTTTTCTATGTGACATTATATACTGTTGATCGGATGAAATCTAATTCAAAGCTTCTGTAGGTTATTTTTCTATGTGAAATAATAAGCTGGAGATCTAAATAGTCATCGGACTTTATGTCCTTACAAGTTACTTTTTCAAAAGAGTTTAAGGAGAAAATAATTTGATCAACTGGTTCTTCTAGCACCACCTTGTATTGTTTTGTTTAGAAATTTGTTTGTTCCTATTAAGTCAAGACCCCTGCAATGAGGTGAGAAGCCCACTCTAAAGCATCTTGAGCAGCTATGCAATCTTCTTCTTCTTTGATATGGGATCTGACTCCCCTAGTTCTTCTTCCAATTGTTTCTCCTGTGGTACCTGTTATAGAAACACCCACCCTAGTTAATCATGTGCAGTTATCAAACTAGGACATGTAAGCAAAGGTCGCATTCAAACCAGAGTTCTGTTCATTCTCAATCACACTGTTTATAACCGGTATGTCCGTCCTTGTGGAAGTCAGCTTTCTGGTAGTACTGATGTGAATTAAAACTTGATTTACATTATATCTAGGGAAAGGTTTGTTGTTTTGGAAAACAACATCACATCTGGCCATCCATATGAACCAGCATATGGTGGCACACAAGATTTCCCAAGGACCAAAAGGGGTTATTGGGTTTTTGTTACTGAACAAGATAGAACACCATGTTTCTAAAGAGTAAATCCAGAAGTAATATTCTCCAGATTTAGGGATATATGAGCCCATACTGCTCTAGAAAATGTGCAGTGCATGAGAGCATGTTCGCCAGTTTCTATGTGGCTCTTGCACATTACACAAATATGATCAATATGGTTTGTGTACCTACAAATGACACCACTATATGGTAGAATTTTATTTTTCATTTTCCATGTGAAATATTGGATTCTAAGTATCACATCTACACACCAAATCTTCACAGTCAGGGTATCTGTTTCTTGATCTTTCTTCTTATCTAGTAAATCATAGACAGATTTATTAGAGAAGATACCTTAGTTATTATGAATCCTTAGCCAGTACTCCTTAGATCTATCCGGAGTAATGGTTAGAATATGTTCAATGTGCTCCAATCAAACAACATCTGAAGTATGTTCAGATTCCAACCATTTCACTTATTAATTCCTCAACCAGTTGGTAATTGTTCAGTTGGTAAGTATCTAACTTCGAACCCCTCATGAATTGGGATCCAATTATCTTTCAAAATATGAACTCTTTTTCCATTTCCTATCTCCTATATATTGTGTTCTTTTATGATCATAATTCCTTTGTAAATACCTTTTCAAGCCCACTAAGCATTCTCATTGCAGGTGGAATCAAAAGGATTTGTTCTTGGAGAATACTTTTCTATCATGGTTTTTGCAAAGATGTAGTCTGGTTGGTGATCGATGTCGTAGGCGTCAAAAATAATTACACTTTCTTACTATTCAAAATATATAATGAAGCAAGGGCAAGAAAGGATTATTCCCACAGAGAGGACTAAGGTTTCAAGTTGTTTCGGTTTCCTATATCAACAATTGGGGGGGTGGGGGGGTTTCTGATTTTTATAAAAATAAACTAAAATAAAAGAAAATAAAGAAATAAAGCACACAAATCAAGATGTGAAGGTATTGGTTAAGGATATCATTTTCATTCACTAACATGCTCTTGTCATAATAACTAGAATTGATATTTAATCTCTATTTTATCAATGGCCCTAGAATACCTTGATCGCAAGAATATCCCGCTAATTTTCTCTTGTCATCAATAAACACATTAAAAGATGCGAGTATGAGTTCTATCTAAGAGAACAACCTAACGTGTAAAAGCACTAATCAAGTTTAATTCCCAAGATGCATTAAGTTCTATGAAATCAGGCCAATCAAAGCAATCGAACGTGTAAAAGCACTAATCCGATTTAACAAAGGTTAAGTTTCACATATGATCATAAGAATATATCACTACAAACTATAATCATATCTATGCTACTTGCAATCAGAAATTATCACTTTTGCGTATAACAAATCCTATTCTAGCAATAGAGATGAAAACAAACTCAACCGATTCGCGACTCGATCAAACAAGCATTCAAATCATGTAACAATATAAATAGTGAATCATAATCGATAATTGTGAGACAAAACTAATTCATTGACCAAGAAACATGCATTGTAAAATCCAACTAATCCATAACCAATAATAAAACTAAGTACTCATGGCATATGAGTTCATAACAAGGAGAAAAAGAAGTTCTATCATGTTGTAAACCCTAGAAAAAAAAGTAGAAGATAAAAGTCTTCTCTTTTATACGTTTCTCAATTTCCATAAAGGATACTCTTTCTCAACTAGATCATGCCTCATTCTTCTCAAAATTCCATCTCCAAGCGATCTACCAAGCCCATGTGTGAAAACTCTCTTTTGGAAATTCTGGGTCCAAAACTTGGTCGCCGGATTGCTGACGTCATCACCGGAATCCGGTCACTGTTGCCGGAATCCGGTCGCGAATAACTATCTCTGGTTGTTGAAACTGTTACAAGGGAATCCTATACTTCCAGCAACTCAACTCCCCTTCTCTGCAGTCCATATATTCACATAAATCATCTAAGCCAATTCCTTGTTCTTGCGGAAACGTGCTTCAAAGCGCGACTCGTATCTCATATATTCCACGGCCGAATCATGCATCCAACACATACCCCCTTCATGATTCGGTGAAACTTTATGATTCCCACTTTCTGTTCCAAAATCAGGCAACTGGAACTAGTGCCACCGGCTCGCCATTTTCACTCACTTTTCGCATTGTGGCTGCAGTCTTGTTCAGGCACAGTCACTTCAATTCCTGCACCTCTTGGCAACAATCATTACCACCAGTACCTGCTTGACTCTCAGCAATCATCAAACCCATGACCTCCAATTCCTTCCTATTGAGTACTTACCTACAATTACTCATCAATTCTTTCTCCATCCACTGTCTCAGTCATACCACTTCCGCCTTCCTTCTCTGTAAAGCTTCATCTCATTACTGCCAAGCTCCAACTTCACACATCAGCAAAACTACAACACTTTCTAGCACCAGTACTTGTATCATCATGCCTTACACCACCAAATTGTCGCGTCATTTATCCACCAGTTGCAACTTCAATATCAGCTGCATCCACTTCCTGCAACAACTTCAAGTTCCTGTAGCTTCACATATAACACCAACCACCGACCATTAACAAATCCATCTCGGTAATAACAGGTTTTAGTTCAAGTCATTTTCATCTGTTACACAGCCAATATAATCACCAGCTGCACTAACGTCGAGTACCATCTTGTCTTGATTCCAAAACCTAACGGACCCAATTCCATTACAACTCGAATCCTAACTTCAATCAGTATCTGCTCAAGTGCAACATTTCTTCCCTGCAACTACTCTCCCATATGCACCAGAGTACATCCAACCTCCACTCAAGTCACCGCAATCCACCATTTCAAGCATAATTCAAACCAACGGCAGCTGGTCTTCACCAACTCTTCAATTCCATGTATGAATCCACTATCATTCTTCTTTACAATTTTTGAGAATCCCCAAATCCATATTCTAACCTTTAACCATACCAGCTTTAACTCAGTTCAAGGAACTAGTCTTTAGTGTTGTTCTTGGCTCCAACATTCCACCAGACAAGCACCACAGCTTCCATAACATATTGTCTCTCTACAACAACCTCTTTTCCATCTCAGGCACTCAACTGCAGCTCTATTGCACACTACGGTTCAGCTCGCCACCACTTCCTAGCCATTGCACACTTAGCTTCTGATTCTTCTACAGCAGCACTGTGTCTTCCAAAACCAATGCTTCTTGGTTCACCACCAGTACTTTCTCCTCCTTGAACTGCAACATCAGCTATAATATCTACAAGACCACCACAGCTTCCAGAACCCATTTCCTACAGCATCCTGCAACTTCTAATCTCCATAAACCCATAATCCCCAACAATTTCAGTAATATCTTCTCATTGCTTCACCTGCACCCGAGTCTCCTCTGTTGTTTCAATATCAGCTATATCGACCAACAACATCATATTCTCAACACCAATTCAGACCCATTAGCTCAATCAAAAGCATCCATTCAACCACCTGAGCCACCATGAGCTCAAACTCATTCACCAGATGTGAATACCAGTTATACCCATCTCTGCAATCTAGACATACAAACAAAAATAACTAATTTCTCATCCTTGTTCATCACTGATGTTTCAGTAGCATCTCCATCATCAATTACACAACAAGAACAACCATTTCCTCAATTTCTTCCTCAGACTCAAACCCATCGCTTAATTTCTCAAACCAAACTCATATTCAATTCAATCAACCTCAGGAAAACCCTAAGTTTCTTAATCTCAATCTAATTAGTAACATCAGCTCCTCCTCCTTCGTATGTTCTGAATTTCTCTGTTAACAGCAAATCATTCTCCTCCTTCATCTCGATCTGAAACAGCAGCAGCCTGTCTGTTGAATCCCATTTCTCCCTTGTCTTGAAACACAACTCCTCTTCTTTCTCACCTCTCTCAATTTCAGATGCAAATGATTGAGATAGACCAATCTAGATTTTAGGGCTAGGTAATGATAGAAAAAGCTATAGGCACCCAGCAAATTGATGCAGACAGTCACATTAGCAAACTAGCTTATCTAGCTACCCCTTCTCCAAATTTAGACTCTGCATAACATCTCCTGTGAAATGACCTTTTTGCCCCTTTTGCTCCAAATGAATAATTTCTTCTCCTTTCGCTCCAAACGACTCCAAAGTACCTAAATACTCAAAAACAAACGTAAGATACATAATTTACAAGAAAAATAGCAAGGAAAGCATAAACAATAAATAAATATCAAGGTGTTTACAACACCTATCAGTTGGTTTTAAATCCGCCAACCATTTTTGGAAATAAGAGACAAATTCATTGTATCCAGGTCCTTCAGACCATTGTCACATTTTTTTTACTTTTATGCATTTTATTTCATCCTTTTATATAGACCCCTTTATTATTTACCGTTTTTCCCCACCAAAAATCTCTTATTAGACCATATGACCTTTTGGTGATCTCTTTCGGGAGAATATACATAGTTATACTATTGACTGGAAGAGTTTCTAGTACTTCCTTAGACATGATACCCCTTCCAAGGGAAGAAAGAGATTTACCACTCCAACCTTTCAATCTCCCACCCATTAAGTAAGTTATCAAAGCAAGAGATTTTAGATTTATTAGTAAACAAAGGACCACCTAGATACTTGTCATCTAGTCTGATCTTTTTTACTTTCAGAATGTTTATTATATCTCTCCCCAAGTTATTCAGGATATGAAGAGTAAAAAAGATATCAAATTTGATTTTTATTATCATTTGGCTATAAGTTTTGCCGTAATCTTCCAGAACTTTCATAAGATTAGTGTTTTGTTGGAAAATTTCCTTGGTAAATACCATGCAGTCATCCGCAAAAAGCAGATGACTGATAGGAGGGTAGTTCTTGTTTATCTTGAATCTAGAAATTACACCCTTACTTTCCGCATTAGATAAGGTTCTAGAGAATGATTCCATACAAATAATAAAGAGGTAAGGGGACAAAGGATCCCCCTGCCTCAGACCTCTAGTAGGCTTGAAAGGTTTGCTAAGAACCCCATTAATAAGGATAATAGGTCTTGAAGTTGCGTCGGAGTAAGGTTTTTGTTCATTGTTAACTGATTGGTTGAGGGTTTTATGCTTTTTATATGGTTATGGATAAGTGTGATAGATCCAGCTGGTGATGCAGTTTCATTCTGAAATTTTTTAAGGCACTGAGCGTTCCAAATAAACCAACACACAATTGTGCTTAACTCTTTCCATTCAACATTTTCTACTGGAATCTACTGGTTTCTAGCAAACCACGATTATATCCACTGCTTAGTATTCATTCCCAAATAACCACTCATATTACATCTCAAACCAAACCAAAAAGTCTTATTGAAAGGACAATGAAGAAGGATGTGTATTTGTATTTCATCAATATTATTGCATAAAGGACACCTTGCGGAGATAGAATGTAAGCACTAAAAGTATCATTGACTGTCAATATCTCACTATAACTAGGGCTGCACATGGTTCGGTTTTTATCGGTTTTTGGCAAAACCTAAACTGAAACCAAAGTACTTGGTTTTCCAATAATAAAAACCAATGAAACCATATAGCCTATTCGGTTTTATTGGTTTCGGTTTCTACTCGGTTTTTGGTTAACCGAATGATTTATAAACAAACTTCTACTCAATATCTTCTACTCCAGCTTCAATTTGATGCTAAGGTTTGTTACAATCCTATGTAAAACAAAGTAGAATAAGAAGTAAAACAAAGAGAATAAGAAGGTGATGGTGATCCTGGTGGTGGACTGGTGGTGGTAGTTCTTTCACTTCAGGGAAGAACGGAACAAGAGAGATGGAGTTTTGAGAAACATAGGGAAGAGAAGACTCGAGTGATGTATTACAGTATTAGGGTAAAATATCTAACATCCTATGGCTAATATCATTTCGATCCTATGGCTAGGAACAGTCGGTTAACCATATGGTTTTCGGTTTAGTTTTTCTAGGAAACCTAAACCAAAACCGATAGTGTCAATTTTCTAGGACTGACAACCATAAATAAACCATTAGAGTATGGTTTTTGTTCGGTTTTGTGCATCCCTAACTATAACATTTCCATATAAAAACCCGCACTTTTGGTAACACACTTAAACCCCATATTTTTTTCCAGATCCCATTATCACTCCTATGATGTGTGTTGTTATTATTTTCCGTAATTAAGTGGGAGTATACAGATTTTACCGTGAGGTTTCCAGAGTTCGACAAATGACAGACAAATTTACCAGATTGATTGATATTATCAGAATAGTTTATGCTTAGAATGTTTTCACCAACTTTAGAAGGCAATACCCAGTTTATGAAACTGATGATCCATTCCTTAGAATCATTCTGGATGATGTCACTCACCTTGCGGAGAGTTTACCAATGGTGGGGACAATGTCAATTCTACTAAAGTTGTTTGGGGTGTATCTATTTTCCATTCCCTACCTCCCAGACTCTTATTTGTTGAACCACTTTGAGGCCAAGAAACAGAATTTTCCATAACCAATAGCAGATTAGCTTTAAGGATATCCAGTGGAGAAACACTTTTGAAGTATTTATTTTTAATAATTTTAGTCCAAGGTTGGTTTGGGTTCTTAATCATTCTCCAAGACAGACGAGTTGACATAACACTATTAAATTTTAGAAATTATTTAAAACCTAGCCCCCCTGTAGTGAACTTCACTACAATTAGATATACATATACAGATCGGATGGATAGGGTTAGAAATTATTGAAGAAAGATAGAAAGAATTAGAGGGTTAGAATGAGAAACAGAGAGGAGTAAGAAGCCATGGACAGAGAAATATTAGATTAGTTCATTCATTATTCGATAATCTTCCAATACATACTCACGAAAATATAAGGGCTGGACTTACTTGCATCATGTACGAATCACACAAATGCCTAGCTATAATTAGACTAATACAAGATAACTAACAGCTAAGACAAGGGCCGACTAGCGGACACCCCATACGAATGGGTTAGACATTAATAAATGGACTTTCAATAACCGGGACATGAAAAATTCCCACCCCTTCAAATCATCCTTGTCCTCAAGAATATAAAATGAGCCTGACCAGTGGATCCATAACATACTAGCGGCTGCATCTCGAATTCGGCAGAAGATGTGAATGTAATAAACTTTATACCACGACTCTTGAGAAACTGTAAGACTTCAACTGAATTGTAGGCATGCAACTTGAGTATTTTGCGCCTGTTTCTTTAAAGAAAACAGACCTAGTAACTTCATAACCCACCATTTTGTGAACACCTCCAGCATCCCTGAGTATCAACTTTAAAATAACACTGTAATTGACTGTATGAGTACCTTTCAATATAAGAGATCTTTCCCCATAAATAGTTGAGGCATGAATGACCGATATCGTATGCGTCAAAAATAATTTCACTTTCTTACTCTACTAAATTTAAATGAAGTATGTGGTAAGAAGGAGTTCGTTCCCACAGAGAGGCTTTTGTTGTTATACAAATTTCAGATCTTAGTAACCAAAGGGGGGTTTTTTGTTTTAGCAAAGCAATAAAATATGAAAGTAATCAATAAGAAGAAGATATTGGTCACGGGATAGTATTTTCATCAATGATTAGAAATGGTATTTTAATCTCTCATTTACTAAAAGTCCTAGGATAACTTGAGCGCAAGTATATCCCGCTAATTCCCTAATTTCATCACAAACACATTAAAAGATGCATAAATGAATTCTACTTAGAAAGCAACCTAAAGTGTAAAAGCACAATTAGATTTAACTACCCAAGAGCATTAAGTTTTATGGAATAGACTAATCAATGCAAACGAACGTGTAAAAGCACTAATCTGTTTTAACAAAAGTTATGATTCACTTGTGACTAGTAGGATATATCACTACAAGAACTACCCACAATTATGCTACTTAGAATCAAGGATAAACAACTTTTTCGTATTTAAAACCCTAATATAGCTTTAGAAATGAATGCAAATCGGATTGATTTCGGACTCAACCAAACAAATAATCAAATCATATGACAATATAAACCATGAATCATAAACAATAAAGTTGAGACAAAACTAAATCATTGAATCAAATATCATTTGTGAAATCCACTTAATCCCATACCCAATAATATATGTTTAGCTTGTAGGATCTGAATATCGCAAGAAGGACACATTTGCGAAGTTTGATCAACAACACATTGCGAGCGTCGCAGGATGATTTGAAGAGTGACGTAACAAATGACGATAACAGAAACATGAAGTGTGATGATTCTGTGATATTTAGAGTGTTTGCAAAGATTAACAATATAACTCTTGCGAGAATATCCAAGTCAGATCCAAAATTAAAGGACAGATTAGTTGTCATCCACTATGTAAATCCCTATATAAAGAGTTGAACATGCGTAAAGAGAGGGAGATTTTTTTCGAGTGTTGAGCAAGTCATTAGGAGAGAGAAATTTTAGAGCGGTTGTTAATTCCTTAGCTTTATTTTCTTTCTATCTTGTAAAAATTGTGAGGTAAATCAATAAAATTTGTGTTTGATGATCTAAAAATGACTTAATTGAATGAATTCTTGTGAGGGGTGTAGTTTGGGATGTCCTGCAACTACATAGCTACTCATATATTTTGAGTTCATCATCATTAATAATAAAATGAAGGCAAACCCTAGTCGCCGCTCTCCAAAGCTCCAAGTGAAGTGTAGAAAAATACGTGATCTCCCCAAAGTTGTAGAAATATTTTTCCTTTTTGTAGTTTTTCTCCAACTTCTAAAATTAGGTCCACTCTCCAAAGTCCAATAACAAGATGTCCACAACCCATATGTGAGGAATACCCATGTGAAAATATGTCCAAAAAGTAGTCGCCGGAAAACTGGTAAAGATGTCGGAAGTCGGCCGGAGAAATCACCGAAGAAGTGCTCATGTGACCAACAAAGTCAAATAGGTTACCGGTCAACCGATGTCAACCGAATCAAGCTCACAGAGTCAAGGTGAGTCAATACTGATTCGGCTATCTAACTCGGCCAAGTTGTTCAGGCCAGGGCATTGCACATGCCATATCTTCTGTTATGCAATCATTGTGCATAACAGCTCCTTGGCCATCCATCTTGGTTGTGCATAATTTTGCATCCATCTTGGATCTTCACTACTTCAGTGTGCACCATACTCTGAAACCTATCAAACCCATCATGTTATGCTCCAAACTGCCTTCTTCTATGCAAAACCCCAGTCTCAATCCATTCTCACTTCAGTTCAGCTCAAACACCTGTTACTTCATTCTCATACCATAGATAATCACACAAACCCATTTATTAAAACTGCCGAGACTCTCAACACTATTACCGTAACTTTTTCAGCACGCCCATTTCCTCCACATGAATGCAACTTCAAATACATTATAGCACCAACGGTTTGCAACTTCATCGAACCCAGACTACAGCTCTTGTTTGTACCAACATCAACACCAGTTCCTGCAATTTATCTCAAGCACAAACATTACCATCAAGCCAACTGTCCTCATTCCCATTTCAACTTTCAGCTGCAAACATCACCAATCTCTGATCCATTGTAATCAAACCCAGCTCAATGTAACTCGAACACGTCTCAACTTCTTCAGTTCCTTAGAAATCAGCAGCCACAAACCCTAATTGCTCAGTCGAACAACTCCATAAATTCATCTCATTCAACCACTGTAAACTTCAGCACCAACACTGCATCTCCTTCTTGCATTGTCATATAATCCTAAACATTCATCTAGGTTCCACTATTATTGCAGCACCGGAGCATCTCTGCAAACTTATGCAAGAACACAACTCCCTTACACTTCCTGTTGTTCTGCTAACATCATTCATTCCAGATTCAACACCCATTCTAGTCTCTGTTGTAACTCATTCCACTGCACTATGTCACCTTCAGTTCAAGTCAATCTGCAGATTCACAACAGACCCTTAGCACCATAACATCTGATCCTTGACAATTCAACAACATTTAGCCTGCAACAACAACCCCTGTAATACCTCAAACTCCTTTGAGTCCATTCTACCAGATTACAGCTGCAACATCAGCTCAAACTCTCAGCTCATCCACATTCAAGAACATTCACTTCAACCATACCTAGCACCGCAAACCCCTTTGAGCACATATATATCCTGCAATCTTTCCCTGTAATTTGAACTCACAGCACAACAACAATAGCAATAACATATCATCTGTAACAAAAACTTCATCTCCAACACAATACAGACTCAGTTCCATGGCAGACCAACACATCCGAGAACACCATGATCCACCTCCAGAGCTAAAATCCCAGCTGCATAACAATTCCATGTCTTCTTCATTCTCAATCCACTAATAGCACACCACAATACCTATTATTCATCATTGGTTGTCTCCTACAACATCACAACCCACTCTACTTTCTAGAAACAACATCAGTACAAACCCATGTCTTCTCAACCACCTTCATCTGAATATTTACCAGCACCACCATAAGCCTAGACACGCATCTATCTCAAGTAGTGCAGTTACAATCTTCTTTTTCTTGACACCCATTCCACTAGAATTTGTTCACACAAACCAACATCAAACCGTGGACTGTTAACACTTAACACCACAATCCTGATTCCCCTTTTATCGATTCATCAGCATCAATTCCATCTGTACCTGTATGTAACAATTGACACAAACCAGCACCACCAAATTCATATATTCACTGCTTCAACAAATTAACATAAACCCAAACTCATAATTTCTCTACTCAGGTAATAGTAAAACCCTAACTTGATGATGAATTAGTGGTAATGATTTCTTCTTTCTCTGATTTCTCAAATTGAGACAACTCTTCTCTGTTAATAGCAGTATCAATTCCACCCTCAGCAGCAACCTTCTCTCTCTATCAGTCTCCATCTATTTTAGATCGAACTCTCCAGCAGCACCTCCTTATTTTTCTCTCAGATCTATTTCAAATCTATCCCCATCTCTGCTTCACTCTTGACCATAAACCCATCTTCTACATCACCTGTTCGAAATCATCATTTGCTTTCAATTCATTCATTTTCTTGAATTTCTCTCACTCTCTAACAACAACTCTTTCATGGATCCGCCATTGGTTCAGGCAGAGAGAAAAATAAAAATAAAAGCAAATGATAAGTTTCTATGAGTTTTAGGTTTGTGTAGGAAAGGAAATTTATATTGGCACCCCATGGGTAAGGATAAGGGTTGACCAGTACTATTTGGCATGTCAGCTTCACATAATCGACAATTTATCAATCACTCCTAATTGCGCAACATTGGCCCACTCCGAATATCGCTTGGGAATTGATCTTTCTGCCTTTTTCGCTCCAAACGGACGTTTTCTCCTTCTTTTTCTCCTAAGGACTCCATTGCACCTAATAATTTAAAACTAAACATAAGAGATGCAATTCTCAAAGATAATAGCAAAGAAAGCATAAATACTGGATATAAAATTTAGGTGTTTTAGACACCTATCAATGAACATGCATTTCATGTGGAGTTGTACTTGTAAACAATCTTTTCCTATGGAGATAATTTTTTCTTTGTTTCCCTGTAGTACTGAATTTTCACCTTTCTCAAGCATCACCTGACTGTAGCTCCTCTTTAGCTTTGAGTCTAGTATGATGTTAACTCTAGATAAACTCATTTGCAGAACGGCAATGACAGAAACTTCGCAAATGTGCATAATATTCTCAGCGCGGTAGCCAAAAGATGAATCAAAGCTTGTGAATATATTGAACTCTTGTGATATTCCTGCCCCAAAATGCCTTGTATCCCTGGCATGAAGATTTAAGAGTTGCTTGAGAGCTGAAATTACCCTGGTGATGTGATATTCTGCTGAACTAGTGGATCTTACACAAGCATATGATGTAATCTGCCTACACCGAACCGAGCATCATCAACAATCCAATCAGCTTCTTTGAATCTTTTATCCATTCCCATTCGCAGAACTGCATCTCTTAGCTATCTAAAAACACTCACCAGTCCATTACTTGTTTCTTCAAATACTTCTTTCACTATGCACTCTCCACTGTTAGCTCCCATACATATTTGACTGAGCAACGCGTACCATTTGCTTTCCACTCCTCTTTTTCGAATTAGCAAACCTAATAACTGACCGTGGACAAGTTTGCATTGCCGCGCATCAACCCATGTGAGAATACCTACTAGAGCATAGTTTATAATTACCTGAACTATTGTGAAGGCACACCTCAGAACTGCAACTTCTAGCTGCGAATACTACGCTGGAGGATATACCTGCTTAAAAAAATTATCTAGCCCACCTTCATGAATGGAAGCAAACTTAGAATTGTAATGCAAGAGATATGTAGCTTCTTCATGTATCCCTCCTTGTGGAAGAAGCATAAGGTCATCATCTCTCTTAATTACACCCAGTTCCATCTTGATTTCCACCACTCTCACAAGGGATATCCTCCATCTTAAACACCACATGTGCCTACTACAACCCATACAGCAAGGTGCAACAAGTTGTAACTCAGCGACCATCAATAATACATAATCACTGTCATTTTCCATACCCCATAAACACCAGGTGGATTCAAATAAGAAAACCTAAATGTTAGAATCCCTTTGCCTTGACCCCATGGGTACTAACTTGCTAGGTATAAGATTATTCAAGCAGAAATTAGAATTAGTCAATTCTATAAACTTTCCATGATCAATTACTCTTCCAGCAAAAACCAGGACATCGTAGGAACAATACTCACTACTTGAATACATAAGAACCAACTGTAAATCTATCATTCTAGTGTACTTATGGAGAATATGAATGAAGATCAAACAGGAAGCATCAAAACCTATTGAATGAGAACTCCACAGTATGGTTGCACCCATTTTTCCTCTATCAAACAACATAAGACCACAACCATAACTGGTGATACTATTCATTTGTGATATTTTCAGAAACAGTTTCCTACAAAAACACCTGTCATAATTTTTAACGACTACAAACACAATTGAATTCATAAACCTTGAATCTAATTGGTAGTCAAGACTCAGAATTAGCTTATAAACAATTTTCCCATTGTAACCACCCAATAGAATTGAACCACACATTTCCTCTCTAATAAGAGTATCATTAAAAAACACAGAAATGATTGATTGTACAAAACTAAAATCCGATTGATACCTCAATACATGTAACAAGGGACAAGTCAATTTATCATGAGAATTCGAAGCTATAGTTGCACACTTACCGCGATCAAATGAAGAGCGAATGTCGACCAGAAGAAGATAAGAATAATCCTGACAGTGTATTTTGTATTGGAGATAGAACAACTCCTTGAAGTAATAAGGATTGTCCGAACTCTTCACTCCAATTGTGTAAGTATGATGCTGACAAAAATTTGAACAATAGCCATCTAAACTATCCGACAAGGAATTCCAAAACCAAGTTTTAAATATTTTTCCTCGATCAAACAACATAGTAGTGAAATTGAAACCAGACAATGTATCACATATAGAGGTACCTTGATTTCCAGGTTGAAGAAGTAAATCCTTGACAACACCAGAGCCGATACTAGGTAAGAATTTAGCAGAAACATTTAAATCGATGTGAACATTCTCTTGACAATCCAGAAATAATGACCTGTCCTTAAAAACCTGAATTGAATCTATAGTTCCATCAACATTAGAGAAATCAAATTTGAGTTTAGATCGAATTTTACCCTCATCTGTTGCTGTAAGAGTGGAAGAATTTTGAGAAAAATTGTCTGTTGAACTAGAATCAAGTGGAATTGATTTCAAATCACCATCGATTTTCTCCTCGAGCACCTTCGACTCCGATTCACCAGATCTGTTAGAATAATCTATTATTGGAGAATGACCTAAATCTTCATCTGGTACTGGTGGATTTGAAGATTGTTGAGTGAAATTACTAGCTGAATTTAAATCAACAGGAACTCCTTCAACTTTTTCATCGATTACTTTCTCAACATCAGTTTCTACCTGCGAGTCAATAGCTACGCTACCCATCTCATCGTCGAAACTTGGTGTTGATCTTTCCTGATACTTTTTTCTATGTAGCCAAGAATAAATCAGTAGAAGCTTCACTAAAAACTTTATTAAACTCCGGTGAAGACCAGTTGTGATTTTCCATCAATAACTTGTGAAGACAATCTTGTTTTACTGAAATTTCTGCTTCTACTTATGAAACTTTATTTGTTGCAGCAGTCATGGTAGCAGTTCGAGAATCGACTGCTCGAATACCACTTGTAGTGAACATCACTACAATTGGATATACAGATACAGATCAGATTGATAGGGTTAGAAATTATTGAAGAAAGATAGAAAAAATTAGAGGGTTAGAATGAGAAACAGACGAATTGGGGGAGTAAGAAGCCATAAACAGAGAAATATTGAAGGATAAGATTAGATTAGTGCATTTATTAGTCGATAATCTTCCAATACAGACTCACTGGGAATAATAAGGGCTGGACTTACTTGCATCATGTGTGAATCACACAAACGCCTAGCTATAATTAGACTAATACAAGATAACTAACGTCTAAGACAATGGACGACTAGCGGACACCCCATAAGAATGGGTTCGCCCTTAATAAATGGACTTTCAATAACCAGGACATGACAAATTCCCACCCCTTCAAATCATCCTTGTCTTCAAGGATATAAAATGAACCTGACCAGTGGAGCCATAGCATACTAGCGGCTGCATCTTGAATTCGGTAGAAGATGTGAATGTAATAAACTTTATACCACGACTCTTGAGAAACTATAAGCCTTCAACTGAACTATAGGCATGCAACTTGAGTATTCTGTGCCTATTTCTTTAAAGAAAACAGACCTAATAACTTCATAACCCACCGTTTTGTGAACACCTCCAGCATCCCTGAGTATCAACTTCAAAATAGCACCGCAATTAACTGTATGAGTACCTTTCAATATAAGAGATCTTTCCCCATCAATAGTTGAGGCATGAATGACCGATGTCGTATGCGTCAAAAATAATTTCACTTTCTTACTCAACTAAATTTAAATGAAGTATGTGGTAAGAAGGAGTTCGTTCCCACAGAGAGGCTTTTGTTGTTCTACAAATTTCAGATCTTAGTAACCAAGGAGGGATTTTTGTTTTAGCAAAGCAATAAAATATGAAAGTAATCAATAAGAGGAAGATATTGGTCACGAGATAGTATTTTCATCAATGATTAGAATTGGTATTTTAATCTCTCATTTACTAAAAGTCCTAGGATACCTTGATCACAAGTATATCCCGCTAATTCCCTGATTTCATCACAAACACATTAAAAGATGCATAAATGAATTCTAATTAGAAAACAACCTAAAGTGTAAAAGCACAATTAGATTTAACTACCCAAGAGCATTAAGTTTTATGGAATAGACTAATCAATGCAAACGAACGTGTAAAAGCACTAATCCGTTTTAACAAAAGTTATGATTCACTTGTGACTACTATGATATATCACTACAAGAACCACCCACAATTATGCTACTTAGAATCAGGGATAAACAACTTTTTCGTATTGAAAACCCTAATATAGGTTTAGAAATGAATGCAAATTGAATTGATTCCGGACTCAACCAAACAAACAATCAAATCATATGACTATAAACCATGAATCATAATCAATAAAGTTGAGACAAAACTAAATCATTGAATCAAATATCATTTGTGAAATCCACTTAATCCCATAACCAATAATATGTGTTTAGCTACTCATAGCTTTTGAGTTCATCATCATTAATAATAAAATGAAGGCAAACCCTAGTTGTCGCTCTCCAAAGCTCCAAGTGAAGTGTAGAAAAATACGTGAAGTGTAGAAAAATAACAAGATGTCCACAGCCCATGTGAGGAATATCCATGTGAAAATATGTCCCAACAGTAGTAGCCGAAAAACTGGTAAAGATGTCGGAAGTCGGCCAGAGAAATCACCGAAGAAGTGCTCATGTGACCGGCAAAGTCAAATCGGTCATCGGTCAACCGAATCAAGCTCACAGAGTCAAGGTGAGTCAATACCGATTCATCTATCTGACTCAGCCAAGTTGGTCAGGACAGGGCATTGCACATGCCATATCTTCCGCTGCACAATCATTATGCATAACAGCTCATTGGCCAGCCATCTTGGCTGTGCATAATTTTGCATCCATCTTGGCTCTTCACTACTTCAGTGTGCACCATACTCTGAAACCTATCAAACCCATCATGTCCTGCTGCCAACTGCCTTCTTCTCTACAACACCCTAGTCTCAAGCCATTCTCACTTCAGTTCGGCTCAAACACCTGCTACTTCATTCTCATACCACAGATAATCACACAAACCCAATTATTAAAACTGTCGAGACTCTCAACACTATTACCATAACTGTTGCAGCACGCCCATTTCCTCCACCTGACTGCAACTTCACATACATTATAGCACCAACATTTTGCAAATTCATCGAACCCAGACTACAGCTCTTGTTTGTACCAACAACAACACCAGTTCCTACAATTTATCACAAGCACAAACATTACCATCAAGCCAACGGTCCTCATTCCCATTTCAACTTGCATCCGGAAACATCACCAGTCTCTGATCCATTGTAATCAAACCCAGCTCAATACAACTCGAACACATCTCAACTTTTTCAGTTCCTTAGAAATCAGCAGCCACAAACCCTAATTGCCCAGTCGAACAACTCCATAAATTCATCTCATTCAACCACTGTAAACTTCAGCAGCATCACAACTCCATCTCAGTCACTGTCACCACCAATACTATCATAACAGTATCAAATCATTGTGCAACTGCAAATCAACAATACCCATGGCAGCGACATCAGCTACTTCACTTTCTGGCGGAGTGTAAGCTCAGGAATCACTTGCAACTTGCAGCACCAACACTGCATCTCCTTCTTGCATTGTCCTGTAATTCTAAACATTCATCTAGGTTCCACCATTATTGCAGCACCGGAGCATCTCTGCAAACTGTTGCAAGACCACAACTCCCTTATACTTCCTGCAGCTTCAACACCCATTCTAGTGTCTGCTGTAACTCCTTCCACTGCATTATTTCACCTCCAGTTCAAGTCCATCTGCAGATTCAAAACAGACCCTTAGCACCACAACATCTCCTACTTCACAAGTCAACACCATTTAGCCAGCAACAACAACCCCTGCAATACCTCAAACTCCTTTGAGTCCATTCTACCATATTACAGCTACAACATCAGCTCAAACTCTCAGCTCATCCACATTCAAGACCATTAACTTCCACCACACCTAGCACCGCAAACCCCTTTGAGCACATATATATCCTGCAATCTTTCCATGTAATTTGAACTCACAACACAACAACAGTAGAAATAACATCTCATCTGTAACAAAAACTTCATCTCCAACACAACATAGACTCAGTTCCATGGCAGACCAACACATCCGATAACACCATGAGCCACCTCCAGAGCTAAAATCCCAGCTGCACAATAATTCCATGTCTTCTTCATTCTCAATCCACCAACAGCACACCACAATACCCATTATTCATCATTGGTTGTCTCCTACAACATCACAACCCACTCTCCTTTCTAGAAGCAACATCAGTACAAACCCATGTATTCTCAACCACCTACATATGTATATTTACCAGCACCACCATAATCCTAGACACACATCTATCTCAAGTAGTTCAGTTATCATCTTCTTTTTCTTGACACCCATTCCACCAGAAACTGTTCACACAAACCAACATCAAACCCTGGACTGTTAACACTTAACACCACAATCCTGATTCCCCTTTTCTCGATTCATCAGCATCAATTCCATCTGTACCTGTATGTAACAATTGACACAAACCAGCACCACCAACTTCATCTATTCACTTCTTCAACAGATTAACATAAACCCAAACTCATAATTTCTCTACTCAGCTCATAGTAAAACCCTAACCTGATGATGAATCAGTGGTAATGATTTCTTCTTTCTTTGATTTCTCAAATTGAGACAACTCTTCTCTATTAATAGCAGTATCAATTCCACCCTCAGCAACAACCTTCTTTCTCTATCATTATCCATCTATTTCAGATCGAACTCTCCAGCAGCGCCTCCTTATTTCTCTCTCAGATCTATCTCAAATCGATACCCATCTCTGCTTCACTCTTGACCATAAACCCATCTTCTACATCACCTGTTCGAAATCATCATTTGCTTTCAATTCATTCATTTCCTTGAATTTCTCTCACTCTCGAACAACAGCTCTTTAATGGAGCCGCCATTGGTTCAGGCAGAGAAAAAAATAAAAATAAAAGCAAATGATAAGTTTCTATGAGTTTTAGGTTTGTGTAGGAAAGGAAATTTATATTGGCACCTCATAGGTAAGGATAAGGGTTGACCAGTACTATTTGTCCTGTCAGCTTCACATAACCGACAATTCATCAATCACTCCTTATTGCGAAATATTGGCCCGCTCCAAATATTGCTTGGGAATTGATCTTTCTGCCTTTTTCGCTCCAAACAGACGTTTTCTCCTTCTTTTGCTCCTAAGGACTCCATTGCACCTAATAAATCAAAACTAAACAGAAGAGATGCAATTCACAAAGATAATAGCAAAGAAAGCATAAATACTAGATATGAAATTTAGGTGTTTTAGACAACTACAATGAACATGCATTTCATGTGGAGTTGTACTTGTAAACAATCTTTTCCTATGGAGATAATTTATTCTTTGTTTCCCTGTAGCACTGAATTTTCACCTTTCTCAAGCATCACCTGACTATAGATCCTCTTTAGATTTGAGTCTAATATGATGTTAACTCTAGATAAACTCATTTTCAGAACGACAATGACAGAAACTTCGCACCGGTGCATAATATTCTCAGCGCGGTAGCCAAAAGATGAATCAAAGCTTGTGAATATACTGAACTCTTGTGATATTCCTGCCCCAAAATGCCTTGTATCCCTGGCATGAAGATTTAAGAGTAGCTTGAGAGATGAAATTACCCTAGTGATGTGATATTCCGCTGATCTAGTGGCTCTTACACAAGCATATGATGTAATCTGCCTACACCGAGCCGAGCATCATCAATAATCCAATCAGCTTCTTTGAATCTTTTATCCATTCCCATTCGCAGAACTGCATCTCTTACCTATGTAAAAACACTCACCAGTCCATTACTTGTTTCTTCAAATACTTCTTTCACTATGCTCTCTCCACTGTTAGCTCTCATACATATTTGACTGAGCAACGCGTACCATTTGCTTTCCACTCCTCTTTTTCGAATTAGCAAACCTAATAACTGATTGTGGACAAGTTTGCATTGTTGCGCATCAACCCAGGGGAGAATACCTACTAGAGCATAGTTTACAATTACCTTAACTATCGTGAAGGCACACCTCAGAACTACAACTTCCAGCTGCGAATACCACGTTGGAGGATAGACCTGCTTAAAAAAATTATCTAACCCACCTTCATGAATGGAAGCAAACTTAGAATTGTAATACAAGATATATGTAGCTTCTTCATGTATCCCTCCTTATGGAAGAAGCATAATGTTATCATCTCTCTTAATTACACCCAGTTCCATCTTGATTTCCACCACTCTCACAAGGATATCCTCCATCTTAAACACCACATGTGCCTACTACAACCTATATCGCAAGGTGCAAGAAGTTGTAACTCAGTGACCATCAATAATACATAATCACTGTCATTTTCCATACCCCATAAACACCAGGTGGATTCAAATAAGAAAACCCAAATGTTAGAATCCCTTTGCCTTGACCCCATGAGTACTAACTTGCCAGGTATAAAATTATTCAAGCAGAAATTAGAATTAGTCGATTCTATAAACTTTCCATGATCAATTACTCTTCCAGCAAAAAATCAGGACATCGTATGAACAATACTCACTAATTGAATACATAAGAACCGACTGTAAATCTATTATTCTAGTGCACTTATGGAGAATATGAATGAAGATCTAACAGGAAGAATCAAAACCTATTTAATGAGAACTCCACAGTATGGTTGCACCCATTTTTCCTCTATCAAACAACATCAGACCACAACCATAACTGGTGATGCCATTCATTTGTGACATTTTCAGAAATAGTTTCCTACAAACATATCTGTCACAATTTTTAACGACTACAAACACAATTGATTTCATAAACCTTGAATCTAATTGGTAGTCAAGACTCGGAATTAGCTTATAAACAATTTTCCCATTGTAACCACCTAATAGAATTGAACCACACATTTCCTCTCTAATAAGAGTATCATTAACAAAAAAAGAAATGATTGATGATACAAAACTAAAATCCGATTGATACCTCAACACATGTAACAAGGGACAAGTCAATTTCTCATGAGAATTCGAAGTTATAGTTGCACACTTACCGCGATCGAATAAAAAGCGAATGTCGACCAGAAGAAGATAAGAATAATCCTGATAGTGTATTTTGTGTTGGAGATAGAAAAACTCCTTAAAGTAATAAGGATTTTCTGAACTTTTCAGTACAACTGTGTAAGTATGATGCTGACAAAAATCTGAACAATTGCCATCTAAACTATCCGACAAGGAATTCCAAAACCAGGTTTCAAACATTTTTCCTCGATCAAAAAACTTAATAGTGAAATTGAAACCTAAGAATGTATCATATATAGAGGTACCTTGATTTCCAGGTTGAAGAAGTAAATCCTTGACAACACCAGAGCCGATACTAGGTAAGAATTTAGCAGAAACATTGAAATCAATGTGAACATTCTTTTGATAATCCAGAAACAATGACCTGTCCTTAAAATCCTGAATTGAATCTATAGTTCCATCAACATTAGAGAAATCAAATTTGAGTTTAGATCGAATTTTACCCTCATTTATTGCTGTAAGAGTGGAAGAATTTTGAGAAAAATCGTCTGTTGAACTATAATCAAGTGGAATTGATTTCAAATCACCATCGATTTTCTCCTCGAGCACCTTCGACTCCGATTCACCAGATCTGTTAGAATAATCTATTATTAGAGAATGACCTAAAACTTCATCTGGTAATGGTGGATTTGAAGATTGTTGAGTGAAATTACTAGATGAATTTAAATCAACAGGAACTCCTTTAGCTTTTTCATCGATTACTTTCTCAACATCAGTTTCTACCTGCGAGTCAATAGGTGCGCTACCCATCTCCTCGTCGAAACTTGGTGTTGATCTTTCCTGATACCTTTTCCATGTAGTCAAGAATAAATCAGTAAAACCTTCACTAAAAACTTTATTAAACTCCGGTGAAGACCAGTTGTGATTTTCCATCAATAACTTCTGAAGACAATCTTGTTTTACTGAAATTTTTGCTTCTACTTATAAAACTTTATTTGTTGCAGCAGTCATGGTAGTATTCCGAGAATCGACTGCTCTGATATCACTTGTAGTGAACATCACTACAATTGGATATACAGATATAGATCAGATTAATAGGGTTAGAAATTATTGAAGAAATATATAAATAATTAGAGGGTTAGAATGAGAAACAAACGAATTGGAGGAGTAAGAAGCCATAAATATAGAAATATTGAAGGATAAGATTAGATTAGTTCATTCATTATTCGATAATCTTCCAATACAGACTCACTGGGAATATAAGGGATGGACTTACTTGCATCATGGCGAACTTCAAGTTGAACAGTGCAGTGTCTTCGTCCAAAAAAGAAACCAATTAATTAAAGTCATTTTCTCTCACCTGCTACAGTAAACGAAAATTTTTGTGATTCTTCCGTAAACCATTCAGTAACCATTCAGTAAACGAAAATTTTTGGAAATTTTGGAATTCGGTGATTTTTTCTTTGTGATTCGGTGATTTTTTCTTTGTGATTCGGTGATTCGTTCCGTTGGGGATTCGATGTTTCCGTGATTCTATACGTTTGTGTTTCAACACGTTTGTGATTCTATCCGTTTGTGATTATATACGTTTTAATTTTCTGTGAGTTGTTTAACGCACGGAAAGTGTTTGATAAAAATCCTGAATCATATGAGCAACAATGAGGGGCTTGTTGTGAGTCGCATTTCGCTCCTTTGGTCATGACAACGGAAGGACAACCATCTTCTCCCTTCCAAGACTCTTCTTCTCCTTTGGCCGTTATTAATCACTTGGATGACTCAACTTTTCATTGTCCTTTTAGGATCTTTGATGGTTGCCTAGGATGGGGTTAGAGGTAGAGGCTTCACTCAAGTTCTCTAATTAGCCATATTCACGATCGACATTTTGGATCTCAGAGAGGGGGTGCATGCGAGCACGTATTGGTAATGATGCGGATATCTATGATGCTTGGGAGGTTGGTTTAAGAAACTCGAAGATGTGGTTGTGCAAATGAGTGTATGCACCTTCGTGCCTGGAGCCGTCCTCCGTCGTGATCACGGTGATATTATTGCGGGTCCCCTAGATGGAAACAATGCAACATTTTTGATTCATGGCATTATCAAACCTTGCATAGGTTCCCCAAGCGGGCATTGAAGCCATTGATGATGAAGCGAATGTTCGACCTTGGAAGTGCTAGATGCAATTTTTAAGAAACAGTACACACAACTCGCTAGCATTCCTCCATCGTGTAGGCTAAACTTCTCCAACACCGAAATCGATGATGGACAAGATTCTCTAAGCTCTCACCGATTTAACATCTTGGATCAAATTGTTGTTATTGCCTAGCTGCACTCTAACTTTGTACAACCCCAAGAATACCAATGAAGCGAGATCGGCTAATAGAAGGAGATTGCAGGCTAATAGCATAAATCGGGCCTTGAATGTGTGGAGGGAGACAAATGGCTGCCTTATCTTAGCTCGTAAGTTGTTGGATCCATCGGGACGAGAGAGTAGACAAGCTACCCAAGGCGCCAAGGGAAAAAAAACCAATCTTCAAGCATGTAAGAGAAAGTTGGCTTCAGGGCACTACGCAGCGGCAGTGCGTATTCTATCTTCCGGTGGTGTCGCGCCAACTACATCAGAAACATTGAACGAACTGAGGCGTATGCACTCTCGCATCCGAACCACCCGACATACCTTCGAGAACCCATAGAATTGGGCGGCGGTTTATGTAGATGCTAAGGCGGTCTTAGGCGCGATTAGAAGTTTCCCTAGAGGGACTTCTTGTGGGAGGGACGGTCTCGAGAGCCCAAAGACTTGACGGATGCTCTTAGTGGAGCGGCGACAAACTGTTGCGACGAACTACTAACATCTATGGCAGAGTCGTTAACCTATGGTTGGCGGTAGATGCCCATCCGGTCCAGGTGAGTTTCTAGCCAGTGCACCATTAACTCCGTTGCTCAAGCCGGAGGTGGAATCAGGCCAATAGCAGTAGGGGACAGTTTGGAGGAGGATGTGTTCGAAGTTGGTGATGTCTGCGGTGAGTAAGGAAATGGTTGTCTACTTGGGTAATCATCAATTCGGAGTGGGTATCCCCACGGAGGAGAAGCAATTCGTGCACTCGGCCAATAGGTTACTCGAGTTGAAAGGGAGACAAGGGAATATGACCATGTTGTTGGTTGATTTCACCAACGCATTTAATTTAGTTGACAGGAGCACACTGATCGGGAGGTGCGGAGCAAATGCCCAAAGTATCGCGAGGTGGGTTGAGTTTTGTTATGCTAAGCCAGCAAGGCTTTATTACAATGAATTCAATTTATCTTCGGCATTGGGGTTCAAAGCAAGGGGATCCTTTGGGACCGTTATTATTTGCTCTAGCGTTACATCCGATGGTTTGTATGATTGCTTCGCAATGCAAGCTTGACCTGCAAGCATGGTACTTAGATGATGGAACTTTGGTAGGAGATACGCTGGAGGTGTCGAAGGCTTTAAGCATTATTCAGTCGGAAGGCGGCAGCAGAGGGCTTCATCTTAACATCAAGAAGACGGAGATTTTTTGGCCTATTGTTGACCAAAGGAGTTTAGCAGATAACGTGTTTCCCTCGGACATCAGTAGGCCCTCTAGAGGGGTGAAATTGCTGGGCGGCCCGGTTAGCCTAGATCTTAAGTTCAGCAGCGATTTAATACAAGCTAGAGCAGACAAAACAATTCATCTAATGGACATTGTGAAGAAACTACAAGATCCTCAATGCGAGCTTCTTCATTACACATTGCTGCTGGGGTGTCAAGATTATATTTTGCTATGAGGACTGCCAGCCCCTTGGCACTGCTGCAAGCTAAATCCTTGTTTGATCAACGTTTGATGCTCTTTTTGAGACACATTGTCACAGGAGATGGCGCTGGCTTTGGACCACTTCAACAACGTCTCTCCACCTTGCCAATGAAAGATGGGGGTCTCGGTGTCTATACAATGGAGGATACTAGCCATTTTTGTTATATCGCATCATGTTTTCAGACTAGGGGCTTGCAAGAGAAAATGCTAAAGGTTTCCTCTGATGATGTGCCGAGCGCATGCTTCAAGAGAGCTTTGAATAATTTCCTAGAGGTATGTGGATTGAATACTTCTACCTTCAACATAAATAATATTGCCCCACATCCAATGCGTTCGTTGGCAGTGTTATATTTTGATGTTGTGAAGAAGCAGATTCCGTCACACTTCTCTATGTCCGGTCGAGATTCAGTTTTATGGCAAAGCAACAGGGTGCCACATGCTTTGGATTTTCTTAAGGCGATTCCCATTGGCGGTTTAAATCAAAGTATAGGACCGAGGCAATTTAGGTCGGTGTTAAGTTATAGATTGGGAATACCTCTTTTCGGGGAAGATAGTACATGCTCAAGTTGCAACAAAAAGATGGATATTTTCGGAGACCATGCCCTGCACTGCGCTAATGATGTGGGCAACAAATTCCGCCATGACCTTGCCAGGGATGTATTCGCTGACATTTGTTACAAGGCAGGTGTACATGTCAGGAAGGAGGTAGAGCTTGGTTTATTATCAGACAACGGTACTCCCTTGAGACCGGCGGATATACTTGTTCATGGTTGGGAAAATGGTCAGGATGTTTGTTTTGATGTTACCGTTGTTTCACCGCTCACTGGTGGGGGAGTTCGTACATTTATACCCGGTCAGGCCATATCGAGGGCCTCAACGCGTAAACGTATTAAATACCTAGATAAGTGCGCAACTCACGGGTATGGCTTTGCTGTTTTAGCCTTTACAACTTTAGGGGAGTTGGGCGAGGAAACTATAATTTTGTTGAAGAGGTTGAAGAATTGCATCACCAACCATGATGCAAATTATAAGATAGGAGGAACTCTTTTTTACAAAATAGGGCTAGCAATCCAAAAGGGTGTTGGTGCCCAGCTTGTTGCCAGGCTACCCACCAACATAATGTAATCTGACCTTCTAAGGCTTTTTATATATATATACTATAATTAGACTAATACAAGATACAAGGGACGACTAGCGGACACCCCATAAGAATGGGTTAGCCCTTAATAAATGGCCTTTCAATAACCAGGACATGACACCCCCTTACAATTTTGGTTTACAGACAATAGTCCAAGATGTTATGCAAAACCCCCTATTGTTATCGATATTGTGATCCCATAAGAATGAACTATTTAGAGAATCCATTTTCTTTGATATGTTTATAGGAATAGCAAAACAAGCCATTTGATAAGTGGCAAGGAAATCTGACACATGTTTTATCATGACGCCCTTCCTTGCCGGGGATAAGAGTTTACTAATCCACCTAGGGAGTCTAGCTTTGAGTTTTTCAACTATGGATTCTAAATATCTTAATTTAAACCTATGGGTGAAAAGTGGAACTCCTGAATACTTATCATTCAACTTTAACCGGACCATCTTACACATATCTATTATCTCCTTAGCTTCTATATTTTTGACATTTTTACTGAAGAAAATCCACGGTTTCTCATAGTTAATCAGTTGACCAGAACCTTGGCTAAAAAGATCAAGAATTTTCAAAAGATTTGTACACTCCTTTTTGTCAGATTTTGTGAAAATGAGGCAGTCATCTGCGAAAAGCAGGTAGGAGATAGAAAAGCAATCTTTTCTGAATTTAACTCCATGAATTAATTATTTTTTTCATATTCTCCTAGGAATCTAGAGAGCCCCTCTACACATAAAATGAATAGGTATGGCGACAACGGGTCGCCCTGTCTAAGGCCTCTACTAGGTTCGAAAAAACTAGAATGAGAACCAATTTTGGGTACTAATGCACTGAAGAATGAGAACAATCCATGGTTTGATGGATCTTAATTTTCCCATCATATTCACAAGAAAAGACTACTCAATTCTATCGAAGGCTTTTGACATATCAATTTTTAAGCCCATGTAACCTCATTTGGTTTTTTTCTTTATAGACCACATAGTGTGGATAACTTCATGTGTTATAACAATATTTTTCGTAATTTTCCTGCCAGGGTCAAAAGCCGATTGAAAATGAGAAATCATCTTTTAAAGGAAGGGATTTATTCTGTTTGTGAGCAGTTTCAAGATAGTTTTTCAAATGGTATTACATAATGAGATGGGCCTAAAATACGCGAGAGACTCTGGAGACCTTTTCTTGGGGATTAAAGCAATGAAGGTTGAATTAATTTCATTTAAAAAATGTTTAGACTCGAAAAAGACTCTTATCATTTTAGTTATATCATCCTTAACCAGAAACCAATTTTTTTGAACAAAAATTGATGGGAACCCATCCGATCCTGGAGATTTATGGGCCCATAGAAGCGTTGATTTGTATCTTCAGAGATATCCTCCTAACCATCTGAAAAAGAAGACATTTGGAACCACTTTATAGTTTTACAAATAATTGTTTTTAGCACTCACAACTAGGTCTGCATTGTTGTCAACATCCATACACCTAGCAGAACTAGAACTGCTAGCTGAAATAACATCCATATACAAATCAAAGAAATATGATTTCTTTGCAAAATGCAATGCAACAATACTTTTGAGCGATACATCGGCAACAGGAAAAATCACTCCATTCTGAACATAATTAACAACAATAGTGTTAGAGCATTACTCGGTCGAACTCATAAGTGTTGCTATATCAAGCTTGTTGTCAAATTTAGTTGTCAAAACTATATCTTGATTTCTAGTATACAATTAGTTAAATCTCGGTCTAGGATAGAAGTAGTTGAGAAATGAACCAGTCATCATTTGCTTTCTACCGTTTGAAAGCGAAGATCAACCTAAGCTTTTGGAGAACTTCATCAACAAAGGGTGAGTGAAGACTGAAACACCTATTTCTCATGTTATATTCACCTTTCTATCCTTGAGATGATTTTCGCATAACTAATTAGACTTGTTAGAGCATTGATCGATCGAACTCGCATGCGTTGCTATCTCAAGCATGCTTGTCAATGTTAGTGATCAAAACTATAAAGTCTTGATTTCTAGTCTACTATAGCTAAGGTCTCGGACTAGGATAGAAAGTGTAGTTGAGATAAAGAACTCCATGGAAATCATCATACAAGATGAAGGACTACTCAAGGAACCAGTGGATCTTTATTGAATAAAAGATATGTGGAGACTTGAACTTATCTATCACTCAAAAGTCTATTTACTCTATCTCCTATCTTGAGATAAAAGTCGTATTACTATATAGACTAAGATTATACCACATGAGGTATTTCGAGCTGAGTATATTTCGCTTATCTATTTCTCGAAATATGTATTGGTAAACCTTTCGCTTTAGCCAAGTTCATCTTTACCTAGTGACGAAAGTCATGTTATGTTTCAATCATTTTGGAAATCGCTATGACGAAAAATAGTTTGTGAATAACAACTATTTAACACCCTATGAGAATGTTTCAATGATTGAAATGAGAGTTTAGATAATATAACCATTGTAGGATATAAGCATAGTTATGGAAACACATATATGTATAAGTCCTTATTGCTTGAACAAAAGTTTACGAACTTTATTGATCAAATGATACCGGAGCATCACGTGAACTTCAGTCCGCGAACTGGCGTAGTTCTCGAACCTAAGAATTTCTGCTAGAGTTTGTGAACTCCGTCCGGGAACTTAAGTCCGCGAACTTGAGTAGGTTATGTCTAAAAATGATGTTTGTGAACTTATCTTAATAAACTAAGGAATGCTATTGTTAACCGTGGATTTATAGTTCATGAATCGGTTCGAGTAAATCACATCACTTTTGCTTCACTTATGTCTTGTGTAGTACATGGGATTTCCTTGTAATTGAACAACTCTCTAACTAGTTCATTTGAGTCATTTGGACTAGTTATGGTGAAGAAGAATATGGTTGATATGAAAGTTATCATATGACTAACCATTTGGTTAACTAGTGTTGAACAAACTAATGTACAAGTTTGGGTACGGTTACAAAAACCTAAAAACATCAAGTACATGTGTGTATAAAAATCTATGTTTTCGATCTAACGGTCGACAAATATTAGCTTGAATCTAATAAGGTTTTCATATAACGGTGAATATTAAATGCTTTGTTAGTAAGCTAACATTGATTGCAAACCCTGATTTGAGAGATTATATAAGGGAGAACTCTAGCAACTGGGAAACCTAATCGCCACACATTCTGTGTGATACTAGTTTGCTAAGATAAAGTTGATTCTCCTTTAACCTTTGGTTTTCTTCTTCTAAAGCTAGGTTAACAACTTAAAGACTTCATTGGCATTGTGAATCCTGACCGATACTAGTTTTCTTGTAGTTGTGTGATCTAATCTTACTGTTTATATCGTATGAGTACAATTGTAATAATTTTCTTGAGATTTCAAACTCCGATAGGAAAGATATAAAAGTATTCACAAGCACTTCGTCTCATAGTTTGTGATTCATCAATAATCTTCTTTGCCGCATTGATTAAGTTTATTGTGAGGTGATTGATAAAGCTGAGATGTTCTTCGGGAATATAAGTTTGGTTTTATCAATTGGTTCATGTTCACCTTGATTTATCAAAAGATGGAACAAAACTCATAGGTTTATTCGTGGGAGACGGATTTATCTATTACTGTAGATTTTTCTATGTGATACAGATTTTTTTATTAAAGTCTTTGACTTTGGGTCGTAGCAACTCTTGGTTGTGGGTGAGATCAGCTAAGGGAATCAAGTGTGCAGTGTCCTGCTGGGATCAGAGGCGTAGGAGCATAACTGTACCTTGGATCAGTGTGAGATTAATTGGGGTTCAACTACAGTCCAGATTAGAGTAGGATAGTGTCTGTAGCGGCTTAATACAATGCATGTTTAATCTGGACTAGGTCCAGGAGTTTTTCTGCATTTGCGGTTTCCTCGTTAACAAAATTCTTGTGTCTGTGTTATTTTTTTTCCGTATTATATTTTGTTATATAATTGAAATAATACAGGTTGTGCATTGTTCAATCAATTAGAATATCTGACCTTTTGGTTGTTGATTTAAGTTGATTGAGACTTGGATATTGGTCTTTGGTACCATCCAAGTTATCTCTCTTTGATAAAGACTCGCAGATTCTATTTGCTTGAGTAAAGATCAAATCGAGAGATTGAGATAATAACACCTTGAGATATTTTTATCTAGATTGAGTCTGACTGTCTAGTTGATTCTCTAGTAAAGTAACTTATAGGTGTGTAAAAACACCTCTCTAAGTATCGATTGGTTATGCTTTCTTAGCTAGTTTTCTTGCAAAATTGTATTATTAGCTTCGTTTTATATTTTATGGGAATTTTGGAGCTTATTCCCGAAAAGAACAAGAAATCGTCCAATTTGCCAAAATAAGTGGGCATGAAGAAGCAACCAGCTGATATCCGTTAATTACTGGAGGAAGTGAAGGTACAACACGTGCACGGTGCAAAGACGCTGATGGAAATGGAGCTGCAGGGTATGAGTTTGCCTGTTTTCGAGTCTGAAGCTGACAGAACAAGAAATTGGCTGCTGCCATTCGGATATTAATGTTGGTGATGCTCGGGGTTAATGGTAGCTTGAGTTCGGGGCTTGAGTGCATCGGTGCTAATGGGTTTGAGAGTAAAGGTTTGAATGGGTTTTGATCAAGTCAGTGACATACAGAAGATGATATGGATGTATGGGTTTGAGGTACTGACGGGATAAGTTGAGCTCGAGAAGTGATACTGGCGATGGAAATGACAATAATGGCTGGTAACAGATGGAAGGTCGAACTTGAAGCTAATGCCACTTCGCTGATAGTTATAGGGATGTTGAGGAGTGGCGTTGTCACTGTGGGATAAGACGATTAGTGCTGTATTGGTTGAGGTGATGGGTTTGCGAAGATGAGAATGCTGTAGGTTGATGGCATGCATGGTCATGATGGAGAAGTTTCCACTGCTGAACATGGAAGAGAACAATGAGGAGACTGTTGGATGGTCACAACAGTGATGAAGGAAAACAATAATCACGATGGTTGTTCGAGGACAGAGAGTATCCATTCATGGAGCTATTATAATGGTGTCGGGAGTGATCGAGGTTGATAATGGTGGTTAGCAGTGACGAGAGTGTAGCTATACAGAGAGGTTTGCTGTAATGAACATGGAGGAGCTCGAGAACGGATTGATTGAAGAAAACAACACGTACGGGATTGAGGCTTTACTGTTGTGGATCGAGCTGGAAGTCAGGGCAGCTGTGACGGAACAGATGGAAGTGTTGCTCGAATTTGAGCATGGTAGTCGATGGAGTTTCGGTTTGTTGGGTCAAGCACTGTAAGAAGATGATGGTTATTCGTTGATCGTAGATGGAGAAAGAGCTCGAGCTAATGAAGTCGAACTAGAGAAGCTTGATCGGGGTTGAAGTCCGAGCATAAAAAAGATGGCAGGAGGAGCTGTAGAAGAACATGCTCAAAGTCTGCAGTTCACAGAATAGCAAATGATGATGTTGGAGCCGTGAGACGAGAAGGAACTCAACAGTGACGAGATGAAGCTGTGCTGCATTGGTAAGTTACAAAGTGGGCCGGATCTTGACAGTCCAAGGAATAAATGGGCTAAGACTGACAAGCCATTAACAGCTAGGCTACAAGTGGGCCTGCTAGATCAGTTGGGTGCAAACCCAATAGGCTATTGAGCCAAATTTTACACGAACATAATTAAGGGTGGTGCGGCTAATTCAAGTTTTGGAAGGACTTTGAAACCCAGTTTGCACGTGGTTATGCACGAGACATTTTTAAGGAGGTGCTCTTTCCTATTTTTGCTAGGTTTTCTAGTTTCTTCAAGAGGAGGTGCACTTTCCTATTTTTGCTAGGTTTTCTAGTTTCTTAAGGAGGAGGTTACAAAACTCTAAATATAGGGAACCCTAGGCACAATTTGAAATATCTTTTTTTTTTCACCGTTTTTCTCCCCCTTAGGGGGGGGGGGGGGGACTATCTCTTCTCTATTCTTTTTATATTGTAAGGATGAATTCAAAGTTCTAATGTGAAGCTCAATTATTTTGCAAGTTTATTTCAAGTTTTAAATTGATTCATTGTGGATTGTTTTTACCATATCGAAGGTTTATGATTGGTTTGGGTGCGCAACCAGATTAGTTTATTAATCATTCTAATGCTAGTAGAGAGTTGAGTCGACCTGTGATTGTCTCTTAACTCCTACACAAGTAGAAATCGCAAGACCTTACGGAATTCTGTGGAGAAATTGCGAGTAAAGACAACACCAGTAAGTGGACCGAGCGTACCGAGTTTAACTGCTGGGATCAAACCTAAATTCACAAATCTTAATGCATTCTGGGAATTACATCTTGTAGTCGAGCGCTTCTGTGTCAAGGTGGTTCTTTTGAATAGAATCCGGTAGTCGAGCGCTTCCGTATCCGGTGATACAAGGAGTTTTTGGGGATTGCTAAGCGTACCTTCTTTCCTACGGTTGGTGATAATTGATTCTAACAAGAGATAGACGGGTACAATGTTGAGTTAACGGTTAGTAACGGCGAAGGATTTCTTCAATATCTTTATCTTATTATCCTTTTTATCCTTATTTTATATTTTCGCTGATTTAGATAACATAACAATTGCATTACTCTTCGTGGGAACGATCCTTACTACCGCTATATTATATTTAATTAGTGGGAAATATATTTTTATTTTTTTGAGTAAATGACGCTCACCAGTAACTCGGAGTTTGTCCATACAGATTTCTAATCAAAATATTGGGTGTGGTTGTTAGACCCCCGCTTTTTCAAGACTAGCTTTCATAGACAATAATTTCGAGTCGAGAACTAATTATTTAGTTTACAAATTTCTCGAAATATAATGACTAAGCTTAATTAATATTTGTTCATACTTGGTGGAGAATAATTTATTATTCACAACCAAAACATGATTCAAGTTTATCATTCGAAGATAGCCTGGAACAGTTATAAGTGTCATTGATGTTATTTAGAAATGTTTCGAATTAATTTTAAGAAATGTATAACTACTATATTCGGAGTACAAGACAATGTTATCAGTCTTATAAACTTAGAAAATTATTATATGTATGAAGCCGTATTACATGTACTCGTACACGTAGCAGAGTATCTATATACCGAATTTCATATTTGTGTAATATGCATATTTGCATGTGCATCATGGGAAAATATGTTTGTTTTGTGATACAGATAGGTATGCATATTCTTATGCAAACCATTTTGGAATTGTGGTAAGGGAACCGGGTTAAATAATCAAACCGTTATGCGATCCAACACAGTTCTATATTCTAGAACCAGTTTAGTACCCAAATCGGTACGTGAACTGAAAAATTTCTGTAAACTCCTAAACCACTAAAAAGTCTTAAATTTGCAAACCCATACATGAACTGGAAAAGTTTTGTCAACTTCGGAACTTTGAGTTGCACCTAACTTTCCAAACCGGTACGTGAACTTCAAAAGTTCTGTTAACTCTGGAACTCGGTTATTTCTTATAAGTTTGCAAACCGGTTCGCGTACTGTGACTCGGCCGACTCACGAACGATTCAAGTAATTGTACCTTGTACATTTACCAACTATGTCGATTATGATTCAAGTGCAATTAAATTATTTCTATGAAGTGATTTGCATTTGATCAATTCTCTAATTAACACTAGTCTCATTTGATCACATGATTGTAACTCAATATTAATGTCTTAATGAACATGAAAATGACTGTTAACCTTTTAAAGTTCAAATCGACTAGTTTCGGCTAACCATGTTGGACATAGTCTTTATACATGGTTCGGTTACTTACCTAACCCTAGTGTATATCTTTTTTATGTGATTAAGATTCAAAGCTTTAACGTAACGGTAAATATTATTTGCTTGGTTCCAAAGTTATCTTAGCTTAAATCTAAAGCAACCTAGGCTTTGAAGTCTATATAAGGGGAACTCTTGGAAACTAGGATCTTTGAATCCTGACACTAATTTTTGGTGTGTCCTAGTTGTATCTAGATTCATCCTCTCCAGAAACCCTTTTAGGGTTTAGCGACTATAAAGACTTCATTGGGGTTCGCGAAGCCAGGTCCAATTATCTTTTATCTTGATAACTCGAGTATCATGATCTTGATTGTTTGTAGAGACTTGCTACATCAATCAAGATAGATAGTAATCAAAAAAGTTCTCTTCTTCCCAGACTTTGTTGATTCCGCAAGTTTTATACTTGTGAGGTGAATAATAATCTAGGTTGCACTTCGGGTTGCATAAGTACAGATTTTGAGGATAGCCAGACTTTTCTCAAGTTGCTATTGATTTCCATCACCTGGATCTTTCGTTTGATCTGATCATTTGTTTAGATCGTAAATCAGGAAATCAATCATACGCTTAATCTGTGGGAGGCAGATTTGGCTTAAAGTCTTCAATTGAGTTGAAGCAACTCTTAGTTGGTCTGAGACCGTCTAAGAGAATCAATTGCGTGGAGTCCTGCTGGGATTAAAGAGGCGTAAGGAGAGACTGTACCTGAATCAGTGGGAGACTGAGTTCGGGCTCAACTACATTCCAGACCGAAGTTAATTGGTAGTAGGCTAGTGTTTGTAGCAGCTTAATATAGTTTGGTGTTCAATCTGGACAAGGTCCCGGGGTTTTTCTGCATTTGCGGTTTCCCCGTTAACAAAATTTCTGGTGTCTGTGTTATTTTTTTTTCTACATTATATTGTTTATCTTTATAATTGAAATATCACAGGTTATGTGTTGATCAATCATAGTATATACGTCCGACCTAGTTTGTTGGATAAGACTTGATTGATCCTTGGACATTGGTTATTGGTACCGTCCAAGAACATTCTTTGTAGTTAGGTTTACGGATTCAGTTCTGTAAACATTATAACAACAAGATATATATATATATATATATATATATATATATAACTCTAGACACTTTCCTTGATTGATTTTTTAACTCTCAGAGTTGTGTTGAGTTTGTCCATACAGATTGCCTACGAAAAAGTTGGTGGTGTATTTTGGTACCCCAAGTGTTTTCAAATAGTCGATGGAGTCAACCAGCTCCACGCACTACAGATAAAAAACTTCAATTCCTCTAAAGTCAAAGACGATTTAACCAAATATCCAATGTGATATTGCTTGTGGTATACATGAGAGTAGCAAGAAGTATCCGAATCGCGACCAACGACGGACATGTAGACCCTATAAAAATTAATCCAAAATTAACCCAAAAAAAATGCGTCAGAAAAAATGTGTATTATGCAGTTCATAAGATACATATTGATATGTAATGTGTCTCTAAAATGGATATGTGTTATACATTTTGATATGTGGTACGTGAACATGTCAAAAAAAGAGCATGCTATATGCAATACGTATTGACATATACTATAGGATAAATGTCATCATTGTATATCTATAGATGCAGTTTATACAGAATACATATTGATATGTACAATGTCTCTGAATGGATATACGCTATACATTTTGATATGTATTGTTGGATAAATATCAACATTATATATCTATTGATGCAGTTCATACAAATACATATTGATATGTATCGTGTCTTTGAATGAATATGTTATATACATTTTGATATGCATGGATATGTATTGGAGGATCATATAAAATAAATAGCATGCTAATGAATTGCAACTACATGATTTGTTTAATGAATAAAAATAGCTTCACTACAACACTCAGATTCAAAAAAATCAAACAAAAATTACTTAAAAGAGTACTTTTCTATAACGAATCTTTACATATGACTTTTCTGCACTACATGATCATATCAAACAAACAAAAACGATAATCAATGAACAAAAATATCTCAATTACAAAATCATATTAAAAAAAACATCACCAAAATTACTTAAAAATGAACTAAAACGGAATTGAATAATGTACATCTGTTTTGGCGTAAAAACTGATTCTACTGGAAATGGTAAATTAGGGTGTGCCACCGAGAAACGAATCTAAACCCTAAACAAATGTACTGCATGGGAGTACTTTAGATTCGAGAGATCTGTCTGTATAATTCTGGTCTAAACCAAGAAATGACCTTTCAGTCTTGCCTCGGTCATAAAATAAAGGAGAAGGGTTGATCTTAGGGAGGGAAGCGAAGAAGGTGTTGAGATCAGAATGGTTAACTCTGAAGGTGTGGATATTTTATGACTTGTATCGGAATATGGAACTGGCTTGCGGAATGTAAGCTATCAGTTCTTTTGTGTTTACTTCTGGATACTGTGTTGATAACACTTGTGTTTTGTAAAAATAAGTTGAAAACCTATTTATACAAGTCATGATTGAGCGCACCTTGATCTCGTAGGAAGTGGAGACAGTTAAGTAGTGGAGAAGTGGGGTTGTGTAAAAGTTGGTGACCATCAAGTTTCCATCATGAGGAAAGACTGGTCATCCTTATACCCACTACTCTCTTACTGATATTAACCGTCCGCCCTATGCTGATACTTTCTCGTAATGGGCGCATTGCGCCGCACGCTGTAAACCGCCAGACCAATACCCTGATGAACGTCCCCCAGTTTGTAACATGTTTGATGTCTCGAGTATTTTATATAAAATATATAGCAAGTTGTTGAGTGGGTTTGTCTTAATTATTCTGACCAATCACGCGCAAACTAAGTGGCGGGTAGTCATGTGTGACGAGCCAATTCATGAGACCTGCCGCAAAGTGAAAAAGCGGGGGTCTAACAACCACACCCAAAATTTTGATTAGAAATCTGTATAGACAAATTCCGAGTTAATTTATTAGAGAATCAACTAGACAGTCAGACTTAATCTAGATAAAAATATCTCAAGGAGTTATTATCTCTATCTCTCAATTTGATTTACTCAAGCAAATACAATCTGCGAGTCTTAATCAAATAGAGATAACTTCGATGGTACCAAAGACCAATATCCAAGTATTAATCAATTTAAATCAACAACCAATAAGGTCGGATATTCTAATTTATTGAACAACGCACAACCTGTATTATTTCAATTATATAACAAAATATAATGCGGAAAAGAAATAACACAGACACCATAATTTTGTTAACGAGGAAACCGCAAATGCAGAAAAACCCCGGGACCTAGTACAGATTAAACATACACTGTATTAAGCTGCTACAGACACTAGCCTACTCCAAATTAACTTCGGTCTAGACTGTAGTTGAACCCTAACCAATCTCACACTGATCCAAGGTACATTTATGCTCCTACGCATCTGATCCCAGCAGGATATTGCGCACTTGATTTCCTTAGTTGATCTCACCCACAACCAAGAGTTGCTACGACCCAAAGTCGAAGACTTTAATAAACAAATCTGTCCCACACAGAAAAGTCTAAAAGATAGATAAATTCGTCTCCCACGAATAAACCTATGAGTTTTGTTCCGTCTTTTGATAAATCAAGGTGAAAATGAACCAATTAATAAAACCATACTTATATTCCCAAAGAATAACTCAGTTTTATTAATCACCTCACAATAGTCTTAATCGACGCAGCGAAAAAAGATATTGTGGAATCACAAATGATGAGACGAAGATGTTTGTGATTACTTTTATATCTTGCCTATTGGAGAAATAAATCTCAAGCCAATTATTACAATTGTACTCGTATGCTAGAATATTCAAGATAAGATCATACAACTACGATAAAAGTAGTATCGGCCTGGCTTCACAATCCCAATGAAGTCTTTAAGTTGTTAACCTGGTTTTAGAAGAAAAAAAAACAAATGTTAAAGGAGAATCGACTCTAACTTAGCAAACTAGTATCACACAGAATGTGTGGGTATTAGGTTTCCCAGTTGCTAGAGTTCTCCCTTATATAGTCTTTCAAATCAGGATTTGCAATCAATGTTAGCTTGGTAATAAAGCATTCAATATTCACTATTAGATGAAAACCTGATTAGATTCAAGCTAATATTTATCAACTGTTAGATCGAAAACTTAGCTTGTGTTTGTGTAACCGTACCCAAACTTGTATATTAGTTGGTTCAACACTAGTTAACCAAATGGTTATCCAAATGATAACCTTCATATCAACCATATTCTTCTTCACCATAACTAGTCCAAATGACTCAAATGAACTAGTTAGAGAGTTGTTCAATTGCTATGAGATCTCATGTACTACACAAGACATAATTGAAGCAAAAACGATGTGAGTCACTCGAATCGATTCATGAACTATAAATCCAAGGTTTATTATAGCATTCCTTAGTTTATTATGATAAGTTCACAAACATCGTTTTTAAACATAACCTACTCAAGTTAGCGGGCCGGGTTCGCAGACTTAAGTTCCCAGACGGAGTTTGCAAACTCTAGCAGAAATTCTCGGGCTCGAGAACTACGCCAGTTCGCAGACTGAGCTTGTATGATGAGTTGGCAGACTGAGCTCACGTACTACTCAGGTTTTACTTGATCAACAAAGTTCGCAAACTTCGGTTCAAGAAATAAGGACTTATACATATATGTGTTACCACAACAATGCTTATATCCTTCAATAGTTATATTGTCTAAACTCTCATTTCAATCATTGAAACTTTCTCAGAGGGCGTTATATAGTTGTTATTCATAAACTTTTTTTCGTCAGAGCAATTTCCTAAATGATTGAAACATAACATGACTTTCGTCACTAGGTAAAGATGAACTTGGCTAAAGCGAAAGCTTTACTAACACATATTTAGAGAAATAGATAAGCAAGATATACTCAGCTCAAAATAACATATGTGTATAATCTTAGTCTATATAGTAATAAGACTTTTGTCTCAAGATAGGAGATAAAGTAGATAGACTTTTGAGTGATAGATAAGTTCAAGTCTCCACATACCTTTTAGTCGATGAAGTTCAAGTCTCCACATACATGAAAGTGTAGAGACGTCCTGCGATTTTGTCGCAAAAGAAAAAAGATGGAAAAATAAGACCTTTACTTAGGAAGGCAAAATAAGACCACATCAGAATATAAAAAATAATGCAATTTTACAATTTATAATTACGAGATTATACAGAGATAATTGTGATTTTTTAACAATTTATGATTGCGAGATTATGCAGAGATAATTGTGAATTTGTCGCAAATTATTTTATTAAACAGAGGCAGCGTGCTCAATCACTCATCTGAATACAAATAACAGAGGCAAGTATGGGAATGCATAGAATAAGTTAAGTGTTATTTGTTTTCACATGATAGATTTACGCATAAAAAGCTAATTGTATTTTGGATAATCATATTGCAAGAGAGAATTTTTTTCTAGCACACGCAGGAAAGAACAAAAGAAATAGAGCTTGTATAGAAGACTGGAGAAATTCGCAGTGATAGATTACAAGTATATAATAATGAAAGATCAAGAGCAGATATACAAGTTTTACAAAAAGTTGAACAAGAAAGCATAAGGAAGCGAAAACTATTTTTTGCTTGATTCTTCATTATCATCATCAAGTTCTTCATCAGAATTTTCTTCTCCGTCGGATTCTTCATCAGACTTCACCTCTTCATTTTATTCAGACTCTGTCTCTTCATCAACTTCACTATCAGAGATGACCAAATTAGGAACATTCTCTGGAACTTTGTCAAGATAACAAGGATATTTGGAGTGAGGAATCTTGTTGTCATCACAAATCCCTTTGATGGTGTCATTGCGGAAATAAATTGTATCATTCCCAAAATTTGTAATAGTGATCTTCATTTGAGCCTTCAACCTTGAACACTTATCATTGCAAGAAGATAAATCTTTTGTGAGTTTCGCTTTTTCATTCTCAAGCTCTTCAATTATTTTGCGATATCTCTCTTCAGCTTCTGCGAAAATATAATAATAAGTCAACAATCTGATAAGTAGTTTATGAAAAAACAAATAACTAAAGGAATAAGAACGATTAACAACCTTCTCTGTTAGAAATCATATCTCTAATCAAGGCCGTTTGCTCAGCTTAAAGACTGACATCTACACCTAAGTTATTTCTGGAATTATCACGAATATTCGCAGCCAAAGCAAATTCATCATCATTACTAATGAGAAGGCGGGAGCGAACTTGGTTTTCCCTCTCAACAAGAGCACTATTCTCGTAAATAAGTCTATATATTTCAATTTGAACTTCAAGAAGAGTTTTATGGAATTTCGCTAAAGTTTGAGCACCTTGCCTAGATATACGATCTTTTTCGTCTATGAGATTATCATTCTTGGCTCTTAAACTATTGATTTCTTCTTTGGAGTTAATATAGCGACGTTTAAACGTATTAGCTGCACTCAAATTATACATGTGGTCAATTCTAAAAGACGAAGTTTGGATCTGAGGTCATTTAGAGATTCAATCTTGTCATTTGAATAACTATTTAAGGAATTATTAAGGCGATCAAGAAGGGTATCCTCATCTATAGGTTCAGGAAAAGAACGTAGGAGTGTAGCCTCATCAGTAAGACCATAAATATCTGCAAAAATGGTTGCTTGAATAAGCTAAAATAATAGGATAAAAGAATTAAGAGAAAGAGGGAAAAATTCTTACCATAGAGCTGATGGTTAACTTTTCCAAGATCAGATAACATCAATTTCTAGCTGTTTATTCTTCTTGCGAAGCTCGGCAACTTTAGCTTCCAATTCCCCATTATTTTTGCGAAGTTCAGCAGATTCAGATTTTAATTCTTCATTTTTATTGCGAAGATTTGTATTCCTCTTTTCAGAAGCTATACGTCTATTCTCTAAATCTGAGGAAACAGAGAAAGAAGCCCTTCCAGCCTGTGAAGAAAAAGCAAAGGTTACCAAAATAAGCATAGATAAAACTTTAAGTATGGAGAGGAAGCGAAGAAATGAAAATATACCAGAGTGCTAAGTGAATTTAAGAGACTAGGAGTCACTGATCTCGAAACTCCACGAAGAGAATCATTATCAACCAGTATAGGAGCATCGCAAATTCTTGCGAGGGTATGGAACATACCAGTAAAAGCATCATTCCCAATACCATGCATAGTGTTAGCATAAATGCCGGACAGATGAGCCATGGAAGATTCAGGTTGAGAAGATTCTTTCGCAGAAGAGATATCGTCATTATCACTATCATCATCATCATCATTATTATTGTCACTGGAACTTTTGATATCTTGAGGAATTGAGGGAGAAAGAGATTGAACTTTTCGTTTCTTTAAAGGAGGAGAAGCATAATTCTCCTTGCGAGGAGCACCTTTGCCTTTACCTTTACCCTTGCTCTTCGCAACCTTGGAGGGTTCCTCTATCTCACCAATAACCTTCAAACACAGATAAAGATAAGAAATAGAGGCAACAATATATTGTCAAAAATCTTAAAAGAATATTTCTTACTTCATCTGTGATTGATTGAAAAGCTGATAAAGTACTAGCTTTCCCAAACTTCTTGTAGCTTGCTTTCAGCCTCTCAATCTGGTAATTTCGCAATTACGTAAAAATATTGGAGTGATTAGCGAGAACATATGTAAGAGTATAAGAAAAATAATAATAATGATTCAATCAAAAGGTGGAAATGTACCGCTGCATCCTTTTCGGGCCAGTTGAATACCCATGGTCGGTACTCTGCGAGATTCGCAGGTAAGACATGAGAACCAGAAATATACGGACCCTCTAGAATTAATGGGAAAACACACCACTTATTATCATTAGAATGACGCGGGGTAGAATTATCGCCATGATGCCAGTCAATGTATTGCATGAGTAATTTTTCATCAGCAACATTATCTCTCTTATGTAAGCGAACACCCCAGCAAGTACTGTCTCTCTTCATAGGAATTACTTCATAATTCGCAAAGAAGTTTTCTACAGTATATTTCGCAGGTATAATCGCAACTTCAGCGAATTTAGGATTCTTAACTTCAGTGGGGTAAAGAGATTCCTTACTAGCACCGCCAGTGGAAAACTCGAGCATTAGACGAATACAGTCCCCACTCAATTGGTACACAGCTGCGAGAACTTCGTATGAGAAAGAATTTCATAAAACAAGGGGAGCTCAGGATCATAGAGGGGAATGAGAAGACCAGCTTCAAGCTGACCTAGAGAGACTATGATCTTTCCCTGATTGCAGGGATGATCAGAAAATAATTTGGCAGTAAGTTCAAATTTAGGGTTCTGACCGGGAATGCGAGATAGAGTAAAACCTATGTTTTGAAGTTTCTTTTGATCCTTTTCAAAGGAAATCTCATTCTTACGACCGGGTGGAGGCATTTTTTAGTATGGGAATGGAAAAGAAAGTAAAAATTTGAAAAGATAAGAATTGAGAAAAGTTACAGTAGCAGGAGCGGATTTCACGAAAGAACAGTGAAGAAAGTTGCAGAGAAAATAGGAAAGAAAGTGAAAAAGTAGAGTATAGAAGAATGAAAAGAGTATATATATAGAGAAGAATACTCGAGAAGATAAACACATTTAACGCGAAGATTAGACGTGAATGGTTGAAATACAACGGTTGAAAATGACGTGTTAGAAGCTGGATGGAAGAAGGGATACGTCTAGTAAATTTGGCGAAGAATGCAGAATCGTGTTAGAATAGAAGAATATGGAAAGATGGGAAGTTGCAACATTTTGAAGAAATAAGATTCTCATGATCTTCTCCCTTTCGTAGAGAAGATATGAGAAGAGAAAAGATGTAGGATCAGAATATCGCAGGAGCAATAGTCTTGCGAAGTTAACAACAACACTCTTGCGAAATTCTCAACAACTCATTACAAATGTCGCAGAATGGTTTGGAAAGTGACGTAATAGATGACGGTAGTATAAACATGAAGAAAGTGTGATAATCTTGTGAACGAAAGAGGTTTGCGAAGAAGTATCACTAACAAGCTTGCGAGATTACCGCAAGTCAGATCCGAAATTAAAGGACAGCTTAGTTGTTATCCACTATGTAACTACCATATATAAAGAGAACTAATAGACTCAGAAGAGGGAGAGATCAATTTGAGAGTGCTCAGAAAGTTTTGAGGAGAGAGAAAGTTTAAAGAGCGATTGTATTCTTGTTTTCTTCCATTTATTGTAACATTTCTGTGAATCAGTTAATAAAAGTGTTGTTCTTAATCTTTAAAATATGTGTTGATTATTAGGAATTCTGTGAGGGGTGTAGTGTGGGATTTCCAGCTACTACATATTAGCGCTACAAACAGGGATTATTCCTTGTTATTAGTGTGAAGATTAGAATTGTAATTTGAAAGAATTTGGAGTAGTTGGTGAAAAGTTTCATATAATTTTCAACAATTCACTGAGATTGAAGAGATGGCTAGAAGAAGAAATGATTCAAGACAACCAACAACTGTTAGAAGGAGTAAGAGACTTGCTGGAGAAAGAAAAAACGAAACCGGAGAATCGTCAAGAATGAATACAAGAAATGATGGAGAAAATCAAATTCAACAACCAATTCAACATACACCAGCGCAAAATAGAACTTTGGATTATGATAGAGTGAGCGTACATACTTGGCGATCAGATTCAACAGATGAAATAGAAGAGGAGCAACATTTAAGAAATGAGAGACAGGAAGAGAGAGCTGAAGAAGCAATTGGAGAAATAATTCATGGATATAAAAGAATTGAAGCACTAGAAGCATTGATACAAAGAATACATGAGGAAAGGAGAATAGAAGCAGAAGAACGTGCTAATTTGACAAGGCAAAACCATGAATTGAGAATGGATACTCTGAGACTACAAAATAGAAGGTCAAGAAGCACTACGAGATTGAAGGGAAGAAAGACGAAACTCACTTGTAGAAAACTCAATTCGAAGGGAAGAAAGACGGAACTCACTTGTAGAAAATGTTGATGGAAATATTCGGCAGGAGGTGCAAAATCTAGATGAAGAACATCGCGAAAATAGAGAAATGATTGAAGATCGATACATTCCACATGGCGAAATTCCACAAAACAGGCAGCGTCAGGAATGAAATAAACAAAGTGATGAAGAAAACCAAGAAGAATAAAGAAGAATATTTACATGGGAGAGAAAATCGCAGAAATAAACAAATAATTGAAGAACAAATTGAGAGACATTATGCTGAACAAGCACGTTTAGCTTGCGAGAGAGAGAGAGATTGAGAGTAGAAATGGAGGAAAGAGAACTCCAAGAAGCAATATGTCAGAACAATCATGATAATCGAGAAAGAAGACGCGAGCAAAACCACAACAATGGAAATATAAATG
Organism: Papaver bracteatum; assembly: GCA_023529315.1. Classification (NCBI taxonomy): domain Eukaryota; kingdom Viridiplantae; phylum Streptophyta; class Magnoliopsida; order Ranunculales; family Papaveraceae; genus Papaver; species Papaver bracteatum. The sequence goes on along the minus strand of JAJJWX010004691.1, from coordinate 1,473,202 downwards.
AAGAATATGATAGAATACAAAGGAGAATAGAAAGACAACAAAGAGTTGATAAGGAGTGAGCAGAATCGCAGAAGAGAAAATGAGAGATATAATGGTGTGCGAATTCATGAAAGAAATGAGAGAGAAGATCGCAGAGAAATACAAGAAGAAAATGATGGGGAAGAAAATCAAAATCTCGCAACACAAAACAGGCAAGAACGCATGAGAAGAGAAGCAGAATTAAAGAGACCAATGGGATCAGCGTCCGGGGTAAATGAACAAATCTTAAGAGAACTGACAGAAATGAGAGGAATGTTGAATAATAGGAGAGAGGGAGGCAGAAGGCAATTAGATGAGGCTATTTGAAGAAGCTGCGAAGACTCCATTCACACAAGAAGTACAGTTAGGAAGGATACCACCAAAGTGCACTTTTCCTGCGTTATCCAGCATCTTTGATGGAACAACTTGTGCAATTCAACACATTAAAGCTTATGTGATATATATGTTACAGTGAGAGAATCAAGATGTTATGTTGTGCTAGTATTTTGCATAAAGTCTAACAGGAGAGGCGCTAAAGTGGTTCGAAGGTCTACCTAGGAATACTATAACATCTTTCAACCATTTGCAGACTACATTATTAGGGGCGTATATAACTAACAACTCCTCGCAACCAGGAATAAAAGATGTGTTTGGATTAAAACAAATAATTGGAGAAAGTTTGAAGCATCTAACCATAAGGTGGAAGACAATATGCAGTGAGATGTCAAAATGGGTAGATGAGAGATATCTTATTTTATCATTCATCAATGCAATGTTCGCAACCAATCTACTATACATTCAAATTTATAGAATCAAGAATACAATCACAATGACAGAGTTACGGGAGCTACAGGAAGAGTACATTGCTCTTGAAGAAAAACAGAATGAAATGGAATCGTATCCCGTTGTGAATACAAATTCAAATACCGCGAGTGCAAGATTATTGCCTAAATTGATAAACACAGTGGTGAGCACTTCTCAAGTACAACAAGAAAATAAGAATGATTATCAACAGAAGCTGGTAGCTATGGGAAGCAGATATCAAGAAGAATTCGAAAGCGAAAGAAATTTTTATAGTCGAGGTAAGAACAACAAAATTCAAAGACTTTATCAGCCACAAGAAACCTATGGGGACAAAGACAGAATTATCATAGAGGATCAAGAAGTCAAAACATGATATGGGAAGAGATCAAGATGCCACCATTGAATGCTAGTGTGGAAAAAATTTGGGAAGATATAATTTTAATGGAGAACATTCTGACACCCTGGAACATGGGAAAAGAACCACTTTCAAGCCACCGAAGTCAAGAATTTTTCTCTTACCATCATTTTCATGGACATTCAACAAATAACTGCAGAAATATTAAAAGGATCATTCTCAAGATGATAGATTAAGGAAAATTAAATCATTTTTTATTAGGGCATCCTCAATCTCAACCCTTACCACCACCACCAGAAATTCGCAGAGTAAATGCAACAAAAGGAGGAGAAACATTTGTCATAGAAGTTGGAGAAAAGGCGAAGAATCTATTTTGTAACTTTATTGTACATTAGTACAAAACAATTGAAGATTTTCATGACAATGTTCTAAGCAGAGTTTTCGCAAGAGATGCTGACGAAAGAGAGATAATGAACACTACGAAAATATTACCATAATCTGGCGAAATGCATGATAACCCATTAGTGGTGAGGCTGGAAATAAACCCAAAAAAAAAGAAGATGAAGAAGAGGATGATGAGGATGAAGATACATGGGCAATTAATAGAGTCTTAATTGACACGGGAAGTTCTGTGGATATCTTATTCTATCATAATCATAAGACTATGGGAGGCAAAGACGAGGATCTAATACCTTCAACCTACAAAATTTATGGTTTTAATGGTACTGCCAATAAGCCTAAGGGGGAGATCACAATGACAATTCCATTAAAGGGGATATCTTCCAAGATTCTATTATGTATTGTTGATGTAGAGTCGCCATACAACTCTCTGATTGGACGACCTTGGCTACATGGAATTTTAGGTGTGGTATCGACTTTACACCAGTGCATTAAATTTCCATATCCTAATGGTATTGGAATAATAAAGGGAGATTGGATTGAAGGAAGGAAATGTTATGAGATTGATGTGGAATATTGTGAAGAAAGAGCTGCGAAGAAGGAGAATTGTAACTATAACATCAAAGAAACACAAAGAAGTGAGTGATAGATGGTTGATTCAGTAGAACTAAGAGAAGAGAGAATGCTACGAAGTCAACGCCAGCTGAAAGTAGCAATTGATGAAAATATCGCAGACAAAAAGACTATAGCGAAAAGCAACAAAAGAACAGAGATAGAAAACAGTAAAGGTAAAAAGTTCAAACTGTGAAGTGAAAGAAATATTGCGAAAAAGAAAAAAGATGTATAATTGATTTGTTGCAAAAATTTCAAAAATATATTTTGCTTAATGATAAAAACGAGATTGAGAAATTACAACAAAAATGAAATGCAAAAGAATAATCTTGACAATTTGCGAAAATTTTGCAAGAAATGATCACTTAAGATCCATAATGGGACGAACCTTTATGGCGTACACCCTAGTTTGCGAATAAAATTTCGCAAGAGGCAAATGTAAGAACTAAAGTACGTCATAGAAGAGGGTATCTGTTACATGACTCAGCGATAATGTTACACCGCTGCTGGAACCTGAGTCATGGAGATTTTGGGTCAATAAAAGCCCATCCAGGAGAGACACCTTGGATTCTCAACTTGAGCATATGACTTGGGTTGGGAGACTAAGGTAATAAGAGCTCTCCTAAGGGGTGCAGAGTATGACCAAGGCGCCGAGGTACACGGTTGAGCCAAGAGTGCCCGGGGCATATGAAACTACCCTGGCCATTCTTGGCAAGTCTTGGCTATGATGCACTCGGCCCGAAGAAAACCCCACTTAGGGTGAAGTCTCGTAACCATAAGCCATATAGGCAAAAAAAAAGACAAGAGGCTGCGAACAAAACTAGTTGTTGTTAAGACTGGATGGGAAGATCTAGTCTTGTATGGCATAAGTATGTCTCCTTGAAAGGGCAACCAGAGGGAAGATAAGGGAGGCACCCTCCATTAGGGAGTTGATAAGTGTCTTAAGACGCAAATGTCATGAGGCTATATTTTCGCAAGAATATTTAGACTTGTCATATTTGTGCAACATTCCTGAAGAGGCAATAATACAAAAGAAAAGATAAAACGAGATCAATGGGTCATTGCATGCAAGTGTAAATACGTCATGTGATTTCGTCGCAAGACAGCAATGTCATGGGGCTTTAGTTTCACAAGAAAATTTAGGCCTGTCATATTATCGCAGCAAAAATACAAAAGAACAAAAAGTTAAGGAAAAATCAATGGATTTCTACATGAAAGTGTAGAGACATCCTGCGATTTTGTCATAAAAGAAAAAAGATGGCAAAATAAGACCTTTACTTGGGAAGGCAAAATAAGACCACATCAGAATATAAGAAAGAATGCAATTTTATAATTTATAATTGCAAGATTATACAGAGATAATTGTGATTTTCTAACAATTTATGATTGCGAGATTACGCAGAGATAATTGCGATTTTGTCGCAAATTATTTTATTAAACAGAGGCTTGCTCAATCACTCATCTTAATACAAATAACATAGGCAAATATGGGAATGCATAGAATAAGTTAAGTGTTATTTGTTTTCACATGATAGATTTACGCATAAAAAGCTAATTGTATTTTGGATAATCATATTGCAAGAGAGAAAAATTTTCTAACACACGCAAGAAAGAACAAAAGAAATAGAGTTTGTATAAAAGACTGGAGAAATTCGCAGTAATAGGTTACAAGTATATAAGAATGAAAGATCAAGAGCAGATATACAAGTTTTACAAAAAGTTGAACAAGAAATCATAAGGAAGCGAAAACTATTTTTTGCTTAATTCTTCATTATCATCATCAAGTTCTTCATCAGAATTTTCTTCTCCATCGGATTCTTCATCAGACTTCTCCTCTTCATTTTCTTCAGACTATGTCTCTTCATCAGCTTCACTATAAGAGATGACCAAATTAGGAACATTCTCTGGAACTTTGCCTAGGAGACAAGGATACTTGGAGTGAGGAATCTTGTTGTCATCACAAATTCCTTTGATGGTGTCATTTCAGAAAGAAATTACATCATTCCCAAAATTTGTAATAGTGATCTTCATTTGAGCCTTCAACCTTGAACACTTATCATTGCCAGAAGATAAATCTTTTGCGAGTTTCTCTTTTTCATTCTCAAGCTCTTCAATTTTTTTGCGATATCTCTCTTCAGCTTCTGCGAAAATATAATAATAAGTCAACAATATGATAAGTAGTTTATGAAAAAACAAATAACTAAAGGAAGAAGAACGATTAACAACCTTCTCTGTTAGAAATCATATCTCTAATCAAGGTCGTTTTCTCAGCTTGAAGACTGACATCCACACCTAAGTAATTTCTAGCATTATCAAGAATCTTCGCAGCCCAAACAAATTTATCATCATTACTAATGAGAAGGAGGGAGAGAACTTGGTTTTCCCTCTCAACAAGAGCATTATTCTCGCAAATAAGTCTACCTCTTTCAATTTGAACTTCAAGAAGAGTTTTATGGAATTCCGCTAAAGTTTGAGCACCTTGCCTAGATATATGATCTTTTTCGTCTATGAGATTACTATTCTTGGCTCTTAAACTATTGATTTCTTCTTTGGAGTTAAGATAACGACTTTTAAACGTATTAGCTGCTCTCAAACTAAACCTGTGGTCAATTTCTAAAAGACGGAGTTTGGATCTGAGGTCATTTATGGAAAGAGATTCAATCTTGTCATTTGAATAACTGTTTAAGGAATTATTATGGCGATCAAGAAGGTTATCCTCATCTATAGGTTCAGGAAAAGAACAGAGCAGTTGTAAGACCATAAATACTGCAAAAATGGTTGCTTGAATAAGCTAAAACAATAGGATAAAAGAATTAAGAGAAAGAGGAAAAAATTCTTACCATAGAGCTGATGGTTGACTTTTTCAAGATCAGATATCTTGTGTTTGTTGCTTGAAACATCAATTTCTAGCTGTTTATTCTTCTTGCGAAGCTCAACAACTTCAGCTTCCAATTCTCCATTATTCTTGCGAAGTTCAGCAGATTCAGATTTTAATTCTTCATTTTTACTGCGAAGATTTGTATTCCTCTTTTCAGAAGCTATACATCTCTTCTCTAAATCTGAGGCAACTGCGAAAGAAGCCCTTCCATCCTGTGAAGAAAAAGCAAAGGTTACCAAAATAAACATAGCTAAAACTTTAAGTATGGAGAGGAAGTGAAGAAATAAAAATATACCAGAGCGCTACGTGAATTTAAGAGACTAGGAGCCACTGATCTCGAAACTCCACGAAGAGAATCATTCGAGGGTCTGGCACATACCAGTAAAAGCATTATTCCCAATACCATGCATAGTGTTAGAAAAAATGCCGGACAAATGAGCCATGGAAGATTCAGGTTGAGAAGATTCTTTCGCAGAAGAGATATCGTCATTATCACTATCATCATCATCATCATTATTATTCTCACTGGAACTTTCGCTATCTTGAGAAATTGAGGGAGAAAGAGATTGAACTTTTCGTTTCTTTAAAGGAGGAGCAGCAGAATTCTCCTTGCGAGGAGCACCTTTGCCTTTACCTTTACCCTTGCTCTTCGTAACCTTGGAGGGTTCCTCTATCTCACCAATAGCTTTCAAACACAGATAAAGATAAGAAATAGAGATAATAATATATTGTCAAAAATCTTAAAAGAATATTTCTTACTTCATTTGTGATTGATTGAAAAGTTGATAAAGTACTAGCTTTCCCAAACTTCTTGTAGCTTTCTTTCAGCCTCTCAATCTGGTAATTTCGCAATTACACAAAAATATTGGAGTGATTAGCGAGAACATATGTAAGAGTATAAGAAAAATAATAATAATGATTCAAGCAAAAGGTGGAAATGTACCTCTGCATCCTTTTCGGGCCAGTTGAATACCCAGGGTCGGTACTCTGCGAGATTCGCAGGTAAGACATGAGAAAAGGGTAAAACACACCACTTGTTATCATTAGAATGACGCGGGGTTGAATTATCGCCAGGATGCCAGTCAATGTCTTGCATGAGTAATTTGTCATCAGCAACATTATCTCTCTTATGTAAGCGAACACCCCAGCAAGTACTGTCTCTCTTCATAGGAATTACTTCATAATTCACAAAGAAGTTTTCTAAAGTACATTTCGCAGGTATAATCGCAACTTCAGCAAATTTAGGATTCTTAACTTCAGTAGGGTAAATAGATTCCTTACCAGCACCGCGAGTGGCAAACTCGAGCATTAGACGAATACAGTCCCCACTCAATTGGTACACATCTCGCAAGAACTTCGCATGAGAAAGAATTTCAAAAAATAAGGGGAGCTCAGGATCATAGAGGGGAATGGGAAGACCAGCTTCAAGTTGACCTAGCGAGACTATGATCTTTCCCTGATTGCAGGGATGATCAGAAAATAATTTGGCAGTAAGCTTAAATTTAGGGTTCTGACCGGGAATGCGAGATAGAGTAAAACCTCTGTTTTGAAGTTTCTTTTGAGCCTTTTCAAATGCAATCTCATTATTACGACCGGATGGAGGCATTTTTTAGTATGGGAATGAAGAAGAAAGTAAAAATTTGAAAAGATAAGAATTGAGAAAAGTTACAGTAGCATGAGCGGAATTCGTGGAAGAACAGGAGTGCTAATTTTATCAATCATGAGGGTGATGTCTATAGATGAAAACCACCTTCTTGTAGTTTGAATAGCAGTTAGCACCATTCTCTCTCTCTCTCGCCAACAACAGATCCATAGAAACACCATCATCATTAACAAGAGGAGCGACATCAAAATCTACAAGGAAAGTTGAAGATGTTTGAGGTTTACAAGCAACAATACAAGGAAGATAAAATTTCATATCCAAGTAAAGCTACATACAATGAGCAGATTTTTATATACATGTTGAAGACTTACACATAAGGAGCGGAATTTTATATCAAAGTATGAAGACTCATTTACAAGAGCGAAGAAAATCAAAAGATGAGAGTTATTGAAGTTTATGATACGAAGAAATTTCAAATTGTGAAGATCAAAGTGGTAACGTACTTCTTTCATGTCCATGTTAATTTTATTTCATATTCATTGTTTTAGTTGCAATCTCTTCAAAAAAAAAAGGCGAAAAAAAGGAAAAATTTTTTTTTACAAAGATTGCATTTAGGTTGTTATTTGTTCAATAAGGCCATGTGGTAGAAAAATATATAAAAAAGTGTCAAGCAACAAGGAAATTGAGGAAAAGAGTACAAATTGTCAAAGTACTACGAAGTTCAAGAGTTTGTCATCAATAGTTGAAGACCGAGAAGATGATGAAGACGTTTCTATTGGATGCTGTGAGAGTGGTGCTTTTGTCACTGCCTATCGGATGTGAAGGTGGTAAGTATTCCCATCCTCGTTATAGTGGTTGATTTCCTTTCTTAGAGATCATCAGAAAAAATATCTTTATTTTCCATGATTTTGTGGAGTCTCAAAAATAATTCGGAAGGTTTCCTTCCCACCATTCAACGTGTGTAGGATTCTCTCTTCATTCCTACCTACACACATGTGAGACCCATAAAAAAGACGTCTTATTGAGTGCAATTATCATAAAATCCTTTTAAGTGAGGCAGAAGTCGAGGCGAAATGCTTATTGATCGTTCTCAAACACGCGTTTCTCTCATTATGGCGTGGTTATTTCTCACTCAAGATTAAAGAATGAATATGTTCTTTGGTATTTCTAACTTCTTATTACTAGCATGCAGAAATTCTATGTCCTCATAGCTCTTTGGATGCTTGGGAAGCTGGAACGCTTTGAAGTTGGAGTAGGTTTTGTGGGTATATCTCTCGTAAGCCCTCATGAGACTATAACTCGTACACTAGGGACACCTAGGGGTTTAAAGGCCTGCTATTCATGCTAAGAGTAACCGTATCCTCGGCAACATTGAGTTGTTGTATTTTAGGTAGTTTGCTCGAGGACTAGCAAAAGCCAAGTGTGGGGGAATTTGTTAAGTGCATATTTTGCATATATTTAGTGTCGAATCCATGCTAGTAATTTCTTAGTTTCTTGCAAAATTATTGTATATTACGTTTGTTTTGTTTTATTTATGTTTTATTAGGTGAATCATCCAAAAGAAATGAATTGACACTTAATTGTGCAATAAAAGAAGCTAGCTACAAGAGGAGAAGGGCCAAAGACCAAGTGGAACCCATTCATATACAAGACTTCTACTTTTCATATGGAAGAGGACGAAAATATGAAGCTAACGGCGAAAGGATGAAGTAATTCCGAGTTCGTATGAAGAAGTTATGAGCAAAAGAAGAACTCTGAAGACAAAAGGGCAAAATGGTCATTTTTCGGGGAAACTACTATTGACACCTCATCGAGTATTGAGGGGCATCCAATCTGTTAAGGGGCAGTCAGTTTTTAAAGGATATGCTAAGCACAGTCCAGTCCATTACAAAGGGGAAACCAACATTTTAAATATTGTTAAAAGGCAGTCATGGATGTACTCGGGGCTACCATCTTCAAATTGGAAAATACCGCGCGCATGCAGTTTCTTATGCATGGATATTTGTTGTTCGATATTTTGCCACTATCATGATCATCTCGAAAAGATGGAGTGCTGAGTTTTTACTGAGATCGAATGGGTTCGTGAGGGTTAAGAAGATGGAGTAGATACTTGGGATTGTGATGCTGTTATCAAATGCTGCCATTGGCAGTGATGAACTCCTGCCATTTCCGAGAAAAGAAGATGGGTCACTGGTAAAACAAGTTAAGAAGGATAATCTGATGGAGCTGTTGTTGGCATAGAGGAGTTCTGCTTGAGAACAAAACACAGGAGATGATGTCAGTTTTTCCATTGATACTCGGTGATGGCTGGCAGTATTTAAGAGAGTTTAGTGATGAAGTTTTTCCAGGGATTGACGATGGAGGAAGAAGTTTAGAGCTGCAGATAATGGCAGCGATGAAGAATGACGTTGTTCGTGAGTTGATGGCATTGTAATGCATGCTGGCAGTGACAAGGAAGAAGTGTTGAGTTGAGTTTAGGTTGAGCACTGGTATTGGGCTCAATATCAGGTGAAGCAAGATGGCTTCTTACATTGGTTCTGGTGGTTAGCAAATGATTGGGATTGTGACTTTGGAATCCTAGTTGGATTGGAAGAGTGGTTATTGATAAAACAGGGAGTTCGGGGAGGTGTAGTTGCTCGAAACTTGAGAGAGAAATCATCTCGAAAACTGATATTGCTGCCGTTGATTGAATAGGTTGGATGGAGATGATTAAGCGGTGGTTCTGGAGATCGGATAAACAAGGAATCATTGCTACGCGCTGGTGAAGATTGGGTAATCTTTAGAAGTCAAAGCTTGGGCGAGAATTCAGAGTTTTGATAAGTTTTCTCGCTGGAAAACAGTCACCAGATGATACTTTTGCCGTTGATTTATGAGATGAATGGTAGAGATTTAAAACGAGTTTTGGGATTGAGTCGGTTAAGGAGAGCTGGGTGTTTATCAGATTCGAAATTTCAGCTACAAAAATCTATAAATAGAGGGTCGAATAGCCAGCAGAGAGGATCTTCTCACCCTCACTTTCACGTCCAGAAACTGCTCGACAGAAGTACTCAGAGAACAACAAAAACATAAAGAGTCATATATGCACCAGTAGCAGAAGGGTAGTAGCAACAAGGTGCAGTGGTTGATCTCTTGTAACAGAGGCAACAGTAGCTGGAGTTCTTCTATAATAACAGTTTGCTCTCTATAACTTCAATTATGTCTAGCTAATTTATTATTTGATTGAGGATGATTTCCTAGTACTAAATATGATTTAAATTATAAAATAAATCTATTTTGAGTTCTTTAAAAGATTTTTGATTGTTTTTACTATGGTTAATATTTATGATTAATTTTAAAATTGTTTGGGTGGCCAACTAAATCGTTTTATCTATTAATCTAATGCTAGCAAGGTTTTAAAAGATAAGTGTAATAGTGACATCTAGCTAGGTGAATTTTTTTTTCCTTCAAGGGATGCATTTACTACTGTAATCTTATTATTAACTAATAAATTACAAAGTTAAAAATTACATACTAGGCAAGCGAGCGACAAGCTGTGCCGCTAGCCCTTTTTGAATAGCAAAACTTATCCTATTAAAAATAAAATCTCGTGAGCCAGGGGTCATTACATTGTTTAGCGCATGACTTTCTGGACCCTCTTGAGTAGTCCAACTGCTTATGGAGCCAAATAGCCAAAAGTATCAAAAGCAAAGGGGACGAAAGCATGCCCATTGTCAACACATGCTTTCTCATGCTTCGATATCTTACCTGAGGCAGCCTTTAGCGCTGCTCTCCCGACTGTAAAGGTGCCATGTCCAATTCCTACCAAAGGAGATACCCCGGTGAGGTCAACACATGTGTGTTTCCCATTAGACCATCCAAAAATAAGAACATCAGCTGGTCTTAGTGTCGATCTCCCTTCAAGTGGGTCTGTCAGAAAATGCACAGGTGCTTCTTTCTTTGCCGAAATGCCAGACCTCCACATTACATCATACAAAATATCCCTCACATGATCATGTCTATATTTATAACCAGGGTCTACTTTACAATGAACTACATGTTCACCATATGAATCCAAGCAACCTGTGATGCAAGCAGGGCAGCGAGAGTCAGAGGGATAAAGCGGGATCATTAACCTGTATTTGAGGATAGACCGTTACTCCAAAGGAGACATCTTCTGCCCTAGCCCCTCAATCGGAATAGCCAGAAGAAAATCTTGGGCATGTGCTGCTTGCAAACAACCAAAAACCGCTTTATGTCTCTCCGTTAGCATGTAAACTCTATCAATGTCCTTAACCACTTTACCAAAAAGAGCACTCGCCAGGATGCTTTGTGCTTTAGGGGGGGCGTTGTCTTTATTGGTGAAGTTGTTAAGATCAAAATCAGGAAGAGTCACTTGTAACGTTTCCAAAGCCTTATTAAAATTATCATCCATACCGTCCACACCACTACTCCTCAATATGTGATCCTGTAATCCCCAAGATTGCACACGTGAAGCCACAAAAACATACTCAGATGCCTCCCTAGCAGTATAAAGTCCAAGACCTCCATATCTGATAGGTAGAGTAGATAGTCTCCACTGAAGCTCTCCAAAGAACGGTCCCCCGCACACCACGATGCCTTCCACCACTTCTCGCAAGCCTCTATCAAATATATCTACCGCCTCCATAATATTGTCTGGGTGACAAATACGAAGGCCAAAAAGAAGATTGGAGATACCCATACACGTTCGTAAAAGCAGCAATTCACTTTGAGGATCATGGAGCTTGGATAAAAGTAGAAATAGTAAAACCTTGCAGAGGGATTCTGTGGAGGGTTTGCGAGTAAAAACAACCCTAGAAAGTAGACCTTGAGCTAAGAGTCTAACTACTAGGATCAACCTATATTCACAAAATATAAAGCATTCGACCAAAATTACATTTGGAGTGAGCTACTACTAGGTGGTTTAGGCGAATAGAATCTGGTATTGGAGAGCTTCCGTACTCGGTGATTTAAGGAATTTAGGGGATAACACTGAGCTAGATGTTATTCCACGGTTGGTAATAATCTATGATTAACGATAAATAGATGAATATATTAATTTAATGAATATTTAGTACGAAGAAGGATTCCTTGATTATATTTCTCTCCATTGCTTGCAACTTAATTGTTTTTAATTACTTTGATTTTATTTTGAACCTAAAACAAAAATCCACCCCCATTTTTACATTTTTGACAACTAAAACTCCCTGCTCTTCGTGGGAACGAACCTTATTTGCTACTATATTATTCATTAGTAAAGTAGAATATAAGTGAATTAATTTGAGCACCTACGACACGCATCAATCATGATCCCGCGATTTTCGTACCTTTGTTAATTTTATTAACAAAAAGGGGGAGAATTATTTAGTAGTTTCATACTACATACATATGGTTTACGGACCATTATGTAAGGGGGAGTGGATCATTTAAGCAATAGGTTTTCCTATCAAACAAAAGATGTAAGTATTGATTAAGGGGGAGAAACATATCACCATAATATTACTTCAGAGTTGAGATACAATTGAACTTTGGAGGGAAGATAATAATACTATGTGTCTGCATAACAACAATTGAGAATATTTTATTTTTAAAAAGTTTTTATCGCTATGGAATTGGTTCTTCAATAACAACGATGCTGAGTTGAACACGTTTAGAATCATTGCAACTTGAAATTACGAAGAGTTCATGGAGAGTTGATGAAACCAAGGAAATCAAGAAGACATGGTGGATCGAGGAGTTTTTTCAAAAAATTATTTTTGTTATCCATATGTATTAAATAGTTTTGTAACTAAAATTGACAAATGGGGAGATTGTTAGAGCACTGCTCGGTCGAACTCATAAGTGTTGTTATATCAAATTTGTTGTCAAATTTAGTTGTCAAAACTATATCTTGATTTCTAGTCTACAATTAGTTAAGTCTCGGTCTAGGATAGTGAGCAGTCATCATTTGTGTTCTGCCGTTTGAAGGCAAAGATCAACCGAAGCTTTTGGAGAACTTCATCAACAAAAGGTAAATGAAGACTGAACCACCTATTTCTCAAGTTATATTCATTTTTATATTTTGAGACGATTGTGGCATAACTAATTAGAATAGCTTGCATAAACAAGAATTTCGAGTCGAGAACTAATTACTTAGTTTACGAGTTTCTCGAAATATAATGACTAAGCTTAATGAACATTTATTCATACTTGATCAAATTCGGTGGAGAACAATTTATTGTTCGGAACCAAATCATGATTCAAGTTCATCATTTGAAAATAGCCTGGAACAGTGATAAGTGTCACTGTTGTTACTCGGGAATGTTTCGAATTGATTTAGAGAAATATTGAACTACTATATTCGGAATAAAAAATAATTTATCAGTCTTACAAACTGAGAAAATTGTTATATATCTAAAAACGTATTACATGTATTCGTACACGTAGCGTGGTAGCTATATATCAACTTTCAGATTTGTGATATGCATATTCGTATGTACATCATGGAAAAATCTGTTTGTTTCGTGATCTGGTTAGGTTTGTATATTTGTATACAAGCAATTGTGGGACTATGGTAAGGGAACCGGGTTAAAATAATCAAACCGGTATGCGAACCAAAATAGTTATATGTTCTAGAACCAGTTTAGTACCCAAACTGGTACGCAAGCTGATTGTTCTGTGAACTCTAGAAACGGTAAATGTCTACGAGTTTGCAAACCGGTACATGAACTAAAAAGTTCTGTAGACTCTGGAACTTTGAGTTTGGTCAAAGTTTGCAAACCGGTACGTGAACTGAAAAGTTATGTAAGAGTTCGAAACTTGGTAATTACATAAGTGTGCAAATCGGTATATGAACTTACAAGATTTATTGACTCCGGAACTCGGTAATTTCATATGAGTTTGCAAACTGGTCTGCATACTATGACTCAGCCTATTCACGAACAGTTCAAGTAATTGTACCTTATACATTTACAAACTATGTCGATCATGATTCAATTGCGATTAAATTAAATCTATGAAGTAATTTGCATTTTATAATTTCTCTAATTAACACTAGAATCAATTGATCACATGATTGCGACCCAATCTTAATGTCTTAGTGAAGATGAAAATGAGTGTTAAGCTTTTAAGTTCAAATCGGATAGTTTCGGCTAACCATGTTGAACATAGTCTTTATACACGGTTCGGTTACGGTTTACCTAACCATAGTGCATATCTTGTATATGTGATTAAGATTCAAAGCTTTCATCTAACGATGGATATTGTTTGCTTGGTTCCAAAGCTATCTTAGCTTAAACCTAAAACAACATAGGATTTGAAGTTTATATAAGGGGAACTCTTGGCAACTTGGATTTTTGAATCTCAACACTACTTTTTGGTGTGTCCTAGTTGTATCTTGAGTCATCCTCTCCATAAACCCTTTTAGGATTTAACGACTAGATAGAATTTACAGGGATTCGTAAATCCAGGTGCAATTATCTTTTATCTTGATAACTTGAGTATCCTGATCTTGATTGTTTATAGAGCTTTCTATGACGATAAAGATAGATAGTAATCAACAGAGTCTCTTCGTCTCATAATTTGTTGATTCCGCAAGTTTTATACTTGTGAGGTGAATAATAATCTAGGCTGCACTTTTGATTGCATAAGTCCGGATTTTGAGGATAGCCAGACTTTTATCTAAGATGCTATCGATTTTCATCACCTGGATCTATCGTTTGATATGATCATGCATTTAGATCATAAATCAGGAAATCAATTATAGGCTTAATCTGTGGGAGGCAGATTTGGTTTAAAGTCTTAAATTGAGGTTGAAGCAACTCTTAGTTGTGGGTGACATCAGCTAATAGAATCAATTACGCAGAGTATTTCGAGATTCGAGAGGCGTAGAGCGCGACTGTACCTTAACCGGTGGATTTCTTTTTAGGCTCAACTACATTCCAGACTGAAGCTAATTGGTAGTAGGCTAGTGTCTGTAGCGGTTTAATACAACATACTGTTCAATCTAGAATAGGTCCCGAGGTGTTTCTGCATTTGCGGTTTCCTCATTAACAAAACTTCTGGTGTCCGTGTTATTTCTTTTCCGCATTATATTGTTTATCTTTATAATTGAAATATCATAGGTTTTGCATTGATCAATCACAATAGCTAGGTCCAACCTTGTTAGTTGAAAATACTTGATTGATCCTTGGACATTGGTCTTTTATACCATCCAAGAACTCTCCGTGTAGTTAGATTCATGGATTCAATTCTGTAAACATTCTAACAATAAGAGAGAGAGATATATAACTTTAGTCACTTTCCTTGATTGAGTTTTTACTCTCGGAGTTGTGCTGAGTTTGTCTATACAGATTGTCTAAGAAAAAGTTGGTAGTGTATCTTGGTACCCATGCGTTTTCACTTGATCATGTCCACAATCCAATCCTGAAAGGTTATATAAGCAATTTCATTTATAAAATTTATTTACATCAATAGAAGACCAAATTGCTTTAGCATATATAATCACATTTAAGAAGCAGATGTTGCATAGATTCATTACTATTATTGCGATTAGGACACAAAGTATTGATATTCTGGTAGAATCTATTGATCTGTTCAATGGTGGGCAAACAATGAGTAATGCATTTCCATAAGAAGTACAAAATATTTTGAGGCAGTCTAGTTTTCCAAAAGATTTTCCAGTTAACAGATGTATCAGCAGTGAAGCCATTAACACTGTTAACCTCATTTAGAATAACTTTGTAGGCAGTTTTAACACTAAATTATGTATTAGAGCTAGATTTTCAACTTATATGATCATTGCCAGTAAAAAGAATTCTAATTATTGACTGTATCATTATCAAAGAAACTATTCAGCATTATAACAGTCCAAGATCTAGAATCACTATCAATGAGTTGTGACACACTTTCCATATTAGCTGGAAAAAATGAGTATTAAAAGTAGTATCTATACTTGGTATCCATCTATTTTTCCATATATTGATATCCTTACCATCACCTACTTCCCAAACATCATAATTTTTGACAATTTCAATACTGTCACAAATACCTTTCCAAATCCAAGACCATTCATTGGATAATACAACATCAGTAAGAGGATTATAATTGAAAAAATACTTACCTTCCATGATCTTGACCCATAGCTCATCTCTGGAGTTTTACATTCTCTAAGCTAATTTAATTAGAAGAGCTTTGTTTAGAGTCCACTCACCAACTTGAATTAAGGAGGTTACTTGTTTGGTTTGCTGCATCGATCTCCATAAGGTGAGGTTGATTTGTGCCAAAATAAACAACCCGCCTACATAGGGGTTTACGGGTATCAACCAAGAGAAACTAATGATAACAAAGGAAACTAGTTATTATACGAGTTTATGCACCAATGGAATTGGAGTGGAGATGAGTCAGTTGGAAGGTTTGCTGCATCGATATCAGTCTTTTACAGCAAACCAAACAACTAATATATCTCCACTCCAGAAACTGTATGGTGGTAAGTTGTATCTTTTATCATGAATCATGTAAAACATACTTGAAGAGAACATAATAGATAACAAAACAAGCCTTAAAGAAACCTGCAGCAGCCTCATGCTCACTCACCAACTGGAATTAAGAAAGTTACTTGTACTTGGTTTGTTGTATCGATCTCAATAAGGGGATCATAATTTGTGCCGAAAGATACAACACACTTACATAGAGTTTTCACTTGACAAGTAATATGTTTTCTCTCCGAAAACTTTGTGTTGGGTGTTGTATCTTAAGGCATAAAAATATATTTCTTGTGCTTTTGTGGTTGTATGCCAATCCTGCAATTCATGTTCAAGAACTTGGAATCAAATCATTTCAATAAACTTCATTATTGAATAGATTATAATAGGTAACAAACAAACATGCGATTAAAAAGGAAACCTGCAGCAGCCTTGTGTTCATGGGAATGGCTAGAATCATAGATGAAAGATACAACTCATATCGATGTAGGTGTATACTAATCCTTCAAGTCTCTCTAAGGGCAAGAATAAACTCATTTTGACAAAGCTGATTTTGGCTAATAATGAATTTATTCCAACGCTTAAACAAATTTGCTGGACCAATACTGTCTATATGGGAAACGTAACAACAAACTATTAAAAGATGTTAGAACAGACCAACCATAAATTTAAAGCAACAATATAATAAAAGTGATTACAGTTGAAAGAAATTACAACAACCAAGAGAAAAGGGAACATAAAGTAGTAAACAACAACATACAAAGAATTTAGATTAGAAGAAAATATTGAAAGATAATGCAAACCACTAAAAAACAATAAACCTTAAATGTAAAACAGTTTTCTATTGAAAGACATTACAGCTAAACAAACTCACTTCATACCTACAGCAATAGGATTAAAAAAACCTTAAATGTAAAGCATTAATCTATTAAAAGACATTACACATAGATGCTAAGCAATAAACAATATAGATGTAAATCAGTAAACAACAACAAACAAACAAAAAAATCATGTTAAAATCTATTGAGATTACAAACAGGAAAAGCCTAATTTTAAAGGAAAAAGTACAAATCTAAAACATACCAGCGATCTTCATGCAGATCTAAATTTTTGTTGAAACCCTAAACGCAAAAAAAAAAAACAATTTTGATAAGTTTATTTACAGCTAAAATCCACAGGAAAAAACCCCTTGAGATTGAATGAGATGCAATGAGAGATGAGAGTTAAGAGGAATCAGATAAGTGTGAGATATGAGTGAAGATGGTGTGGGAAGATGGGGAAGAAAGGTCTGAAGTCTTCGTCTCTCTCACTCTTTTAATAAAACAAGGGGAGAATTGAAATTATTAACTCGAATTTGAGATGAGGGAAATAAAATTTGAGAGGGAAATCAAAAAGGGTTTTGAATTTGTGAGAGAATGAATATCAAAAAGAGTTATTAAATTGGAAAACTGAGAGGGAAACGAAATTTGATAGCCAAAACTTTCGGACAAGAGAGAAGAAAAGTATAATAATTGAGGAGATATTTGTGGGTAATTTGTGTTACCTCCCTTGACAAGATCACTAATTTGAGTTATCTCCCATATAGAGATTAAATTAGCAAAACCTCATTTCGTTACATATCTCGTCCAAGGCCAGTTAGCTGAGCCCCCAGCCTTGTATAGGTGGACCAAAATATATACGTGGATCTTGAGTTTTCGAAAATACCTTTCGACGGTAAAGTACAAACCGTCCTATCAAATGCGTGTAGGGATGAGATTACAAATCTTTGTCGTTTGTGACCCAATTCTAACCAAATCACCATGATTGAGCTGCTTCCAGTTGAGAAACCATTACTGATAGAGAAACTTTAAAGTCAGAAAAATAAGAATCAATTTAACGAGCATACACAAGGAAATGAATGTTATGGCTTGTTGATGATGCTGTTTTTTTAAGCATATTGATGATGCGGCTAAAAATGGAGATTACCTTTGTTGGGATGATTTGATTTTCTCTTGATCCGTTAGAGATGATTTGATTCTGATCTCTAATCATTATCTCCTTAATTTCCTTTTCGTCTTATTTATTCGAGTAATCTGATTAGTCAAGATATCTCACGGGATTGCTGTTGATGGTGGGCAATGGAAATCAAGGTCAGTAGTTTGGTCAGTCAAATTGAATTTCTTTTCCTTCAATGACAGATGTTTAAACTTTCTATGATTGGGTTTTTGTTGTTATTCATTCATGCCAAAATAATATCCAATGATCCAAAAACTATTAGGCTTTTAAAATGATTCAATGAAAATACCAGATGGTAATAAAAGCCTCTGAATTGAGCAATGCGACTAATAAAAAAGGCAATAACAGAATGAAGAGGAAGATTTTAAGGGAGTGGTGGAGAAAATTTGGCAGGGTATATTGAATCTCTCTTATTTTGTTGAATCTGTAAAGAGAAATGAAAATAGTTGAACAGTTTTCTAATCGAAGAAGATGAGGGTATGATGGGTACTTTGGTTGACATGTGTTTGTATTTCGCACGTGTACACTCATGATGACTAAGCAAATTGAAAAATAGACGGAATTTTTGACGAGAGAAGGTATTGATAATTTAATCTATGTAGGGTAGGTAACTCAAATTAGCGATCTTGCCATGTCAGGTAACTCAAATTACCCTATATTTGTTTTTTCTCTCAAAATATCTAGGTAAAAGGCGTCCGGATCGAGATAAAGTTAGTCAAATTTGTGGTCAAGTTGGTCAAATTTGTAGTCAAACACATAATCGAAAACAACAAGAGGCATACTCAGCTTATAAGATTAATAGATATAGACCTCAGGTTCTCATTCAGATGAGCTTGGGATGTAAAATAACATATCTTCATGGTCCCTCAGTGGATTCAGCCTTCTGGGATGGAAGTCCGCTTACAAGTTTACTAGATATAGACCCCAGGTTCTCATTCAGATAAGCTTGGGATGTGAAATATCAGATATTTATGGTCCCTCAATGGATTCAGCCTTCTGGGATGGAAGTACGCTTACAAGTTTACTAGATATAGACCCCAGGTTCTCATTCAGATGATCTTAGGATGTGAAATATCAGATCTTCATGGTCCCTCAGTGGATTCAGCCTTCTGGGATGGAAGTCAGCTTACAAGATTACTAGATATAGACCCCAGGTTCTCATTCAGATGAGCTTGGGATGTAAAATATCAGATCTTTATGGCCTCTCAGTGGATTCAGCCTTATGGGATATAAAATATCAGATATTCATGTGTTCGTAAAAATGACCAAATTACCCTCGTCGGAAAAGAGCAACAAATATTCATGTGTCTGTGAAAATGACCAAGTTACCATCCCCTGAAAAGGCAGCAATTTTTCATGTTTCCATCAAAATGACCAAATTACCCTCACCAGAAAAGGGAAACAAATTTTCATGTTTCCGCGAAAATGACCAAATTACCCATGTCGGGACGGGCAACAAATTTTCATGTGTCCGCGAGGATGACCAAGTTACCCTCGCCGGGAAAGGGCAACAAATTTTCATATGTCCGTGAAAATGACAAAAATACCACGTTCTCCAATTTATCCATTCAATAATAACTCAAGCTATTAGAGTTACATTAATAATTATCCAAAATGTCATTTTACCTAGGTTTAACAAGTCATTATGACAGAGTGGGCTAGAACAGACACCATTTAGACTAATAAAGAGGCGTTTATAGCCGCTTGTTACTCTTATGAGTAGGGGTACCGTTACAAATTTTCCATTTAACCACAAAACCGTATCAATTCAGACCAAATTGGCAGTTATTATTGCCAGATATTCAAAGATTTCTCTAAGGAATAGGTGTGACCCTGTAAGAATTTATATAATTTATTCATATTACGAACTGTTGTCTTTTTTAGGTTTGAGTAGTTTAATAGGGATTAACAGGGGAAACCAAAGGGTAAGAGAGCAAATAAATTTATAGAGAAATTTGTAGAGGGAGATAATTATTCACTAAAATTTTCTAAATCAAATCAATCAAAATGGTTGGTGATGATGATCGATGCAGAGGAAGGGCCCTCATGAATGAAGAGCAACAATTGAAAGAGTTAAAAGAGAAGGAAAGACAAGAAAGGTTCTCTGCCACCATGCAGATGATAGGGAAAATGACCAAGGATGATCTGGAGAAAGCACAAAAGAGAGTAAGTGAATTGTTGAATGCAATTCAACTCAATCCTCTTTGGTCAGAAATGCATGCTACAATAAATAAAGATAAACCAGTAGAGAAACCGATAGAGATTCGCCAAAGAAGTGTCTTCTTGATCCCTTTATAGATGAAGAAGAGAAGGAAAGGTATTATGCAGTGCCGGCGAAAAATATGAGGTTGGCGAAAATGTCAGAGATCAAGGCGGCAAGGACAAAAGAATATGGGTCGCGCGATAGTGATGCAAGTGCTACCGAAGATGAAGAGCGTTGTTCTTGTTGGGTATGAAAGTGACACACCCACTCCAGATTCATTGGAAATGGTGGTTAATAGGACGAAGCTGCATTTGACCTAGAATGGAGAGTTGAGGAATTTCGCGAAAGATAAGATTGATAGGGTTAATGATGGATTGTTGGCCCAAAAGATCGATTCTTAAGCGGACGAGTCAGATGAAAATGAAAAAGAATCTGAAGAGACGGATGAGGATGACGAGGGGTCTGAGAAATCAGATGACGGGGAAGAGGAATCTTATGATTTCGATTCCGAGTGATGGGTATAACAATGAGTAAGCCTAATCAACATTTTAATTCTTCTGTAGAGATGGTGGATTTTTGGGTAAGTGCTCTAATGGAAATGATGATATAATATTTAAAAATGGTTAAGAAATACTCCCTCCGTTCCATTTTAGATGACATTTTAGGGTTATTTTTATGTTCCACAATACTTGAAAGTTTTTATATTTTTCCACAAAACTACCAATTACACCCTTACATTTTGTCTTGGAACTATAAGTTTTTTTCTTCTAAATGCACTAATAGCAATTAATGTTTGAAGACTTTTTTCAAGGACATGGATGGAAAATATTTATATCTCTCTCCATTTCTTAATCTGCATGAAAACTCCAAAAACATCATCTAAAGTGGAATGGAGGGAGTAGCTATCATCAAAGTACATAAAAGAATTCAAATGGAGAGATGTCTAGTGCAAATGGTAAGTCACTGAATTATGTTTTTTTTTTAGTTTGGAAGTGTCAATGGAAACTGGAAATGCAGGAGATGATGCAGAGGAAAGTTGTGTTTATTTTTCTCTTTTCTTTTTGGTATTTGGATTTATTTTATGTAATCAATTCTCCTTAATGTGTTGGGTTTTTATGTTTTTGAACATGTAACTAGACATGAAATAATAGTGTTGCTGCTAAATGTTGCTTAACACTTAATAAACAGAAAGGTTGTAACTTTTTTGAAGTGAAATATGCTGAAGTAAGGTTATTTATATTGCCCGGTGATTGGGTATTAATGCTGTTGGAGATGCAGGTTATAATATTAAAACTAAAACTATGATCAAAGAACTAGAACAGGGAGTTGAAAACCACACAAAACAAATAAAGTGCGCACAATCATATAGAATGTTAGAGTGATGAAACAAATGCATACTGAAATCAAGTCACTTTAGTCTTTTTTAATAGTTACCCTGCACTCTTGGTTTTCATGAGGTACATCTATGTTTGAAATTACATCTTTGATTTTCTATTGAGTCAAATTCACTGTAAACACTACTTGATGGAGAGGCATATATGCACCTAGTCTTAATCTATAATCCGGAGAAGGAAACAAATTACGAACATCTATATATGTTTGAAATTGAAAAAGAACAACACTGCAATACACAATAAGAGTTCAAATGAAATAACAAGCTTTAGATCTTCTATCAGATACTTAACTAACAAAACTGGCTTATGTTAGTTGAATCGGGTATTCGACTTGCACATAATTGACACAAACACTACTTGGTGGAGGTTTATGCACACCTAACTTTATTCTACAATCTGACAATGAATATAAATCACAAAGACTGCCTCAAACTATCTTGATTTCAGAGATGTTGGTTCTCAAAACAGAATGAAACTTTATTCACTAATGCTAACATCATATAACCAAATACTATGTTTGAGTCTAAGTTCATCCGTCAACTGACACATAAACTACGTTTATATGCCGAAGGCATGCAATTGAGATGTCCATAATCACCAGAATATTCTCAAAATAGGATACAATTCATAGCAACATCAAATACAAATAAACCTAAAATATACAACCACATATGAATCTGAAAGATAAAGATGTTCATAATCACCATAAAAAATTACTCCATTCAAAATCAACAGTGTGCAACCTCCAATTTGTAAAATCATTAAACCCCCAAATGAATGAATGAGAAATACCTTAGATGAAGATAACCCATATCTGCATTTACAAAATTATGAATCAGCGCCAATACTTCTAGTGAGATATCGATTAAACTTAAATTTCGGCTTAAATCGATGTTTCACAGAAGAATTAATTGATTCATTGTTGTTGATGAAGTTTTATGCAGCTGAATCTCCAAGTATCCGAAGCTCAAATAAATGGAATTAGAAATGTATGGAGATGCAATGAGTTATGTCTTAGGCGCTGTTCCGAACATATTATCTTTTTGACTTGGTCAAATCTAATTTTCACCTTACTGATAGATGTTTGTGGTTCATTGGTAGACCGGAAAAATTGGCCGAGTCCAATTTTGAGCAACCTCTCTAACGAGTGTGCAAGTGACATTTTAATCTCCACCATTGATTCCAATTTGAGAGTTATGTAACAAGGGTAGAGATTCTAAATATGGAGGGTAATGGGCCCATCTGTTAATAATTAACCAATTTTGTCAAATATACACTAGTGTGCTGATTTTATATTGCTTCACCTATTTTGTTTGGCATTAGTTATTTTTAGTTGTTGGTCAGGGACCAAGGTATTGAGATTTGGCATGATGCATGATCCAAACGTGTAAACCATGGTAAACCATAATGCCTCTCAACAGGTGTTACACTTATGGCCTTCAAATTAGGTCACCGCCTCATTCTCCTCTTAATGGTAACACTCTGGGAAATTAAGAGATGGGACGAGTCTGGAAACTCAATGAAAGAAGGGATTATCGAGGTTTAATGATTTGTTTCGAAAAATTACGTCTGAAATTGAAGAGGCGTGGTCTACCAGGGGACTAGATGCTCAACCATGCGCCATAAATAGATATTTATGGTTAATCTAACCACTCTGCAAAAGGATGAGAAACCGATATACTTGCAATTACTCTTAATCAAACTAAAAGAAAAAAGAAAATTTGCAGAGAGAAGAAGATCAAGAGATGGATGAACCAAATCATGTTGCAGTTCAAGATGTTGTTAAAAATCAATCACCAGCATTAGAAAACGCAAAACAAGCAACTCATGCATTAATTAGTGAAGAGGTTGAGAGATTGATTTCCTATTTAAAATAAGAAATTCCCAGAAATATGAGGCATGAAGAAATTGATAGGAGAAAAGAAGAATTTGATAGGAAAAGGATTGAGAACGAAGAAGAGTACCAATTATGGATCAGAAAACTGAGGCAATAGGTGCAAGGAAGATGAGAAAAAGTCAAGCAATGCTACAGAGACATGAATGTCAATGGGTTAAGAAAAGAAGTTCCACAGAAAGTGAAAGTGATGAGGAAGGTGAAGAAGCAGTTGAAATTAATGAGGTTGGAAGCAACGGTGAGGTATCCACTGATCTAGAAAAAGAGCATCGAGAGAGATAAAGACGGAGGAGAGTTGATGCAGTAATGTATCAATGCTATTTGGCAGAGAAAGATCAACCCAGTATATTTTCTCGTACAATGATTGAACCCCTGAACGTGGATTTAGATGGTGAGGAGATACCAGGGATGGATGTAGATGCAAATCCTGTTGCAACAGAGGTTGAGGAAGAAGAAAATGAAGGATCAGAAGATGATAATAAGGAGGATAGTGAAGATGGAGGTTATGGTCATACTACTTCTTCCAGCAGTAATAGCGGCAGAGACTTCTACTATGAAGAAGAGGACTTTGAAAGCGACTATGATGATGATCAGTGGTGATCATCTGAATAGAATTGTGAAAATCTTTTGAGGAAGACTTTGGAGGATTGCATTCTTTGAAGTCTTCAGAATGTCTTCGTGAAAATTCACAAATTTTTTTCCTAATGCTTGTAGTTGTTGTTGTTGTTGGAACTGAAGGAGAGGTCTATTATTTTGTTATCTTCTAATGTATGGTTAGTGTTTTTTTTTAGGTTTTTTTTTTAGTACAAGGTTTGATCTTGTAAAAGGATTGTTTTTCTATTGACTTGGATCAAACTCGGTAGTAGTAGTAGTAGTTTTGTAAATTTTCTTGGTTTGGGTATAATTGTGATGGAGGTTATGGAAGTGCAACATGTACTATTAGGGAATTTTTCTCTGGTGGACGGTATCGGTGTGGTTGTTCAGGTGTAAGTGGTTGCTGGAATTGGTAGCATGTCTATTTTTTATACTTTTGTTTATGGCCTCTGCATCCCAAAGATGAAAACTTCCTTTGGTGCTGGCCTTAAAAAGGTTGTAATGGAACTACTTAGTAATTAAGGAAGACCTGTAATTAACGGTGATGGTGTTTGTAAAAAGGGTGAATGAAATTGCACTTTCGGTTTCTTTTTGTGTTGATTTGAATGCAGTAGGTGAAATTTGGTATGTTGGAGATGTATTTGTTATTTATAATGAAAGGAACAATGGTATATTAAATTGTGGTATGTTGAAAAGTAGTACATGATTTATAAAATGTACTAATGCATTATCCAAATTCTCTCAAGAAATAAAATCCTAGTACAAGGGAAGGGAACATATTACAAATACTAATTCTCTCTGGTTTTCATCTAAATTGCAGAATATAATACAATCTTGATTCACTAATGGTGACAAACTACACCCAAACACTATGACTGAGTCTAAGTTTATCAACAAAAACTTAAAATTTCCCTGAAATATTCTTAAAAGGTATAACAAGTTGTAGAGATCATTTGTCGAAGCCATAATAACATGACTCAAGATTGAATCTTGTCCAACCTACATGATTCAACTTTCACATAAAACTACTTGGTGGAGGCATATACACACCTAACTTTAATCTACAATCTGGCAATGAATTCAAATCACAGATAACTAGAATCTGACTAGGCAAAGGGAACAAATTATGAACATTAGCTTCTCTTTGGTTTTCAGTTCAATTTCCGAAACTGGTTGAGGTTCTTATTAGAGCAACTGCATCAACAAAAAATCATCTGATTCACCCAACTACAAACAAATGGTGACATCATACAAATAAATAAAATACTATGTCTGACTCATTTTTATTATCAACTAAACCTACAAATTTCAGTGAGATATTATTAAAATGGAATACAATGTACTACAGTATCTAGAATAACAAATACAGATCTTCTCAATCACAATTAACAAACAAAAAAAACATAAACCTAAAATCTACAATCCCATACAGATCAGAAACATAGAGATGTTCATAATCATCATGAGAAATTGCAACATTCAAAATCAATAGTTTGTAACCTCCATGGTAAAATTACTAAACCCCAAATATTGAAAAAAAATCGATTCAGAGAAAAATGAATGAATGAAATACCTTAGATTAAGATAACCCAGATTTTCATTTCCAAGATTATGAATCAGTGTGAACACTTGTATGAGAGATCGATTAAACTTAAATCTATGCTTAGATCGGTGATTCACAGAAGAATTGATTGATTCATTGTTGTTGATGAAGTTTTCTGCAACTGCATCTCGAAGTTTCCGAAGCTCAAATCGATTGAATAGAAATGGATGGAGTGGAAATGAGAAATGGTTGGAGATATGTCTCAGGCTCTCAGTTGTTCCCGACATATTTTTTCTCTTCTATTTTCAGACTTAATAAAATAAAAATAAAAACTATTTTGATTTTGTTTTCTAATTTTCGGTAATTAAAATGAAGAGTTATAATGGGAAAAAAATGTTGGATAAAAAAACGAGAATCATTGGGATGTTGGGTAACCCTTGAGCGTGAGAATAAATTAGGAGTTGATAGTACTAATAGAGGCGCTAATAGTAGTAACAGAGGGTTACAAGGTAACTTGGCAATTTAAGTTGAGGATAGTAAGGTAATTGCACATAACCCTCCCGAAACTTAGTAACAGATACCAATTATTGCAATGATTATACAACGTTACAAAGTTACCAACGTCGTTACGACGTTACAAAATAAATAACAGTTAGAAAATCGGGCGTTACAAATTCCCTAATTTCGTGTAGTGGGGACTAATAGCTAGAGATTTTGCAGGCCAATGCCATGGAGTTAAATGAAGGTATTTCAATGGAGGAATGATTCATGACCATGAGGTGGATCAGCTAGAATGTCTTGCATTGCATGAAGCAGTGAAGTGGGCAATCTCAAAGAATTTTGTGAAACTTATATTTGAGTCAGATAGTGAAGTCATGTTTAAGTCAAGAAATGAGGAAACTTTTTATGTTCATTGGTTAAACCAGAATACTATCCTGGATATTAAGCTTTTACTCCAAAGTCGTGAGTTTCATCATGTTTATCAATTGACTGTAAGAAATGGAGTAACTGACTTAGTAACTAAGAAAGCTAGAAATAGTAGCATAAACTCCGGAAATGATAAAGGAACCGAGGGAATCTCCCGATTTTTATCCCGCCTGAAACAGAAAAGGGTGTGGGCTCCACCCTTTAACAACCCCATATTTTCTCCTGACGGGCCCCACCAGAAATCTGTTTCTGACGTGATAAAAATCACGATAAACCCGTCGGTATCTGTATCACTTCTCCCATAAACTTGGAGTACATTGATGATTTCCCACCTGAAAATAGTGCATGGGTACAAGGGGATATCACCATTTTTGATTTGAATGCCTCATAAGAAAGAAAAAAAACTCTTCTGAATGAAGGAAAAAAAAAACTTTCCCTCTATTCGCCTGAATATACCAATTTTTTTTATAAAACCTTAATTTTTTTTGTTATTTATATGTTCGTCTTTACCCTGCTCTACTGTATATTCCAACTATGTGCGTTCCTTACACAAAACCTCATCTTCAAAGTGGTAGATTGTGTTGTTATACAATAGTGTTTCAGGGTTCTTTTTTTTTTAATAAGAAAACAGAGAGACCCCTGAAGTTACACAGTGACCTGATAATGATCTTGCATGCCCCGACTGTGGTTCATAAAGTTCAAAAAAAGATGCCATCCCAGGTACTAGACAGACCTTCCGACAGACTAACAACAGCTAGATTCCTTGCAACACTATTCTAAAAATAAGAATCTTAGTGGTATTTTTGATTCCTTTCATACATAAGCGAAAATTTAAATTGTAACCTTCCTGCACCCTGGTTGGTACTTTTCCAAATTTGTTCACTTCTTTCCGAGTAGTTTCAAGAACTTTCAAGTCATCACCCTCGATTTGGACCATCTGAATTTTCAAATCTCGTGCCCACTTGATCGTCTGTGAAGCTGCTTGGCCTTCTAGATCCTCTCTGCCAATTCCTGCTGCATGGACACACTTCACTCCTGAGATAGCCCCTGTATGGTCAGAAGTAGTCAGAGCAATGCCATAAATATTGTTTGTCAAATCAGAAACCACAGCAACATTAATTTTCACTGTTAGAATGGGTGGGTTTATCATGTAGTCCAAGTTAGAGATGGTAATCTCCTCCTCCTTGTGTAGATGCCTCATGCATCTAACATTATTTTTAACTAAGGTAGTGATACTCTACTTGGTTTTAGCTACATTTGGTTTTTCTTTATTAAAGACTAGGTCACATCTAGTTTTCCAAATCCCCAACATGATAGTGGCCATAGTCTCTGGCCAGTTGAGGATTCCCCTCTCCTTGGTATCGGCTCTAGTAAACCAATTGTTAACCCATTCCAAGAAGTGCACCTGATTGTTTAAAACAAAGTCAGTATTAAATCCAATGCTATTGAAAATGTTTAAGGTAAATTCACAAAACATAAAAATATGGTTTAGAGTTTCCTCCTGTTGTTCACACATTGGGAACAATTTGTTTATGTTTTGAACAATTCTTCAAATTCTTTCATTGAGCGGCAAGATCTGGTGGAGACATTTCCATAGAAACGTTTTTATTCTTGGCATTGTGTTCAAATTCCATACCTTTCTCCAGGTTTCTCTTTCATGTTGCTGAACTTGTTGACCTGTTGAGACAATTTGGTTATAAAGAGATGTAGTAGTGAACTTCCCCTTAGCCTCCAACTTCCAAAACAGATGTTCCTCTCTATCCTTGAAGATGCCTATTCTACTGACCATTTCCACCACTTCTGTCTGGAAGCAGAGTTGCAGCTTGGTCATGTTCCAGTTCCCTTCTTCTCCCTCACAATCCATTAACTCAGCAACAAAAGTGAAAATCATACTCTGTTGGTCAAGAGGTTGTAGAGTACCTTCCACTTCATCACACCATAAGTCCTCCCAGATTCTGACTGTTTTACTATTACCCACCACCCAAACTGAGTTGCTTTGAATTTTTGACATTTCTTTGTATATATTCTTCCACCCCCAAGACGTTGTCTTAGGGCACTGAATTTCACCGTTTAGCAGACTATGATCAGAGTAGTACTTGTGCTTCATTACTTGTGCCAACAAAGAATGAGGGAAATTGACAAGTCTCCAAGTAACTTTTGCCAGCATCGCATTGTTGAAAATCTTCAAGTTGAGAAAGCCCATCCCCCCATGTCCTTGGGAACGCATATATTAGTTCAACCTTTCAAGTACACTCCTCTAGTAATGGTAACATCTTTTCCCCAAAAAAAATCTCTTTGTATCCTGTTGATCTTGTCCTTCACCGCAACCGGCACCCTAAAACAGTTCATTTGGTACATCGGAATAGTAGTAGTAGAGGTATGTATCAAGGTTGACTTAGCAGCACAAGAGAACTTTTTGGGATTCCAAATCTGAAACTTGTTTTCGACTCTAACCACCACACCCTGAAAAGAATGTGTGAAGTGAGAATATTTATCATTCAGTGCCAAATCTGACAACTTGTTTTTGAGAACTTGTTTACTTTAGAAATGTGTGTGAACAACGGTGAAGCTAAATATTTATCATTCAGTGCTATTCTACGAACACCCAAGATGTTGCTGACTGCATCAATGATGTCCTTGTGAGAGTTGGTGCTAAAAAAAATCCCCGACTTTTCAAAATTTATTAGCTGCCCCGACACATTACTAAAATCAGTAGAGTTTCAAAATGTTCTCACCTTCTAGCAAATTTCTAGCAAATTGGCAGAAGCAAAGAGTTTCAAAAGGGTTCATTATAGTAACTCTTCTTCGAAGTGGTGGATATTGTTGTTGTACATAGTGCCGAGAAATTAACTTCTAATTCATAGTTTGGATGTCTTTTTATAGAAAATTTATTGTTGAAATGGTGACAGAGTGAGAATACCCACGTCAACTGATCCTCACTCTTTATGTGGATCAAAATGATTATGACAAGCTACAGTACAACAGAGCTTTGTTAATTCATATGCGTTACAGGATTTAAGATTGAACAAAACAAGTTCCCAATGTTGTGTGATTGGCAACATATCAGTAAGAACAATGAACTATCATACTATATACGAACACAAAAACTCCAATGAGTTTATCCTATTTGTAGTGTAAAAAATGAAACTAACATATATATATTAATTCAAACAGAAAAAAAATATTACAGATTTTGAAGATATATATTACAAATGCATCCTTAACTTCTAATTGAAGGCCTAGTACAGTTGCAAACATACTGTATAACGAAACTAAGACAGCTGCATTTTCGGTTTCAGTGTCCATCATACAACAAGAAACTAATTTACAAAATCAATGCCAAATCTGCTACTTCAAGCCATCTGTGATCCAAAGAACTTACCTAAGTACCCAAAATATGCCAACAGTTCATTCCTTTAACAATGAAAAAGTACTCTCAAATAGTATTCTATGTTCAGTAACTTACGTAGATTTGGAGAAAAACCAAGCTCAGGATTTATGAAGCATGGAAACAACCAGAGAATCGAATGCCTTTTATCATGATTTTGCCTTCCCATTAACCCCCTCGCGCCGATCCCTGAAATGACCAAGTATTTGTTGTGCCTGCACAAAACAAACATATTATAAATTCATAATCTATCGCGCACCTGGAAGGAAAAGAATAGTTTTCATTCATCTTGTAAATGGAATTGTTTGTTGCATACCTTCTCCTTGGCTCTTGGCGTACCAGACATAGATAATGCAACAAGAGGTGGCACAGCGCCTTCTTGCAGAACTAGGCTGCAGAACTTGTAGCTGCTAAGGCATAATTGCAATACGATGGAGGCAGCGTTCTCTTTTCCCCTTTGAGACCCAACTTCTATAGCCTCAACAAGTAAAGGAATCCCACCTTCACGAGTAATTTCTAAGCGCCCCTCTGATATCATTGATAGGTTTGCAAGCAGAGCAAGGGCTTTGTCACCCATACCTGAATCAGGGTCCATCAGCTTGATGAGGTATTTTACTGCTCCAGCTTGAACTATCCGTGCTTTGTTCTCGTGAAATACAGATAAATTGAACAAGGCTGTAGCTGCATCTTTCTTTCCTCTTAGAGTTCCAGTACCTAGAAGGTCCACCAAGGCCTTCACTGCACCGGAACGTCCAATCATAATCTTGTACTGCTCCAAAACAGAGAGACTGAAAAGAGTAGCGGCAGAATTCTCTTTGGCTCCTTCGCTTCCCGATCTTAGAATAAGAATAAGGGGTTCCACGGCCCCAGCTTCTGCAATCTTTACCTTATTATCTCCGTTGATGGATAGATTCAAAAGAGCTGTTACGGCATGCTCTTGAGTGAGCTTCACCCTTGAGTACAGCAGTGAAACTAATGGTGTTATGGCCCCACATTCGGCCACAATAACGCGATTCCCCTTATTGTGCTTTGTAAGTAGCCGTAACTCTACTGCAGCTGCAGTTTGTGCTTCATTTGAATGGCTCTTTAAATCTTCAACTAGCTGTTTAACATGGGAAGAAGTGGTCAAGTCATCAGATCCAGAATCTGTAGATGGAAGAGACAGACTTCTTTGATGGTTACTGTTTCCATTCTCATTCATCGATATTCTCGACTCCGATCGGTGAAATCTTTCTTCTGACGGGGATGGTGAAAATGTAGAAGCTCTATGTAAAGGAGAAAACAACGGACCTTCAGATATGACATCCACTGAGGCCTCGGTGACACTGCTGTATCTACCTGATGATGACAACTCCACCCCTCGCTTCTCAGACTCATTCTGAATTCCATGAGAGGACCTTGAAGAGGAAGTACTACTATGTAAAGAACCAGATAAGCTACTTGCATGATTGATTTCTTGAGATAGAGATGAAAGGGAAGGTGTGTCATTGCTAGCCTTCTTGCTGATATTGGAAAACCTTATGTTGTTTTCCTCACACCAATTGTCGATTAGAGCCTTCACTGTATAATTTGGAATAAGATTTGTATGAGTAAGAGTTTGCCTGGTTTTGGGGCATATATTATGCCCATGATCTAGCCACTTCTGAATAAAAGCTTTCTCATAGGTCTGTCCAGAGGCAACTATTACAGGGTCTGACATAAGTTCCAAAGACAGTGGACAACGAAAATACGAAGGGACGGGTGGAACCCTAGGTGTTGCTTCAAATAAGGCGAGTTCAACTACGCAATCACGAATATGTGAGACGAGAGTGATAATCTGGTTAATGAGGTCTAACTCATTTTTCTTTTTCAAGGATTGAGTCTTAACTCTTGCCTTCTCCAAGGCCATACTCTCTGTCAGCAACTCTTGATTTGATGTCAAACTAAGTGCCCTCATAATTCGGATTAGATGCTCAGCACAAGGAACAAGATTTTCCTTTTGATCCCCTAGAGCCTCCTCTATGACGAGTGCTATTCTATCACACTCCTGATACTGAAATTCTTGCATATTTTTCTGTAAAGAAAGCTGACATTTCAAAACTACAAAGAAGATATTCACGAGATCATAAACACCAAACTACAAGCGAAATATAATGAAAAGGTAATGCTCCATACTCAAGTACCTGAATGGCTGATAAATGTGAACCAAGTGGAGATGCCCGTAAGAGTCTACAAAGTATGCTTATAATCTCCAATGTAGAACTCTGGACCTTCACCGCCAAAGGTTCACTGTGCAGAACCTAGATATGCCGACGGAAAAGTAAACTAATCATACACGATATATACAACAGAAACCAACCAAACCAAGTATAACGATTGATGAGTCCATATACTTGTTGATTAAGGGAAAGTGAAGAGACTCACACTGACTGTCTTGCTCATCTTTAAGCACCACTTCTCCAAGAATTCTCTGGCCTCGTTAACAATAACATCCAATTCCTCAAGTTCTTTAACGAGGTTTGCATCCAAAGGTACTGAGGAATCAACTATTTCATCCAGCACCGACTTCAAAAGTTTTAACAAACCAACCATGTTTACATAATCCCTCTCTATGATTGCAGAGTCCATAGTATGGCATGCAACTAAGAGAATGAAGCGGGATATACTGTTGATCAAACATCTTACAGATTTTTTCTCCATCACACCTGTTTGCATGAGGGAAAAACATCAACGAACAAGAATTAATTTCAACAGCAAATCCTAATGCTACAGAAATTCATAATTAAAGTTTCAACTCCATAAACCTCTCGCTTAAAACAGTTCAACAAAAAACTAGCCAACGAATCTAAACCTCGGCAGTCAACTTGTTCTTTACTTTCCTTGGTCCGGCAACTAGTTTCCGCAGCCTTAGATAGTCGTCAATAGCCATTCATATGATGTCAAAAGAAAATTCTTTAAAACATATTTAAAGGAGATTCAGATTCCCCTAAAAAACTTTACTACTGTTCAGAATTAAAAATTAAAATCAACTCAGAATTCCCAAATTAATCATCTCAAGTCTCATCATGTTCATATCCTATGATCCCTAAACCAATAGCCAAGTAAGTTACTTACAAGAAACACCTCAACTTAAACACACAAACCCCTTTCTAAAATCTAAATAGACCAACCAAAAACCAAAAACCAAAAACCCTACTTCGATTAGATAATCAATGACAAAACAAACTAAATCTCAGTCTTCAAACATATTTACCAGGAAAAGAAAAACATAATTTATAAACTATCAGGTGCTTCTAAGTGTATTTTTCTTGATCAGTAAATTAGGATGTACAAGAATGAGCTAAATGATTCTACTAATCAACAAAAAAGGAGCAATACTAACTCGAGTTCATATGCAATCCAGAAAAAATATTAAACTGAACATTTGGCAAACTAGTCTAAAAGAATCATAAAAAATTATCATAAGCCCAAAACTAAACACACTAACCTTTTAATTTTACTCTAGCTCAAGATAGTGGAAGGAAACAACAAATCTGAGTTGAACCCAAGTTAGATAAAAGCTTCAACTGACAACTTGATCTACTGATCACTGTGTATCTCCCTTCCCATTCATAGCACAACTCTAATGAGAGATATAGAGGGGTTGCAGACTTGCAGTTAGAACTTTGGAAGCGGAGAGAGAAAAAAAGAGAGAGTTGCTGGAAAAAGTGGGACCCTGTTTTAAATAGGTGATTTTTAGTAGGTTTTTGGTGAAATCATTGATTAAGATTAAGAAATTCAAAGGCTAGAAAATGTGATAAAAATCAAATGATCTCGTAATAAAGTCATACAACAGCTTTTCTATTAAAAAAGAAATATCTTTTTGTAAATAAAATCTAAAAATGGATAACAAATGGCGGCTACACAACAACAGATGAAGAGCTATTTGAGGACATAGCACCAAGATTAACACCCACGCAATGTGATACACTATCGGTAATAGGACAAGAAATCAAACAAGCTCTGTTCTCCATCAATTCAGAAAGTGCCCCATGGTTATACAAGTAAGTTTTTCAAAGTTTTCTGGGATCCGACTCACACACAAATAATAGCTATGGTTCAAAGTTTTTTTAATTCTTTTAACCCCTTATGAACCACACAAACATTACATTAATCCCAAAAGTGGACCACCCAACAAAACCATCACAATTCAGACCGATCATCTTATGCAATATCTGTTACAAAATCATATCAAAAATTCTAGTCAACCGCATTCGACCCATTCTCCCATTTCTAACAAGCCCATTTCAGAGCGCCTTCGTTCCTCAACGCTCAATTCATGATAACATAGCAATTGCAGGAGAGTTATTCCACTACATCAAAACCTCAGCCATCACCAAAGAACCCAAAATTGCTCTTAAACTAGATATCCAAAAGGCATATGATAGCCTTGACTGGGGTTTCATTAAAAAAGCCTTCACCAAATTAGGATTCCCGACTATTTTTGTGGACTATATCATGTTATGTATCAGCTCAGTCACCTATTCCATCAACATCAATGGAACCCCTCATGGTTTCATCTCACCAACGAGAGGCATCAGACAGGGTGACCCCATATCTTCATACATTTTCATTATTTGTGCTGAAATTTTATCAACAAATCTTGCCAAACTGGAAGCCAAACAGCTGGTTCAAGGTCTTAGAATATCACAAAAAGCACCACCTGTATTACATCTTATGTATGCAGATGATCTCCTTATCACCTACAGATCTTCCAAACAGAGTAACATCCACCTAAAAAAACTTCTTCATTCTTATGGAACATCGACATGACAAATAATCAACGAAGCCAAATCAACAATCATCCACCACCCGAGATTACTTCCACCAGATATAAATACCTTACACCTTTTTTACAACATGCCAACCTCCTCAATCCCTTCTATATATCTTGTAGTCCAATTCAAACACGGGAGAACATCCCGCCACATCTTCGAACCTTTACTCCAAAGGCTAGCTCGTAAAGATCAAGATTGGATGACAAAATGCCTTACACCTGCTGGGAGATTAGTTCTCATTAAAACCTCCTTAACTCATACCTCCAACCTCCAACCACCTTATGCAAACACATCTTTTCCCCACACATGTCCACAATCAAATCGACCGGATTACCAGGAATTTTTTCTGGGGCCATGATTCCCCTGTTAGAAAACTTCACCCTCTGGGATGGAACAAACTCCACACACCGATAGCAAAAGGAGGACTCGGCATCAGGAAGAGTAGCCATCATAATAAATCTCTACTCATGAAACGACTGTGGAATATTCACGATCAACCACATTCTATCTGCACCGGTATCTACAAAGAGAAGTACCTCCAACATCAACCAATTTTTCAAAGTACGATCACTTTCCCGTCTACTGCTAGCCCACAATGGAAGCAAATGGCTTCCCTTATTCTTTTTTGTAAAACAACAATTATTTCATCGCATTGGAAATGGTTTAGACACGCCCATCCAAGCTAATTGGATACCTCATTTTCCTAACCTTGATCCTACTCATTGCTATCATATTCAAACTGTGGCTGATATAATTGACCCTCATACTCATAATTGGAAACATGATTAGCTACACAACCTTCCTCCTAATACAATACAACATATTATCAATATCCACCTTCCCCAAAACAACAACCCAGATAAAATACTCTGGCCACATTCCAAATACGGAAAATACACCACTGCTTCGGGATACAACTGTTTAGCTCAGCGGGATAACCATACAATCATAAATCCCCTCCCACCAACCAAATTTCTATGGACCTTACCATGTCCTCCAAAAATCCAGCTTTTCTTGTGGAAAGCTATCAACGAAGGATTACCAACCTTCGCCTTATTACACCACATCAACCTCACCAACTCAAACATGTGTCCCAGATGAAACTCCAACCCAGAAACTGTGACACACATGCGTATTCAATGTCTTGTAGCAATAACGGCATTGACCAAACTCTTAAACTACATACCAATAAACCATATTCAATATAATAACCAACCAATCACCTTAAATCCTCAAACAACCATATTGTATCTTTTACAAGCTTCTACCGATAGATCCACCATCACTTCCTTTTGTTTCTTTTTCTGGGCGATATGGACAACCAGAAACGAGCTTGTCTTCGACCATTCCCAATCTCACCAACAAAACATTCTGAGGACAGCCCTAGCACAAAAACAAGAATTTGAACGGGCAAGAAAAATCTCCCCACCGGTACTACCTGGAGATCCAACTCCAAGGATTGCAGCAACCATCACAAGAAAAACTACAATCATACAAGTTGGATGGTCTACTCCAGATTTGGGTTGGATTAAAATAAACACAGATGGAGCTGCTAGAGGCCATCCAGGTATGGCAGGAGCGAGATTCATTTGCAGGGACTCGAATGCACATACCATTATGGCTCTTTCTCAACCTCTAGGTTTAACTACTGCGCTGATGGCAGAAACATGGGCAACCATAATGGCAACCCGAACAGCGGTGGAAAAACAATGGCCAAAAGTGATAAATGAAACAGACTCTGAGAATCTCATGCGGTTTATCAAAACCTCAGCGGAAGCTCCTTGGTATATATCAAAAATAATTGCAGAAATCAAACAAAAAATGCGATGCATACCTTCCTGCCACATTCAACACAATTACAGAGAGGGCAACCAAGCAGCTGATGGTATAGCAAAATTTGCAGTAGATAGAAGCGAATAAGGAAACTACTCGACGACGATATGGGAACAAGCAAACCCACCTTTTATTAATCAAATTCTCCTCAATGATTCTTTGGGAATTACCTTCCCCCGTGTAATCTCTAATTAGTTTAATTTATTATATTCATGCTTCAAAAAAAAATGGAGGTGCAAAAATCCTAGAATATGAAAGATAGGGGTTAATGAAAACAATTTGATTGATTTGGATAATAACAAAGTTCAATTTCAATTAATACTAAAAGCAAAGAACCCTAGTGTCCCATATAGACCCTTCTTATGTGTACAATATACCAATTGAGGCCGTAGCCTAATGGATAGAGCCTTTAAAAAAAAAAACCTAGGGTTTGGCTGGTCTAACTCCGGTTTTTTCTCTCTTGTTTTTTTCTCGACGTTCTTTGTGCGAAGTAATTTTTTGCGTCAATTCATGGCGCAGAATCAAGATGTTCCGCTTGATTTAGGCAATCAATCGAATCAACAACATCATGATCGTGGTTGGAAAAATAGAAATCGATCACGTTTAAGGGTTAGACAATCTTATGTTCCAAAAACAGGAAACCAAAACATGCCAGAATCGGGAAACCCTAATGGCGTCGGTTCAAGCAATGAAGGAAACCGTTCTTATGCTAATATTGTTGAGAAAAGAACCCATGTGATGTCTAGTATTGACGCGAATTCTCTTTCACATCCCCCAGTTCGTTCTTCAACAGGTGAGATTATTATTAAAATTCCAAAAGATGTTATTACACGATCAAAAGAAGTATGGAAATATAGTTTGGTTGGTCGTTTTGATTTTAAAACTCTTGGTGTGAAGTTTGAAGACGTTAAGCATATTTTGTGCGATCAATTGAAGCTAACCGGACATGTCCAGTTTATTCCATGGATTAAAGGTTATTTTGTTATCAAATTATTCAATGAAGTTGATCGAAAACGTGTGAGCTATGAAGGTCCGTGGAAGGTTAAGGAGCAGAAATTGAAGGTGATGCCATGCATGCCTATGTTTGATCCGGAATCGGAAAAGGTAACTAGGGCTGCTGTTTGGGTGCGCTTAAAACAACTTCGTCTTGAATATTGGGATGAAGAAATTCTGTTTAGAATTGCTCGTGGCCTGGGAAAACCTGTGGCAGTTGATCCGAGAACCCAAAAGCATGAATATAGCTATTTTGTTGCGGTTCTCATTGATATTGATTTTTCTAAACCTCTCGGTAATATAGTTATTGTTGATGAAGATTTGCCTGAGGGTTTTTACCTTGATTCTGAAATTTTGAATGAGCCGGTTTTTTGTGATCATTGTAAATCAATTGGTCACGTTGAAGATGATTGTAGAATTAAAAAATTTAATGATTTGAAGAAGAAGTATGATCTTGAGGCTGATAAAGAGAAGCGTGCGGTTATTGAAAAAGAGATGGAAGGGTTAAAAAATGTTTGGAGCATGAGAAGATACAAGAAAGATGATCCAAAAAATCCGCAGGAAAAGAAAGGTGATGATGCTAATATTGTGCCACCGAAAAATCCAAAAGAAAAACCAGATGACTTATTGATTGGTGGAGTGAAATTTGATGGTACTCAGACACTCATTCCAAGTCCTTCTAGAAGTGCTGTGAAAGATGATAATCGAACTGAGGAGGTA
Source organism: Papaver bracteatum (assembly GCA_023529315.1). NCBI lineage: Eukaryota > Viridiplantae > Streptophyta > Magnoliopsida > Ranunculales > Papaveraceae > Papaver > Papaver bracteatum. The sequence goes on along the minus strand of JAJJWX010004691.1, from coordinate 1,434,795 downwards.
GCTAAAGAGAAATTCACGCTTGATTCCGAAGCAATTCATGCAGATGACTCGGTGCAGAATTTACGCGAGACGGGGGATGATGCTACCACAAATTATGATGTTATTTTGAACAAAAAGGAGGAAGAGTTATTTTCTCATTACGAAGAGCAAAAAAGAATTGCAAACGATTTGGTTAAGTCTGCTGATTTGGCGAAAATTGAGCAAGATTTGGCTTTGCAAAAACTTCAAAAAGCGAGGGATTTAATTAAAGACTTGATGAGGAAAATCGTATTAGGATGGAAGCAAATAATGAGCAATCACGTGAGGAGACGCAACAGGCTACACCAAGGATTGAGGTCGTAGCACCTGGCGACTTACCAACCAATTACATTATGGAACAAGTAGAGGAAGATGGTTTTAGTTCTCCAACTAAAACAACAAGAAAGAGTTCGCCAGCCAACACTTTGGAGACTCTTGAGACTTCAAATATGTTTGATACTGGCACCGAATAGAATTTATAGTGGGAGGCTATGAAGGAGCAAGAGGACCGTGAGAAGAAGGAGCATGCTGGAAAAAAAAAAGAACAAACCAAAGGTTGTTAAAAAGAAACTTGTTACCGTGGCTAATATTGGACAGGTTACTACTCGAGGTGGCAGAAATTCTAGACAGGGTTCGGCAAGCCCTATAAAAAGGGTTAATTAATGCAGGTATTTTACTGGAATGCTCAAGTCTTGGCTAAGGATGGTGCAAGGTCCAAGTTGGAGGAGTTATATCACTTACATAATCCTGACATAATTTGTATTGCAGAACCATAGGTTTTTTGCACTACTCGTTTTGTTAGGAAACTAAATTTACTTGATTTTTGTGAAGATGTGATTACAAATGAGGCTGATGGAGAGAATAGTAATATTTGGGTCTTATGGAGAAATTCTTTGGCAAGGCCAGATGTTTTATCTTCTTCGAAACAAGCTATCACTTTGAATTTTGCTGGTGATTTTGTCACGGCAGTTCATGCTTATTATGATCCAGTGACAAGGAAAAGATTTTGGCGATAATTGGGGATGGGTTTATATCTATTTCTTGGTTGGTGTTGGGGGATTTTAATTGTGTTTTGCTCTTGGATGATAAGAAGGGTGGTAAGCTGATTAAAGATGTTTACATGAATGAGTTTAGAAGTTGGATCTCTGACAATGTCCTGGTTGAAGCGGATTTTATTAGGAAAAAATATACTTAGTCTAATTGTCGGAGTAGGATTCATAGAATTCTAAGCATGATAGAGCGGTTGTTAATGAGGCTTGGTATGATAAATATCCATATTGGAGGTGTAAGGCTTTGCCTAAGATTTGTTCAGATCATTCCCCTCTCTTTGGGTTTGCTTTTGAGAATCCAAGGCCGAAAAGAGCTCCTTTTAGAATCCAAAAGATGTGGCTTACTCATCTTACTTTTTTACAGTTGGTTGAGGATATTTGGAAGATAAATGTTGTGGGAGCTTGTGGGAGCGCCTCCTTTTGTTTTTATGTCAAAACTAAAGAGAGTGAAGGATGCGTTGAAGATTTGGAATAGAACAATTTTTGGTGATGTTCAATTCCGTTTGAAGCAAGCTGAGATAAAATTGGAAGCTGAAACTGATCTTCTAGACTATGATCATAGAAACGAGGTTCAATTTGTCATGCTCGCGGATGCTAAGAGGGCTGTTGAGGATGTGAGAACTGAATTGGCAGTTATGCTTAAGATGAAATCGAGAGTTACTTGGTTGGAGGATGGGGATCAAAACACTCGTTTTTTCCATAATAGCATTCGCATGAGGAGGAGTCTGAACTAAAAGTTTCTACTAACTCTACTTTGTTTTTGCAAGAAGAGATTACTGATTATATTGTCAGTCATTATCTAGCAAAATTCAATGGTAGAGAGGTTACTATTGATCCAAAGCTGTTCGACATTGAGCATGAGCGCATATCAGCTGCGGAAAGTAAGTTTATGGATGCAATTTCCTCTTTTGAAGAAGTGAAGGAAGTTGTTTTTGATTTAGGTGCGGACTCTGCGCTTGGCCCTGATGGCTTTACAGGTTCTTTTTATAGACATTGTTGGAACATTATTTATGGGGATCTTTTCAAGGCCATTAAAAATTGTTGGGTGATGTGTAAAATTCCAAATAACGTTAATTCTAGTTTTATTGTTCTAATTCCAAAAAATAATAAATCTGATGCTATAAAAGATTATAGGCCAATTGGTCTAAGCAACTTTTTCTTCAAAATAATTACAAAGATTATGGCTACCAGACTTGGTACTGTACTGAACAAGTTGATTTCTGAAGAGAAAGTGGCATTCATGAAGGGAAGAAATATTCATGGGAATATATCTTTGGAGTCTGAGTTGATCAACGAACTAAGCATTAATAGGAATCATGGGAATGTGGGCCTCAAATTATACATTGCCCAAGCTTTTGATACAGTTAGTTGGGATTTCATTTCTGAGGTTTTTTGTCAATATGGTTTTTCCGAGACTTGGTGCAAATGGCTTCTTAGTATTTTTCATTCTGCTCGGATTTATGTCATGATTAATGGCCGTCCTGAAGGTTTCTTTAGCATTACTAGAGGTTTGCGGCAAGGTGATCCTCTTTTTCCTTTGATTTTTGTTCTTATTAAAGATATTTAAAGTCGCAATCTTTCAAAATTATTTGCTGCAAAAAGTATGCATGCTATGGTTAGCAAAAAGGGGGTGGCTCCTACGCATTTACTCTTTGCAGACGATATTATTATTTTTTGCAAGGGTAATTTGCATAGTTTGCGCAACCTGAAAGACATGCTTGGCATGTATCAACTTGCCTCTGGCCAATTTGTAAGTTATGCCAAAAGCAAGTTTTATTATGGAGGTGATAGAGGCTCTCGTGCGATTTCTATTTCTAATTATTTGGACATGGAAATTAAGAGCTTTATTCCCTGATAAATATTTGGGAATTCAATTGAAACCTGGTATTGTTCGTCATATTCATGTTCGTCAAGTGATGGAAAATATTATGGACAGGCTGGCCGGTTGGAAGGGTAAGCTCTTATCTTTTCAAGCCAGGCTTGTTTTGATTAAGTCAGTGATTTCTATCTATGTTATTCATTCCATGGCTGTGTACAAGTGGCCATGTACTATTATTAAACAGGTTGAGAGGGCCATTAGAAATTTTCTTTGGTCGGGTGATGCTGAGAAACATAAATATTTTACGGTTTGTTATGATGACCTGTGTTATTCTAAGCGTGAAGGTGGTTTGGGTTTGAAGAAGTTAAATGATGTTAATAGGGTCATGCTTATGAAGTTATAGATTTCTATAAAAGATTCTAATAAGACTTGGGCCAGATTTTTAAAGGCGAAGTACTTCAAATTAAATGGCAACTTAATTGATTATAAATTGGGTTCTTCAGTTTTTCCAGGGATTTGTTTGGTTTACAATTTTATGCAAAAGCATACACGCTCAATTATTGGTAATGGTGCTAATACTTCCCTATTTTTTGATAATTGGTGTGGTGATTTTTCGATTGCAAGGAGGCTTGGAATCTCTTCCAAAGGCCAAAAAGATTTCAAGGCGAAAGTTAATGATATTATTGTTGATGGCACTTGGTTCATTCCTCAGGTAACTAGAGATTTGATGTTACGTTGCAATATTGATGTTGATAATTTACCTATTATTGCGGGTGGTGAAGATTACAAGATTTGGGACTTGGACAAAAAGGCCGTTTTTTCGGTTAAATCTGCAAAGGCTTCTATTAAGGCACCTGCGGAGATTGTGCCATATGCGGTCTTGTTCACTAGGAATGTTGTGCATCCTACCTTGAGTGTACAATATTGGAAGATATGGGCGAATCAGTGTTGTGCAACTAAAGATAATATTATTAAAAAAACTGGTAGGTTTATGCCTACTATGTGCCGCATGTGTAGGAAGAATTATGAGACTATGAGTCATATCACTTGGCATTGCAGGATTGCTAAGCGTATTTGGGATTGGGTGGCTGGTATTTTTAATCTGCAACCAATGGAAGATCTTGTAACCTCTTATAAGGCTGCAAATGGGTGTAGTATTATGATTAAGGATCTGTGGCTTGTTGCAAATCTTGCAATTGCCATTGAATTATGGAAGCTGCGTAACAAATCCTGTTTTGATGGTGTTGAGGTGCAGTGGCTTGGTTTCAAAGGGCGAGTTTATCAGTTGATTCGTGATAACTCAATTCATATGAAGGGCCATATGCATAATAATTTGGAAGACTTGCGCATTTTGAACTATTTTAAGGTACGGCATAGATCATGCAAAGTTTCAATTCCAATTGAGGTTAGTTGGTATCCTCCCAATCCATATGAAATTATGATTTGCTGTGATAGTGCATCACTTGGAAATCTTGGCCAGGCTGGATGTGGTGTTACTTTCCATGATTCCAACTCGACTGTGCTTGGTGTCCTTCATGTGGGACTTGGCTGGCAAACCAACTATTATGCGGAGGTTTGTGCAATTATTTATGGTGCGGTGTTGGCTAAAAGGTGGAATGTCAAAGACCTTAGCATTCGATCAGACTCGATGATTTGCATCCATGCTTTTCAAAAAGCGGAGTTGCCTTGGCAGCTAAAGCAGAAGTGGAGAATAGCAAGAATTTTTAAGATAATATTCGTTATTTCCATAGCTATAGGGAAGTTAATTTTTCAGCCGATGATTTGGACAAACAAGCTTGTTTGTTGGACGAAGATATTTTGAGTTTTTTTAGGGTATGCCAGGTTTCATTCCTTCTTTTGAATGGCCTGGAGAGGTTTATTTTCATTTCACGTAAGTTTTCTACTAGTAATAGCCTCACGTCTGTGCACTAGTAAGGCCTAGCCCCTGTACAGTTTTCGCTTTTTTAATGTTATTGACCGAGTGAAAAAAAATACTCTTCGATGGAAAAATTCCCCCCAACATATAAAAACATAACATGTGACCCAACTTGGTCCTATAAATTTACTCCTAAATGAGCCCAAATTTCACGGGATTTCATTGTTTAGTAACTATGTAATTTTTCATACTAAGGCCTTGTTTGGTAAAATTTATGATTATAGATAATCATAAATAGATAAATGATTTTGGTATAATAATTTTAAAAATAATTTTTTCCAAACACTTTTTTCAAATAATTGGTTATCTTAGAATGATGATCTTGAAAAGGAGAAGAAAGAACAATAATCTGGGATTTTTTTTAGTCCAATGTTGTTTTTTTGCCTCTTTCTTGATAGTTTAGAGAAAATAAGAAGAAAAAATTCAATTTGAGTTTGCTAGAAAAAATAATTGATTATAATAAAATTTCAAAACAACTTTTTCCTATTTATGGAAATAATTGATTTTTTCAATAATGATTAACATAAGCAATTATTATAATGGTTACCAAACGCATATAAAATCCATTATAATCAGCATAATGGATTATGAGATGATAATCCATTAAAATAATGGTTACCAAACAACCCCTACTAGTAAGAGTTTTGTGGTATCAGGTGTATGGCCAAACTGAGTTTTGGGCAGTGGGAGGAAGGTTGATCGGAGCAGAGTAAGTTGATTGCACCATATAGGTCCGGTCTTCCTCAACTTAATGTATGGTATGCTAACGGTTACTATTGCGCCAACCCGGAACGGCTATGTTTCTCTTTACCCCTATATAAGCACACTCAATCCACTGATTTAAAACACACTGAACTACTTTCTATTTTCTAGTTTTACGAAGAAAAAAAAATCTTCCAATTTAATAAATATATTTCGTGTTTTCATTCGTTTTCTTCATGGATTCTGATATGGAAAATGAAGAAGCGCAATTATTAGGAGAAATTTTTTCCAACAACAACAAGGGTTTATGCATCAACTGGATCAAATGGATGCAGATTCGAACGATGAAAGATCCTGGAAAAAACGCCATGCTACAATTATACATCGGGCAAGTTCCACAAGATCCAGAACCATGAGTTGTACTGAGAAGAAGATATACGTGGATATTTCGAGAGGAAGGTCACAAACAAATGATACGTGATTATTTCCTTAATAGAAGCGTCTACTCTGATCAAGATTTTCAACGTTGCTACCGAATGCCACAACACTTGATCATGCGGGTTATTGGAGAGCCTTTCTGGGCAAACCCTAAATTTAACTATCAATTTGATATATGAAACATACGAGGGCATAGTCCTGAACAAAAGATCATTGCATCTCTTAGGATTCTAAGTTATGGTGTGCCTGTGGATGCTTGTGATGAGTATATTCGTATGGCCAAAAATTGCATATGATAATCTCAAAATGTTTTTCGAAACTGTAGTCAACCATTTTGGTCCACGTTTTTTACGACAACCCACGCAAGATGATGTCAATCGACTACTAGCTAATAATACGAAAAAAAAACGTTTTCGGAATGCTAGGTATCCTTGATTGCATGCATTGGCTGTGGCATGTATGTTTGTATGCTTGGCAAGGTTAGTATAAGGGCCAATACACAAAACCAACCTTGGTTTTGGAAGCGGTAGCTTCTTATGGTTGTTGGATATGACATGACTTTTCGGCCTTCTGGGTTGCAACAATAACATCAATATCTTGCAAAAATCACCATTGTTCGAAGAATTGAAGTATGAAAATTCTCCAACTGCCAATTTCACCATTAACGGCAATCAGCATAACATGGGTTATTTTCTGGCGGACGGGATTTATCCAGCATGGTCAACTATAGTTCAAGCTTACGATGAGATACCTATAAACGGGGAATATTTCTGTGTTCAATGGTGATTTAACAAAAGACATATAGCGTGTAGGAAGGATATGGAACGAGCATTTGGAATTTTGAAGAGAAAGTTCCATATAATTTGTGGACCATATCGTTCATTTAAACCAATAGAACTACGCTCACCTGCATCATTTTGCACAATATGGTAATCGAGGAAACTCAACAAGATAAAAGCTGGGTTCATTATCCAGATAAATATTTGAGGAAAGAAGTTCAACCCGCCTGGGGTGTGCTTGTAAGAGATTATAGAATGGTGGAAGAGAGAATTCAATACCAAGGTTTGCATTTGAGACTAAGGGAGGATCTCACTGCTCACTTGTGGAATGAATTTGGAAGAAGAAACCCTTACATAATTTAGTTTTTTTTTCCTTCTTTAGTGTAATTTGATTTGTGTACTTTGATTTCGGTAATCTGAGTCATGTACTTTGATTTCAGTTATTTGGTGCATGCACTCTGATAATTTAAATGGCAAGTAAGTAAGGATTGAATTGAAACTAAAACTAAAATGATCACATTTAATTCAAAACAAAGGATTACACACAACAAGTTAAACTAACAACTAAGTCATGAATTTAAAATTAGTCCAGTGTGAAGGAATTATTCGTCAGCTGGTGGGGCTGTTGTTAGGCCTTGTGTGCTTGAATTGCATCAAATTCATCTTACTAGAGGAGTTGTGCCTGATTCATCTTGGAAGTGTCCGTATACAATAATGTAGAGTATATAAAGTATTACTACTATGATTTGTACTTAAAATCAGCTAGTGACGTATAATCTTTTATGATATTAGTGGCCAACTTATCATGTAGGTGTGGGCGGAAATGGCGAGAAATAATTGCATATTTCTATTAGAAAAACACCTTATAGTTATTGATATCTTGCGCACCTCAGAAACCAACCTTTGCCCTCCAAAGTCTATGAAGTTAAGAATAATAAAAGTGGCAAGTTGAAACATCTAACAATAGTTTCAATGCTCAATTGGAGGAAGACACAATTAAACAGGCTTAAACTATGCATTTTTGTTTGTTGAACGTTTGGTTATATGTTAACAAATAAAATCAAAGCCCAAGATTTAGATTCAGCCACAGGAAACACGATACATTGGATATTTTTAATTTTATTTTATTTTTTTTACTACAAAAGGAGGATATTATTAAGATTTCAAAGGAGATAGTTACATAGTTTGGTTAATGATGAATAAACAAACATCCAACCATTTACCATCTATCCTATTCCTTATGCAATATCTGGTCGCCTCATCAGAACTGAACAATCATTAATAATTGAAAGGATATTTTGAATTTAATTTACAGGACCAACTTTAAACCCTTTAGTCTTTCCCAATCAGTCAAGATGTTGTAAAACCAAATAAGTGTCAATCACCTATTTCATCATCCTTTTTTTTGTTATAATTAGCAACCACCGATTATTTACAACACATACTGATTATCATTATCAAGTTCGACCATCCAGGCATTCGCGTCAGATACTAAGTTTTGTGTAGACGGCCAATGGCCTTAACTGCCAATACATCACAACACAAAGCACATTAAAAGCTAGCCATAATAATACATGTCAATCTTTAGAAGAGACTACTGATCGTATTAAGTCTGTGAACCGGATAAAGTGTAAAATAAGAGTTAATAAAAATCTAATAAGATTATAGTTATTTCATATTCATGCAACATGATTACTCAAACTGCGAAGTTAATAAAAAAGGGAAATTCATGTAGATGATGAGGACAACGTAGACAAAAGTTATCAATCGGGTTTTCAATGAGATGAGATAAAATGTAGAGACGTAAAGGTATGTCCGGAAATTTAGAAATTGGTTTAAGTTGGGATACTATACGATTAGATTATGTGTGGTTAATGCTTGTTTTGGTTGGGTCGTGACATAATCCTAGCCATCCAACCTAGAGATAATCCAAACCGTCCTTTGTCTATCATAAACACCATCTCTCCTTAGAACATTGATTAAATAATATGTAATTGTTACTTACCACATCGACATCACTATCACCACATGCTCTTTGTCATTTCATCTGCATCATCAAATCTACCCAACGGTTCGATTCTTTGTTGATTGCATCAAAATGATGTGATAACCCGGAAGCACCACTATTTTTTATATACCCAGTTTCCTGACACAATTGCGTAAAAATGTTTTCCCAAAGCGTATGATGTGGTTGTTGAACACCATTGATTGAATCAAGCGTAAATGATACATAAGCTCTGCAGATAACTTTATCTTTCTTCAAACTGAATTTCGGACCACGAACTCTTTGTGATGAAGTATTTTATGTATCTGCTTGACTTGTTATTTTCTTTAAGAATTTGTTTTACAAATAATGAAGTGAAATTATAAGGTGGGTGTAGAAGGTGTGAGTGAAGTGAAATTATAAATCTTTGTGGGTGTTGAAGGAGTGACTAAAGTGGAATTATAAGAATTTTGTAAGCGTAGAAGGTGCAGAAGGTGTGATTTTGGAGTTGAAATCAGCTAAATTTATAGGGAGGAAATTGGTAGTCGTTGGTTGAAACTAGCCGTTTCCGGATCATTTAAGACCAACCGACTCAATCTAGGAAGAGCGTCGGCTCTGCTGGATCTGAGACTCGGCTTAATGTGAGTGGGTCAATGCAGATTGAACCGATTGTCTCAGATTGAGTCGAGGCGCGATGAATTAACCTTTTTATTTAAAGGTTTGTCCATCCATTATACTCGTTTACCAGTCCCACTGTAGGTGGTAAACTGCCAAATCTGCTTATATATCAGTGCCATTGGAATTGCTCTAAACGGTAAAGACTAGGGGATAGACCTTTCCTTATGATAGTAGCACCGCAGTAGTAGTGGGCAAAATCCGAAAAAGTAATGGAGCACTTCACTTCACTACGGATTATCCCTAAATGGTTTCGTCGGGATATTATTTTCAAAATCGCTAATAGGATGTACCAATTTATTTGGGATTATTCCCAAATTCCATATAGGACAAAACATTCTTAAACTTTGGAGTGGTAAACCTCCAAGCAAATTGGTACCCCTAGAGCCATGTTATTTCAGGAGTTATCTATTCCTATTGTAGCACCAATTTTTCCTTTTTCTTTTTTGCTAATTTTATTAAGTATCCCTAGTGTCATGTATTTTTAAGGGGTTATCTATTCATATTGTAGGACAATCTTTTTATTTTATTTTTATTTTTTCTAATTATAATCTATTAATATATTGAAGTTTATGGACCTAATTAACATTGAAAACCGGCTTGCAAGGTTATGATTTCCCAAGGACAATTAACTTTAAGACCTTAAGTTATTCGTCCAGTGTGGAACTAAACTCAACATGTAACCTCATGTATGGCTCTTTGGGTGTGATCAAACGACTCGTCACAAATTGCATGCTCTGATTCTAATACTATATTGAAGTTCATGTGCCTAACTAATCTCGAAAACCGGCTTGCAAATTAAGTCAGGGTTTCCCAAAGCTTATCAACTGTAGGATCTTAATTTGTCCATCCAATATGGGACCAATCTCAACAAAAAAATAAAATGGAGATTACAAGAATAAATAAAAAAGGACAAGCCGTTGAGCCTCTCTAAAATTTAAAACTATTTAAATCTGAAAAAAGATGAATCCGGCCCCTCAACAGAGTGCAGAAAAACCGATTTACCCTCATGTTTATCAATCACACCAACTGTTAGAAAACACCCTCTCTTCGTCAGAGTATCAGCAACAAATGTACTTCACATATACATGCTCATGACGTATTGAATTATAAAACACATATCCAACTCTCTATCTTTGCTTGATAATCCATGAAACAAATTCATTCTTAAAAACTTTGACCACGCTAGTTGAGTCAGCGCAAATCAATATCTTCTTAATTATAAAAAACACTGATCATTCAAGAGCATATATTACAACATTAACCTATGTTATAAAACTCGTCATTATTCCAAAGCCCATACTCTGAGTTTCAAGGACTCTGCAATCTTTGCTTCTCTCGATCATGTCTGCACTTGCAAGATTAGACACACCATCATAACTAATCAAAACTTTATCAATTTCAAGAGGATGTCAATTGCAATCAATAAGAATACTAATCTTTGCTTTTATATATGCCACTCTAAAATAGTATAACACTCTGAGATTATCACCATATTGTACACATGCCCAAACATGCGCATAGAGTACCAGGTAATAATTTTATGCCACTAATATAATTATTTTAAGTAATTGGTATTTGATTTGAATCCCTTAAATTACCATGTTTACATGATCGACAATGGTTCTCTAAGACGACTATCTGTATGAGGAAGTGAATTTTTTTTAGATACCAAATCTTGCACTTGACCTAAAATTTGCTACATGATCTAAAACATGCTTCATCATCTAAAATCTATAACGTGACTCAAAATCTACCCCGAGTCTAAATTTTTTGTGATCAGAAACATTTCAGGTGTTTAAAATTTTGCATTGTGATACAAAGTTTACCTCATGAACGCACACACACACACAAAAAAAATCAAAAAAAATAATAATCATAATAGCACATAATTCGTCTCGAACTCCAAAAATTTCGCAAAGTAACTCAAAATTTGACACTACGTAAAATTTGTCCTCTTGTCTTAAAAAAATGTTGGTTCAACTCAAAATCCACCATTGTCACAAGAATTTTTTAGAGCATTGCTGGGAAGAACTTCATCAATAAAAGGTATGTGAAGACGAAGATTTACTGAGAAGAGCTTGGAGGAACTTCATCAACAAAAGGTATATGAAGACTAAAACGTATCTATCACTCATAAGTTTATTCTATTCTATCTCCTAATGAGACTAAGTTGTATAGCTATATAGACTTTTATATTATACACATTTGATATTTTGAGTCGAGTTTATCTCGCTTATCTATTTCTCCAAATATGTGTTGGAAGCTTTTTGCTTTATCTACGTTCATCATATGCTTGACGAGTTTAGTTGGAAACAATTTATTTGTTGGAAACTAAATAATAAGTCAAAAGATGATCATGTGAAAATTGCCTTGAAACTTCTTACATAATTTGTGTGAGACAATCATTTGATGTCGACTCGAAAATTTTTGTATTGATCATTCGATCACTTGAAAATTACTTATAAGCTAATGGTATGTGTGAGACAGCCATTTTCGTCTTCTAAGGAAGTTTCAATGATTGAAATGGGAGTTTAGAATAATTAACCTTTGTTTGGATACAACACAGTATGCATACCAGTATGCAAACTATTTTGGTATGATTCAGGTTCGAAAACCTTGTTTTCATACATGTATGAGAACGGTTTTAACTGTTAAAGTCCGGGAACCAACTTTGCATACCAGTATGCGAACAGTTCTGCCTGAGTTAGGTCCGGGACTGCTGTTTGCATACACGTTTGCAAACGGCTGGACAAGACCAAAGTTCGGATGCTATAATTTGTGTACCTATTTGCAAACTTAGTGGTTAAAGTTCTAAAATCGGTTAAGTATGATTCTCATACCAGTGAACTAAAACATTTATGAATTAAGGAATGCAATGTTTGCAAATTGTGGCTTAATGTTCATGAATTGATTTTTGTATAAGTACTTTGTACAATTACAAATCAATATGATTTTGTTTCAATTGGTTCATATATATTTCTATGATATAGTGAACAATTGAACAACTCTATGTGAAACATAATTAGATTCATTTGATTATCTTTTATGATTAATTGATCATCATATTTGATCTAGAGGTGTTAGATGAATGTGGTTAAGATAAAAGTGTTCATATGGATAACTTCGGTTAACTGTTATTGAGACAAATAAATATACACATTTAGGTATGGTTACCCAAATCTAAATGAAGGTATATTTCATTTATGTGTAACAAGCTAAGACCATCCAACAATGGAGATTAATTGCTTTATTTCTAAGTAGACTAAGCTTGAATCTTAAATCAGGATTTCATCTAATGGTGAATATTGAATGCTATGTTACTAAGCTATCTTAGATTTGATTGAAAGAAAACCCTTATTTGAAAGACTATATAAGGGAGAACTCTAGCAACTAGAAAACCTAATCCCGGCACTTTCTTGTGTCCTAGTTGCGATTCCCCTTTAATCTAGGTTTTTCCAAAACCATTATAGGTTAACGACTTGAAGACTTCATTTGGGATTCGTGAAGCCAGATCCAACTATTTTCTCTATAGTTGCGTATTCTGATCTTACTTGTTCTATCGTATTAAGTACTATCTTCTCAAATATTTGCTCGAGATTTATCTCTGATAGGTAAGATATAAAAATAATCACAAATCTCTTCGTCTCATTCTTTGTGATTCCACAATAACTTCTTCTACTACCATATAGTTAAGTTATTGTGAGGTGATTGAGATTTCTAGGCTGCTCTTCGGGAGTATAAGACCGGATTATCAATTAGTTCTTGTTCACCTTGATTTATCACGGAACAAAAACTTCGTAGGTACTTCTATGGGAGACATATTTATCTATTAGAATAGACTTATCTGTGGGAGACAGATTTGTTTATAAGTCTTCGTCTTTGGGTCGTAGAAACTCTTAGTTGTGGGTGAGATTAGTTAAGGGAATCAAGTGCGTAGATTCCTACTGGGATTCAGAGGCATAAGGAACACAACTGTACCTTAATCGGTGTGAGACTTGGTTAGGGCTCAACTACATTGCAGTCTGAAGTTAACTTGTATTAGGCTAGTGTCTGTAGCGGCTTAACATAGTGTGGTATGCAAAACTAGACTAGGTCCCGGGGTTTTTCTGCATTTGCGGTTTTCTCGTTAGCAAAACTTCTGGTGTCTGTGTTATTTCTTTTCCGCATTATATTTGTTTATATAATTGAAATATCACAGGTTGTGCGTAGTTCAATCAATTGGTAAATCCGTCCTTTGGTTGTTGGGTATAAATTGATTGATACTTGGGCATTAGTCTTTGGTACCGTCCAAGTTATTTCTTATATCAATCAGGCTCACAGATTTCTATATGTTCGATTGCAGATTGTGTTGAGAAATAGAGATATATTTCTTGATTGAGCTTACTATTAAGTTAGAGCTCTCGGAATTATATTGGAGTTAGTCCATTCAGATTGTCGAACGAATTATTGGGTGTGGTTGTTATACCCCCACTTTTTGAAAAATATCTTTTGTGACTAAATATGTATCTTATAGCCAAGCTTTTCCTTAAGGATCTAAATTTTCCGCATGACCAAATACCTATGTGGTTTCCTTTATGAGCTTTATAGCCCTAAATATTCCACGCGACCTATATTTTGTTCGATAACCCAAATTTTTCCAATGAAATCCCAAATTTAAAATGCGAGTCAAAAGTTACTTCGAGATCCAAATTTTTCCACGTGATTCAATAATTCATCTTCTAATCCAAAAATTATCATTGAGCTTGGAAATTAATAAAGACTCAAAATTTATATCTTGCATCTTGACTTAAGATATGCATTGTAACTTAAAATCAACACCTTGACTAAAAATCGAACCTTGAACCCTAAACCCGGAGTCTTTATTGTGACCCAAATTTTTTTTCTGACCTTTGTGCTTCGAAAGCTGCCTCGTGACCCAAATATGTTTAATGATCTAAAATTTGTATTTGGACCGGAAATTTCCCATGTATTCCTGATGATCCAAATTTTCCAACCAATCCCGTGAACAAGTTTGATTAGTGAACCGAAATTGACCTTTTTTTTGAGTAAATTTACCAGGATCGAAATATAACCCATGAGCCAAATTTCCTAGTGAGCATATAAATCAAAATGTAGTTTGGGTTGCTAGGTAAATTTAAGAAAAACAAGAAAATGAAAGAATATCTATTTTAAAAGTTTAATTCTAGTGAATCTAAAAATTTACCGTACAATAATGTCAAGCCAATTTCTTATTGTATGTTTAAAGTGAAGAATGATATACCATCAAAGACGAATGCGCTATGATTTACGGTAAATAAATACTAATAGGCAATTGTTACTAGTCAAAATTTATATGTGGTGAGTATTTTGTTATTTTTGTCTTTGGCATCCAGCTATCTAAGCCTTTTTCATGTTGTTGCGATGACACAATCATTCCAATTAAAAAATCGTATGATCAAACCTCTTAAAAATCCATGCAAGAACCCGTTGATTAGTCTAGCCTTCCGAGACCAACCTCTATCGAAAGAGATGACAAGTCTTCACTAAGCTGTCAAGAATATATCTAGGAATGTGCAAATTTATTTACTATTATCGAGACCTCAGTTTCCATGCTCTTTCGATTGTTGTCATCATTTTAAACAACAAGTAAGAAACATGACAGCATCAATATCAATAAATTTGGGAAAACCCTACCTTGTTAACATAACCCAAGAATATAAATCTCAATCTAATTAATCAAATTTCATTTTATTTTGCAGATGGTTAACTAACACCTTATTTGTTAGGGTCACTAGGTATCACCGAGGCCTTACGGCCCCGATTCAACCTATACTTTAGTCTTAAGTTACATACGTTATCCTTTTGTAACAATTCATTTACAGGCTACAACTTTGTTAACATATCCAAATACTTTTAAAAGACTATAACTTAGTCAATTGTACATTAGATAACTTATACTGTTTCAGGGTCCCATACTTCTATAACATTATTAACAATAAAATTAGTTTATCTTTAGGCAAACAGCTTCCGCAAAAATATATCTTCAAAAACATATTTCAATCACTTGAAATATACGTTGTCATCTATTTTCTCTATTCTGATAGACTCCTAGTTTACCATTCCCGACTCTATTTTGTTTAAAAGGAATCAAAGTTCAAAAAGAACAATCACAAAGATTATGTAATTGATGATTCAAAGAGAACAATCATAAAAAGAAACTTTATTGAAATTGGTTTTTTTATTTTAGTACCTTTTTCTTAAACAAAGAAAACAGAAGAAAAATAAAGCAGTAAGTTTGGCAGCTGGTAATTAGTTAAGTTCTTATTTTTCTTTTATAACAACACTCATATTTTTGTGGATACCATATTATTCAGTCATTGTCATTACCAAGATCCAAATTAAGAGAATAGAGATCTAAACCGGGGTTATTTGAAAAAAGAAAATAATCAAAAGAATAGTTATAAAACATGAATTGAAGAAAATAGATTTGGGAAACAAATACCTGCAGGCCTGAAAATCGTGAATTTATCGCTATTAATTACATAGTTTATGATGTCGTATTTAGTTAGCCAGGTCATATTATCCGGGACTTACGACCTAATGCTTAGCTGGAGACCACAACCATGGTGTTTTGTTGGTCGGGTCAAATTAGTCGGGGCCTATAACCCCTGTCATGGATAGAAATTCTAAGGTCCAACACAGTCTCCATACTAAAATTAGTTGTAATTTGGTTAAAATATAAAGTTTACGTGTATAAGTTAGTCGGGGCCTGTGGCCACTATGTTATATTGGTCGGGTCTTTAATTCTTTTTGAAATTAATAATTTTTTACCATCAAGATTGGTCGCTTTCGATTAGAAAATTAAGTTAGATGAGAAACCTAACTATATTTGGAAACTTAATCACGACTAAGCTAAAGTTAGTCTAGCTTTGGTCCGAGCCACAATATAATCAATGTCGCCCAAAATAATAAATTCTCAGCCTCATAAAATGTAAATAAAGTTTGAACGCTCCGATTTTTCTCGATCATTGTTGTTCACGACCCATTTTCAAGAGCCTGATTTATGTTATGTTTTCCGTCTGAATATGGATGCCACCAAAGTCCACGACTGTGGAAGTTCAGTTTTGAAATTACCAATACACATAATTATGTAAGCAGATGATCATCTTATATTACAACATTATTTCACATTTAGTCTCCTAAGTGCAGGTAAAATTCAAGAAAAAATATACTTATATTTTACCGATATAAACACTACAAATCAATATCTCGAAGCTATGTTTCAATGAAAATATCAGTAACAAGATTCATCTAATAAAACCATTTTCTTCTTACAGTGACATTAGTACTTAATACATATGCCTATTCCCACCGGATCTGAAACAAAATTGATAGATTGACCGAAGAATTCACTTCGGAAAATCTCAAAGCACTAATGGGATGGGCTTGTACTAATTTTTGGGGGATGGTGGATCACATCCTATATTAGCGCTTCGGTATTTTCTGAAGTGAATCCTTCAGTCAATCTAGAACTGCTCGATCTGAAACAACAATCGCAAATAAAAAATGGTTGCTAAGAATGGCCCTCTTCTTAAAAAATGAGAAGCCCCATTCCCATGGAAATGCCAACAGATATTTTATGCAATGATATGGTCCACAAACTACTTCAAGTAGTTATTCAACAATAAAAACTTCAATTAAGTAAGAAAAGTTGAGTGTTGGACAAAATTTATGCCTTATAATCGAACAGTGTGCAGACTCAAATCTGACTGAAGTATTATATTTTAGATTTTCGACGACCCATATAGTTTCACCGTATGTAAGTCACGCTATCATAATCGCCCAGATTTTGTAGCAAGCTATCCTGAAGTCCATGAATTGTTGACTTTGTAGCATCCCGCGAGAGATATTTTTTTTACTTTAGACAACTTCGTTGTGTTAACAAAAGAGGCTAATCTAATTCATTAATGATTTGAAGTTACTTAATTAGGAGTCTAACTAAGAATTAATTCTTTTGTGCTCGATTATGTTGTCACTTATTTTAAAATATTTCAAATTTCTACGATTTTCAATAAATCTTACTATTTATTTGTTTATCGGCTAAAATAATTTTCCTCCACTGGTCATACAACATAAAACAACTTGAAAAACTGGATGTTTGATCACCTGCAAAACTGGAAATAAAAACTTATGTTGATTCTGCATTTAATTTATATTGGTACTCCATTTTACATCAATCACAACTTGTGTAAATTGTGGAGCCTTTGAATTTACTGATGAAACGGTATTGGAAATATGGTGGCAGGGCATTGAGTCAAATAATATAGAGTTCCCTCCACTCTCCACTCTCAGATCATCCACTTAAAGCAGAACCACTGAATTACCTTATGAGACCACTTCATGCAAGTGTTGTTATCTCTCAATCTGTTGACTACCTTGCTAAGTGCAACATGAAAGAATAATCAGAGGATTTTGGGATGAGACTATACTATTCGCAATTTAGAAGCAACAATTCTACGTTTACTGATTCTAGGATTGTCAGATTTCTTTTGTTGTGGGTACCAAGATGATATATGAAATGCTTTTTAAATGTAAGCATGTGTATTGCAGAGCTAATATTTCCATCCGCAACATGTAAGGATTTATCCTAATTGTGCCCATATGTGGGAGTCGAACCCACAACTACTTGGTTGTGAATGGGAACCATGCGCTCTGCCATTTGAGCTAAGATAGCAAAATATCATTTTTTAATTCTAGTGGGATTTAATAATATGATGAGTTTAAGATAATGATACTTGAGCGCAAATGGTTCACATGGATAGAGAATACCTAGAAGAAGAGTTACTTTCATCTTAATTGGTAACAAATAAGAAGTCATCTTAAAAAAGTCTTGAATATCCATCCTTCCACTTTTACAAAGTAGATTATTGGGGATGCTGAAAGTTGATTTACCCCCTTGAAAGAGCTTGATGATGTTTAGCGAAGTTGATGAAGATAAGCTTCCTGCCACTGGCTATCATGATCATGAAGTTCTTAGCAATATATCATTGACGCTTGCAGTTTCATCCTCGTATTTAGTAGTAGTATACATCTCCAATGGCTATGAGGAAACTCAGAAAAATTCACATTACAGGGTTTATGACTGGTCAATAGATTCTTCATCCTTGTTATTTTGCAAACTATCCATATCACTTTCACCATCTAGATATAGTTCATCAAATCAATCCGTAAGAAGTTTCTTATCAGTTCCACACAGTGAAGTCCGTCACGTATCCATCTGTTATTTCATTAATAAGACCTAATAAATAATTTATCCTTGTGGTGATTTCATGCTACCTAAAATCTATTCAGTTGGATGCCAGTTGTACACGCACTACATTGGCCATATCAGAAGGTTTTCCAAGTTCTGCTCCAATGAGTATATAAATACATGAGAAAAATGAACAATAAATGAAGATACAAAGTGAAACATAGTGTTATGTACTTTACCATTGAAATGGAAGATACAGGATTCCACGACGACATGATTGGTCGTGGAAAGCTCAAAAATTGAAGTTTGGTTCACTAATTCAAGATTTTTTGTTTTCCCCTGCCCAAATGCAAAAATAACCATGACAGTGCTTATAACAACAAAATAATGTGCGTCCAGATGGTAGAAAATAATGTCTTGTTGATGCTCGGATTTTGTATGCAAACACTTTCCTCAGTGAAAAACATTTCCAATGACTCTAACGGAAAATATAATTATTTATATTAACGGATAAGCATTACGACATTAAACACCAAAATATGAAAAGAGAGTAATGCTAAATTATCTACTATTTCTGGCCAGGTTAACATGGTAGTTGATGTTAAAAAAGAGATACAGGGGTTATGTTCATATAAATCATCCCACCTTAGCTGCGACACCACACGATTCGCTTTGTCTAGGATTATGCTATAACATTTGTAAACAACCAAAATAGGATTGTTGAATCTCTTAAAAAATAAAATCAAGAATTATGCAATAAATCGAAGAAATAAAACTTACTTGGATCATATAAATATAGTCCCGCTCTCTAGCATCATCTATTCGGTAGACAAACCTCAAAAAAGTGAGATATATATACATCCATCTCTAGACTATAGTTGCTGGCAGTTGTACTCTATAACTGTTTTTACCAATTTATGTGGGAAAAAAATTCAGCTTCATGACATTAAATTTCAACCATCATTTAAGAAAAATAATTCACAAAATCATGGATGAGCTAAAGCAAGCATAACTATCTGATGTTACTCATTTACTTTTTCAGAGCTGACTAATACGTACCACTAACTAATAAAATTATAAGACCTAGTTTTCGAAACTCACAACAATCGTGCAAATATAAATGATGCCCTAGTTTACTTACTAAACAACTCAGGCTTCGTAAAAATACATGTATAATGAGCATGACAACATCATGTAGGTATCAACGATTATTTCGAGGCATATATGTGTAGGATCAGAATATCGCCACAACAATATTCTTACGAAATTATTAACAACATTTCTGTGAGTTCTTCAACAACACTCTGGGAGCGTCGCAGAATAATTCAAAGAATGACATAATAGACAACGACAACATAAAACATGAGAAAGATGTGAAGATTTTGTAGTTAGAGAGAATGCTCGCGAGCACAAGGCGGGAGCTCGTGAGAGCAAGGCAGGAATGAAGATTTTGTGGTTATAGAAGAGTCTCGTGAGCACGATAACAGATCCCGCGAGCACGATAGCAGATCTCGCGAGCACGATAACAGATCTCGCGAGCACGATAGCAGAGCCTGCGAGGAGCATAACAGATCCTGCAAGGAGCATAGCAAAAATCCTAAAAAATGGGAAATATGAGTTGAATATGAGCTGTCACCCACCATGAAGATACCTATATAAAGAGAATAGCAGGAGAGAGAAAAGGGGGAAAACACAATTTTAGGAGAGAGGGATAGAGGTATTTTGCAGAGAGATTTTGAGAGAGAGAAAATGTATTTTTCTTTATCATCTTCTTCCCCAAAACTAGATTTAGAACTCCATTAATGGAAGTTATCAATGTAAAATCAAATGTAAATTTTAACAATCACAGTGAAGAATCATGGATGTAGATCAAATTGATCGAACCATGTAAAAAATCTTGGTGTCTGTTCACAATTTTAGCAATTTTACCACCATTTTTATATGTAGATCTAGAAATTAATATCAAGATATGATAAGGGGTGTGTTGAAGGATTTCCTGCAAATACATTTTGGCGCTAGAAACAGGGACGAGTAAAGGATTTATTCTTCCTGTAGTTGGTTGGTTCAAGAAGTTTCCATGAAGATCAACTACTGTTCATATTTATTTTTAGATCTACAAAATTTCGGGGAAAAAATGGAAATTTCAGGGAAGAAATTACACTTCCAGGGAGTAAACATCATCAACAATTGTAGGACATGAAGAGAAGAAGAGAAAAAGTTAGTTGTTGTGGTGAAATTCATGGAAGAAAATTAAAATTTCAATGGGAAATTTCTATGTTCAGGAGGAAAAAAGTGCCAACGAAGTTAACTACTGTGAACAACAAATTAATTGGAGTCTATAAACTTTAAGGGAAAAAAGTAGAAGTCAAGAGGGATATATGGATGTATACAAAACTACAGTAACAATTAACTATCATGGTTGCATTAACTATCATCAGCGAAAGATCAACTCTTAGAAAATACGACACAGCTAAGCTTTGTCAGGAACGGAAGTTTAATAAAGATGTTAAGAATCTCGCAACTTTTGCGAAATTCAATTAAGGAAGAAATGAGACAAAGTCTATTTTGTCAACAGTCCCAGCAAAAG
Source organism: Papaver bracteatum (assembly GCA_023529315.1). Lineage (NCBI taxonomy): Eukaryota > Viridiplantae > Streptophyta > Magnoliopsida > Ranunculales > Papaveraceae > Papaver > Papaver bracteatum. The sequence continues at coordinate 1,413,576 of JAJJWX010004691.1, read as the reverse complement.
CCAACAATGTTGTTTCACGCACATGAGATTACTTTTATGTTTGTCAACTAATGTAAAGTTAAGGTCAAACTCAGTTGTTATACTCAATAAGAAAATGAAGAAATAAGATACAGTGCTCAAATTTGCTTCGTCAACAACACTTAAAGAATTACCCATGCTAAGCTCACATCAACGTCAGTTCTATGGATGATAAAATAATTTGAAACCAGATTGAAACAGAGAAACAACAAAGGAAAGAGAAGAAACGATATTGAAATTTTGTTTTGACATAAAATAATTAGTTTAGTTATGAGATTAATCTCCACTTGAAGAATGCAGGGAAACAGTGTAAACAAATGACGTGAGCAAACATGATGCCAAACTAGATTCTCGCAGCATAACAGCTTCTCGCAGATAATCCAATACAGTCAAGTTTCACAAGAGTTTTGCACAAATTGTGAGTTTTTCCCACCATGAAGAACCGCAACAAACAACAGCAGTGAGTAGGACAATCCAATATTCTTTGCGAGTATAATCGCAACAACACAATATGCATGTAATGGGACGTGTTATTTAGTTCATTGCATATAATAAAGAACGAAGTAAAACAACAACGTGATGAACAGAATGCAAACCTATTAACGGATGGGAGAATGAAGAAAAGACGATCAAGTTTCACGTGCACCAGCGAGGACAAGGTATCATGAGAAGAGCCTCAAGAAAACAAAGCAAAGCTCATGAAGTAAATTCTCCAAGTATGTAAACCAAAAGGCTAAGAGGTAACCAGCGAAGAAAATAAGAAAGCATCATATCCAAAGAGAGATGCCAAGTTGGATCAATACTGCAATCTAATGAGTCTATCATGAGACCATTACAACTATCAATTAACAGAGCCAAGAGAATTCAACAACGAGAGAGATCATCGACAATCACCAGCAAGAATAAGAACACGAATGACATAATCCAAGGGAAACTACAAACATGAAGCTTAGAAAAACCAATAAAAAATGATGAAGAAGCAAACAACAGAAGTAACACAATTTATCAACGATTGACTTTTATAACCACCAGCCAGTAAGTTGTCAACAAACATTACTTCGCAGCTTGCTACAACCGTTACTTCGCAGAAGAAGATAAGACATTAAAGAGAACCAGCAATAAAGTACAATGAAAACTCGCCAGCTAACTATTCAACAATGAGTTTCAAAGAGCATTAACGATAGTTCCGTCGAAGATCAGTTAAGAAAGAAGAAATATAGACGTAGTATACTCCGTCAGATGTTCCAGTGAAGACGAAATAAGAAATTCACCGAACCAGTTCATTCTCATATCATCAGGAAAATGTTTATAGAAATATTACTTCACAAAGCCCAGCGAGCAAGGCCAAAGAAAGGGAAGTACCTTCTTCTTCTTATCTCTGATTTTACTGATCCTCCAGATGGAAATAAACACTAATAGAGTTAATTATTATAAACTGAAACAATGATGCTACTGTATACTCTTTTGCTTACGATATGCAACAATTAACTAATAATTAAAATTCACAGGGGCATGTATAATAGCGAGAAATACTAGCAATGTGAAGAGTGTTAGTAGCAAGAAGAAACGTTTAACTTATGCAAAGAACCAGTAAGCAACAACAACAAAAGCACCAAAAGATTCACATGCAAACGGAGAAATGGACACAATCAATAAATTAATTATGTCATCAAATCTCTGTGAAGATATAGAAGGACAGTAACATCACCAGCGAAGTAATAAGAGAATTTCGCAAAAGAGAATTTATCTACGAAAAGAAGATAGTAAAAGAGAATTTCGTCCAAGCCCAGTTTACAAAGAGCAATGATGAGGATAAAGTACGTTTTCTTTGCAAACACTATCTACACATGAATTATCTATGCAAGCAATTTTCTTCGCAATTATTTTTTCCTGGGACTTACATCAACAATAGAAAATATTTTGTGAAGTTTACTTCGCCAACTATATAATGTGAAGAAAAATCATGAGACAACAAAAAAGTTGCGAGCAACACAACCAACAAAATGGATATTTTTGCAATTGGCCTTTAATTACTTCACAAGGTCTTTGATTATTTTGCAAGTTAATTTCGCAAGAGAGGGTTAGAATAATTGGTATGTTGCGAGAGTATGAAAGATGCAGATCAAGAGTTCAATTCTCATTTCTTCTCATTTCACAAGCAAATCAAATACTTCGCGAGAGACGGCAGCAACAGAAAATCACATAAAACCTAAGTACCATTTCCTTGAATATTTTATTTACAGAAAATAAAAGATTTTTGATGCAATCGCAAGATTTCAAAAAAGATTTCTAAAATTTCAAAGATTTTTTATTTGACTTACCAAAAAGCGTTACAATCGCAAGATTTCAAAAGATTATAAAAAATAAAATCATCGCAAAAATTTACAGATCTTCAAAATTTTCAAAGATTTCAAAGATTACAACAAACGAAATTATCGCCAAATTTCTAAGATTTCAATTTTTTTTGATTTGATTTGTAAAGAGCAATACAATCGCAGAATTACAAAGATTTTACAACAACAAAGATTTCAAAGATTTCTCTAGAATATTTCTTTTACAGAAAATGATTTATGATTTAACAAATGCGATACAATCGCAAGATTTCAAAGAATATTTCTAAGATTTCAAAAGTTTTTAAAGAATATTTACTTCAAATATGATGTTATGAGAATGAAAGAAGAAATGATAGAAATGAAAGAATTGAAAGAAATGAAAGAATGAAGAAACGCGAGAATATCGCGAGAAACGCGAATAAAATTTCGCAGAGACATAAGAATGGGACGAACCTTTATGGCGTGCACCCTAGTTCGCGAATAAAATTTCGCAAGAGGCAAATGTAAGACCTAATAGTGCGTCATATAAGGGGGTATCTCTATACATGACTCAGGGATAAGGTTATACCGCTGCTGGAACCTGAGTCATGCAGATGTTGGAGTTAAAGAAAACCTATCCAGGAGAGAAATCTTAGATTTCCATCTATATAAGGTTATACCCTGGTTGGACGACTGAGAATCTCTTCTAAGAAGTGCAGAGTATGACCAAGGCGCCGAGGTACACGGTTGAGCCAAGAGTGCCCGGGACGGAAGAACCTACCCTGGCCATTCTTGGAAAGTCTTGGCTATGATGCACTTGGCCTGAAGAAAACCACACTTAGGTTGCAGTCTTGTAACTATAAGCCATATAGTCATAAAGGGAAAGAGGCTGTGAAAACAACTGGCTGTTGGTAAATTCGGATGGGAGGGGCTAGTCTTGTATGGCCGATGTTCCCTCCTTTAAGGGGCAACCAGAGGGAAGATAAGGGCGGCACCCTCCATTAGGGAGCTGATAAGTGTCTAAAGACGGAAATGTCATGGGACTTTATGCTCGCAAGAATATTTAGGCATGTCATATTGTCGCGTGACGAATATTATATAGAGGCAACAATCCATAAAAGAGAAAAAGTTAAGTTGAGATCAATGGATTTTTACATGAAAATGTAAAGACGTCCTGCGATTTCATCGCAAGACTGCAATGTCATGAGGCTTTGTTCTCGCGAGGGAACTTAGACTTGTCATATTTTCGCGATACAATCAAAGAATAAAGATAAGGCAAGATCAATGGGTCAATACATGCAAATGTAAAGATGTCCTGCGATTTTTTCGCAAAAAGAAAAATTGGCAAAATAAGACCTTTAACTAGGAAGGCAAAATAAGACCAATAGAATAATCTCAAACATTAACTATCTTCTTTTAAGAATGAAAGAAAAATTTGTTCATCGCAAGAGAGATAAAAAGTACTATTTAGGATCTCTTAGAAACACTATTCACAATTTCTCATAAGTATTATTCAGAGTCTATCAAGAGGATTATCTACAATCTCGCAACACTATTCATCAGCTCGCAGCACTATTTCAGGAGCATTATTCATAATTTCGCAGGGTTATTCAGAAACTCGCAGATACATTTAGAATCTTGCAGACACATTCAGAAATTTGCAAACTCATTCAGCACCTCACAGACTAATGTGATTATTTCGCAAATATGATTATTTTATCGCATGATGCAGAGGCAAGATAAGAATAAAGAAACAATTCGTTCATTTAACATTTTCTCAAGGATTCTACCTTCATAGATAAAGAACAGAGGCAACTATGGATTACCAAGAAAACATTTTATGCTCTTTATCTACTCGGCAAGAATCATTTCCAAAATGGACAAGAATTCTCACCAAAAATGAAGTAATAATTTCACATGAACAGAGGCAATACTTATAACTTTCATTCAAGGACGGATACTTCTTATATTTTGAGGATTGAGTACTTCTTATATTTATTCAAGGATACTTCATACTTCGCATACTCCAAGAGTTAATACTTATTATTTGCTTAGCAAAGATATGGAACTTCACAAAATAATAGAGGCAAGTACGTACTTTTCAAGTCCAGTATTCTTTCGCTCGTTCCTTCATCAACAAAGATCAAAGACTACTACAACAATTGATTTTTCCTTAAAGATCGCTCTTCAAGCAATATTCAAGGAAAAAGAGGCAAGATGTAGGATCAGAATATCGCCACAACAATATTCTTACGAAATTATTAACAACATTTTTGTGAGTTCTTCAACAACACTCTGCGAGCGTCGCAGAATAATTCAAAGAATGACATAATAGACAACGACAACATAAAACATGAGAAAGATGTGAAGATTTTGTAGTTAGAGAGAATGCTCGCGAGCACAAGGCGGGAGCTCGTGAGAGCAAGGCAGGAAATGAAGATTTTGTGGTTATAGAAGAGTCTCGTGAGCACGATAACAGATCCCGCGAGCACGATAGCAGATCTCGCGAGCACGATAACAGATCTCGCGAGCACGATAGCAGAGCCTGCGAGGAGCATAGCAGATCCTGCAAGGAGCATAGCAAAAATCCTAAAAAATGGGAAATATGAGTTGAATATGAGCTGTCACCCACCATGAAGATACCTATATAAAGAGAATAGCAGGAGATAGAAAAGGGGGAAAACACAATTTTAAGAGAGAGGGATAGAGGTATTTTGCAGAGAGATTTTGAGAGAGAGAAAATGTATTTTTCTTTATCATCTTCTTCCCCAAAACTAGATTTAGAACTCCATTAATGGAAGTTATCAATGTAAAATCAAATGTAAATTTTAACAATCACAGTGAAGAATCATGGATGTAGATCAAATTGATCGAACCATGTAAAAAATCTTGGTGTCTGTTCACAATTTTAGCAATTTTACCACCATTTTTATATGTAGATCTAGAAATTAATATCAAGATATGATAAGGGGTGTGTTGAAGGATTTCCTGCAAATACATTTTGGCGCTAGAAACAGGGACGAGTAAAGGATTTATTCTTCCTGTAGTTGGTTGGTTCAAGAAGTTTCCATGAAGATCAACTATTGTTCATATTTATTTTTAGATCTACAAAATTTCGGGGAAAAAATGGAAATTTCAGGGAAGAAATTACACTTCCAGGGAGTAAACATCATCAACAATTGTAGGACATGAAGAGAAGAAGAGAAAAAGTTAGTTGTTGTGGTGAAATTCATGGAAGAAAATTAAAATTTCAATGGGAAATTTCTATGTTCAGGAGGAAAAAAGTGCCAACGAAGTTAACTACTGTGAACAACAAATTAATTGGAGCCTATAAACTTTAAGGGAAAAAAGTAGAAGTCAAGAGGGATATATGGATGTATACAAAACTACAGTAACAATTAACTATCATGGTTGCATTAACTATCATCAGCGAAAGATCAACTCTTAGAAAATACGACACAGCTAAGCTTTGTCAGGAACGGAAGTTTAATAAAGATGTTAAGAATCTCGCAACTTTTGCGAAATTCAATTAAGGAAGAAATGAGACAAAGTCTATTTTGTCAACAGTCCCAGCAAAAGCCAACAATGTTGTTTCACGCACATGAGATTACTTTTATGTTTGTCAACTAATGTAAAGTTAAGGTCAAACTCAGTTGTTATACTCAATAAGAAAATGAAGAAATAAGATACAGTGCTCAAATTTGCTTCGTCAACAACACTTAAAGAATTACCCATGCTAAGCTCACATCAACGTCAGTTCTATGGATGATAAAATAATTTGAAACCAGATTGAAACAGAGAAACAACAAAGGAAAGAGAAGAAACGATATTGAAATTTTGTTTTGACATAAAATAATTAGTTTAGTTATGAGATTAATCTCCACTTGAAGAATGCAGGGAAACAGTGTAAACAAATGACGTGAGCAAACATGATGCCAAACTAGATTCTCGCAGCATAACAGCTTCTCGCAGATAATCCAATACAGTCAAGTTTCGTCAGTGAGTTTTGCACAAATGGTGAGTTTTTCCCACCATGAAGAACCGCAACAAACAACAGCAGTGAGTAGGACAATCCAATATTCTTTGCGAGTATAATCGCAACAACACAATATGCATGTAATGGGACGTGTTATTTAGTTCATTGCATATAATAAAGAACGAAGTAAAACAACAACGTGATGAACAGAATGCAAACCTATTAACGGATGGGAGAATGAAGAAAAGACGATCAAGTTTCACGTGCACCAGCGAGGACAAGGTATCATGAGAAGAGCCTCAAGATAACAAAGCAAAGCTCATGAAGTAAATTCTCCAAGTATGTAAACCAAAAGGCTAAGAGGTAACCAGCGAAGAAAATAAGAAAGCATCATATCCAAAGAGAGATGCCAAGTTGGATCAATACTGCAATCTAATGAGTCTATCATGAGACCATTACAACTATCAATTAACAGAGCCAAGAGAATTCAACAGCGAGAGAGATCATCAACAATCACCAGCAAGAATAAGAACACGAATGACATAATCAAAGGGAAACTACAAACATGAAGCTTAGAAAAACCAATAAAAAATGATGAAGAAGCAAACAACAGAAGTAACACAATTTATCAACGATTGACTTTTATAACCACCAGCCAGTAAGTTGTCAACAAACATTACTTCGCAGCTTGCTACAACCGTTACTTCGCAGAAGAAGATAAGACATTAAAGAGAACCAAAGAATAAAGTACAATGAAAACTCGCCAGCTAACTATTCAACAATGAGTTTCAAAGAGCATTAACGATAGTTCCGTCGAAGATCAGTTAAGAAAGAAGAAATATAGACGTAGTATACTCCGTCAGATGTTCCAGTGAAGACGAAATAAGAAATTCACCGAACCAGTTCATTCTCATATCATCAGGAAAATGTTTAGAGAAATATTACTTCACAAAGACCAACGAGCAAGGCCAAAGAAAGGGAAGTACCTTCTTCTTCTTATCTCTGATTTTACTGATCCTCCAGATGGAAATAAACACTAATAGAGTTAATTATTATAAACTGAAACAATGATGCTACTGTATACTCTTTTGCTTACGATATGCAACAATTAACTAATAATTAAAATTCACAGGGGCATGTATAATAGCGAGAAATACTAGCAATGTGAAGAGTGTTAGTAGCAAGAAGAAACGTTTAACTTATGCAAAGAACCAGTAAGCAACAACAACAAAAGCACCAAAAGATTCACATGCAAACGGAGAAAAGGACACAATCAATATATTAATTATGTCATCAAATCTCTGTGAAGATATAGAAGGACAGTAACATCACCAGCGAAGTAATAAGAGAATTTCGCAAAAGAGAATTTATCTACGAAAAGAAGATAGTAAAAGAGAATTTCGTCCAAGCCCAGTTTACAAAGAGCAATGATGAGGATAAAGTACGTTTTCTTTGCAAACACTATCTACACATGAATTATCTATGCAAGCAATTTTCTTCGCAATTTTTTTTTCCTGGGACTTGCATCAACAACAGAAATTATTTTGTGAAGTTTACTTCGCCAACTATATAATGTGAAGAAAAATCATGAGACAGCAAAAAAGTTGCGAGCAACACAACCAACAAAATGGATATTTTTGCAATTGGCCTTTAATTACTTCACAAGGTCTTTGATTATTTTGCAAGTTAATTTCGCAAGAGAGGGTTAGAATAATTGGTATGTTGCGAGAGTATGAAAGATGCAGATCAAGAGTTCAATTCTCATTTCTTCTCATTTCACAACAAATCAAATACTTCGCGAGAGACGGCAGCAACAGAAAATCACATAAAACCTAAGTACCATTTCCTTGAATATTTTATTTACAGAAAATAAAAGATTTTTGATGCAATCGCAAGATTTCAAAAAAGATTTCTAAAATTTCAAAGATTTTTTATTTGACTTACCAAAAAGCGTTACAATCGCAAGATTTCAAAAGATTATAAAAAATAAAATCATCGCAAAAATTTACAGATCTTCAAAATTTTCAAAGATTTCAAAGATTACAACAAACGAAATTATCGCCAAATTTCTAAGATTTCAATTTTTTTTGATTTGATTTGTAAAGAGCAATACAATCGCAGAATTACAAAGATTTTACAACAACAAAGATTTCTCTAGAATATTTCTTTTACAGAAAATGATTTATGATTTAACAAATGCGATACAATCGCAAGATTTCAAAGAATATTTCTAAGATTTCAAAAGTTTTTAAACAATATTTACTTCAAATATGATGTTATGAGAATGAAAGAAGAAATGAAAGAAATGAAAGAATGAAGAAACGCGAATAATATTTCGCAGAGACATAAGAATGGGACGAACCTTTATGGCGTGCACCCTAGTTCGCGAATAAAATTTCGCAAGAGGCAAATGTAAGACCTAATAGTGCGTCATATAAGGTGGTATCTCTATACATGACTCAGGGATAAGGTTATACCGCTACTGGAACCTGAGTCATGCAGATGTTGGAGTTAAAGAAAACCTATCCAGGAGAGAAATCTTAGATTTCCAACTATATAAGGTTATACCCTGGTTGGACGACTGAGAATCTTTGAAATCTTTGAAATATTTCTTTCAAGCAATATTCAAGGAAAAAGAGGCAAGATGTAGGATCAGAATATCGCCACAACAATATTCTTACGAAATTATTAACAACATTTCTGTGAGTTCTTCAACAACACTCTGCGAGCGTCACAGAATAATTCAAAGAATGACATAATAGACAACGACAACATAAAACATGAGAAAGATGTGAAGATTTTGTAGTTAAAGAGAATGCTCGCGAGCACAAGGCGGGAGCTCGCGAGAGCAAGGCAGGAAATGAAGATTTTGTGGTTATAGAAGAGTCTCGTGAGCACGATAACAGATCCCGCGAGCACGATAGAAGATCTCGCGAGCACGATAACAGATCTCGCGAGCACGATAGTAGAGCCTGCGAGGAGCATAGCAGAGCAGAGCCTGCAAGGAGCATAGCAAAAATCCTAAAAAATGGGAAATATGAGTTGGATATGAGCTGTCACCCACCATGAAGATACCTATATAAAGATAAAAGTAAGAGAGAGAAAAGGGGGAAAACACAATTTTAGGAGAGAGGGAGAGAGGTATTTTGCAGAGAGATTTTGAGAGAGAGAAAATGTATTTTTCTTTATCATCTTCTTCCCCAAAACTAGATTTAGAACTCCATTAATGGAAGTTATCAATGTAAAATCAAATGTAAATTTTAACAATCATAGTGAAGAATCATGGATGTAGATCAAATTGATCGAACCATGTAAAAAATCTTGGTGTCCGTTTACAATTTTAGCAATTTTACTACCATTTTTATATGTAGATCTAGAAATTAATATCAAGATATGATAAGGGGTGTGTTGTAGGATTTCCTGCAACTACAATATGTTTCCAAGCTCATATACGTGTAATTCTACGAAACTTAATAAATAAAACATTACAAATGACCAACTTGATTGGTTTCTACTTACGATACCCTGGTAGAAGACAATTTTAGGAACTCCCCAGACTGTTCATCAAAAACATTATTAACCACACCATAATACACTTTTCCATTATAAAGGACCATTCAAATTCATATCCATTTCATCAGTTTGAGTGGCTAGTTCGGTTCGTTCCCTTTTACTTCTTATACATCTTTTATCTTTATTCCCTCAAACAAACAAATTAAAATCGGTCATTTTACAAATCTGAAGATCAAATCTTGTAGTTTCATTACAAATTATTCAAATTTATAGAAATTATCTCGGAAATATAAAATCTCTATTTAGTTTGATTGACCTTCGGGATCTATAGGACCACCAGGTCTAACAAATCCCTTATGTTGGTAAGTTTATGGCACCATTATAGTTGAAATTTAGTTGGTCAGTGGAAGTTAACCTACCTCAACATGAACATCTAGGATCTCGAAGACGTTCACTAATCTGAGATCAACAATCAAACCAAATATATATATGATAAAATCGTAGCGAAAAAGGGATTCACAGTAATAAGTTGATTAGGTGAAAGAAATTTTTGCATGTTTTGATAGGTGAGTATCTCTTCCTATTGATGCTTATCCGGAAATTGGGTTACTACTTAGAATTTTTTTATCTATTTCTAGACGTGAAGTTGAGACAAAGTTTACATGGATGAATTAGAGTGCATATACATTTTGACCAGTTACGCTAGTTGTATATGGATGTAACTCACCTCAACTGAATTATAAAGTCTTCTAAGAGGTTATAAGTAGTGGGAATGTTACAAATACCCTTCATTTTTGTTGACCTTGCACAAAAACCTCTGAGGGGTAAAAATATTTTTTTTGGAGTCAAATTGAGAAAGTTGCTTCCACTTTTTGGAAGCAACTTGTATAAAGTTGCGTCCACTTCTGGAAGCAACTTGTGCTAGTTGTGTCTACTTATGAAAGAAATTTGTGCTAGTTGCTTCAACTTTCCATAAGGTAGGGGTATTTTTAAGAATTGAATAAGGGTATATAATCTTAAAAATTATTATTATTGTCTTAATAAAAAAAACTTGATTAGAGAGAACAAAAAAATTATTATTATTGTCCTAATCAAAACAAACTTGATTAGAGAGAACAAAAAATTTAACCCTCTTTCTTGTGCAGAGACACCAACAGATGCCAAATATGGCTGAACGAACAATAACCTTCGATTTATCAAAAAAAAAAAAAAACAGTAACCTTGGGTCTTGGAAATTGACAAAAGAGATCCTTTAGAGAATCAATAGTCTCGTACATTTCTGCCAATGTCATAGGAGGTTTATGCCATCTGTGGGAATCGAACCCACAACTGCATGGCTAAAACCATGTGCTTTATCTTTTGAGATAAGATAACAACTACACTTGGATCTGTTTGTCTAAAAGATTTATAGCAAAAAGAGATTGTACCTGACACCCTGCTCCATGTACACTAATAGCAGGTTTGAATTCTATATTGCAGCGTTAAAGTCATTGGTTCACATTACCAAATATTTATTAAAAAAACATCATCTAAATCTAACCTTGTCAGCTTTTCTTCCTTAGCTTGTAGAATGAAAACATAACCCAATATGATGTCACCAATGAGTGCTCAAAATGAAACGCAAGAACAATGAAACACAAGTGCCTTAAAAAGCTGTATCAGCATGTAAAAAAGAAATTTCCCACCGGTCATAATTTAGAATTAATGATTACTATTCTGAGCTATTTGTATCCAACTTGACGGAAATAAAAATCAATCATGTCCTTTAAAAATAGATTTGGTACAACTGTCCTTCAGTATTGCATTTACTTTTATTTTTGATCCATGTTTAAATGGACTGCCAAATGAAACCATGTTTAGGCAATTTGATTAAATCAAGCCTATATGTAAACAGTTAACCTAGTCATTTATTGATCCAAGTCTATATGTAAATAGTTAGGACCAAAATATTATGATCCCATTATTCATGGACATCCTTAATATGACCCCTTAATATGTTCATTATTCTACAAAAACCAAGGTGAACTGTCTCACCACATCAATTGTTACTAAGTTTACTGCCAATTTTAAATTAAAGTCTACAATATTTGTACTTGAGATGAAACTTGAAAATAGAGTATATATATCAACCTTGGATTTAGGCGGTACCTCCATAGCGGCACACATTTTTTTGAACCTACATAAAAATAAGGCTGAAACAATTCAATCTACAAAGCAGATGCAAGGGTTTGTACTCAAGTAAGAAATACATTAGGAAATAAGATGATCAAACATATAAATACAAAGAAATGAAAGATTGTACCAATTAAAGACTACAAATATAGTGAAACTGAACTTTACCTAAAAATTAGAATGCAATTGAAAACCAAGCTCGGATTACTCAATATATGGAAACGTAACTATGTGATAAAATGTACAAAAATTAGTTATACCGCGCGAATACCATCTTAAGTTCTTAACACTATCTTAATTATCAAACCGTAAGCATGGTTTATCTGAGTGAAAAATCTTACTATACATTCTCTAGTGAATAAAAAAATTTATTTTAAACAAACCTCAAACTGAAAAGGCGATGTCACTATGGCTAAATCATCCTTAATCACCTGGTGGTTCAACTATTTTTTTTATATCTTTTCTAAGAAAATGGACTTGGATACAGATCATAAAGCCATACTTCGTCATACACTAATCTTCTTTTCGCCAAAAATCCAAGCAAATCAATTGTATTTATTACATATTTGGTCATGCATAAAATACAAAGCTGATTCATAAGTCACAAAAACAATTACATAGGTGAGAGACTTACTGTCACTCAAAGGTGTCGTATCAACATAATCTTGAAAACATTGGCATCTACTATCACTTATATGAATATACTCCAGAGCGGAATGGCATCAATGTATAAGGTTTGGTGCAACCTGCAAAATCAATAGAAACCTCATTGTTATTTTTTATTTGTGGTTTGACTGATGTTTGATTACATCACCATTTCATGAAAACTCAAAGCCTCAAACATATAAAACCCAATCATTCTAATCAGTTGAATGATTACTTCCACTAAATTGGGATCAAGATGACAACTATAAGCATCAAAATTGCTTTCTCCTTAATTCACCATCTTTACTGCATCATCATCATATACAAATTATAATCCAAAAATAAAGGTAAAATTGGAAAAATGCCCCAATATGGGGTGCAATGTTGGAAATCTTCCCCAACATTTAAAAATTTGAAAAAAATGCCCCATTCCGTCAAAAACCCAGTTAAGTCACATGTGTGAGCTCACACACGCGAAAAATCCCCCTTCATAATTCAAGTTTCAGGGTTTAAAATTCAGGAATTATGTCGAGGGTTCAAGGTTTAAGGTTCAGGTGGTAGCGACGGTGGTTTTTGTAATGGTTCTGGTGGTGATTGTGGCCTTATACATGTGACTTAACTGGATTGGATGGCAAAGTTAATGGAATGGGGCATTTTTCCAACTATTTTTAATGTTGGGGCACATTTCCAACATTGCACTCCATATTGGGGCATTTTTCTAATTTTCCCAAAAATAAATTCATCACTCCATAAACCTTAGTCCAGTCAAATTATATTCCATTTAAAGTCATTTCCCTAGGTTGACCGAGAATACAAAGAAACCAAAAGGAAACAATCTCATTAAATCAATGAAATCAGGCATTCAAAATAACAGAACATGATCTCTCAGTCAAGGTGGTTATACGGACAACCAAATCTCAAATCATCAATCAAAGATGCAGCTAAAAGTATATAATCCTAACAATAATATTGTTTCTTTGTATCCATAAAACATTGGCTACCTGACTGAGTGATATTATTATTCTCATGTCCTCAAAATGTTATGATCGTGTCTTGTAATCCAATTTCTGATGTTATGTTTTCAACAAACTGAATAAAGAAAAGCTCCAGAAGCTCCATTCTTATCCATAATGGAAAATATTACCCATGCACAACAGAGGATAACAAAGCACATATCCAAGAGTATATTTATTATAAATAACCCATTGTAATCAAAACTTAAAACCCACTGTATTGTAATATAAACTAAAACTGAATTCTAAAGAGTATATTTCTTATGGTTCGAAGAATATGCATTTTACTAACCTTTGCTAGTATGTACTGGCTACACTCTTCATGACATTGTACATGAACTCATCATCTTCCGGTTCATCACCATAAGAATCTGGTTGTGTTATACGGTTTCTCATATGTATATATTCATGGTTACTTTTATCCATTCCTCCCATGGATGACACACTCTCAACAGCAAGCCATTCAACGTACTCGGACTGACAATCAACATATCCAAGCACTTAAATAGCCCTGCAGGGCACAATCAGTGTTTAGCGAGATAATATCCATTCGAAGTTGAATGTAAACTTCACAAAAAACACTATATTATAAAATGGTGATTATTGCGCAATCTAAAAGATCTAAAATCTTTTAATCCATCATAGATAAGCCTAAAAAATGCTCTTAAAAGAATATGCATACCAGCTGACACATATAACATCTCCTAGTTAATATAAAATGAGCAATTCTCATGCAACTACTACCCAATAGGTTCATTTATTTATAACACCTACCCAAAATGCTTGAAAACAAAATTAGCTTCGCATCAGTTGGGAGATGGTCTCCATTCGGGTAGGGTGAAGTTATGCTACAAATGCATGAATGACTCACCTGGAAGACGGTATCATAAATCTGTGTAAAAAATTCAGGAGTCGGTGGATGCATGGATTAAGATGGAATAAATGCAGTAAGCTAACTGACTTGATATTAACTAACCTGAGTACACACAGGTTAGTGATAAAGCAAAAAGACAACAATACCGATGGGTGCAAAGGGGAGTATGTGGTGTACTTCTGACAGGAAAACCATGTCCCTTGATGGGCGCCAGGCAATCGTCTCAACCATGGATTCTAAGGTACCGAATACTACAGTAATGTCGGTGTAATTTATGACTTCCCAGCAAATCAGGCACCACCTAGTAGAGGCATTAGAACGGAGGTGTAAACATTTTAACTGAGGATTAGAGAGGGTTTGCGAATTATAGTTGTAGTATATCATGTGTTACTTGGGTACTGGGTTGGGGACTCTAGCTCTACATCTGTTGCACCAAAGATAACACTCCTCTCCACTACTTCCGTAAGACAGACATTGCAACCATTGATATTTGCATCCACTCTTGTCAATGATTTTTGTAACAGTTGCTCGACAAACTATATCGTGGACCAACCGAAAAAAATTGTCAACACACATTAGTTTAGAAATGTTGTAGAAATGGGCAATCAAATAATGGAAAAAAACCAAGTTGGCAGCGAAATGCACACCAAGTTTGGGTTCTAAGTTGGTAACAAACACTTGGAGAAGTTTTTTCTAGTTGATGAACTGTTAGAGTGTGGTGTTTGTGAAGCTTTTACGTGGCATATTGTTGGTACTGGGAGATGAAACTACATAAAAAATACTACTTTTCAACAATGTTTTGCAGCTAATAAGTATAAAGAGGAAAAAATAATATAATTAGTATCTAAGGATGGGATTACATACCCAAGGCTTTGGAATAACAACAAACATCAGAATCATCAAGTTTTCGTATGATTTTTTGGTTGCCAACCAAGATATAATTTAAGTTCTTCATTGCATCTTCTCTAGTCCCAACTTCTACTTGTTGTCTGTGTATATGAGGGTAAATGTTTGATAAGTTCAACAATGCAAACAGGGGAAGAAATTTTCTTTCAGTTTTTAAAATCTTTTCCTACTCATTTTCTAGCTAAGGCAATCAGTTAGACAAAATTGTGATATGGAAATTTACACCCTTGATTTTCAGACAACTTAAGCTATTTTATACCAAAAAATTCTATCAAAAATATTAGAAAGTGGAATTCAAATACATTGGAAGCACTTAGCAACTACGTTACTATATGATATGAAGGGAATGTATTGGTTTTGAAACGGAATACCTTTTCCAGCAAGCTATTTTCAGATCCCCTAATAATACACCTTGTCAGTTTGTAATTTTAGTGATGAACTTCACATACAAAGATATGAACACTGAAATATGATTAAAATCTTGACAAATACTTTGGCGGAGAATTAATCTAATTTTAAAGTTCACACATTCAAGCTTTAAACTTACACAAAGGAGAGTAAAGAAAATATATGAGCTAAGGATTTATTGAGTTTTTTTGAAGGAAGCAGAGTCAATAAATCAACCTAGACTACCAAACACGTGAATCAAAACTCAGTACACATGATGCTTTACCTAACATATTTTTTTCGTCCTCCCCTGCAAAACGAAAAACCGTGTGATTCAGTAACTCCTTAGCTTGACCAAAAGTGGAACCTTTCAGAAGAAGAAAAAAACACTATTAGGGTTTGTAACTTCGACTCAACTCAAGAATCAAAATCAGCATGCAGTTAGATCAATGACAAAATCAAAATTTAGAATCCACAACTAATGGTGATATATCAAACAATCCCCATACTAATTAGATCAGATACGGTAGATTTTGGATTCGAAAAATCCCCATTACCCTAATTTAAACACACCAGCAGCAACTCCAGATGAATCCTCCTCGACAACAACTACATGATACGAACAATCCCCATTACCCCATTATTGAATGTATCGGGGTATGTTTGGTTTCATATAATGTATCAGGGTATGTTTGGTTTCATAGATTTTGGGATTGACGCAAGGTTAAAGAGAAAAAGAAAGAAGAGGAAAAGAAAAGATTAGGGATAGGTTTCTCCATCGCGATTAAATTAAAAATAAAATAAAAAGATAGTAAAAGGAATGCGAACACAGTTATATTGGGGAAAAAAACCCGCAAGCTTTCCCAGCCGTCCATCGAAACACCAATCCGTAGCTTCCTGACCGCCAGATACGGGTCCCCGTTGAATGTCGTCTGTCTGATAGCTTTTGCTATCATGACACAAACACCACCTTTTTTTATAACAGTGATTGACATTGTATGTCTTGTTTATCTTGTTTTGTTACAACCACTCAATGCAATACCTGTATTTAATGACTTAACCTATTTAGATGGGCACTATATTATCTTTAACGAACACTATTAATTCGTCTGGTGCATAAAGAGCAAACAAATAAACAAGATTAGATGAAATGTGTTGCTGGTTTACACTGGATTCGACTACTATGAATTGGGTAGCACCCACTGATTAGGACAACTGGTAGACCTAAACTTGGTTATAGAATACATTTTGTAGCTACTTGTTATGCACCCGCTGTTCCCGTGTTTGTTAAGGAAAATACTCATTGAATAGTGTGGGAGCAACCCAATCGCTTGAAGAAAGAATCTAGTTCTATCCATCGAGCGCACATTTTACTGGCATCTCGCGCGAAAAGTGTGTACAATCCCAACTAACAACAAGCCAATTCAAAATAGGGATTTGTATTTTGTTTTATTTTTGCTTAAATAAATTGCCTGGCGAATTGGGCCAACAAAACGGATTTAGGGGCCACGCTAAAAGACAAAAAAGGTCACCCAAGCGTAAAAAAGGGTCATCCCTTAACCGATTAAGCTGTATTGGCGAAATTACCATTACACATTCGGAAGTTAAGGACCAAAATTATCTTCCGAATGTTGTGTATTCAATCCTCGACGTGCCAAGGCTCGATGATGGTTCGGTGGTGGTTCCATGGTGGTCAGTGCATATGGTTTGGAGTTTTTGGCCACTTTACATT
Source organism: Papaver bracteatum (assembly GCA_023529315.1). NCBI lineage: Eukaryota > Viridiplantae > Streptophyta > Magnoliopsida > Ranunculales > Papaveraceae > Papaver > Papaver bracteatum. The sequence continues at coordinate 1,396,028 of JAJJWX010004691.1, read as the reverse complement.
CGGAGGTTATATCCTTAACTTATCTTCCGAATGTAAAAATTCAAAAAAATACAAATTATGAGTTTTTTCGAAAATCAGAATTTTGGCCACTTTACATTCGGGAGTAAAAGTTTTTACTTATCTTCTGATTGTAACAATCGGGATATATTTGGCTTGACAAACTCTCGAATGTATATTGGCCCAAAATTCTGAATTTCGAAAAACACTAATCTTTGGAGATTTTGTAATTGTTACATTCGGAAGATAAGTAAAAGCTTTTACTCCCGAATGTGTGTTGGCTAACCTTGTACAATGGCCCTTGGAACCGCCTAGAGCCATGGCGTGGTTGGTTTTGAACCTATCATATTCGGAGGATAGGTCATTTGCATAAACCTCTGAATATACGATGACCCCAAAATTAGAATTTGGGAAAAATGAAGATTTTTCTGGTTTTGAACGTGCAATAATCGGAAGATATTTCATAAACCTAAACCTTCGAATGTGTGTTGGCTAACCTTCTACAATGGCCCTTGGAACCTCCTAGAGCCATGGCGTGGTTGGTTTTAAACCTGTCATATTCGGAGGATAAGTAATTTGCATAAACCTCCGAATATACGATGGCCCCAAAATTAGAATTTGGGAAAAATGAAGATTTTTCTGGTTTTGAACGTGCAATAATCGGAAGATATTTCATAAACCTAGACCTCCGAATGTGTGTTGGCTAACCTTCTACAATGGCCATTGGAACCGCCTAGAGCCATGGCGTGGTTGGTTTTGAACCTGTCATATTCGGAGGATAAGTCATTTGAATAAACCTCCGAATATACGATCGGAAGATATTTCATAAACCTAGACCTCCGAATGTGTGTTGGCTAACCTTCAAAATGGTTGTTTTGAACGTGCTCAAAAATTGGGTTACTGTGTCGGAAGTGGACTGATTAGAACAAAAAAAAAAAGGTTTTGAAGATCAAAACCAGAAAATTTTGTAACGAGACGGGAAGGGCTACCCCCCCCCGAACCCCCCGGATAGTGGTAGCAATATGCTCCGAATACACAACATTCGGAAGATAATTTTGGTCCTTCCGAATGTGTAAGGGTAGTTTCGCCAATACGTCTTAATCGGTTAAGGGATGACCCCTTTTTACGCTAGAGTGATCTTTTTTGTCTTTTAGTGTGGCCCCTAAATCCGTTGGCCCCTAAATTCGCCAGGATAAATTGTTCCACGATCATTGAGATAAAGCATAGTACCAAAGAACAAAAATAATACATGAATATATACCTCATTGTGATCACACTCACGCCTCATTGGAGTTTCAAACAGTAATGCTCCCTTTTCCTTATTCAAACATATTGTATCACCCCATCTATCTCGGTATGACAAACAGGGCAACCCCACCTGTACGCTTTGATTTCGTTCAAACAAGACACATCCAACCATGTGACCACAAGGAATACAGTCCCCCTGGTGCGTAGCATCATAACATATATGTATGAGGTAATACCACCTACATCATCAGTCACTGCCCCGGTTTTCAGTTCAGTGGTTGTCGCAGTTGCCATGTCAAAAATATTGATGCATAATTGATTCATGCTCTGTGCTTTCTGGAATAGCTGGAGTTGACTGAAGTTCTAGGGTTGTTGGAAGGCTACTCTCTGATGGAATTCTAGAGCTTGCTTCAAATACTGAACTCTGATCGATGATTTGATCCCCAATGGTATTATCTAGCCACCCACTGCAACTTACTTTTGTAGTGCTTCTTCCCGAGCTGAGCTGGGTATTAGGACGATGTGCTCGTGATTTCTCCATAGTGCACTGAACTTAATGCCATAGCCAATTTTATGTCTTCGTCTTCTGAAGTAAATGGTGCAGGTGGTGCATTTCCAGAAAGTACCGGATTGGTGAGACTGTTTGGTTGTGGAGGATGTACTCCCCAGTCCCCACTATTAGTTGTCTTATTTGTTTTTAGATTTTGTCTCATTAATAGTTGATTTTATATCATTTGATACTCATGTTTATATTCATTATGTAGGTGTTTTAAAATGTTTTTCAATGATATAAAATTTATGAATATCCGTGTTATCGTTTGAGAGATAAATCATTTCTAAATTATACTTCTAGGTCAATTAATAGTGGGGCATAATACTTCGGCTACTTTTATAATGAAAAAACCGAAGGCCTCTAAAACGTACATGATACATACTTATGGCTATTCTTAAGGAAGTCATATTCCAAAAAATTCTAACATTAGGCCATCTCTATGTAAGAAGGCTATTATTAGGGCGTCACATTCTATTAGAGGGGCGTCACCTAATAGGACAAAAATGGGTCACCCATAAGTAATTTCAAAAACCCCTTATCTCAAATAATTTTATAATGACCAAACAACCCTTATTTAGTTAATTTTAATTTGATTTAATTAGATAATAATTAAATTAATGAATTTCGTTATATAATTAGTGAGTTCTGAGACAATTTTTTTGTGGGAAGAAAAACTAGAGAGAAGAGATGAAATACCAAACCCAACCGTAATTAATTTTTACGGTTGGAATTAATCCAAACCTAGACGTAAAACTACATGCAAATCGAAATTTACGGTTGGAATTAATCCAAACCTAGCCGTAAGTACTTCATAAACTAAAGTTACGGCTAGAAAAGCAGTACCGAATCTAGACGTAACACTAGCAGAAATGTATTTACGGTTGGGATTAATCCAAACCTGGCCGTAATAAGTTTAAATAAAGGAAAATGTTTACTAATAGCCGTAGTTTAGTACAGAAAACTGTTAAGAAATTACTCTCAGGTCCACTCGGATGGGACTGATGAGTACCAACGGCTGTAGATACACAAAATGAGTAGTTAAAGGTTGAAGACCCCATTGTGAAGACTAATAAGTTAAGAAGTTACACTTAGTTCCAATTGAATGGAACATGGAACTGATGAGTTCCAACTTTAAGATCATTACGATTGGTCCAAAGTCTAACTCAACCGTAATTTTTTTCTTTCTTTTCGTAATACTAAATTTTTTACGGTTAGGTTTGGTTAAACCAAACCGTAAAATCACTTCAATTTATTTTAATTTTGGATTTACGGTTGGGAGTTTTTAGTTTCCCAACCGTAACAGATGCAGAGAATAAATTTACGGTTAACAAATTAACAATACCTGACCGTAATGAATTTTAAGTTTTTATTTTAGTTAAAGGGTAATCTAGACATTTTGTATTTGTGTTAGGATATCCCATAACCACTTTTTTGGACACTAAGAATCCAAGTGAAGCCCCTCTATTGGAGTGTGACGCCCCAATAATAACCTTCCTAAGTAAGGGCCAATAAAAGATGTATAACCTTGGTCGGTTGTGCTTTGAATTACCTGTGTAGTGTAATATATTCAAAGCTCCAGCTTAGCACGAGAACTAGGGTGAGCATGGGCCGCAGTATTGACCGATTTTCGCCTCATCCGTATCCAATCCAATACATTATAGATTTCAAATTTGGCATCCGCATCCAATCCAACATCCAACGGATTTGTATCCATTGGATGCACGGATGAACGAATTGGATACGGATAATCCAATGGATTTGTTTTAGTTAAAATTTATAATAAAGAAAATAAAACCAACACAAATGACTCCTTGTAAAACCTACATATCCTATATATATGTATACAAATATAAAAATCCCATGTACAACACCCCAAGAAAACACTTTTAAGAATTCCTAAATGATCCATAGTATTTTGTAAAACTATATAAATGCCCTTAATGTAACGGATATGGATGTCCAACGGATTTCCACGGTTACATCCGGACCCAATCCGTTGTCCGTTGAATTTTAAAAATTCCATCCGCATCCACCCCATCAGCGAGCGGTCCGGACACCCATTCGCAAAAGAACGGTTGATCCGGTTAAATCCGCGGATTAAGGGCCCAATGCTCATGTCGAGAACCATAGATAACCATGGCCCAACTGATGCAACATTATTATGAAATGCAGCCTACTCTACAAGCTACTGTAGAGACCAGTAAAAAGGATCAAGCAGATAACCACAAATTTACGAAACTAAAAAAAGGATGACAAGTGTACCTACATTTCTCTTGATAACCATGGAGGATCAACCCCTTCAAGATATTTTGGGTAATGCACTTCATGAAGCAATCCAGAGAAAAGGCATGTATGATTCTAAAAAGCATTCCGTTGAAAATACAGATACATTTATACCACGAATAGCTTATTAACTAATTGCACATGGCAAGAACACATTTGATTGGAGAAAAAGGCCGTTGAGCATTGACTAAGTCAAAGGCGATTAGGTTAAGTTTTTTCTCGTTTTTCTGCGTTTTTCTGCGTCTCCTCTGGTGAGATGCATCGATCTTATCCGGAACTAACCCCTCTAGTGGTTCCCCCCTTGCCTCTAGAGGTTCCAATTATGGGGACTACTTCAAATTCTAATGTCTCTGAAAGTGATTTGGTGATTGATCCAGTTATTCCACCTGGTTTTGAAGGTTTTCCGAAATCGGGAGATGTTAGGTCTCAAGCTACTTGGTCTTCTATTTTCGATCAAAAGAAGGATTCGATGATCTCTGAAGAGATGGAATTTTACTCCTACCCAATTATTGATGGGAAGAAAGAAATGGACATACCCTATGAGGTTTTTGATGAAGATATTCGTCGATGTGAAGATAAAGTTATTGGATCTTTTGTGGGACGACGTCTACCTTTCAACTGGGTGAAGAATGCTGTAACTCGTGCTTGGAAACCTAAAGGTAATATCCAAATGACTATACATGGTGAGAATATGTTCATATTTGATTTTCAATCTGCTGAGGATAGAACTCGGGCTTTAGAAATGGGATCCATGTTTATTTCCAATAGATTGTTCATTATTAAGCCTTGGTCTAGAACTGTTGAGCAGGAAATTGCTGAGTTAAAATCTTTACCAGTATGGATGAATTTCAGAAATGTTCCTCTATTTATGTGGAATAATAAAGGGTTGAGTATGATTGCTAGCTATCTAGGTAAACCCCTTATGATGGACACACAAACCTTCAATAAAACCAGAATGAACTATGCAAGGATATGTGTGGAAGTAGATGTTACTTGTACTTTTCCTGATTCTTTTACTTTTACTCTTGGAAGTAAGGATAAGGTTGAAATTAAAATGGATTATTACTGGAAGCCTCCTAAGTGCTCTGAGTGTGCTGTGTTTGGTCATACTTTATCTCATTGTCCAAAACAAGTAAAGTCTATTCAGAAAGTGGTGCAAAAATGGATTCCAAAGAAGAATACTTCAATGGATGAAGATGGTTGGATTTCAAACACTAAAACTAGCTCAAAAAATCTCAGTCATAATAGCACTTTTACAAATGGTGAGGTCTGGACTTTAAAGACTGGGAAGAGGGTTAGGGATCCATTGGAAACAGGCTCTTCTTCTTCAGAAGATGCAACTGATAGTAGGGATTGTGCTCAAGAAGTTATGATGGATCTTAGTAGCAATACAATGCATGTTGATTTGGATAGCCATGTGCTTAATAAAGTTCCTATTGTTAAGATAAGAGAGCAAGGTAATCTCCTTAACACTAATAAGTTTATTTTGCTGGACAAGATGAATGAAGAAAATTGTTTACAAGCTGCAGATTCTAATACAGAAAATCTTCAAGGGAATTCTTTAGTTAATATTACTCACTCTATTGAAGCTTCTGGTTCTGGCTCTAGAGCCCATTTTCAAAAGAAAGGAGCTCTTGTTCCACCAGCTATAAGTCTATTTCCAAAGATTGCAGATTTGAAAAAGTCTGCTAGAGGTACTGTCTCTTTTCCTATTTTAAAATGATGTTCACCATTGGAGGGTGGAACATTAGGGGGTTAAATGACCCTCTGAAACAATTGGAAGTCAAAAATCTTATTAGGAATAATTCTCTTTCTCTTATTGGTTTAATTGAAACTCATGTGCAACCTACTAATAAAGCTAGAATTCGAAATAATATCAATCCTTCTTGGAGTTTTCTTGATAATGATTCTCAAAATTGTTTTGGTAGAATTTGGGTTGGTTGGGATCCAAGTAAAATTCAAGTTACTCTTCTTCTGGCTTCTTCTCAAGCTATTTTTCTTGAAATTTCTACTCCCAGATTAAATTTCATTGTTACAGTGGTGTATGGAGATAACTACTACCTTACTAGGAATTATCTGTGGGACATGATCACTACTTTTGCTGCTTCAAACAGTAAGCCGTGGGTCCTTCTTGGAGATTTTAATTATATTCTTGTTCCTTATGATAAAGTTGGAGGTTCCCCTATTTTACCTTATCATTATGATGGTTTTGTTACGTGTAACCAGTTATCTCAATTGATGGATCTTCCTTTCACTGGCTGTTTTTATACCTGGACTAACTGTCAGCAAGATGGTGCTATTATTAGATCTAAACTGGACAGAGTTATGGTCAACTTGGAATGGATTCAACAATTTCAATTATCTGCAGCTGAATTTCTCCTACCAGGTATTTCAGATCATTCCCCTGCTATTGTTTCAATTTGTGAATATAGGAAGCATGGCCCTCCTCCTTTTAGGTTCTACAACTTTCTCACTGAGGAAAAGGATTTTATGAATATTGTTAGAACAGGCTGGAATTCATCTGTTTATGGTAACCCTATGATAAAAGTGGTCAATAAGTTGAAGATTGTTAAGGGTAGCCTTTTTAAATGGAAAAAAGAAAAATTCAATACTTTGTCTGAAAATATGAATCTTGCCAAAACAAATATGGATTCTGCTCAGTTACTGCTTCAGTCCCATCCCTTAGATCATGAGCTAGCAAAAAGAGAAAGAGACTATGTGGCTGAGTATATAAAATTAGCTAAGTATGAAGAGTCTGCTCTCAAAAAACAGTCTAGAGTGAAATTGTTACATCTGGGGGATTCAAATAGCTCTTTCTTCCATAATTCTCTCAAAGAAAGGAGGTCCAGGAATAATATTTTGTTTCTTCATAATAGTGAAAATGTTAAACTTACTGAAGATATTGATATTGCTACTGAGTGTGTTGATTACTTTTCCAATATTTTTGGAAGTAACTTAGAGGAGTGTGAGAATACTGATCTGTCTAGCTTTAGGTTTGAGGCTTGCATAAAAAAAGATGATGTTGCTGACCTCATTAAACCTGTTTCTAGAGAGGAAGTGGTTTTAGCTTTAAATTCCATTGGCTCTAGTAAGGCCCCAGGTCCAGATGGTTATTCTAGCCACTTCTTTAAAGCTAGTTGGTCCATTGTGGGGGATGATTTTGTGGCTGCTATTCAAAATTTTTTCATTAAATCTAAACTTCTCAAGGAAATTAATAGCACTTTTATCACTCTAATTGCTAAGATTAAGAATCCTTCAACTGTTTATGATTTTAGGCCCATCTCTTGCTGTAATGTTATCTATAAGTGTATTACTAAAATCATATCTCTTAGAATGAAGAAAATTCTAGGGGATCTTATTTGCCATAATCAATCGGCTTTCATCTCTGGAAGAAGCATTCAAGACAATATTCTGTTAGCTCATGAGTTGGTCAGAAATTACCATAGATCTAATGGGTCGCCAAGATGTGCTCTAAAGATTGATCTAAGAAAATCTTATGACACAGTTAAATGGAGTTCTATATTTCATGTTCTACAACAATTGGGGTTCCCAGATGTTTTTATTCATTGGATTTCTCTATGTATAACTTTAGCTAAGTTTTCTGTGCTTGTGAATGGTTCTCCCTATGGTTTTTTTGGAGCTACTAGAGGTCTTCGCCAAGGCTGTCCAATTTCTCCTTATTTGTTTGTGCTAGCTATGGAGATGTTGAATGTTACTCTGCTTCGACAAGTGCAATTACAGAATTTTGGTTTCCACCCAAGATGCAAGCTAACAAAACTAACACATTTGTGCTTTGCTGATGATGTTATGCTCTTCTTTAAAGGTACCACTTCAGCTGCTCATAGTATCAAAAGTGCTTTATCTGAATTTAGTGAGAGTACTGGGCTTGAGATTAATAACCAAAAAACCTCTTTATTTCACTCTGCTATTGATGATGATACCTGTCAACAAATTATTTCTATCCTGGATTGCACTGTTGGGCAATTACCTCTCAGATATTTAGGCATTCCTTTATTATCGACTAGATTATCTTATAGAGATTGTCTTCCTTTGCTTGAGAGAGTTGATGCTAGACTTCATTCTTGGAAGCCAAAATTCCTAGCTTATCCAGGGAGGGCTTTATTGATTAAATTTGTTCTAAGTGGTATGCTTTACTTCTGGTTTTCTTGTTTCATTCTTCCTAAGAGAATTATTAAGGAATTGAATACTAAGTTCAAGAGATTTCTATGGTCTGGAGATGATATGAAGAAGAGTTATAACCCCTTAAGTTGGGATTCTGTGTGTCACTCTTATGAGGAAGGAGGTCTTGCTGTTAAAAGCTTGGAATATACAAATGTTGCTGCTAATCTGAGACACATCTGGGATCTCATTTCTGGTAAAGAGACTATTTGGACTTCCTGGGTGAAAACCAATCTTATTAAAAATCAAGATTTCTGGAATATGCCTATTCCCCAGGACTGTTCTTGGTGTTGGAGAAGAATTCTGGAGCATAGAGAGTTAGCAAAAAATCACATTGGTACTCTTTTAGGTAATGGCAACTCTACTAGTTTCTTATATGATAACTGGCATCCAAAAGGGAAAATTGTGGATTGGGTGGATTCAAATATTCTTGCTACTATAGGTGCTTCTGATAACACTTTGGTTGCAGAGTTCATTTCTGAAAACGGTTGGAATTTTCCCTTTTATATGGAAGATAGTGTTCAAGACATAGTCCAGCAAATTAGCACTGCAGAATTTAATGTCCTTGAAAGGGATCAAATTTTTTGGAAATCCAGCATCACATGTCAGTTCTCAATGAAACACACTTATAATGCTATTTCTGATCACCTGCCTTCTCATCCATGGAACTCTCTTATTTGGTTCAAAAAGCATATTCCTAGGCACTCTTTTATATCTTGGCTTGCTTTACATAGAAGGTTAAAAACTAGAAGTAAGCTGCTAAGTTGGGGAACTATTTCAGATGCTTCTTGTATTCTCTGTGGAGAAGCTATAGAAAATGAAGACCATTTATTCTTTGCATGCTTGTTTTCTTCTGGTATTTGGAATGGTCTTGTTTTGAAATTAGGTTATGTCAGAGTGCTGTCCAATAACTGGGAGGAGGAAATATGTTGGTGCATTCAAAACTTCAAAGGTTATGATTGTGTAGCTGTCATTAAAAAGTTAGTGCTTAATGCTTTCATATACCACATTTGGATGGAAAGAAATAATAGAATCTTTAATTCCTCTTACAATTCTCAAGACCAAGTTAGTTTGCTTATTGTTCAAGATGTGAGATTCAAAATGTCTGCAGTCAAATGCAAAGAAGAAGACAATCCCAGTGTGAGATGGTTTATGAGAAGATGGAGCATTGATTGCTTATTCGTTCAACCTGATACCATTGAGTGTACTTGGCTTGCTCCTGATATTGATGATACTATGATAAATACTGATGGTTCTATGTCTGATGATGCTGGAAGTTTTGGTGCCATTCTTAGAGATCACACTGCTGAGGTTATCAGTGCTGCTAGTGGAGGAAGTTCCCCTATTTCAGTTTTGGCTCGTGAACTTCAAGGAGTTGAGTTGGGATTAAAGATGGCTCTCAAGTTTGAGAAATCAAAAATTCACATTGCTACAGATTCCATGGCTGTTTACAATTTACTCACAAATCCAGACCCAGAACCGCCTTGGAATGTTTTACAAGTATGGAGAAGAATAAAGTATCTGAGAAGGAGGTTTATTTCTTGGAAAGTTTCTCACTGTTACAGGGAGACTAATAAGGCAGCTGACCATCTTGCAAGTCTGTATCTTCATGATACTTGGGTAGAGATTAGACATGGAGAATTCTCTCCAGATTTCAGAGAAATCTTGGCTGCGGATAAGGCTCGACAAGTTTTTCTCAGGCGCAGGAAAAGCTAGTTGTTTTTTTTTTTTTTTTGCTTGTTTTTTTTTTCTTGTTCTGTTTTTTTCTTTCTGGTTTGGGTTTCCTTAACCCAGCGGGCCTTGTCAAAAAAAAAAAAAAAAAAAGAACACATTTGATTTCTTATACATTTTCTTGTATTTAAAAACTGAAAAAGTTAAAAACAACCTTTATATAGTTACAATATTATGGAAACTGCAGTTTGTAGATTTTGTACAATCATTTAAGAAGCAACATGATTAAAGTTGTTATAATACAGACAACACAGAAGATTCAAATGCATGTCCCATAACCCTAACAACACTAATTCAAACACTGTAAAGCCTAATCACCTGGTCTATCTTAGAACGGCAAACAGGGCAACCCCAATTCTTGGCTTTGATTTCATTCAAACAGGACACACATCCAGCCATGTGACCGCATGGAATACATGCTCCTTCAACAGGAGCATCAAAACATATGATACACGAGGAAGATCCACCATCATCATCATTTGTTGCGCCAACTTTTGCTGTTTTGTGCTTAGGGATTGTTGGAGTGGATATATCAATAGGACTGGCATCGATAGATGGGTAATGTATTGGGCCGTCTTGCGGACCTTCTGGGATAGGTGGAGCAGATGGATTCGAAGCTGTTGCAGGAATTTCTTGAGTTGTGGCGACAGTAGAAGGAAGGGTGTTTTCTGCTGGATTGCTACTTGAACCAGTTTCAGATACTAAACTCCAACCATTATATGAATCTTCGGGCGTTTTATCTAACCAGCCGCTGCTACTTACCTTTGAAGGAGGAATTGGAGCAGGTAATCCACCTGAACCCCAACCATTATAACTTGCATTATCGCCTGTATTACCCAAGCTGCTTGAGGTGCTTCCTCCAGAGCTGAGCTGGGTATCAGGAAGAAGTGGTGGCCTTTCCACCATAGCAGACTGAATAGAGGCATTTATTGCCATTGCTAACTCTACATCTTCTGAAATAGATGATGGTGCAGTTGCTGGAGGAACTGAAGCAATGAGATTATTTGGTTGTTGAGGATGTATTACCTGCAATATTTTACAAATTTATCATAATGGGAAGACTGGAGGCCTTTAAACACATTATTTCTGTTGATAAGCTGGAACATGCAACAACAAAATCACAAGAAAACGACATGCACTACCTGTGGAATCCCTCTGCATGCGCTGAGAAACCTCTGAAGTTGTTGTTTGTCACCCTCAGTTGCAGATGCAAGCTTATACTTTTTTTCTGCCAGATATGTGAAGCCATATAATTAGCATATCACTGATGAAATTTCGAGAGATACTTCACTATTGTGCAATGAGACGAGGCAAACGGGAAACAAAAATTTACTCTCCAGTTTTCCCTTTGGTTAAGGTTGTTAATTAGAAAAAAAATATTATCTCAGAAAAGCATACCCCAGGCACCACTTAACACATAAATTGTTTTTGTCTATGCCTAAATGGTTACTTAAAAGATTCCTTTACCATGATATCACCAACCAATTCATATTCAATAATCTCCAAAACATAAGACTTACTTGTGGCTTTGTCAAAAATGACCAACGAAGGATCCGACTGGTTAAACTTTGGCTCCTCAACTTTGGCTTTCCAAAGTGGAATTACTGCACTAGGCGTGCCATCCTGTTCATTCATCACAAAGCTCTGTCAATTAAGTGACAATGAGAAAAGGTAAAAAAAACAATTGTCGTCGTAGCGTCTACATAGAAGTTGAAATGACTAAAAACCCTATATATGTTCTAAGATGATGCTCTATTATACCTGTGCAGTATTATATATAGCAAGCTCCAACTTGGCAGGTTTTGTATAATCACGGGAACCACAAGGTATGACTACAGCCCAACTGTAAAGATTGAATAAGGTGAGAATATGAGCCCAAAATTTGATAGTCAGCTATTCAGCAAGCTACTGTGGAAACCTATACACATTGTCAAGCAGAAAAACAAATTTATGTATCAGGCAAATAAGTAGTATGGTAAGTGTACCTACATTTTACTTGATAACCATTGGGAAGTGAATGCTTCAAGAAATCCGCCTGGGCCATACAGTACACGAAGCAATCCAGAAAAAAGGCATATATGGCCCTAAAAACAATCCATAAAAAAATTTGTTAGCTAAAAACCAATTCAAGAATGCATGAGATAACACATACTTGTGTTCAATCAGAAAAACAGACCACAATTATAACTCTTCAAAAAATAATAATAATACCTCAATTGCACGAACAACATTGCTAAAGCCCTTTGCTCTCGCAACGTCAAGAGGAGTCTGACAATCATCGTTCATCACCATAGGATTTGCTGAGACAATAAGGTTCAGCTAACAACAATACTACCACAATCAAATGATCTGACAGGATTCATACTTTTCAAACCAAGACGGCTTTTTTTTGACGCGAGAAGGGAAAATTTAATTAAAAAACAAAGATGTCACCAAGAGTGACACCAGAGTTACAAAAAAGGAAAATGAAAACCAAGACGGCTTTCATTTGAATAAAAATTTATAACGCATACCTCGATGAGAAAGGAGTAGCTTAACAATTTGATCAAGACCTCTCTTTGCGGCGTGATGTAAAGGAGTTCCCCCATGACTTCCTAAAGTACAGTAAGATAGGGAAAGTGAAAACCATAGATAAAGATATTATGAAATACCAAGGTCATTAATTATGACATTATCAGAACAGAAAAGAGTAGGAAATGAACGGAGTCTTGAATATTACGAAGATTCTTCAAGTATAAGTTCAATCACAAGTTCAATAAGGGTTTCGTACCATTATACATTCCCAATCACAATTAACTCAGTACAATCCTTCAAATAATAACTAAGTTTTTCAACAACATAGACCATGATACGCACATTCTAGTTGATGCAATACAAAACCTTAATAGTCCCATAAGCAATAATCCAATCAAAGTATGTTTAATCCAATCAGATTCTAAAACGAATACATGAATACAAAATGCAGTATCTTACCAGGACGATAAGCATTCACATTAGCTCCAAGTTCTATCAAAGTAGTAGCCACAGTAATAAGATCAGGATTCATGCATGCCAAAATTAAAGGAGTCTTTCCATCTTTATCAACCCACTGCAAAAACAACCTTATTACTTCCATAAACATAATCCAGCACACATTCGTATAATCCCCAAATCCAAAAAAAAAAACAAAAAAAACAAAAAAAAACACCTAAATATTACAAAAAGAAAATAAATAAATTCATATACCTCAAGACCTGCCCCTTCATTTCTAAGAGCCTTAATCCCTTCAACATTTGCATAATTAACTTGCTGATAGAGTAATTCTTCTTTGGATTGGGTTTGCCCCATTATTTCCCTCCAGAAATAAATTACCAAAACCCTAAGCTTGTTCACTACCTTTACCAGGAAAGATGAACCAAGAAAGATGAAATATTGAAAATTTAAAAGATTCAAGGGAGAGATTTATTTGAATTGGATTGAATAATTGAGTGATTTCTTAGTGGATTAGGGGTACTAGAGATGAAAGAAGCTTCCGCTGAAATTGACCCATCCGTATTTCCTTGTCGACTAGTCACTAAAATATGTTTTTCTATTTTTCTTTTCAGGTGTCAGTTTGAGATGGCAGCCGTTGGATACAAGTGAGATAAAAACTTTGATCTGACTTATATAGAGTTGACTTGAGCTACATTCTTGTAGCATACGTCTAAGGCCATTTCAACACAAGTTATTGTTTTTGGCTGCAAAAACCCCGACACATCACACATCTCTGGAAGAGTTCGATGGCCGTTGTAAAACTCAGTGCAGTTCGATTCTCAATCATTGATGAGTTTGAGGCCGAGGGAATTGAATTTGTCTAACAAGTAGCAAATTTTATTCGTTTGAGAGAAGTCACTTGTTGGCTTTAGAAATTTCCTTTCAAGTTTGGCTTCAGAAATTTCATGAAGGGAGTAACAGGGGTTAGTTAAATAAGATTTTGAATGACTTTTTGGGAGTTCGCAAATCTACTGTTAGTCCATAGAGATTTTTAGAGAGTCTTTTAATATCTCTTGTTATTGGTTAGAGATTTTTTTTAAGTCATTTAAATTCTCTGAAACTCCATGTTATTGGATTAGGATTTCATAAGAGTTACTCCAACGCTCCTGTTATTCGAAGGAGAATTGAAAGTCATTGATTTGTTGTTTTCAGAGATTTGGAGAGACTTTTTCTTAAAAATAGGCATGGTAGAAATCTCTCCTCAAGAGGTGATATTTCTAGAGACTTGAAAATTTGGAGATTTTTTGGTTTTGGGAGTGAACCATTTTTTTTATCTCCTTGTGCCTTATTACACTTAAGGGCCACTTGGAAAGGGGTAATCAAGACAAAATATAGAATAATGTGATTTTTTAAATTGGAGAATATATATTTTAAAATCGGGTATGCGAGTATTTGTGATTTTAAAATATATATTTTAGAAGTTATGATTTTTTTCTCCGCATAGAAAATAAAATGTGGGACGACCGGAATAAAGTGAATGAAAATTTAGGCATAGGATAGCAATGCGATTTATTTTAACAATGGACACATATTTGATTAGGTAGTCATGGTACTTTTATTATTACTGTAGGAAATTAATCAGGGGATATTATACAATTTTGTCTCTACAAATCACATAAACTTTCTACAAGTTTTTTTTTGTCCCTTCAAATCTCATTTTTTGTCTCCACAAGTCACAAAGACTCTCTAAAATTTTCTCAGGGAATCACTAGAAATCTCTAGATTTTCAGAGAATCTCTAGAAGTCACTCAAATTAAAAATCTATGAAAGTCCATAGAAATCTTGTTTGACTACCCCCTTGTAAGGCATGACAGATCCAAGGGTTTTTTTGGCACAATTGTGCTTAGTTCTCCAAGAATTTTGTAAAAGCTTCCCAACGACCGTGCTTGCCATACTGCATTTACTGCTCCCAGGAGTGATTCTCAAATGGTAACATCCATGAAAAGCAGCTTTCTACCAGAGACCCTACACTGTGGAGAGGCTCGGCAATAAACAGTGGTGTGCTTGAGCCAGCAAGGTTTTCCATTTTCTCAAACAAAATTCTTTGTACAACACTAGAAATACTAACAAAAAGTACCAATTATTATGGACAGAAAGTAGATCATTTAGCCAGTTAAAAGATGTCTATTAACTAGTGTGAAATGCAACAGATTCAGAAGTTTCTAGTGAGCAAACATAGTTAGGAAGCGTGATATTGAAACTTTATAACTTTCAACAAGATATGAATACTCATAACACAGAACAACATTCAGAATCCTAGAATTCAAATACTTTTATTTTTGTTTGTCTGCCAATCTCATTTGAACCCTGAATCAAATACACATTAGCTTTGATAACACAAAAACTACCCTGAGAGAGTAAAAATGAACAGATAATTAAGCACCTAAGGCAAAAACTGGGACCTACTTTCCACACAATCAAAACGAAAGAAAGGAAATAGTTCAGATAAAATGAAGAGCAACCCATACTTGATTTCTTGGGGTCTGCAGTGCACTGCCGGCTTCATCTACAATATTAGTTTCCACATAGTAGCTCGATGAGCTCAACTTTCTTTAACTTTGAGTAACCTTTAAGACCACGAGATTTTGCAAGGACCTTCAGTTCTGCTAGTTTTAGTGCACTTAAATCAGTATGTTCAGCCGACGACTTTGTCTCAACAACCTCATCATCAATATAAGCTTCATCAACATCAGATGATTCTGTCTCTGATATTTCAGAAAATTCTTCATCATGCACATCAGAAGATACATCAAATGACTCCTCAAGCTCAGACTCGAGCTCAATTTCAGACACTGGTTCAAACTCAGACACCGGCTCTGGCTCAGATTCTGCTTCCAGTTCTGGTTCAGGTTCATTCTTCTTTCTCATTCCTTGAAGCTTTGGTAATGAAAGAGAGTTGATGTTATCCTCAGGAGAATACACTGGCTCGTATTTCACTCTTGGAACTGGAGATTTCCGCCTGAAGTTCGATACTGGCCTCCTAAACGGATTTGAATGTTTGGGTTCTTGCGCTTCCTCATCCTCCTCTCTAGCATTAGAATTTGAGTTTAAGAAGTTTGCATTTTGTTCATCCTCAAATGAGCTTATATTCTGTTCAGGTTGTTCCAAAACAAAGTCTCGGCTGCTGCCACTGTTGCTTTTTCTTTTCCCTTGATCAACCGAGTGTTTACGCAACAGTTTAAGAAGTGAATCCACTGTTTCACTTTCCTTACCTTGTCCCTGTGAGGATTCCATCTTCCTTTCTTCTTTGATGGCTGCTCGTTCACGGAGTTGAGCTTGGACTTTCCTGAAAAGATCAACTATCTCTTTCTCTCTTGGACCAGGTGTTGCAGTTGCCTGAAACCTCGGGCCATTGGAAAGAGAAAGTAATGGCCCATTTTTTGATGATAAAAGTTCAGATTCTTCAATGTTCTCAGAGTTATCTCTGTCTAAATTTTGCCTGTTTCTATTTCTAGAGAACCCATGATTTTGTCTTTGCCTAGAGAAATCTGGGTTTCTTCTATGATTGCTGGAGTTTGCTGAACAAACAAGAGACAATGCCCTATTGGAGTAAAGAAGCAAGCTTTTACTCGAATTAATCTTAACTGGAAGAAAGGCCTTCAAATCACCATGAGATGAGTAAAACGATGCGGCAGCTGGTCCATAGCCTTCACAGTAGCCAACATTTATATAATTGTTATGTAAAGGTATACAGAGATATTTAAAATAGTTAAATTGCAAAGCAAAAAAACTGTCGAGTGATAACTTGTAAGTTGATGGTCCTATTTATCATGATTCATGTCTAGGCAATGAGGCATTCCCTGAAGGATTCTCTGGCTACTAAGAAAATCATTGAAATGAGTCTCTTACGTGCTTCTGATATGGGCATGAGAGTGTTTCTTCCTAAATGCACAACTATGATTTTAACTTACTCATGGCAGGGGAAGTAGATGATCCAACATCCCAGTGGCTAATGTTATGTTTACTGAATTGTTAACATAATTTGAACCATTGCCTTGTGTGCCGTAAACATAAACAGTAAGCCATTGACTGATAAATATATTAAAATAAAATACAGAAATTGAACATACTACATACATACCACCGTAACATTCAAACAGATATATAAACTATAGAACCACCAGAAACTAACACACTAGAGACACTAAGCAAACATCTAAACTTCTGGGCCTGAACACAGTATAAAAAAATTAAAAATTAAAAATTAAAAAATGGAATTTTTTTTTTTTTCTCAAACCCGCAAAACAACAATTCAAACTAGGGTCTCCAGATTTCAATCGTTACAAATACTAAACACCACAATATTGATATTGAAAATTCAACAGCACAATAGTGCCTACACAGATAGGAATAAAGCAAGCTGAAAAGTGCACTGGATGGATAAGACCTATACTCCCCAGACTCATCTTTATCTCCACCACACAGTCAATCGCCATACTAAAATAGAAAGATAAAAACATAGAAACTTAAGATCCCTTAACTTTGCTGAACCGACTTCACTAGGTCATTCTGTCAAGTAGCCTATATACATGAAAAATCTAATTTTTTTGTCTACAAGATATGCTTGAAAAGGATATACAAGGTCAAACAGCCACCAATCTTGTTTTAGGACTTGATTTTTTCCGAACACTAAGAAGTTCAAACAAACCAAACGGATAAAACAGATGCAAGTAGAAGAAAGGCATACCTGGAAGATTACTTGAAAGGATTCCTTGAGACATTAGTGTTTATTTGAGCATCAAGGTTGGGTTTTATTGAGGGTTTTGCATTCTTCTTCCGCTATATCATCTTTGTTCTTGTCGCTCCTCTTTTTAGTGCTTCTCCGTTTGGTTCCTGGAATGAACTACTACTACCATCTTCTTTTAGTTGATGCAAAATGATAACAGACAGGGGCGAATCCACAGTGGCCCCGTAAGTTTTTTAAAAATGTAAAATTCCGGTGTAGTTTTCATTCAATGTGGGGATGACAATTTGCTCCACCCAAACCCATCCCCGTGGGGGCCCGCCCCTATGGATTAGGGTTTTACCCGTATAAACGGAGAACGGGACGGATACGGGGAATCCCCAAATGTAGTGATGCAGGGATGGGGTGGGGATGTGATTCAAGGTCCTGCCCCATACCCGCCCCATTGCCATCACTAACTGGAGATAGATTTGTAAGTATCCAACGACTTCATCCAAATATACTAAAAGCTCTGATGTGCACTCAAGATTGGATGTAGGATAAGATGAAAGGCAAAAGAATATTTGTTGAAATAAAGCAATTTTTAAGTTTAAATATTTTTTTACTGTTATGTGATATATTTTCTTTATATTTCGGTGCGTGGATCAAAATATGAACGTGGAACTTTTTGGGAAGACCATGATGAGATGATTAACATGGAGGAAGATGGTTAATAATGAGGATTAAAGAACCATAATACTTAATTGTGGATCAATTGTTCGTTTTATTTTTCAGTTTTAGTTGATTAATTATTATAAACTTAAAATTTTAGAATGCACTGCTAGGTTATTATTATTACTGTTTGACCCGTTATAATTATTTTAAATTATTATTATTTTAAATATTTAGTGTAATGTTATGGTAAGTCATGGGAAATCCCCTACGGGGATTCCCCATACTTGTCCCCACCCCATTCTTACGGGGAACGGGTAGGGGATGTGTTTTGGTTTTTTGAACGGGGTAGGGGATGGGATTCAAGGTCCCCGCGCCCATTGCCATCCCTAATTCAATGTCAATGTTGTGCACCCACAATTTGCGAGAATTACCCGGATACAATGATATTTTCAAAACTAAATTCAGCCATGTTTTCATATCCAAATCCACGTAATAAAAAACTACCCAAAAATTAAGGATTAATTGTATACCCAATCCCTATGTAGTAGCAGGAAATCCCTCACTACACCCCTCACCAGAATTCATACAATCAAATCATTTTTTGATCAACAATCATAAATTTTATTGATTAATCTCACAACTTTTACAAGATAAAAAGGATTTGAATCTAAAGAATTAACAACCACTTTGGACTTTCTCTCTCCTAATGACTTGCTCAACGCTCGAAAAAGATCTCCCATTCCTTACGCTTGTTCAACTCTTTATATAGGGAATTACATAGTGAATGACATCTAATCTGTCCTTTATTTTAGGATCTGACTTGCGATATTCTCGCAAGAGTTATATTGTCAATCTTCGCAAGCACTATAATCATCGCAGAGTCATCACATTTTTCTCATGTTTCTACAATCATCATCTGTTACGTCATTCTTCAAATCATTCTGCGACGCTCGCAATGTGTTGCTAACTAAGCTTCGCAAGTGTGTCCTTCTTGCGATATTTTGATCCTACATCTTGCCTCTTCTCATGTCTTCTCTGCGAAGGAGTGAATGTCATGAGAAATTGTTCTTCAAAATGCCGCAGCTGTTCATCTTTTATTTCAACTTCTTTTTCTATCGACAAGGCTCCGTGAATTAAGCATAACCGTCAACACGTGTTGAATATTCCTTTAACTACTGGCACGTTTTACCATTAACCGGTCATCTTCCTTTGCCTATTTAAAGAAGGATCTGGGGAGAGACAATTTTCTTCTTTTATTTCGTCTTTATCTTCCTCATCTTCATATTCTCTGCAAATATTCATCGCCTGCAACTTTCTTTTTTACCGAATTCATCTTCTTGCTACTGTTCTCTTCTACTTCCATGGAGTCACCAAGGTTAGTTCTTCTCCTTTTTCTTCTTTTGATTTTGCTGAAACTGATTTTTTTTTGCTGAGATCATCTTGTTTGTTCTTTGTGTAATTCCCATCTTGTTTACTTTTTCAAAAAAACACCTCCAATACTAAATTTACAGTTCAAAATCCTAATGCTCCCAGAAGTTCGCAACTCAAAGTTCCTACGAGAAAGAGAAAGTCTGCGAATGACAAGGTAGTAAGAAACACCATTATTTTTAATAACAATATTGTTGCCTCTGTTTCTTATCTAAGTTGTGATTCGCAGGGTGATTGAGATGCCACTAAACCTCTTAAAAGATCTCGCCAACCTAAAACTTTTGAAACTTCTGTTTCCTTCCCCAAACTTGGTCTTTCAACTTCTTCTTCAACACTTTCACAAACTGAACCTCTACTTCCTGTCTGCGAAACTATCGCAACAGATGCTAATATTTCAACCAACCCTGTTATGGATGAAATTCTCTCTGCCGAATTTGTTGCGAATGAAACTTTTTCTTCTCCTGCGACCAATACTTCTCAAATTAACTTTACTATAACCTCAGCCATTGATCTTCCTCAGACTTCTCCCTCAAATGACATCTCTTTAACAAAGAATGATGGTCATCAGCTTTCTATTATTACTGCTACTCCATCTGAGTCTCTCCCTTTTTCTAAAGAAACTGCGGATGGAATGGGTATTGCCTTCAAAGCCTTATATGATATTTTGGATGATGTAAAGAAATCATCTGTGGACCCTGTCAAGTCTGGTGTCTGCGAAATTTTGGATAAATATTTTGGTTCTGATAGGTTAGTTTCGCAAACATCCTCGGAGAAAGAAATTGAAATTTTGAAGAAAAGTCTTCAAACCAAGACCCTTGAATGTGACACTCTTCGTCTTGAAAATCAGAAACTTCAAAATATTTCTTTAGACTGAGATCTTCTTCGCATGAAGAATGATGAACTAAAAGGTATGAATTTCTTATCTTCAACTTTAACTTGCCTTTTCACAAATTTGTTCTTTCCATGTTGTTTATTCTTAAAATATTTTTTCGTTTGTTAATATTTAAACCCGAAACGAATAATGGAAAGATCTCAGTTTGAATCTGCCGCTGAAGAAATTCGCGTTGATAGAGATATTTGGATGGATCAGTATAACCGATTAGATAATCTTCATACATATTCAGTTGATCAAATCGATAATCTTACCAAAGAGAACACTCGACTAGTTCAAGAGAAAAACTCATTAAGTAGCAAAATATCTCGCCTCTCTTATTTTTTGACTAAAGCTAAGTTAGAGATGGAAACTTTATCAGATGAAAATAAAACTCTATCTCAGGAAAAGCGAGTTATATCAAATATGGTGGCGATCTCTTCGCAGAAACTAATTGTTCTCCAAAAAGTGTGTGATAGTCAAGAACAATCTCTTCGTTCGCTAAAAAATGAACTTAAAGAAGTAACTGAATCATCTATTGCTGAGAAAAATTCACTCATGCAGGGTAGGATAATTTTAAGTGTAAAATCAAATGAACTCCAAGAACAGTACTCCAAATTAGAAGAATCTTATTCTTCTCTAGCGAAGGAAAACACTTTTCTCATCTCTAAAGAAAAGAACTTAAAATCCTGACTGAAGGGTTTAGTTGGAGATAAATTTGATGATGCAATGAATCATTTGGAAAATACTTGCTTGGCACTAATTCAAAATCTAATTTCGCAAAAGGAAGGTAGTCATTTTGACTGCCTCAGACATATTTCTTTTGTTAAACTTCTTTTCAATATTTCCCTTGCGTGGTGTTCGCCTGAATAATTTTTGTTCTTATTTTTCGCAGAATCTGAAAGAAAGCTTCATTCTTCCATTTCTTCTTTGGATTCTAAACTTGCCAAGCTTCACAAAGAAAATGGATTACTTGCTGCTCACCTTGCCCGTTCTCGCGATCATGCAGAAAGAAAATATGATTATCTTGAATATTTCAAAAACATGGAGATTAGAAACCGTGACAGAGCTTTCCTTCGCCAAGCTCATCTTAGTGCTGAAGTTCTTGTGAATGAGATTTTGCTGTCCAAATCTCTTTCTACAGTATCACTCAAACCTATGGAAGTAGATGAAGATGAAACTCCTCGGACTGCCGATAGTGACCTTGATTATGGAAGTGGTGAAGATGATGTTTCCCAAGAAGATTTAGTTGAACAAGAAGAAATCCCTAATAAAGAAGGAGATGCTGGTGATGAAACAACTACTGGTGATAAGCCAAATGATGAAGAAACCAAAGTCGACCAGAATGAGGGGAACATTGACAAAGATGATAACGTTGGTGGAGATGATAAGGCTGGAGAAGAAGAAATTATAGCTTGAGTTCTAGTTTTATTTTTTTGAATTACTCTTTCTTTTCTTGCGTATAGTGTACTTTGGACCACTTTCGAATTCAGTTATACTTTTGGTATTTTAGGTACTTGCGAGAAAGAGAATGTCATCTTGTTTATTAATTCCCATACTTGCCTCTCATTATCTTTCTTGCGATGAATGATCTGCATAAATAATAGTTAGTATTTATAAATCTTTTGTGGTCTTATTTTTCATTCCTAGTTAAAGGTCTTATTTTGCAATCTTATCTCTTTGCGACAAAATCACAGGACGTTTCTACACTTTCATGTAGAAACCCATTGACCTTGCCTTAACTTTTTATTCTTTGTATTTTTGCTGCAACAATATGACAGGCCTAAATTTTCTTGCGAAATTAAAGCCCCATGACATTGCCTTCTTGCGACGAAATCGCATGACGTCTTTACACTAGCATGCAATGACCCATTGATCTCGTCTTATCTTCTCTTTTGTATTATTGCCTCTTCAGGAATGTTGCACAAATATGACAAGTCTTAATACTCCCGTGAGTAAAAAGTCTCAAGACATTTGCGTCTTAAGACACTTACCATCTCCCTTATGGAGGGTGCCGCCCTTATCTTCCCTCTGGTTGCCCTTTCAAGGAGACTTATCTTCCCTTATCTTCCCTTATGTAGGGTGCCGCCCTTACTTCTTCCATACAAGACTAGCTCCTCCCATCCAGTCTTAACAACAACCATTTGTGTTCGCAGCCTCTAATCCCCTTTGCCTATATGGCTTATGGTTACGAGACTGCACCCTAAGTGGGGTTTTCTTCGGGCCGAGTGCATCATAGCCAAGACTTACCAATAATGGCCAGGGTAGTTTCATACGCCCCGGGAACTCTTGGATCAACCGTGTACCTCGGGGCCTTGGTCATACTCTACACCCCTTAGGAGAGCTCTTATTACCTTAGTCGCTCAACTCAAGTCATATGCTCAAGATGAGAATCCAAGGTGTCTCTCCTGGATGGGATTTCATTGACCCCACATCTCCATGACTCAGGTTCCAGCAGCGGTGTAACCTTATCGCTGAGCCATGCAACAAATACCCCCTTCTATGACGTACTTTAGGTTTTATATTTGCCTCTTGCGAAATTTTATTCGCGAACTAGGGTGTACGCCATAAAGATTCGTCCCATTCTGGATCTTAAATGATAATTACTTGCGATATTTTCACACATTTTTATTTTACTTTGATCTTGAATAATCTCGCAGTGATTTTTTCATAAAAAATAATTTTTTTTGTTAATACTTACTTTGTTGCATCATACATCATTTCATCAACTAGGGATTCTCAAAATTCCTCATGGGTAATATCTCTTTAAATATAATCTATATCATGGTCTACCAAGTCTTTGACCAACATCTTTACCCTCTGGATCCATTAATTTGTATGCCCTGTTCCAATTATCTCTTTTATAATGTAAGGTCTATCCCATTTTCTCGCTAATTTTCCACCACCTTCTCGTTGATAATTTGGCGTCTCGCGAAGAACCAAATAACCTGGCTGAAATTCACGTGGTTTAACACGCTTATTGTATTCTCGTGCTAATCTCTGTTTAAAGATTTTTCTCTCATCTCTTCTAATTCATCCAGTTTGCTTAGGATCATTCCAGCACTAAGATTCTTCTCCCAAGCCTCTGTTTTTGTCGTGGGTATAGCAACTTCTATTGGTAACACTGCCTCAACCCCGTATGTTAGACAGAAAGGTGACATTCCAGTTGCTTCTTGCATAGTTGTGTTGTAAGCCCATACTGCATTATGTATTTGTTCACACCATGCTCTATTATGTCCCTCTAACTTCTTCTTTAATATATCTGCGATTGTCTTATTTGTTGCCTCTACTTGACCATTATCCAGTGGGTATAAAGGAGTAGATTTTCCACATTTTATCTTAAAGGCATTGAGAAACATTTCTATATTCTTCCCTTCAAATTGCTTCCCATTATCAGATACCAACTGTGCTGGAATTCCAAATCTGCAAATGATATTTTCAAATATGAATGTAAATATGTCTTTGTCGCGAATGTGCTGTACTGCTTTTACTTCTGCCCATTTTGTGAAATAATCTGTTGCGATAATTAAGTATCTTTTTTGTCCAGACCCTGGTACAAATGGTCCCACAATATCTAACCCCCATTTCCCAAAAGGCCATACACTGGTTGAGGATGATAAGGGTGCTCTAGGTGCATGTTTTCTCTTTCCATGTCGCTGGAAATCTTTGCAACGCCTTGATACTTGTTTTGCATCTTCATGCATATATGACCAATAATAACCTTGTGTTTTTTCTCTATATTCCAAAGATCTTCCTCCGTTGTGGTTGCCAACATCTCCACTATGCAGCATTTTTAACACTTTATCTCCTTCTTCTCGTGTCAAACATGTAAGTGATGGTCCATTAAATAATTTTATATACAATATCCCATCTCTTAATTCATAATTTGTTGTACGACTCTTTAATTTGTGTGCCTCCAATCTGTTTCTTGGTATTTCCCTTCTTGCTAAATATGCATGAAGTTCTGTTCTCCAATCTGCGATATTGTCTTTTGTCCCTTCTTCACCACCTTCTACTATCATTACATCTACCTCTTATTTATTGATTGATGGCGATAAAAGTGTCCGTATCTTTATGAATCTCGCAGTTGGATCTGTCATCATGCTTGAAATGAAAGCATAAGCATCTGCGAGCCTATTATCCTTCCCTGATATATGCCTCCATTTTATTTTTAGGATTTTCGCTGACAATTCTTCAACAAGTTTCTTGTATTTCTTCAAGGATGGTTCATTTGTTGTGTATTCTCCTTTTATTTGGAGAATGACTAGCTGCGAATCACTGGTAATTCTAGTATTTTCTAATTTCATTTCTATTGCGAATTTTAGGGCATGTACCACAGCTTCATATTCTGTTTCATTATTAGTGGATGCGAACTCCAACCTAAATGAAAAAGCCATCTTTGTTCCCTCTGGTGAAATCAAGATAATTCCAACTCCATTACCTTCCCCATTTGAGGATCCATCCACCAATATCTCCCATCTATTTGGTTCTGTTAACAAGTCTTTTGGATCTCCTTGTTCTTCTTCTACATCTATCATCTCCTCAACGGCTTCATCATCTTCTAATGGAAATTATGCTAAAAAGTCTGCGACAACCTGCGACTTTGGTAAAGATAAAACTTCATATTTAATTTCGAAATGTCCTACTTGCGCATTCCATCTCTCTACTCTGCCTGAACTTTTTGAGTTCTTCATCACTGATTCAATTGGTACCTTTGTTGACACTTTAACTTTACATGCCTGAAAATATATGCGGAGCTTAAAGGTCGCATAAACCAATGCTAGAATTAGTTTTTAAATCTTAGAATAATTTCTTTCTGCGGCATTGAACGTCTTGCTGATGTAGTAAATTGGTTTTTCAACTCCTGCATCTACTCGCAATAACACAGCACTTAATGCATGTGAAGTTGTCGCAAGATAGATTAGCAGCTCTTCTCCCGGTTCTGCCTTTTGTAAAATAGATGTATTCACCAGGTATTCTTTTATTCCTTAAAAAGCTTTCTCACATTCATATGTCCACCTGAATTTTGTTCCCTTTTTTAGTATGCTAAATAAATGTTTACATTTATCAGATGATCGCAAGATGAACCTTCCCAGCGAAGCTAAGAGTCCATTTAACTTTTGCACATATTTTATTATTGCTGGTTTTGGCATATCGCGAACTGCTTTCACTTTTTCTGGATCAACTTGTATTCCTTCCTTGGATACAATGTATCCTAAAGAATTTCCTGACGCAACTCCAAAAATGCATTTTTCTAGATTCACCTTGATATTAAAGTGCTGCATTTGTTCAAAAATCTCCTCCAGGTCTTGTACATGGTTTTTAGCTTCTTTACTTTTTATCAACATGTCATCTACGTACACCTCTAATGTTTTGTGTATCCACTTTGCGAATACCTTCTCTACCATCCTTTGATATGTTGCTCCTGCGTTTCGTAAACCAAATGGCATTTTTGTATAATAATATAATCCTCTTGGAGCGAAAAAAGCAGTATGTTCTTGATCTTATTCGGCGAGAGGAATCTGGTTGTATCCTTTATACCCATCAAGGGAAGATATTATATCATTTCCTGCTGCTGATTCAACCATTTGAGGTATATCTGGTAATGGGAAGCTGTCTTTAGGACAATCTTTGTTTAAATCAGTAAAGTCTATGCAAATTCTTATCCCATTATTTTTCTTTGGAACCACAACCATGTTTGCTATCCACTCCGGGTATTTTGCTTGTCTTATAATTCCTGCATCAAGCATTTTCTGCAGTTCGTCTTCTATTTTGGGATGGTAAGTTGTTCCGATTTTTCTTATCCTTTGTTTAAATGGTCTTGCGTATTTGTTGATCAAAAATTTATGACATGCAACTGATGGATCTATTCCAGGCATTTCATCCATGTTCCATGCGAAAATATCTTTATATTCTCGCAAGAGATTAACGGCTCTTTCTTCCTCATCTGTATCCATCTTAGTTCCAATTTTCAACATTTTAGGTTCTTCTTCAGTTTCGATATTTACTTCTTTTGTTGGTTCTGCTGCAGTGTAACTTGCTTCAGGTTCTCCCTTTGGTGTTGGTTCTTGTATAATTTTCGCTGGTTTATCTCCTTCATGCGAAATTTCGCTGGGTACTCCTTTTCCTTATTCTGCTCTTATCATGTAGATTTTAAACTCCTCTTCTTTCTTTGCCTCTTTCGCTATCTTCCTGCGAGCTTTTCTCTTCTTCACTCGTCCTTCATAATTTTTTACTTCAATTTGATAACATAGTTTCGCACCTTCAATATCTCCCCTAATTTCGCCAATCCCGATTGGCATAGGAAACTTGATGCACTGATGTAATGATGTAATGTTGATGCTACAACTTTGTTTGTGTGTATCCATGATCTTCCCAACAACATGTTATATGGTGACTCCATATCTACCACACATAGCGTTATTTTTGTTTCAATTTCTCCCAGCGAAATTCTCACTGTTATTTCTTCTTTTGGTTTAGTTGTGGACTTGCCGAAACCATGAATATGATATGTTGGATGAGACATTTCTTCATCTTTGTATCTCATTCCTTTGTATGCATGATAAAATATTACATCCACTGAGCTTCCCGTATCTACCAAAGTTCTATTCACCGCCCATTCTTCCATAGATTTTGCTGATTTCTCTTTTTCTTTTCGTATAGCCGTTACCGTGATTACCAAAGGATATGTATGGTTCAAATTTTCTTTTGGTATCTCTGCAGCTGTGAACGTAATTTTCTGTTTTTCCCAATCCTTCAACGAAGATTTTTTTCTACCGCCATAATCTTCTTTCCATCAAAATCTCGTTTATGTATCCTCCCTCTAATGTTTTCATGGAATTCATTAACCATCGTTTTTGTGATTACATTACACTCCAATTTTATTTTATTCTCATTGTTCTTAATCATCTTTTCTCCAACTGATTTTTTGTTTGCTTTTATCATTTTCTTGATTTAAACAGTTTTCTCAATAATCTCCACAATCTTTAATCAAATTTTCTTGATTTGATAATCTTCAGTCCCTGTTTCTAGCGCCAATATGTAGTAGCAGGAAATCCCACACTACACCCCTCACCAGAATTCAAACAATCAAATTATTTTTTGATCAACAATCATAAATTTTATTGATTAATCTCACAACTTTTACAAGATAAAAAGGAAATGAAGCTAAAGAATTAACAACCGCTCTGGACTTTCTCTCTCCTAATGACTTGCTCAACACTCAAAAAAGATCTCCCCTTCCTTACGCTTGTTCAACTCTTTATATAGGGAATTAGATAGTGGATGACAGCTAATCTGTCTTTTATTTTAGGATCTGACTTGTGATATTCTCGCAAGAGTTCTATTGTCAATCTTCGCAAGCACTATAATCATCGCAGAGTCATCATATTTTTCTCATGTTTCTACAATCGTCATCTGTTACGACATTCTTCAAATCATTCTGCGACGCTCGCAGTGTGTTGCTAACTAAGCTTCGCAAGTGTGTTCTTCTTGCGATATTCTGATCTTACATCATACTTTATCGTAAACAAAGTGATTTCTTTAGTTTTGAACTTTACATATATATGAAGGGTCCTCTTATCTTGTATACCGGTATACAGGATAAGAGGATTAAATAATTAATATTTTGCATCGTTCTTAGAGAATTTTTCAGTTTTTGAAATTACAAAACTCTTTTATTAGTGGCATTTATATTCCCTTATTGCCCCTTCATCGATCCCCGCATCTACTACTCCTTCATTGTTCCCCGCATCTATTACTCATGTATCTCTCTTAAAACTTAAGAGGTTCTCGTGGAAAACTTCTGATTTACAGTACATGAATTAAAGATTTTAATCCCAACCATATTTTCATGTTATCCTTTTTAATTAAACCCCACAAATTAGAAGGAAAATATCCATCTTTTTTTGAAAGGAAAAAATATCCATTTAAATCAATGGAATGGATAAAAAATCCCTAAAGAAAATGTCGTTATTTTAATTGACACAAGGAGCAGGTTGTTTAATCCATCTTCATTTTTATTGATGTTTTATTTATTCATCTTTTCAATCAGTCTAGTGAAATAATAATGGGTAGTCTTGAATCAATGAATAAATTATCTAAAAGGTAATCCTAATAAAACGATCAAAATCAATGATAAACTTGATTATCATAAAACAGATTTCACACTGATCTAATACATGTAATTCGATAATCAATGATAAACTGTGTATATGGGTCTATTAAGAAAGAATAAATATATTAACTCAAACCAGACACAATCGACGGCTGTTGTTATTCATGATTGATCATCATGATCATGATGGCAACTGATTTGAAGTGATATTCGAATTTAAATGGGTCATTAGGTTAATGAAGGTATTAGAATACATGGGTCGTCGTTGGATTTCGATCATTTAGTCATATTTGATTTTGGAAGCGGATTATTGGTTGCTTCCATTGAACTTGACGATGACGAGAAGGATCGTGGTGAAGATACAAAGAAGTCAGGAGAAGATCGAGTCGGTTATGCTGTAAACAATAAAAGATATACTTGGGTTGCTCGTGGGTTATGAGACGAGATGGAGTTTGGCTGTGATCATCTGGTTGTTCGGATGTAGGGTCTGTGATGAAAGATGATGAGGTTAGCTGCTGATTTTTTAAAATTGAATTATTTTTCCAACTAATTATTATTTTGGCAACTAATTTCAATAATTTTTTAAACTTTCCTTAAGATTTTATCAATTATGATTTTTGAAAACAATTAATTTGGATGATGATCAAATAGCATGGTATTAATCTGTTTTGGGGTACAGGCGCAGGTGGAATTTGATTATGAAAACTTATTTTAAGATTATTATGTTGGGTTCCAATTAGTTTCCTTGAACAAAGACTTTAACGGATTTCAATTAGTCTCCGACTCTCCGTGAACGGAGAAAATAGGAAGAAAGAGGTAAAAGAAAGGATTAAATCGTGGTCGTATAGATTTCAAGTAGGTCCTTGAAAATCTTAGAAAATCTTCAAAATCTTTAAATATTTAATTTTAATTAGTTTTTGAATCATTATTTTAATACAAAGAATAAAAGTTGTAAGATACGAGATAAAACACTGCCTTTGGTTGGTAGCCTAGCAACGAGCTGAGCTCCAACACCTCTTTGAATCGCAACACCTAATCTATGAAAAATAAAATTACCAAAACCACTACTAGCATCATTATGAACAAGACAATTCTTAAGACGCTTGAAAAAACACAAAGTGTCGTCACCAAGCTCACCTAAAGTGGTAAAGGCTAAAACACCCAAAACATAACCCAAAGAAGTACACTTGTCCAAATACTTAGTGCATTTTCTTGAAACTGCCTTAGAAATTTCCTTCCCTAGGACAAATGAGTGAACACCATCACTTGTAAAGGGAGAGACACCAGTGACATCCATGAAAACATCACGACCATATTCCCAATTGAGAACAAGAATTTCCGCAGGCCTAAAATCTATGTCATCATCAGATTGAACACCAAAAGACACCTCCTTATGCGCCGGTACATTAGCCTTGTAACAAATGTCAAACACCACATCACGAACAACATCATGTCGAAACTTGCTCCCAATATCCTTAGCACAGTCAAGCGCATGGTCTCCAAAGATGTCCATGGATCAGTTACAGCTTGAGAATAGGCTATTCTCAGCAAACAAAGGGATACCAAGTCTATAACACAACACAGCTCGGAACTGTCTAGGGCCGAGGCACTGGTTAAGCCCACTAATAGGTACCTCTAATAAATAATCTTGAGCATGTTTAACACGGTTACACTGCCAAAAAATGGAATCTCTTGCAGACATAGGAAATTGGACTGGAATTTTCTTCTTGATTGTATCAAAATAAGTGACTGCCAGGGTGTGCATGGAAGGGGGGGGGGGGAAGTGTTATCAACACAATAATAAGAGGGTAGTCCGCATACCTGGATGAAGTTCTGAAGAGCCAACTGATGAGCAGAGCCGGTGTATGCTAAGGATAAGTTACCAAGGATCATCTTCTGCACTGAAGCTGTATGACTTTGAGAATTAAGGTAGCAGTAGACACGAGTATCGGCCATGGTATAAATGCCAAGACCACCGTATTTGATGGGTAAAGTTTCTAATCTCTGCTGTAGAGGACCAAAACCAGCATCGTCCCCATTAATGAGTAAACGTAAGTACTTAAGTAAATGATTATCAAAAAGATCAACGGCTGGATATAAGGATGCTGGATTGGTAGTACGCATCGCAAAGTATAGACGAGATACGCCAGTGCAATTGCGGAGTAATAACATCTCACTTTGTGGGTCTTTGAGTTTTTTGATTGTCGTCATCAGTTTAACAGTCTTATTCACCCTGGTCAACATCATGTCACTAATGAAGTTCAAATCTAAACTCACCGGCCCACCCAAAAGTTTAACACCATTAGAGGGTCTACCAATATCAAGGGGAAAAACATCATCCGTCGTGCTTCTAGGATCAATAGAAGGCCAAAAGACTTTTGTTTTCTTCACATTAAGATATAATCCCCTACTGGGTCCTTCAGTTTCTATTATGTTCAACGCCTTAGCCACCTCCAAAGTATCACCAATAATTGTGCCATCATCAAGGTGCCAAGCGTGTAAGTCAAGAGTGCATCGAGAAGCAATGGACTTCACTAGAGGGTGAAGTGTCAATGCAAACAACAAGGGACCGAGGGGGTCGCCTTGTTGGACTCCGAGTGCAGACGACAAAATATATTGGTCATAATAAAGCTTAGAAGGACGCAAGTAACAAAATTACACCCAGCGAGAAATACCTGGACAGTGTAGGAGAGTCTCCTTGATGAGCTGAGATCTGCTCACCATGTTAAAGGAATTGGAAAAGTCAATAAGCAGCATTGACATCTTATCAGAACGCCCCTTTATCTCCAGTAAACAATTTACAGCGTATAAAATACCCTCTCCTCCAGCAGGCACACCAACCCCAAACTGGTAATCACTTAAGTAATAAGTCATGTCTTTACCTACCGAGAAGGAAGCTACTTTGGAGACCAATCTTCGCCAAACCGTACCCACAAAAATAGGACGGATACCACCCCCAGGTTTAAGTAAAGGAGTTAAGGGCACACTGGCGATGAACTCACCTAGAATCTCGGGACATCTACCGGCCAACCAAAGGTTGACAACCCCTGTTATCGAAACAAGTAAATTATCTGCCACAGCCGCCGAAGCTCCACTCATAACATCAACTAAATGATGGGCTCGAACACCATCACGTCCACATAAAGTACCCTTTGGGAAGATTTTGATGGCCCCCAACACATCACGAGAATCCACAGTGATAGGTTCAATCGAGATATCATCTATGGGAATGGCAGGTGGAGGCGCATGTGGATGTTTATCTTGCAATTCGAGATAAGTTTGCTCACAGCGAGGAGCTAACCCAAAATATGAAAGAACTTTTATGGCAGCTGCAAAGTGACCACATTATATATTTCTCCGACAAGCCAACACATTAGTAGCCCCATGTTTCTTGTCTTTCTCCAAGTCCGTCTTCCCAGAACCAATATATACATGTAGTTGTAGTAATTTATGAGCTAAGGCATAGTATCCACCTGGATCTTTCCAAACTGCCAGTGCATGGTTGATGGCAGCAACCTGTAGCCTCTTCCTATTTTCTGATTTTGCTTCAGTAGAGCTCTTTGGATGAAAAAGAGACAATGTACAAATTGGAATGAGCAATAACTGAATCCATGCTGAAAGATTACCTGGGCTGAAGATGATTCTGTCGAGGAAAGACTTCAATTCACGTGAGAAATCAAGCCTGCACTTATGCGGAATGCTTGAAACTGTAGAGAACTGCCTTTGCAACATGGCATTTAGAAGTCCCGTGGAAAAGACTGCAACATCGTTGTTGCACTGCTGAGTATTGGTTGCTTCGGTGCCGAATAAAACATCACTATTGAACTGCTAAGAACTGGTTGCTTCAGTGCCGAGAAGCTCAACCATAGTTGAAGAACTAGCACTTACCTCGGCTGGTTTAACAAACCCATGGAGGAGAAAATCAGCTTCAGAAACGTCGTTGAGAGGTCCAGCGATCACCTCTCCATGCACAGTTCCATTCCTTACTTTGCACGACATCTTCCAAGTGTGTAATTGCATAAACTTACAACACATCCACATATGAAGACAATTAAGAGCTTTATCCCACGCAAGATATACATTCAGGTTGTTGGAGATCAAATCTCTGCAAAATGATTTGTTGTCTTCAGAAGATAGATGCTTGTCCAATAAGTGTTCTGCGAATGATCCCTTTGCATACCCTATGCCATTAATGCCATCCCCACAGGTATGGAAGGTCTTGAAGGGGAAATGGCAGAACCCATCTCCTGCGGAGTTCGATCTTGAAAAACCAACAGACAATGGAGTTGCAGGAGTCCGTGGGGGTCTATGTGTTCTGGACATAATGATATTGACAAAAGGAAGTAAACCCTAAAATGGAAAAACGAACTAAAAACCCTAGGCCAAAAACAGACTGTAAAGCATAAAATAATAAAAAGAAATAAGAGGAAAATCAAAGCAGGAAAGCTAAAGATGAGAATGCAAATCGAAATAAAAACCTACCAAGACTCTTAGATCGATCATGGTAAACTTGGAGATTAAACCAGGGTTTCAGTCGCCGGAAAAACCATGACTCTCGGGTTTTGTTGATCTATAAATTTGATCTAAAAACCATGACTCTCGGGTCTTTGAATAAAATAATATAAATTTGAAAGGGTAACAATGGAACTACCCATTTTTAGAAACAAACAAATCAGATTTCCAAAAAGTTTCAAATACCAAAACACAACTACAACCCCCAAGGTAAACAAATATTATTCTATTCTTCCTTAATGTGTACCCTGGTATACAAGTTAACAAAAGCCATATGAATAATTCATCGAACTTCTAAGGAGTTGATCAGTTTCGGGTACACCAATCCCATTTCCAAGGAAGAAGAAACAATAAATCTCAAGAGAAAAACGACTTTTCTCCTTCTTCTTTGTTTCCTCGTGGTCATTTACACTCCGACCAACTTCAACTCATTTTCAATTTTTCACATGCTCATCCAAATCCAATTAATGCACCGAGCAAAAATCATCTTCCATGCATTTTAAACTCTTCCAAATGTGATGGATTCAGTCTTCCTTGTGTGTACAACAATCCCTTAATGGACAATGGAAAAAGGTATTGTCTGCATTCAATCAAACCCGGTCTTAAGTGTTTTTAAGCGATGTGCATTTGCTGGTTCCAAGAGTGATTTGCACCGACAATCAAATTTTCCGGTTACTTCTGGTAGTGGTAACTTCTGGTTTATGTGTATTACCTACAAAAGCAATGATATTTTAGTTTAGTCACTATAGGATATTCAATTTTTTTTATTTTTTCTTCTCCATTTACTTAATTTCTACATTGTTTTTTGTTGATCGATGATATTTGGATTACTATGATGTTGTTTATGATAATTTTTCAATTACATTTTATTTATGATATTCCTAAGTAAATTGTGCCCTCATTGAACTTTTGTTATGGATTCTCTACTGATAACAAACTTTATTGACCCTCTTTTATTTAGTTATTTGCCTGCATACGGCAGGTTTAAACCGTTTAATCGTCTTAATAGGACTATGTATGAGGATAATTCTATAATGCTATTATTCTAGTAAAGGGTGGAACTCGGAGCTTCTCCGATGGTAATTTTTTTTTTGAAACAACCAATGTTCACTTTTTTTTGTCTCCGTTGAAAACAATCGATAAAGGACAAAATTTTCAGAGAGGTAAAACACTCATTTGACAAGTGAGAGATACACGAAGGAGGAGAAATAAACCACTTATCAGAGTAGTGGTGATCAATAGCATAAGTTGCTAAGGAATGAGCCACAATGTTAGTATTCTTTTTGATAAAATTAAATTCAACAGAAGAGAAAAAACTAAGCTTATCCTTGATTCTAGAAATAGTATTCTTTATGCGTCAAGGGAAAATGTAGTTAATGAATTTCAGAGAGTTGATTACCATAAAAGAATCACCTTCAATAACTATGTGCTTTAAATCATTGCTACCAGCCAATTCTGCACCCATAAGAGCACCATTAGCTTCTGCTTCAATAATGAGACGGAAATCCATGGCTTTTATCAGACATCATTTGAAACCTCTGGCAACACCATAGCATCTGGGACCTGCAACACCATCAAAGTTGATTTTGAATTTGGGGGAAGGAGGAGGAGACCACCTTTCAAGTTGAGACTCCAGAAGATCTTGTTCAGTAGATAACACAGTCATATCCTGAGCTGAGAAATCAAGATTAAACCAATAAAGAGCCTCTTGAATCATAATCTGAATATTCACTTTACCTTTATTGAAGACTATATTATTTCTTGTTTTCCATAAACTCCATATGGACAAGCTCCCACTTTCAGTTTAGAGTGATCACCACCTTCCACCAACCAACTCTTTATGTAATCTTGTACGGAATTATTCAAAGTCTCATCAACTCTCAGGTTCACAGGAGAGGCTAACAAAAAAGCTTGGGTGACAGGGCTATAGAGGAATAGATGATCCAGAGATTCAATAGCACTGTGACAAAGTCTTCTACCAAAAACAATACCATTATTGATGATGTTCATAAGAACATATGAATTTTAGGGAGTAAAGTTTTCACTAATCAAAACTTCTTCCAAAGAAAACATTCACTGCTACCATCAGAAGAGGGTGGAGGAAATCTATTTTGGAGAGTTTTAATACAAGAATTATCTTATAAGACCCCATTTGGGTGGTAAGTCCATATTAATTTATCATCTGAGATATTCTCTGAATTACTGCTAATATATATTTCCAGGATTTTGGAGGCTTCATAGGGAGCTAAGTGGAGTTGAAGCCTTTCACTATCCCATCTGACATGGTCTTGGACAATAAAATTCTTCACCTTTAAATGAAAACTACTTGCATTAGGATTCAAAGTAGGAGCCTTGTTGTGAATATTGGGGATCCAAGGATCACTACCAATATTTATTTTTATCCCATACCAAGTGTCCATCAACATCCTTCTCGCATATCACTTCTACATCTCAACATCGTTGACAATGTAGATGAGCATTTTTGAACTTTTTTTCACATTCCTTAAGTTGTATTTCTTAAGATACTTAGCTCTCTTAATATGACACCACAAACAATCTTCATTTTCTAGGAATTTCCGTACAATTTTCGCAATTATTGCTTTGTTTAAGTGATGCAAGGATCTATACCCAATCGAACCATACAACCAATGTTAACTTGGAGTGTAAATATTTTTTTGTACTTTATTTTTTTCTTTTCTTTTTTGTAAACGAAAGTACTCAAAAAGGATACTTATCTGTTTCGGTGACTGGTAGTAACCATATCGGAGGAGTGGACAAAAATATAGAAGAAGAGTTGCTTCTAGCCCATTGAGCCAAAATATGAGCTACATCATAATAAATACACGGTTGATTAGTAGATTTATAAGCTACAAGTTTAGAACTATACAAATAAATATCTTTAAAAATAACATATATCTTGAAAAGTTGGTCAATCAAATCTTTTGAATCACTCTCATTGGTTATATGTGTAAGCTTTTCCATAACTTTGTTTAAAGACTTCCCAGATGACCCGAGTCTCAGTTTCTGATAAAGACCATATGTTCCATCATTAGCCAAAGAGAGTTTATCAAAGGTACCATCAATGTTGAATTTTATCCATCCAGGGGGGTGGGGGTGGATCCATTTTTCATTGCTAGTGACAATAATATTATATATATGGTATGTTTCCTAAGCACTATCATGGATTTCGCTTTACTTACGACATCAGTTGGGTTCTCTTTCTTAGCATTAAATATAAAGTTATTCCTAGGGATTCCAATGGGTCCGGGTCCTCCCGGGTATGTAGAGTTTATATGTTTATCTCTTCCTTAGTCAGAACTTATAAATTGTGGAGTTCGTGAACCTGATTGTTAAGAAGAGTACTTGGACGATCTCAAAAATCAATATCCAAGATCAATCTAGTCATACCCAAATAATTCAATCGGAATTCTGCCAAGTAATAAACTTGCTATCTATCTTTCAAGATACGAATTCTACAAGAAACAAGTCTCATAATCAATCACAACTATATGAACATATCTATTAAGATTGAATATGTACAAAATGTGTAAATCCAATTATAAATGTAAAAAATATAATGCGGAAAAGGAAAATCACAAGACACCAAAAGTTTTGATAACGAGGAAACTACAGTAGCAGAAAAACCCCGGGACTTCGTCCATATTTGAACACCAAACTGTCTTAAGTCATTATAGATACTAGCCTACTATCAGACTTCAGACTAAAATGTAGTTGAGACCGAATCCACCTTCTAAGCGATTCAGTTACAGTCGTGCTCCTTACGTCTCTTGAACCTCTAAAGACTGTACGCAATTGATTCCCGTACCTAACGTCCTTTACAACCTAAGAGTTGTTTAAGTTGAGGACGACTCTAGTTATCAACTATGACACAAAGTGTCAGGGATTGATTCTTTAGTTGAAAGAGCATCTTTATATATAATTTTTCAAGACTGAGGGTTGCTTAGAATTCAAGCTAAGATAACTTGAGAATCAAGTAAACACTTTCTTTGTGTAGATGAAACTCTAATTAGGATTTCAAGTAAGCTCATGTGAGAAATTATCTTGAAATCACATTAGAAGAATATACACAGTTGTCCAGTTACAGAACCGTGTAGAATGATCGTTCTTTGGCAAATATGCTTTATGAACTACTAGTAAGACCACATGTGTGATGCACATGCTTGAATTTAATTCTTTTAACAACACCAAATTTGATAATAACTAAAAAAAAAAATACTCCCTCCGTCCTAGTTTAGATGAAGGTGTAGGTGCTTTCACACAAATTAAGAACAAAGAAAGAGATTAAAAACTTTCCAAATCTACCCTTATTAATATCTTCTAAAATATTTAAATTTTATGTTTTTTATTCCTAAATTTTAGTGTGGATTTGGAATCTAATGGATTATTTAAAAATTTCGTACAGGAAATTGAGCATATATTATATTTTATGTTTGTATATGATTCCAAAGCATGGGCAAATCAGGGAGATTTATGGAGTAAATATGAAAACCTTCATGTAATTTGGTACTTGAAAAAAGCCCTTCCCCATTCGTCTAAAAGAGGACGGAGGGAGTATTAAAAAAAAATTAATATTCTTATTTGTACTCATTACATAAATAATTCAAAGAACTTTCCAAACATACTAATTTTGCAAAAATCCGATGTGTATTTTGGAAGATATCTAAGTTTTAAATTTTTTGCTCTATTTTTAAAACAACAACATTCTTGTGAATATAAAAATATTGATTCAATGTACATTTTCACCCTTGAATACATATGTATAGTAGTGGTTCATATTTAAGGTCATATTATTAATCTCAGGGTGATACCAAACTATTTTGTCTTTTCGTGACTGTTAGAGCACTGCTCGGTCGAACTCGCATGCATTGCTATCTCAAGCATGTTTATCAATGTTAGTGATCAAAACTATAAAGTTTTGATTTCTAGTCTACTATAGCTAAGGTCTCAGACTAGGATAGAAAGTGTAGTTGAGCTCAAGAATTCCATGGCGATCATCATACAAGACGAAATACTACTCAAGGAACCGGTGGATCTTCATCGACTAAAAGGTATGTGGAGACTTGAACTTATCTATCACTCAAAAGTATATCTACTCTATCTCTTATCTTGAGACAAAAGTCGTATTACTATATAGATTAAGTTTATTTTTTTTTTGCTAAATCACAAATTTTTATTAATGAGAAGCAAAGCAACCAAATTACAGGACTGACCCATTAGTATTTACAAGACAGACCCAACTAAGAAGAAAAACAAAATAAATCAGACAGGCCCAACAACAAGCTGAGCCCAACTGAAACTTAAAGACTAAACTTTTACAAAAACCTAATCATTCTCTGTAATACTTTGTATTCGGAATTTCAACTTGATTTAAGAAAGGTGACTTCCCGTTATGTATGATAATTTCACCTTGAGAGAGAATTGTGCCTTTACTTGCTAGGTTCTTAGCATAAAAATTAACCTCTTTATAGCAGTCTTCATATTGAATGTCAGCTAACTTAGTGGATGCCTGTAACCATCTAGCTCTCATGTACCAAGGAACCACATTATTTTTGAAATCCTATATCAATTTTATGTTCTGATGCTCTGATGATAACATTTTCACACTGCATTTTTACAGCCCATTCAACAACACATGTTATTGCCAAGATTTTAGCAATGTAACATGTTGCTATTCCAACTCCTCCTGAAATTAGTCCCAATAACCTGATTTTGTTGAGTTCTAGCTATTATGCCATAACCTGCTGCACCAGGATTTCAATTTGCTACACCATCATAACAAAACAAAGTATAACCCAACATTGGAGACTTCCATTGACATTGTTTCATAGAGTAGTCTTCAATTCTCCTCTGCTCCATCTTGAAGAAATGAATGATATTTGTATCATAACCTATTAACCATTTTGCACCATTCATTCTATAACTTCCATAAAATATAAGGCTCATAATTCTTCTTTTAAATCTTTCCAGATTTGGGGAAATACCTTCATGAATCATCTTATTTTTTTGAAACCACAGTTCTCTCAAAGTAGCACATGAAGCTATAATCCAAATTTACTTAACAAAGGGACTTTTATGCTTAGCATACTTGAAAATATCAGAAATTGAAGAAGGTATTTGGAAGTTAAAGACATGTACTAGCCACTGCCATATACTGATGCTAAAACTGCATGACCATAGAAGGTGTTTCATGCTGTCTTGCTCTTGTTTGCATATGCAGCACATGGAAGCTAATGAGTAACCTTTAGAAACCCACTTTTCATCATCTATGTTGACTTCTTGTTGTATATTCCAAATATTTCTGGCAATCCCTGGATGCAAGAATGGTTTCCATATCTGAGAAGGCCAATGTACTTTAAGTTCCTTGTCTCTAATTCTTTAAACAGCAGCAGCAGTTGAGAAAACACCTTTCACATCTCCACTCCATTCAACTTTGTCTTTACCACCAATTACTGATGGAAGATAAGAAGGAATTAAACCTTGTAATTCATTTGGAATGTTCCATACACCATTAACTAACATATCTTGAACTCTAAGATGAATATTATTTTGCACATTGACATTATTGACTAATGTATCAATTAAAGGCATGTCTCCTACTATGACCGGTCCGCGTAGTGACGCATAATCATGGCGCGTCACGGAAATGGTAGCCTGGCAGATGGAGCTGCATGTACGACGATGTAGCGCCAAAATGGCTGAGACAAGAAAGGTTACTTGGCATTGACAACATTATACGATAGTGTTGTGTATCCTTATTCAGAGTTAGCCCAGCTCAAGGAAGGAATAAAGGATGAGATGCAAAGTCATGGAATGACTTTGGCATGGTTTTAAGTTGTGTCCAAGACTTAGACTATGCATATGCATCAATGGTGAGGCCAAACACGCCATTGGTGATAGTTGCTCGTTAAAAGAGATGCAAGTGATGCATATGAAGCATGGAGATGGAACTAATCAAGTCAAGACTCATTTGGCATAATACTTGATTGATGGCATTCAAATGAGAAGTGTATAATGCAAGATATAATAGCGCATCCGAGGCCATAATAGCAGTAATTGGTGAAGGTGCAAGCTGAGTTGCAAGTGGCGATGTTGCGGGACTTGAGTTCAAGTGTGCTGAGTGTGCGAGAAAGTTATAGACGGTTATAAAGTGCTTTATAACCGAGTTTGGCATTACCCTAACCGTTGAAGAC
This sequence comes from Papaver bracteatum, assembly GCA_023529315.1. Taxonomy (NCBI): domain Eukaryota; kingdom Viridiplantae; phylum Streptophyta; class Magnoliopsida; order Ranunculales; family Papaveraceae; genus Papaver; species Papaver bracteatum. The sequence goes on along the minus strand of JAJJWX010004691.1, from coordinate 1,355,549 downwards.
AGGTGTGGCGTCATTAAGCAAGCCAACACTAAAGCTGGCAGTTAAAAAGTGGAACTGGCGGTTAGGGGAACTGCCCATGGAAAGATGGCTGTTCATGGGGCGTGCAACAGGGTTGCATACGGATTGGCCATGGTTCTTGGCATTATAAATAGCCAGAGAACCCTTGTAAACTAGTTGTTCAATATTTCGAGTGTTGAGGAACCATTTAGGCAGTAGAGAGTGATTGCTGCATAGGCTTAGAGAATAAGCTTGAAAAGTCCATTGGTTGGACGTTTTTGTATCTTCCCCTTAAGCTAATAAAAGTGAGTTTGTTGGCTTATGCGTTTGGCTTTGGTTTCCTGTTGATTTGTTATACTCCCCCAATTCTGTGAAGCATAAACATGGAAATAACCTCTTTGTAGTATGGGCTACATTGCTTGGTAGAGAAAATCTAAGTTAGTCTTCCGTTGCATACTCTTGGTAGAGTTGGATGATTGTATTGGTACAATCTTATAAGGCTGAAATACATTGGGTGATAAGAGATCACTGAACCACTGTATTTCCGGGTTATAACTTCGCGGAAAAAATTGCTTGGAGCATTTGAAGGTGTGACAGTACGGGTATCAGAGCGCAGGTTTGCTCTGTTTAGGCTTTGTCTTTGGAAGATTTTCTCTGTTTTTCTCGAGTTTAGTTGCTGAAATTGTTAGATCGTAATGGCTGGTAAGAAGAGTTTGTTGGATGCCTTAACTGATAAGGTAGCGGACTTGGAAGACAGGATTGGTGAAGAGGTGTGCCATCCTAGTGATGCTAATTATGATGCTACGATGATGGCTCGTATTCAAGCATTAGACACATATGTTGCGGATATGCTTGTGGCAAGCCATAATGCAACTATGAAGCATGGTGATTTGGAAGGCCAAATCAATGCTATTAAAACCATGTTCATAGGAGCCTTGAAAGAACTAACTGATGAGATCAGTGTCTTGAGGCGAATGGTGGGTGTGATTGGAATATATCAAGCTACTGCAGGTGGTAGTGGCAGTGACTTTACGAAGATTAAAGTCCCAGAACCTAAGACGTTTTCTGGTGCAAGAGATGCGAAGGCATTGGAGAATTTCATGTGGGACATGGACCAATACTTCAAGGCCGCCATAACCCCAGAAGAACAAAAGGTTACTCTCATTAGCATGTACCTGGAGGGTGATGCGAAATTATGGTGGAGAACTAGAACTGATGATGACCTTACTGCTGGTCGTCCAGGCATCGTGACATGGAATGTCATGAAAGAAGAATTGAAGAGTCAATTCTTACCAAGCAATGTTGCTTGGCTAGCCAGAGAGAGATTGCGTAAGCTGAAGCATATCAGTACACCATGGGAATACGTGAAAGAGTTCTCGTCTCTGATGCTAGACATTCGCAACATGTCAGAGGAAGACAAGTTGTTTAATTTCATATCTAGTTTGCAGCCGTGGGCTCAAGCTGAAGTGAGAAGGCAGGGTTCCAAAGACCTACCTTCAGCCATTGCAATCGTGGACAACCTTGCTGATTATAGGTCAGTCAATACCTCAACTGATGCTAGTAGGAAGGGCAAGGATAAGAAAAACCATAAGTGTAAGGACAAGGATAAGAAAATTTCTGAGGCCAATGAGAGAAGCTATCAAAGGGATGATAGTTTGGCTTCAAGGAATAACAAGGCAGGTGGATATTTCTTATGCAAGGGTCCTCACCTTGCGTGTGATTGTCCAAAGAAAGAAAAATTGTCTGCAATCGTCACCGAGTGTAGTGGTGACAAAGAAGAAGCTGATCAAGTGGAGCATGTTAATCCTATTCAACTATGCAACATAGTAGCACAAACGGCAGCAGTACAGCATGGGTTGATGGGTGCTGGCCTGGTTTATGTGAAAGTTGGCATACACAACCATCGTCTCTGGGGCATGGCAGACACGGGTGCGTCACATACTGTGATGAGTTTGTCGATGGCAGAGTACTTGGGTTTGGAAGTATATCAAGCTGATCACTGCATGAATATAATGAATGATATAGCTAAGCCAATCAAGGGGATGGCAGTGGAAAATGTTGAAGTTGGAGCATGGCGTGGACAGATTAGCATAATGGTGATGCATCTCAATGATTTCGAGATGATCCTTGGTAACAATTTTTTCAAAGAAGCAGAGGCAACGGTGATGCCTCACCTTGGCGGGATTTTTATACAAAGTCCCAATGCACCTTGTTTCGTGAAGGGTGTAGGGAAAGTTAGTCCGGTTGACATGAAATGCGACAAATGGAAGGCAAGTGAGTTTACACCAATTCGCTCGTTCGAAGAAATCTTAGCTGAGATTCATATGGAATTTGGATATCTTATGGATCTTAGCATCCCTTGTTCGCCGTGATTAGCACATGTATGAGGCAGGGGCATTGCATTGCTGTTTGCAAGTGCCTGAACACCGCAAGGTTCTTTGAAGTATGGAGACTTTGGCATATTATCTGTTTGCTGTTTCTGTTTTCAAGTTAAGTTGGGTGTTGCTGATCTTATGGTCTTAAAAATACAGCACACTTTAGTTGGTGTATTTTCTTTGGTAATGTAATTTGCTTTCGGTAAGGCCGAGTGTTGGACAGTGGTGTAAAATGGAAGGAGTCCCTAAGTTTCTTATGTAAGGCTAGTGTAATGAATGCAGGTGGTGTTTAAGCAAAAATCTTATCTCTTTTTGCTTAATGTAAAACTAGTTCATTGGGGAAGCACTAAAAGTATACTTAGCCAAAGTATACAATAAGAAACGCTGAAAGCAAAACCAAGCAAAGAAGTAGAGTTGGTGGCATAGGCAAGTGTGCTGTTGGGAAGAGTTACGTAGAAGTGCGACAATATTTGGCAGCGATAGCATGGAGTAACGCAGCAAGAATGAAGATGTAAGTCCATCAAGCATATGAGTTAAGAGTAACTCATAATTAGGAAGAACATGATGTTGTTTTTCCGCTACATTAAAGCGTAGAAGTTTGAAGGAATAAGTGAGGCCTTGTTAGTTTCAAAGGCACGTGAAGAGGAACCTTGGATCGGTGGGAGAGTCGGTCTAATGTTAGGGTATCCTAAGTCATGGCTAATGTCATGCATTTCAGTCAAGTTTGCAAAAGAGTGTTGCAACCTGATTGAAGAAACACTTAGTCTACAGTAAGACCTGTTGAATTACAAGAGTGCAATGTCAGTCGGAATTGAAGGCAAGTAAGCTAAGTTATACATATCACCCAGATATGTTGGCTATTTGAAGTGTACACTTAGGCACAGAATGGCTTGGAGGAGAATTTGTGTGCTTATGCAAGGGGCAGAGCAACAGATTACAAATGGAATTTGGGCGTTGAGATGTGAATAAAGTAGAGATTGGAGCATAGTCGACGATGCGACAAAGAATCTGGAATTTACAGGCTCAATGGCAAGGCAAAAAAACTAAGTGACAGCGTAAAGTACTAGGCAAAAAAGGGTTTGGCAATGTTAAAGGCCAAACAAAGTTGCTGATTCTGAGAGTGGCTCAGATGCGTACAAGGCCAAGGAAAGTTCAGTAGATACTGAACTGATGTTGCGTTCAACGAGGACGTTGAACAAATTGGGTGGGGGAGGTCTATGATCGGTCCGCATAGTGACGCATAATCATGGCGCATCACGGAAATGGTAGCCTGGCAGATGGAGATGCATGTCCGACGATGTAGCGCCAAAATGGCTGAGACAAGAAAGGTTACTTGGCATTGACAACATTATACGATAGTGTCGTGTATCCTTATTCAGAGTTATCCCATCTCAAGGAAGGAATAAAGGATGAGATGCAAAGTCATGTAATGACTTTGGAATGGTTCTAAGTTGTGGCCAATACTTAGACTATGCATATGCATCAATGGTGAGGCTAAACACGCCATTGGTGATAGTTGCTCGTTAAAAAAGATGCAAGTGATGCATATGAAGCATGGAGATGGAACTAATCAAGTCAAGACTTAGTTGGCATAATACTTGATTGATGGAATTCAAATGAGAAGTGTACAATGCAAGCTATAATAGCGCATCCGAGGCCATAATAGCAGTAATTGGTGAAAGTGCAAGCTGAGTTGCAAGTGGCGATGTTGCGGGACTTGAGTTCAAGTGTGCTGAGCGTGCGACCAAGTTAGAGACGGTTATAAAGTGTTTTATAACCAATTTTGGCATTACCCTAACCGTTGAAGACAGGTGTGGCGTCATTAAGCAAGCCAACACTAAAGCTGGCAGTTAAAAAGTGGAACTGGCGGTTAAGGGAACTGCCCATGGACATATGGCTGTTCATGGGGCGTGCAACAAAGTTTCATACGGATTGGCCCTGGTTCTTTGCATTATAAATAGCCAGAGAACCCTTGTAAACTAGTTGTTCAATAGTTCGAGTGTTGAGGAACCATTTAGGCAGTAGAGAGTGATTACTGCATAGGCTTAGAGAATAAGCTTGAAAAGTCCATTGGTTGGACGTTTTTGTATCTTCCCCTTAAGCTAATAAAAGTGAGTTTGTTGGCTTATGCGTTTGGCTTTGGTTTCCTGTTGATTTGTTATACTCCCCCAATTCTGTGAAGTATAAACATGGCAAGAACCTCTTTGTAGTATGGGCTACATTGCTTGGTAGAGAAAATCTAAGTTAGTCTTCCGTTGCATACTCTTGGTAGAGTTGGATGATTGTATTGGTACAATCTTATAAGGCTGAAATACATTGGGTGATAAGAGATCACTGAACCACTGTATTTCCGGGTTATAACTTCGCGAAAAAAATTGCTTGGAGCATTTGAAGGTGTGACACCTACCCAAGTGTCAAACCACACTGAAATGTTACTACCATCACGAATACACCATATGGCATTATTTTTGAGTTCTAACCAATACCATTTTAAACCTGGCCAAACAGAAGACATCTTCCACTGAGTGCACCATACTCCATTTTTATCTTTATACTTGGCAGTAAAGAATTTTTCCCAATCCTCCTCTAAGTTGAGAAGATTCCACATCATTTTCATTAAGAGAGCTTTATTCATAACCATTAACCTTCTGATGCCTAAGCCACCTTCATTATAAGGAGTGCACACTTTATTCCAATTCAAAGTATCATATTTTATTTCATCACTATCTCTAGTCCATAGGAAATTCCTTATGATTCTTTCACAGACCTTGATAACATAACTTGGCTATTTGTATACATCCATATTATAAATGGGAATGCTGCATAGAATTGACTTTATAAGAACTAACCTATCATTAAAAGATAACATTATTCCCTTCCACACTGCCAAATAGCTCTGTATCATCTCCACCATTGGCCAAATAGTATTGCTTTTAACTCTCCCAGGTTTTAACATAACCCCCAGATATTTATCTGGGAAAGAAGTAAGTTCCATTTGCAGCAGACTAGAAATTTGAGTTTTTCTAAAAGGAGTGTACCCATCCACAAAACACTTACTTTTTAGTTTATTAATCACCTGACCTGAACTATCTTGGTAGCTCTTGAGTAAGTTGAGAATAGATTCCAAACTCTTCTTTGAACCATTGCAAAAGATGAACACATCATCTGAAAAAAACATATGAGTAGGATAAATTCCTTTTCTAATAACCATTGCCTGAATTTTTCTAGTTTCAACTAACTTGGTTAGACTTCTACTTAAAACCTCTTCCATTAACACAAACAGAATAGGAGAAAGAGGGCCTCCTTGCTTCAAACCTCTCTCCATTGAAAAATAACCTTTAGGCCCTCCATTAACCATAACAGATACTTTGGCCGATGAGAATAACACTTGAAGCCAAGCACACCAAGATTCAGAAAAACCATATTTTTGAAGCACCTGAAATAAGAAGTTCCAGCTCACAGAGTCATAGGCTTGTGATATATCTAGCTTAAGACCCACATTTCCCCCTCTCCTTTTATGTTTCATTTCATTCACTAATTCTGAAGCCAATATCACTTGTTCTTGAATACTTCTGCCTTTTATATAAGCAGCTTGCTGAGAAGATATCAATTTAGTCATTAAAATGCTAATTATTGTTGATAATATTTTAGTGAACACTTTGAAACTAAAATTACTCAGTCCAATTGGCCTGAACTGATTTGGCTTTTTAGCATTTTGAGTCTTGGGAAGCAAAACTAAAAAATTGGAGTTGAAACCTTTTGGAATGTATTTTCTGCTCCAACAATACTGAATAGCTTCAACAAACTCTTTATTAATGATGTCCCAACAAGATTTGTAAAAAAAACCTGATTAGCTATCAGGCCCTGGAGCTCCATCTGCATTCATACTCCAAACCGCTTCCTTGATTTCCTCTAAATCTGGAATTTTGTCAAGCATTATTTGATCCTCTTCAGTTACCAACTGTGGAATTACATTTAGTAAGGATTCATCTATGTTGATTTCTTGGAATTGAAACCTTTTTTGAAAGAAGTTAACCAAAATGTCAGCAATTGTTTCTTGATCAGCAACCAAATTACCCTAATCATCTTCCAGCTCACATATCATATTTCTTGTTTGTCTAACTTTAATGTTTGTATGAAAAAAATTAGTATTAGCTGAGCCCTCTTTCACCCATTTAATTCTTGATTTTTTCTTCATCATAATACTTTGTTGAACCTCCCTAGAATTTAACTCATTTTGTGTCATTACCAATTCATTTAGAGCATTCTCATCTTGAGGATTACTGTCTGATACCACCATTTTTTCTTTAACCAAATTTTTTGCTTCTTGAATCTTAACTTGAACATCTCCAAATACTTTCCAGTTCCATTCTTTCAGAGCTATTTTAAGTCTTTTAAGTTTCTGCATAAACACATAAGCTGGATCTCCATATAGTGGCTCAGCCCAATTATCTTCAACCATCGTAATAAAATCAGGGTGATCTAGCCACATTTTTTGGAATCTTAGAGGAATATTTTTTGCCTTAGGAACATTTGCTCATCCCCCCATTTAAGGAGAATGATCTGACACCTCTAACTCCTACTTTGTAACCCCAATCACCATACATTTGAAGCCACCCAATGTTAAATAAAGCTCTATCCAATTTACATAATATTTTTTTACCACCATGCTGACAATTTGACCATGAGAAATCCAATCCAATCCAATCTTAGGAGCTTTTATAAGTTCACAAGTATTAATGCAATCACTGAAATCTAAAATTGATCTTCTAGAAGGAGAATTACCACCAACTTTTTCTTCTATTGATAGGATTGCATTAAAGTCACCAATGATTAACCAATGCTTGTTTAGATCACTAATCAGTTGCATTTCAGAGCACAGAAATTTTCTTTGCACCATTTTGACATGAGCATGCACCCAGATACTAACACATTACCCACTTCAACTGTAATCATTTGACTTGTTATTGAAACAACTGAAGGAGTTACTATGGAATGACTCCAAAATAACCATATATTACTTTTATGATCCACAGAAGCATTGTGAATCACCATACTCTGCATACCAGGCAGATTTAGCTTACTACAAAAAGAAGAAGAACATTTGATTTTTGGCTCTGCAACCCAAAGTAATGTTGGACTAAAATGTTTTACTAAATTAAACAACTTTTGCTGGGCCCTAGCTCTTCTAAGACCCCTAATGTTACAATAAAGGACCTTCATGGTTTGGGATGGAGGTTGGTACCTCCCTTGCCAACATTTTTCCTAAAATTATATTTAACTGGTTTTTGTTTTGATGATGTAACTGTTGAAATATTTTTAGTTTTTGGAGATGTATTACTTACTGTATTGACTTCATTATCTATATTCTTTGTCCCAGATGCCTTCACCACTGAAGTCCAAGTAGTAAATTGCACTGGTTCTATAGTGACCTTTCCTGACCCCACATCCACAAATTTCACATCACTTCTTTCTAGTTCAGTGATTTCTGCCAGTTGAATAAGCTTATGAGGTTCACTTTCAAACATAATTTCTTCATCTACACTGAGGACATCTTCTTCTTGTTGCTCAATTTGACTTAGTGCATTAAATCTACCACTATTTATACTAATAACATCAGGAGTAGTTTGAATATATGGAGATGTAATATTTGATACAACTGAGTCTTCTACCAATGGACTAGGAGCAAAACCAGAAGTACTTGCTTGCACTATTTCCTTATTGTTATACTTTTCAACACTTTCATTACCATTGCAAATATCAAAAGGAATGTGAGTAGATTTCTTACTCTTCTGCTGAAATTTTGGAGTACCATTTTTAGAAGATTGTTGCTGCTTGGGAGTATTGACCTCACTCACTGACTGGTTTTTTCTCATTTCCACTCTACATTCTGTGATCAAATGACCCAATATTTTACAGGTTGAAAAGAACTTTGGACAATCTGGAATTGAAATGCTTTGAAAGAAACCTCCATATTTTGTGCCAATCCATATCTTGTTTGGGATAGATTTAGCAAAATCCACTTCAACTAAGATATTTGCATAATAACCTACTTCACATTTTTCTGTTGCAACATCAAGTTTGATAGGCTTACCAAATTCCTCACAAATTTTAAAGAGTGTCTTCTCATTCCAGAATTCAAGACCTAAACCTGGAAATCTTACCCAAACCATAGCTCTAGATGTTCTTTGATTTTCAGGCCGAAAATTCGAGATCCAATTTCTTAATTGAAGTACTTGATTTGTTACTTCCCATTTTCCTTCTTTGATGTATTGACGATCAGTAAAGTTATCTAATTTGATTGTAAAAAATCCTTTTCCTAATGGAATAAGTTTACATTCACCTTCAAGCTTCCATTGTTTACAAAGACTGATAGCAGCATCAACAAACTTAATTTGTTGCAGATTTAATCTCCCAATCAAAGAGAATCTCCATGGATCCAAGCTTTCTTCAAATAAATCATCAGGCAATTCTATAGATGGGAATACTTGAGAATTTTTACTTGAACCTACCATACTGGTTTTATTAAATTCAGCTTCAGTGGTTTTAGGACAAGAATCCATCAAACCACCTGAGTTAAAAGCTATTAATCATGAAATAACCGATTAAACAACAAAGATTTATTGTTTATTCACCTGAAATTCACCTGAAAATTATGAATCTGAACGCTGAAAACGAAAAAAGAAGATGAGAAAATTAACCGAGTTGATCGCCCGAGTTGCAGAGCTTAACTCACCCGAGTTGATCCGAATTATGCAATTATAGACTAATTTTATACACATGTGGTATTTCGAGCTAAGTATATCTCGCTTATCTATTTCTCGAAATATGTGTTGGTAAAGCTTTCGCTTTATCCAAGTTTATCTTTACCTAGTGTATATGGGTAAAAACTACTTCTGCTGGTTTTGGTAATTTGGGGTGTGTAGATGAGAAGTGATTCTAAACCCTAAACAAATGCACTTCACAAGAGTGCTTTTGCTTCGAGAGATCAATCTATATAATTCTGGCCTAAACCAAGAAATGGTCGTTCCATACTTGTTTCGGTCACAAAGTGAAGGAGATGGGGTTGATCTTAGGGATGGAATCGAAGAAGGTGTTGAGATTGTGAAGGTATAGGCTTGTTTATGACTTGTAACAGAAAGGTGAGCAGGCTTACAATTAACGCAAGCAGGCTCTGGGTGTTTGAATATGCTTCGTATTAACACTTGGTTTATGTGTTGTGTTTTCTGGAAATAGGGAGGAGAACCTATTTATATAAGTCATTTGAGACTTATTCACGTCTCTCGTGGGAAGTGGAGTGATGGAGTAGTGGAGTTGTGTGTTAGTGTCACATGATCAATCTTGCCTACTTATACTATCATCACAAACCGTTCATGTCTTCCTAACACGTTTTTGTGATGGCATGTTGCACGCTGCACGCTGTAAACCGCCATACCAATACCCCAGTATGTATCCCCTAGTTTTTGACATGATTGATGTCTCGAGTGTGTGGATCGTGGGACGCACAGAAGGTAGCATGTAATGCTAGTTAAATAACTAAGTTATTTAGGAAGTCGATACTTATAAAGTATTGTGTGTATTCTATGCATGTTATGCATCGAATGTATTCGGCATATATGAAGCATCGATATTGAGCATTATTCCATGCCTACTTCACATGAGGGTTTGGAAGTTGCGCTAGCAAATCCTCCCTTGGCCGACCACATGGTGTGGCAGAGTGGCAGACGGTGATCACTGTGATACCTCACTGGTCTCCTAACTCCTATCCTAGGCCGCCCGTCTAGGCTTTCAAAGTTGGAAGGACAAGATGACTTATGACCCACATCCGCGACCATCAGATTAGGGTTTACGAGGTGCGTGAGTGCACTCCTTCAGCTTGGTAGAATCCAAGCCTGGGAGACGTTTCATGGAGGATCGATCAGGCATGCGTGTAGACGGCATGTTGATCTCCATGTCCATGCTTCACTATCCCACAAAGGTTTGATCTATGCCACTCAAATTTACCGGTGAAGTTGAGTGGCTGAGATCGATTTGCGATAGAAATCATATGCCACAAAGGATTCCAAAAGGGCACGGTATGCCACTGTTTATGGGTGAAAACTATTCATGTCAATTTTTGGTAATTTGGGGTATGTGGATGAGGAATGAATCTAAACCTTAAACAAATGCACTGCATGGTGAGTGCTTGTAGATTCGAGAGATAAATCTGTGCAAGTCTGGCCTAAACCAAGAAATGGTCATTCCAGACTTGTTTCGGTCACAAAGTTGTTTATGGGTGAAAACTATTCCTGCCGATTTAGGTAATTTGGGGTGTGTGGATGAGGAATGAATCTAAACCTTAAACAAATGTATTGCGCGGTGAGTGCTTGTAGATTCGAGAGATCAATCTGTGCAAGTCTGAACTAAACCAAGAAATGGCCGTTCCAGACTTGTTTCGGTCACAAAGTGAAGGATATGAGGTTGATCTTAGGGAGGTAAGTGAAGAAGGTATTGAGATTGTGAAGGTGTTGGCTATGTATGACTTGTATCATAAAACTTAAATGACTTACATGATGTAAGCTATCAGTTCTGGTGTTTGAATACGATTGTATCAACACTTGCCTCTGTTATCTCGTCTTGTTGTGTTCTTGTTAAAAATAGGACGGAGAACATATTTATACAAGTCTTTTAGCCTAACCTTCGTATCTCGTGGGAAGTGGAGAAAATTGAGTGATGGAGTAGTGTGTTGGTGTCACACGACCAGGATTGCCCACTTCTCCCATCATCACTAACTGTCCAGAACTTCCTGATATGTTCTTGTGATGGCGCGTTGTGCGCTGCACGCTGTAAACTGCCAGACCAATACCCCAGTATGTATCCCCCAGTTTGTAACATGATTAATGTATTGAATGTGTGGATCGTGGGACCCACAAAAATTAGCATGTAATGCTGCGTTATTTAGGAAATTGATACTTGTGAAGTATCGTGTGTATACTATGCAGGTACTGCATCGAGTATATTCAACATGTATGAAGCATTGTTGATTGAGAGTCTCAAAATAATCTCATGTCCAGCCTACTTCATGTGATAGTTTGGAGGTTGCGCAAACAAGTCCTCCCTTGGCCGATCACATGGTGTGGTAGAGTGACGGGTGGTGATCACCATGACTCCGCACTGACCAATTAACTCCTGACCAGGGTTGTATAACCAAGCGGGTGAAGTTGGACGGACGAGATGGTCTCTGAGACACGCATTTGTGACCGTTGGTGAAATTAGGGTTTTGAAGTAGGTGCACAAGCACCACTCTTCAGCCTGATTGAATCCAAGCTTGGGATACGAATTTTTGCTGGCCGACCGTTCATGCATGTAGATGACATGACAATGTAGGCGCCCATACCCCATTGTCTCACGAAAGTGTGATCTGGGCCACTCAATTTATCCGGCGAATTTGAGTGCTCGAGATCAATTTGCGACAACAAATTGGTGCCACAAAAGCCGCACACCGTACCAACTTCGGGCGTCCGTTCCAAGATGACCAGGCTTGGTCGGTATTGGCCGATTGCTCCAGCATGTAGGTGGTAGGCTAGTGTTCACGCCTATTCCTTACCGTCCCATGAAAACCTGATCTAAGCCACTCAATTCGTCCGGAGAAATCGAGCGATTGAGATTAGTTTGCATTTTGGAAGGAGCGACCATGCATGTTGGAGGCACGCGAACCGAGGAGAAAAAGAGAGTTCGGTCTTGGCCGATTGGGTGTAGAGATATATGGGCATGCAGTGATCGTGTTGATACTTACCGGACCTGCTTAGCCTATTCCTGGACCCTTCGTCCGATCAAGAGAAGATGGACGCTTGTGATCGCGACATAAACCATAATGAGGGTATTTCCGGCCGTGTGTTGTACCTAGTTTGGAGAGCACGAACTAGGACGACCAACTATAGTTGGTCATGACCGATCAGTCAGGTATGTAGGTGGGCCCACGGTGATTGTTTTGACATACTCCGTGCCCTTTGAATCTTCATCTGCACCCTCCATCTATACCTGCGAAGATGGATGGTTGAGACTGTTTTGTGACCCATGTAATGTGCCGCAAACCCTAATTTAGGGTTTTCCTTCCATACTACTATGGTTTGAACGTTTTGGCAAGCTAGGCCAATCTTTTGGGGAGGCCGACCTTGCGGGGCCCGCATTGGTTCGGCAGCGGATATTCCATACCTGCTTGGGGGTTATGGAATCGATCTGGGCCATCCAATCATGATGGTGGAGGTGGATGGTCGTGATCATATCCATACTGATTCGGTCAGTCCGGATGCTCAATCAGGCTAGTATAACACACCGATAGTGGCTCAATCGGGCTAGTATAACACACCGAGAGTTGCAGCCTGTACAGGTATTTCGTACATGTTTCATTATAATGCTTGGAGATTCGTGTTGCTCTGCTGATAGCAACAATCAGTCGTAATTCCGTACTGATAATGAGTACAGGAAATACAAGGCTGGTTGCACATTAATTAATAATGATGTAAATTCACAGGGTATATGGGATTGTTGCCACATGCTCCAACCTGGATGAATTTCGTGTATTTTATTCACAGAATGGGATTGTTGTCACATGCTGCATTCTAGGTGAATTAATAAAGTGAAGGAGTATCCATCACTTATTAATGACCTTTTCTTTTACAAGATGTTAGCGCATAATTTTTAGGTTTTACAATTTTACCCTTAAATGAAAATCCACCATCAACAAAAGTGAAGGAGATGGGGTTGATCTTAGGGAGGGAAGCAAAGAAGGTGTTGATATTGTGAAGGTGTTGGCTATGTATGACTCGTATCAGAAAGCTGAACTGGCTTGCAGGATGTAAGCTATCAGTTCCAGTGTTTGAATACGATTGTATCAACACTTGCCTCTGTTATCTCGTCTTGTGATGTCCTTGTGAAAAATAGGGCGGAAAACCTATTTATACAATTCTTTTAGCCTAACCTTCGTATCTCGTGGGAAGTGGATAAAGTGGAGTGATGGAGTAGTGGAGTAGTGTGTTGGTGTCACACGACCAGGCTTGCCCACTTCTCCCATCATCACTAACCGTCCATGTCTTCCTGACACGTTCTTGTGATGGCGCATTGTGCGTTGCACGTTGTAAACTGCCAGACCAATATCCCAGTATGTATCCCCCAGTTTTTTACATGATTGATGTCTTGAATGTGTGGATCGTGGGACCCACAGAAAGTAGCATGTAATGCTACGTTATTTAGGAAATTGATACTTGTGAAGTATCGTGTGTATACTATGCAAGTACAACATCGAGTATATTCAGCATGTATGAAGCATCGCTGTTTGAGAGTCTCTAAATAACCTCATGTCCAGCCTACTTCGTATGATGGTTTGGAGGTTTCACAAACAAGTCCTCCCTTGGCCGACCACATTTTGTGGTAGAGTGACGGACGGTGATCACCATGACTCCGCACTGACCAATTAACTCCTGACCAGGGCTGTGTAACTAAGCCGGTGAAGTTGGACGGACGAGATGATCTTTGAGACACTCATCTGCGACTGTTGATGGAATTAGGGTTTTAGGAAAAAGTGCGCAAACACTACCTTCCAGCTAGGTCGAATCCAAGCTTGGGACATGGTTTTGGTATGGACGGTCGGTCATGTATGCTGACGGCATGCTGGTACACATGTTCATACCTCACTGTCCCATGGAAGCGTGATCCGGGCCACTCAATTTATCCGGCGAAGTTGATTGGTCGAGATCAATTTGCGACAGTAAACTAGTGTCGCAAAAGCTGCACACCGTACCAATTTTTGGGCATGCGTTCCAAGATGACCAGGCTTGGTCGGTCTTGGACGATTGCTCCAACGTGTAGGTGGAAGGATGGTGTTCACGCCTATTCCTTGTCGTCACATGAAAACATAATCTAAGCCACTCAATTCTTCCGGATAAATCGAGCGGCTGAGATTAGTTTGCAATTTGGAAGGAGCGACCATGCATGTTGGAGGCACGCGAACCGAGAAGAAAAGGAGAGCTCGGTCTTTTCCGATTGGGTATAGAGATAGATGGTCCCATAGTGATCGTGTTGATACTTACCAGACCTGCTTAGCATATTCCTGGACCCTTCGTCCGATCAGGAGAAGATGAACGCTTATGATCGCGACACAAACCCTAATCAGGGTATTGTCGGCCGCGTGTTGTACCTTGTTTGGAGCGCACGAACTAGGACGACCAACTATAGTTGGTCATGACCGATCGGTCAGGTATGTAGGTGGGCCCATGATGATTGTGTTGACATGCTCCGTGCCCTTTGAATCTACATCTGCACCTTCCATCTATACCTGCGAAGATGGATGGTTGAGACTGTTTTGCGCCACATGTAATGTGCCGCAAACCCTAATTTAGGGTTTTCCGTCCATACTGTTACGGTTTGGACGTTTTGGCAAGCTAGGCCAATCTTTTGGGGAGGCTGACCATGCGGGGCCTGCATTGGTTCGGCAGCGGGTATTTCATACCTGCTTGGGGGGTTATGGAATCGATCTGGGACATCCAATCATGTTGATGGAGTTGGATGGTCGTGATTATATCCAGACTGATACGGTCAGTCCGGATGCTTAATCGGTCTATATAACACACCGAGAGTGGCTCAATCGGGCTAGTATAACACACCGAGAGTTGCATCCTATACGGGTATTTCGTACATGCTTTCATTATAATGCTTGGATATTCGTGTTGCTCTGCTGAAATCAACACTCAGTCGTCATGCCATACTGATAATGAGTACAGGAAATACAAGGCTGGTTGCGCATTTATTAATAATGCTGTAAATTCATAGGGTATATGGGATTGTTGCTACATGCTCCAACTTGGATGAATTTCGTGTATTTTATTCACAGAATGAGAGTGTTGCCACATGCTCCATTCTAGGTGAATTAATAAAGTAAAGGAGTATCCATCACTTATTAATGGCCTTATCTTTTACAAGATGTTAGCGCATAATTTTTAGGTTTTACAATTTTACCCTTAAATGAAAATCCACCATCAACAGCCACCTTCAAGGCGCACGTTTCGAGATGACCAATCTTGGTCGGTCTCGGCTGATTAGTCCGGCGTGTAGGTGGTAGGCTGATATTCACGCCTATACCTGATTTTCCCATAGAAACGTGATCTAAGCCACTCAATTTGTCTGGCGAAGTTGAGTGGTCGAGATCAGTTTTTGATTTGGGAAGCGTGACCACACTAGTTTGAGCGTGCGATTTAGAGAAACCAGGCATGGTATGCCTTGTTCGGTCGGGTGAGGAGATAGATGGTTCCACGGTGATCATGTTGATTCTCACTGGACCTGTTTAGTTGTCTCCTAATCCCTCCATTCGATCGGGAGAAAACGGATGCTCGTGATCAATACAAACCCTAATTAGGGTTTTGGATGGTCGTGCGTCATGTGTAGTTGCAGGAAATCCTACAACTACACCCTCAGTAGAATTCATAAAACTTTAAGAAGTTCTTGATAAAAAATGACAATTTACTGATTAATATTCTCAACTTATTACAAAGAAGTATGTTAATGGAACTTAGAACAGTTACAACTTTCTCTGTTCTCTCTCCTAAGACTTTTTCTAATACTCACTTCAAGAACCTCCCTTATCTAGCATTTGAACTATTATTTATAGTGAAACATGTACAACTGTATATAACTTGCGAAGCATCGCAACCTCTGATTGTAAATTTATTCTATATTCGCAAACCTTTCACACTTCTCCCGTGTTTCTTCTATTATCGCATTATCTTGCGACACTTTTCTCTTGTATTTGTTACTATGTTCGTAACCCTATATCTTGCGATATTCTGTCCCTACATCTTTCCTCTTCTCATGTCAGTTCTGCGAATACGAAATGTCATGAGAATCATTATTCTCGCAAATTTAATATAGTTATCATCACCTCTTATATTCGCAACACGTATTTTCTCTTTCATTAAATCTTCGACACGTGTTTTCGTAACCGTCCTTCTCAACCGCTCACGTCTAATCGCATTGATGAATTTCTATCTTCATCAAACTCTCTTTTTTATAAATACTATCTTTAATTCCTCCTTTTATTCTTTTATCTTTTTCATCTTCCACTTGTTTATCTCTTTTATTTCTGTTTAATCCATTGTTTGACTTTGATTTCTTTCAGCAAAACTGCTTCTCAGGTGAAATCTTCAACTAGAAGCTCAAACCAAAGAGATCTCGTATTATCAAATCCAAGCCATCAATTTCAATCAGTGATTTCCTTCCTGTGATTGATAAAGAATTTTCCTCTCCTCCTCGTGAAAGCACTTCTTCGCAAATTCCTGCCTCTACTCCATTACCCAGTTTTCAGTCTCCCACCCCTGTCAATTTATCAACACTTCTTCAGGATCAACCTTCACAAACTACCTTCTCAACCCCTTCTCTTGAAAAACCCATTTTAGCTCCTAATAATTTAAGTGATGTTGCTCCAAGCAATTTACAACTTGTTTTTACTCCTTCGAATTCTTCTCCCCTTCCTCAAGAAGTTCGAGATGAAATTTATTCAGCTTTCCAAATGTTATCTGATGTTTTGAGTAATACTGCGAAGTCTTCAAATGTTCGCTCGCAGTCTGAATTTTGCAAAATGCTAAACAACTTCATCAATCCTGATGCTTCTATTTTACATCAAGCCTTGGAAAAAGAAGTTGAATTGCTTTGACAAACTCAGGAGTCTTTGAAAGAGGAGTGTGTGAGAATCTTCGTAAAGAGAATCATCAGCTTCAAAATGATTCTATAGATTGTGCAATCCTTCGTAAGAGGAATGATGCATTAAAAGGTATTGCTATTATCTTTATATTTTCTCCTTTTGTTTGTTTCTATTTCTCGCATGCTTGAAACACCCATTAAAACCCATTCCCCTTTATAGAATCAATCCAGGAATGTAAAATGTTGGTACTTCATCATGAATCAAACGCAAAAGAATTTCGAGCCAAGCATGAAAGTCTTTTGAACCAATTTTCCCACTTATCTAGTCTTCATTCATGTGCTCTTGATAATTTAGATGCCCTTTTCTAGGAGAATACCCAACTAATTTACGATCACAAATTTTTGAATGATGAAATATCTCAGCTCACTTCTTCTTTAACTAAAGCCGATTTAAGACTAGAAACCTTATTAGAAGAGAATGAAATCTTATCAGAAGAAAGATGTTCGTATTTGAATACAATGGCCGTTTCTTTGCAATAATTGAATATTCTTTAGAGTAAATGTTGCGATCAAGAAAATCTCCTTTATTTGTTAAAAGGTGAACTTGAGGAATTAAAGAAGTCTTCAGATGCAGAGAGAAGTTCTTTTGCTGCCGAGAAGAAATCCCTTCTTAATAAGAATATAATCTTGAGCACTAAGAGGAATAAACTTAAAGAAGATTATTCCCAACTAGAAAACCTTAATACAGAACTTGCGAAGAATTACAAATTTCTTCTTTCCAAAGATCAAAAGCTTCAATCCAGACTTGAAGGACTAGTTGGTGATGGTTTTGATAAAGCTATGGATCAGATAAAAAATTATTGTCTATCTTTAGCTCAATTTCTTACTTCACAAAGAGAAGGTAGTCATCAAAATTTGACTGCCTTTGATATACCTTTAAATTTTGTTATATTCGCAGAATTGATTCTTTGAATTTTATTTCACTCGCAGAATCTGAGAACAATCTTCGCAATGCTAAAGCTGGACTTGAGACCACCTGTTCTG
The DNA here is from genome assembly GCA_023529315.1 of Papaver bracteatum. Taxonomy (NCBI): domain Eukaryota; kingdom Viridiplantae; phylum Streptophyta; class Magnoliopsida; order Ranunculales; family Papaveraceae; genus Papaver; species Papaver bracteatum. The sequence goes on along the minus strand of JAJJWX010004691.1, from coordinate 1,337,463 downwards.
AGCTTCGCAAGAAAAATGCTTTGCTTTCTACTCGTTTGATCAATTCTCGTAATCGTGCCAATTGGAGATTCAACCATCTTGCTTATGCCAAATATATTGAAGATATTAACCATCAGAAAGCTCTACTTCGTGAAAGTCATCTGAAATCTCAAGTCTTCGTAAACAACATTCTCTTATCAAGATCCTTGCCTCTAGTGAAAGTTGAACCTCTGGAAATATCTGATGATGAAGTTGCTCATGATCCTGATAGTGACTTTGATTACGAGAGTGATGATGAAAGACTTGATGGTGAAAAAGAATCTATCCCTCAAGGAGAAGCTCCTGTTTAAGGCTCTTTAGAGGGTAATGTTTCGCAAGAATTGAACACTGCTGATGATCCTACTCATCTTAAAGATCCAGCACAAAGTGTTGATGAAGAGCACTAAGCATGATAAACTTATTTTCCCAAGTTATCGTTAATCCTCTTGTTTTTCTTTCTTTTTAACTCTTTCTCTTGGTTACTGTTGGTTCTCTTTTTACAAACAATTCTGCTTACTGTTTATGTTCCTTAAGAAGTATATTTTATATTTTGCGATAATGAATTGAACTTTCTCTAATTGAATACTTTCTTGATTTGCATAAATTGAATAAATTGATCATATGAAGAGAAATAACATATCTTAAAGACTTAGCTTAGTATTCCCATTCCCCTTATTATTGCTCTTCAGGTGATCAATTGTTGGTGTAAGTATTAGAATATCTACCTCCGTTTAAGTTGCGAAGTTTCAGGTTGTTAAGAAGTAAATATGAAATCTCCCCCTTGAAGTATAAGAAGTATGAAACCTCCTTGAAGAATTATGAAACATCCTTGAAGAAGTATGAAAATTATGAAACATCCTTGAAGAAGTATAAGAATTATGAAACATCCTTGAAGAAGTATAAGAATTATGAAACACCCTTTAAGAAGTATGAAAATTATGAGACATCCCTGAAGAAGTATAAGAAGTATTCAATTCTTGAAGAATTTAATGAGTATGAAATATCCGTCCTTTATTGCGAATAAAATTGCCTCTTTTGGTAGGAATTCTTAATACATATTCTTGTTGAGAATATAAAGAATCTCCAATGACATTGACGGAATTGACTTCATTAGTTTCTGTGGTCTTATCATGCCTTCCTAAGTAATGGTCTTACTTTGCCACCTCTTTTGCGATAAAGTCGCAGGCCGTTGGTGCACTCGCATGCCTCAACCCCTTGACTTTATCTTCACAATATTTTTGTGTTTGCGATAATATGACAAGTCTGAATATACTTGCGAATATACAGCCTTGTGATATTATCGTCTTGCGATGAAATCGCAGGACGTTATCACACTTTCATGTAATAACCCATTGATCTCATCTTAACTTCTTTGTATTTAATTCTGCGAGTATATATATATATATTTTATTTTTACTCGCAGAAATACGATTGTTGCACAAATATGACAAGCCTTTATGTTCTTGCAAACAAAAAGCCTCGTGACATTTGCGTCTTATAACACATATCAGCTCCCTAATGGAGGGTGCTGCCCTTTATCTTCCCCTTGGTTTCCCCTTCAAGGAAGCGTACATCGACCATACAAGGTTAGCTCTTCCCATCCGGTTTTGCCAACAACCAGCTTTTGTTCGCAACCTCTTATCCTTTTTGCCTATAGGGCTTATAGTTACGAGGTTGCACCCTATGGGATATCTTTGGGCCAAGTGCATCATTTTCCAAGACTTGTCAAGAATGGCAGATGTGCTTCAAACCCATCCGGCACTCTTGACTCAACCGTGTACCTCGGCGCCTTGATCGTTTTCTGCACTTCTTGGGAAAGACAGTATGCCTTAGTCGCCCAACCTAAATCATGTTACATCGCAAGATTAGGTTGAGAATCCAAAGTGTCTTACCCGGATAGGTACCCCGTTTTTGGGTTATGTGCCCCGTAATGTCCATGTACCCAGGTTCCGTGGTGGTGTTCCGTTTCCCCTGAGCCATGCTTATAGGTACCCCCTTAAATGACGTACTTTAGGACTTTGCCTCTTGCGAAATGTTTCTTCGCGAACTAGGGTGTACGTCACAAAGGTTTGCCTGTGTAAAATTTCTGCGTCTTTCTTTCTTTTTTGAAAGTTGATCACAGTTTGCGGCTTTTTTTTATGAAAGCTGATCGCAAATAAATTTTTGCGTCTTTCTTTAATGAAAGCTGATCGCAATAAGAATTTTAAAATTTGTAATTTTGGTAGTTTCTGTGGGAGCAAATGATATTCGCAAAATTATCATGAGTTTTATGGATAATACCTTTTTAAATACAATCTATTCCAGGGTCGACCAAGTCTTAAACCTATGTCTTTCCCTTCTAGATCCATCAGCCGATAAGCTCCACTTCCCACAACCTCTTTAATGACATATGGTCCATCCCATTTTGGTGCTAGTTTTCCTCCATTTTCTTTCTGGTAGGGAGGTGTTTCTCGCATGACCAAATCACCTGGTTGATACTCATGTTCAATAACTCTCTTGTTATACTCTCGAGCTAATCTTTCCTGATAAATTTTCATATGTCGCAACACCTTTTCCTTTTTTTCTTCCAAATCATCCAGTTCACTTAATATCACCCCTGCACTTAAATTTCTTTCCCAAGCTTCTTTCTTTGTTGTCGGAATTACAACCTCTGTTGGAAATACTGCTTCTACTCCATATGTTAAACGGTAAGGAGACATTCCAGTTGCCTCCCTTCTAGTTGTATTGTATGCCCAGACTGCACTAGGCACTTGCTCGCACCACCCTCTGAGATGTCTTTCTAATTTCTTTTTGATTGTATCTACGATTGTTTTATTTGTTGCCTCTGCCTGTCCATTAGCTTGTGGATATAATGGAGTTGATTTCCCACATTTATCCTAAAAGCACTGAGTAACATCTCTATATTCTGCCCTTCAAATTGTTTCCCATTGTCGGATACTAATTGTGCTGGAACTCCATATCTACAAATGATATTCTCAAATATGAATGTAAAAACATCCTTATCGCGAATATGTTGTACTGCTTTTACTTCTGCGAGCTTCGTAAAATAATATGTTGCGACTATTAAGTATCTTCTCTGCGCAGATCCAGGTAAAAATGGGCCAACAATGTCCAATCCCCATTTCCCGAAAGGCCAGCAGCTTGTTGAAGAGGTTAGTGGTTCCCCTGGTGCATGAGTTCTTTTCCCATGTCGTTGACATTATTTGCATCGTCTCACCAACAATTTTGCATCTGTGTGCATATAAGGCCAATAATATCCTTGTATTTTTGCTCTGTAAGCTAGAGATCTTCCCCCACTATGATTACCAGCTTCTCCTCCATGTAACATCTTCAATATTTTTCCTCCTTCTTCATGAGTTAAACATCTGAGAGGTGGTCCACTGAAATATTTTCTGTATAAAATTCCTTCTCGTAACTCATAATTTGTTGCACGACTCTTTAATTTATGTGCTTCTAGTCTGTTCCTGGGTATTTCCCCTTTTGCGAGATATGCATGAATGTCCTTTCTCCAATCTGCGAGATCTTTTGCGATGTCGTCTAATAGTTCCCTTTCTACTTCCATCGCAACTGCTTCCTCAATTTCTTCTTCTTTATTCACTGATGGATGTTGAATTGTCTGTATTTTGATATTTCTTGTATTAGGGTTTGTCATCATACTTGGAATGAATGCAAAAGCATCTGCGAGTCGATTGTATTTTCTTGTTATATGCCTCCATTTTAATTTTGGTATCTTCGCAGATAATTCATCAACGAGTTTCTTGTATTTCTTCAAAGAAGACTCATTTGTGGTATATTCCCCTTTAATTTGACAAATTACCAGCTGAGAATCACTTGTTATTCTTATATTTCCGAGCTTCTTTTCTATTGCGATCTTCAATGCATGCACTACAGCTTCGTACTCTGTTTCATTGTTCGTGGATGCAAATTCTAGTCTGAATGAGAATGCTATTCTTTCTCCTTCTGGTGAAATCAACACAACTCCTAATCCATTCCCCTCACTGTTGGATGAGTCTACTAAAATTTCCCATCTATTTGGCTCTATTAATAGGTCTTTTGGATTTCCAAATTCTTCTTCAATATCCATCATTTCTTCTACTACCTCATCTTCTTCCAAAGGAAATTCTGCCAAGAAATCTGCGACAACTTGTGACTTTTGCGATGATAACACTTCTTACTTTATCTTATAATGGTTTACTTGTGCATTCCACCTTTCTATTCTTCCTGATCTTTTTGTGTTCTTCATGACTGACTCAATTGGGACTTTGGTTACCACTTTTATCACATGCGCTTGAAAGTATATTCGCAGCTTAAATGATTCATAAACCAGGGCTAAGATTAACTTCTCCATTTTAGAATAATTTCTCTCTGCTGTGTTAAAAGTTTTACTGATATAGTAAATGGGCCTTTCTATTCCTGCATCTGTTCGCAATAGAACTGCACTTAAAGCATATTGAGTTGTTGCGAGGTATATCAATAATTCTTCATCTTTTTCTGGTTTCTGTAATATGGATGTATTCGCGAGATATTCTTTGATTCCTTGAAAAGATTTTTCACATTCATCAGTCCACTTGAATTTTGCTCCCTTCTTAAGTATGTTGAAGAAATGTTTGCACTTATCTGACATTCGCGAAATAAATCTTCCAAGTGAAGCCAAGAGTCCATTTAGCTTTTGCACTTATTTTACCGTTGCAGGTGTTGGCATGTCACGAATTGCTTGTAATTTTTCTGGATCGACTTGTATTCCCTCCTTTGATACTATGTATCCCAAAAAATTTCCTGACGCAACTCCAATTACACATTTTTCAGAATTCAATTTGATGTTGAATTTTGTCATTTGCTCAAATATTTCCTTCAAATCTTGCACATGATCTTTGGATTCTTTAATTTTTATCAACATATCATCTACATACACCTCTAAGGTTTTATGTATCCACTTTGCGAACACCTTTTCGACCATTCGTTGATATGTAGAACCCGCATTTCGCAGACCAAATGGCATATTCACATAACAATATAAACCTCTTGGAGCGAAAAAGGCAGTATGTTCTTGGTCTTCTTCTGCGAGTGATATTTGATTGTACCCTTTATATCCATCGAGTGAAGTGACTCTATCATGACCTGCAGATGATTCCACCATTTGTGGTATGTCTGGCAATGGAAAAATGTCTTTGGGACATGCTTTGTTTAGATCAGTGAAATCTATACAAATTCTTATCCCTTTATTCTTCTTCGGAACAATGACCATATTCGCAATCCATTCTGGGTATTTTGCTTCTCTTATGATTCCTGCATCCAGCATCTTTTGTATTTCTTCTTCTATTTGTGCATGGTAATTTTGCGAGATCTTTCTTATTCTTTGTTTGAATGGTCTTACGCTTTTATCTATGTTCAATCTATGACACGCCACTGATGAATCAATTCCTGGTATTTCATATACACTTCTTGCGAATATATCTTTGTATTCTCGTAAGAGATCGATAATTCTTTTCTCTTATTCTTCGTCCATCTTAGTTCCAATTCGCAAGATTAAAGGCTCCTCTTCAGTTCCAATATTTATTTCTTTGGTTGGTTCTGCTGCGACGTAACTAGGACTTTGCTCTCCCATAGGTGTTGGTTCTTTGATTATTTTCATTGGTTCTCCTTATTTTTCTGGGATCTCACTTGGTATTCCTTTTCCCTCTCTTTCTCTTATTGTATACACTCTGATCTCCTCTTCCTTTTTCACTTCTTTCGCAAGTTTTCTACGAAATTGTTTCTTTCTTGCTCTCCCTCCACACTGTTTTACTTCAATTTGATAACAAAATTTTGCACTATCAAGATCCCCTTTTATTTCTTGTATTCCGCTTGGTGTAGGAAACTTAATTGATTGATGTAATGTTGAAGTAACATCTTTAATCGCATGAATCCATGGTCTTCCCATAAGCATATTATATGGAGATTCCGTATCTACCACACATAAAACTATGTGTGTTTCGATTTCTCCCAGCGGTACTCGTAACATTATTTCCCCTTTGGATTTTGTTGTAGATTTTCCCAATCCATGGATAAGACATTCTGAATTTGTGATATTTTCATCTTTAATCCCCATCCCCTTAAGTGCATGATAGAATATAATATCAACAGAACTCCCTGTATCAATCAAAACTCGGTTTAATTTCCATTTTTCTATAGATTTTGTAGTTTTCTTTTCTTCTCGCATGATCGGAATTGTGACTACTAATGGTGAAGTGTGGTTCAAGTCTTCATTTGGGATTTCTTCTACTGAAAATATGATTTTCTGCTTTTCCCATTCTTTCAAAGTTGTTATTTTCTCCACTTCCATGATCTTTCTTCCTCTACAATCTCGTTTGTGTATCCTTCCCTTTATGTTGTTATGAAATTCATCAATCATTATCTTTGTGATCATATTACATTCTTCTGTTTTGTAGTCTTCATCTACTGACTCCATTTTGATTTTCAAATTTCCAAAACTCTTTCAAATTTCTGCTATATCAATCTTCAGTCCCTGTTTCTAGCGCCAATTATGTAGTTGCAGGAAATCCTACAACTACACCCTCAGTAGAATTCAAAAAACTTTAAGAAGTTCTTGATAAAAAATGACAATTTACTGATTAATATTCTCAACTGATTACAAAGAAGTATGTTAATTGAACTTAGAACAGTTACAACTTTCTCTGTTCTCTCTCCTAAGACTTTTTCTAATACTCACTTCAAGAACCTCCCTTATCTAGCATTTGAACTATTATTTATAGTGAAATCTGTACAACTGTATATAACTTGCGAAGTCATAAATTTATTCTATATTCGCAAACCTTTCACACTTCTCCCGTGTTTCTTCTATTATCGCATTATCTTGCGACACTTTTCTCTTGTATTTGTTACTATGTTCGTAACCCTATATCTTGCGATATTCTGTCCCTACATCATGCTTTGTTTTGTGCGCACGAATTGGGACAACCAACCATGGTTGGTCCTGACTAACTGGTCATGTGTGTAGACGGGCCCACGGTTATTGTGTTGACATGCTTCAGGCCCTTTGAATCTACATCTACACCCTCCATCTATGCCTGCGAAGATGGATGGTTGGGATCATTTTACGACACATGTAATGTACTGCAAACCCTAATTTAGGGTTTCTTGTCCATTCTGTTTGGTTTGGACGGTTTGGAAATCTATGCCACCCCTTTTGGGGAGGCCGACCATGCGGGGACCGCGTTGGGTCGGCAGTGAATATTCCAATACCTGCTTGGGAGTATTGGATTCGATCTGGACCATCCAATCATGATGGTGAAGTTGGATGATCGTGATCATTTCTAGACTGCTATGGACAGTCTAGACGCTCAATCGGGCTAGTATAACACACTGAGAGTTATAGCCTGTATAGGAATTTCGTGCATGCCTCACTGTTGGTACTTGGATATTCATGCTACTTTTCTGCGAGTAACAATCATTCATCATGCTGCACCAACAATAAGATTCCTGCTAGGAACAACACAGGAAATAGAAGGGGTTTTATGCATTAATCAATAATGCTAAAATTCACAGAATATTCGGGGGATTGTTGCTACATGCTCCATTCTAGGTGAATTAATAAAGTGAATAAGTATTCATCACTTATAAAATAATCTCATCCTCTGCAGGATGGTTACACAAAAAATTGGTTTTACAACTTTAGCCCTGAACTAAAATCCACCATCAACATTAAGTCCCCTTCCTAGCACATAATGGTTACATTATTGTGGGGTAGGCAAGATATGGTGACACATATAACATAAGAGTACGAGATGAGGGAAGTCTACCTAGAGGGACTATGACCAATCGTGGGTAATCCTCCATGCATGCGTGACCACGCGCCTTGGTGGGACCGGATTTCTCCCTTAGGCGCCTTCTTCCACTGGGATTCCCCGACGTGGGTGTTTACATACTGCTCTGGTCAAATTATTCATATCTAGTTGTTCTCTCAATCTTTGATTAGGGTTTGAAAAAAAGTATGACTTGGTCAGTGTTGAATCCTCATATATCGGGTAGGCTTCGCTGCAGCCGCTTTACTCTTCCTTTATGGTTTCCTCGGCATATATGCATGCGTGAAGATTTTGAACCATTTTTTGCAATTTTACAACATGGTTATCTGGCAGAAACTCCATTTCCTCATCATGTCGAACAACAGTGGATCATCTTCTTCATACCACCCAGGATCTTCATTTAAGCGTGCACGATCTGCGTCTGGGCTTCATGATGAGTCCCATGCTCGCGTTCTCTGAGTCAAGAAGGTCATACAGGTTTGTCCCTCTTTCTATTTTCTTCTCCGCACAGTTGCTTGTTATTCTTGATAATCAGGCGAATGATCTTTTCTTTTTGCAGAGATACCACACTGGAACATGTGTAACGGTTATCGATGATGATGACTTAACTAGTCCTCTTCCTTCAAACTCGAACACGCCTGACGCTGCAGACCTTGAAGATGTTGATCTGGGTATCTCATCTTGCGAATACCCCAATGCGGGTCTTGCATTCGATGTACACATGAAATGCATGTCTTCCAGCTACCGAGATGTTGGTGGATTTTTAGTGTGAAAGGAGTTCGTGCCTCTGTATACAAAAGTGTGAAAAAAATATGGCCACATCGCAACCAGGAATGTAGTTCGACACTGCTCATCTGCTCTGGTTACTACAGTAAACTGCCCTCTTCCCATGATTGCTGAGATGGAGAATATTTCCGTTCGCAACGTCGCTGAATCAAATCTCGAAAAGTGTGAGACCATGGTATCTACCTACGAATTCGTGGAGTTCAATGTGGGCTGGCTGCGGCAGCGTGTTGATATCGTCAAGGTTGATCGAGCTGGTATCCTCGTGAATGTTGTTCCTACTACAAAAGTTATCTTGGAGGAGGAAAAGGCTCTGGCTGCAGATTCAAAGAAGGTGGAGCAGGCGGTTCAAAACTTCAAGGATAGGACAGAAAGGTATTATGCTAGGTTGAAGGTGATGTTTTCAAGGAACTATAATCTGCTGGACGGCCTCTTCTAGGATACGCTCCTTTATTGTCAATTTTCCTTTTGAACATTCTTGATTGCATTGGCAGATGGATGAAGTTTTTTTTATTAGCATTTTTTTTTTCCGAATAAATTGACAATTCAAATGTGTAATGAAAATGTCTGCATTGTCATGTTATGGGACAGTTGCGGGACAATAATCAGGCATGGTATGCCTTAAGATATTTTCCATTAATGACTGTTTCTAACTTGCCTCCATCCTCCTTAATGATCTTGTAGTAGCTGGTGATGTAAGCCTTGGTAATCATATAGGGACCTTCCCAATTTGGAGAGAACTTTGGTGCAGACATGTCTTGTTGAATGTGCTTAGCTATCTTTAAGACCAAATCTCCTATTCCAAAAACATGTGGCCTTACAGTCTTGTCATACGCCCTGGAAACCCTTTTTCTGTATACCTAAGAGCGATCCTCTACCTTGATTCTTATGGAATCCAGAGTGTCTAACTCAGCAATTCTCGAGTTAGATGCTTCAGCCTTGTTCCAGTGGACCCCACTTACTGCTGCAATCCTTTCTGACGGAATCCTGATTTCTGCTGGGAAAACTGCATCCGCACCGTAAACAAGTGAATATGGAGAAATCCCAACGGAACTTCTAGGTGCCGTCCGATATGCCCATAGTGCCATAGGCTGCTGTTCGTTCCAATTCCCTGGGTTGTCATGCACTGTTCGACTGAGAATCCAGATCAGTGTCTTGTTGGTGCTCTTAGCTTGTCCGTTTCCTTAAGGATAGTATATGGTGGAGAAGACCTGTTTAATTCCATATTCTTCAAGTAGTTCCCGTACATGTTTGTTTGCAAAGGGAGTGTCATTGTCGGTGATGATGTGCTTAGGGTACACCAAACAGACAAATGATGTATTTTTTAATGAAGACGGCAATTGTTGCTCCTGTAGTTCCCCGTAGAGGGATGGCTTCAACCCACTTGGTAAAATACTCCGTCGCAGTTATGATATACTCGTGATGCTTCGATGATGACGGATTAATCCTCCAAATAATGTCAAGTCCCCAGCTATAAAAGGGCCATGGACTGCTTATCGAGTGTAAAGGAGTGGAAGGTGCGTGAACGAGGTTCCCGTGAACTTGACACTCGTGAAAGTGTTGTACGAATGAAGCTGCATCATCCTCTATGGTCGGCCAATAGTACTTCTCATGTATCTGGAGAAATAGTTTCCTCTTCCCTTGATGTTACCCTTCGTGCATTCCTTTCAACATAGTCGAAACCTCTTCCTTAGGCATATACCGTAATAGATCGCCTCCAAAACTTTTACGATATAGGATCCCCTCATGAAATACGAATCGCTTCGCCTTTTGTTTCATCTTGACATCATCCCTTTGATTGGCAGGAGTTACTCCATCACGGAGATAACTAATGTACGGTTCTCTCCAGTCCCCAACATGGTTTACATCGAGGACCTCCAGTTGGTGTGGAGGCACTTGGCAATTGGTGCAAGACTTCTGGAGTAAACGAGATTGAGCTTCCATTTCTGGAAAATAATAGCCCAGGCGTTGAAGACGACGGTAGAGCATTACCACCAACGTTTGTCCACAGGTTTCAGTATGAACGCGGTTAAGCTGTAACTGCGCCTCTTCATCTCCGAGACATCTCGATAGGGAACCATCCGGGATTCGATGATATAGCATACCATGAAGCATGAAATAGCTCTGCAGAGTTTTGTGACTAACCTTTCCTTGAGAAAGTGAGATGTTGAGTTCTTGAATGATATGAGTTTTCCAATCACAGGTCCCAATGTCTTCGCGTTGTGAGAGCCATGTTTATTCGACCGTCCTCCTTCTTACCGTCAGAGTCTCTTCCAAACCTTCAAACTACAATTTGGACGCCAGTGTGGCTAAACAATCGGCATGTTTGTTGTTGCTGCGACCAACGTGGGTTATGGTTGCATCTGCAAAGTAGTTCAACATCCTTTGCGCTTCTGATCGGTACGGGTCTAGTGTTGCTTCCTTCAATGCATATACTCCATTCATCTGATTAACCAGTAATTTAGAGTCACCTCTAATCTCTAGAAGAGTGTCCCTTGCTTGCTTGGCTATTGACAGTCCTATGAGAAAGGCTTCATACTCCGCTGAGTTGTTGGTGCATTGAAAGTCCAACTTGAAAGAGTGTGAAAAGAATTCACCAGTTGGAGATACTAGGACCACGCATGCTCCTCCAGTGTTATTGCTAGGAGTGGTGGAGCTATCGAAATACAGTAGCCATGCCTCTTTTTCGATAACGGAGATTTCTGGAAATTCTCCGGGAAGATCCTCGTGTAATGCAGTTGTGCCTTCTCCAGGGAATGCTGCCAGTAAATCAACAACATATTGTCCTTTGACAGCTCTCGGTGATGTGCACGTTATGTCTAGCTCCGACATTTGGAGAAGCCACTTGGCCGCCCTTCCCATCAAGACCGGCTTTGAAAGTAAAAACTTCGCATGGTCGGATTTAGATTTGAGTACTACCTTGTTGGACATCAGATAATGTCTGAAATTCTGAATGGAATGAATCAGTGCTAGGCACGCCTTCCCCGCTTTGGGATATCTGAGCTCAGCATCTCTTAGTACTCGACTGAAATAGTATATGGGATGTTCGACTCCCTCATCATCCTCCTGTGCGAGCAAAGCCCCTACGGCAGTATCGATGAAGGCTGTGTAGAGATACAACGGTCTCCCTTGGACATGGGACTTCATGACTGCTGGAGACGACAACATCCGTTGAATCTTCCGAAATTCTTCCTGTTATAGTGCGGTCCAGATAAAGCTTGCTCCCTTCTTCAGCAAGGGAGTGAATGAAGCAACGAGCTGGTCCAAGCCGGGTATGAAACGCCGAATATAGTTCACCTTGCCCATGAAGCTTTGGATTTCCTTCATAGTTAGTGGCGGCGGCATCGTGAGAATGGCTTGAGTCTTGGATGGGTCTACCTCGATTCCCTTAGCGGTTACCTAGAATCCCAGAAATCTTCCTGAAGAAACACCGAAGGCGCATTTCAATGGATTCATCTTCAATTTGTACTCACGTCACCTTTCGAACACTTGTTGTAGGACTCCTGTGTGATCCGACCGAGCACTCGATTTTACTACTATATCATCCACGTAGTCTTCAACTTGCTTGTGCATCATGTCGTGCAAGATTGCCATCATAGCGCGTTGATAGGATGCACCGGCGTTCTTCAAACCAAATGGCATTACTGTATAATAAAAACTTCCGAGAGGAGTTCGAAAAGCTATCTTACTTGCATCATGCTCGTACATTCTTATCTGATTGCCCACTGTATCCATCCATGAAGGAGAACATGCGGTGCCTACTGGTTGCATTCACTAACATGTCGATGTTAGGTAAAGGAAAATCATCTTTGAGGCAACATCTGTTCAAATCTCTGAAATCTGCGCAGCATCTGATCTTCCCATTTTTATTTTTTACTGGAACCACATTAACCAACCAGGTCGGGTGATAAATGGGTTTAATGAAGCCAGCGACTATCAGCTTCTATATCTCAGTCTTGATCTACTCTTCTACTTCGTGCCTGAATTGTCTCGGAGATTGTTTGACCGGCTTGGATCCAGGTATGACATGCAGGTGATAGGTAACCAATTTTTTATCTAAACCGGGGATTTCTTCATACGTCCAAGCGAATATGTCTTGGTATTCCTTGAGAAGTTGCGCAAGCTTCGTGCATTCATCTGTGTACAAGGTTGAGCTGATGGATGTAGGCCTTAGGAATTCCTCACTCCCGATATTAACAACTTCGAGCTCATCGGTTGTGGAGTTAGTGCCGTCCTGCAGCTGTCTCGGAGCGTCTAATACCTCTTCCTGTGGCTCTTCGTTGTTATAGCATTCCATTGGGTGGAGAGGCTGGGTTGTAGCCTCCCCTGCTAATTTCTAACAACGACATCGGTATACGTTCTTTCCCTCCTGATCACGGCTTGCTACAAAAATTCGCTCTCTTTTAGTGTGAACATGAGTTGTGGCTTCACCAGACGAAGAAGGATGTTCTGACATATCATGGGGCTTAGCATTCAACGATGCAAGTCAGTATTCCTCCTGGATTGATGCCCACGTTGGGAGTGGGATACAATGAATTTTCCCTGATTTTTCCCGCGGAGTTTCTTTCGGCTCAAACAACTCTACGCCACAGATCAGTGCGTAAGGAGAGAACCATGCAGGGATGCGAACGACTTCCTTATTCAGCATAGTCTTCAAACACTGGTGATATATTGAAGGAGCAATCCTATTGTCATGAATCCATGGTCTCCCCAATATCATGTGGTAGCCCGGTTCATTTTCTATGACTTCGAATTTCACTTTAGACTGGACGGGTCCTACAGATAAATTCAGATTGACGTGCCCGTACGTATTGGTTTGGTTTCCTTCAAAATCCGTCATCGTGGTAGGGTGCTGCACATATTTCTTGGGAGAACCTTGGTCGTCCTGAGTGTCTTGAGGGTAATCACATTTCAAAGATGCTCCTGTGTCGACAAGGGCCCTCTTGAACTCTGAATCCTTGATGCGCGCAGTGACATGTAAGGCCCGATTGTGACCTTCTTCCGCCATCATGTCTTATTTTGTAAATGTAACATTATTCACATATATATCCGGTGGTTTGAGGGTTTCTGGACGTAAAGGAGTTAGTTTCACGTCCAAGGCTATCTGGTTGATTGCAGCGAACGTTTCCGCCCGCTGATTCTTCGAGAGGTGTAAAAGTTCACACAATCTTTCTGCTATGGAAGCCGCTTCCTGGTCCACCGGCCTCTGATTCATAGTGAAACTGCTGACTTGAGGAAGATCGTTGTAAGGATCAGTCCCCAATGTAGAAATCTCTGTGACATGGGAGCCGCTCATTTATGATGTCATCTTGATGAGGAGATCAAGTATGCCGTTTATCGTTTATTTGATCAGGTTAATGTTCTTCGTGTGAATCCTCTGCACCCGTGCTAACTCGATCAATGTTGGGATTCTTCCGGTTATACCATCAGACACTACATTGGGAGGAGGAGCATCTTTGTTAGAGGAACTTCGACCGGAATATGAAATTATTTGGTGAGTCCTAAGACCAACCATATTGAAATCAACCAATGAGATTGGGTATTGATGAAATGACTTTACAACCGAGAGATTAATCTCCCACTGTTGTCGCCAATTATTTATGGGTAAAAACTACTTTTGCTGGTTTTGGTAATTTGGGGTGTGTAGATGAGAAGTGAATCTAAACCCTAAACAAATGGACTGCATGGGAGTGCTTTTGATTTGAGATATCAATCTATACAATTCTGGCCTAAACCAAGAAATGTCGTTCCAGACTTGTTTCGTTCACAAAATGAAGGAGATGGGGTTGATCTTAGGGAGGGAAGCGAAGAAGGTGTTGAGATTGTGAAGGTGTAGGCTTGTTTATGACTTGTAACAGAAAGGTGAGCAGGCTTACAATTAACGCAAGCAGGCTCTGGGTGTTAGAATATGCTTTGTATTAACACTTGGTTTCTTTGTTGTGTTTTCTGGAAATAGGGAGGAGAACCTATTTATACAAGTCATTTGAGCCTTATTCACGTCTCTCGTGGGAAGTGGAGGAAGTGGAGTGATGGAGTTGTGTGTTAGTGTCACACGATCAATCTTTCCCACTTATCCTATCATCAGTAACCGTCCATGTCTTCCTGACACGTTCTTGTGATGGCGCGTTGCACGCTGCACGCTGTAAACCGTCAGAGCAATAACCCAGTATGTATCCCCAGTTTGTGACATGATTGATGTCTCGAGTGTGTGGATCGTGGGACCTACAGTAGGTAGCATGTAATGCTAGTTAAATAACTAAGTTATTTAGGAAGTCAATACTTTTAAAATATCGTGTGTGTATTCTATGCATGTTATGCATCGAATGTATTCGGCATATATGAAGCATCGATGTTGAGCATTATGCCTTGCCTACTTCACGTGAGGGTTTGGAGGATGCGCTAGTAAATCCTCCCTTGGACGACCACATGGTGTGGTAGAGTGGCAGACGATAATCATGAGGATACCTCACTGGTCGCCTAACTCCTATCCTAGGCCGTTCGTCCAGGCTGGCGAAGTTGAATGGACAAGATGACATGTGACCCACATCTGCGACCATCAGATTAGGGTTTAGGAGGTGTGCGAGTGCACTCCTTCATCTAGGTCGAATCCAAGCCTGGGAGACATTTTATGGAGGACCGATAAGGCATGCGTGTAGACGGCATGCTGATTCCATGTCCATGCTTCACTGTCCCACGAAGGTTTGATCTAGTCCACTCAAATTTACCGGTGAAGTTAAGTGGCTGAGATCGATTTGCGACAGAAATCCAATGTCGCAAAGGATTCCTAATGGGCGCGGTATGCCACCTTCAAGGCGCGCATTTAGATATGACCAATCTTGGTTGGTCTCGGACGATTAGTTCGGCGTGTAGGTGGTAGGATGATATTCACGCCTATACCTGACTGTCCCATGGAAACGTGATCTAAGCCACTCAATTTGTCTGGCGAAGTTGAGTGGTCGAGATCAGTTTGTGATTTGGGAAGCGTGACCACGCTAGTTTGGGCATGTGATTTGGAGAAACCAGGCATGGTATGCCTTGTTCGGTCGGGTGAGGAGATAGATGGTTCCACGGTGATCATGTTGATGCTCACTGGAACTGCACAGTTGTCTCCTAAGTCCTCCATTCGATCAGGAGAAAACAGACATTCGTGATCAATGCAAACCCTAATTAGGGTTTTGGATGGTCATGCGTCATGCTTTGTTTTGTGAGCAAGAATTGGGACAACCAACCATGGTTAGTCCTGACCGAATGGTCATGTGTGTAGACGGGCCCATGGTGATTGTGTTGACATGCTCCGGGCCTTTTGAATCTACATCTATACCCTTCATCTATGCCTGCGAAGATGGATGGTTGAGATCATTTTGCGACACATGTAATGTGCCGCAAACCCTAATTTAGGGTTTCTTGTCCATTCAGCTTGGTTTGGACGGTTTAGCAAGCTATGCCACCCCTTTTGGGGAGGCCGACCTTGCGGGGCCCGCGTTGGGTCGGCAGTGAATATTCCAATACCTGCTTGGGGGTATTGGATTCGATCTGGACCATCCAATCATGTTGGTGAAGTTGGATGATCGTGATCGTTTCTAGACTGATATGGACAGTCTTGACGCTCAATCGGGCTAGTATAACACACCGAGAGTTACAGCCTGTACGGGCATTTTGTGCATGCGTCACTGTTGGTACTTGGATATTCATGCTACTCTACTGCGAGTAACAATCAGTCATCATGCCGCACCAACAATAAGAGTCCTGCTAGGAACAACACATGAAATACATGGCGTTTTATGCATTAATCAACACTTATTTAATAATATCATCCTCTGCAGGATGGTTACACAAAAAATTGGTTTTACAACTTTAGCCCTGAACTAAAATCCACCATCAACACCTCGTGACGAAAGTCATTTTATATTTCAATCACTTTGAAAATTGCTCTGACGAAAAATAGTTTGTGAATAAAAACTATATAACGCCCTCTGAGAATGTTTCAATGATTGAAATGAGAGTTTAGACAATATAAACATTGGAGGATATAAGCATTGTTGTGGAAACAAATATATGTATAAGTCCTTATTGCTTGAACAAAATTTTTCGAACTTTGTTGATAAAGTGAATCCGGAGAAGTAGGTGAGCATCAGTCCGCGAACTCAGTCCGCGAACTGGCGAAAATTCTCGACCGAGAATTTCTGCTGGAGTTTGTGAACTCCATCCGGGAACTTAAGTCCGTGAACTTGAGTAGGTTATGTCAAAAAACGATGTTAGTGAACTTATCTTAATAAACTAAGGAATGCTATTGCAAACCGTGGCTTTATAGTTCATGAATCGATTCGAGTGAATCAAATCGTTTTTGCTTCGATTGTGTCTGAAAAAGCGGGGGTCTAACGACACCACCCAATATATCGATTAGCAATCTGTATGGACAACTCCGAGTTGTTTTCTAGAGAATTAACTAGACAGATAGACTCAATCAATATAAAATACTCAAGGAGTTGTTATCTCAATCTCTCGATTTGATTTACTCAAGAAAATATGATTCGCGAGTCTAATCAAAGAGAGATAACTTGGATGGTACCAAAGACCAATATCCAAGTGTCAATCAATTTTAATCAACAACCAAAATGGTCAGATATTCTAATTGATTGAACAACGCACAACCTGTATTATTTCAATTACATAAAAATATAATGCGGAAAATAAATAACACAGACACCAGAAATTTTGTTAACGAGGAAACCGCAAATGCAGAAAAACCCCGGGACCTAGTCCAGATTAAACATACAATGTATTAAGCCACTACAGACACTAGCCTACTCCAAATTAACTTCGGTCTGGACTGTAGTTGAACCCCAACCAATTTCATACTGATCCAAGGTACAGTTATGCTCCTACGCCTCTGATACCAGCAGGATACTGCGCACTTGATTCCCTTAGACGATCTCACCCACAACCAAGAGTTGCTACGACCCAAAGTCGAAGACTTTAATAAACAAATCTGTCTCACACAGAAAAGTCTACAAGTAATAATAGATAAATTCGTCTCCCACGAATAAACCTACAAGTTTTGTTCTGTCCTTTGATAAATCAAGGTGAACATGAACCAATCGATAAAACCAGACTTATATTCCCGAAGAACAGCTCAGTTTCATCAATCACCTCACAATAAACTTAATCGACGCAGTGAAGAAGATTATTGAGGAATCACAAACAATGAGACGAAGATGTTTGTGACTACTTTTATCTTGCCTATCAGAGATAGAAATCTCAAGCCAATTATTACAATTTTACTCGTATGATAGAAACAACAAGATCAGATCACACAAATAGATGAAAAGTAGTATCAGTCTGGCTTCACAATCCCAATGAAGTCTTTAAGTCGTTAACCTATTTTTAGAAGAAGAAAACCAAAGGTTAATGGAGAATTGACTCTAGCTTTAGCAAACTAGTATCACACAGAATGTGTGGGGATTAGGTTTCCTAGTTTCTAGAGTTCTCCCTTATATAGTCTTACAAATCAGGGTTTGCAATCAATGTTAGCTTAGTAACAAAGCATTCAATAATCACTGTTAGATGAAAACCTGATTAGATACAAGCTAATATCTCTCAACCGTTAGATCGAAAACATAGCTTTCCATACACACATGTACTTGGCGTTTTGGGTTTGTATGACTATACCCAAACGTGTACAATGGTTGGTTCAATAATAGTCAACCAAATGGTTAGCCAAATGATAAATTTCATATCAACCATATTCTTCTTCACCATAACTAGTCCAAATGACTCAAATGAACTAGTTAAAGAGTTGTTCAATTGCTATGAGATCTCATGTACTACACAAGACACAATTGAATCAAAAACGATATGATTCACTCGAATCATTTCATGAACTATAAATCCACGGTTTGTAAAAGCATTCCTTAGTATTTTAAGATGAGTTCACGTACAACGTTTTTAGACATAACCTCTTGAGTTCGCGGACTCAAGCTAACCGGTTGAAGTTAATAAACTCCAGCAGAATTTCTCGGGTCGAGAACTTCCGTCAGTTAGAGGACTGGGTTCGCGGACTGCACTTGAGCTTCAACTTCAGCAGATATTCTCGGGTTCGAGAACTTACGCTAGTTTGCGGACTGGGTTCGCGCACAGAGTTCGCGGACTGAGTTGACTGCTCACGTTTCGGTTCCACTTGATCAACAAAATTCGCAAACTTCGATTCAAGTGCTAAGGACTTATATATATATGTGTTTCCACAAAAATGTTTGTATCCCATAATGGTTATATAGTCTAAACTCTTATTTCAATTATTGAAACATTCTCAGAGGGAGTTATATAGTTGTTATTCACAAACTATTTTTTGTGAGAGAGATTTCCAAAGTGACTGAAACATAACATGACTTTCGTCACTTGGAAAAGATGAACTTGGCTAAAGCGAAAGCTTTACCAACACCCATTTAGAGAAATAGATAAACAAGATACACTCAGCTCGAAATGTCACATGTGCATATTCTTAGTCTATATAGTAAAACGACTTTTGTCTCAAGATAGGAGATAGAGTAGATAGACTTTTGAGCAATAGATAAGTTCAAGTCTCCACATACCTTTTAGTCGATGAAGATCCACTGGTTCCTTGAGTAGTCCTTCGTCTTGTATGATGATCTCCATAGAGTTCTTGAGCTCAACTACACTTTATATCCTAGTCCGGGACCTTAGTTATAGTAAAGTAGAAATCAAGACTTTATAGTTTTGATCACTAAGATTGACAAACATGCTTGAGATAGCAACGCATGCGAGTTTGACCGAGCAGTGCTCTAACAATCTCCCCCTTTGCCAATTTTTGTGGCAAAACTATTAATACATATGGAATACAAAAATGATATAAATAAACTTTGTAGCTCCTATTCCACATTCCTAATCTTCAACAATACTCGAAATCTTCGTCACTTCCAAGTAGTCCAATGATCCCAAAGGTTGTAAGTTTAGCATCATCGTTGTTGAAAATCCGTAGCTATAACAATGAGAAAAGCATCGGTTCTCAATAGTTGTTATACAGTGTCATAGTATTATTACACAGCGTCAAAGTCCAATTGCATCACAACTTCAAAAACAATACTATGGTGATACTTCACTCCCCCTTAGTCAATACTCCATCTCACATGGAAACCACTCCCCCTTATATAATGATCCGAAAACCATATGTATTTGTAGTATGAACTATCATCTTGTTTAGATGCAATCATAAAGCCGAGGAAAAATGCATTCATCAAGGAGTTTATAAAGATACAAGATAACCCCTAAAAATTCCACCGCCGCACTCCCCACAAATATTTGGAAATTAAGCGCAAGTTCAAAGGAACTCTCCCCCATAAGATGTCATTCCCAAGGGAACAACAAAAGCGACTTTGTTTTCATTAGAAAAGAAGGATTTCTTTAGACTCAACAAATTACATACAAGTATGAATTTGTAATCCAAAATATTCAATCATATTAACCAAAGCGAACCAAGATTAATTTGACTAAATATGCTCAACACAAGTAAACTTATGGAGACTTAATACATCGATTAGATTATTCACAAGAGAACCCATAAATACTCTAACCGGATTGCACAATTAAACTAATCACAAAGTAATCAAGTCAATTGTCCACACTCGACATGAGAAAAATCTATGGAGTGCTAACTAAATGATCATACTAGATGATTGATTTAGTTCATTTGGGCTCGAAATAAGAGATTATGGAACCCCCACTAAGATTATCATAGAAAATGACAACCTTAACCATCCATGTACTCAACATGAGAGAACTCACGGAATACAAACTAAATAACCACACAAGTTGATTAATTTAGTTCTTAATGCTCAATATATTGCATCTTTATGGAACAACCAACCATGCCAATAAGAAATCGACTTAGTCATATAGTGCTCAACATAAGATACAAGATGGAACCTTCACGGTAATACATAATAATATGGAACAATTAAGCTCTAAACTATGGATTACAAAACAAGGACCTATTCTATTTTTCCATCACAAAGTGACATAATAAACTTTATCCTTGAATCACAAAAGATTTTAACCTATCTTACATAAAAGATTGACAATATAGGCTTAACTTTTGTGTTTTGCCAAAAGTCCATTCATTCGTCTATCAATATTTGCATACCAATATGTGAACGACTTTACTTTTGACAAAATATGGGACAATCAAGTTCACGGACGTAAACACACATATCCCATCAAAATATTGCAATATATACCATAAAGATTAATACTGCAACCATCATCTTCCAAACAACTTTAGAATTAAAACTAATAAATCTAAAAACAATAAGATGAATTCATTGGATATAGCTATGTGTAATCACAATCATGGCTATTCCAAAACACTAGTTATTCTTCTAAATAAAATAGAAAACATAGAAGATTTGCTAGACATTAAGACCTTTGAAAAATTCATTATCGTCCCTGAACTCCTTGTTGTCAACAACCATTGGAACATAGGGTTCATTAAAAAATGAGTTTATATCGATGAACCTTCTTGGTTGCTATTATCTACCAGGGCCTTCTGAATCTCATGAGTCTTATACACAAAAGTCGTTAATTGTTGAATATCCTTACGCAGCTCCTTCAACACTTCAAGAACATCAGAAAATTTCTGAGAATTTGAAGGAACAACCCTTGGTTTCCTCATATTCCTCTTTTTATTTTCAAGGTTGGAGGCAATGGAGATTTTTCTTTTTCCTTCATGATGATGGCTTAACAATCACATTACCTTCTTTTCCATCGCACGACATTATTCTTGGAGCGTCCACCAACGAATGGTTTTGTGAGAGGAATTCACAATTGGCTCAACAAGTATTCTATAGATAAAAAGAGGTTTAAGAGAAAGAAAAGGAATATAGGGTTCGAAACCTAAAATAGGTTCGTAAACGATCAACTCTTATCCCTATCAAAGTAAAGTTGTCGATAATACCCTTTTCTTTTCTTTGATAGATAAAAATAAGACAGAACTAAGAAAAGAAAAAAAAACAAAACTTTTCTTAAAGCCTGAGAGGTACAAAATCATTGTATCTTTTGATGAGGCACATGAGACAAGATTTTAGAAATAACACAATTAAGTTGTGCTGTGGTGAACAACAATTTGTCCACCAATTTCCTCTTGAGAGGAATCCATAACCTCTGTCTATCAAAACAATTTCACCATATTTTATTTTCAAATGGTCTTGATTTTTCCTTGGAAACTAACTTCTTAGACGAAGATAAAATCTTACATACCTCTGCGGTCTTTTGAGAAAGTTTGAGCTTTCTTGCTAAATAATTTGCTCTTCGTTGAAGTTTGTTGACGTTTTTTTGCTTGTGTTTGAACTTGTAACACCTTAAAAGTTCATGACCTTTTAATGAACAATATGAGCACATCACACTTGGATGATAATAAGGCTTCTGAATTGTGCAAGCAGCTAGGCACATAGTGGAACCTTAGTTATTATAAACAGTGTTTCCAAGAAGGGAGTCAACCTTTTCTTCCAGAACAGTTGGATTATCTTCTGAAAGAATATTAAGATTGATATGTGTATTGCTATAATTATCAAAATCAATATTTCACCAAGAAGTGCAACACTTGATTTCTCATTTTCATTTGAATCATAGTCGTCAGACATTTCATCAAGAGTTGTCGCAAGACCTTTGTTCCTAGTGTATTTTCTCCGATTTGGACACTCATTTGCAAAATGACCAAATCCCTTACACTTAAAGCACTGAGGCATATCCTCATCATCAGTTTTATCAATATCCCTGTTTTTAAGAGGAACACAATTATGAGGTTTGACTGATGCCTTAGGCTTATCTCTGGAGAACCGTTTACTTCTCTTCAATAGAAGATCCCTAAACTGTCTTGTGATCATCGAGACCGATTTGTCAAGATCTTCATCTGATGAATCTATCTCAGGGTGATCATCTTCAGAGATATACACTTTTTTTACTTTTATCAAGTAATTTAGTATCCTTTAGTGCTTTGAACGCAACATCCTTAGCCTTGGATGAAAGTTCGTGATCAAAGATTTTAAGTTTACCAACCAGTGTGTTTCTAGAGAGAGTATCTAGGTTATTTCCCTCAACGATGGCATGCTTCTTAGCATCGTATCTAGATGGCAGAGATCTGAGAATTTTCATCACAATGTCCTTTTCAGGAATAGTCTTACCCAATGCAAAAGATGCATTAACAATTTCAGAAACTTTGTGACTAAACTCATCAAATATTTCTCCATCTGCCATAAGAATGTTTTCCCAATCGGAATTTAAGTTCTCAAGCCTTGCATCCTTTTCACTGGAGTTTCCTTCGAATACGGTTGCTAAGATATCCCAAGCTTCTAGCGACTTAGTGAAATTAGACACATGGTGTTGAAGATATGGGGTAATGGCATGTATGATCGCATTCAAACCGTCAGAGTTTTGCTTTGCAACAAGAATCTCTGCAGGAGTATATTCAGCAATATTCTTTGGAATATTTTCTCCTTCTGCAGCAACGGGAGGATCATAACCATTAACAACATATACCCATGATTGAAAATCACGTGCTTGAAGAAAAGCTCGCATAGCAGTTTTCCACCATAAGTAATTAGAGCCATTGAAGACTGGTGGTACGTTTATTGAGATAACACCTCTGTCCATAGATTCAGATCGCTACAAACACAGACTTGTGAGGTCTTTAACGTGTTTGCTTGCTCTGATACCAATTGAAAAAGCGGGGGTCTAACAACACCACCCAATATTTCGATTAGCAATCTGTATGGACAACTCTGAGTTGTTTTCTAGAGAGTTAACTAGACAGTTAGACTCAATCAATAGAAAATACTCAAGGAGTTATTATCTCAATCTCTCGATTTTATTTAATCAAGCAAATATGATTCGCGAGTCTAATCAAAGAGAGATAACTTGGATGGTACCAAAGACCAATATCCAAGTATCAATCAATTTAAATCAACAACCAAAATGGTCAGATATTCTAATTGATTGAACAACGTACAACCTGTATTATTTCAATTACATAAAAATATAATGCGGAAAAGAAATAACACAGACACCAGAAATTTTGTTAACGAGGAAACCGCAAATGCAGAAAAACCCCGGGACCTAGTCCAGATTAAACATACATTGTATTAATCCGCTACAGACACTAGCCTACTCCAAATTAACTTTGGTCTGGACTGTAGTTGATTCATAACCAATCTCACACTGATCCAAGGTACAGTTATGTTCCTACGCCTCTGATCCCAGCAGGATACTGCACACTTGATTCCCTTAGATGATCTCACCCACAACCAAGAGTTGCTACGACCCAAAGTCGAAGACTTTAATAAACAAATCTTTCTCACACAGAAAACTCTACAGGTAATAGATAAATTCGTCTCCCACGAATAAACCTACAAGTTTTGTTCCGTCTTTTGATAAATCAAGGTGAACAGGAACCAATCGATAAAACCATACTTATATTCCCGAAGAACAGCTCAGTTTCATCAATCACCCCACAATAAACTTAATCGACGCATCGAAGAAGATTATTGAGGAATCACAAACAATGAGACGAAGATGTTTGTGACTACTTTTATCTTGCTTATCGGAGATAGAAATCTCAAGCCAATTATTACAATTGTACTCATACGATAGAAACAGCATGATCAGATCACACAACTATAAGAAAATTAGTATCGGTCTGGCTTGACAATCCCAATGAAGTCTTTAAGTCGTTAACCTAGTTTTAGAAGAAGAAAACCAAAGGTTAAAGGAGAATCTACTCTAGATTTAGCAAAATAGTATCACACAGAATGTGTGGGGATTATGTTTCCAAGTTGCTAGAGTTCTCCCTTATATAGTCTTTCAAATCAGGGTTTGCAATCAATGTTAGCTTAGTAACAAAGCATTCAATATTCCCCGTTAGATGAAAACCTGATTAGATACAAGCTAATATCTCTCAACCTTTATATCGAAAACTTAGCTTTCCATACACACATGTACTTGGTGTTTTGGGTTTGTGTAACTGTACCCAAACGTGTACAATGGTTGGTTCCATAATAGTCAACCAAATGGTTAGCCAAATGATAACTTTCATATAAACCATATTTTTCTTCACCATAACTAGTCCAAATGACTCAAATGAACTAGTTAGAGTGTTGTTCAATTTCTATGAGATCACATGTACTACACAAGACACAATTGAATCAAAAATGATGTGATTCACTCGAATCATTTCATGAACTATAAAGCCATGGTTTGTAAAATCATTCCTTAGTAATTTAAGATAAGTTCACGTACAACGTTTTTAGACATAACCTCTTGAGTTCGCGGACTCAGGCTAACCGGTTGAAGTTAATAAACTCCAGCAGAATTTCTCGGGTCGAGAACTTCTGTCAATTCGCGGGTTCTCGGACTGCACTTGAGCTTCAACTTCAGCATATATTCTCGGGTTCGAGAACTTACGCCAGTTCGCAGATTGAGTTCGCGGACTGAGTTAACTGCTCGCGTTACGGTTCCACTTGATCAAGAAAGTACGCAAACTTCAATTCAAGTGCTAAGGACTTATACATATATGTGTTGCCACAATAATGTTTATATCCCACAATGGTTATATAGTCTAAACTTTCATTTCAATCATTGAAACATTCTCAGAAGGCGTTATATAGTTGATATTCACAAACTATTTTTCGTCAGAGCGATTTCTAAAGTGATTGAAACATAACATGACTTTCGTCACTAAGAAAAGATGAACTTGGCTAAAGCGAAAGCTTTACCAACACCCATTTCGAGAAATAAATAAGCAAGATATACTCAGCTCGAAATATCACATGTGCATATTCTTAGTCTATATAGTAAAAAGACTTTTATCTCACGATAGGAGATAGAGTAGATAGACTTTTGAGTGATAGATAAGTTCAAGTATCCACATACCTTTTAGTCGATGAAGATCCACTGGTTCCTTGAGTAGTCCTTCGTCTTGTATGATGATCGCCATGGAGTTCTTGAGCTCAACTACACTTTCTATCCTAGTCCGAGACCTTAGCTATAGTAGACTAGAAATCAAGACTTTATAGTTTTGATCACTAAGATTGACAAACATGCTTGAGGTAGCAACACATGCGAGTTTGACCGAGCAGAGCTCTAACAGTGTCTTGTGTAGTACATAAAGATCTAATCAATTGAACAACTCTCTAACTAGTTCATTTGAGTCATTTGGACTAGTTATGGTGAAGAAAAATATGGTTGATATGAAAGTTATCATATGGCTAACCTTTTGGTAAACTATTGTTGAACCAACTAATGTACAAGTTTGGGTCCAGTTACACAAGTCTAGAAATGTGCATTACATGTGTGTGTAATGATCGCTGTCGTATGCGTCAAAAAAAATTACACTTTCTTATTACTCAAAATATAAATATAGCAAGGGCAAGAAAGGATCGTTTCCACAGAGAGGACTAGGTTTGTTTTGGTTTCCTATAAGTAACTCCCACTGGTTTTTCTGTTGCTTCCGTAAACTACTCTTTTAACACATCAGAGCCTTGTGTCCTTACATGCTTCCATTGCGCCCATACCTAAGGTTCCCAAATCGCGAATTGAGGTTCTTTTTGCGTTCTTTCTTCTCGCATGACTCCAAAGCACCTAATAACTCAAAATTAAACATAAGAGATGCAATTCACAAGGATAATAGCAAAGAAAGCATAAATACTAGATATAAAATTAGGTGTTTTCTACACCTATCAAATACCCCCACACTTAGACTTTGCTAGCCCTCGAGCAAATAAAACAAAACAATTCTAAAATACAACAACTCCGTGTCGTCGAGGCTACGGTCACTTTTAGCATAAATAACAAGCCTTTAAACCCCTAGGTGTCCCTAGTGGACGAGTTATAGTCTCATGAGGGCTTACTAGAGATATACCCACAAAACCTACTCCAACTTCAAAGCGTTCCAGCATCCCAAGCATCCAAAGAGCTATGAGGACATAGAATTTCTTCATGCTAGTAATAAGAAGTTAGAAATATCAAAGAACATATTCATTCTTAAATTTTGAGTAAGAAATAACCACACCATAATGAGAGAATGCGTGTTTGAGAAACGATCAATAAGCATTTCGCCTCAACTTCTGCCTCACCAAAAGGATTTTATGAAATTGCACTCAAAAATACGACTTTTTATGGGTCTCACATGTGCACAAGTAGGAATGAAGAGAGAATTCCTGCAACATGTTGAATGGTGGGAAGGACAACTTCCGAAATTTTGAAAAACCCACATCTTTTAATATTTTGAAAAACCATTTTTCTGGTGATCTCTAAGAAAGAAAATCAACCACTTTTATAGAGGATGATATTACTTACTCAACTTCACATCCGATTGCCAATTATGATATCACTACTCTCACGGAATCCAATAGAAACGTCTTCCGCTCCTCATCTTCTTAGTCTTCGGCTTCAACTATTGGTGATAAACTCTTGAACTTCGTAAATCCTTGACAATTTATAACCTTTTTCCTTAAAATCCTTGTCGCTTGAAACTTCCTTATAGATTTTCCTTCCCCACAACTTATTAAATAAAACAAACAAACACAATAATAAATATTTCTCTTGTCTTATTTTTCTTTTTTTCTTTTTCTTTTCTCTTTTTTTTTCAAATTTTTTTTTTAGACAAGAGAAACAAAATACAAAACAAAGTGAAAAATAAAACAACCATGGCCGTGGTAAAGTACTTTACCGCTTGATTCTTCACAACTTATATCGTCTTGAAATCATAAACTTCAATAATTCTCACCTTTTACTTTTCTTCGCTCTTGTAAATAAGTCTTCAACTTGGATATAAAATTATGCTCATTGTATTATAAGTCTCCAATATATATGTAAAAATCTGCTCATTGTATGTTGCTTTACTTGAATATGAAATTTGCTCTTTTTTTTTCCCATTGTTGCTTGCAAACCTTGAATGTCTTCAACTTTCCTTGTAGATTTTGATGCCGCTCCTTGTTGATAATTGTGGTGTTTCTATGGACCCGTTGTTGTCGAGAGAGAGAATGGTGCTAACTGCAAGTCGAACTACAAGAAGGATGCTTTCATCCATAGACGTCACCCTCATGATTGGCAAAAATTAGCACTCAAGAGATCAAAAATAGTGCTGAAGTTGGTGTGAAGTTGGGTAGCTCACCATTCTACCCGGAATTAACGTACGGTGACACACACTCAAAAGAAGCTCTTTAGTCATGGAATTTTTTTTGGTCGGTGCCTTGGTTGATATGAAAATGGGTAGTCTCCACTAATGATTGATCAGCAACTCTAATAATGAATTTCTCCCTGCTCCTAATTTGCATCACCGGCATGATTAAATCCATTATTTAACACTCCAATTCGGAAGAAATTTGAATGTAGTTCCCTAACACTTCCAAGTTCAGTTATTTCGGTCATAATTCTCTAAGTAAACATACCTAAAAGGATACTAGTGACTCTAAAATCTCTACAAGTTGAAGGTTTTATGCAAAAATTTTGAAAAATCGACTCAAAAAGGCTAAAAACTCTATATGCAAAACATCCAAACACTCCCCCACACTTAAACCTTACATTGTCCTCAATGTAATTGAATCCTCCTAGTAAAGTCAAGGTGGGAAATCCTAATATGATATGTGTAGGACCATAATATCGCTACAATACTTCTCTGAGAGATTAACAACACTTCCCAGCGAGCATCACCGCAAGATCTTCAACTACACTTGGCGGGTGTCACAAAAGCCGTCAAAAGAGTGACGTAATAACTGATGATTGAAGAAAACATGAGAAGAGCATGTTTGTCCCGCGATGGTTACAAAGCTTGCGAGAATGAACATTGTAACTATCGCGGTACAATCGCAGAACAAATCCGAAATAAGAGGAAAACTTAGCTGTCATCCACTATGTAACTACCCTATAAATATAGACCCAATATGTCCAGAAGAGGATGATGTATTTTTGAGAGTTAAGAAAGTCTTGAGGAGAGAGAAACTTCAAGAGAATAGTTGTAATCTTTAATTCTTCCATTTCTGTAAACATTTCTGAGAACAAAATAATAAAGTGTCGTTTTTAATCTTCAATTGTGAGTTGATTATAGCACAATCTTAACAAGGGTGTAGTGTGGGATTTCCTGCAACTACATTTTGGCGCCCGAAACAGGGAGAATCAAGCTAAAAAATCTCTAATTACAACTTGAAGATTTGAAGAAATTGTTAGAGTTGAAGAAATGGCTAGAAGAAGAAGAAATACATCAGAGCCACCAACAACTGTGAGGAGGAGTAAAAGACTTGCAGGTGGAGAGACAAATGAATTGGGAGAGTCTTCAAGGATTAGAACAGGAAGAAATATAATAGGGATTGAAGGAGAAAGTCAAATTCCACAACCGAATCAACAAACACCGATGCAAGATAGAAATGTGGATTATGATAGAGTGAGTGTGCATACTTGGAGATCGGATTCGATGGAAGATGTATAAGATCAACAATTAAGAGATGAAAGAAGAGGAGAAAGAAATCAAGGAGTGGTTGAAGGATTAATTCATGGAGAAGGCGAAGATGAAATAGCAGATGAGCTAAGACAAAAAATACAAGAGGAAAGAAGATTAGAGGCGGAAGAGTGTGCAAATTTAACAAGACAAAATCACGAGTTGAGAATGGAGAATTTGAGATTACAAAGTAGAAGATAAAGAAGTACTGTTAGATCAAATTCAAGATCATTAAGAGAAGAATTAAGGAGAAATTATCCGATAAGAAATTCTAGAGGAAATGCAAAATCCAAATGAAGAACAATGTCATAGAGAAGAAGAGGTAATAGAAAATCGCCATGATCCGCGTGGACAAACTTTGGATAATAGACTTAACAACAGAAATCAGGAGGGAAGAAATAACCAAAATGATGAAGAAAATCCAGAAGAAGGTAGGAGGATATTACATGGGCGAGAGATTCAGAGAAATCGAATAATAATTGAGGAAGAAATTGAGAGACATTATGTTGAACAAGCACGCCTAGCTTGCGAGATAGAAAGATTAAGAGCGGAGGTAGAAGAACAAGAATTCCAAGAAGCAATACGGCAAAATAACCATGAAAATCGAGAAAGGAGACGGACGCAAAATCTCCATAATAATAATATTCAGGAAGAGTATGATAGAGTACAAAGGAGAATAGAAAGACAGCGAAGAGAAATGATGAGAAATAAAGAAATTCACAGAGAAAAAAATAGATAGTATAATCAGCTGCGATGGAAAGAAGGAGGTGAAGCAGAAAATCGCAGAAGAAGGAATGTGGATGTAGATGAAAATACACAAAATCTCGCAAGACAAGAAGTACATGAACGCATGAGAAGGAAAGCAACATTGCAAAGACCAATGGAACCAAATTCAGCTGCGAATGAGCAAATTTTAAGAGAGTTAGCAGAGATGAGGGGAATAATAAATAACAGAAGAGAATGAGGTAGAAGGCAACTTGATGAAGCTATTGAAGAAGCTGCGAGAACTCCATTCACTCAAGAAGTACAGTTAAGAATACCTCCAAAGTGAAACTTACCAGCATTAACCAGCATTTTTGATGGAACTACATGTGTTGTACAACATGTTAAGGCTTATGTTAGGTGTATGCTGCAATGGGAGAATCATGATGTTGTATTGTGCAAGTATTTTGCATCTAGCTTAACTGGCGAGGATCTGAAATGGTTTGAGGGATTGCCAAAAAACACTATAACTTCATTTGATCATTTTCAAGCTACATTTCTGGGAGCATATATAAGCAATAATTCAT
Source organism: Papaver bracteatum (assembly GCA_023529315.1). Lineage (NCBI taxonomy): Eukaryota > Viridiplantae > Streptophyta > Magnoliopsida > Ranunculales > Papaveraceae > Papaver > Papaver bracteatum. The sequence continues at coordinate 1,307,074 of JAJJWX010004691.1, read as the reverse complement.
CGCGGCCAGGAATTGAAGATGTGTTTAGGTTAAAGCATAGTGTTGGAGAGAGTCTGAAACATTTAACCATAATATGGAAGACAATGTGCAGCGAGATGGAAGGAAGAGTAGATGAGAGATATCTTATCTTGTCTTTTATCAATGCAATGTTCGCGACCAATCTGCTGTACATATAAATTTTCAGAGTCAAGAATACAATCACTATGACTGAACTACGAGAACTACAAGAAGAATACATTGCTTTGGAGGAGAAACAAAATGATATGGAATCATATCCAATCGCGAATACCAATTCAGTAGTAGTAAATGGGAGTTTACTTCCTAAAATGATTAACAATGTGGCGAGCAGCTCGCAAGCACAACAAGAGAAAGTGGAGATTGATAAACAACATAAGTTGGTAGCTATAGGTAGTCGAGATCAAGAAGAATATGAAAGGGAGAAGAATTATTACAATCGCGGTGGGAATAATAAGATTCAAAGGCTTGATCAGCCACAAGAAACTTATGGTGGACAGAGACAAAACAATTTCAGAAGCCAAGGTAATCAGAAGATAATATGGGAAGAAATTAAGATGCCTCCTCTAAATACTAGTATAGAAAAAATCTGGGAAGCTATCATTTTGATGGAAAATATACCATCACCATGGAATATGGGAAAAGAACCACATCCTAATAATCGTAGTCAAGAATTTTGTCCTTACCATCACTTTCATGGTCACACAGTAAATGATTGCAGGAATGTAAAGAGAATAATTTTAAGGATGATTGACCAAGGAAAGCTAAACCACTTTTTAGTAGGACATCCACAATCTCAAAGATTGCCTCCAGCACCAGAAATTCGCAGGGTAAATACTGCAAAAGGAGCAGAATCATTCGTAATAGAAGTTGGGGCTAAAGCAAAGAATTTGTTTTGCAATTCCATCGTACATTCATCCAGAACAGTTGAGGATTTCCATGATAATGTTCTAAGCAGAGTCTTTGCGAGAAACACAGATGGAAAATAGATAATGAATATTGCGAGAACCTCGCCATTAAAAGAATGGCAAAAACAAACTATATCTTTCACTGCACAAGAAGTACCAGAGCCTGGTGAGGAGCATGATAACCCATTGGTAGTAAGATTAGAGATAAATCCCAAGCAAGTAGAAGAAGAAGATGAAGAAAATGATAACGAAAATGAAGATTCTTGGGCCATTAACAGAGTTCTTATAGACACAGGCAGTTCAGTCGACATTTTATTTTATCATACCTACAAGACCATGGGTGGAAGAGACGAAGATATAATACCATCAACATATAAAATCTATGGTTTTAATGGTACTGCCAATAAACCCAAAGGGGAAATTGAAATGCGGATTCCATTAAAGGGGATAACTTCCGATATCTTGTTCTGTGTTGTTGACATTGAATCACCTTACAATGCCCTGATTGGTCGACCTTGGCTACATGGGATATTAGGTGTAGCATCTACTTTCCACCAGTGTGTTAAATTTCCTCATCCTAATGGTGTTGGAGTTATTAAGGGAGATTGGGGAGAAAGCAAGAAATGTTATGAGATTGATATAAAATCTTGCGAGGAAAGAACTGAGAAGAATAGCAATTGGAAGTACAACATCAAGCAACGACAGAGATGTGAAATACTGATGATTGATACAATAGAGTAGCGAGAGGAAGTTGATGGCGAGCGTCTCACAGATAAAGAAAAACTAGCAAAACGTAACAGAAAAGCAGAACCAAAAAAATAGTAAGTAGAAAGGTAAAATGATGAAATTTAAAGAAGCTTACGTATAATTTGTTTGAAGAAAATACAATTGAAAAAGAGTACTCTGTTTGAAAGAATTGCAAAATTTTACAAGAAGATCAAAGAAATGATATTTGAGTTACAATACTCGCGAGAGCGCGAATAAAATTTCGCAGAGATTAATAGAATGGGACGAACCTTTATGGCGTGCACCTTAGTTCGCGGATACAATTTTGCAAGAGGCAAATGTAAGACCTAATAGTACATCATATAAGGGGGTATCTCTTTACATGACTCAGGGATAAGGTTATACCGCTGCTGGAACCTGAGTCATGCAGATGTTGGGGTTAAAGAAAACCTATCCAGGAGAGAGATCTTGGACTTCCAACTATATAAGGTTATACCCTGGTTGGACGACTGAGAATCTCTTCTAAGAAGTGCAGAATATGACTAAGGCGCCGAGGTACACGGTTGAGCCAAGGGTGCCCGGGACGGACGAACCTACCCTGTCCATTCTTGGTAAGTCTTGGCTATGATACACTTGGCCTGAAGAAAACCCCACTTAGGGTGCAGTCTTGTAACTATAAGCCATATAGGCATAAAGGACAAGAGGCTGCGAAAACAACTGGTTGTTGGTAGATCTGGATGGGAGGAGCTAGTCTTGTATGGCCGATGTGCCCTCCTTTAATGGGAAACCAGGGGGAAGATAAGGGCGGCACCCTCAATTAGGGAGATGATAAGTGTCTAAAGACGGCAATGTCATGGGGCTTTATGATCACAAGAATATTTAGGCCTATCATATTGTCGCGTGACGAAAATTATACAGTGGCAACAAGCCAAAAGAGAAAAGTTAAGATGAGATCAATGGGTTTTTACATGAAAGTGTAAAGACGTCCTGCAATTTCATCGCAAGAAGGAAATGTCATAAGGTTTAATTCTTGCAAGAGAGTTTATGCTTATCATACTGTCGCAGAGATGTTGAAAAAATATTGATAAGACAAGATCAATGGGTCAATACATGTAAATGTAAAGACGTCCTGCGATTTTGTCGCAGAAAGAAAAAATGTGGCAAAATAATACCTTTAATTAGGAAGGCATGATAAGACCATAAGATTATTGCGATAATGCTCGCAGAATTTATGAGATTTGCGATTTTACGCATAGATCATAAAGTTATGCTATTATTTCTAGCGAAACATCGCCGATATTGAGGCAAATTTAATTTGATTCACAACTAATATCTAATCTCTACTCAATTTTTTCATATTGCAGATGAATAATAGAGGCAAGTATGGGAATGCATAGAATGATGAAATTATTATTCATCCATCATATGATAAAATTGCATAGATGATACATTTATAAAAATAATTAAAGGAAAATAATTATGATTGATTGATTATGTTGCAGAAAAAGAATTATTTTCTAATTCGTACAGATAAAAGCAAAAGAAGTTTACACATCAAGTTGGAGAAACTCGCAGCAATGTTACGAGAAGCAAAAAATAAATGTACAAAATTTACAAGGAAGAAAAAGAGAAGAAACAAGACTAAGTAGATCCATCACCACCTTCATCAGAGCTCTTTTCTTTTGAAGATTTCTCCTCATTACCATATTTCTCTTCTTCATCATTATCATTATTATCTCTATCTACGTCATATTTCTCTTCCTTCCCAGATAGTTCTTTATCATTATCATCTTCGCTAGATTCCTCAGCTTCGCTATCAGAGATAACTAGATTTGGGGAATCAACTGGAATTTCCTTTGCGAGATCGGGATATGTAGAATGAGGAATACCATGATCATCACAGACTAGTTTAACAGCGTTATTACAAACACGGATAAGGGCGTTACTAAAATTCAAAGATGAGATTTTCAATTTTTCCTTCAATATAAAATACTTTTCATTGCGAGAAGATAGATTTCTAGCGAGTTGGCTTTCCTCTTCTTCTAACTCATCAAATCTTTTATGATAGTTCTTTTCGGATGCTGCGAGCAAATGATGACAAAGTTAATACATATAAGGATGATTCAATTAGAAAATAATTTAGTGAAATCATAATAGTGATAAACTTCTCTTTCAGAAATCATGTCTTTAATTAAAGCCGCTTGTTCAGCATGAAGACTAACATCTACACCTAAATTGGTTCTGGCGTTGTCAAGAACTTTCGCATCCCAATCAAATTCCACGTCATTATTTATAAGAAGACGGGAACGAATTTGGTTTTCTCTTTCAATAAAACCTTCCTTCTCGCGGATAAGCCCATCCCTTTCAATTTTAACTTCAAGAATGGTCTTATGGAAATTTGCTAAGGTTTCAGCTCCTTGTCTAGATATACGGTCTTTGTCTTTTGAGAGATCTTTATTTTTGGCCTTTAAAGTTTTAATCTCAGCTTTGGAATTATGATAAAGTTTTTTGAATCCATGAGTTATATCTAAAGAATATCTGTAGTCAATTTCTAAGAGGCGAAACTTAGATCTAAGTTCATCTATGGAAAGGGAATTAACATTGGAAGGGTTATTTAAATAATTATTAAGAAGTTATAGAAGAGTATCGTTGTCTATTCGTACAGGGAAAGAGCGAATGGTTAAAGCCTCATCAGTGAGACCATAAATGTCTGCGAGAATGATAAATCAAGTAAGAAATAATAGTTAAACATAAAGTTACGAAATACCTAAGAGTTGTTTGTTACCAATATCAAGATTGGATACTTTGGCTGATTGATGAGAAAGATTGTTCTCAAGTTCTTTATTCTTCTCGCGAAGACTAGCGAGCTCAGCTTCCATTTGTTCATTCTTCTCGCAAAGATTCAGATTTTAGCTCTTCATTCTTTTGGCGAAGAACAACATTCTTTTGTTGAGAAAATTCACGCCTATTGTCTAAATCAGAAGCAACAGCAAAAGCAGCTCTTCCAACCTGCGATAGAACTATATAAGTCAAAATCTGGCAAAAATATCAATAGATACATAAAAAGGATGAACAAATAGAAGCATACTAGACTGACAAGTGAATTTAAGAGACTTGGAGTTAGCGATCTTGAAACCCCGCGAAGGGAATCACTATCAGCTAATATGGGAGCATCGCAGACTTTGGCGAGGGACTGGGACATTTCATTAATAGATTCATCTCCATACTCATTTGGGATACCAAATATATTCTTGCCAAAAAATTTGGAGAGTTGAGCCATTGCAGACTCAGATGAGAAAGAATACTTTATGGAAGGAACATTATTATAAACGCCGAAATTATCATTATCGTTGTCCTTGTCGAAATCCAAACTTAAATTTTCTGGGATAGATTGAGGAGTGGAAGAAGAAGAGAGTTGGGATTTTCTTCTCTTTAAGGGAGGATCGTCAGATCATTCACTGCGAGGAACAGTAGGTTTCCCTTTGGGAGGAGCAGCAGATTTCCCCATACGATCAAATGTGGACTTCACTTTGGTTCTCGCAGGTTTTATTGGTTCTAATTCTTCAATTTCCAGTGAACACAGATAAAGATAAGAAATAGGGGCTACAATATATTGTTAAAGCTAATGAAACAATATTTCTTACTTCATCTGTGAAAGATTTAAGAGCTAAGAAAGTGTTGGGTTTCCCAAAATCCTGGTAGCTAATCGCTGTCGTATGCGTCAAAAATAATTACACTTTCTTACTACTCAAAATATAAATATAGCAAGGGCAAGAAAGGATCGATCCCACAGAGAGGTCTAGGTTGTCAATATATTTTCGGTTTCCTATCAATAACACCGGGGGTTTTCTGATTTTTATGCAAGTAATATAAACTTAAAGCAAATAAAGAAATAAGCAAACAAATCAAATATATGAGATATTGGTTAAGGATTCATCTTCATTCACAAATATGTTCTTATCATAATAATTAGAATTGATATTTTAATCTCAACTTCTATCAAAAGCCCTAGAATATCTTGATCGCAAGAATATTCCGCTAATCTCCTTTTGTCATCAACAAACACATTAAAAGATGAGAATATGAATTCTATCTTAAAGAACAACCTAACGTGTAAAAGCACTAATCAAGTTTAATTCCCTAGATGCATTAAGTTCTATGAAATCAGGCCAATCAAAGCAATTGAACGTGGAAAGCGCACTAATTCAATTTAACAAAGGTTATGGTTCACATATGATTATAAGGATGCATCACTACAAGCTATAACCATATTCATGCTACTTGTAATCAGGAATCTATCACTTTTACGTATAACAAACCCTAATCTAGCAATAGAGATGAAAACAAACTCAACCAATTCGCAACTCGATCAAACAAGCATTCAATTCATGTAACAATATAAACAGTGAATCATAAACGATAAAGTATGGAGACAAAACTAATTTATCATATCAAAGAATCATTCTTTGTGAAATCCAACTATTCCATAACCAATAATAAACTTAAGTACTCATATTCAAGGAGTTCATAACAAGAAGAAAGAGAAACCCTATCATGTTCTAAACCCTAGAACAAAGTAGTAGAAGATATTCATAATTTTTTCCTAGGCTTCCCTATATATAGAGTTTTGTAACCTCTTCTTTAAGAATACTAGGAAACCTAATAAAAATAGGAAAGTGCACCTCCTTAAGAATTATTTCCCGTGCATCAAATCCCGTGCAAAGTGACTGCCAAAATCTGGCCAAAAACTCACGGCCAATGCTGGTTACCCCTAAGTTCGGCAAACAAAACAACTGGGCTCACGTCACCCAGGTCCAGCCCATTTTCTCCTTATTAGCTAGTAAATGGCCTGTCAGTTCCGTGGAACTGACAGGGTAAATTTTATTCCTCATCTGCATATATACCGTAGCATTAATCCGATGACAGCAGAACTGTTATTCCTCCAACTTCCATTCTTAAATATTTTGTAACAGTGTTCCATCACCAGTACCTCAAACCCATATAGCTCCATATTGACTTCCGGTGCTGGCAGCAAGCCAAAGCCTTCTCCATTCTCACTGCCGAATTCCATTTCTCCATCACTGCTAATGGCTTCAACCAAACTAGTTTGCTCCCTATGCTTCACTGACTCTCTCTCGTGCTCCGCTGAGACAATCCACAGCTCCAACGTTGCTGCCATCTCTCTGTACGTCCTCCTTTCATTCTTCTCTCGAGTTTTTGAAACTGACAGCAGCATCACAATTTCGACAACCCACTATCAATAGCCATATGCGTTATTAGCAATCATTCCCAGCTTGTCGAGTATCCAACAGAATCATCTCCACTGAATTCGAGTTCAGTTACAATATCGAGTTCTTCCCTGGAAGCAACCCGAACTCCAGCTCTCCGTCCATTACCACTCACTTCTCATCATATATACTGTCCCTGCAATACTCATACATCACCAAAACGTCCCATGCTCTACTAACTTCTCGAGTTGCAGCACTATATTCCTCCCTTTCCTCAGATAACAACCACAGGAAACTCCATCGAGACACCATCATATTCCATTCATAACTGTAGATACACCCATCACCAGCGTCACAGCTAACAACAAGCAAGTTCCGACAGTCTTCATCGCTGTCCGCATTTCCTTCCTTGACTCGATAAATGCTACAGCTCATATTCTCACCATGCACTTCTCTACGTCTTCCTTCCTGAGTTGCGTCATTCATCATTAATACTGCCATTTTAATGGCAGTAACAAATTCCTACTCTCCTTGACTTTTTCATTACTGCCATGCTCCGTCCGTAGCTCAAACCCCAGCAAGCTTGTCAACTCCTACCATCAACCCATATTAAGCCCATGTATGGCCAGCTTGGCCCAGCACATGTAACCGGGCAGGTGTTAAGCCCAATACACCTTATGGGCTAAGCAGCTCACATAACTCCATTTAGCCCAATAGCTTCATAAATGTTGATTCTAGCGTCTGATACGCCTACGCGACTGCCCGTAGTAGATTTCATGCAATGATAATTCTGTATCCCTTTTGGCAAATTGGACGATTCTTGTTCTTTTCGCTGCAAATGGATGATTTCTCCTTCTTTTGATCGTAATGACTCCAAAGTACCTATGAAACTCAAAAGCGAACATAAGATACATAATTCACACGAATAATAGCAAAAAAATCATAAATACTAGATAGTAAGTACGGTGTATTCTACACCTATCAGATTCCCCCACACTTAGACTTTGCGAGTCCTCGAGCAAATCAAACAAAATAAAATATACATATAACTCCGTGTCGTCGAGGCTACGGTCACTTTTAGCATAAATAACAAGCCTTTAAACCCCTAGGTGTCCCTAGTGGACGAGTTATAGTCTCGTGAAGGTTTACAAGAGGTCTACCTACAAAACCTATATTTCCAACTCCATCTATTTGTGACAAATCAATGAACGAATCCAAAATGACTACAGGAGGAGGTACCTTGTGCAAATTCAATTCATATATTAGTAAATAAAGCTCTAATTAGATAATCAAACAAGCCACAATACTCGGAAACTAACAAACCACAATCACAATGAAAATATTAAGAAGATGGATATAGATGTAGATGTTGACGAATGTTCACAAGTGATCAATGTTTCCCATATCTGTCTGAAGGTCACTGCCAAGATGAACCTATGCATCCTATTGGATTGAGCTACTGGTTTTAATTCTACATCAACTCACTGGCATATACAAGGGAACCAGAAGTGACTTTATTCAACCAATATAATACTTTCTTTTCTTTTCTTTTTCACTTTTTTTGTTTGTAGACATCATGATTAGATCTTTTGGATCCAAGCGCATGCTTCTTGTCATCAAGTACATGATAGTTTCCTTGGATCCTCATTCCACGCTTGTTTAGGCGACGGAGACAGGGACAACGTTTCACACATACTGCTATCCAAGTGTCTTTTTATTCCGTTTGGTCTAATTGGTCGGTCTCTTTTTTTTTTTTTTTTCTTGTTTTTTTCTTAGCAACTCAATCACTCTATTTCATCCTAGCAGTAATAACAAGTCGATGTCTAGTGACCCACCAAAGCACTTAGAGAACAATAGATAAATATGGAAAAATAAAAATAGAACGTGATATGGTGATATTCCGAGATATGGTAACAACTATCATGTTAATTGTGATTTCTGAGCTATGTTCGTCCATTTTAGTTAATTGGTTCCTCAACTCCTGCAATCAAAATGGTTCCATCCACTAATGGTGTCATCCTAAAGGCACAAGTTTCTAGATTTCGGAGTTCAAAAAACACAAATTTTTCTTGGTTTTTCTATTTTTCTATTTTTCTGATTTTTTTTTTACTAAAGGAATAAAACAAACTAAAACAAATTATACAAACATATAAATGCTCCCCACACTTAAACTTCACATTGTCCTCAATGTGTAAAACCGAAAGTTCTGAATTCTGACATGACAGCAGATAAAACGCAAAAAATGTGAAAATTGGTAAGGAATTTGGAACAACTCCATTTCACAAAAGTTGTTCACCTACGTGTTTTCTACATAGTGTCAAAATTTCACAGTGTTTTGATAAACGGTCGGACAGTTATGGTCTCTGGACTGAACTACGTGCAGTCTGAAATTTTCTGACGAAAATGTATTCATCATAATTCTCTTCTAAGATAGATTATGGACTTAATGAAATTAAACATGGGGATGAAAATATGATATGAAAACAATAAAAAATAAATAAACGAAGCAAAAATAAAAGAAAAAGAAAAAGGATAAGAGATACAAAACAGGTGGGTTGCCTCCCACTTAGCGCTTGGTTTTAAGTCGTCAGCCCGACATGCAAGTTAAATTCCCCATACACCAATAATCGGAAAAGTTGGGGATCCACCCATAGCACCTATTTTGAAAACACTACCTTCACACAAATATTAGTAATATAAAACATAAACGAAGCTATTGACCGATAAAAGCTTCCCCCACACTTATTCTTGTCCACACTTGGATGTGCATAAAGAATATAAAAGTCGGGTGCTTCCACGGTTTCTTGTTCCAAAATCTGCATAGTTTGAGAATCAAATGTTTCTAATGGAGGAAATTGAGAAACAAAATCATTCAACAATGTTTTCGAAGCACAAATATTTAAACCAATAAGAGGTAAAGGAGAAGATTTAATATGCAAAGAGTTAGACAAACCTTGCACAATCTCTTTTATTACGGAATCCTCTTCATCCTTGAAAAACTCAAGTGAATTATTCACCTCTTGTATATCATGGTCCTCAATCAAACCTTGCAACCATTCTTCGTCCGTTTCTGCCTTAACCAAAGTCTCGACATCAACATCAACATTACAATCATTCACAAGTTCAATTGGGTCTTCCATAATATTGGTCATAACGGTCACATTCTCAACATACTCCTCTTCATTAGACTCAAACATGTTGCAAAATTCTGAAAAACATTAGTTTCATCATCCTCATGTACCTTTTGAATAGGTGCTTGATCATTATAAAGAGCAAGAGTTGAGTCAACTACACTAATGTCATCAAATATCTCCAAAGGTTGGTCCTTTTCAACACAATCATCATCGTCACTATCATAGTTAACATAAAATTGGTTACTACTTCCCAAAGATTGGTCTTTCGCATAATTGTGCATATCCTCTTTGTATTCTTCAATGCCTTGTCTTAAGTAGGAAACACCTTTTTGAAGCTCTTGGAGTGATCCATCCAAATTCTGAAAATAGGTTTCCATTTGTTGATAAAACTCATTCGACAAGGAAAAGGTAGAATTACTTACTTCGGTCGATGAGATTGGTTCCACGCTTGGTTGTCTACAAATTGACTCCATGCTCACCATAAATTATTGCATCTCATCTACCAAACTCGAAGAAATATTCATAGGAAAATAGTTGTCATAATGTTGTTGAGGTTGATAACCGTACCCATTGTTCCAATATGCTCCTTCCATAATAAGTACCTGAAACAAGAGTTCTCAAAACTATGTCAAAACCAGAAAATAAGAAAAACTAAAAAAAAAAAATAAGAAACCAAAAACAAGTGACAACCGTTGCCTCCCCGGCAACGGCGCCAAAATTTGATCGCTGTCGTATGCGTCAAAAATAATTACACTTTTTTACTGCTCAAAATATAAATATAGCAAGGGCAAGAAAGGATCGATCCCACAGAGAGGTCTAGGTTGTCAATATATTTTCAGTTTCCTATCAATAACACCGGGGGTTTTCTGATTTTTATGCAAGTAATATAAACTTAAAGCAAATAAAGAAATAAGCAAACAAATCAAATATATGAGATATTGGTTAAGGATTCATCTTCATTCACAAATATGTTCTTGTCATAATAATTAGAATTGATATTTTAATCTCAACTTCTATCAAAAGCCCTAGAATATCTTGATCGCAAGAATATTCCGCTAATCTCCTTTTGTCATCAACAAACACATTAAAAGATGCGAATACGAATTCTATCTTAAAGAACAACCTAACGTGTAAAAGCACTAATCAAGTTTAATTCCCTAGATGTATTAAGTTCTATGAAATCAGGCCAATCAAAGCAATTGAAGGTGGAAAGCGCACTAATTCAATTTAACAAAGGTTATGGTTCACATATGATTATAAGGATGCATCACTACAAGCTATAACCATATTCATGCTACTTGTAATCAGGAATCTATCACTTTTACGTATAACAAACCATAATCTAGCAATAGAGATGAAAACAAACTCAACCGATTCGCGACTCGATCAAACAGGCATTCAATTCATGTAACAATATAAACAGTGAATCATAAACGATAAAGTATGGAGACAAAACTAATTTATCATATCAAAGAATCATGCTTTGTGAAATCCATCTATTCCATAACCAATAATAAACTTAAGTACTCATATTCAAGGAGTTCATAAAAAGAAGAAAGAGAAACCCTATCATGTTCTAAACCCTAGAACAAAGTAGTAGAAGATATTCATAATTTTTGCCTAGGCTTCCCTATATATAGAGTTTTGTAACCTCTTCTTTAAGAAAACTAGGAAACCTAATAAAAATAGAAAAGTGCACCTCCTTAAGAATTATTTCCCGTGCATTAAATCCCATGCAAAGTGACTGCCAAAAGCTGGCCAAAAACTCACGGCCAATGCTGGTTACCCCTAAGTTCGGCAAACAAAACAACTGGGCTCACGTCACCCAGGTCCATCCCATTTTCTCCTTATTAGCTAGTAAATGGCATGTCAGTTCCGTGGAACTGACAGGGTAAATTTTATTCCTCATCTGCATATATACCGAAACATTAATCTGATGACAGCAGAACTGTTATTCCTCCAACTTCCATTCTTAAATGTTTTGTAATAGTGTTCCATCACCAGTACCTCAAACCCATATAGCTCCATATTGACTTCCGGTGCTGGCAGCAAGCCAAAGTCTTCTTCATTCTCACTGTCGTATTCCATTTCTCCATCACTTCTAATGGCTTCAACTAAACTAGTTTGCTCCTTGTGCTTCACTGCCTCTCTCTCGTGCTCCACTGAGACAATCCACAGCTCCAACGTTGCTGCCATCTCTCTGTACGTCCTCCTTTCATTCTTCTCTCGAGTTTTTGACACTGACAGCAGCATCACAATTTCGACAACCCACTATCAATAGCCATATGCATTATTAGCAATCATTCCCAGCTCGTCGAGCATCCAACAAAATCATCTCCACTGAATTCGAGTTCAGTTACAAGATTGAGTTCTTCCCTGGAAGCAACTCGAACTCCAGCTCTCCATCCATTACCACTCACTTCCCATCATATATATTGTCCCTGCAATACTCAGACATCACCAAAACGTCCCATTCTCTACTAACTTCTCGAGTTGCAGCACTATATTCCTCCCTTTCCTCAGACAACAGCCACAGGAAACTCAATCGAGACACCATCATATTCCATTCATAACTACATCTACACCCATCACCAACGTCACAACTAACAACAAGCAAGTTCCGACAGTCTTCATCGCTGTCCGCAGCTCCTTCCTTGACTCAATAAATGCTACAGCTCAGATTCTCACCATGCACTTCTCTACGTCTTCCTTCCTGAGCTGCGTCATTCATCATTAATACTTCCATTAAAATGGCAATAACAAATTCCTACTCTCCCTGACTTCTTCATTACTGCCATGCTCCATCCGTAGCTCAAACCCCAGCAAGCTTGTCAACTCCTACCATCAACCCATATTAAGCCCATGTATGGCCAGCTTGGCCCAGCACATGTAACCGGGCAGGTGTTAAGCCCAATACACCTTATGGGCTAAGTAGCTCACATAACTCCATTTAGCCCAATAGCTTCATAATTGTTGATTCTAGCGTCCGATACGCCTACGCGACTGCCCATAGTAGATTTCATGCAATGATAATTCTGTATCCCTTTTGGCAAATTGGACGATTCTTCTTCTTTTCGCTGCAAATGGATGATTTCTCCCTCTTTTGCTCGTAATGACTCCAAAGTACCTATGAAACTCAAAAGCGAACATAAGATACATAATTCACACGAATAATAGCAAAGAAAGCATAAATACTAGATAGTAAGTACGGTGTATTATACACCTATCAGTAGCTGAGTTTCATCCTGTCAATCTGGAAAAGATTGAAGTAATTAGCGAAAATATTAAAAATTGGGGAAGATAATGAATAATAATTATACCAAAGATCGGAGAGAACATACCTCTTTAGTTCTTTCAGGCCAGTTGAAAACCCAAGGTTGATATTCTGAAAGACTCGCGGGTAATGCGCAAGAACCAGAAATATAAGGACCCTCAAGACATAACGGAAAAATGAACCACTTGTTATCGCTGGAATGGTGAGGGCCTTGATTAGTAGATGTATGCCAATTAATGTCTAGCATAAGAGCTTTATCATCAGTGATCTTTTCTTTCTTCAAGCGAACACCCCAGCAAGTGCTATCCCTCTTCATAGGGACTATTTTATAATTTTCAAAAAATTTGTCCACAGTATAATCTGCAGACACAATGGGAACATCTTTAAATTCAGGATTCTTCGCAGCTTCAGGGTAGCGAGATCCTTTGTCAGCACCGCGAGAAGCATATTCAAGCAGCAATCGAATACAATCTCCACCTAATTGATATATCGCTCACGAGAATCTCTCATCAGAAATTATTTCATAGAATAGTGGAAGTTCTGGATCATAGAGAGGAATGGGAAGACCAGCTTCAAGTTGACCTAGCGATATTATAACTTTCTCGCGAGAGAATTGATAATCAGTGAATAATCAGAGAGAAAGTTCGGATTTAGGGCTCTGATTTGGAATTGTAGACAAAGTAAAACCTTTGCTTTTGAGTTTTTCTTGCATCTCACCAAGAGCAACCAAATTTTTAGCACCAGCGGCAACCATTTTTAAGTATGGGAATGAAAGAGAAGGATGGAAAATAAGAAAAGAATCACAGCAATAACAGACGCGCAATTTACGGAAGAACAGTAAACTTGCAGAGAAATTACGAAGAGAAAGAAGAAGAAAGTAAAAGAGGAAAAGAAAATAATGAAAGAAGTATTTATAGAAGAAGAAATTTCTCGAAGAAGATGAATACAATAAATTCTAAGAAAAGACATGAACGGTCAGATCGCAGTGGTTAGAGAGGACGTGTCGTAAAATCATTAGAAGATAAAATACGTGAAAACAGCTGGAGAAGGATACAGAAACGTGTTAGAACAGAGAAATCTGAAGAGATAAGTAGTTTCGGAATTATAAAGTTCTCATGATCTTCTCTTCTTCACAGAAAAGACATGAGAAGAGGCAAGATGTAGGACCAGAATATCGCTACAATACTTTTCTGTGAGATTAACAACACTTCCCAGCGAGAATCACCGCAAGATCTTCAACTACACTTGGCGAGTGTCACAAAAGCCGTCAAAAGAGTGACGTAATAGCTAACGATTGAAGAAAAAATGAGAAGAGCATGTTTGTCTCGCGATGGTTACAAATCTTGCGAGAATGAACATTGTAACTATCGCGGTACAATCGCAAAACAAATCCGAAATAAGAGGAAAACTTAGTTGTCATCCACTATGTAACTACCCTATAAATATAGACCCAATATGTCCAGAAGAGGATGATGTATTTTTGAGAGAGAGAAACTTCAAGAGAATAGTTTTAATCTTGAATTCTTCCATTTCTGTAAACATTTCTGAGAACAAAATAATAAAGTGTTATTTTTAATCTTCAATTGTGAGTTGATTATAGCACAATCTTAACAAGGGTGTAGTGTGGGATTTCCTGCAACTACAATATGGAACAAGAAAAAGAAATAAACGAAACAAAAAGAAAATAAAAAGCAAAGGGATAAGAAATACAAAACCGGTGGGTTGCCTCCCACTTAGCGCTTGTTTTAAAGTCGCCGGCCTGACTTAGCTTCTTGTAAGATTCATTCCCCATATACTAACAATCGGAAAATTTGGGGATCCACCCATAGCACATGTTTTGCAAACACTATCTTTACACAAATATTAGTAATATAAAACAGAAACGAAGCTATTAACCGATAAAAGTTTCCCCCACACTTATTCTTTTCCACACTTGGAAGTGGGTAAAGAATATAGAAGTCGGGTACTTCCACGGTTTCTTGTTCCAAAACCTGCATAGTATGAGAATCAAGTTTCTCTAATGGAGGAAATCGAGAAACAAAGTCATTCAACAATGTTTTCGAAGCACATATATTTAAACCAATAAGAGGTAAAGGAGAAGAAACAATATGCAAAGGGTTAGACAAACCTTGCACAATCTCTTTTATTACAGAATCCTCTTCATCCTTGAAAACTCAAGTGAATTATTCACCTCTTGTATATCATGGTCCTCTATCAAACCTTGCAACCATTCTTCGTCCGCTTCCGCCTTAACCAAAATCTCGGCATCAACATCTTCACTACAATCATATGCAAACTCAATTGGGTCTTCCATAATATTGGTCATAACGGTCACATTCTCAACATACTTCTCTTTGTTGTTCAACACATACACTTTTGCGGATGCAATTCTGTCCATAAGGAATTTCTTTAGAACACTCATTTCATTATCCTCAAGCTCTACCTTTTGAATAGGTTCTTGATCATTATAAAGATCAATGCTTGAGTAAGCTACACTAGTGTCATCATATTCCTTTTCAACTTCACCTTGATTGCAAAAAGACTTCATTGTACACTCTTCGGGGATGTCACCATAAATTGGTTCAAGCGATGTAATTTCATAGTCATCGTCACTATCATAGTTAACATTTGGCTACCACTTGCCAAAGATTGGTCTTTCGCAGAATTTTGCATGTCCTCTTTGTATTCTTCAATGCCTTGTCTTAAACTGGAAACACCTTTTTGAAGCTCTTGGAGTGATCCATCCAAATTTTGAAAATAGGTTTCCATTTGTTGGTAAAGCTCATTCGACAAAGAAAAGGTAGAATTACTTACTTCAGTATTGCTAGGCCAATTATATTCCCTTTGAATGGGTGAATGATCATAACTATGATCACAAATTGGGCTAAACATACTATGAGCACATTCGGTCGATGAAACTGGTTCCACGCTTGGTTGTCTACAAACTGACTCCATGCTGACCATAAATCGTTGCATTTCATCTACCAAACTAGAGGAAATATTAAGAGAAGCACAACTATTCTCCCCTCCTTGTGGTTGCTCACTTACATAACCACCATAAGAAGGTTGGAATGTATGAGAACAACTAAAAGGGTACGTGGAGTATTGATCATAACCAAAGGATTGGTTTTGATTGTACTCCCCATAAGGGTGATAGTTGTCATATTGTTGTTGAGGTTGATAACCGTACCCATTGTTCCAATATGCTCCGTCCATAGAAATTGGTACCTGAAACAAGAGTTCTCAAAACTATGGTTAAAAACCAGAAAATAAGAAAAACAAAAATAAGAAACCAAAAACAAGTGACAACCGCTGCCTCCCCGGCAACGACGCCAAAATTTGATCGCTGTCGTATGCGTCAAAAATGAATTACACTTTCTTACTACTCAAAATATAAATATAGCAAGGGCAAGAAAGGATCGTTCCCACAGATAGGACTAGGTTGTCGTTTGTTTTGGTTTCCTATAAGTAACTCCCACTGGTTTTTCTGTTGCTTCCGTAAACTGCTCTTTTAACACATCAGAGCCTTGTGTCCTTACATGCTTCCATTGCGCCCATGCCTAAGGCTCCCAAATCGCGAATTGAGGTTCTTTTTGCGTTCTTTCTTCTCGCATGACTCCAAAGCACCTAATAACTCAAAATTAAACATAAGAGATGCAATTCACAAGGATAATAGCAAAGAAAGCATAAATACTAGATATACAATTAGGTGTTTTCTACACCTATCATGTAACAAGCTATGTTTTTAATCTAACGGTTGATATTAGCTTGAATCTAATCAGGTTTTCATCTAACGGTGAATATTGAATGCTTTGTTAGTAAGCTAACATTGATTGCAAACACTGATTTGAGAAACTATATAAGGGAGAACTCTAGCAACTAGGAAATATAATCCCCACACATTCTGTGTGATACTAGTTATGCTAAGCTAGAGTTGATTCTCCTTTAACCTTTGGTTTTCTTCTTCTAAAACCATATTAATGACTTAAAGACTTCATTGGGATTATGAAGCCATACCGATACTACTTTTCTTTTAGTTGTGTAACCTGATCTTGTTGTTTCTATCGTACGAGTACAATTGTAATAATTGGATTGAGATTTCTATCTCTGATAGGCAAGATATAAAAGTAGTCACAAACACTTTGTCTCATCGTTTGTGATTCCTCAATAATCTTCTTCGCTGCGTCAATTAAATTTATTGTGAGGTGATTGATAAAGCTGAGATGTTCTTCGGGAATATAAGTCTGGTTTTATCAATTGGTTCATGTTCACCTTGATTTATCAAAAGACGGAACAAAAACTTGTAAGTTTATTCGTGTGAGACAGATTTATCTATTATTGTAGACTTTTCTGTGTGATACAGATTTGTTTATTAAAGTCTTCAACTTTTGGGTTGTAGTAACTCTTGGTTGTGGGTGAGATCAGCTAAGGGAATCAAGTGCTCAGTATCCTGCTGGGATCAGAGGAGTAGGAGCATAACTGTACCTTGGATCAGTGTAAGATTGATTGGGGTTCAACTATAGTCCAGACCGAAGTTAGCTTGGAGTATCTTAGTGAATGTAGCGGCTTAATACAGTGTATGTTTAATTTGGACTAGGTCCCGGGGTTTTTCTGCATTTGCGGTTTCCTCGTTAACAAAATTCTGGTGTCTGTGTTATTTATTTTCCGCATTATATTTGTTATATAATTGAAATAATACAGGTTGTGTGTTGTTCAGTCAATTAGAATATCCGACCTTTTGGTTGTTGATTTAAATTGATTGACACTTGGATATTGGTCCTTGGTACTGTAAAAGTTATCTCTTTTTGATAAAGACTCGCTGATTTCTATTTGGTTGAGTAAAGATCAAATTGAGAGATTGAGATAATAACTCTTTGAGATATTTATATCTAGATTGAGTCTGACTAGCTAGTTGATTCTCTAGAAAGTAACTCGGAGTTTGTCCATACAGATTGTTAATCGAAATATTGGGTGTGGTTGTTAGACCCCCATTTTATCAATTGGTATCAGAGTAGGAAAACACGTTCAAGACCTTACAAGTCCGTGTTTTTATCGATCTGACTCTATGGACAGAGGTTCCATCTCCATTAACGTACCACTAGTCTTCGATGGTTCAAACTACCCATGATGGAAAATTGCTATGTGCACGTATATTGAAGCTCGTGATTTTCAAATATGGGTACATGTTATTAATGGCTATGATCCTCCGATGAATACAGAAGGTGATGTATCTATACCTAAGGACGTTGGTAGTTATAGTCCAGAAGAAATTCTTGCTGCAAAGCAAAATTCGGAAGGCCTAGATGCTATCAGACAAGCCATTACTCCAGATCTTCAGCACTATGTGTCTACTTTCACTAAGTCTAAATATGCTTGGGATATCTTTGAAACTATTTTTGAAGCCAACAAACATGTTTCTAATAAATGTACCTTCGATGGAGGAAATAACCTCAATACTCTTTCTAAAAATACATCTTTTGGAAAGGTAAGAATTTCTGATAAAAATTCTGTTCAAACCGTTACATTCAATGGTGTAACAACCAAAAGTGAATCCTCTATATTTTCATGGGGTGATGAATGTTGTACGGATAATGTCTGGTTTAAAAACCCATTGATTACAGAAAAGATCAAATAATTTGTAAAAGGAAGCACTAGACGTGATAAACGTCCTCTGTCTACTGTTGTTGTTAATGATTATGTGAAAGAAAAACCCTTAAGTGTCAACGGGTCGAATACATTTGATAGATGTGATGAACTCTTAGCTTTTACAGCAGAAACATATACACACTCAAGTTCTAATTCAGAATATGAGACTGACACATAGGTTTTAGATTTCTTGAATAAAGAGGTTCTTCAAGAAAATCTTCAATTAAAAGCTTCATTAAAGAAACTAGAATCATTAATCCATGTGAAAAATATTGAGATAGATTGTCTAAATGATAAATTCACCAGAACCATTGATCTAAAGAAGAAAGAGATTAATACTCTTAAGGATGATCTACAAAGATTGTCTGGAAGTTCTGACAAAATTCCAGCAATAATATTTGGTCAGAAGTCCTTTGGAAACACTAATGGTTTAGGATACAAAAGCAAGTGTGCGGACATTGTCAATCTTGTTGCTTCTATTGATCGGGGAAAAATAAAAGCTGACAGCTGTGTTAAGCAAAAGATACCTTAACAAAACAAAGAATCCTTGGTCTGTTTGTATTGTGGAAATGCAAGGCATGTTCAAAGTACGTGTTGGAGATTCAAGAGGAACATTGAAAGAATTTCCAAACTACAGAAGAACATGCAAAAGATGAATCTGGATAATCTACGTGGTTCCCCTAAAACCAATGCTTACAGAATCAGAAGAGGTAAGAAACTTGTTTACACAACAAACCTTGAAAAATCACTATGTGATAAACAAGGAGAGCGACTGGCTCATAATGTCTCTATCTAAATTCAGAGGCGTTCACGTCCTCATCTTTAACTTGAGAAAATGGGGTTTTGCGTCTTTGTGACTCAAGTTTTGTATCTATTTCTGTTAAGCAAATTTTCTCCTAACAATATAGATAATGCATCATTAAACTATAGAAGACTTGTTCCTCTAGGGTTTTTGATGTTCATAAGTCTATTTAAATCATTGGTAAACTTCCTCCTTCCATGAAAAGATACAACTTTATGGCTCCAGTAACTAGAAGTACCACAAGCAAAGATGTAGTAGAAGCAGCTAACATGTATTTGTGTAAAGGGATTTCTTCTTCAAGGATGAAGAAAGTGAAGACTACAAATAATGGAGAAGGTTCTTCCTCTAACTGCCTCTTTTCTGTTTGTCGTTTTGACAATAAATTTAGAAGCATGGTAAAAGACTTCATCAACAAGAGAAATGGTTTAAAATATCAAATCTTCCTCTGTGGAGAAGATAACACACTATGAAAAAATGTTGTCTCATCCAAGAACACCTTGTGTGATTTGAAAAGAGAACTTAGTGAGTTAACTGATATTTCTGAAGATTTGGAAGAACCGAACGATCCCATAATCAATGAATTTTTCAATAATGAGAAGGAATTCTCAGTAGATGCTCTGAGAAAGATATACGACAACTAGTAAGTCTTCTGATGAGAATTATATTTTTCTTATTTTGTTTAGAAGAATAACTAGTGGTTTGGAATAGCCATTATTGTGATTACACATAGCTATGTCCAACGTTTTCATCTTCTTATTTTTAGATTTATTGGTTTGAATTCTAAACTTGTTTGGAAGATGATCTTTGCAGTATTTATCGTTATGGTTTTATATATTGCAATATTGTTATGGGATATATGTGATTACGCCCGTGAACTTGATTGTCCCATACTTTGTCAGAAGTAAAGTCGTTCGTGAATTGAGATGCAAGTATTGACAAAAGAATGAATAGAATTTTGACAAACACAAAAGTTAAGCCTATATTGTCAATTATTGATGAAAGATAGGTTAAAATCTTTTATGATTCAAGGATTATGTCTATTGTATGTCATTGTGCAAATGGTGATGGGAAATAGAATGAATCCTTGATTATTCCACGGTATAGGGTCGATCTCCGATCCACAATTTTTGTGTAAATACTGTGTTGTTCCATAAAGTATCTTATGTTGAGCACTGAATAACCAAAGTTGATTATTTTATGATTAGCTTAGTTATTTTTCTGTAAGGTACCTTGTGTTGAGCATGGCCAATTAAATTGATTACTTTTGTGATTAGTTTAGTTGTGTACTTCAATTAGATTAATTATGGGTTCTCTTGTGATTGATCTAATTGATTTCTTAAGTCTACATAATTAAGTTTACTTGTGTTTAGCATATTTGGTTAAATTAATCTTAGGTTTGCTTACGGTTAATTTGATTGAATATTCTTTTTGGATTCCAAATTCATACTCGTATGTGATTTGTTGAGTCCAAAGAAATCCTTCTTTTATTTCGAAATTAAGGTAGCTCTTGTTGTTCCCTTGGGAATTACATTTCACGAGGGAGAGTTCTTTTTGAACTTGTGCTTAATTGCCAAATCTTTTTGGGGAGTACGGATGTGGAATATTATAGGGGTTATCTTGTATCTTTATAAACTCCTTGATGAATGCATTTAGCTTCGGCTTTATGATTGCATCTAAACAAGATAATATACATTTACCTTTGGTCATGAAATGTCTCTTACGGAAATTTCATTAGGATCCCGTTCTTATACCTTTGCCAATTTTATTGACAAAAAGGGGGAGAATTAATATGTAGTTCACACTACAAATACATATGGTTTTCGGATCATGATGTAAAGGGGAGTGGTTTCCATGTGAGGTGGAGTATTGACTAAGGGGGAGTGACGTATCACGATAGTATTTTTGTTAAAGTTGTGATGCAACTGGACTATGACGATGTGTAATGATACTATGACACTGTATAACAATGATTGAGAACTCTTGTTTTCTCGTTGTTATAGCTATGGATTTTCAACAACGATGATGCTAAACTTACAACCTTTGGGATCATTGGAGTACTTGGAAGTGACAAAGATTTCGAGTAATATTGAAGATTAGACGACATGTGGAATAGGAGCTACAAAGTTTATTTATATATTTTTTGTATTCCATATGTATTAATAGTTTTGCCACTATAATTGACAAAGGGGGAGATTGTTAGAGAAGTACTCGGTCGAACTCGCGTGCGTTGATATCTCGAGCATGTTTGTCAATGTTAGTGATCAAAACTATAAAGTCTTGATTTCTAGTCTACCGTAGCTAAGGTCTCGGATAAAAAGTGTAGTTGAGCTCAAGAACTCCATGGCGATCATCATACAAGACGAAGGACTACTCAAGGAACCAACGGATCTTCATCGACTAAAAGGTATGTGGAGACTTGAATTTATCTATCACTCAAAAGTCTATCTACTTTATCTCTTATCTTGAGATAAAAGTCGTATTTCTATATAGACTAAGTTTATACACATGTGGTATTTCGAGCTGAGTACATCTCGCTTATCTATTTCTCGAAATACGTGTTGGTAAAGCTTTCGCTTTAGCCAAGTTCATCTTTACCTAGTGACAAAAGTCATGTTATGTTTCAATCAATTTGAAAATTGCTCTGACGAAAAATAGTTTGTGAATAACAACTATATAACACCCTCTGAGAATGTTTCAATGATTGAAATGAGAGTTTAGACAATATAACCATTGGAGGATATAAGCATAGTTGTGGAAACACATATATGTATAAGTACTTATTGCTTGAACCAAAGTTTCTGAACTTTGTTGATCAATTGAAACCGGAGAAGTAGGTGAGCTTTAGTCCGCGATCTGGTGGAAGTTCTCGACCGAAAATTTCTGCTGGAGTTTGTGAACTCCATCCGCGAACTTAAGTCCGCGAACCCAGTCCGCGAACTTGAGTAGGTTATGTCTAAAAACGATGTTTGTGAACTTATCTTAATAAACTAAGAAATGCTATTGCAAACCGTGGTTTTATAGTTCATGAATCGATTCGAGTGAATCACATTATTTTTGCTTCGATTGTGTCTTGTGTAGTACATAAATATCTAAGCAATTGAACAACTCTCTAACTAGTTTATTTGAGTCATTTGGACTAGTTATGGTGAAGAAGAATATGGTTGATATGAAACTTATCATATGGCTAACCTTTTCGTTAACTATTGTTGAACCAACTTGTTAGAGCAACGCTCGGTAGAACTCGCATGCGTTGCTATCTCAAGAATGTTTGTCAATGTTAGTGATCAAAATATAAAGTCTTTGATTCCTAGTCTACTATAGCTAAGGTCTTGGACTAGGATAGAAAGTGTAGTTGAGCTCAAGAACTCCATGGAGATCATCATACAAGACGAATAACTACTCAAGGAACCAGTAGATCTTCATCGACTAAAAGGTATGTGGAGACTTGAACTTATATATCACTCAAAAATCTATCTACTCTATCTCCTATCTTGAGACAAAAGTCGTTTTGCTATATAGACTTAGATTATACACATGTGGATATTTCGAGCTGAGTATATCTCGCTTATCTATTTCTCGAAATATGTGTTGGTAAAGCTTTTGCTTTAGCCAAGTTCATCTTTACCTAGTGACGAAAGTTATGTTATGTTTCAATCATTTTGGAAATCACTCTGACGAAAAATAGTTTGTGAATAACAACTATATAACGCCCTCTGAGAATGTTTCAATGATTGAAATGAGAGTTTAGGCATTATAACCATTGGAGGATATGAGAATTGTTGTGGAAACACATATATGTATAAGTCTTTATTGCTTGAACCAAAGTTTGCGAACTTTGTTGAACAAGTGAGACCGGAGCAGCACGTGAACTTCAGTCCGTGAACTGGTGTAGTTCTCGAACCCGAGAATTTATATTGGAGTTTGTGAACTCCGTACGGGAACTTAATTCCGTGAACTTGAGTAGGTTAGGTCTACAAATGATGTTTGTGAACTTATCTTAATAAACTAAGGAATGCTATTGCAAACCGTGGCTTTATAGTTCATGAATCGATTCGAGTGAATCATATCGTTTTTTCTTCGATTATGTCTTGTGTAGTATATGAGATTTCCTTGCAATTCAACAACTCTCTAACTAGTTCATTTGAGTCATTTGGACTAGTTATAGTGAAGAAGAATATGGTTGATATGAAAGTTATCATATGACTAACCATTTGGTTAACTATTGTTGAACCAACTAATGTACAAGTTTGGGTACGGTTTTCACAAGCCTACAAATGTGCATTTCATGTTTGTGTAACAAGCTATGTTTTCGATCTAGCGGTTGATAAATATTAGCTTGAATCTAATCAGGTTTTCATCTAAGGTGAATATTGAATGCTTTGTTACTAAGCTAACATTGATTGCAAACCCTGATTTGAAAGACTATATAAGGGAGAACTCTAGCAACTAGGAAACCTAATCCCCACACATTCTGTGTGATACTAGTTTGCTAAGCTAGAGTCGATTCTCCTTTAACCTTTGGTTTTCTTCTTCTAAAACTAGGTAACGACTTAAAGACTTTATTGGGATTGTAAAGCCAGACTGATGCTACTTTTCTTGTAGTTGTGTGATCTGATCTTGTTGTTTCTATCATACGAGTACAATTGTAATAATTGGATTGAGATTTCTATCTCCGATAGGCAAGATATAAAAGTAGTCACAAACACTTTGTCTCATCGTTTGTGATTCCTCAATAATCTTCTTCGTTGCGTCAATTAAATTTATTGTGAGGTGATTGATAAAGCTGAGATGTTCTTCGGGAATATAAGTCTGGTTTTATCAATTGGTTCCTGTTCACCTTTATTTATCAAAAGATGGAACAAAAACTTGTAAGTTTATTCGTGTGAGACGGATTTATCTATTACTGTAGACTTTTCTGTGTGATACAGATTTGTTTATTAAAGTCTTCAACTTTTGGGTTGTAGTAACTCTTGGTTGTGGGTGAGATCAGCTAAGGGAATCAAGTGCTCAGTATCCTGCTGGGATCAGAGGCGTAGGAGCATAACTGTACCTTGGATCAGTGTGAGATTGATTGGGGTTCAACTACAGTACAGACCGAAGTTAGCTTGGAGTATCTTAGTGTCTATAGCGGCTTAATACAGTGTATGTTTAATCTGGACTAGGTCCCGGGGTTTTTCTTCATTTGCGGTTTCCTCGTTAACAAAATTCTGGTATCTGTGTTATTTATTTTCTGCATTATATTTTGTTATATAATTTAAATAATACAGGTTGTGCGTTATTCAATCAATTAGAATATCCGACCTCTTTGGTTGTTGATTTAAATTGATTGACACTTGGATATTGGTCTTCGGTACCATCCAAGTTATCTCTCTTTGATAAATACTCGCAGATTCTATTTGCTTGAGTATAGATCAAATTGTGAGATTGGGATAATAACTCCTTGAGATATTTTTATCTAGATGGATCCTGACTGTCTAATTGATTCTCTAGAAAGTAACTCGGAGTTTGTCCATAAAGATTGCTAATCGAAATATTAGGTGTGGTTGTGAGACCCCCGCTTTTTCAATTGGTATTAGAGCAGGCAAACACGTTTAATACCTTACAAGTCTGTGTTTGTGGAAATCTGAGTCTGTGGACGAAATCTCGTATACGCCTACCAAAATGTCTCCTAAAGCTTTTAATTATATCAAGTGTCTTAGAAACACCTCAAAGGATTATTCCTTAGTAGATTTTTCCGAATCCCGAGGTAGAAAGAATGTTCAATTTGATAATGACATTTCTCCCTCTCATGAGGCATGTGACACTCTGGCAAAAGCTAAAAAGGAGCTCACCAGAATTTTAAAAAGTATATCTGAGATTATTGATTTTAATGATCATGATCATCTTATTGATGAATTTGAAAAGTTTCTTGATCAATAACGTGATCTCTATAAAATTGGTTAGTCCTTCTCTAAAAACATTGAGAAACTTCTACAAGAAACTACTCTACAAAGTGAAAATATTAGTGCTCTTGAGGAGGTTCTTAAGGAAAACTCAATTAGAGAAAAGCACTTGATCGAGACTCATTCATCAGATCTCAACAGACTTCGTGTTGAAAAAGATAAACTAAGTGCATCTCTTACTCTAGCCCATGAACAATGCAAATCCTTGGAAAAGGACTCTATCTTAAGGAGAAAATCCTCTGTACAAACTAACTCCCGTGATGTGTTGTACAAGACGAAAGGTTTTTCAGAAGAAGATTATGTCAAGAAAAGGTTACATAACTTGCAATCTTCTCATATGGATATGAAGTTAGGACATGTGCCAATTATTTCTTCTTCTCCACGAACCTGTACCTTTTGTGGGAAAAATAATCACTATGCTATCCATTGTTTTGCAAGAAGGAATTTTTTTTCTAAACTTCATAATTTACTTCTCTTCACTGTCAATGGAACAAATAGTCAATCGATTAATGCAGTGAATCGCATACCCACAAGAAACCAGAAACCTTATAAGAATGATTTTTATTCTAGAAATCATCACAGGGCTCAAGTGCATTCTAGCATTAATTCTTGTGTTGCTAAAGAAAGCATTCCCTGCACTTATAAGAATGTCTCCGGTAAATCTAAGTCTAGTAAATGGATTCCTATCTATTCCGATCCTCTTGAACCAATTGCAAGAGGTCCCAGATTTAGTCCTCAGAGAAATCCATCTGATGGATTTGTTAAGTACGCCATGTCTTATCTTTCAGGGATGAAAGTCAACCGAAGAAAGGAGAAGAAAACAAAGATCAAATAGTCAAATGATATATACAACTCCTTTCTCGATGATCATAGTGGAATTAATTTCCACTCTACTACCTGACTCCATGTATTTGTTTCCTTGCTTTTAACTTGAGAGATGCAAGGAAATTAATTGGGAAATACTCAAGTATGTTGTATATTATTTCTGTTTGAGTTTCTGTTGACAGTCCACGAACGTTCGTGTCCTCCTAGGGTTTTTCAGAACTAGAGTTTCTACTCCTGTTCACAAAAACATATATATATACCTATTATATATTGTGTTTTCGGTTCCCTAAAATTTTATGGAGAACTCTGCAAGATCTCAAGAGATTGTGCGTATTGATATGGAGGAAGACAATCGGGAACGTGAGTCAATTCAGGAGCTGGTTCTGAAGAAGATACTTGAAATAAAGGATCACAGCTCCTGGATTAATGATTCTATCAAGGATTTAACTCGTTTCAGAATGATTCAAGGGTCGAGTTTGCAAATCTTCAATTGCAAATAAACCAACTTCTAGATGGTCAGACCAGAATTCTTGCTAATCAGAATATTCTGATACAGAATCAAAAGAAGCTCATCATGGACTGTGCCAAAGCTAGACAACTTGCTCGGGTGGTTGATCGCAAAGTTAGTGTTCTAACTCATTAACATGGTGTGTCTACGGTCAAGAGAATAAAGGAAATCAGCGATACATTCTTTGATGGTTTCATTAAAAGATACGAGATTCTTAATGAACTCTGATTTCTGTTTATCTAGTAAATTTTCTATTTTTCTTGTTTTGATTAGAAGAATAACTAGTGGTTTGGAATAGCTATTATTGTGATTACACATAGCTATATACAATGTTTTCATTTTCTTGTTTTTATATTTATTTGTTTAAATTCTAAACTTGATTGGAAGATGATTTTTATTATATGAATCGTTATGATTTTATATATTGTAATATTTTTATGGGATATGTGTGTTTACGTCGGTTAACTTAATTGTCCCATATTTTGTCAAAAGTAAAGTCATTCGTGTATTGATATGCAAGTATTGATAAAATAATGAATAGAATTTTGACAAACACAAAAGTTAAGCCTATATTGTCAATTTTTGATGTAAGATAGGTTAAAATCTTTTGTGATTCAAGGATTATGTCTATTGTATTTCATTGTGCAAATGGTGATGGAAAATAGAATGAATCCTTGCTTATTCCATGGTATAAGGTCGATCTCAGACCCACAATTTTTGTGTAAATACTGTGTTGTTCCATGAAGTGTCTTATGTTGAGCACTAATACAACAAAAGTTGATTACTTTTGTGATTAGCTTAGTAGTTGTTTTATGTTGAACATGTTAAACTAAATTAATCATCTTGTGTGGTTATTTAGTTAGCACTCCATAAATTTTCTTATGTTTGAGCATTTCTTTGACTGGGTTGGTTATTCATGATTACTTTCTTTGAGCACTCCATAGATTTTTATTATGTCAAGTGTGGCCAATTAAATTAATTACTTTGTAATTAGTTTGGTTGAGTATGGAAATTAGATTATTTGCGAGTTTTCTTGTGATTAATCTAATTGATTTCTTAAGTCTCCATAAGTTTACTTGTTTTGAGCATATTTGGTTGAATTAATCTCAGGTTCGCTTACGGTTAATTTGATTGTATATTTCTTTATGATATTTGTTGAGTCCAAAGAAACCCTTCTTTTCTTCTGAAATTAAGGTCGCTCTTGTTGTTCCCTTGGGAATGACATTTTATGGGGGAGAATTATTTTGAACTTGCGCTTAATTCCAAATCTTTGTGGGGAGTGCGGCTGTGGAATATTATAGGCTTGATGAATGCATTTAGCTTCGGCTTTATGATTGCATCTAAACAAGATGATATACATTTACCTTTGGTCATGAAACGTCTCTGGTCATGAAACGTCTTTGACAAAAAGGGGAAGAATTAATATGTAGTTCATACTACAAATACATATGGTTTTCGGATTATTATTTAAGGGTGATTGGTTTTGTAGATGGTGGATTTTCGACAAGGGATAAAATTGTAAACTCGTAATTGTATGTACCCCTGATCCAGCAATCAGACGAGTATTGAGGCTCATGTCTCTTATCGAAAGCATGAAAGCTCATGCCAAAAGAACCTCTGACTGAGAATACCGTCTCTCAGAGTATATGTAGATATGTAGTCTCTCATCTGAGGCAACGACATATCTCATGAATACTAAGAAATTTCAGTAAATTACTTATATATATAATAGAAAGATTGGACGGCTCCTAGATAGCTTGCCTGCTAGTATAGAGCAATAACGTCTTCAGGATGTAACAATGTTTTCCCTGACTGAATAAAATAAATACGCTTCAACAAGATCATATCTCTCAATTCCTGAATAATTAATGCTTCTAGATGATCGTACTAGTATAGAGCCATTAATTAATTATTCTGAAACCATTGAATTCGTTAACTGAATCCCTGGAAAAGATCCAACGATTTTTATAATATTTCGTTACTCCAATTTATGGTTCTTCCCAGCAGAATTCCATGGATTAGTAATAAATATTCAACACACGGGCATCCGAACTACCTTCGAGTAAGCCCCGACCAAAATGATGCAAGTGTATTCAACAATAATGCACTAACGAGCATCTGAATGCACGAATGAGTATTTCAGAATACGACGAGACAATGAACCTATGCAAAATAAGAGGAAAATAATAGATAATAAAATATTAACCAAATAAGAATTAAAATAATTTTTAGATAATAAAATATTACCTCAATTTCATGGTGTCTCCTTCGCATCAGGGAAATAATATAAAATTAGGATTAGGCCCACTAGCCGTCCGGATATTCCCTAGTCTTGGCCGGTCCCACACCTCATGATTCCTTAGTATTTTATTATTATTTCCCTAATCTCATGAAAACTCCCTAATCTCATGATATTTCCTTGATCCCATGAAAATAATATAAAATTAGGGAAACTCGTGGGACCGGGCCCTAGATGGCCGGTCATGCCCTAGCCGGTCCCACACGCCCTTTATTTTATAATTATTATTTTTATGTTTCCTTGATTCCATTAAATTCATTGATTTCATGATATATCCTTCAAATTATGAAAATTCCTTCAAATCATGAAATGAAATAATACATAAAATTAGGGAAAACTCACGGGACTGGGCCCTAGCCGGCCAACCATGCCCAAGCCGGTCCCGCACGCCCTTATTTTATTATTATTAATATTTTTGTTTCCTTCATCTCATGGAAACTCTTTCACTTCTAGGAAACTCCTTGATTTCAACAAAAATCCTTGGTTTCAACAAACTCCTTGGTTTTATCATATTTTCCTAAAATCATGAAAATATTATAAAATTAGGAAAAATGTCGTGGGACCGGGATCTTTGGTCGGCCATGTCATGGCCTTAGCCGGTCCCACACTTCATGATTCCTTCATTTTTATTATTTTTCCTCCATCTCATGAAGTTTCCACGGTTTCAGCAAAAATCCCTGATTTCTTCATATTTTCTCAAAATGTTGCTCAAACGCACATCAGAAAATATCAAAATTCTCAAAACTAAGATACGAACACTTTGGTGATGCGGGCATGTTACCTTGATCGATCAAGGTTGGATTTTTGGATTGCAAGGAGCCAGTCCCACGCATTTTCACAATTTGACCTAATTTGCTCAATTGTACGTATTAGGTCCAAAACTCTTCCAAACAATTTGGAAGTTCATGAAATGATCGTTATTCGATCCCGTGACCACCTAGGGACAATTTAATGACCCCTTGGACGGTCTCTCATCTCTTCATAATTAATTAGGTTTTATCACCTAAGGCTCAGACGAGCATTATTTTTAGTAAATGGTTAAACCAGCATTTAATCATCCTTTCACCAACTGGTCTTCAAGAGACTTCAGTATATTTTTGCTCACATGAGCATGTTGGCGCTATATGGTCAACCTATAATCCCATGTATCCGGTGCTCCTTCACTCCATGGTTAATTTTCAATAAACCATCAATTGATCGAATTAGGGTTTTGAGTCCAAGGTTCATAATTCCAGATTCAAATACTAATAATTTTACGATGATCTCTTGATCAACATCTTATCTAATATACTTGGTTCAGTTGCCAGTATTTAAAATTAATGTTTTATTTGGTCATGCTACCAATAATTTATCAAACGAGCAATATTTGCTCAAACCAAGGAATATTGGTTTAACTATCAATATTCAATAAATCATCGAATGAGCAATATTTGCTCACGTTAACTATGTTTATTTATACATTATACCTTTGTCTCAATTCGTGGGTCTCAGAACATTTTCAAATCATGTTCGACTCAAAAATATAAGGACTCATCGTCCCATGAAGTCATGAAGTCAGCAACTGACTAACTAAATACACGTTTGCCTTGCAGACTCCACAATCACACGAGACATCAATCGTGTTACATGGGGGGATATTAACTAGGGTTTTGGTCTGGCGGTCTACGGCACGTGTGTTCATACACACGATGAGAATGTGAGGAAGTCATGCAATCAGTTAGAGGAGTTAACAGAGTAGTGGATGGAAAATCAACCAAGTCTCTGCACTTTTTTTGATAAACGAACTCTTCATTAAGAAAGAAAAAAGAAGGAGGGGGGCAGAGCCTTACCTCGGAGAACAAGGAGAAAGGGAAAAAACGAGAACGGAAAGCAAAACAAACCAAGCTAAAGCCACAAATTACAAAACAAATTACATATTGCAAAACCGATATAAAGGGAGAACCGAGTTGTCAATGTCACAGTTTCGCTTTATAAAAGGCGGCGCATTTAACCACCAACAAGAACCCAACGTCGCTCCATGCTTAGCCAGCCTATCTGCCACCGAGTTACCTTCCCGGTAGATATGAGTACAAACCAGATGAATGGAGTTAGCATACACCAAACAGTTGTTCCAGTGAGTAGAAATGTTCCACGGAACCAAATGAGGCTTTTTAATAGCCTGTAGAACAAATATAGAGTCACATTCTAGCCAAAGTCTACGGATACCCCTCGAACACGCCAAACGCAGTGCATAAATTACACCCCACAGCTCCGCCAACAACGAGTTTCCGATACCCAAGTTCTGCGCCAGACACCCCCTCACCCTGCCGTCGGCATCGCGAAACACTACGCCACAACCTGAGGGCCCCGGGTTACCTATAGAGCTGCCATCCGTGTTGGTCTTGATCCAACCGCTAGCCGGAGACTTCCATTTGACCAAAATCGCTTTCGGCATTTTGGGCGGCAGCTTTTGAATTCCCAGACCATCCAGGATCAGCTTGTCTGCAGTAGTATAGTAGGAGTACCCTCCTCCGTTTTTGCTTGATTCCACGATGAGCCTTTGCAGATGAATAAGAGCCTGATCATAGGAGATTTCGCGCTGCTCGAACCTCGAGGCCGTTCGGCAGCGAGTAAAATCAGCCAAACGCAGCTGACTGCTGTGATCCAAAGTAAGTTTTTTGTCTGGGAGCAGCTAGCGAAGCCTCTGATAGAAGCGAACACTGTTTGCATATTAGTACAATCCAGCCTATGTCTGAACTTGATCATTATCCAGTTCCAGAGATTTGTTGCAAAGTTGCAGTTGAAGAACAGGTGGTGTTGTGTTTCGCCGCAGCTAGGAAAGGGGCACAAGTTGCAGCAGTTCACGGTGTCACCCCCATAGAAGTGGACATTGTCATCTGTTGCAATTCTGTTGTGTAGAATTTTCCAAACCGTGCAAGCACGACGCGGCGGAATCCTGATTGACCATAAATCCTTGAAGTCTGCCTGCTCCACTTCTTTTGGCCTGTGAAACTCGTAAGCGATTTTCATGGTTAACTCACCTGAATTACTGCCTTTCCAAACCTGGCGATCTTCCAAATGCAGCGCAAAAGGAGTTTCATTGATTAATTGCTGAATGTTTCTCTCCAGTTCCGGCATGTAGTCCGGAATCCTCCATCTGCCCTCCTCTATAAAGTCTGCAACGGAGTTATGAATGTGCGTACAGTCTAACTCCAGATAATCCGCTATAGAAATATCCATGGCCATGAACCAGATGTCTTTCCAGAAGTCAATCTTGTTTCCATTACCCACCAGCCAAAGCATATTCTCCCTAATTATAATCCATTGCTCTTTGAATCCATGCCAAATCGACGATTTTTTGTAAGCATCTGAAGCGAAGCGAACCTTGACGAAGTTACCAAAGTCTGAATTAGTCGTCATGAGCTTCCAAGTCAGCTTCATTAAAGCTGCGTCATTCATGCTCTTTAAAGACTTAATCCCCAGACCTCCTTTAGTTGTAGGGAGGCACAATTTGTCCCAAGCAACTGTGTTGTGGTGCAAACTGTTTATATCACCGGTCCAAACAAAGTTACGAACCCACCCTTCCAGCTTCTTGATGCAAGCACTCGGCCACTTGTAAATGTTGAAACTATACAGAGCCGAGCTAGCAATAACAGATTTCACCAGCTCCACTCGACCCATCATAGAAAGGGATTTTCCTTTCCAAGTTGAAAACTTCAGCTTAATTCTATCCAAAGTATCCAGAAGATGAATCGATCTAGGTTTCCCCCGAAAAATAGGAACACCCAGGTAGCGGAACGGTAGGTTTCCCATAGGAATGCCATACAAAGCAGCAACCCGGGAGACTCTGTTCTGAGCATGAGCACTACAGTATATATTACACTTGGAAGCACTAATATTCTGACCCGAGTTTTGACCATATATCTCAAAGATGTGCATTAAAGTCCTAATGTCTCTTTTTGTTCCCCTACAGAAAACCATTATATCATCCGCATACAATACGTGAGAAGGAAAGACGGTACCTCTAGGAGAAGAAATGTGATTGATCTCCCCCCGCCTGAAAGCATTTGAAATGGCCTTGCTCAAAACCTCTTCAGCCAAACAGAAAAGGATTGGTGAAAGCGGATCTCCCTGGCGCACTCCCCTTTTGCAGCTGAAATAACCCATAGGTTTACCATTTATCACGACTGACAAAGTAGTCGAATGCAAGATCGAACTAATCCACTGAACCACCTTGTCGCAAAAGCCGTACCCTTTAAGACTACTCAAGAGAAAATTCCAGTTAAGAGTATCAAAAGCCTTTCGAATATCAAATTTCATGGCAATGTTACCTCCAAAGCACCTGTGATCTAGCAAGTTTATCGCCTCCGACGTAGTTCCAATGCAGTCGTAAATGCTTCTTCCTTTCAGAAAAGCTCGCTGATGCGGAGAGATAATTTTCGAAGCGATAGGGCCTAACCTATTAGCTAAAATTTTACCAATAATTTTGAAGTGAAAGTTGCTAAGAGCAATCGGACGAAATTTCTCAATCACGTCAGCCCCCGGTTCTTTCGGCATGATGATAATATTACTTGGGTTAGCATTAGGCATCAGCCACCCATTACCAAAAAAGGATTGCACAGAATTTGTTACCTCCGTACCGACTATATCCCAAAAAGAGGCGAAGAATATCCCTCCAAAGCCATCCGGCCCCGGAGCACCCATCGCATTCATATCGTCCACCGCCGCTTTGATTTCCAGCTTATCCGGCATTGCAGTTAGAGACACGTTGTCCTCCAGCAAAACCCTACTTTGAATATTCTGCTCAACGTACTCAGAAGAAGGATTCACATTATCAGTATCATATGATGTCCTCATGAGAAGTCAGCAGCTCATTGTTATTCTTCAGGTGCGTAACTTTGTTTGTTGCCGCTCGAATATTTACATACTTGTGGAAAAACTTCGTGCAAGCATCTCCATCCTTCACCCAATTTAGCCTTGATTTGTCCCTCCAGAACTCCTTTTGAATTTTGAGCGCGTCCACCAGATTGTTTGAAGCAGTTACCTCTGTGAAGTGCAGCTCATCAGAGTAGCCCTCCTCCATGATACTTCTCTGGATGTTCTCCATGTCTTCAGTCGCCTTGGTAACATTCCGCTGGATGTCCCCAAAAACTTCTTTGTTCCACCGCTTTAGCACCGCCTTTAGAGCTTTTAACTTCTGCATTAGCACATACATAGGGCAACCAAAGAAATCACACTGCCAAGCTTGGTCCACCACCTCCCTCAGCCCTGGATGGTTTAACCACACCCTTTGAAATTTAAACGAGGAAGCAAGAGGATTTTCGCCCTTCTGCGCCTCAAACAACAGCGGGAAATGGTCCGATTTCACCCTCGGCAGCGTGCTACAGACCGAAGAGTTCCACGAGTCCAGCCAGATGTCGTTACACATTGCTCTATCGAGACGGAGCTCCGTGTTATGTCTACCCCTTCTACCATTAGTCCAAGTGAACTGAGTGCCCCTTGTATCCAGGTGATGAAGGTTATTGAGTTCCGAGAAGGCTAAGAAATCGTCACAGGAAATACGATTCGGCGGCGGCCCTCTCGATTTCTCGTGAGCACCCAGCACCGCATTGAAATCCCCAATAATACACCACGGGCCAATCTTGTTATTCATCAGATCCGTTAACTGCATCCAAAGGTTTCTCCTCGTTAGATAGGAAGTGGAGGCGTACACCCCTGCCACCAAGTACTCCATGTCACCTTGGGTTCTGCAGGTGATCATCTGCGCCGAGTTGTACACCACATCAACCTTCATTTGGCTCGAACAAAGACACCACAAATTCTACTTCCGAGACCCTCTATCATTCAGGGCCACTAACTTCAAATCAAGACTATACCAGTAATTCGTCGGAACTGAGGAAAAAACAATCCAGGGTTCTGCAATGAAAACCAAATCCGGGGAGAATTTACGACAATAATTGTAAAAAACCAATTGCGTGTCTGCGTTGCCAAAGCCCCGCAAATTCCATAAGAGTGTATTCATTGGGAAGGATTTGAACCATTCCTCGGATGCATAATCCGAGGTTTAGACTGAGAAACAGCCATTTCTTTTTTTTGTTTTTGATTTTCCCTTTTCTTCCGAGATTTAGACATGACATCTTCAAAAGCAGTCTCCTTAGCATCTTGATCCACAGCTGTAGCAACCACTACCGTAGGTTCACCATTAGGTTCACCGCCGACGGGCTGCAAATGTGCCTCTGCTTCTGCAGGAGCTTTAACCTCCGCCTCAGTATCCTCATCTGAATCATCTAAAGATTCAACTGTTACTCCATCCTCCTCCTGCTGAGCGGGCACTACTTCCTTTGTGGCCACCACCATGAAGTTCACATCCAAAGTATCCTCTTTAGTCTTCTCATCAGTAATCGCCTCAGTAATAGTAGCCGCTTCGAGCGCACTATTCAGAGACCTGGTGTTTCCATGGACTTGCGGCCCTGTATCCCTTGATGATAAGAGACCTTTGTCGGCCAGATTAGTTGGAATTACCACTTCACTAACTCCCCCCTCTTCAATATGCTTCTTCCCCTTTAGTTTTTTCGGAGCAAGGTTTTTCTTTGGCTGGATTGGAACCTCCCTGTTTATTTCAGCAGCCGCAGTCTGCAGTTGTTGCTTCTTCTTGCATAACCCTTCTTCATGACCTATCATTTTGCAGAATTGACAATAGGAAGGCCTCTTTTCATAAGTTACCCTAGCTTTGAAAAAATGATTGTCTCTCTCAATTTGAATCTCCTCTATTTTTTTCTGTGATATATCAATCTCCACTAAGACTCTAGCGTATAAACCAAAGCTACGAGTAATGGTTGATCTATCTATACCCAGGGGGTCACCTACTGCACTTGCGATTTCAGTAAGTGTTTTAGGACGCCAATATTCATAGCTTAAACCATATATTCTAATCCAAACCTGGGCAAGAGATTGAATTTGTTTATAAGGATTAAAATCAGGGATCCATTTCCTAAAGTGAATGATACCTGGCTTTAAGTTGCACGCACCTGCAGATCGGACATAAGCCACATCTTCTTCACAAGAGAAATTGAAGCAGAAGAAACCTTTACCTAGAGTAGAGATAACCCAAGGTCTGATGCCCCATTTGGTGGTTAGTTTTTGATGTATCTCCGTCATGTTCACCGTAGACGAACCCTTCGGCAGCACCAACCTACCAATTAAGCAATTCTTGTAATCTTGCACTCCTTTCTGGTATTCGTCCTCAGAAATACGGATCGAAACCTCCGATCCATTAAAGCACGGTTTTTCCAGATTTGAGGAATCAAAGTCATTTGATTTGAAAGAAGAAACCATATCAGCGTACGATTTGACTTTTAGATCCACTGAATTTGTTTCCTGCTGAGGGATCTTCCCCTTTTTGGATGCCTCCATGGTTGTCCCAAGAACAGACCACGGAGTAGTAGATGATGTAACGTTCACCATTGAATGAAATCACTAATCCCAATTAGTCCCTAATCATTGGAATTGAAACTTGATTGTTGT
The DNA here is from genome assembly GCA_023529315.1 of Papaver bracteatum. Taxonomy (NCBI): domain Eukaryota; kingdom Viridiplantae; phylum Streptophyta; class Magnoliopsida; order Ranunculales; family Papaveraceae; genus Papaver; species Papaver bracteatum. Next base: position 1,270,264 of record JAJJWX010004691.1, on the reverse strand, counting down.
TAATTCTAAGCTGCGATCAAATGCGTTCCCAGAATCGAGCACTCTAAGACCGAGTCACACCGATCCAATCGCCGAAATATCGCCAATTTGCAGAGACCGAGTCACACCGAGTCACACCGCTTTTATGATGAATCAACCAAGTCTCTGCACGTTGAGCAACTGGTTTTAAAAAGATTTCCACTTCTTCACTCTTTGATTACATCAACTATCACACTTCATGGGATCATGGTGTTTACAATTTTAGCAATATAAATAAGTCTCTGAATCATGATTGAAATGAGGATAATCTCATGTCAAATAGACAACACGAGATTAACAACTTAACATATGATCAATTACTCTCAACAGAGCAAATTCAATCATTCAAAACTTATCTTATTTCCAGAATACACAACACACCTACAATCTTCGATCACTATTGATCTCACACATTTCTCAGCTTCCCTCCTACAGATCGACCCATCATCTCTTGTGACCGAATTTACTCTGGAACGACCATTGTCTTGGTTTAGGCCGGAGTACTACATATTGATCTCTCGAATTCAAAGCACTCCCTTGCAGTTCATCTGTGTGAGGTTTAACAGTTCGCTCGGTTCAAGGGGTTTTCTCCGCACGGTCGTCTCCTCAATTCCGTAAAAACAAGCAACTCGTTTTGCCCCATCTACAGATTGGCAACCACAGTGGGAGATCATTCACTCGGTTGCAATCTCACTTCTCACAAAAATAGTCGCTCTTAGGTCTGGTTCAGTTACCAACCCGGATTCAACACCCGGTTCTAATATTGAAATCTCTAGCGGTACTGCTAACACTACACCTCCAGTGCAACCTTCCACTACCACTCTTCCGGTGCAACCCGCCACTACTACTACTCTAAGCACGGGTGCTCCAGTAATTACCCCTGCAAGCGGCGACACTGACACCATCAATAATACACTCTTAGGTCAGTATCCTGAAGAAGTCATAGAAAATCCACCTACCATAGGTGATCTCATAAAGGTGCAAGAAACTCTTGCCAAAAATCAGACTGACATGGTTGTTACTCAGAAAGAGCTATTCAACTATCTCAAGACTCTTACAAACAAGATGTCAGAGAAAACTCAAGATAAAGGAAAAGCTAAAGAAAAGTCTTCAGATGCTGATCCCGAAGTCACTCCAATCCATGTAGTAGATGATGAGGAAGTTCCCAAGGCTGCACACAATCCACCAGTGAAAGAACCATCCAGTTTCATCACTCGTGAAGACCTATAATTCTTCTTGTAAAAACGTGGAAAAGACAAGACGCCTTCTGTTCACCATCACCAACCTCCATACACTGCTACTACGCAAATAATTCCTCTACCAAAAGGTTATACCTCTCCAATATTCAATCTTTATGACGGAACGATCAATGCTCGAGAACATGTTTCTCGATTTCTGGAAGCATTGGGTGAACATGAGCATAACCATACTGTCCGTCTGAAGGAATTTTCAATGTCTCTAAAAGGATGGGCATATACCTGGTACAACAACATCGCACCAGGAAGTATCAAAGGTTAAGGAGAAATGGTTAATTCTTTCCACAGAAAGTATTTCTTCGTTTTAGAGCAAATCACTCTCTCTGATCTCGGAAGGATGTTTCAAAAGAGCAACGAACATCCTAACGATTATATGAAAAGGTTCAGGGTGCAAGCCTTGGATTGTCATGATCCAAATATCATAGAACAACAACTCATGGATTTGTGCATCAATGGAATGATTCCAGTCTACAGAGCTTTATTGGAAAATATCAGGTTCCAGAATTTCTCAGAACTTCATGAAGCGGCCAAGAGATCAGCAACTGCTGCACCTTCTTTATTGGAGAGAGCTAAGACTACAAAAGCTGAAGAGCTATGGGAGACTCAAGGTAGCAGACGTTTAATCAACAAACAATACAATCTCTAACCTTCCACAAATATTGTTGCATAAAAGAGAAAACGAAAATCCGAGCCGCAGCACAAACATACTTCCTCAACCCCTTTAAAGGTGCAAAGGAAGGATAACATGCAAGTTCCTGCCCAACACACAATAACTGATCCAGAGGCACCTGATTTCCCCTGCTCCATTGAGGAAGTTATTGAACTTCTAGATGCTTGGCTTCAAGACGGCGCGATCAAACTCCCATATGTCAAGAAATAGCCAACTGAAGAGGCCATTAAAAATCCTCGTTACTGTCGCTTTCATAGGTTTGTCAACCATACCACAAGTGATTGCAGAACTTTGAAGCGCATATTCAAAGAAAATATCAAATCAGGAAAACTCAACTTGGGGACCGAAGGAGTGCACAGAGACCCTCTCCCAGTCAGAACCTTCACTCTTTCTGAACCACCTGTCAAAGAAGCAGTTCAATCCTTAATCGAGAATGTCTGTGAGTTGCTATACTTATCAAAGGCTCAAAGGGGGACATGTTCACTTCGCTGAATCACATCATGTCAGGAAAGCATTTTTTGATTCAAGAAGCATTTCTTGAGCCGCCCTCAACAACAGACAAAGAAATATACGACTGGGGACTTCTCACCACAGTCCATCTCAAGGGAAACGAGTTCAAACGAGCATTGATTAATGTCGGCACCGCAGTCAATGTTATCCCAATGAAAACTCTCAGAGCTGCTGGTATCATACGACAAGAAGCCATTCATGCTCCAGTAATAATCACAGATCATGAAGGAACACCCAGAGACGCTTATGGCCACATCACTCTCAAGGTGAACATCAACTCAGCGTGGACAGAAATTTTTTTTTACATAATCCTAGAAGATCCAAGATATGATATGATTCTTGGATGGATATGGATTCACGCTGTAAAGGAAACACCAACACCTTCAGTTGCATATTTCTTTGTTGAAGAAACCTCTGATTCGAAAGAAGAAAAAGAAGATACTTCGCCATTCAAGTATTTGAAGGAAGTCAAATCCCTGACAAAGCTAACACAAAAGCTTGAAGAAGATGCAAATGCTTTCATCAAAAGGTTTCGTACTCAGGCAAGTCTTATTCCTCCTCATGTGTCCATATCATCAGTTTCAAATATGCTTATTTGGTTTGAGGACTTTACTCCACCAGCAACTTAGAAATTTCAAAATGCTATGAATTGATAATCTCTCCTCAGCAATATTTCACCAAATGGTTAAGGTCAGAACTTCTTCAAATCGAGCATATCATCAAAAACATTATTGCTAAAGACATATCCAAGCATGATAAACAGTATCTCAAATACTTTCCTCTGTATGAGTGTCCATACATACCACAGCCATGGAACTTCACTGCACGAAGAATTCCAAACCAGCAGAAAATATTCAGGGCACGAATGGTCAAGTCTAACAAATTCCAGGAAGGAGATTTAGTTTTCAAAGAAACTAAGCGTAGTTTTCATTCTGTAAAGAACTCCAACTGGGAAGGACCTTTTATGATCTCTAAGTCTGTTGCTGGTGGATACTAAAAGTTAATCAAGATGGATATCAAGGAGACTGTGGCCATGATACATGAGAATCGGCTCAAGGCCTTTGACGTCTAAGGTTTTGGATATTCGAGGTATTGGATGTTGAAGGCACGAATGTCCAAAATATTTGGCATTTAGAGTTTTCTTTTATTGTATTTCAATTCCTCCAAAATATTTGCAATACTTGCATTCAGTAATTTAAATTCAACAATTTATCAAAATTCAGTTTACTTAAAGAAAATTTCTATCAAACCCAAGGAAAATCCTCAATCATCTACTTATCCAAAACCAGTCAAAACCAAAAATAAAACCACACATCACTCAGAAGTTCAAGACATTATGAAAAGAAATCAAAGAAAATCAACAAAGAAAGATTTTTGTTCCTCTGCATTCTTCAAGACTTGTAAAGCCGCCTTCTCCGTGTTCATCTCTTCAGTCAGTCTCGTAATTTTGTCTTCCTTCTCCATCACAACATCATTGGGAAAGGGTATGTTATTTTCACATGAGTCCTTAATATCATTCATCTTATTACGAAGCCATTTCACGCTGAAGCCAAGTCTTTCAGAAATCTCCAAGTTGAACTCCCAATCAAAGAGTACATCTGAAGTCACAGTATTTCTGGCACTGGAGTATATATCGCTTACAACATGCAAGATAACACTTACTTGCATTGTTAAATAATAAGTACGCTTTGGGTCTCTAGTAACGATGATGTGACCAAATTTCTTCCATATTTTCTCGTACAAGTTGGCATATCCAATGGGAATGCTGAATCCACTAACTAGCTCATGGTATGAGAGTGATGCATCAAAGGGAGGATAAAAAAAAATCCCTGCACTTGGGTATTCGTGCACCACTATTTGATTCTCAATCATTGGAGCCACTTCTACAGTCGTAACAACAGTTTCTCCAGCTTCTTCAATACGTGATTCAACTTCCTCCGTCACTGAAGAAACAACAATTGAAGTCTCGGGCTCTTCAAAAATGTCAACAATGATTCCCTTATGACTTTGAAGTGAAAAGATAGTTGTTCCTTCATCAATAACCTCTGTGTTGCTCAAGACATCATTATTAGCTCATTCATTCTCAACTTCGGTATTTGACACCTAATACGAAGATTACATGAAATTAGGATCATCCAAGCATGAAACTAAGAAATCATAAACTACAGCATACAAGTGGTCTAACATCATCAAATTTCTTCATTATACATGCTATATGTCAGCAAATCACGTGAAAGTCACAAAAACACATTTCACAACAAGCTCGCCTGAGAAGATTTTACACTTCCCTGTACAAAACAATAAACTAGGAGCTATTGGTGAAGAATAAATGGTTCAGTTATATACCATTCTCTTCGTATGGATGTTATCTATAGCATGTCAAAATTTCATAGCAATCGGATGAACGAGCAAAAAGATGTGGCCAAAACATTCGACTACATGACAGCTGAAAATTTTCTGAAAGTCTCCTGGATGTTTACTGTTTCGTCGATTTCGACTCCTAAACATGCTCAAAACTCAAAAATATTCTTAAAAAAGCTTGTAAATTTCCTAGGCATAAGGATGCATATGCGGATCGCGAAAATCTAACATCGGACGAAGATTTTATGGAGTTTTTGCTCAAAGGCTGAGTTCTAAATTTTCTGGTGACGTATTTTCGGAAAAACTTCTCATATGTTTAAATTCATTCTCATTCATTCACTCATAAATTGATAAGTTTATGCTTCTATGTATAAAATACAAGAGAAATACTTACTTGGGTGGTCTTTGAAGCGTTCAAAGAACCAGAGTTGCTCGCACCGACATCAACAACACCATTACTTTCATTCGGTTTTGAGCTCTGGGAGTTTTCTTTATCGCCATTCTTCGAGCGATCATCACCAGTAATCTCCACTTCCATGGCAACATTCTCCTGGATATATTCTAAATAATTAGCATTTTGTTTACTAAGCATCATAATTTGTTATATGAATAAATACTTACTTCAGCTTCTTCTTCAACACCCGAGTTACAAATCGTCTGCCCAGCAGCAGAGAATTGAAGACCGTCAATACTCGAGGGAGAAAAATTCTATAACCAAATAAAAAATATTGGTTTTATGATCCTAATTATAAGGATAAGAAAGGGTCATGGTGAAATAAGTATTGACAACTCACCAAAGAAACAACTGGGGAGTTTATGGTGTTAGGTAACATCTTATAATTCTTACTCCTGCCTTCCCCACCATGAATAGTTGCTTCAGTTTCTGAAAGGTTTACATCGATTCGCGGTCTTACGTTATGACTGTCCAGTGGGAAATTTTGATACAATAATCAAAATATAATTATCATAATCTTATGAAGACTTCGTAAAGAATACTTACTTGTGAACGTCCTGGAGATGTTTTCCGTTTCTCACCACCAGGGAAATGTTTTAATCTTGGTCGAGTCGCAATCATTTCAGCAGAAGGAGGCTCCTTCACTAAAGGTTGATCATCTCTCACGAAAGAAAGTAAACTCCCGAGATGTTGATCCCAAAAGTCTATGTAACCCGGAGTTAAATATGTGATTCTATCAGAGTTGGGGAACCAGGATTCACTTCCTTCCACATGTGTGAGATCCAGACGTGTCATGAGCTATTCAACTAAAGGTTTCCTTCTTCGAAAAGTCGGAACACACTGATCCATGCCCATTTGCTGAGCCGCCCTATCAATATTGTATTCTTCCACCAAGAATTTACCGTGTATTATGGATATCAGATGACCAGGAGTACAACTTAACATAAAAGACCTCTCGCCATCATCCAGATCAGTACCAGATTTCAAAGTCATACTCTCTTCAGCATTAAAAGTTCTAAACTAATAGATGTAAGGAGGAAATGAGACCCATGGGCGGAAGTTAAATTCAGATTCACGGTCTAAGACATCAACGAAGCGAGTCTTGAGTCGAGGATGTTTTGTGGACCAACGCATGATCCTGACATTGGCCTTCTCAGAGAAAACATGGCGAGCATCAGTGTTCAAGCCTTGCAAAATGGTACGTGGAATGGGTGCATAATTCTTGAAACGCTCCCATATCAAAGCTTGAAGAAACATTGTATTGGCATAGCATTCAATCTTCATAAAACCATTCGAGATGCTGGAGTCTATAATCAAGGAGTCCAAGTTAGAGTACAAAGAATCCAGGAACAATCTACCTATCGGGAGTTGCTCACCCTGAGCCATATTAATTGCAAAAGGAATCACGAATGGCTTCAAAAAATATCCAGCATCTTCAAATACATCTCTGTACATCCATAAACACAAGAAAGCATCAATTGATAACGTACCATCTATAGTCCACTCCAGAGGAGTATCTCTTGGCCACCAGTGTATTAACCAATGAGCATAACAACCTTTGCTGCCAGATGCCTTATTAATCTTCTCCATTGTGGTTGTCAAGATGTTAGAGATTGCAATTTCCTCCGATGAAGAAAGACCTTCAGGAAGGTTACCTTTGATTGGAAGATGCAACAAAGCAACTACATCTTCTAAAGTAATGGTAAACTCTCCCCATCTGCATATGAAGGAGTGAGTTGGAATATACCAGCGAGCAAATAGAGCTACTATACCTCGCGCATCATGAAAAATGAACAAATCTCCAGAAGATTGAATAACCCGTATTACTTGTGCATCATGCAACTTGGCTCGAACACGAGGAAAACCTAGCATGTACCTCGCCCGTCCAGAAAACTTTTCTAAGGGCCGTCGAGAAAGCTTGAATTCAATGATTGATGCATAAAATACCTTCGTTCAAGACAAAACCGAATAGCTTCCCGAGGAGTCACCAATTTTTTCTGAGTAACCACTCTGGGATTTATCAGAAGACGAAATGCTGGAGTCTTGAGATGCTTTTCAGGCCCTTGATATATGAAGAATGCATCCTCTATATTTGGAACGTTCTTAATTCCAGGTGTTTCATCTTCGTCAATGGAAGTCTCATCCATGCATGAATCATCCTTAGAGGTATCATTATCTATGTATGAATCTTCCCTGGAGGCATCATTATTCACACATGTATCATCTCTGGAGGCATCATTGACTTGAGAATCATACATCCTTGCAAAGTAGCTGTAACATGCACACAATGCTTCGCTTCAGTATATCATTCATACAAGATGCAAACATCAACAAAATGAAGTACTTGAAAAAATGCTCATGCAAACATCTACAAAATGGTAATCCTTAAATCTTACCTATTTACGATTCCACTAACAATAGTGATTGTAATGCAAGAGTTAACACTTCAAAACTTGCTCGTTTCTTCGAACCTACAAAAGATGAGCAAAAAATCAGATTTTCATAAAATCATGAATATTTCTACTGCATGAACTTTCACCATGGAATTATGAAAACTAAAACATTATTTCATCATAAATAATTGTTTACTTCTAAGTAATATTATACAAAACTCAAGTTTTGATTTTAAAGAAAATAATATATATTTATATATATATATATATATATACATAAAAAAAAAACGTGATTCACTCACGTAAATAAAAAAAACATTTTCACGTGAGCAAGGCTCACGAAAATAGAATTCGTGGATACTCCACGGTTTCATCAAAAAAAATAATCCCATGGACAGACCATGGTTTCATAAAATAAATCATTTCCTTCGTACGATCGTCTTCCTTTGAAACGAGGGTTTATTTCGGTTTTGCAAAAGCTCACATCTTTTCAAGATAAAGTTTTGGTTTTCATGAAAGCTCATAAATTTTTTTTTATCACTGGACACAGGTCTATACATAAAAAAAATCTCCCCTAGGTCAGGGATTATTAATAGTTTCTTGAACTAACGATGGAACGAACATACGTTTTCTAAAAATAAGGGTTTTCAACAAAACTCACACTCATATATGCACATATATATAATTTTAATAAGATTAAAGCATGAAAAACTTATGAACTCAGCAAACTTTTGAAAAAAAAAAGCTTACCTGGTCGGCGGCAGGAAGTTGACCGGACGGTGATCGACGGCGACTGTCGGCAGCAAAGCTCTGGAATTTTTTTTTCTTTCTTTTCTCTGACGTGAAGATGAAGAGGGGATGAAGGTGGTGGTCTATCGTGGGAAGGTTAAATTTAAAAAAAAAAAGGATTAATTCCTTTTATATCACATTTTATTTCCAAAACCTAATTTTACAAGGATTTCCTTATTGGGCCTGACCCATGAATCCTAAAACGACCAAGGTCCCGTCATCAAAATCAACGGTTCAACAAAAAATTATGCTTATTAGATGACGATCTATTATTCCACTGAGATCTTCATTCAGTCCATGGCTGCTCGTACCATCAAAAATCCGGTAAGGTCTTATCTCACGACTAATTGCTTATAACATTTGTAATCGGTAAATCACCATTCAGTGCTGACTGAGGAAAATAACAGTCCCTCACTAAGGATGTGACTTAATGTAGATGGTGGATTTTTGACAAGGGCTAAAATCGTAAAACCATAATTGTATGTATTCATGATCCAGCAATCATACGAGTATTGAGGCTCATGTCTCTTATCGAAAGAATGAAAGCTCATGCCACAAGAACCTCTGTCTGAGAATATTGTCTATCAGAGTATATGTAGATATGTAGTCTCTCAGCTCAGGAAACGACATATCTCATGAATACTGAGCAATTTCAGTATATTACTTCTATATAGAATCGAAAGATTGGACGGCTCCTAGACAGCTTTCCTGCTAGTATAGAGCAATAATGTCTTCTAGATGTAACAATGTTTTCCATGACTTTATAAAAGAAATATGACGCTTCAACAAGCTCATATCGCTCAATTCTTTAATAATTAATGCTCCTAGATGATCGTACTAGTATAGAGCCATTAATTAATTATTCTGAAACCATTGAATTCATTAACTGAATCCCTGGAAAAGATCCAACGATTTTTATAATATTTCGTTACTTCAATTTATGGTTCTTCCCAGCAGAATTCCATGGATTAGTAGTAAATATTCAACACACGGGAATCCGAGATAGCTTCGAGTAAGCCCCGACCAAATTGATGCAAGTGTTCTCAGCAATAATGCACTAACGAGCATCTGAATGGACGAATGAGTATTTCAAAATACGACGAGACGATGAACCTATGCAAAATAAGAATAAAATATTAACCAAGGTGCTGAGGGACTGGGCTCACCGGCAGTCCAGTCACGTCGTGGCCAGTCCCACTTCCAATTCTATATTTTTTATCATATTGTTTTTATTATTTTCCTTGATCTCATGAAAATCCCTTTCGTTTGAACAAATATCCTTCGTTTTAAGGAAACTCCTCAGTTTCATGGTGTCTCCTTCGCATAAAGGAAATAACATAAAATTGGAAAAGGTGTCGTGGGATCGTGTCTACTAGCTGGCCGTCTATGACCTAGTCATGTCCGGTCCCACACCTCATGATTCCTCGGTATTTTATTTTTATTCCCCTAATCTCATGAAAACTCCCTAATCTCATGATATTTCCTTGATCCCATGAAAATAATATAAAATTAGGGAAACTCGTGGGATCGGGCCCTAGCCGGTCGCACACGCCCCTTATTTTATTATTATTATTTTTATGTTTCCTTGATTCCATTAAATTCCTTGATTTCATGATATTTTCTTCAAATTATGAAAATTCCTTCAAATCATGAAATAATACATAAAATTAGGGAAAACTCACGGGACCGGGCCCTAGCCGGCCAACCATGCCCAAGCCGGTCACACACTCCCTTATTTTATTATTATTAATTTTTGTTTTCCTTCATCTCATGGAAACTCTTTCACTTCAAGGAAACTCCTAGATTTCAACAAAAATCCTTGGTTTCAACAAACTCCTTGGTTTTATCATATTTTTCTAAAATCATGAAAATATTATAAAATTAGGAAAGATGTCGTGGGACCGGTCTCTTTGGCTGGACGGCCATGCCATGTCCTTATCCAGTCCCACACTTCATAATTCCTTCATTTTTATTATTTTTCCTTCATCTCATGACGTTTTCACGGTTTCAGCAAAAATCCCCGATTTCTGCATATTTTCTCAAAATGTTGCTCAAACGCACATCAAAAAATATCAAAATTCTCAGAACTGAGATACGAACACTTTTGTGATGCGGGCATGTTATCTTGATCGATTAAGGTTGGATTTTTGTATTGCAAGGAGCCAGTCCCACGCATTTTCACAATTTGACCTAATTTGCGCAATTGTACGTATTAGGTCCAAAACTCTTCCAAACAATTTGGAACTTCATGAAACGATCATTATTCGATCCCGTGACCACCCAAGGCCGGTTTCATGACCCCTTGGTCGGTCTCTTATCTCTTCATAATTAATTAGGTTTTATCACCTAAGGCTCAGACGAGCATTATTTTTAGTAAATGGTTAAACCAGCATTTAATCATCCTTTGACCAACTGGTCTTCATGAGACTTTGGTATATTTTTGCTCACATGAGCATGTGGGCGCTACATGGTCAACCTATAGTCCCATGTAGCCGGTCCTCCTTTACTTCATGGTTAATTTTCAATAAACCATTAATTGATCGAATTAGGGTTTTGAGTCCAAGGTTCATAATTCCAGATTCAAATACTAATAATTTTACGATGATCTCTTGATCAACATCTTATCTAATATACTTGGTTTAGTTTCCAGTATTTCAAATTAATGTTTTATTTGGTCATGCTACCAATAATTCATCAAACGAGCAATATTTGATCAAACCAAGGAATATTGGTTCAACTATCAATATTCAATAAATCATCGAATGAGCAATATTTTCTCACGTTAAAGCTGTGGCCAATATTTGCTAAAGCTGTGGCCAACAAAATGCTAAATATCTCAAAAAGTGCTCAGCTCAGGGATTTGGTTTTGGTGTTCTTGATTTCACCACCTTAGGGGACTTGGGCAACGGTACGATACATTTTCTGAAGAGATTACGTAATTACATGGCCAGTCATGATGCGAATGTCAAAGTTGGAGAGTTCATTTTCCATAGATTTGGTGTTGTCATTCAAAAAGGGATTGGACCTCAGCTTGTTGTGAGACTCCCATCCAATTCTTGTAAACTCCTTTCTGTTGATGATGAATAAATTTTAAGTTTTTGGTTAAAAAAAAAATAGAAAAAAGTAAAAAAATTGTTTTATAAACTCCGAAATATAGAGACGTGTGCCTTTAGGATGACATTATCAATCTAAATGGATGGAACCATCTTGGCTACAAGAGTTGAGGAACCCATTAACTAAAAGGAAAAAATTATTCAAGTGTTAGAAATAATATGATAGTTGTTACCATATCTCAGAATGTCACCATATCACTCTTTGTTTTTATTTTTGCAAACTTTTTGTTTCTCTTGGGTGATTTGGTGGGTCATTAACATCGAATTGTTATTACTGCTAGGATGAAATAGAGTGATTGAGTTACTAAAAAAAAAAAAAAAAGACCCGACCAATTAGACCAACCAGAATAAAAATATGACACTTGGATAGCAATATTTGTGTGTGTTCTCCCTGTCTCCGTCGCCTAAATAAGCGTGGAACGCAGGATCCATGGGAACTATCATGTAATCTGCTGAAAAGAAGCATGCGCTTGGATCCAAAAGATATAATCATGTTGTCAATTCGGAAAAAAAAGTGAAAAAGAAAAAGAATTTTTTTTTATTATTGTTCAAGAAAATCGACTCCTGGTTCCCTTGTATATGCCAGTGGAGTTGATCTAGAATTAAGATTGTCGACCGCTGTCTCCCTTGTATATGCCAGTTGTGTTGACACTAGAATTCAGACCATTATCTCAATCCAATAGGATTCATAGGTTCGTCTTGGCGGTGACCTTCAGACAGATTTGGGAAACACCGATCACTTGTCAACAATCGCAAACAGATACCTCTATATTCATCATCTAATCTTTCCATTGTGATTGTGGTTAGTCAGATTTCGAGTATTGTGGTTTGTTCAACTTTCTAAGTAAAGCTTAATTTATATATATCTTAATTTGGATTCGTATTAGGGTACCTCCTCCAGTAGCCATTTTGGATTCGTTCATAGATTTGTCACAGGTAGCTGGAGTTGGAAATATAGGTTTTGTAGGTATACCTCTTTTAAACCTTCACGAGACTAAAACTCGTCCACTAGGGACACCTAGGGGTTCAAAGGCTTGTTATTTATGCTAAAAGTGACCATAGACTCGATGAGACGGAGTTGTATGTATGTTTTAAAATTATTTTCGTTTGATTTGCTCGAGGATTAGCAAAGTCTAAGTGTGGGGAAATTTGATAGGTGTCTAAAATACCTAATTTTATATTTCGTATTTATGCTTTGTTTGCTAATATCCTTGTGAATTGCATCTTTTATGTTTCATTTTTAGTTATCAGGTACTTTGGAGTCGTCTTGAGTAAAATAAGGAAAAAACGTTCATTTGGAACGCAAAAAGCAAAATTAGCATTTCATGCGCAAGTGCCTGCGGAAACGCAATGGAGGAAAAGCAGACGACCACTGCAGCTTAGTCTAGAGAAGCAAGGAAAATACATCGTGGGTTGGCCCTTATCCTCTTTATGGGTGCCTAGAATCATTCTTGGAACCCCCTATCTACTTCACTTGAGTGGGTATAGCCATTTTCATTTCCTACAGCAACCCTAAAAGTCAGAGAAGAACTATTCTCTGTTATTATACTACCTGAAATCAAGAATAGAAGCAGAGGCGCTGTTAATGCTTAGGTCAAGCGAATTGAGAAGGGATTTGAGAAGTTTGGTTTGATTCTGGAGAAGATTAGATGGGTTTGTGTTGGCAATCAAGTCTGATTTGTTGGAGATTAATTTACAGAATTAGGTGAAATTAGGGTTTCTCAATGTGTGCTTGAATCTGAGATTGAGAAGTTGAAGATGATGATCAATGTCTATTAATAGATGGTAGTTTTTTCAATGGTTTGAAGAGAAGAACGTAAAGGATGATTCTGTCGATTTGAAAAATAAAAGAAGAAATCAGAGAATTAGACTTGTTGCAGGTTCATTTCAGTTGGAATTGAAGATGGGCATTCTGAGATTGAGAGAGTTTAGAGAATGCTTGAACTGGGTTTTGCAGCTGCAAGGAGTTGAAGATGCATATTGAGTTAGACGTGGTCCTGGTGGTCAGTTACAAGAAATCTAAAGTGGAGCTTGCAGTTCAGTTCAGTTCAATTCAATTCAGTTGGAGATGTTAATGGTGCTGGTAAAGATACATTAGGTTACTGTGAAGCTGATTGGCCGTGAGTACTGAGGTATGGAGCTGAGGTGATGTTACTGCCATCGGTTCATAGTAATGGAAGCTGCAGAGGATTCTGGTCTGAGATTGGAGGAGTGCTGGTGATGCAGATGATGCTCGTAGTTTGGTGTTCGATATTTCCAACAAGTTAAGGTATCTGAAGTCGAGTTTGAGATGGATTGAAAGTGCAGTTCAAATGCCGAAAAAAACAGGAAGTACATCAAGATGGTGATGAGTAAAGGGTTCAACTCGGATTCGATTTTGAAATGATTTTGATGGTAGATTTGCATATGTTTTGGGGTTTGATTTGAGAAATGAGTGTCGAGAGATGAATCTAGTGGTTACTGTTTGCTGTAATTGGAGGTGGAAATGGTTGAGCTGCTGGGATAAGAAGATGGGTTTCATTTGTTGAGTACCAAGATGAAAGAACAAGGTCTCGAATGCTGGGTGTTGGTTTAAGAGTTAGCTGGTGGATGATGTTGGTGCTTTTGCTTTGAGATGTGAAGTTATGGAGTCACAGTTACACCTATAGGAGTTAAACCGTGTCGCAGTGGAAGTATGTGCTGTGCAGTGGTTGCATTATGCTAAGTAACTGAATTTGGGGCTAGTTATTGAACTGAGATGTGGAAGAAGGTGTTTTTAGATGAATGTTTAGGACAGATTCCAAATTTGATAGATGGCTTTGTTTGAATGAATCTGGTGGAGTTGTAGCTACCAACTGAAGCAACGGAGGAGCATATAAGATTAGATGTATGGCTAGGAAAGTACAGGGAAGAACAGATATTGGTTGATGAAATTGCAGCTGCAGTTATGGCAATGGATTATTCGAGATGGTACGAGCCTGTCGCCTGAGATAGTTGAACAAAGAATGAACTAATTGTGGTGACTTGTTGCTGAAATGGTTGTCTACATTGAGCTGTGATGATGCTATAGTTGCAACAGAACTGGAGTTGGTGACTGTGTTTCCAAAGCTACAACTCTGGAGTAATGGGTTCAGTCAGTTGGAGCTGGATATGCTTATCTGTGGTGGAACTGAAGTGCAATGGTTGTGTTGGATTTTGAGACAGAGTTGGCTGTGTTGGGATTGTGGGATTGCAGGACATGGTTGCAGCTGCAGTTGAGCAGTTTTAGGTAAAGCTACAGGTGAAGATGCAATTCAAGTTGGAATGCAGCCGTGGGTAATGATGCAGTTGAATTGGTGGTGTTTGCAGCTGAGTACAGGAAAATAACAATTGAATGACTTGGAATGTTAGATGAATGTGTAGGAAACATTACATGGAGGATTGTAATGGCCTGGAATCGGCCGGAATCACCAAGAAATGGACAGAACTCGGCTGGAATCGGTAGATGCTGAGTTGACACGGTGAGTTGGACCGAGTTGACAGAAAATGACATGGACCTGGGCTCGGCTAATGGGCTGGCAAAGACGTATTTTGGTGGGGGTAACCTAGTTTCTGGCAGAGAAGAGAAAGTATAAAAGGGAGGCTTGTATCCATATCTAATCTTTGCATCTTCTACTTTTGTTACTAGGTTTTACAACATGATAGAACTTCTTTTTGTCTTTGTGATGAACTCCTTTAACATGATTACTTAATTTTATTATTGGTTATGGAATAATTGGATTTCACATAATATGTTTTTTGCTATGATAAATTAGTTTTGTCTCCATGCTTTATCGATTATGATTCACTATTTATATTGTTACATGATTTGAATGCTTGTTTGATCGAGTCGCGAATCGGTTGTGTTTGTTTTCATCTCTATTGCTAGATTAAGGTTTATTATACACAAAAGTGATAGATTCCCGATTACAAGTATCATAAATATGGTTATATCTTGTAGTGATGCATCCTTATAATCATATGTGAACCATAACCTTTGTTAAATCAGATGAGTGCTTTTACACTTTCGATTGCTTTGATTGACCTGATTTCATAGCACTTAATGCATCTAGGGAATTAAACTTGATTAGTGCTTTTACACGTTAGGTTGTTCTCTTAGATAGAATTCATATTCGCATCTTTTAATGTGTTTGTTGATGACAAGAGGAAATTAGCGGGATATTCTTGCGATCAAGGTATCCTAGGGCTTTTGATAAAAATGAGAGATTAAATATCAATTCTAATTATTATGACAAGAACATGTTTGTGAATGAAAACCAATCCTTGACCAATATCATTATATCCTTGATTTGCTTGCTTTATTTTATTGTTTGCTTTTGTTTTAATCTTAATTTATAAAATCAGAAAACCCCCCAATTATTATTATAGGAAACCGAAACATATTGAAAACCTAAGTCCTATCTGTGGGAACGATCCTTTCTTACCCTTGCTATATTATATATTTTGAGTAGTGAGAAAGTAATTTATTTTTGACGGATACGACGGCGATCATCGAGCTGAGTATATCTCGTTTATCTATTTTTCGAAATGTGTGTTGGTAAAGCTTTCGCTTTAGCCAAGTTCATCTTTTCTTAGTGACGAAAGTCATGTTATGTTTCAATCACTTTGGAAATTGCTCTAACGAAAACTAGTTTGTGAATAACAACTATATGACGTCCTCTGAGAATGTTTCAATGGTTGAAATGATAGTTTAGACAATATAACCACTGGAGGATATAAACATTATTGTGGTAACACTTATATGTATAAATCCTTAGCACTTGAACTGAAGTTTGCAAACATTGTTGATCAAGTGGAAAATTGCAACTTGAGCAGTCAACCCAGTCCGCGAACTTAGTTAGCGAACGTGCGCATTTCTCGAACCCGAGAATTTCTGATGGAGTTGTAGCTCAGTTTCAGTCCACGAACTTAGTCCGCGAACTGACGAAAGTTCTCGAACCCGAGAATTTATGCTGGAGTTTGTGAACTCCAACTGGTTAACTAGAGTCTGCGAACCCAGTCCGAGAACTTAAGTCTGTGAACCCAGTCCGAGAACTTGAGTGGTTATGTCTAAAAACGATGTTCGTGAACTTATCTTGTGTAGTACATAAAATGATATTGCAAACCGGGGCTTTATAGTTCATGAATCGATTCGAGTGAATCACATCGTTTTTGCTTCAATTGTGTCTTGTATAGTTCATAAGATCTCATAGCAATTGAACAATTCTCTAACTAGTTCATTTGAGTCATCTGGACTAGTTATGGTGAAGAATAATATGGTTGATATGAAATTTATCATTTGGATAACCATTTGGTTGACTAATATTGAACCAACTATTGTACACGTTTGGGTACGGTTACACAAACCCAAAATCGTTAAGTACATGTGTGTATGGAAAGCTAAGTTTTCGATCTAACGGTTGAGAGATATTAACTTGTATCTAATCAGGTTTTCATCTAACGTTGAATATTGAATGCTTTGTTACTAAGCTAACATTGATTGCAAACCTTGATTTGAAAGACTATATAAGGAAGAACTCTAGCAACTGGGAAACCTAATCCCCACACATTCTATGTGATACTAGTTTGCTAAGCTAGAGTCGATTCTCCTTTAACCTTTGGTTTTCTTCTTCTAAAACCAGGTTAACAACTTAAAGACTTCATTAGGATTGTGAAGCCAGACCGATACTACTTTTCTTGTAGTTATGTGATCTGATCTTGTTGTTTCTTTCGTACGAGTACAATTGTAATATCTGGCTTGAGATTTATACCTCCGATAGGAAAGATATAAAAGTAATTACAAACATCTTTGTATCATCTTTTGTGATTCCACAATATCTTTTTTCGCTGCGTCGATTAAGACTATTGTGAAGTGATTGATAAAACTGAGCTGTTCTTCAGGAATATAAGTCTAGTTTTATTGATTGGTTCGTATTCACCTTGATTTATCAAAAGAAGGAACAAAACTCACAGGTTTATTCGTGGGAGACGAATTTATCTATCTTGTAGACTTTTCTGTTGTTTATGGGTGAAAACTATTCCTGCCGGATTTGGTAATTTGGGGTGTGTAGATGAGGAATGAATCTAAACCCTAAACAAATGCACTGCATGATGAGTGCTTTTGATTCGAGATATAAATCTATACAATTCTAGCCTAAACCAAGAAATGGCCGTTCCAGACTTGTTTCGGTTACAAAGTGAAGGAAATGGGGTTGATCTTAAGGAGGGAAGCGAAGAAAGTGTTCATATTGTGAAGGTGTAGGCTTGTTTATGACTTGTAACAGAAAGGTGATCAGGCTTATGATTAATGCAAGAAGGCTCTGGGTGTTTGAATACGTGTTGTATTAACACTTGGTTTATGTGTTGTGTTCTTATTTGGAAATAGGGAAGAGAACCTATTTATACAAGTCATTTGAGCCTTATTCACGTCTCTCGTAGGAAATGGAGGAATTGGAGTGATGGAGTAGTGCAGTGGTGTGTAAGTGTCACACGATCGATGTTGCCCACTTCTCCCATCATCACTAACCATCCATGTCTTCCTGACACGTTATTGTGATGGTGCATTGCACGCTGTAAACTGCTAGACCAATACCCCAGTATGTATCCCCCAGTTTGTGACATTATTGATGTCTCAAGTGTGTGGATCGTGGGACCCACAGAAGGTTGCATGTAATGCTAGTTAAATAACTAAGTTATTTAGGAAGTCGATACTTGTAAAGTATCGTGTGTATTCTATGCATGTTATGCATCGAATGTATACGACATATATGAAGCATCGCTATTGAGTACCATGCCCTGCCTACTTCACGTGAGGGTTTGGAGGATGCACTAGCAAATCCTCCCTTGGCCGACTACATGGTGTGGTAGAGTGGCAGATGGTGATCACGGTGATACTTCATTGGTCGCCTAACTCTTATCCTAGGCCGGCCGTCCAAGCTGGCGAAGTTGGACGGACGAGATGACTTGCGACCCACATCTGCGATCCTCGGAATAGGGTTTAGTAGGTGCGCGAGTGTACTCCTTCAGCTTGGTCGAATCCAAGCATGGGAAGCGTTTCATAGAGAATCGATTAAGCATGCGTGTAGACGACATGCTGATGTCCATGCCCATGCTTCACTGTCCCACGAAGGTTTGATCTAGGACTTTCAAATTTACCGGTGAAGCTGAGTGGCGGAGATCGATTTGCGACAGAAATCCTATGCCGCAAAGGATTCTTAAAGAGGCGCAGTATGCCACCTTCAAAGCATGCGTTTCGAGAAGACCAAGCTTGGTCGGTCTCGGCCATTTGGTCTAGCGTGTAGGTGGTAGGCTGGTATTCATGCCTATACCTGGATTTTCCATGGAAACGTGATCTAAGCCACTCAATTTGTCTGGCGAAGTTGACTGGTCGAGATCAGTTTGTGATTTGGGAAGCGTGACCACGCTAGTTTAGGCGTGCGTTTTGGAGAAACCAGGCACGGTATGCCTTGGTCGGTCGGGTGAGGAGATAGATGGTTCCACGGTGATCATGTTGATGCTCACTGGACCTGCTCAATTGTCTCCTAAGTCCTTCATTCGATCATGAGAAAACGGACCCTCGTGATCGATACAAACCCTAATTAGGGTTTTGGCCGGCCATGCTTCATGCGTTGTTTTGCGCACGAATTGGGACAACCAAACATGGTTGGTCCTGATCGTTTGTTCATGTGTGTAGGCAGGCCCATGGTGAGTATGTTGACATGCTCTGGGCCCTTTGAATTTACATCTACACCGTCGATCTATGCCTGCGAAGATGGATGGTTGAGATCGTTTTGCGACACATGTAATGTGCTGCAAACCCTAATTTAGGGTTTTTTTTGTCTATTCTGCTTGGTTTGGACGGTTTGGCAAGATATTCCACCCCTTTTGGGGAGGCCGAACATGCGGGGTCCGCGTTGGGTCGGCAGTGAATGTTCCAATACCTTCTTGGGGGTATTGGATTCGATATGGGCCATCCAATCATGCTGGTGAAGTTGGATGATCATGATCGTTTCTAGACTGCTATGGACAGTCTAGACACTCAATCGGGTTACTATAACACACTGAGAGTTAAATGCTCAATCGGTCTAGTATAACACTCCGAGAGTTATATGCTCAATTGGGCTAGTATACCACACCAAGAGGTATATGCTCAATCGGTCTAGTATAACACACCGAGAGTTACAGCCTGTACGGGCATTTCGTGCATGCCTCGCTGTTGGTACTTGGATATTCATGCTACTCTGCTGCGAGTAACAATTAATCATCATGCCGCACTAGCAATGAGAGTTCTTCTAGGAACATCACAGGAAATATAAGGCGTTTTATGCATTAATCAATAATGCTAAAATTCACAGAATATTCGGGGGATTGTTGCTACATGCTCCATTCTAGGTGAATTAGTAAAGTGAAGAAGTATTCATCACTTATAAAATAATCTATCCTCTGCAGAATGGTTACACAAAAATTGGTTTTATAACTTTAGCCCTGAACTAAAATCCACCATCAACATTAAGTCCCCTGCCTAGCACATAATGGTTACATTATTGTAGGGTAGGCATGAGATGGTGAAAGTTAAAGATAAAACTTATGAGACAAAGTTAGATATTATCAGAAGAGACGGGTTGTCCTATTCTTAGAGCATGTCACGTTCAAGAGACGTCCAGGCGAGCGTTCCCCTAGCATAATGTTGGTCTTGCTTAATTGATGGACTGTTGCGCCTGCTTCGTTCATGGGGCTATTGCGCCTGCTTGATCAAACGTGGGATTGATGTTCCTTCTTCGGTTAAACATGGGTCCACCGCGTGCCTACTTTGGTTGAACGTGGGTCTCATCATGCGCATGCTTCGGTTAAACATGGGTCCACTGCGTGCCACGTGCCTGCTTTGCTTGGGGCCGGCTGTGTCTGCTTCGACCAATATGGGGCTGGTTGTGCCTGATCAAGTGGACCCGTCGCGTTCATGCTTTGCTTCGGGACAGCTGTGTCTGCTTCGACCAATATCAAAACATGTTGCTTCACCCAACACCAGACTTACCTCTTGACCAACACCGGCCTTGCTGATTTGACGAACCCCGACCTTGCTGACGGACATCGCTGCCTCGACGCCTTGCTGTCTTGTTTCGTTCGAGCATCGGCCTTGTCCCGTATACCAGCTTTGTTACTTGTGCCAACACCATCCTTGCTGTTGTGACCAACACTGGTCTTGTTGAATAACACCGGCCTTGCTAACAAACATCGGTCTTGCTCGAATGTGGGACCCAGGCGTGCTTGCTTTGCCCAAATGTGAACCTTGTATGTTCGAACGTGATGTGGCTCCAACTGTGTTCATGTCCTCCTAGGAGCATGCTTCACTTCTCATATCGACTTCAAGGTTTATCATGTTCCGCTGGGCCCTTATGAAGTATAGATGAGACGTATGTTGAGCAATGAGTACATCAAAGATAACTTGACCAGAGCACAGATTATTGGTGCAACTTGAGTGTTGAAACGGTTCGAGAGGATGTTAAAGTGGATTCTAGTGCGAACGTTGAGGTGGATCCTGGGGAGAGTATTGAAGCAGGATTTTAAAGCGAACGTGGGTCCCTGAAAGAGCGTTAAGGCGGCTCTTGAATAGACTATCGAAGCAACTTCTGCTTGAGGGAGCGTTGAAGTGGCTTCCTATTCAGTTCGATTTACCCTTGCGAATTCCATGCTTATTAACTGACCATCTCTCTCGTGTTGAAGAAGTCTTTGACTGACGGTGAAGGAACTTCATGCTGAGCCTCAGTCCCCAAGCGTGGTCTACGTGGCTCTATCTTGTATGCACGGTGGGTCTTTTGTACGTAATGGTAGTTGATATGGTGAAGCTCCGGATGACATTAATCGATGAGCAACAACAGTTCCTGGGAGCATCTCTGATCAGAAGAGACTGGCAGGGAGAGGCGTGATAGCTACGGGCATGAAATTGGAAGTCTTCATATACTGGCAGAGATCGTCTCATTATTAGAGGGATAAACCGGAACTGATGTATTTCTTGATGTTGCCTCTGGAATGAAAAAGAGGGAGACAGTCCCCTGCACATGAGTATCCACTGAGCCTTCGACTTGATATATGTTGTCACGCTGGTTTCATGAGGTCATATTTACTACGTTGCGTTTCATAGACATCCAGGAATATTACCGATCTTTGACAATACGTCCGTTCTCTTGAGTGTATACTCGTATTTTAACATCTTGGAATCATAATGATAGCGTGCTTGCATCCATGATTGAGATGGACAACGCGCTAAGAAGTACCCAGTCCTTTGGTAATGCAACTACTTCTTCTATGGGAGAGGAAATTCTGAAAGTGTATCTTAATGTTTCTGTTGTCGATACAGATATGTAATATCTTGGACATTGTTTCATCATTTTGGTAGTCATGTATGCGGTACTAGAGTTGGAGTTGGCGCGCATGATATTGTATCTCGGTGGTTTTCCTCTTATTGCTTCGGCGAAACTGGTTCTTTCTAGCAGGGCAGATATTGTTGTAGATGAGCGTTCAATATCTCCAGATGATGACCAAAAGCGCAGATTCTCCAACATAGCACAATAGACGTGCGCCACTATCTGATAGAGTGACTCGTCCATATCTTGCTCAACATGATGCGTGGATATCGTTATCTTCTTGAGGCTGTTCCCTTGAGGTATCGGCTCCAGTGGAAGATTGCCACCATAGAGTGTTGATATGTTGCATCGGAATTCTTTAAACCAAATGGTATTATAGTATAATAAAAATTTCCGAGAGGAGTTCGAAAAGCTATCTTACTTGCGTCATGCTCGTACATCCTTATCTGGTTGTAGCCGTTACATCCATCCATGGAGGAGAACATGCCGTGTCCGCTGGTTGCATCTACTGATATGTCAATTTTCGTCGTGTCTGAACTGCAACTCTAAGTGAATATGTCCTGGTACTTTTTGAGAAGTTCCACGAACTTCATGCGTTCATCTGTACATAAGGTTGAGCTGATGAAGATAGGCCTAGGAGATTCCTCAAACATTTCAATCTCATCAGTTGTGGAGTTGGTGCCATCTTGTAGCTGTTGTGGAGCATCTAGCAGTTGTTCTTGTGGATCATTGATGTTGTAGCATTTCATTGGGTGGAGAGATTGGGTAACAGTATCTCATGATAATTGCTAACATAGGCGTCGGTATACGGTCTTTACCTTCTGATCACGGCTTTCCATAAAAGTTCGCTCTCTTTTAGTGTGAACATGAGTTGTAGCTTCACCAGACGAAGAAGGATGTTCTGACATGTCATGGGGCTTAGCCTTCAACGATGCAAGTCGGTCTTCCTCCTGAATTGATGCCTACGTGGGGTGTGGGATGCAATGAACTTTCCCTGATTCTCCCCGCGGAGTTTCTTTTGGGTCAAACAACTCCACGTCACAGATCGGTGCGTAAGGAGAGAACGATGCATGGATGTGAACGACTTCCTTATTCAGCATAGTCTTCAAACACTGGTGATATGTTGAAGGAACAATTATATTGTCATGAAACCACGGTCTCCCCAATATCATGTGGTAGTCCGGATCTTTTTCTATGACTTCGAACTTCACTTTAGACTGGACGGGTCCTACAGATAAATTCAGATTGACGTACCCGTACTTATTGGTTTGGTTTCCTTCAATATCTGTCATCGTGGTAGGCTGCTGCACGATCTTGCTTGGGCGAACCTTGGCCGTCTTAAGTGTCTTGAGGGTAATCACATTCGAAGACGCTCCTGTGTCGATAAGGGCCCTCTTGAACTCTGAATCCTTGATGCGTGCAATAACGTGCATGGCCTGGTTGTGACCTTCTTCCGCCATCATGTCTTCTTCTGTAAATGTAACATTATTCACAGACATATCCGGCGTTTTGGAGGCTTCTGGGCGTAAAGGAGTTAACTGCACGTCCAAGGCTATCTGGTTGATTGCTGCAAACGTCTCCGCCCGCTGGTTCTTCGAGAGGTGTAAAAGTGCGCATAAACTTTCCACTAGAGAAAACGCTTCTTGATGCACCGGCCTCTGGCTCATAGTGAGACTATTGACTTGAGGAAGATCGTTGTGAGGATCAGTCCCCAGTATAGGAATCTCCATGACATGACCGCTCATTTCAGATATCGCTTCTTTGATCAGGTCCATGTAGGTCCGCGCCGAAGTATCTTCTCCAGGTGCATTGAATGCGTTCCTTGTTGGCTCCAGGGGATGTCTCGGCTCTTATGGAAATAGATCAGTTAATGTCTTAACAAAAGTGAGTACCTCTTTCTGAGTTGCATCCATATCCATTTAAGTATTAGCAAGGACTTCCTGCCTCTCCATAAAATATGCGATGGTAATGGGAGATGGTCCTCCTCTTGCTCCTCCAGCTACTCGTTCTGATGAAGGAGTGAAAATTGTTTCTCTAGTAACCCACGGAGGCGTTACACTCGAAGAAATGCCAAGGTTTGCAACTACTCTGGCTCTGGTGACAGGAGGCGTCGTCCCTAATGGGATATCTCCTCCTGCTCTGCTGTTGGTAGAAGTGACAGCTCCACGAGATGTATTGGCCATGATAGCTCCACCGACAGGTACATCGATACTGGGAGTGTTATCCACACTAGCTCCATCATAATTGATTGTTGATCCAGACATGAGTTCTACCATTTGAAATGAATTGATGATTGAATTGATCATAAGATCTACACCCTTGAAATTGCGTAAATCGAACCGGGTATTGAAAAGATAAAATTGAGAATTGTAAATTGATATTGCAACCGAGAGATTAATCACCCACTGTGGTCGCCAATTATTTATGGGTGAAAATTATTCCTGCCGGATTTGGTAATTTGGGGGTGTGTAGATGAGGAATGAATCTAAACCCTAAATAAATGCACTGCGCGATGAGTGCTTTTGATTCGAGAGATCAATCTATACAATTCTGGCCTAAACCAAGAAATGGCCGTTCCAGACTTGTTTCGGTTACAAAGTGAAGGAGATATGGTTGATCTTAGGGAGGGAAGCGAAGAAGGTATTGAGATTGTGAAGGTGTAGGCTTGTTTATGACTTGTAATAGAAAGGTGAGCAGGCTTACGATTAATGCAAGCAGGCTCTGGGTGTTTGAATACGTGTCGTATTAACACTTGGTTTCTGTGTTGTGTTCTTATTTGGAAATAGGGAGGAGAACCTATTTATACAAGTCATTTGAGCCTTATTCACGTCTCTCGTAGGAAGTGGAGGAAGTGGAGTGATGGAGTAGTGGAGTGATGTGTTAGTGTCACACGATCGATCTTGCCCACTTCTCCCATCATCACCAACCATCCATGTCTTCCTGACATGTTCTTGTGATGGCGCGTTGCATGCTGCACGCTGTAAACCGCTAGACCAATACCCCAGTATGTATCCCCCAGTTTGTGACATGACTGATGTCTCGAGAGTGTGGATCGTGGGACCCACATAAGGTAGCATGTAATGCTAGTTAAATAACCAAGTTATTTAGGAATTCGATACTTGTAAAGTATTGTGTGTATTCTATGCATGTTATGCATCGAATGTATTCGGCATATATGAAGCATCGTTGTTGAGCACCATGCCCTGCCTACTTCACGTGAGGGTTTGGAGGCTGCGTTAGCAAATCCTCCCTTAGCAGACTACATGGTGTGGTAGAGTGGCAAACGGTGATCATGGTGATACTTCACTGGTCGCCTAACTCTTATCCTATGCCATCTGTACAAGCTGGCGAAGTTGGACGGATGAGATGACTTGCGACCCACATCTGGGATCCTCGGATTAGGGTTTAGGAGGTGCGCGAGTGTAATCCTTCATCTTGGTCGAATCCAAGCATGGGAGCCGTTTCATAGAGAACCGACCAGGCATGCGTGTAAACGACATGCTGATGTCCATGCCCATGCTTCACTGTCCCACGAAGATTTGATCTAGGCCACTCGAATTTACCGGTGAAGTTGAGTGGCGGAGATCGATTTGCGGCAGAAATCCTATGCCGCAAAGGATTCTTAAAGGGGCGCGGTAAGCCACCTTCAAGGCATGCGTTTCGAGACGACCAAGCTTGGTCGGTCTCGGCCGTTTGGTCTGGCGTGTAGGTGGTAGGCTGGTATTCATGCCTAAACCTGGCTTTCCCATGGAAACGTGATCTAAGCCACTCAATTTGTCTGGCGAAGTTAACTGGTCGAGATCAGTTTGTGATTTGGGAAGCGTGACCACGCTAGTTTGGGCGTGCGTTTTGGAGAAACCAGGCATGGTATACCTTGGTCGGTCGGGTGAGGAGATAGATGGTTCCACGGTGATCATGTTGATGCTCAATTGTCTCCTAATCCCTTCATTCTATCAGGAGAAAACGGACCCTCGTGATAGATACAAACCCTAATTAGGGTTTTGGTCGGCCATGCTTCATGCGGTGTTTTGCACGCACGAATTGGGACAACCAAACATGGTTGGTCCTGACCGTTTTTTCATGTGTGTAGGCAGGCCCACGGTAAGTGTGTTGACATGCTCTGGGACCTTTGAATTTACATCTACACCTTCCATCTATGCCTGCGAAGATGGATGATTGAGATCGTTTTGCGACACATGTAATGTGCCACAAACCCTAATTTAGGGTTTTTTGTCCATTGTGCTTGGTTTGGACGGTTTGGAAAGATATGCCACCCTTTTTGGGGAGTCCGGCCATGCAGGGTCCGCGTTGGGTTGGCAATGAATGTTTCAATACCTGCTTGGGGGTATTGGATTCGATATGGACCATCCAATCATGCTGGTGAAGTTGGATGATCATGATCGTTTCTAGACTGCTATGGACAGTCTAGAAACTCAATCGGGCTACTATAACACACCGAAACACACCGAGAGTTACATGCTCAATCGGGCTAGTATAACACACCGAGAGTTATATGCTCAATCGGGCTTGTATAACACACCGAGAGTTATATGCTCAATCGGGCTAGTATAACACACCGAGAGTTACAGCCTGTACGGACATTTCGTGCATGCCTTACTGTTGGTACTTGGATATTCACGCTACTCTGCTGCGAGTAACAATCAGTCATCATGCCGCACTAGCAATGAGAGTTCTTCTAGGAAAAACACAGGAAATACAAGGCGTTTTATGCATTAATCAATAATGCTAAAATTCACCGAATATTCGGGGGATTGTTGCTACATGCTCCATGGTGAATTAGTAAAGTGAAGAAGTATTCATCACTTATAAAATAATCTATCCTCTGCAGGATGGTTACACAAAAAATTGGTTTTACAACTTTAGCCCTGAACTTAAATCCACCATTAACATCTGTGCGAGACAGATTTGTTTGCTAAAGTCTTCGACTTTGGGTCGAAGAAACTCTTGGTTGTGGGTGAGATCAGCTAAGGGAATCAAGTGTGTAGTATCCTGCTGGGATCAGAGGCGTAGGAGCATAACTGTACCTTGGATCAGTGTGAGATTTATTGGGGTTCAACTACAGTCCAGACCGAAGTTAATTTGGAGTAGGCTTGTGTCTGTAGCGTCTTAATACATTATATGTTTAATCTGGACTAGCTCCCGGGGTTTTTCTGCATTTGCGGTTTCCTCGTTAACAAAATTCTGGTGTCTGTGTTATTTCTTTTCTACATTATATTTTGTTATATAATTGAAATAATACAGGTTGTGCGTTGTTCAATCAATTAGAATATCCGACCTTATTGGTTGTTAATTTAAATTGATTGACACTTGGATATTGGTCTTTGGTACCATCCAAGTTATATCTCTTTGATTAGACCTGCGAATTACATTTGCTTGAGTAAATCAAATTGAGAGATTGAGATAATAACTCCTTGAGTATTTTCTATTGATTGAGTCTAGTTGATTCTCTAGAAAAACAACTCGGAGTTGTCCATACAGATTGCTAATCAAATATATGGTGAGGTTGTTAAACCCCCGCTTTTTCAATTAGCATCAGAGCAGGCAAACACTTTAAACCTGATAAGTTTGTGTTTGTTCGTTCCTTAAAAAATTTCCCATGGGAAATTTCTTTGGAAAATTTGCTCTTGGCATCTGTAACGCACGTCAGAATTCCTTAAAGATTGATCAAGATCTATTATGTTCAAAACCTCTGATCTCTCATGATAATTCTATTTCATCTGAGAAGGAAGTTTTAGATGATATGTGTCAATCTAAAGGAAAAACTAAAAATAAGGGATATTAAAGAAACGTTCATGGCGCTCAATGATATGGAACCTCACAAAATTAACTACCGATCTCTATGAGGAGTACTATCATAATGGATCAGCTAATAAAGATCTTTTCAGAGCATTCGAATACGTTTTTAGATCCTTAGAGAAACTTAATTCTGTTAAGTCTAAGAATCACTCCAAAAAGGATTATGTACATATTAAACCTTTAAATAATATTGTACAACCTGGAAAATGGAAGAGTCCTCCTTCTAGGCATATCAAGCAAAGGAATGGAAGCTCAAACTCCCCTGATTATCATCATTATATTGATTACATTATAGGGACTGATCACACTGATCAACCGAAAATGTTGCATGAGAATTGCTCTGCACATTATGCCTCTTGGTAACAAGACTGGCACTACCCCATATGTATGTATCTTGAAATGGGGCAAAAAATGGTTGAATTATGTACAAGTTTTAAATTAAGCTTTCTAGTGCATTCTTATGTTACCGAATGCATAATCCTTGATATGCAATTGTCTAAACAAAACCACCTTTAGTTCTTTGTGGGTTAAAGTTCGCAAATGGGTCTAAGCCCATTTTTGGTCTTATTAAAATGAAGTTCTCATACTCCTTTCTTCCTCTCACCCGTCCGCGTACGTGAGCCTCTAGGGTTTTGTGTGTTGTCTCCATTAAAGACTTTTTGGAGAAACTAAGAGAAAGGGTGTTGAAAATTCACTCCAAGTAAGTAAATTCCTCTTGTTCCTTTCAATTGCTTGAATCTCATGATGAATTCTAAGGGTTCAAAAAGGATTCCCAAAGTTTCAAATAGCTCTAGTATGGATCTTCATTGTGACCAAAATTCTCTTAGGATTAGGTTTGTGTATGATTCATGTGCTAGAATTTTTGAGAAGATTTCATCTAAAGGTTTTATTTTAGAAAAGAAATTGGATTTGTCTAGTGGACATGATGAGGATTTAATTTGTTTCAAAAAATTCAATCTTGGAAATATCTTTGATGGTATCGGTCAAGGTTTTGATTCCCTCACAAGAATTTTCTATGCTAACATTCATGATGTTGATCTTAACAAGATGGAATTCAAATCCATGGTAAATAGAAAAAGGTTTCTTGTTGATAGAGAGTTGATTTCGAAGATTACCAACATTCCATTGGGAAACGAGCGTCTCCCTAGACCGAGTGATTAACGTCCATCATGTGATGGTATATCCATTGGGCTTTGTGGCAAGAAGGTAGATTGGAATCAAGGGAAGTTCCCTACTAATGAACTTAGCATTGCACTGATGGCATTTGGAAAACTTGGTATTCCCAATCTTTGTCCCTCCACAATTGAGAATTCTTGGTGGATTCATGAATTTGCAGAATTAGTCTATTTCCTTGATTCGGGTGTCTAAAGTCTTGATATTTATGGATTCATTATTTATCAAATGGTTTCAATGACTTCTCCCATCAAGATGTTAGGCTACCCTTGTTTGATTAGTCAAATCTGCCATGTTTGTGGTGTTGATTCAATTGGCAACTCTCTTGGGGTACCCAAACCGGTTCGTCCCCGTACCTTCAGGCGCATAAGGGAGAATGTATGCAAAACACAAAGAGATGCTTCACTTAATGAGTGTGACCCTACCACCTTGTGTTTACTTCAAAAAATTCACAAGGGAGTGTGTAAGGTCAATTCATGAGTAAAGTGCATTCAAGAACAATTTTCGGTGGTTGCAACTAAGTTTCCCGAGCTTAAGGAAGAGTTAAACACAATTTGAGCATCATAGAGCATCTCCGATGAAGATGATGAGTAATGTGTTTGTCTAGTAAATCTTCTATTGTTTCTCTTTTATTTAAAAGAATAACTAGTGTTTTGGAATATCCATTATTGTGATTACACATAGCTATATCCAATGTTTTTCATCTTCTTGTTTTTAGATTTATTGGTTTAAATTCTAAACTTGTTTGGAAGATGATGGTTGCAGTATTAATCTTTATGGTTTTATATATTGCAATATTTTGATGGGATATGTGTGTTTACGTCCGTGAACTTGATTGTCCCATATTTTGTCAAAAGTAAAGTCGTTCGTGAATTGATATGGAAATATTGATAAAAGGATGAATAAAATTTTGACAAACACAAAAGTTAAGCCTATATTGTCAATTATTGATATAAGATAGGTTAAAATCTTTTGTGATTCAAGGATTATGTCTATTGTGCAAATGGTGATGGAAACATAGAATGAATCCTTCTATTATCCACGGTATAGATCCTTATTGATCCATTTTGTTATATATTACCGTGAAGGCTCCATGATGTATCTTATATTGAGCACGATACGACTAAGTCGATTTCTTGATTGGCATGGTTGGTTGTTCCATGATATGCAATACGTTGAGCATTAGGAACTAAATTAATCAACTTGTGTGGTTATTTAGTTTGTATTCCATAAGTTTTCTTATGTTGAGTACAAGTAAGGTTAAGGTTGTCATATCTTATGATAATCTTATCCGGGGTTCCATAATCTCCTATGTTGAGCCCAAATAAACTAAATCAATCATCTTGTGTGATTATTTAGTTAGCACTCCATAGATTTCTCTTATGTCGAGTATGGCCAATTAAATTGATTACTCTTGTAATTAGTTTGGTTGAGTATGACAATTAGATTATTTGCGAGTTTTCTTGTGATCAATCTAATTGATTTATTAAGTCTCCATACGTTTACTTGTGTTGAGCATATCTAGTCAAATTAATCTTGGTTCGCTTTGGTTAATTTGATTGAATATTTCTTATTGGATTCCAAATTCATACTTGTATGTAATTTGGTGAGTCTAAAGAAATCCTTATTTTCTTTTTGAAATTAAGGTCGCTCTTGTTGTTCCTTTTGGAATGACATATTATGGGGGAGAGTTCTTTTGAACTTGTGCTTAATTGCCAAATCTTTGTGGGGAGTGCGGCTGTGGAATATTAGAGGGGTTATCCTGCGTCTTTATAAACTCCTTGATGAATGCATTTAGCTTCGGCTTTATGATTGCATCTAAACAAGATGATACACATTTACCTTTGTTCATGAAATGTTTCTTACGGAAATTTCATCAGGATCCTGTTCTTGTACCTTTGCCAATTTTATTGACAAAAAGGGGGAGAATTAATTGTAGTTCACACTACAAATACATATGGTTTTCAGATCCTTATGTAAGGGGGAGTGGTTTCCATGTGAGATGGAGTATTGACTAAGGGGGAGTAAAGTATCACCATATTATTATTGTTGAAGTTGTGATGCAATTGAACTTTGATGCTATGTAATAATACTATGACATTGTATAACAATGATTGAGAACCGATGCTTTTCTCATTGTTATAGCTACGGATTTTCAACAACGATAATGCTAAACTTACAACCTTTGGGATCATTGGACTACTTGGAAGTGACGAAGATTTCGAGTATTGTTGAAGATTAGACATGTGGAATAGGAGCTACAAAGTTTATTTATATATTTCTTGTATTTCATATGTATTAATAGTTTTTCCACTAAAATTGACAAAGGGGGAGATTATTAGAGCATTGCTCGGTCGAACTCGCATGCGTTGCTATCTCAAGCATGTTTGTTAATGTTAGTGATCAAAACTATAAAGTCTTGATTTCTAGTTTACTATAGCTAAGGTCTCATACTAGGATAGAAAGTGTAGTTGAGCTCAAGAACTCCATGGAAATCATCATACAAGACGAAGAACTACTCAAGGAACCAGTGGATCTTCATCAACTAAAAGGTATGTGGAGACTTGAACTTATCTATCACTCAAAATTCTATGTACTCTATCTCCTATCTTATGACAAAAGTCATATTACTATATAGACTAAGAATATACACATGTGACATTTCGAGCTGAGTATATCTCGCTTATCTATTTCTCGAAATGTGTGTTGGTAAAGCTTTTGCTTTATCCAAGTTCATCTTTTCCTAGTGACGAAAGTCATGTTATGTTTCAATCACTTTGGAAATTTCTCTGTCGAAAACCAATTTGTGAATAACAATTAAATGACGTCCTCTGAGAATGTTTCAATGGTTGAAATGAGAGGTTAGACAGTATAACCACTGGAGGATATAAACATTGTTGTAGTAACACATATATGTATAAGTCCTTAACACTTGAACCGAAGTTTGCGAACTTTGTTGATCAAGTGGAAAACCAGAACTTGAGCAGTCAACCAAGTCCGCGAACTCAGTCCGCGAACGTGCGTAGTTCTCGAACCCGAGAATTGATGCTGGAGTTGTAGCTTAGTTTCAGTCCGCGAACTCAGTCCATGAACTGACGGAAGTTCTCGAACTCGAGAATTTCTGCTGGAGTTTGTGAACTCCAACCGGTTAACTTGAGTTCGCGAACCTTGTCCGCGAACTTGAGTGGTTATGTGTAAAAACGATATTCGTGGACTTATCTAAATTATCTAAGGAATGCTATTGCAAACCGTGGCTTTATAGTGAATCGATTAGAGTGAATCACATCGTTTTTGCTTCAATTGTATCTTGTGTAGTACATAAGATCTCATAGCAATTGAACAACTCTCCAACTAGTTCATTTGAGTCATTTGGACTAGTTATGGTAAAGAAAAATATGGTTGATATGAAAGTTATCATTTGGCTAACCATTTGGTTGACTAATATTGAACCAACTATTGTACACGTTTGGGTACAGTTACACAAATTCATGTGTGTATGGCAAGCTAAGTTTTTGATCTAACGGTTGAGAGATATTAGCTTGTATCTAATCAGGTTTTCATCTAACGGTGAATATTGAATTCTTTGCTTCTAAGCTAACATTGATTACAAACCCTGATTTGAAAGACTATATAAGGGAGAACTCTAGCAACTGGAAAACCTAATCCCCATACATTCTGTGTGATACTAGTTTGCTAAGCTAGAGTCGATTTTCCTTTAACCTTTGGTTTTCTTCTTCTAAAACCATGTTAGACTTCATTGGGATTGTGAAGCCAGACCGATACTACTTTTCTTGTAGTTGTGTTATCTGATATTGTTGTTTATATCGTACGAGTACAGTTGTAATAATTGGCTTGAGATTTCTATCTCTGATAGGCAAGATATAAAATTAATCACATACATCTTCGTCTCAACGTTTGTGATTCCACAATATCTTTTTTTGATGCGTCGATTAAGACTATTGTGAAGTGATTGATAAAACTGAGTTGTTCTTCGGGAATATAAGTCCGGTTTTATTGATTGGTTCCTGTTCACCTTAATTTATCAAAAGATGGAACAAAACGTATAGGTTTATTCGCGGGAGACGGATTTATCTATCTTGTAGACTTTACTGTGTGAGATAGATTTGTTTGCTAAAGTCTTCGACTTTGGGTCGTAGCAACTCTTGGTTGTGGGTGAGATCAGCGAAGGGAATCAAGTACGTAGTATCCTGCTGGAATCAGAGGCGTAGGAGCATAACTGTACCTTGGATCAGTGTGAGATTGATTGGGGTTTAACTATAGTCCAGACCAAAGTTAATTTGGAGTAGGCTAGTGTCTGTAGCGGCTTAATACAATGTATGTTTAATCTGGACTAGGTCCCGTGGTTTTTCTGCATTTGCGGTTTCCTCGTTTACAAAATTCTGGTGTCTATGTTATTTCTTTTCCACATTATATCTTGTTATATAATTGAAATAATACAGGTTGTGCGTTGTTCAATCGATTAGAATATCCGACCTTATTGGTTGTTGATTTAAATTGATTGACACTTAGATATTGGTCTTTGGTACCATCCAAGTTATCTCTCTTTGATTAGACTCTCGAATAACATTTGCTTGAGTAAATCAAATTGAGAGATTGAGATAATAACTCCTTGAGTATTTTCTATTGATTGAGTCTAGTTGATTATCTATAAAAACAACTCGGAGTTGTCCATACAGATTGCTAATCGAAACATTGGGTGAGGTTATTAGACCCCCGCTTTTCACCCAGGGCACAAGCAAAGGCAATAAAAACTCCACATCGAACCAACTCTTTGGAACCAATTCGGGAGATACCTAAGCGACAAAATGAAGCCGGGGGCAGAACCAACTATCTAGACAAACGATCCAAATACGGAGATGGAAAAAGAGGCAAAGGAAGAGAATAATTTACTGACAAAGTCTACACAAAGCTCAATACAACCTTCTCTCACATCCTAAGCAAGGAGGGAGCAAATCTAGACTTTCCTTACCATAATACAAGGGGAAAGCAACCAGACAAAACAAAGAAGGCTAAGGAATACTGTGCGTACCACCAGTACTTCGGACATACCATGGATACTTGTTACCACTTACAGAGTGTGATCCAAAGATTTATCGACGAAGGAAAGTTCATGGAGTACGTTCAGCTAAAGCCAGCGGATATGGAGGAGGCCCCAAAGAAAAGGGTGGAGCTACCACAGGATGGAAAATACATTAACATGATTACCTTCTCCAGCGGAAGCAAAGAAGGAATTCCTGAAGACATACTCGAGTTAGCTCAAAACAGAAAGAAGATTGAATCCCATGAGGTATTCAAGATAAGTGTACCACCTACCAGCACATGGGAGGAATGGATGGCCACGCAATTAACATTCTCAACAAGGGACGTTAACCAGGAGGTTGAAATGCATAATGATCCACTGGTCATCACTCTTCCAATACATGGATGAAATGTTACGAAGGTCCTCGTGGATGGGGGAAGTTCGTTAAATGTGTTAATTTATGAACCCTACCTATACATGGGTCTGACAACAAAGTAGATGGATTCTTCCACTTGCACAATATACAGTTTTGACGGAGCGATCTCCAGACCAAAAGGAGAAATTATCTTGCAGGTACGCGCAGGACCCTTAGTAACCAACACACGCTTCTGTGTGATAGAGGCACCTTCTCCTTACAATGTCATCATGGGAAGACTATGGGTCCATAGATTACGAGGAACCTCCTCGACATACCACCAGTACCTACACTTTCCTACACCTATGGGTGAAATGGAAATCAAAGGCGACCAGCAGGACGCAAGGCTATGCAACTTAGCAGAAATCAGACTCAACGAAGAGAGAACTGCATCTCAGCAACACGAAAGAAAGAGATGCAAGGGAAGCAACAACAATGTACACGATGGAGCCTCCCCCATACCAAAATCCGTCTCAGCACCAAAATAAGGTACCTCCGCACCTCCAAATGCGAACATATCCGCCAAATGACAATTACATAAAAGCACTCCTCAACGACCTCAGCAACAAATCTTCTCACCGGTTGAACTAACAAAGAGGATCAACATTGGGACGAAGGCATGGACAAAGATGCTTAACATCGGAACTCTACTTGAATAGGAAGAGGAGATGCAACTATATAAATTGCTGCAAGCGTACGCAGACGTCTTTGCATGGTCAATGGAGGACATGCCAAGAAGTTATCCGAATTTGGTCTCACACCACCTTCGGCTCAAACCGGAGATACCACCGTTCAAAAAGCGTGTACGTAAAGTGGCGAACATCTACCACGAAGGGATATAGAAGGAGTTGCAGAAGCTACTTGCAGCAGGATTCATACGAGAAGTCAAATATCCCACATGGATATCTAATATGGTCATTGTTCCTAAAAAGAACGGAGGCATACGCATTTGCATCGACTTTAGTAACTTCAACAAAGCATACCCCAAAGATAGATGAAAAAGCGGGGGTCTAATAACCTCACCCAATATTTCGATTAACAATCTGTATGGACAACTCCGAGTTGAGAATCAACAAGACTCAATCAATATATAATATCTCAATAAGTTATTATCTATATCTCTCGATTTGATTTACTCAAGCAAATATGATTCACGAGTATAATCAAAGAGGGATAACTTGGATGGTACCAAAGACCAATATCCAAGTGTCAATCGATTTAAATCAACAACCAATAAGTTCGGATATTCTAATCGATTGAACACCGCATAACCTGTATTATTTCAATTATATAACAAAATATAATGCGGAATAGAAATAACACAGACACCAGAATTTTGTTAATGAGGAAACCTCAAATGCAGAAAAACCCCGGGACCTAGTCCAGATTAAACATACACTGTATTAAGCCTCTACAGACACTAGCCTACTCCAAATTAACTTCTGTCTGGACTGTAGTTGAACCCCAACCAATCTCACACTGATCCAAGGTATAGTAATGCTCCTACGCCTCTGATCCCGGTAGGATACTGCGCACTTTATTCCCTTAGATGATCTCACCAACAACCAAGAGTTTCTACGATCCAAAGTCGAAGACTTTAGCAAACAAATATGTCTCACACAGAAAAGTCTATAAGTAATAGATAAATTCGTCTCCCACGAATAAACCTACAAGTTTTGTCATGTATTTTGATAAATCAAGGTGAACAGGAACCAATCAATAAAACCAGACTTATATTCCCGAAGAACAGCTCAGTTTCATCAATCACCTCACAATAAACTTAATCGACGCAGCGAAGAAGATTATTGAGGAATCACAAACAATGAGACGAAGATGTTTGTGACTACTTTTATCTTGCCTATCGGAGATAGAAACTCAAGCCAATTATTACAATTGTACTCGTACAATAGAAACAACAAGATCATATCACACAACTACAAGAAAAGTAGTATCGGTCTGGCTTCACAATCCCAATGAAGTCTTTAAGTGGTTAACCTGGTTTTAGAAGAAGAAAACCAAAGGTTAAAGGAGAATCGACTCTAGATTTAGCAGACAAGTATCATACATAATGTGTGGGGATTAGGTTTCCCAGTTGTTAGAGTTCTCCCTTATATAGTCTTTCAAATCAGGGTTTGCAATCATTGTTAGCTTACTAACAAAGCATTCAATATTTACCATTAGATGAAAACCTGATTAGATACAAGCTAATATCTCTCAACCGTTATATCGAAAACTTAGCTTGTCATACAAACATGTACTTGACGTTTTGAGTTCGTGTAACCGTACCCAAACGTGTACAATGGTTGGTTAAATATTAGTCAACCAAATGGTTAGCCAAATGATAACTTTTATATCAACCATATTCTTCTTCACCATAACTAGTCCAAATGACTCAAATGAACTAGTTAGAGAGTTGTTCAATTGCTATGAGATCCCAAGTATTACAAGAGACACAATTGAATCAAAAACGATGTGATTCACTCGAATCATTTCATGAACTATAAAGCCATGGTTTGCTAAAGCATTCCTTAGTAATTTAAGATAAGTTCATGAACAACGTTTTCAGACATAACCTCTTGAGTTCGCGGACTCAAGTTAACCGGTTGAAGTTAATAAACTCCAGCAGAATTTCTCGGGATGAGAACTTCCGCCAGTTCACGGACTATACCTAAGCTTCAATTTCAGCCGATATTTCGGGTTCTAGAACTTACGCCAGTTTGCGGACTGGGTTCGCGGACTGAGTTGCTGCTTACGTTCCGGTTCCACTTGATCAAAAATGTTCACAAACTTCGGTTCAAGTGTTAAGGACTTATACATATATGTGTTGCCACAACAATGTTTATATCCCACAATGGTTATATAGTTGTTGATAGTGGATTTTCATTTAAGGGTAAAATTGTAAAACCTAAAAATTATGCGCTAACATCTTGTAAAAGATAAGTCCATTAATAAGTGATGAATACTTCTTCACTTTACTAATTCACCTAGAATGGAGCATGTGGCAACAATCCCATTCTGTGAATAAAATACACAAAATTCATCCAGGTTGGAGCATGTAGCAACAATCCCATATACCCTGTGAATTTACAACATTATTAATTAATGCACAACCAGCCTTGTATTTCCTGTACTCATTATCAATGCAGCATGATGACTGAGTGTTTCTCTCAGCATAGCAACACGAATCTCCAAGCATTATAATGAAACATGTACGAAATACCCGTACATGCTGCAACTCTCGGTATGTTAGACTAGCCCGATTGATCCACTCTCGGTGTGTTATACTAGCCCGATTGAGCATCCGGACTGACCGTATCAGTCTGCATATGATCACGACCATCCAACTCCACCAGCATGATTGGATGGCCCAGATCGATTCCATAACCCCCAAGCAGGTTTGGAATATCCATTGCCGAACCAATTCGGGCCCCGCATGGTCGGCCTCCCCAAAAGATTGTCCTAGATTGCCAAAATGTCCAAACCATAGCAGTGTGGACGGAAAACCCTAAATTAGGGTTTGCGACACATCACATGTGTCACAAAACAGTCTCAACCATACATCTTCAAAGGTATAGATGGAGGGTGTAGATATAGATTCAAAGGGCCCAGAGCATGTCAACACAATCACCGTGGGCCCGCATACATACCTGACCGATCGGTCAGGACCATCCATGGTTGGTCATCCTGATTCGGATGACCAAACAAAGCATGACCCACGGTTGTGAGACCCAAAATTAGGGTTTCTAAGCATCACGAGCGTTCATCTTCTCCGACACGAATGGAGGGTCCAAGATTAGATTAAGCAGGTCCGGTCAAACCAACATGACCACCGTGGACCCATCTACCCCCTCACCTGATCGGCCAAGGCATACCATGCCTGGTTATCCCAAATCTTCCGTCCAAACTAGCATGGTCACACTTCCCGAATTGCAAACTAATATCGACCACTCAACTTCGCCAGACAATTTGAGTGGCTTAGATCACGTTTTCATGGGACAGTCAGGTATAGGCGTGAACACCAGCCTACCACCTACACGCCATGCCAATCGGCCAAGACCGACCAAGATTGGTCGTCTTGGAACGCGCGCCTGAAGTTGGCACGATGTGCGGCTTTTGCGGCACCAGTTTTATGTCGAAAATTGATCTCGACCACTCAAGACATCAATCATGTCACAAAATGGGGGGTAGATAATGGGGTATTGGTCTGGCGGTTTATAGCGTGCAACGCACAACGCGCCATCACAAGAACGTGTCAGGAAGACATGAACAGTTAGTGTTGATGGGAGAAGTGGGCAAGCCTGGTCGTGTGACACCAACACACTACTCCCCTACTCCATCACTCCACTTTCTCCACTTCCCACGAGATACGAAGGTTAGGCTAAAAGACTTGTATAAATAGGTTATCCACCGTATTTTTCACAGGGACAGCACAAGACGAGATAACAGAGGCAAGTGTTGATACAATCGTATTCAAACACCGGAACTGATAGTTACATCCTGTAAGCCAGTTCAGCTTTCTGATACAAGTCATACATAGCCAACACCTTCACAATCTCAACACCTTCTTCGCTTCCCTCCCTAAGATCAACCCCATCTCCTTCACTTTGTGACCAAACCAAGTCTGGAACGACCATTTCTTGGTTTAGGCCGGACTTGCACATATTGATCTCTCGAATCTACAAGCACTCATTGTGCAGTGCATTTGTTTAAGGTTTAGATTCATTCCTCATCCACACACCCCAAATTATAAAAAATCGGAATGAATAGTTTTCACATATAAACAATTGGCGACCACAGTGGGAGATTAATCTCTCGGTTGTAAAGTCAATTTCTTCGAAATCCGATTCAATTTTATCAATTTCAAAAGGGTAGATCTTTGAACCAATTCAATCAAGAATTCATTTCAAGATGGTGGAACTCAGGTCTGGATCAGCAATCAATTCTGATGGAGCTAGTGTGGATAATACTCCCGGTGTCGATGTACCTGTCAGTGGAGCTACTGTAGTCAATACATCTCGTGGATCCGTCACCTCTACCATCAGTGCCAGCATAGCAGGAAATATTCCAGTAAGTGTAACACCTCCCATCACCAAAGCCAGAGAAGCCACTAATCCCAGCATCTCCTCAAGTTTAATGCCTTCGGTGGTCATCAAAGCAACAACTTTCACTCCTTCATCAGGACGAGGAGCCGGAGGGACAGGAGGAGGACCACCACCCATTACCGTTACAAAATTAATGGAGAAACAGGAAGTTATGGCTAAGACCCAAACGGATATGGCCGCAACTCAGAAAGAGGTACTCATTTTCCTCAAAACTTTGACTGAACGATTGCCGCAAGGTTCACGATAACCCGGGGGATACATTTCCATCCTGGCCCGCACGGATGAGGAAACTCACATTTATCCTGAACGCCCAAGAGAAAGGATGCAACCATCCAACTTCATCACACGTGAGGACCTGGAACGACTTTTCCAAAATCGAGGCAAAGGGGACCGAACGGATGTACACCAGCATCAGCCGCCGTACCATCAAGATGTGCAACGAATTCCTCTTCACAGAGGTTACACCTCTCCCCAATTATCCCTATACGATGGTTCTGGTAATGCTCGTGAACACGTCTCTCGATTCTTAGAATCTTTGGGGGAGCATGAATACAATCATGTTCTCCGCCTAAAAGAATTTTCAAAGTCACTTATGGGAAGGGCGTACACCTGGTATAACAACATCGCACCTAACAGCATATCCAACTGGAACGAGATGGTCAGTGCCTTCTACAGAAAGTATTTCTTCGTGTCTGAACAGATCACCTATTCAGATCTGGGAAGAATTCTTCAGCGGAACAACGAGCATCCCAATGACTTCGTTAAGAGGTTCAGAACCCAAGCACTAGATTGTCTTGACCCGAACGATAATTGGTGGAGTTTTGCATCAATGGGATGATACCCATATACCGCACTCTATTAGAGAATCTGGGCTTTCAAACATTCTCTGAACTCCATGAAGCTTCCAAACGTTCAGCAACAACCGCACCAGCATTGCTAGAAAGAACCAGAGTTTTTTGAAGTGAAGATTCATGTGAAAGTCGAGGAAGCAGGCTGTTTGTACCGTGTATAAAATATACTAGAAGCCCGTGAATAAAGCCCAAAAAGCCCGTTAAAGAAGATTCCAAAACCCAGATGACTTATTATGGAAGCCCAGTCTAGCTTATTATGGAAGCCCAAATGACTTATTATAGAAGTCATTTTGGGATAGACACAAATCTTGGAAGATAAACAGGGGTCATCCAAGATAGCTACAAATCTTGGGAGATTGATAAGAATCTTTCAAGATAGATACAAATCTTATGAAGATATACAAGGATCTGTTAAGATAAACTCAAATCATGTGAAGATATACAAGAATCTCTCAAGATAGACATGCATCTTCAAGGATAGACACAAATATTAAAGGATAATTACAAATCCATGTGGTTATTTTGGATAACTACAAATCTAGGGTTATTATGGAACTAGATTAGGGTTTTTTTCCTATAAATAGAGGCTAAAAATCCAAAATAGGGTTACGAAAGAATTAGAGATAAATAAAGAAGACAAAGATTTACGTGGTTCGGCAAGTGTTGCCTACATCCACGAGGGAACATAGGAATATTTTATTGATTGTGATGATACAAAGGTTTTTCTCCGGGCTAGCTAACCTAAAAATTCCATGTAGGAATAGAAATTCCATCCTCCATGTAGGAATAGAAATTTCCTCCTCCTGAGTTGGATTTTTAGCCTCTTTTTATAGGCAAAAAACCCTAATCTAGTTCCATAATAACCCTAGATTTGTAGTTATCCAAAATAACCACATGGATTTGTACTTATCCTTTAATATTTGTGTCTATCCTTGAAGATGCAAATCTATCTTGAGAGATTCTTGTATATCTTCACATGATTTGAGTTTATCTTAACAGATCCTTGTATATCTTCATAGAATTTGTATCTATCTTGGAATATCCTTGTATATCTTCCCAAGATTTGTGTTTATCCAAAATGACTTCTATAATAAGTCATTTGGGCTTCCATAATAAGCTAGACTGGGCTTCCATAATAAGTCCTCTGGGTTTCCTCAATAAACCCAAGTGTTGGTTTCCTCAATAATCCTCCGGACTTCCTCAATAAGTCCGGTCTGGGCTTTTGGAATCTTTTTTAACGGGCTTTTTGGGCTTGATTCACGGGCTTCTAGTGTATTTTATACACGGTACAAACACTCCTTCCTTGAAAAGATACAATCTTATGGCTCCTGTAACCAGAAGCATCACAATCAAGGATGCAGTTGAAGAAGCTAATGTGTATCTGTGTAAAGGGATTTCTTCCTCAAGGGTGAAGAAAGTGAAGACTGCAATTAATTGAGAAGGTTCGTCCTCTAACTGCCTCTTTTCTATTTGTCCCTTTGATGCTAATTTTAGAGGCATGGTAAAAGAGTTTATCAATAAGAGAAATGGTTTAAAATCTCAAATCATTTCCTCTTTGGAAAGGATAACTCATTATGAACAAATGTTATCTCTATCCAAGAATACTCTACGTAACTTGAGAAGAGAACTCAGTAAGTTAACTGATATTTCTAAAGATTTGGAGGAATTGAACGATCCCATAATCAATGGTTTTTTCAATAATGAGAAGGAATTCTCAGTAGATGCTCTGAGAAAGATCTACGACAACTAGTAAGTCTTCTGATGAGAATTTTATTGTTTCTCCTTTGTTTAGAAGAATAACTAGTATTTTGGAATAGCCATGATTGTGATTACACATAGCTATATCCAATGATTTCATCTTCTGGTTTTTAGATTTATTGGTTTAAAATTCTAAACTTGTTTGGAAGATGATGGTTGTAGTATTAATCTTTATGGTTTTATATATTGCAATATTTTGATGGGATATGTGTGTTTACGTCCGTGAACTTGATTGTCCCATATTTTGTCTAAAGTAAAGTCGTTCACATATTGGTATGCAAATATTGATAAAGGAATGAATGGACTTTTGGAAAAACACAAAAGTTAAGCCTATATTGTCAATTGTAGATGTAAGATAGGTTAAAATCTTTTGTGATTCAAGGATAAAGTCTATTATTATGTCACCTTGTGATGGAAAACATAGAATAATTCCTTATTTTGTTATCCACGGTATATAACTTAATTGTTCCATATTATTATGTATTACCGTGAAGGTTCCATCTTGTATATTATGTTGAGCACGATACGACTAAGTCGATTTCTTATTGGCATAGTTGGTTGTTCCATAAAGATGCAAAATGTTGAGCATTAAGAACTAAATTAATCAACTTGTGTGGTTATTTAGTTTGTATTCCATGAGTTCTCTCATGTTGAGTACATGTATGGTTAAGGTTGTCATTTCCTATGATAATCTTAGTCGGGGTTCCATAATCTCTTATGTTGAGCCCAAATGAACTAAATCAATCATCTTGTGTGATTATTTAGTTAGCACTCCATAGATTTTTCTTATGTAGAGTGTGGACAATTGAATTGATTACTTTGTGATTAGTTTAATTGTGTAATTCAGTTAGAGTATTTATGGGTTCTCTTGTGAATAATCTAATCGATGAATTAAGTCTCCATAAGTTTACTTGTGTTGAGCATATTTAGTCAAATTAATCTTGGTTCTCTTTGGTTAATATGATTGAATATTTTGGATTCCAAATTCATACTTGTATGCAATTTGTTGAGTCTAAAGAAATTCTTCTTTTCTCTTGAAATTAAGGTCGCACTTGTTGTTCCTTTGGGAATGACATCTTATGGGGAGAGTTCTTTTGAACTTGCGCTTAATTTCCAAATCTTTGTGGGGAGTGCGGTTGTGGAATTTTTAGGGGTTGTCTTGTATCTTTATAAACTCCTTGATGAATGCATTTAGCCTCGGCTTTATGATTGCATCAAAACAAGATGATAGAACATTTACCTTTGGTCATGAAATGTCTCTTACGGAAATTTCATTAGGATCCCGTTCTTGTACCTTTGCCAATTTTATTGACAAAAAGGGGGAGAATTAATTGTAGTTCATACTACAAATACATATGGTTTTCGGATCATTATGTAAGGGGGAGTGGTTTCCATGTGAGATGGAGTATTGACTAAGGGGGAGTTAAGTATCACCATAGTATTGTGGTTGACGTTGTGATACAATTGGACTTTGACGATGTGTATAATAATACTATGACACTGTATAACAATGATTGAGAACCAATGCTTTTCTCATTGTTATAACTACGGATTTTCAAAAACGATGAGGCTAAACTTACAACATTTGGGCTCATTGGACTACTTGGAAGTGACGAAGATTTCGAGTATTGTTGAAGATTAGGCATGTGGAATAGGAGCTACAAAGTTTATTTATATAATTTTTGTATTCCATATGTATTAATAGTTTTTCCACTAAAATTGACAAAGGGGGAGATTGTTAGAGCAATGCTCGGTCAAACTCACATGCATTGCTATCTCAAGCATGTTTGTCAATCTTAGTGATCAAAACTATACAATCTTGATTTCTAGTCTACTATAGATAAAGTCTCAGACTAGGATAGAAGGGGGATTGAGCTCAAGAACTCCATGGAGATCATCATAAAAGACGAAGGACTACTCAAGGAACCAGTGGATCTTCATCGACTAAAAGGTATATGGAGACTTGAACATATCTATCACTCAAAAGTCTATCTACTCTATCTCCTATCTTGAGACAAAAGTCATTTTACTATATAGACTAAGAATATGCACATGTGACATTTAGAGCTGAGTATATCTCGCTTATCTATTTCTCGAAATGGGTGTTGGTAAAGCTTTCGCTTTAGCCAAGTTCATCTTTGCCTGGTGACGAAAGTCATGTTATGTTTCAATCACTTTGGAAATCGCTCTGACGAAAAATAGTTTGTGAATAACAACTATATAACGCCCTCTGTAAATGTTTTAATGATTGAAATGAGAGTTTAGACTATTGTTTATGGGTGAAAACTATTCCTGCCGATTTTTGGCAATTTGGGGTGTGTGGATGAGGAATGAATCTAAACCTTAAAAAAATGCACTGCGCGGTAAGTGCTTGTATATTTGAGAGATCAATCTGTGCAAGTCCGGCCTAAACCAAGAAATGGCCTTTCCAGACTTGTTTCGGTCACAAAGTGAAGGAGATGGGGTTGATCTTATAGAGGGAAGCGAAGAAGGTGTTGAGATTGTGAAGGTGTTGGCTTTGTATGACTTGTATCAGAAAGCTTAACTGGCTTGCAGGATGTAATCTATCAGTTCCGGTGTTTGAATACGATTGTATCAACACTTGCCTCTGTTATCTCGTCTTGTGCTGTCCCTGTGAAAAATAGGGCGGAGAACCTATTTATACAAGTCTTTTAGCCTAACCTTCGTATCTCGTGGGAAGTGGAGAAAGTGGAGTGATGGAGTAGTGGAGTAGTGTGTTGGTGTCACACGACCAGGCTTGCCAACTTCTCCATCATCACTAACCATCCATGTCTTCCTGACACGTTCTTGTGATGGCGCGTTATGCGATGTACGCTATAAACCACCAGACCAATACCCCAATAT
Organism: Papaver bracteatum; assembly: GCA_023529315.1. Taxonomy (NCBI): domain Eukaryota; kingdom Viridiplantae; phylum Streptophyta; class Magnoliopsida; order Ranunculales; family Papaveraceae; genus Papaver; species Papaver bracteatum. The sequence goes on along the minus strand of JAJJWX010004691.1, from coordinate 1,225,320 downwards.
GTATCCCCCAGTTTGTGACATGATTGATGTCTTGAACGTGTGGATCGTGGGACCCACAGAAAGTAGCATGTAATGCTACGTTATTTAGGAAATTGATACTTGTGAAGTATCGTGTGTATACTATGCAAGTACTGCATCGAGTATATTCAGCATGTATAAAGCATCGCTGTTTGAGAGTCTCAAAATAACCTCATGTCCAGCCTACTTCGTATGATGGTTTGGAGGTTGCGTAAGCAAGTCCTCCCTTGGCCGACCATATAGTGTGGTAGAGTGACGGATAGTGATCACCATGACTCCGTACTGACCAATTAACTCCTGACCTGGGTTGTATAACCAAGCCAGTGAAGTTGGACGAACGAGATGGTATCTGAGACACTCATCTGCGACCGTTGGTGAAATTAGGGTTTTGGAGTATGCGCACAAGCACCACTCTTCAGCCTGATCGAATCCAAGCTTGGGATATGAATTTTGGATGGCTGACCGTACATGCATGTAGATGACATGACAGTGTAGGCCCCCGTACCCCATTATCTCACGAAAGTGTGATCTGGACCACTAAATTCGTATGGCGAAGTTGAGTGGTCGAGATCAATTTGCGACAGAAAACTGGTGCCGCAAAATACGCACATCATGCCAACTTTAGGCGCGCGTTCCAAGATGACCAATCTTGGTCGATCTTGGACGATTGGCCTGGCATGTAGGTGGTAGGCTGGTGTTCACGCCTATACCTGACTGTCCCATGAAAACGCGATCTAAGCCACTCAAATTGTCCGGCGAAGTTGAGTGGTCGAGATTAGTTTGCAATTCGGGAAGTGTGACCACGCTAGTTTGGACGGACGATTTGGGATAACCTGACATGGTATGCCTTGGACGATTAGGTGAGGGGATTGATGGGTCCACGGTGGTCATGTTGGCATGACCGGACCTGCTTAATCTAATCTTGGACCCTCCATTCGTGCCGGAGAAGATGAACGCTCGTTATGCTTAGAAACCCTAATTTTGGGTTTCATGGCCGTGCGTCATGCTTTGTTTGGGCGTTCAAATCAGGATGACCAACCATGGATGGTCCTAACCGATCGATCAGGTATGTAGGCTGGCCCACGGTGATTGTGTTGACATGCTATGGGCCCTTTGAATCTACATCTACACCCTCCATCTATACCTGCGAAGATGGATGGTTGAGACTGTTTTGCGACACATGTGATGTGCCGCAAACCCTAATTTAGGGTTTTCTATCCATACTGTTATGGTTTGGACGTTTTGGCAAGATAGGCCAATCTTTTGGGGAGTCCGACCATGTGGGGCCCGCATTGGTTCAGCAACGGATATTCCAAACCTGCTTGGGGGTTATGGAATCGATCTGGGCCATCCAATCATGCTGGTGGAGTTGGATGGTCGTGATCATATCCAGACTGATACGATCAGTCCGGATGCTCAATCGGGCTAGTATAACACACCGAGAGTGGCACAATCGGCTAGTATAACACACCGAGAGTTGCAGCCTGTACGGGTATTTCATACATGTTTCTTTATAATGCTTGGAGATTCGTGTTTCTCTTCTGAGAGCAACACTCAGTCGTCATGCCGCACTGATAATGAGTACAGGAAATACAAGGCTGGTTGTGCATTAATTAATAATGCTGTAAATTCACAGGGTATATGGGATTGTTGCTACATGCTCCAACCTGGATGAATTTCGTGTATTTTATTCACAGAATTGGATTGTTGCCACATGCTCTATTCTATGTGAATTAGTAAAGTGAAGAAGTATTCATCACTTATTAATGGCCTTATCTTTTACAAGATGTTAGCGCATAATTTTTAGGTTTACAATTTTACCCTTAAATGAAAATCCACCATCAACATTAAGTCCCCTGCCTAGCACATTATGGTTACACTATTGTGGGGTAGGTATGAGATGGTGACAAATTTATATACTGAAATAACCAAGCTAAAGTGAATGCATATTTACCGGATAGGTCGACCTCGCCAGGCGTTGCCCTGGGAGTCCTGATTAGGGTTGTAGAGAAAGCAGGACTTGATCCGGTGAGTCGCTTTGGTTCCTTTCGTATATATCTGGGCAAAGCTCGGTCCCTTCTTCGGGTCAGGTGTACTCCCTTTCATCATACGACAGCTTTCCTTAGATGTATGCGATAGGCATCGTTGATTGCTATCCCGAAATAGTAGACTTCATAGGTGGTAAGTAAGAATTTCTTTTATCCTAGGATTCTGTCGACTTGCGAGATTATAAAGAATCATCTCACGTAGTTGTTCCTTCTATATCTCAGGTACTGCTCCGCACTTATCTGATCTTCTGATTGACTGATTGATTTTTTTTATAACTTCTTCTTCTTTGCAGTTTAACATAGAGGCGGTGGACGACCATCATATCACCTCTCCAGAAAGAAGCTTCGAAGTTGGTAAGCCCAAAACCCATGCGCACGAAGAAGTAATGGCTAAGATCGACCTTCTACTTCGCGAAGTTGGTCGTGCTATATAGGGGATGTCTATTTTGTACCTGCGTATTTCCAGGGGACGTATATGTGCCCTTTAAGCTACGATTGACATGGAGGAGCGGTGGAGGCGCGAGGAAGCGTTGCAGGCACCAGTAAGCGCAAGGGCAGAGATATTTGCAGTGCGGTTGAAGATGCGGAGGGTTGAGCATAAACGACCTCCAAATGAAGATAAGTGCGATTACCCAATCCAGGACGGCGTGATAATTCTCGATTCCAACACAGACGAACCTGAATATTTGAAAGCAACCGGCACTACTCCTGATGTTGTTGTGGCCTTTGATGCTCCTGATGTTGTTGTGGCCTTTGATGCTCCTGTTGCTGATGTTGGGATGAAGTGCGTTGCTATGGAAACATCTGATGCGGAAGCTGGGGCAGATTCGAAGGGAGGAGCATCACCTGCGGAAACGTATGATGCAGAAGATGAGGTAGATCCGAAAGGAGGAGCATCAACATGTGATGGCATTGAATCATAACTTGATGGTGGTGCAGGCGTGGTCGACCCCCTTGAAGACTAAAACTTCTTTTCTTTTTTCTTTCCAAGTATATTCCGTAATTTGTGAACATCTTCCTTGTACTCAGTGGCAGCCGAGTTCAAGGTTTTCTTCTATTTGATTGTTTGAATAACGGTTCTTGCTTTATAGCCCTTTGTCCTGTGTTCCTGATGCAAGATCTTCCTGGCCTTGCTGGGGTGAGTGGCTCAAAGCTCCTTCCCTTTCCGCGCACATCTTTTCAGGATGTTTTAGCTTAGGGTTTCTTTCCTGACCTGCTCTAGTGGGTTGGTTTAGGCTGGACTTTGCGTCTTTATGGATAAAGAGGTTCTCAGATGGAAATAATACTTCAATTAATTTGAAAATTGAAAATCGAAACCCTAACTATGAATACAAGTATTGCAATTATTTTCTAGAGGATTTACAAATATGATGTGAAATTGTAAGGGAAAACACACTGGAGGAAGTAGCACAACATCTTAAAGCGTGTAGGATGCTGGAAAGTGATAGCATAGCGTCTTAAGTACGATAGGGTTTGCGCCACCGCGAGTGAATTATTACGCCTTCTAGCTTGTCAGCGTTGATGAGTTTTCAGTAGCCTCCTAGGATGACATCTGCTACTAGGTACGGTTCATCCTCTTTCTCGGTGGGTGTATTAGGTGAGGTAGCCATTTTCACCGTAATGCTTCCGACCTTTAATGCAGTTGTCTTCGTTACTAGGTTTCCAATTCCGAATGGGTTTGGGCATGTATACATCAGGGTCTTGGTTTTGTCGTCTTTGATCGAGAAAGCTTCTAGACTCCTGATAAACTTTTTAAAGGGGCCAGCCTCCCATTCGCATCTCTTAACCAAGGTTGGTTTTTTGGCTAGAGCCAGTCCCCAGGACTTACCAGAATGAGGGGCGGTTGGTTGTAAAAAGGGTTGTGTGATGAGACTTACTTGAGATCGGAACCTTTTAACATACGCTGACAGGATCTCCCCGGGAAGTTGTGTCACATTAGAAAGTTGTTAGTGCGGCAACAAATAGTCATCATGTCTAGAAGGCGTGTTGGAGATTCTTTTAGGTATCGAAGCCGGTAGAGAACAGACTCCTAGCATTGCCTTGTTGCCGTGCATCCAAGGGCGTCCTAGGATCATGTCATATTTTGTATGATGTTTTACTATGTAGAAATTTGCTTGTGTCGAGGCATCACCCAATTTTACTTCAATATCAATGTATCTATATGCATCTCTGAGTTCTCCTTCTGGATTCTTAACCAAAGTTGGGTGACGAGTAGCTTCCTGCTTCGGAATCTTTGCCGCTCTCAAGGTCTTGACAGTAATGATGTTAAATTCGGAGGCCGTATCAATAAACGCGCTATCGAACTCAACGTTTCTCAAATGAGTAACGGTTAGGAGTCCCTAGTTTCCTTTGCTTCTAGGAAAGACTGGGGTTCCTGGACTTCTGGACACAAACGCCTGCCTGATACAACGCGGTTGAGAGCCGTAAAATTTTTTTGACACTGTCCCTTGGAGAAATACAATATTTCACACAAGTACTACATCATAGATTGTACAGTCTTTCCAACAGAATCCCCAGAAATCATACAGTTCCTGATAGGAAGAGGATCTCTATGAACACCTTTATTTCCAAGTTGGAGTTCTCCTGTCTTTATCTTTTCCCTGAAGATTTGTTTCAGCCTGTTACAATCTTTGGTGGGATGGTGAACGAATCTATGGTAGCAGCAATATTTAGGGTCCTCCATGTCTTTCTCAGTTGGAGGACGTTTGATAAGAGGCATCTTGATGGAGTCATCTTGGATCCACGCTTCTAAGAGTTCTATCACTTCATTCATGGGGAAAGGAAAACATGTATCTTCGGTGTCTTGTGTAGGAGTTTTGCCCGATCCTTTTCGAGATGAAGTCTTGTGTGCCGGGGATGCCCGCTTGGTTTGTTGTTCCGTCGCTGAAGCTTTCCTTTTTTATCCTCCGCCTACTACACTCACAGAAGGACCAGTGTTGTATTGCTTGTTCGTGAGACGCCTGTGTATGTACCCAAAATATATTCTAGGCACAAAACACGATTATTTGATGATGGTTATATGCAAATTAGGGTTACGAGAGAATTAGAGATAAATAAAGAAGACAAATATTTACGTGGTTCGGCAAGTGTTGCCTACATCCACGAGGGAACATAGAAATATTTTATTGATTGTGATGATACAAAGGTTTTTCTCCGGGCTAGCTAACCTAAAATTCCATGTAGGAATAGAAATTCCATCCTCCATGTAGGAATAGAAAAAAAATTTCTCCTGAGTGGGATTTTTAGCCTCTTTTTATAGGCAAAAAACCCTAATCTAGTTCCATAATAACCCTAGATTTATAGTTATCCAAAATAACCACATGGATTTGTAATTATCCTTTAATATTCGTGTCTATCCTTGAAGATGCATGTCTATCTTGAGAGATTCTTGTATATCTTCACATGATTTGAGTTTATCTTAACAGATCCTTGTATATCTTCATAAGATTTGTATCTATCTTGAAAGATTCTTATCAATCTCCCAAGATTTGTAGCTATCTTGGATGACCCCTGTTTATCTTCCAAGATTTGTGTCTATCCCAAAATGACTTCTATAATAAGTCATTTGGGCTTCCATAATAAGCTAGACTGGGCTTCCATAATAAGTCCTCTGGGTTTTGGAATCTTCTTTAACGGGCTTTTTGGGCTTGATTCACGGGCTTCTAGTGTATTTTATACACGGTACAAACATCGCCCCCTCTTAACCTCCAACTTGTTGGGGGTTAAGAAGTTTGTTTTTCCTTCTGCGTCGACTGTTGATGACGTAACTCGCCCCCAGGCATTTGTAGAGACATTGCGAAGACGCCCCCAACTGTGATAACCTGCACAAAAAATAAAAAGTAAAAGTAAAATAAAAATAAAAATAATATTGCTCACGTGCTAGGAGAGAATTTTTGCCACGTGGTGGACTTGTGATGCTCGATAGCTAGTCGAGTCTTGAGGAGAATGTAGTATGTGCTTGCAGCTGGGGCAAGGCTTTTTGCTCGCAATGTAACAAGGCTGTAGCTCTTGCTGCTCCGGCAGGCTGGATGTATTTCTTGTGTTGAGTACGAGTCTTTGGACCAATATCGGGCATTGGGCTCGTGGTCAAGACGAGACTTTATGCTTGCGAAGGTGGAAGTCTTTGTACTCACGTGCAAGGTGAGATTTTATGTTTGCGAAGGTGCAAGTCTTTGTACTCGCGTGCAAGGCGAGATTTTATGCTTGCGAAGGTGCAAGTCTTTGTACTCGCGTGCAAGGCGAGATTTTATGCTTGCGATAAGAACAAGACTTATGTGCTCACGTGCAAGGTGAGTCTTTAGGTTCTTGCGATGTGATGCAAGGCTAAATATTGGTGGATCTAAGCAATCCTCATCTCGAACTATCGATCATGTTTCTATCCACGAACCCCGAACCCGATCATGTCGCTATCCACGAACCTCGAACCCGTTCACCGATCATGTCGCTATCCACGATCCTCGAACTCGATCATGTCGTTGCTCCAAGTGCACCTCCAAGTTTCTAGAACACTGGATTTTTCGCTTCCATCTTGTAGGAAATTCAAAGAGGATTCCAACGAGCCAAAAATCACTCAATTCATACTTAAAACGAAGAAATTATTGACGAAAGAAGGTTTGAACGAAGCGCGCGAGCTGTTGCATCCGTGTCACTGATGACTGTGCAGAATCGCTGACTGGAACTGCTGACGTGGAACCAAACTTGCTGACATGGCAGTCAGTGAATGCATAGCACTGCTGACGTGGCTGTTGACTTTGCAACGATGACATGTCAAGGTTTGCTGACGTGGCACTCGGAAAGTATTAACGTGGATATGCCACATCAACCATATGGTGACTGGTCGCTGACATGGCGTCCTGCTGACTGGACATTGCTGCTGATGCGGAAGTGACGTGGTGTTGATTGTACACTGATTAGTCAGTGCCTGAGAAGCACTGGATCGCTGATGTACGTGAGGATGTGTGAGATTTCAGCTTCTTGCAACACTTTTCTGCAACTCTTATTTCTGTTACTGTGTAAAGTGTTTCACAACACTTCCTTCAACTGCTTTTCAACTTCGCAACAGTTCTCATTCTTTTGCAATGTTTACGGAAGAACCCTAATAAATAATTTGTTTTCCTTTTTTTTGCTGCTGATTTTTGCATGGAATTCGTGCACGTTTTTTGAGGTTTTTTAACGCACCTATCTCAATGGAAAAACACGATCGTTTTACACGAATCCCCTTAGTCGGCGCCAATGTATGTACCCAAAATAAATTCTAGGCACAAAAAACGATTATTTGATGATGGTTATATGCAAATTAGGGTTACGAGAGAATTAGAGATAAATAAAGATGACAAAGATTTACGTGGTTCGGCAAGTGTTGCCTACATCCACGAGGGAACATAGAAATATTTTATTGATTGTGATGATACAAAGGTTTTTCTCCGGGCTAGCTAACCTAAAATTCCATGTAGGAATAGAAATTTGGATAACTACAAATCTAGGGTTATTATGGAACCAGATTAGGGTTTTTTGCTAAAAATCCAAACTCAAAAAGATTGATATTTTTATTCCTACATGGAATTCTAGGCTAGCAAACCAAATTATTGTAATCACATCAATACAATAACTCCCCTACGGGGATTCCTCCGTGGATGTAGGCAACACTTGCCGAACCACGTTAAATTCGTGTCTTCTCTTTTATTTTTTATCGTTTTCTAGCCCTAATTCCTCCATGGAGGAGGGAATTTCTATTCCTACATGGAATTTTAGGTTAGCTAACCCGGAGAAAATCCTTTGTATCATAATAATCAATAAAGCATATCTCCGTTCCCCCGTGGATGTAGGCAACACTTGCCGAACCACGTTAAATTCTTGTGTCTCTTTTATTTTTCTTCAATTTGTTTCATAACCCTAATTTGACATCATCAACATCAAATCAATCGTGTTTTGTGCCGAGAATTTATTTTGGGTACAAACATTGGCGCCGACTAAGGGGATTCGTGAAAACAATCGTGTTTTTACCATTGAGAAAAGTGTGGAAGAAATCATGCACGAGATTCCATGTAAAAATCAGCAAAATAAAAAAACTTAGGGTTCTTACGTAACTGTTGCGAACTTAAAGAAACTGTTACAAAGAGATGCATAAACTGTTGCGAAAGTTGTATAAACAATACCAGAAGCACTACAGCACAGTAACAGTAATAAGTGTTGCAGACTGTTACAAAAGTTCTTATCCTGTACAACCACATAGGTTCAACCTCGCGTATAGCTTCAGATGCAGTGAATCACATCCGTCAGATCCAATGAATCTAAACCTTTGGATCTGCACAGCCTCATGTACATCAGCGATCTAGTAATTCTCAGTCGCAGACTCACGCGTCCAGTCAGCATCACACGGCAGCTGCCATGTCAGCGCACAATCACATGTTATGTCAGCGCACAATAACTGCCACGTCAGCATCCGCCCGCTTCGTCAGCAGCTCTTGTCCAATCATTAGCTGCCATGTCAGCGCTTGGATCCACGTCAGCATAGCTTACCACGTTGCCTTACAATAAAAAGAAGAAAATTTTCGTATGGTGGGATTCGATATCACGACCTCTAGCTTCTTATTCAAGCACTGAACCACTGATTTGGTCGTCTGTTGGTGCAAATATTCATGACTCAGTAATCTTAGTCTGTCTATCACGCGTGATTCGTGCAAAACTTGTTTCGTCAATAACGTCTTTGTTTTAAGGCCGAATTGAGTGATTTTTGGCTCGTTGGAATCCTTTTTGAATTTCCTACCACATGGATGTGAAAACTCCAGTGTTCAAGAAATTTTTATATGCACTTGGGGCAGCAACATGATCGAGTTCGAGGTTCGTGGATAGCGATATGATCGGGTTCGAGGTTCGTGGATAGCCACATGATCGAGAGTTCGAGATGAGGATTGCTTAGACCCACCAATATTTAGCCTTACATCGCATCGCAAGCACCTAAAGACTTACCTTTCACGTGAGCACATAAGTCTTGTTCTTATCGCAAGCATAAAATCTCGCCTTGCACGCAAGTACAAAGACTTGCACCTTCGCAAGCATAAAATCTCGCCTTGCACGCGAGTACAAAGACTTGCACCTTCGCAAGCATAAAGTCTCGTCTTGACCACAAGCCCAATGCCCGGTATTGGTCCAAAGACTCGTACTCAACACAAGCAATACAACCAGCCTGCCCGAGCAGCAAGAGATACATCCTTGTTACGTTGCGAGCAAAAAGCCTTGCCCCATCCGCAAGCATATACTACATTCTCCTCAAGACTCGACTAGCTATCGAGCATCAAAAGTCCACCACGTGGCAAAAAGTCTCGCCTAGCACGCGAGCAATATTATTTTTATTTTTATTTTACTTTTACTTTTACTTTTTATTTTTTGTGTAGGTTATAAAAGTTGGGGGCGTCTTCGCAATGTCTCTACAAATGCTTGGGGGAGAGTTACGTTATCAACGGTCGACGCATAAGGAAAACCAAACTTCTTAACCCCCAACAAGTTGGAGGTAAAGAGGGGGCGATGTTTGTACCGTGTATAAAATACACTAGAAGTCCGTGAATCAAGCCTAAAAAACCCGTTAAAAAAGATTCCAAAAGCCCAGACCGGACTTATTGAGGAAGTCCGGAGGATTATTGAGGAAACCAACACTTGGGTTTATTGAGGAAACCCAGAGGACTTATTATGGAAGCCTAGTCTAGCTTATTATGGAAGCCCAAATGACTTATTATAGAAGTCATTTTGGATAGACACAAATCTTGGGAAGATATACAAGGATATTCCAAGATAGATACAAATTCTATGAAGATATACAAGGATCTGTTAAGATAAACTCAAATCATGTGAAGATATACAAGAATCTCTCAAGATAGACTTGCATCTTCAAGGATAGACACAAATATTAAAGGATAAGTACAAATCCATGTGGTTATTTTGGATAACTACAAATCTAGGGTTATTATGGAACTAGATTAGGGTTTTTTGCTAAAAATCCAAACTCAAAAAGATAGATATTTTTATTCTTACATGGAATTCTAGGCTAGCAAACCAAATTATTGTAATTACATCAATAAAATAACTCCCCTACGGGGATTCCTCCGTGGATGTAGGCAACACTTGACGAACCACGTTAAATCCGTGTCTTCTCTTTTATTTTTTATCGTTTTCTAGCCCTAATTCCTCCGTGGAGGAGGGAATTTCTATTCCTACATGGAATTTTAGGTTAGATAACCCGAAGAAAAACCTTTGTATCATCACAATAAATAAAATATTTCTCTGTTCCCCCGTGGATGTAGGCAACACTTGCCGAACCACGTAAATCTTTGTCTTCTTTATTTATCTCTAATTCTCTCGTAACCCTAATTTTAATATAACCATCATCAAATAATCGTGTTTTGTGCCTAGAATTTATTTTGGGTACATACAAGGAGGAAGTCTATCAATGACTTAAATTGACTTATGACCATCAAAAAGTCCTAGAAGAAAAAGTCTTCTGAAGTTTAATGATCCATTATCTATATTGTTAGGAGAATATTTTCTTAACAGAAATAGATACAAAATTGAGCCACACAAATACGCATATATATCGTCACTTTCCCAAGTTAAAATGAGGATGCGAACACTCCTAATGTTAGATAGGAACTTTATGAGACAAACGCTCTCTTTGTTTATCACATAGTGATTTTTCAAGGATTTTTGTGTAAGCAATTTTCCCACCTCTTCTGATTCTGGAAGCATTGTTTTTAGGAGGACTGTGCGGATTATCCAGATTCATCTTTTGCATGTTCTTCTGTAGTTTGGCAATTATTTCCATTTTATTCTTGAATCTCCAACACGTACTCTGAACATGCCTTGCATTTTCACAAAATGAACAACCCAAAGATTCCTGATTTCGTTGAGGTATCTTCTGCTTATCGTGGCTGCTATTTTTCATCTTTCCCTGATCAATAGAAGCAACAGGATTCACAACGTCTGCACACTTGCTTTTGTATCCTAACCACTAGTATTTCCAAAGGGATTCTGACCAAATAACATAGCTGAAATTTTATCAGAACTTCCAGATAATCTTTGTAGATCCTCCTTAAGAGTAGTAATCTATTTTTCCTTTAGAACAATGGTTCTGGTGAGTTTATCGTTAATACAGTCTATCTCAAGATTTTTCACCTGGATTAATGATTCTAGTTTCTTCAATGAAGCCTTTAATTGAAGATTTTCTTGAAGGACCTCCTTATTCAAGAAATTGAAAACCTCTATGTCTGTCTCATATTCTGAATCAGAACTTGAGCATGTAGATGTTTCTGTTGTAAAGGCTGAGACTTCATTGCATCTATTGGACATATTCAATCCGTTGACACTTAAAGGTTTTTCTTTCACAAAATCATTGGTAGTGAGGACAGACAAGGGACGTTTATCACGTCTAATGCTTCTTTTTATGAATTCTTTGATCTATTCTTCCATCTATAGTTTTTTAAACCAGACATCATCCGTACAACATTCATCACCCCAAGACACGATATAGGTTTTTCTTGTAGATGACACACCATTGAATGCAACGTCTTGAGCTGGGTCTTGATCAGAGAATCTTATCTTTCCGAAAGATGAATTTTCAGAAAGAGTGGAAAGGTTATTTCCTCCAGCGATGGTACATTTCTTAGAAACAAGTTTGTTGACTTCGAAAGTAGTTTCTAAGATATCCCAGGCATATATAGACTCAGTGAAAGAATACACATAGTGCTGGAGGTCTATGGTATAATGGCCTGTCTAATAGCATATAGACCTTCAGAATTAAGCTTTGCAGCAAGAATTTCTTCTGGATTATAACTATCATCATCCTTTGGTAAATAAACATCGTATTCTGTATTTACCGGAGGATCATAAAAATTAACAACATGTACCCATATTTGAAAATCATGAGCTTGAAGATACGAGCTCATAGCAATTTTCCACCATGGGTATTTTGAACCATCGAAGACAGGTGGTACGTTAATTGAGATAACATTACTTCCCATATAGTCAGATCGCTACAAACACAGACTTATGAGGTCTTGAACGTGTTTGCCTGCTCTGATACCAATTGAAAAAGCGGGGGTCTAACAACCTCACCCAATATTTCGGTTAGCAATCTGTATGTACAACTCCGAGTTGTTTTCTAGAGAATCAACAAGACTCAATCAATAGAAAATATCTCAAGGAGTTATTATCTCAATCTCTCGATTTGATTTACTCAAGCAAATATGATTAGAGAGTTTAATCAAAAAGAGATAACTTGGATGGTACCAAAGACCAATATCCAAGTGTCAATTGATTTAAATCAACAACCAATAAGGTCGGATATTCTAATCGATTGAACAACGCACAACCTGTATTATTTTAATTATATATCAAAATATAATGCGGAATAAAAATAACACAAACACCAGAATTTTATTAACGAGGAAACCGCAATTGCGGAAAAACCCCGGGACCTAGTCCATATTAAACATACATTGTATTAAGCCGCTACAAACACTAGCCTACTCCAAATTAACTTCGGTATGGACTGTAGTTGAACCCCAACCAATCTCACACTGATCCAAGGTATATTTATGCTCCTACGCCTCTGATCCCATCAGGATACTGCGCACTTGATTACCTTATCTGATCTCACCCACAAGCAAGAGTTGCTACGACCCAAAGTCGAAAACTTTAGAAAATAAATCTGTCTCATACAGAAAAGTCTACAGGTAGTTGATAAATTCGTCTCCCATGAATAAACCTAAAAGTTTTGTTCCGTATTTTGATAAATCAAGGTGAACAGGAACCAATCGATAAAACCAGACTTATATTCCTAAAGAACAGCTCAGTTTCATCAATCACCTCACAATAAACTTAATCGACGCATCGAAGAAGATTATTGAGGAATCACAAACAATAAGACGAAGACATTTGTGACTACTTTTATCTTGCCTATTGGAGATAGAAATCTCAAGACAATTATTACAATTGTACTCGTACGATAGAAACAACAAGATCAGATCACCCAACTACAAGAAAAGTAGTATCGGTCTGGCTTCACAATCCCAATGAAGTCTTTAAGTCGTTAACCTGGTTTTAGAAGAAGAAAACCAAAGGTTAAAGGACAATCGACTCTAGCTTTAGCAAACTAGTATCACACAGAATGTGTGGGATTAGGTTTCCCAATTGATAGAGTTCTCCCTTATATAGTCTTTCAAATCAGGATTTGCAATCAATGTTAGCTTACTAACAAAGCATTCAATATTCACCGTATGATGAAAACCTGATTAGATACAAGCTAATATCTCTCAACCGTTAGATCGAAAACTTAGCTTGACATACACACATGTACTTGACGTTTTGAGTTTGTGTAACCGTACCCAAACGTGTATAATGGTTGGTTCAATATTAGTCAACCAAACGGTTAGCCAAATGATAACTTTCATATCAACCACATTCTTCTACACCATAACTAGTCCTAATGACTCAAATGAACTAGTTAGAGAGTTGTTCAATTGCTATGAAATCCCAAGTATTATAAGAGACACAATTGAATCAAAAACGATGTGATTCACTCGAATCATTTCATGAACTATAAAGCCACAGTTTGCAAAAGCATTCCTTAGTAATTTAAGATAAGTTCACGAACAACGTTTTCAGACATAACCTCTTGAGTTCGCGGACTAAGTGCGCGGACTCAAGATAACCGGTTGAAGTTAATAAACTCCAGCAGAATATCTCGGGATGAGAACTTCCGTCAGTTCGCGGACTGCACTTGAGCTTCAACTTCAGTAGATATTCTCGGGTTCGAGAACTTACGCCAGTTCGCGGACTGGGTTCGCGGACTGAGTTGCTGCTCACGTTCCGGTTCCACTTGATCAACAAAGTTTGCAAATTTCGGTTCAAGTGTTAAGGACTTATACATATATGTGTTTCCACAACAATGTTTATATCCGACAATGGTTATATAGTCAAAACTCTCATTTCAATCATTGAAACATTCTCAGAGGGCGTTATATAGTTGTTATTCACAAACTATTTTTCGTCAGAGCGATTTCCAAAGTGATTGAAACATAAATGACTTTAGTCACTAGGCAAAGATGAACTTGGCTAAAGCGAAAGCTTTACCAACACCCATTTCGAGAAATAAATAAGCGAGATATACTCAGCTCGAAATGTCACATGTGCATATTCTTAGTCTATAGAGTAAAACGACTTTTGTCTCAAGATAAGAGGTAGAGTAGATAGACTTTTGAGTGATAGATAAGTTCAAGTCTCCACATACCTTTTAGTCGATGAAGATCCACTGGTTCCTTGAGTAGTCCTTTGTATTTTATGATGATCGCCATGGAGTTCTTGAGCTCAACTACACTTTCTATCCTAGTCCGAGACCTTAGCTATAGTAGACTAGAAATCAAGACTTTATAGTTTTGATCACTAAGATTGACAAACATGCTTGAGATAGCAACGCATACGAGTTTGACCAAGCAGTGCTCTAAAAATAGCTACCCGCTGCCAAATGTTGACCAACTAGTCAATACAACGGAAGGCCATCAAAGACTATCCTTCATGGATGGATACTCAGGCTACAACCAGATAACCCTTGCAGAAGAAGACCAGGAGCATACTGCGTTCTTTACCCCACGAGGCCTGTATTGCTATACAAGGATTCCTTTTGGACTAAAGAACGCGAGGGAAACATACCAGAGATTAGTAGACAAAATCTTCAAACCTTGATAGGTAAAATATTGGAGGTCTACGTAGACGAAATGCTCGTCAAAAGTAGAGAAGCAAAAGACTATCTCTCACACCTAAGGGAGATATTCGAAGTCATGAGAAGCTTTCACATGAAGGTGAACCGGATAAATGCACGTTCAGAATTACCAGTAAGTGTAACACTTCCCATCACCAGAGCCAGAGCAGCCGCTAATCCCGGAATCTCCTCAAGTGTAACGCCTCCGGTGGTCACCAGAGCAACAAATTTCACTCCTTCATTAGGACGAGGAGCCGGAGGGACAAGAGGAGGACCACCACCCATTACCATTGCAGACTTAATGGAGAAACATGAAGTTCTGTCTAAGACCCAAACGGATATGGACGCAACTCATAAAGAGGTTCTCACTTTTCTCAAAACTTTGACTAAACGATTTCCGCAAGGTTCACGAAAACCCGGGGGAGACGTTTCCATCCTGTCCCGCACGGATGAGGAAACTCACATTTCTCCTGAACGCCCAAGGAAAAGGAACCAACCATTCAGCTTCATCACACGTGAGTACCTGGAATGACTTCTCCAAAATCGAGGCAAATGGGACCGAACGGATGTATACCAGCATCAGCCGTCGTACCCTCAAGATGTGCAACGAATTCCTCTTCCCAGAGGTTATACCTATCTCCAATTATCCCTCTACGATGGCACTGGTAATGCTCGTGAACACGTCTCTCGATTCTTAGAATCTTTGGGGGAGCATGAATACAATCATGTTATCCGCCTAAAAGAATTTTCAAAGTCACTTACGGGAAGGGCGTACACCTGGTATAACAACATCGCACCTAACAACATATCCAACTGGAACGAGATGGTCAGTGCCTTCTATAGAAAGTATTTCTTCGTGTCTGAACAAATCACCTTTTCAGTTCTGGGAAGAATTTTTCAGCGGAACAACGAGCATCCCAATGACTTCGTTAAGAGGTTCAGAATCCAAGCACTAGATTGTCATGACCCGAACGTCACCGAACGATAATTGGTGGGGTTGTGCATCCATGGGATGATACCCATATACCGCGCTCTATTAGAGAATCTGGGCTTTCAAACATTCTCTGAACTCCATGAAGCTGCCAAACGTTCAGCAACAACCGCACCAGCACTACACCTTTTTCTTGGATTTATAACACATATTAGTAACAGCCTACTAGCAGTTACGAATTCGTAACAGGAAATTTCTGTTACAAACTGGTTGTAACAGCTCGAAGCTGTTACAAATCTTGTCAGATTTCGTAACTGTCTTTGAGTAGTTACAAATTCGTAACTGGATATGATTCCATGCGTGCCAACCGTGTGCGTGGGTGGTCACAGCTCCATATTTTTCCACCCAAGCAACGTATAGCTGGGGATATTTCATCCCTTGGTCACAGTTGTACATGATCTTAGCCGAGATGGTCACTTGGTCATATAGACTCATATAGAGCTGGCAAACGGGCGAGCCGGGGCTGGCCCGTTGCGGGTTACACGGGTACGGGTTAACACGGGTCAAAACCCGCGGGTTGAAATTCTTCACGGGTGGTCATTTTCTCAACCCGCACCCGTAACGGGTTAAACTTGCGGGTTTACGGGTTACCCGGCTTGTTTAATTAATGTTAAAATCTAAATTTAATTAACTTTATTTGTGACAGATTACAAGATGTAAAATAATTTACAAAGATTAATCTTTTTTTTTTTTACAAGGATTAATCTAAAACAGATATGGAGAATAAAAAACCCATTTCTCCACTTGAGTTCTTCAAAGTCTCCACTCTCCAGATCAATGTACATGTCCGACCTTCAAACTCAACAACAAATTATTTTACAAGCATTAGCAGCATATACATAAGGAAGAACATTCAAAATCTCAAAAGTGGTTTAGACAAAAGATGTGTATATTCAAAATCTGAAAGATGCACTAATAATCTTGATTTGATGACGATGATCTATCTTCTCCTTCTTTATTATCTCATCTGATTCTTCTTTCTGCAAACCCATCATAGCTTTTCTTTTTTTCCTCTGTCTGATCCCACATGCATTACAGAGTGACTGGAAAAAACAGACTAATCAAAATCAGAACCATTAAAAATAAAATAAAATTAAAGTGAGTACGTATTGAAAATTGACATAAAAATCATAACGGAACCCATTACAGAATTGGGTTTTGAGAATCTATCAAACCAAAAATGAGAATCAGAGGTTGGGGATGAGGTTTAGGATTGATTCAATACATTGGGAAAATATAATTTCTAATCAAAGTATTGTTGATGTATATGACGGTATTGATTTTATATGGACTCTTTGTTCTTGTGGTAATGATAAAGATGAAGATTAAACATTTCTTCACCTGTTTTCAAGATCCAGAAAGGAGAAAAGAGGTTGTAAGAGAAAGGAAGAGAGAGAGGCGCAAAGGTAGAATGAAAAACCCTAAGAATAATGTCATTTATATAGTAGGGTTAGATACTGGATTTTAATCCAACGGTTAATATTAATTGGTAGTGGGGGTCTGTGGGGGACACGTGTGGGTGGGTGGGTGGAGTGGGGGTTAACGGGTTTGCGGGATAAACCCGCGGGTTTGCAAGCCGGGCCGGGTTAACCCGTTTTCCAACGGGCCGACATTTCTCCAACCCGAACCCGGCTTGTTTATACACCAGCCGAGCCGGGTGCGGGTTTTTCACGGGTCGAGCCGGGTAAACCCGCGGGTTTTGGCTTGTTTGCCAGCTCTAGACTCATACACATGACTCTAACCGCACTTCATTTATTTTCATTCGAACCACTTCTATCTTTCCACTTTCCTCATCTCTGCAGAAGCGAAGGTTGGGTTTCAGTTTGAGGATTTCGATCTGAAGCTGAAGCTAAAGATGTAAGTGATTTGTGTTCGATTTTTTTTTATTTATTTGTGTTTGAATCTGTCAGTTTTTCATCTCTTTCCACTTTCTTTATCTCTGCAGAAGTGAATTTAGGGTTTCATCCTGAAAGTGAAGTTTGGGTTTCAGTTTGAGGGTTTCAATCTAAAACTGAAGATGTAAGTGTTTAAAACTTTCAATTTGTGTTTCGATTTGGGTTTCGATCTGTTCTTTTCGATTAGGGTTTCATTAAGGTGTTGATGTGTTAATGAAATTTTCAATTTAGGGTTTCAATTTTATCTGAGATTTTCGATTAAGGTTTCGATTTATATGTTATTTTCGATTAGGGTTTTATTCATCTGATATTTTTTGGTATCTTTATAGGGTTTCATTTTTCTTTTTGAATCAGTAGGGTTTCAATCACCATCTTTTAGAATTGATTTTAGGGTGTAATGGATTAATGATTTCTTAGTAACATGTACCAAATGATGTTAGTAGTTTAATGGTTTATTATTATTTGATTAGTAACATACAGGCGATTGATTCGATATATTTGCTTGTTCTTCTATTTAGTGTTTTTTTCTTCATATTTTCGTGCAAACCAGGAAGTATGATGTTAGTTTTGTTGGTTCCTAGAGTATCATACATGTATCGTGTTGTTACTACTTTTCAAGGAAATCCTTAGCAACATTTATCCTGAATTTGATGAGAGTATTTGGGTATGTAATGATTTAATTGAAATCAAGAATGAATGGCTAGGGTTTGGATTTTAATTGGAGTTTAATGATTAAATTTGATGGCGTTATTGCAGAATTGTTGTGGGTGGTATTGAGATTGGATACGGTGTTGGAGCTATTGGTATTTGATGTGAGACTACAGTGCGCTCGACTTTGCTGTGACCGTGTGGTTGAGCCGAGAAGAAGATGATGGAACTGCAGGTTAAGGTGATTGCACTGATGGTTAGAATGGTTGTGTGCAGCAGTTGGTGTCATGAAGCTGCAACAGATGATATGGTGAACCGCTTTGTTCAGGAATTCAAGAGAAATAACAAGAAGGATATCAGTGGAAACCCCAGAGCTCTTAGAATATTGAGAGCATCTTGTGAAATCACATCTGTGTAAGTACATTTTTCGGTGCTTTCTGCTCATAATCCTTACTGAAGGTTCAAAATATTTGTCAAATGTCGACTTATATTTCTTTGCTTACTCATGCACAACTTAGGTTACAAGACTTTACAAAGAAACCCTTACTTCTCACCATTCTAGGTCAAGGGCAACCACCCAGTTCAACTTCTGATGTGGTACTCTTTCTGTCTCTCTTTCTAAGAACCATGTGTCGTTTTAGGGTTCCTTTTTTTTTTAATTTGTTAGTGATGTTGTTGGTGCTCTGCTTGAGAGGAAGATGATGTCATAAATAACCCGACCTGAAAGAGTTCTCTTTTTTTTAATGGAACTAGTAGACAACTATTTCTCTTTATTTAAAATTGGTTTTTTATACTACAGTATCTTTCATGACTCTACCTATATACTTTTAGTTTTCATTAGTGTCAATTGGGTTACTGTGTTCTTGATTATTCCAAGCACTTCGGCTTTTATATTATAACTAATTTCCTTTCTGTTCTGCTTATCTGATTGTTGGTTATATAACTTAAATTACATGTCATGACTTATGGTTAGTAATCTTTCTCCATCTGCAAATTATGATAAAATGGATGTATCTTTCATCTGCTTTATCCAATAGGAAATAAGGGTTACGTGCTTCTTCATTCTAGAATTATATTTTTGGAGTTGTAATCACTAAATGTCAGATAATCATTGATACAGGTTAAGGTACAAGATGGTGCAACTGACTGGGGTTAGGGAGTGGCTGTTCATCTTGACATCTAACCCGCTCTCTCCATATATATTTTTCCTCGCTGATCGTTATAAACAGTTGTCTAACAAAGAAGGTGATGAAGACAAAGAAAAAATTGACCAAAGGCCAGGTTGGTGATGCAAATACTTAAATTCACACATAACCCGCTGGGGTTATTATTGCTCCATTAAGTCTCAGTAGGTCTTGATTGTAAAATTTGAGTTTATCAGTTAGTTTGACTAAGCATATGGTTCTTACCTCAGTCCTCAAACCCTATGTCAAATTATCTGAAGCCTGTCATTCCAGTGATTGTGTTATATATCTGTTGAAGAATTTCTGTTTATTTTCTATGGTTTTAAATGCAGTGGCGGGATGAATGGGTATCTATCTCTTTGTAATGGAGATCCTTGCCCACCGGTCTTTCGATCACCTATATCAGAAATGGAGGATATTATGAATAACCAAGTCATGTAAGATTTCCTTCGCTGATGTAAATCTTCATCATAACTGGAACCATCTATATGTGTTTAAACTTTTCTCTTTTCGTCCGTGCTTTACAGATGTGCCATTTACAGACTTCCTGATGCACGTACTCATGTCGCTCGACCTCCAGTAGGTGTTATATTCCCTAAGAAGGTAATTTGATTTTCATTTCTTGATCTTACATATCTAGACTAAATTTAGAATCACTCTTGAACTCATCACGATTTTTTTTAATAGATGGTCGAAGTAGAAGATATGAAGTCACCACCTACTCTATGGCATGAAGATAATGGAAGGACACCATGGGAAAATGGGAGGTAATACCAGTATCCTTAGATAAATAAACGTAACTTATATTGAGTTAACACATGATGGCATGTGAGCTGATATGGGGGATGAATTTAGATGTTTTTCCTTTTTGGTGATGTTCCATGTTGATTATCCTTGGATGAACTGAGGTTATTTTGGAACTCTTTTAACCTTATAGCGGTTGACTCCTGAAAATTTTCTTGGTAACAAAATTGGCCTTAAAATGATGGTACGGAGTATTTGTGTTTGATACAATGACCTGTCCAACCCTAACTGGTCATGTACATTACTGATTCATACAAGTTACACATCGCTAGTTTATTGATAGTATTGGGTTTCACTTACCAATTATAAGCAGTTCATACCATCTTTCTGGAGACGATTGCTACCTGATCGTGGTAGTTCATATCGTTTGATTAAATTTGGTTGCTAGCTTGGTGCCTTTTATTGGAAGTTCATATCATCTAATTTGACATGATGGCTACCTCTTGAAGGTTTTTGTATCTTCAAATAAGAGACGGTTGCTGCCAATTATAGGCAGTTCATACCATTTTTATGGACTGTTGGTATCATAAAAGTCAGTGTTAAACTGAGAAAGCCCTCATCAGCCTCAAGAACTTTGTCAGCATCTTCTTCACGCGGTAGTGATTACATAGTGGATACGTTGCTCCATTGTTCTCCTGGATCAAGTGAAAATGAGACTCGCTCCAAGCCATCCCCACCTCGTCCTGGGAGAGGGGTGAAATGCACGTGGTGAATTGAAGCTCATGTTGCAGCTAACTCACATCGGAGATAATTGTATTTTGCAGAAATCTGTCAATGAAGCTGCTAAAAAGACGGGGGTTGCAGTGTCTGAGATACGACATACGTAAACAACTTAATTATAAACGTATCAAATTTAAGTAAGATTTCTCTTCCAAAATGTGCTTGATAATCTTGTGTATGAATAGGTGATATTTCTCTTCCACCTGGAGTGTGTGCAGCTATGGAGATGCAAACAGAAGCAGAACGTAGAAAACGAGCTGAAGTTGTCGAGTCAGAAGGTGCTTTGTGACTGCCTTTTAATTTATTAATATACTTGACACCTCATATTGTTTGATCATGAGATTGATGAAGTTCAGAAATTTTTGCAGGAGAGAGACAATCCCATATTAATATTGCTGATGGAAAGAAAAGCTCCACTATCTTAGAGGCTGAAGGTAAATTTTGTGAGGAGCCACCAATATTGGATTAATATTGATACTCTATTTTAGCTCAATTTGTTCTTTGCCATTAGTAGTGAGTAACTTGGGGACCATAGTCCTATTGCTATTTTTTTTATAGTTAATTGACTACAATGATCATGTACCTATGCTGCCGGTTTAGAGAGATCTTTTTCTTTTTCTTTTCGCATGTCTAGTGAGGACTTCATATATAAAACAAAAGTAAATGCTTACTGGATATAACTTAATCCTAAGAAGTTAAATTTTCGGTATGAGCAACAATCATAAGATGAACTTGACCACTTGAGTGGGTTCGAAAGTACTGTCTCCGAGTAATTATTTTCCACTTCTAATAATGAATCCCGTTTTTGCATTACCATGTAATTATTTTTAATTCTGAAAGACACATATTTTGTAGTGTTTGAGTATTATACTGGTTTGCAATGTAAATCTGCTGGTCCGTAGTGTCCTTTTAGATTAATGGATGGTCTAATTTTTGACATACTGACTAGTTGTGATGCCTTAGTTGAATGGAATTTTAATATGTTAAGTCTATTGTTACTTGGTGATGGTTCGTAATACCATTTCTTGAACTTCTCCAGGAGAGGCATCAACTATTTGTCTTAGAGAAGAGGCAATTGCTAGATGAATTGATTTGATATCAGGGTCCATCAAGTCAAGGGGAGGCGCCAAGGTTAGGTTCTCTTTTAACAGTACTTTCTCACTCCTCTCTTTTGATGATATTTATAATTTTATAGCTAGATTTGCTTTTCAGAAATCATAATGATATTCATGTTCTTTTACATGTGGACCACGGGATTTGTACCTTTTGGATTATTTTCTTTAGTATGGTACGGTTCTCCGGATCCAAGAGGTGGTTGCATCTCTTGCTTGAGCACAATGACGTTATATAATTATAGTGTAGTCTTTATTCCCTCACTCTCCTATTAGCTGCAAAGGTTTAGAACTTGTATTTCCTTGTGAACTTTGCAATTCAATGTATGCATGATCTTTATGAAATTTTCAATTCAATGTATGGGTTCATGTCGGATTTTTCTGAACCTGTTTCTGTTGGTTTGACATGGCATGCTGTTTCTGAACATTCTTCCTTAAATATTTGTACTTCTTGTCATGACTTGAAGGTTTTATGAAGGATCTGTGGGATGGATGGAATGTCAATGAAGGTTTGATATTGCTTCGTTCTTGGAAGAGACGGCTCTTGTAAAAGCAATGGGAATTGAAGTTACTGCATAGCTGCTGCGGCATTTGTTTCCATCAACTTCACCAATTATGAGAAGGCAAATACTGATTATGTGAGTCATGTTTCTGTTGGTTTTATTTTATCTCATATGCCTTAAATAAAACTTAGGAATAATGTAATAAAATAAAACTTAGGGATCATCTTTTAAGTTATGAATTCTTTTGAATGTAGACATAACGAAAGTTATTGTTAATAAAGCAAGTTATTGTTGAATGTGTGATTGAATAAATGGGATGGATGGAATGAAAGATTTGCAGGTTATTTTGAATTCCGGCTGAATGTGTACTGACCATGGTCAATATTGACCAGGTCAAAGAGGGAATTTTTGACTGGCAGTAATTTTTTTTGGTGTTACTAAAAAATTCGTAACTGTTCTGAGCTGTTTCAACCTATCTTGTAGTAACAACTCTAAGCTGTTTCAAAATGACACGTAGTAACGGCTGAGCTCTGTTACGACGTCCCTGTTCAAATAATTCGTAACAGGCCAAGCTGTTACGAAATTCCACGTAGTAACAGCCAACGCCTGTTACAACTGCTGTTACAAACTAAAATTTGTAACAGCTACAAGGCCGTTACAAAAATTTGTCACGCCATGTTTTGAAACAGAACCTGGCTGTTACAACTGTGTTTTGTAACATGTAAAATCTGTTTCTAATCGTCCAAAATGGTGTAGTGATCACATAGTGATTTTTCAAGGATTTTTGTGTAAGCAAGTTTCCTACCTCTTCTGATTCTGGAAGCATTATTTTTAGGAGGACTGCGCGGATTATCCAGATTCATCTTTTGCATGTTCTTCTGTAGTTTGACAATTATTTCCATTTTCTTCTTGAATCTCCAACACGTACTCTGAATATGCCTTGCATTTTCACAAAACGAACAACCCAAAGATTCCTGATTTCGTTGAGGCATCTTCTGCTTATCGTGGCTGCTACTTTTCATCTTTCCCTGATCAATAGAAGCAACGGGATTCACAACGTCTGCACACTTGCTTTTGTATCCTAAACCACTAGTATTTCCAAAGGGCTTCTGACCAAATAACATAGCTGAAATTTTATCAGAACTTCCAGATAATCTTTATAGATCCTCCTTAATAGTAGTAATCTCTTTTTCCTTTAGAACAGTGGTTCTGGTGATTTTATCGTTAAGACAGTCTATCTCAAAAAAAATCACCTGGATTAATGATTCTAGTTTCTTCAATGAAGCCTTTAATTGAAGATTTTCTTGAAGGACCTCCTTATTCAAGAAATTGAAAACCTCTGTGTCTGTCTCATATTCTGAATCAGAACTTGAGCATGTAGATGTTTATGCTGTAAAGGTTGAGATTTCATTGCATCTATTGGACATATTCAATCCGTTGGCACTTAAAGGTTTCTCTTTCACAGAATCATTGGTAGTGAGGACAGACAAGGGACGTTTATCACGTCTAATGCTTCTTTTTATGAATTCTTTGATCTTTTCTGCTATCTATGGTTTTTTAAACTAGACATCATCCGTACAACATTCATTACCCCAAGACACGATAGAGGTTTTTCTTGTGGATGACACACCATTGAATGCAACGGTTTGAGCAGGGTCTTGATCAGAGAATCTTATCTTTCCGAAAGATGAATTTTCAGAAAGAGTGGTGAGGTTATTTCCTCCATCGATGGTACATTTCTTAGAAACAAGTTTGTTGACTTCGAAAGTAGTTTCTAAGATATCCCAGGCATCTTTAGACTTAGTGCAAGAATACACATAGTGCTGAAGGTCTGGGGTAATGGCCTGTCTAATAGCATATAGACCTTCAGAATTAAGCTTTGCAGCAAGAATTTCTTCTGGATTATAACTATCATCATCCTTTCGTAAATAAACGCCGTCTTCTGTATTTACCGGAGGATCATAGAAATTAACAACATGAACCCATATTTGAAAATCACGATCTTGAAGATACGATCTCATAGAAATTTTCCTCCATGGGTAGTTTGAACCATCGAAGACTATTGGTACGCTAATTGAGATAACAATACTTCCCATAGAGTCAGATCGCTATAAACACAAACTTATGAGGTCTTGAACGTGTTTTCCTGCTCTGATACCAATTGAAAAAGCGGGGGTCTAACAACCTCACACAATATTTCGGTTAGCAATCTGTATGGACAACTCCGAGTTGTTTTCTAGAGAATCAACAAGACTCAATCAATAGAAAATATCTCAAGGAGTTATTATATTAATCTCTCGATTTGATTTACTCAAGAAAATTTGATTCGCGAGTTTAATCAAAGAGAGATAACTTGGATAGTACCAAAGACTAATATCCAAGTGTCAATCGATTTAAATCAACAACCAATAAGGTCGGATATTCTAATCGATTGAACAACGCACAACCTGTATTATTTCAATTATATAACAAAATATAATGCGGAATAGAAATAACACAAACACCAGAATTTTGTTAACGAGGAAACCGCAAATGCAGAAAAACCCCGGGACCTAGTCCAGATTAAACATACATTGTATTAAGCCGCTACATACACTAGCCTACTCCAAAATAACTTCGGTATGGACTGTAGTTGAACCCCAACCAATATCACACTGATCCAAGGTATATTTATGCTCCTACACCTCTGATCCCAGTAGGATACTGTGCACCTGATTCCCTTATCTAATCTCACCCACAACCAAGAGTTGCTACGACCCAAAGTCGAAGACTTTAACAAACAAATCTGTCTCTCACAGAAAAGTCTATAGGTAATAGATAAATTCGTCTCCCACGAATAAACCTAAAAGTTTTGTTCTGTCTTTTGATAAATCAAGGTGAACAGGAACCAATCGATAAAACCAGACTTATATTCCCGAATAACAGCTCAGTTTCATCAATCACCTCACAATAAACTTAATCGACGCATCGAAGAAGATTATTGAGGAATTACAAACAATGAGACGAAGATATTTGTAATTACTTTTATATCTTTCCTATCGGAGATAGAAATCTCAAGCCAATTATTATAATTGTACTCGTACGATAGAAACAACAAGATCAGATCACCCAACTATAAGAAAAGTAGTATCGTTCTGGCTTCACAATCCCAATGAAGTCTTTAAGTCGTTAACCTGGTTTTAGAAGAAGAAAACCAAAGGTTAAAGGAGAATCGACTCTAGCTTTAGCAAACTAGTATCACACAGAATGTGTAGGGATTAGGTTTCCCAATTGCTAGAGTTCTCCCTTATACAGTCTTTCAAATCAGGGTTTGCAATCAATGTTAGCTTACTAACAAAGCATTCAATATTCACCGTTAGATGAAAACCTGATTAGATACAAGCTAATATCTCTCAACCGTTAGATTGAAAACTTAGCTTGACATACACACATGTACTTGACGTTTTGAATTCGTGTAACCGTACCCAAACGTGTACAATGGTTGGTTCAATATTAGTCAACCAAATGGTTAGCCAAATGATAACTTTCATATCAACCATATTCTTCTACACCATAACTAGTCCAAATGACTCAAATGAACTAGTTAGAGAGTTGTTCAATTCCTATGAGATCCCAAGTATTATAATAGACACAATTGAATCAAAAATGATCTGATTCACTCGAATTATTTCATGAACTATAAATCCATAGTTTGCAAAAGCATTCCTTAGTAATTTAAGATAAGTTCACGAATAACGTTTTCAGACATAACCTCTTAAGTTCGCGGACTCAATCTAACCGGTTGAAGTTAATAAACTCCAGCAGAATTTCTCGGGATGAGAACTTCCGTCAGTTCGTGGACTGCACCTGAGCTTCAACTTCAGTAGATATTCTCGGGTTCGAGAACTTACGCCAGTTCACGGACTGAGTTGTTGCTCACGTTCCGGTTCCACTTGATCAACAAAGTTCGCAAACTTCGGTTCAAGTGTTAAGGACTTATACATATATGTGTTTCCACAACAATGTTTATATCCCACAATGGTTATATAGTCTAAACTCTCATTTCAATCATTGAAACATTCTCAGAGGGCGTTATATAGTTGTTATTCACAAAATATTTTTCGTCAGAGCGATTTCCAAAGTGATTGAAACATAACATGACTTTAGTCACTAGGCAAAGATGAACTTGGATAAAGCGAAAGCTTTACCAACACCCATTTCGAGAAATAAATAAGCGAGATATACTCAGCTCGAAATGTCACATGTGCATATTCTTAGTCTATATAGTAAAACAACTTTTGTCTCAAGATAGGAGATAGAGTAGATAGACTTTTGAGTGATAGATAATTTCAAGTCTCCACATACCTTTTAGTTGATGAAGATCCACTGGTTCCTTGAGTAGTCCTTTGTCTTTTATGATGATCGCCATGGAGTTCTTGAGCTCAACTAAACT
This sequence comes from Papaver bracteatum, assembly GCA_023529315.1. Taxonomy (NCBI): domain Eukaryota; kingdom Viridiplantae; phylum Streptophyta; class Magnoliopsida; order Ranunculales; family Papaveraceae; genus Papaver; species Papaver bracteatum. The sequence goes on along the minus strand of JAJJWX010004691.1, from coordinate 1,198,217 downwards.
TTCTATCCTAGTCCGAGACCTTAGCTATAGTATACTAGAAATCAAGACTTTAAAGTTTTGATCACTAAGATTGAAAAACATGCTTGAGATAGCAACGCATACGAGTTTGACCGAGCAGTGCTCTAACAATAGCTACCCGCTGCCAAATGTTGACCAACTGGTCAATGCAACCGAAGGCCATCAAAGAATATCCTTCATGGATGGATACTCAGGCTACAACCAGATATCCCTTGCAAAATAAGACCAGGGGCATATTGCGTTCTTTACCCCACGAGGCTTGTATTGCTATACAAGGATGCCTTTTGGACTAAAGAACGCGGGGGAAACATACCAGAGATTAGTAGACAAAATATTCAAACCTTGATAGGTAAAATACTGGAGGTCTACGTAGACGAAATGCTCGTCAAAAGTAGAGAAGCAAAATACCATCTCTCACACCTAATGGGGATATTCGAAGTCATGAGAAGCTTTCACATGAAGGTGAACCCGGAGAAATGCTCGTTCGAAGTTACCTCAGGAAAATTCCTGGGATATCTAGTAACTCAGCGAGGAATTGAAGTAGATACTAAAATGGTCAAAGCTATAATGGAGATGCCGTATCCACAAACTCTGAAAGGAGTACAAAATTTGAATGAAATTCTAGATTCCATGGGAAGATTCATAGCAAGATCATCAGATAAATACAAAGCATTTTTTGATACGCTAAGAAAAGGAAATAGGTTCATATGGACCGCGGAGTGCGAACAAGCCTTTCACAAGATTAAAGAATACTTGACATACGTACCTATTCTACAGAAGCCGGGGTCAGGTGAGATACTCACCTTATATCTAGCAGCAACAAGCTACGCTGTAAGAGCAGTATTGGTACGAGACCAAGGGCGGGGAGAACATCCCATGTAATATATCAGCAAGACACTCAGTTCAGCGGAGCGTAATTACACCAAAGTGGAGCAACTCATATATGCCTTAGTAGTGGCAACACAAAAGCTACGAATATATTTTGATGCACACACTATCTGAGTCTTTACAGAGGCTCAGATAAGTCAAATTCTCAACAGCACGGATAAAATTAAAAGAGTGGAAAAATGGAAAGCCATGATCAAGCAGTTTCACATAATCTTCGAAACCAGGAAAGCGGAGAAGTCACAGATTTTAGCAGACTTCTTAGCGGACCTACCTCTGAATGACAAAGCAGAGATAGACGACATCCCAGGAATGGAGGAAGAAAATTCAGACCCAATAGACCTCTTGGAACCACAAAGCTCACGAAGGTGGGAAATATTTGTAGATGGCTCCACCACGGAGAAGGAGAAGGCATAGGGATTGTGATAACAACCCCCACCAGAGACATACTCGTCTACGCATTCAGGTTAGAATTCAAGTAATACACTAACAACATCACAGAGTATGAGGCAATCATACACGGCCTACGCCTAGCTCAAGAGATGGGCCTATTAGACGTTCGTTTGACTAGTGACTCACAATTGGTCATTAGACAAATAGATCCCAAATACCAAACAATAGATCCAATATTATCTTCGTACCTAAATCTATCACATGAGCATGCATAAAAAATTAACAAGGTCACATTTAGACATGCCTGTCGGAAAGACAACAGACACGCAGATGCCTTAGCATTTATACCATCAATGCTAATGGACAGAAATACCACATCTGTCTAAATTGGGAGAATTTATAAACCTTCGATAAAAGGACTGACCTCAGCAGAAGAAGCCATATTCTTTCAGACCAGGGCCATGAAAGAAAAGGAGGTTGCGTAAGAAACATATAACAAAGCCGACGAGTCTGACGAAGATCAATCCATGTCAGACGGAAGCAACGAAGGTGAAGCATAAAACTATTGGAGAATCCCAATCCACATGTACCTCGACAAAGGTACCCTGCCCGCAGATGTTAAAGAAGCTCGAAAAATCAAATCGAAAGCAGCAATGTACAGCCTACAGAATGGGGTACTGTACCGAAGGTCATTTCTTGGACCTATGATGCAGTGCCTCTCACAAACCTAAGGTAGAAGAATTCTACTTGATATACATAGCGTAGAAGCTGGGAATCACAGCATAAGAAGGTCTCTGACGATCAAATACAAAATGCAAGGATAATACTGGCTAAGCATGGACGAAGATGCAAAAAACGTAGAAAGGCATTGCGAAAGATGCCAAAGCTTTTCCAAGAAGATTAAAGCACCAACAACGGAGCGGAACTCAGTCATCATCCCATGGCCATTCTCCAAATGGGGAGTTGACATTGTTGGACCCTTGATAGAGGGGATATCGAAAAGAAGGTACCTCATAGTAGCTACAGACTATTTCACCAAATGGGCGGAAGCAAGGGCTTTGGCAAGGATTAGGGACACAGATGTCTTCAAATTCTTATTTGAGCAAATCATTTACAGGTTCAGGATACCGGCCGCCATAGTCTATGACAATGGAAAACAGCTGAAAGGAAAGAACATAGACATGTTGTTTAACGCTTTCAACATTCAGAAGAACAGGTCTACTCCGATATACCCTAAGAGCAATGAAAAGGCGGAGGCCACAAACAAGACGATAACAATGAACTTGAAAAGAAGCTGGGGGAATACAAGAAAAGAGGGTGCAAATAGCTGCACAATGCCCAATGGGCCTACCGTACCACAAGAAGGTCAGCCACGGGATAAAATCCATTCTTACTAACCTACAGAGCCGAAGAAGTCATCCCAACGGAGATAATGCTGCCAACAACAAAAACAGAGGCATTGGAAAAGAACCTAACAATGGACCTTATGCTGGAAAAGCTAGATGACCTCGATGAAAGGCGTGAAGTGGCTTTGCAAAGGATGATTAAGTAACAACGAAGGCTAGTGTTGATGATGGATTTTCATTTAAGGGCTAAAATTTTAAAAGCCAAAATTATGCGCTAACATCTTGCAAAAGATAAAGCCATTAATAAGTGATGAATACTTCTTCACTTTACTAATTCACCTAGAATGGAGCACGTGGCAACAATCCCAGTCTGTGAATTAAATACAACATTATTAATTAATGCATAACCAGCCTTGTATTTCCTGCACTCATTATCAGTGTGGCATGACGACTGAGTGTTGCTCTCAGCAGAGCAACACGAACCTCCAAGCATTATAATGAAGCATGTACGAAATACCCGTACAGGTTGCAACTCTCGGTGTGCTATACTAGGACGATTGAGCATATTCAAATCTGGACTGACCATGTCAGTCTCATAAATGATCACGACCATGCAACTTCACCAGTATGAATTGGATAACTCAGATCGGATCCATGACCCCCAAGAAGGTATTGGAATATTCACTACCGAACCAACGCGGGCCCCGCATGGTCAGCCTCCCCAAAAGATTGGCATAGCTTGCCAAAATGTCCAAACCAGAGCAGTATGGACGGAAAACCCTAAATTAGGGTTTGCGGCACATTACATGTGTCGCAAAACAGTCTCAACCATCCATCTTCACAAGTATAGATGGAGGGTGTAGATGAAGGTTCAAAGGGCCCAGAGAATGTAAACACAATCACCGTCGGCCCACCTACATATTCGACCGATCGGTCAGGACCAACCATGGTTGGTCATCCCAATTCGTGCGCCCGAACAGAGCATGACGCATGGCCGTGAAACCCAAATTAGGGTTTTTGAACATCACGAGCTTCCATTTTCTATGGCACGAATGAAGGGTCCAAGATTAGATTAAGCAGGTCCGGTCATACCAACATGACCGTCATGGGCCCGTCTATCTCCACACCCGATCGTCCAAGGAATATAATGCCTGGTTATTCCGGATCGCACGCCCAAACTAGCGTGGTCACACTTCCCAATTGCAAACTAATCTAAACCACTCAACTTCTCCGGAAAATTTGAGTGGCTTAGATCATGTTTTCATGGGACAGTAAGGTATAGGCGTGAGCACCAGCCTACCACCTACATGCCAGACCAATCGTCCAAGACCGACCAAGATTGGTCGTCTCGGAACGCCCGCCCGAAGTTGGCATGATGTGCGGCTTTTGCGACACCATTTTTCTGTCGCAAATTGATCTCGACCACTCAACTTCGCCATATGAATTTAGTGTCCCAGATCACACTTCCGTGAGACAATGGGGTATGGGCGCCTACACCGTCATGCCCTCTACACGCATGTACGATAGGCCATCCAAAATCGTATCCCAAGCTTGGATTCGACCAGGCTGAAGAGGGATGCTTGCGCACCTCTTCTAAAACCCTAATTTCATTAACGGTCGCAGATGAGTGTCTCAAAGATCACCTTGTCCGTCCAACTTCACCGGCTTGGTTATACATCCCTGGTTAAGAGTTAATTGGTCAGTTTGGTGTCATGGTGATCACCATCCGTCACTCTACCGCACCATGTGGTCGGTCAAGGAACGACTTGGATGCTCAACCTCCAAACCATCACATGAAGTAGTCTGTATATGAGGCTACTTTAAGACACTCAAACAACGATGTTTCATACATGCTGGATACACTCGATGCAGTACCTGCATAGAATGCACACGATACTTCACAAGTATCAACTTCCTAAATAACATAGTTATTTAATATAGCATTACATGCTACTTTCTGTGGGTCCCACGATCCACATGATCGAGACATCAATCATGTCACAAACTGGGGGATACATACTAGGGTATTGGTCTGGAGGTTTAAATCGTGCAGCACACAACGCGCCATCACAAGAACGTGTCAGGAAGTCATGGACGGTTAGTGATGATGGGAAAAGTGGGCAAGACTGGTCGTGTGACACTAACACATTACTCCACTACTCCATCACTCCACTTTCTCCACTTCCCACGAGATACGAGGGTTAGGCTAAAAGACTTGTATAAATAGGTTCTCCATCCTATTTTTCAAACAGGAACAAGACAACATAGGCAAGTGTTGATACAGTTGTATTCAAACACCGGAACTGATAGATTACATCCTGCAAGCTAGTTCAGCTTTCTGATACAAGTCATACATAGCCAACACCTTCACAATCTCAACACCTTCTTCGCTTCCCTCCATAAGATCAACCCTATCTCCTTCACTTTGTGACCGAAACAAGTCTGGAACGACCATTTCTTGGTTTAGGCCGGATTTGCACAAATTGATTTCTCGAATCTACAAGCACTTACGTGCAGTGCATTTGTTTAAGGTTTAGACTCATTTCTCATCCACACACCCCAAATTACCAAAACCGGCATAAATAGTTTTCACCCACAAATAATTGGCAACCACAGTGGGAGGTTGATCTCTCAGTTGTAAAGTCAATTTCCTCGAAATCCGATTTAATTTTATGAATTTCAAATTGGGTAGATCTTAGGACGAATCTAATCAACAATTCATTTCAAGATGGTAAAACTCAAGTCTAGATCATCAATCAATTCTGACGGAGCTAGTGTGGATAACACTCCCGGTGTCGATGTACCTGTCAGTGGAGCTACCGTGGTCAATACATCTCGTGGATCCTTCACTTCTACAACCAGCGCTAGCGTTGTAGTTGCAGGAATTCATACACTACACCCCTCACAAGAATTCATAATAATCAACACATATTTGAAGATTAAGAACATCAGTTTTATTGATTAATTCTCAGAAATGTTACAGGAAATGGAAGAAATCAAGAATACAACCGCTCTCTTAAATTTCTCTCTCCTCAAGACTTTCACAACACTCTCCAATTGATCTCTCCCTTCTGAGTCTATCAGCTTTCTTTATATAGGACAGTTACATAGTGAATGACAACTAATCTGTCCTTTAATTTTGGATCTGACTCGCGATAGTCTCGCAGAAGTTATAATGTTAATTCTCGCAGATGTTATAACCTTCGAAAGATTGTCATGCTCTTTTCGTGTTTCAGTCACTGTCATCTGCTACGTCATTCTTTGAGTCACTCTGCGAAACTCGCAGCGTGTTGTTGAGAAGCTCGCAGAAATGTTGTTTATAAATTTCTTAAGAGTATTATTGTGGCGATATTCTGATCCTACATCTTGCCTCTTCTCATGCCTTTTATGCGAAGATGAAAAGATCATGAGAATTGAAACTTTTTAAAACGCCGCAACTGTTTGTCTTTTCATGTTCTTCTGTTCTGACACGTTTCTGCATTCTTCGCCAGATTTATTACACGTATTTTTTCTTCCATTCAATTTCTGACACGTCCTTTTCAACCGCTGCACTTCAACCGTTCACGTATTCTCTTCGCATTAAATGCACTTATCTTCTCAAGAATTCTTACCTTATATATATATATCTTCCTCATTCATCTCTTTTCTTCTTTTTACTCTCTCTTTCCTTCTCTCTGCAATTTTATTTTTCTTCCGCAACTTTTGCATCTGCTGCTGTTGTAATTTTTCTCTTATTCCTTTGACATTCTATTATTTTCTTCATTCCCATACTAAGAATGCCTCCAGCGGGTCGTAAAAATATTATTGCCTTAGAAAAAATGCAAAAGAATCTCGGGATAAGGGTTTTACTATATCCACCATTCCCGATCAAAACCCTAGGGCTGAGCTCTCTATTAAATTATTTTCTGATCTTCCGTGTAATCGCGAGAAAATCATAGTCTCACTAGGTCAGCTTGAAGCTGGCCTTCCCGTTCCTCTTTATGACCCTGAACTTCCTTTATTCTATGAAATACTTTCTCATGCCAAGTTCTCACGGGCAATATAACAGTTAAGTGGAGATTGCATTCGTTTAATGCTTGAGTTTTCTACTCGCGGTGCTGGTAAGGAATCTCTTTACCCCCCCTAAAGCGAAGAACCCTAAATTCGCTGAAGTTCCAATTGTTCCTGCGAAGTATACTGTTGATAATTTCTTCGCGAATTATGATTTAATCCCCATGAGGAAGGATAACACTTGTTGGGGTGTCCGCTTGCAGAAGAAGGATGACATTGCTGAAGACAAAGTTCTTATGTTGGATATTGACTGGCATCCAGGCAAAAATTCATCTCCTCGCCATTCTAATGATGACAAATGGTGTATTTTCCCATTACTTCTATGGGGCCCATACATCTCTGGTTCTCATGCTTTACCTTCGAATCTCGCAGAATACCAACCATGGGTGTTTAGATGGCCTGGAAGGGATACAAAGGTATGTTCTCTAATTTTTTGCTTGAACTGTCATTATTATTTTCCTCATTATTTTATATATACTCTTGATGACTGCTCCAATTTTACCAGATTAAAAGACTGAAAGTTAGCTACAATAAGTTTGGGAAACCCAGTGCTCTATTAGCTCTCAGATCTTCACAGATGAAGTAAGAAATATTCCTTTCTGATTTTTAACAATATATTGTTGCCTCTATTTCTTATCTTTATCTGTGTTTGAAGGTTATTGAAGAAATTGAACCTGTGAAGTCTGCAAAAACTAAGGGGAAAGGCAAAGGTGCTCCTCACAAGGAGAAATCTGATGCTCCTCGAAATGAGAAATCTGGTGCTCCTCTTTCAAAGAAAAAAAACTCCAATCCTCTCCTCCTTCAACTTTTCAGTCTAGCGAGAGTTCTAGTGATAATAACAATGACGATGATGGTGATGCTGATGTCACTTCTACAAAGAAATCCTCCCAACCCGAGTCTTCTATGTCTCATCTTTCTAGCATATTCTCTAATACTATGTTAGGTATTGGCGATACTCCTCTTGCTGAAGCTTGAAAATCCATGGTAGCTATCTGTGATGCCCCCTCTTGGAGAACAATGGATCTCTTTGCGGGGTTTCAAGATCTATATCTCCAAATTTCTTACATTCACTCAGCATTCTGGTATTTTCTTGTTTTTTTGCCACCTTTGTGTATTATGATTTCCTCGCAAGGTTTCAATTTATATTTGTCTTGAATTTTTTTTGCTTACCTTCGCAGGCTGGAAGAGTTTCTTTTGCTGTTGCCTCAGACTTGGAGAGGAGACGTGCAACTTTTGAAAAGAATAACAATATTCTTCGCGAGAAGAATGAAAAATTAGAATCTGAGTCTGCTAGTTTTCGCAAGAAGGATGAACAGATGGAATCTGAAGTTGCTAGTCTTCGCGAGAAGGTTAAACAAATGGAAATTGATGCTTCGATAGATAAGCGCAAGATATCTGATCTTGAAAAAACTTGCCAACAGCTCTATGGTATGAATTTTTTCCCTTTTCTCTTAATTCTTTTACCATATTGTTTTAGCTTATTCAAACAACCATTTTTGCAGATATTTATGGCCTTACTGATGAGGCTATATTCTTCCGTTCTTTTCCTGAGCTTATAAATTAGGATACCCTTCTTGATCGCCTTAATAATTCCTTAAACAGTTATTCAAATGACAAGATTGAATCTTTGTCTATAGATGACCTTAGATCCACACTTCGTCTTTTAGCAATTGACCACAGGTCTAGTTTGAGAGCGATACGTCTAAGTGTATCTATCTTGATTCTAAAGAAGAAATCAATATTATAAGAGCCCAAAAGAATGATCTCATAGATGAAAGAGATCGCATATCTAGACAAGGTGCTCAAGCTTTAGCAGAATTCCACAAAACTCTTCTTGAAGTTCAAATTGAAAGAGATAGACTTATCTGCGAGAATAAAGCTCTTCTTGAAAGGGAAAACAAAATTCGCTCCCTCCTTCTCATTAGTAATGATGATGAGTTTGCATGGGCTGCGAAGATTCTTGACAACGCCAGAAATAACTTAGGTGTAGATGTTAGTCTTTAAACTGAACATTCTGCCCTGATTAAAGATATGATCTCTGAAAGAGAAGGTTGTTACTCTTGTTCTTCTATTGATCCATTTTTTAATTGAATATTCACTGTTTTATTAATTTTTTGTCATTTGCTCACATCATCTTATGGAAATTTTCGCCAATGAATTGAGGAGTTGGAAAATGAAAAAGGACAACTCGCAAAAATTCTGTCTTCTCGCAATGAGAAATGTTCTAAGTTCAAGAAGCAGCTACAGATTACCCTGGCGAATTTTAGTAATGTTCTTGTTGGTGCTCGCAATGATTCCATTAAGATGGTCTGTGATGATCATAACATTCCTCATTCTACGTATCCTTATCTCGCGAATGAAATACCAGAGAACGTTCCTGATCTTGTCATCTCTGACAGTGAAGTTGAAGAATCTGAAGAAGATGAAGAATTTAATGAAGATGAAGGTGAATAAGAGAAATCTGGTGAAGATAATGAAGGATCTAATGAGAAATAATTTCATCTCCTTTCTTAATCTCTTTGTAATAATTGCACATTTATTTGTTTCTCCTTGTAATATATCTCTGCGAATTCTTCCAGCTTCTAACGTTCCTTGTTGTATATATTTCTTTTGTTTCTATCTGCATACATTAGAAAACAATACTTTTTTGCAATATAGTTACCTAATATGATTATTAAATTTTAACTATTTGCGTAAATCTGTTATATAAAGATGAATAACAATTTTGTCATTCTGTTCATTCCCATACTTGCCTCTGTTATTCATCTGCACTATGAAAGATTGAGCAGATTATTTCCTGAATAAGATCTGTTTGTATATTTTGGCTATAATCTCGCAGCCATTTCTTGATTTCTTGTGGTCTTATTTTGCCTTCCTAGTTAAAGGTCTTATTTTGCCACATTTTGTTTTTGGCGACAAAATCGCAAGACATCCTTACATTCACATGTATAGACCCATTGATCTTGCCTTATCCGCGTTGTCAATTTCTCTTGCGACAATATGACAGGCCTAAGTTTTCTTGCGAAGACAAAGCCCCATGACATTGCCGTCGTGCGATGAAATCGCAGGACGTCTTTACACTTTCATGTAAAAACCCATTGATCTCATCTTATCTTTTTCTCATGGATTTTTTTCCTCTATATAATTTTTGCACAAATATGACAAGCATAAATATTCTTGTGAACATAAAGCCTCATGACATTTGTGTCTTTAGACACTTATCAGCTCCCTATTGGAGGATGTCACCCTTATCATCCCCCTGGTTGCCCCTTCAAGGAGGCGTACATCGGCCATACAAGAATAGCTCCTCACATCCGGTCTTAACAACAACCAGTTGTTTTCGCAGCCTCTTATCCTTTTTGCCTATATGGCTTATAGTTACAACTTATGCAGGGCCGCCAACACGGGAAGCCAAAATTCTCTTCACCCCTAAAAAAGGTTAGTCGAATTTTCCTGGGCATCTTTGCAATAATTTACATCTCGATTCTGTCCTTATTTGTCACCATCATATGCTTACCTCGCAACAAGGCACCTGTTCCGAACTAAGCATGGGACTTAATGTTGATGGTGGTTTTTAACCTAGGGTTAAAATCGTAAAACCCTAAACCCTGATAGACAGTGACGTCACAACATTTAAAGTAATAAGCATTTACTAGGCGCATTTATTGAAATCTTTAATGTGTCTGTAAATAATTACCGGGGTATCTTTTTCAATTAGGGTTACGACAAGCCAAACCCTAATTCCCACGTGTGCCAATGACAAATCATGCTAGCCACACTAACCGCGCCAAAGCATGCCAACCATGCTAGCCACACCTCTGTGCCAATGGCAAACCGTGCAAGCCATACTAACCGCGCCAAATCATGCCAACCATGCAATCCGCACCCCTATGCCAATGGAAAATCATGTCAGCCATAGTAACCGCGCCAAAGCATGCCAATCATGCTAGCCGCACCTCTGTGACAATGAAAAACCATGCCAGCCACACTAACCAAAGCACGCCGACCATGCTAATCATACCCTGTGCCAACATCAAACCATGCCAGCCACACCTACCGCGCCATGCCAAACGCACCTCGCCATGGCCCCATGCCAACTTAGCCGCGCCACCATGCTGGCCTTCCCTACGCAGCTACCAAAATGAAGGCGTCCAATAATCAACGGTTGCCCTTCAATCCTAGGAGCAAATCCTGGTCGTCTAAGGTTACCAAACGATATTTGGCCCAAAACCCTAGCTTGGTCACGCACCTAGCCAAAGCTAGCCATGCCATGCTCCCGTAGCAAACCCTTGGACCCACATGCCAAGCCAAAACCGCACCTAGCCAAAGATAGCCATGGCATGCGCCCATGGAAAACCCTTGGCCCCACATGCCAAGCTAAAACTGTACCTAGCTAAAGATAGTCATGCCATGCGCCCATGGCAAACCCTTGGCCCCACATGCCAAACCAAAACCGTACCTAGCCAAAGCTATCCATGCCATGCGCCCATGGAAAAACCATTGGCCCAACATGCCCAGCCAAAACTGTACCTAGCCAACTCTATCCATGCCATACGCCCATGCAAAAACCCTTGTCCCCACATGCCCAGCCAAAATCGCGCCTAGCCAAAGCTAGCCATGCCATGCACCCATGGAAAACCCTTGGCCCCACATGCCAAGCCAAACTCGCACCTAGCCAAAGCTAGTCATGCCATGCGCCCATGGCAAACCCTTGGGCCCACATGCCAGGCCAAAACCGTACCTAGCCAAAGCTAGCCATGCCATCCGCCCATGGAAAACCCTTGGGCCCACATTCCAAGCCAAAACCACACCTAGCCAAAGCTAGCCATGCCATGCCCCATGGAAAACCCTTGGCCCCATATGCCAAGCCAAAACCATACCATGCCAATGGCATGCTAACCTAGTCGCGCCACCATGCTGACCTTCTCTACACGACTACCAAAACGAAGGCGTGCAACAATCAACGGTTGCCCTTCAACCCCATGAGAAAATCCTAGCCATCCAAGGTTACCAGACAACACATGGTAACCTTTGGCCCGAAAACCTAAGTTTGGCCATGCCAAACCATGTCATGCCAACCTAGCCTCTCCACCATGCTGGCCTTCTCTACACGGCTACCAAAACGAAGGCGTGTAACAATCAACGGTTTCCCTTCAACCCCAAGAGCAAATCCTAGCCATCCAAGGTTACTAGACAACACATGGTAACCTTTGGACCGAAAAACTAAGTTTGGCCACGCCAAACCATGCCATGCCAACGGTATGCCAACCTATCCGCGCCACCATGCTGGCCTTCCCCATGCGACCACCAACGAACGAAAGCGTGCAACGATCAACGACTACCTTGCCTCTTAAGATGCAAGATCTGGACCTTCGAAGGTCACCAAGCTACCAAGTCTCCCAAGATCGACTTGCCAGGCAACCAAGATGTGCCACATGTTTTCTACAAAAAATATTCGAGACATCAAACACATATCACAAACTGGGGGATCCTCTTTGGGTATTGGTTTAGCGGTTTACAGCGTGCGGCGTACACTACGCCCGTCATAAGGAACTGTCATAAGGGTGAGGCGGTCAGTAAATATAGGGAGTCAATGGTGAAATGCTCAACAATCAATTCCATGCGTTAACAACCTTATGGAACATCGATTCCATACGTTAACGGTTTTATGGAAAATCTATTCCATACGTTAACGGTTTTATGGAACATCAATTCCATGCATGCGGTTATCACCTCCTCCAATTTATTTACCCATTTATCCATCCCTTAATGAGACCAGAGTATGTTTCACTTCGACTTGTATAAATAGGTCTTACCTATTTCCACAGAACAACAAGTTCATTGGGAATATACAACACTCAGAAAACACTTGCTAGCTTGCCGCTTGTTATCCTTCCCACTTTTCTGATACAAGTCACAGTAACATAACTACTCTTCCAGAATCAGCTATTATGGTCTCATCACTTTCCTTGCTTCCCTCCCCAAAACCAACCCATTCTCCTCCACTTTGTGACCGAAGCAAGTTCAGAACGGAATTTCTTGGTTTAGTATGGATTTGTACAGATTGATCTCTCGAACTTAAAGTAGTCCCTTGCAGTACATTTTTTAGGGTTTAAATTATTTCTCACCCGTACATACTCGAAATTACCGAAATCAGCAGAAGCCATTTTCACCTACAAACACTAGCCTAACTTGTCCAAACTTTGTTTTGTATTCTGGAAATGTAATCAATTTTATTTTAATATTAAAAACCGTGATTTATTCGATCGGGTACAATAAATAGATAGGATCATATTTGGGTGATCTAGCGGTCATGGTCATATTGTCTTATATGATTTAGTATCCTCCACAAAATATTTGTGTTTTGTCCTTACCAGTTGTGCTAAAAATAGGCAACTACATCTGTCACAATAAAATGTTGCCTATTTTGTAAAGACACAAAACTATTATTGTCCACTACTATTCACTAACATCCACCACCGTACGTAAAAACCAGCCACGCCCACTATTTTTTCCACCACCAGTAATGTTACCACCTCCACCATTCACAAATATCCGCCACTATTTCCACTACCCACCTCCTCTTTCAATACCTCCATTAAAAATTATTAATTTAGCTTTTAACCGGGGTCACTGTAGTTCAGTGGTAAAGTCATTGGGTGATGATACCAGTTACCTGAGTTCGAAACTCGCCATCACCAAATTCTTTACCGATCAATAAATTTATAATTTTTAATAAACTTATTTATTAATAAAAATATGTATTTATTAGATTCATTAAATGAACATTTATCATGAAAAATTAATTAATAATTTATCATGAGCAATTAATAGGACACTAGTTAATACAGTATTTATAACGGTTATTGAAAAAACCACGGTCGTAGATTTATCCTTCCTAGACAAATCTCGGCCACTCTTTATCTTGCCTAACTTAGCCAAGCTTTGTTTTGTATTCTGGATTGAGTTTGACTGTCTAGTTGATTCTCTCAAAAGTATATTAAAGTTAGTCCATACAGATTACTAATCGAAATATTAAGTGAGGTTGTTAGACCCCCACTTTTTCACATTCAAGTTTAACATTCCCGTCTTATCTATAAGAACTCTAAAATAAATTATTTATATTCTTCTTCAATGGAACAAAAAAATATAAATCATTAGTATAAAACATAGATAGGATAAGTTTGCCTTTGTTAGTGGTGGTCAAGATTTATCCACACAAAGATAAATCTATGGCTGATGTTATCCGGACCAAACTCTTCTATGGCACGTGTGTCTTACCTTCTATGTTGAGGAATGAAAAATCAGCAATACACCCCATTATTCTCTCTGTATCTCAGACCTAAATTCTTCCGCTGCTAATAGAACCGATATTCAATCACTCACACTTCTTCCCTGTAATCATTAAAAATAGAACACTTCTTCCCTGTAATCGTTAAAGATGGAACACTTCTTCCCTGTAATCGTTAAAAATGGAACACATGGTTTTCTTTTTGGGGATTATTTTCGTCGTCATGTTAATCTACGGGATGTTCTCAGTGATTCCAAAATTTGGTTTGGTTACCAAGGAAGATCAATCACAAATGTTTCTGGAACCAAAAACAAATTACAGGTATGATTCTGTGAGTATTAGTATTAGGTTTGAATCTGGGTTCGTTATTTGTATAAAACTTTGATTAATTTTAAAATGAAATATGGTTTGTGCATCCAAATGTCCCGATTAAGAAAAGGATTGTCAGTCTTACATATCTGATTCCCCCAAGATCACAACTTTGATTCATTTCCTGTGTAAAATTTTGATTTATTTTATTATGTACAAATTTAAATTTTGTTAAAAAGGATCCGTACCAATAATTTTTTTTTCAGTTTCTGCTGCTCCTAATTTTCACCTAATTACTAGAGCCACATCAATTTAAACTTGATTGCTTCCTCGCGAATGAATCTTTCATCACGCGACGTTTCAGGTTCTTTATATTTACAGCTGTTATTTTCCTGAAAAGTGGCAATAAAAGAAAACGTTTTGATTGCTCACACCAATCGTTTCTCCTCTCTACATAACTATTCTTGAGCTGCAACAAATTATTACTATATAAATGATTCCGTAATTTGAGAAAAACAAAATTAGATCAAACGTGCAGATTTCTTAAAATAATTAAATCTAAACTGTAGCATTTATGGAATCATCCTTATGTTTGGTTTTGAATCAGATACAATAATGTTGGTTTTGCAGTATTTGATAGAATCATTTAAGTTTCACGGGTGGGTTTTGAGAAGGTGGCTAGGGTTAATATCATCTCTATAAGTGAAAAATGGAAAATTTAAATTTGTATTTTTTACTTTCTGTCATGATGTTAAATATTTATATTTAAAGGGTGATTGATGTTGAAATTAGATTTTAGGCTTTTCAATTTGCAATATATACTTGGGAATCTTGATTTTTGATAAATCTGTAGTTTGTTTTCAACTGTTTGATAAACCCTTACTATATATTTTTGTGTGTCCCTGTTTTCAATATTAGGTCATTGATATGATTCTCCCTTGAACACAAAAATATCTTTTATGGTATTGCAGTTTTTTTTGTTTTTTTTTTTTTGCTTCTTTACATTTGAATTTTGGATTTCAAATTTGTGTAGAGTTGTCAACTAAACCTGCTTGGAGATGTACCTTTAAAAATCGATAAAAAAAGTACCTTTTAAAATAATTTCAGATAACACAAGAGGATGTGCTTGGATTTAAACGATGAATAAAATTAGGTGAGGTTTAATAGAAAACAAAAGAAAGGTCAGTAGGTTTTAGACATGGTACGTTGCTAGAGACTTAATGTTAATGTACCTATGTATTTGATTGTTATCCAGAAATGTGGATATTATTAGTGAAATTTCATTGATTGATCTTGCGTTTGGGAAAAAAGTATCTGAAAAGGGAGTTGGAATTAAGATTGTTATATTTTATTTTATTTTTGAAAAAGGAAGAGATTTATTCATGTACTGCAATTTACAAGAGGTAAAAAAGAAGTACAATCCAAAACCGAAAAGAGAAAAGAGAGAAAAAAATAGCATAGGATGAAAAGAGAAAGAAAAAATGAGATCATACGTTACAGACTAAGGAGTAAATAGAACTTCCCAATTCAAAATGGACAGCTGAACATCCATTCCATTATTTGGAATAGCCACTTTCACCCAGGCCAGCAACTGAGCTTTTATTGCAGAAGCAATCTCCCACGACGATCTGGTCTTGGAATTACAAATACGACTATTTCTTTCAGTTATGTTATATTAGGTATATCAGTTTGTGGTGTGGGGCTGTTCAATTATGTTTTTGCTTATTTTTTATGTTTAAATGCTATTAATTTTTTCCCTCTTGAATTTGCCAGTTTTAAGTCGACCACAATTGGAAGGTTCTCATAGTGATGAGAAACAACAACATGGGGATCCTTAATTTCGAGGTCAACACAAAGGAGTGCAAGTGCAACCATAAATGCATTATTTTTGGTTGAACAAATTCTTTTTATTTCTGAAATATTATAATGCTCGAGAACCGAAAAAAAGGGGGCTCAAAGCCTCAAACCCTAGCAGCAAAAAACCTCTGAAGAATTGAATACTTAAGTCACCATCACCGTCTTATGAATTTTACTAAATTAGTGAATTCAAAGTTAGTTTCAGGTAATAAATTTTTTCTCTCTTTGTATTTTTATTACTAAATTTCGAATGCCGTTTCTATATGGGTTTCGCTGTGAAGGTTGTTTTCCACTAACATTTTCAGTAGCTAGGTTGAATTAATCTCATTGTATTGCGAAGAGATACAATTCCCAATTTGGGGTTTATAGAGGTTTGATCTTAAGAAATTGCAATTATTTTCTATTGATTTTTTTCCAAATACATCACAACGAATACTAAGGTGAAATAGTTTCTTCTTCTTCATTTTTTCACAGATTTTTGATATTTAAAAGCAAGTACTGAAACAAATTTTTTGATATATTCTAGAATGCGCAGGTGGTAATGCAGGTGATTGACATTAATGAAAATGGTGAAGAAGACTGAAAAGTTTCCCCAGAGGACCCAAACCTATACACATTAGATTGGCATAAGAGATTTGGTATTGGTAATTGTTGATATCCATAAAATTTGCTTATTAAGTTAATGCCGACAATATGAGATTAATATCTGATGTTAATTTGATGCTTTAGCTCTAGACACACTATTCATTAAAATGCCTTGCTGAATTCCGAAGGTATACTTTTAACCACTTCAGTTTTAAAGAGTTATTTAATTGTCACCGAAGCTCCTACCGGTTAAAACTCTATATCTCTCTCTGTTCAAATTTATTTAAGCTTCTTCTGTTGTATTTCAAAGTTATATTCTTCATTTGGGGAGAGTTTATATGTTAAAATATATGTGCTCACTGTTTATTTTATACATGCATCAAGCCCATCCAAGTACTTACTGGTATGATGGATTCAACTTCAATGCATCCATTGATTAGGTTGCGATTCCGACAGCAGCTTATTCAAGAATGATCCAATTTTGTTTTTTTGGAAAGCATCAATAAAGAGCTCTTTTTTATGTGGATGTGTTAACTTTTTAAAGCTCATGCAAAACATGAGGCTTGACATCGGAGATTCGGATAATGAGGAATTTGGAAAGTACTCAGGACAGGTATGTTGTCCTCTTATTTTTAGTTGTTTTTTAAAATTATTATTTAAAGGAATAAATTGTTATTTAAAGATTTAGCATTTCACTGATCATGTCTTTTTAGAAGATTAAAAATTCCAAACATCTTGGTTTTTTCCACACTCTGATATAGATTATTCATTTGAGTTCGTTTACCAAAATGGAAACAAACCATTCAGTAGTATATAGAGGAATATGCAGGTGTGACAGAATGCAGAAAACAATATTGGATTATTGTTGTCACTGTCGAAGTGCATTGTTCTATAAGATCTGATATCAAAAGTATATCATGAGATTAGAAAAATGAACATCCCAAAGCCAACCTATATGACCAGGAGAACAATTTTGTCTCCCTGGAACAATGACATGGTTTCCCTGTAATAAGGTTACATAATCTGACACCGATGAACGGTATATGCAACGTCACCAGGATAAGGGTTGAGATATGAGAAGAACACGTAATTGCTGGCAATGATAATTATTTTTTATACCACATGTTTTACTGACACCATCTTCATCGGATGTGGCGATTTCCAATAAGGTTTTCCTATGCAGCGACCACAAATCACATGCCTAGGATGTGAAATATGCCGGGATAAATTTGAGTAGCTTTATGTGGGTCTATCGAGATGCAGATCGGGTTGAATAATTGGTGACTCTCGGACAATGACAAGGGTACTTAAACAACTAATGTCGTTTATAACCATGATAGGACTGGCCATGTTACATATGTGCAGTACAGCAGTTGTAACTATCTAAACGTTATTGTGCTTTTATTTCAAAGTCTACCTATGTAGTAAGCATGACCGAGCTGTTCGAAAAGTGTAATGAGTTTCCATTGGCGTATAATGGTGTTGTCTTCCTTCAAAAATAAAATAAAATAAAATAATAATAATAATAATGATGTTGCTTGAATGCTAAATGACATGTACATTGATAAGGTTAATCGTGGATAACTTGGTGACTTTTCGCGGGTATTGACACGAGGTTAATTTGTGGATTAGCTTATATATGTATGTCCTTGAACATGAATAGAAAATCTAACTTCTAACACTTATATGGTATATAGGATTGACCTTCAACCACAAATATATCCACCAAAAATTAGCAATTTTGAGATAAAAATACAGAGTTATTGTGTATTGTTTGGTAATATACTACCTATTTATCTACATCAGTGATAGGAATACTTTTTCATTTTAGACTATGAGGGAGGGAGTATCATATTTTGAGGATCAAGAATGGTACTTAGACATGGCGTATGGCAAAAATGTGTTTCTACATAGGAAATGTGTCACTGTTTTAGCGTATTTAACACCGAGCGTGATTAATATTTTAGTAACTCACCGTTTGCTTATTCACAAGCCGCGGGTAGCGAGAGTTGAATTAAAGTAAGAAAATGAAATTTAAATGAACACTATTTTGGAAGAAAAAGGTTACCCAAAAAAATAATTAAGGCCCGTGCCGTTGTGGCACGGGTTAAGCCCTAGTTAAATTATACAAAAAATAGAAGAAAAGTGCTTACCCTAACCAAAGAGATCCCGAGCTTTCTTCTGAGCATTTGTATTGAAAAAATGATACTCATGTTAACCAAAGAAATCCTTTGGAGAAATATGACTTAAATGGAACTGTTAGAGCATTGATCGGTCGAACTCGCATGCATTGCTATCTCAAGCATGTTTGTCAGTGTTAGTGATCAAAACTATAAAGTCTTGATTTCTAGTCTACTATATCTAAGGTCTCGGACTAGGATAGAAAGTGTAGTTGAGCTCAAGAACTCCATGGAAATCATCATACAAGACGAAGGACTACTCAAGGAACCAGTGGATCTTCATCCACTACACCATTTTAAGGGATTCGCAACCCAGGTTTGCAACGGCACTAGCGCGGTTGCAAATTTTTTGGTTGCTAATTGCAGCTGATTTATTTTCGCAACGAAGGACTGCCGTTGCTAATTTTGCAACCTCACAAGCAAGGTTGCGAATCGCAACTGAGCTGGGTTCAAGCGTGTGAACCATGTGCGTGGTTGGGAACACTAGGACTACTATTTACACCTAAGTCAACATCCGGTCAGGTCTTCATTTTTATTTTTCCACCCTTCACCGATATCTACCCTATATCCTTCATTATCGAAAATTATTATCTTCTCATTTTTTTCTCCGCCACAGAACACAAACTTCATCTGAAGAAATTCATCTCCTCTCCAAAGAAGCTCTGAAGAAATTCATCTCCTCTCCACAAAATCTCTGAGTAGAACCACTGAAATCTACCAGGTTTTGATTCACTTTCATAATTTTTTCATTTCAGTTTACAGGCTTTAATGATTTTACCATTTTAGAGATTTTCATTTCAGTTTACAGGGTTTTATTTCTAGGGCTTTAGCTGTGGATCTTATACAATTTTATCTTTTTGTTTCGTTAAATCCCATTTATTTCTTCTTACTCTTGTTAGGTTTCGATTTTTTTCCTGATTCATCTTGTTTGCTTGAAGTTCCGAAGAAAACCTAAACCCAGAACACAGTCTCCTCTTCAAACATCATCATCAATGGATGACGATGATCAAGATGATCGGGGTGATATCGGGTAAATCTCTATTTTTTATTCTTTGTTATCGATTTTCACCAAAATTTTCAATTAGGGTTTTCCAATTTTCTGTAATTTTGAGATTTTTGAATTGATTTCTTAAACTTACAAATACAAGGATGAACCAGTTGAGGATGTGTTAAGTAGATCAATCATTTTTATTTTATTTTTTGTATAATTTTTGATTTTTTTGATTGTGATTGCAATTGGATTTGTGATATTTGTAGGAAGGTGATGAAGTGGGTGTTGAAAATAACAATGGAGATGATGCTTCTGATGGTGTATTGTAGAAGGTGCAGAAAAAAAGGGTATAAATAATTTTTATATGCTCCTTTAGAGCCATCAAACATCTGATTTAGCCTCAAGATAGAACTAGAAATTTGTAGGAAAATATCTGAAGTTTTTCGAATGCTATTACTTGTCGAATTCGGAAAAATGGGTTGAAGGATAGACATGCTTTCAGTGTGAGCCGTGAAATTTGAGAATAACATTATCTTTGAACAACTGCGCCGACATCCATTTTGAGTCCAATTTATGTGTGTATTGGTAAGGATTTACCCTAAGTTTTCTTTTATTTACTTCATGAGAATGATTAGGCAATCAGTTAGATTTTAGTACAGGTAAAGGCAGAGACATTGGAGAATGGTCTAGTGAGTCCACTCAGGAATGATCCTGGTATCTCATTAGTTGACAAGATACGAGGGATCAAGAGTGAAATGGGAGTTTCTTGGATATCTTATGAAGATGAACTGGAGCATATGTCACTTAGAGAAAGGTTGAGGTTGCTAACAGCGAAGAAGGTTTCTGATTCAGCAGACTCCAGGCCTTCAGAAAGCTTGCAGAAATCTTTGCCTCCTGTGCAAAAGTGTAAATTTACAGCCTTGGAGAATGCTAAACCTGCAGTCAGCAGTCGACAGCGAAAGCGAAAAAAGACTGCAACGTAATTTTCCGATTGTGCTATTTTTATTCTCATACTATCCTTTTAGTATCTTATAAATTACGATCGACCAACTCTTTCATGAAATCAATTGCAGGGATTGTGCAGAAACAGTTCTGGAAGAGGATGCTCCTGGACTTTTAAAGGTGCCATATTTGTGTTCCATGATGTTTAATTGATGCAATAGTATTATGAGCCATATTTAATTTACAGTTCATCTCACAGGTTCTTGTTGAGAAAGGGATACTTTTAAATGATATTAAGTTATATGGTGGCATGGAAAGCGAAGATGCCACCATCACCGAAAACAAATTATTGTTGGTAATATATCTTATGCAATCTTTCTGAATGTTTGGCTAGATCACTTTTGTATTAGTTTTTTCTTGGTGAGATGATTATTTGGACCAGTTTAGAAATATACTTTTCATCTTGATGGACCAGTCAATGTGCTAGGCAAGCAGTCTAAGACTGATGTTGATGCTCCCGAATGCATGTGGCTGGCATCCTTTGACTGTTCTATTTTTATCGTAACTCTTTTGTTCATATGCTTTTTTTGCTCGGCAAATTGTCTAATCTTAAAATCTGGTATCTGTGTGTTTACAATCTGAAGTTAACCATATATGTTCATGACCATGTTGGTTGGTATGTAGGTTGGCGAAGATTTGTCAGAGGGAGAAGCACGGATACTTGAGGAATATGGTTGGATACCAAATAGTGGGTTGGGATCAATTCTCAATTATTGGGACAGGGTTATTCATGACAATAGGAATGAGAAGGATGGTTCAGAATGGAGAAAGAAAAATGAGAAGTTGCTCAGAGATGGTCTTAACGGAGGAACCATTGTATGCAGTAATCTTCCGAAAAAGCTCATGGGGGACAAGGGCACTACATCTGGCTCGCAGATCAAGCTAGATCTTTGAAATGAGGTTGAGCTCCATCCTCTTGGGTAATTAAATGATAAGTCCCTTGTTAGTAGTGTAAATTTCATTTTTTACTTAAATTTGCCATGTTTTAGTGCCTGTGTTAGGGTGTCCATGGGTATCGTGTTACACATAGAAGGTTGATGTATATACATATATAAGATATGTTCTCTAGTTGTTGGTGATGCGTTAAGAATATGTGGGTTCGATATGTATTAGGATATTTTCCTATACATTGGCAAGAGTTTGCAAGTATTAGGATACATTCCAGCATATTTAGTGATTATTAGCATGCACATATTCCGGTACATTGTTTGTGGGTGAGTACGAAAAGTGTTTTACTCTACGAGTTTCTCTTTTGTCCTGTTTATTTATTTGTATTGTTGCAAGTATTTGGTCTCAATTTACAAATGATCAGTTTTGTTTTATGCCCAACATAGTCAGCACTCGGGAGATCATAAGTTGATCCCTACTCAACTTTTGTAATTGTTTTTTGATGTCCAAAATTATTGTTTCTGCTTGTGCCTGATAATATGAAATTGTATATTGGACTAAGCTACTTACATTGTACATAATCATCTGAATATCAATGTGATTATATGTGTGCCCACTTTCTTCATTGCCTTCTATTCATTAGGTTGTTTACTTCTGTAGTGGAGACCTCACCCCCTCAAGAATTTCTGCATTACGTTCTTGTTGCATCTCTATATTTTACTTTCCAAATTCGAATATATGCAGGTCGATTGTGAATGGATTAGAGAACCTGACCTGGTTATGCTTCATTTTCATGCAGATGTCACTGTACACAGATTGCTTGCTGCAGCTTTGGGGATTTATAAGATTCCACCAATATTCCAAGATAGACCTTAACTTACTAGCATTGCTGACAGTAAGTACAGTTTGCAAACTCCTGTTATATTATGCATTATCATTATAGGCTACGGGTTTCTAATAAAAGAAATGATGAAGAAGTGAAACTTATTGCCGTGCGCTGCACAGGTTATCCAGCCTACTATGTGGAGGTGTACCCCAACAGACTTTTGTACAAATATAGGTCCACATGCCCAAATGTTGAATTTGTTCTCATGATTACTGAGCTTCAGAAAGCTATGTCGAGAGTTGTCTCATTGAATGTTGGAAGACGTTACCGCAGAAAGATATTAATCCACATAAGCTATGCAGAATCCAAGTTGTCAGTTTGCCAATGGGTAATAACTATTTTTACTTTCTTTTGGACTTAAGCTATTCAACTACCTAAACTCATGTGCGCCTTTTTTTACTCTAGCCACCAGAATGAAGATTCTTTTGGTGGCTGTATAGAGGCCTTTCTTTTCTGCATATATTATGTAGCTGGTCCTTTAGGTAATAGCCTAGGAGTTTCTGTAGCTCCCATTTTAGCTTTAGAAATTTCCTTATTAGTTTAACTACCATTAGATTTTGTTTCTTAGTCTTAACTTGGTAGGCCTCAAATGACACTTACTTTCCTGTACCGTGTGAGTTCAACTGCTCCTAAAGGTTTTTAAATTATTAATCTGAGTAACTCTTGTAGTAGTGTGAGTTCAACTGCTCCTAAAGGTTTTTAAATTATTAATCTGAGTAACTCTTGTAGTATTCTTGTATTTGAGTATAAGTAATAAACCATTTCTCTGTTATGGAGTGATATCATTGTTTACAGTATAGATTTTTCCCCCAAACCAAATTTTTTCTGGCTCCGCCACTGAGTACAAGTAATAAACCATGTTTCTGTGAGTACAAGTAATTTTATCTGGACTTTCTTGTCACTTGTTCTCTCTAGTTAATAATATTAATATTATTTGTTATGAGTTATTAAGCACCCTGCGGAGACATCATTTATCTGATCTTAGTAACTTTCATAGTTGATGCAAGGAGTGGAATTCCATTTATGATTTTAGTAATGTCACACTCATTTGTCTTTTTATTTTTGATCTTTCTTTCCTAAAAATTAACAGGTTGATCAGTTTAAGTAGATTGCTCTGTATTGAAATCTTTTCTCTTCTTGCAGAAGATGAAGAATGATTGCAGACCAGTTAAGCTCACGGATGGTGGACGGGTTGAAGACCATTAGGTCCCTTAGAAGCTGCAAGATTTGTAAGTTATAATGTAGTATCTCCTTATAGAGATTTAAGTTAGAAGAACTTAGGAATTTCAGAACTTTATACAAATTGAACTTAGGAACTAAG
Organism: Papaver bracteatum; assembly: GCA_023529315.1. Lineage (NCBI taxonomy): Eukaryota > Viridiplantae > Streptophyta > Magnoliopsida > Ranunculales > Papaveraceae > Papaver > Papaver bracteatum. Next base: position 1,174,215 of record JAJJWX010004691.1, on the reverse strand, counting down.
TAAGTTTATGTGTATGTCCATTAAATGAATGACATAGTTTGTATCAAACACTCATACTTGTTAACTTAAATTGAAGAATTCTTTTTTCATAATGGTAAATGTGGAATTCAAAGTGTAAAAGTTTGTATATCTGTGGAATGCTGAATATGGGGAACTGGGTAACTGCAGTGGGGTAAATGGGGGAAATGGATTTTGACCAGGTCAATGAAGACCTGACCTTTTTTTTATGTTGCAAAAGCTTAGCAATGATGATGTTCTGTTGCTAAATTATAACCAGAACCAATAAATTAGAACCAGAACCATAGTTTCGGGTAGGGGTATTCCTATAATTAGAAACAGCTTAGCAACGGCAGGCCTTGGTTGCGAATATACAAAGTCGCAACGGCACGGTATGTTGCGAATATCCGTTGCTGACCAAGAATCGAAACGGAGCTTATGCCGTTGCGAAAAACTGCAACACCGTGTTTTGAAACGTCAACCTGCCGTTGCGACCCCGGTCAGCAACGTCCAGGATCCGTTGCTAATTCCTAAAAATGGTGTAGTGATCGACTAAAAGGTATGTGGAGACTTGAACTTATCTATCACTCAAAAGTATATCTACTTTATCTCCTATTTTGAGACAAAAGTCATATTACTATATAGATTAAGAATATACACATGTGAAATTTCGAGCTGAGTATATATCGCTTATCTATTTCTCGAAATGTGTGTTGGTAAAGCTTTCGCTTTAGCCAAGTTCATATTTTCCTAGTGACGAAAGTCATGTTATGTTTCAATCACTTTGGAAATTGCTCTGACGAAAACTAGTTTGTGAATAACAACTATATGACGTCCTCTGAGAATGTTTCAATAGTTGAAATGAGAGTTTAGAAAATATAGCCACTGGGGGATATAAACATTATTGTGGTAACACATATATGTATAAGTCCTTAGCACTTGAACCGAAGTTTGCAAACTTTGTTGATCAAGTGGAAAACCGAAACTTGAGCAGTCAACCCAGTCCGCGAACTCAGTTCACGAACATGCGTAGTTCTCGAACCCAAGAATTTATGCTGGAGTTATAGCTCAGTTTCAGTCCGCGAATTGATAGAAGTTCTCGAACCCGAGAATTTCTGCTAGAGTTTGTGAACTCCAACCGGTTAACTTGAGTCCGCGAACTTGAGTGGTTATGTCTAAAAACGATGTTCGTGAACTTATCTAAATTATGTAAGGAATGCTATTGCAAACCGTGGCTTTATAGTTCATGAATTGATTCGAGTGAATCACTTCATTTTTGCATCAATTGTGTCTTGTGTAGTATATAAGATCTCATAGCAATTGAACAACTCTCTAACTAGTTCATTTGAGTCATTTGGACTAGTTATGGTGAAGAAGAATATGGTTGATATGAAAGTTATCATTTGGGTAACCATTTGGTTGACTAATATCGAACCAACTATTGTACATGTTTGGGTATGGTTATGTTACAGCACTGCTCGGTCGAAATCGCATGTGTTGCTATATCAAGCATGTTTGTCAATGTTAGTGATCAAAACTATAAAGTCTTGATTTCTAGTCTACTATAGATAAGGTCTCGGACTAGGATAGAAAGTGTAGTGAGCTCAAGAACTCCATGGAAATCATTATACAAGACGAAGGAATACTCAAGGAACCCGTGGTTCTTCATCGACTAAAAGGTATGTGGATACTTGAACTTATCTATCAGTCAAAAGTCTATCTACTCTATCTCCTATCTTGAGACATAAGTCGTTTTATTATTATTTATGGGTAAAAATCGTTTTCTGCCGATTTTGGTAAATTCGGTAGGTGAGTGAGAAACTGGTTCAAACCCTAAACAAATGTGCTGCACGTGAGCACTTTCTAGATTAGAGAGATCAATCTGTACAAGTCCGGCCTAAACCAAGAAATGGTCATTCCAGACTTGCTTCGGTCACAAAGTGGAGGAGAAGGGTTGATTTGGTGAGGGAAGCAAAGAAAGGTGTTGAGACCAGAATAATTCTGGGAGAGTAGTGTCTCGACTTGTATGATAAAGTGAAAGCTTCGGAAGCTTGCAACATATGAAATCTTTTTGGAGAGCTTTCCAAGTTGCCTTTTCTGAGAGTGTTGTGTTTTTCTCCTGACCGAGACTTGTTGTCTGGTGGAAATAGGTAAGACCTATTTATACAAGTCGAGATTGAAACATACCCTGGCCTCATGAAGGAAGAGAGTAAGGGTCAAATAATTGGAGGAGGTGGTAACCGCATTGGTGTTTATGGGTGAAAACGTTTTCACCATTATTTCCTCATTTATTTGACCGCTTTATTCCTTATTCACGCTTTCATAAAGTGAGCGTAGTGTACGCTGCATGATGTGACCGCCAAACCAAGACCCTGGAAAGCATCCCCCAGTTTATGTTGATGTCTCGAGTGTTAGTTGCACCTTGAGTGCAAGTGGAAATGTCAGGCTGCAAGTGGCGCGTGTGGCATGTACCAATGGCATGTGCGGAATGCCTTTATTGCGGGTTGCACCTTGAGTGCAAGTGGAAATGCCAGAGCTGCTAGTGGAGGGTGTGGCATGTGCCAATGGAATGTACGGAATGCCTTGGTGGTAGGTTGCACGTTGAGTGCAAGTGGAAATGCCAGAGATGCCAGTGCGCGTGTGGCATGTGCGGAATGCTGATGAGTGCCAAATATTGCATATTCATACACCTTTTCATTGGCACTTAACTCATCTTTCGCGCTTCAAAGTCATATATTATCCCAAATTCTGCATTTTTACCATTTTCAAGAATAAATATTTGTATTAATTAATTTTGTGTTTTTAAGTACTAAATAAAGCTTGGAAGAATTGAGAAGACAAAAGAGAAGAAAGTTGGAAGCGTTGCAACCCGATCGCGCATCAGTGGCAACCTGTTTACAAATTCATGGGATTAAACAACCCATGATCCAAAACCCATGATCCAAAACCCAAGACCCAAATCCATTTCCACCTCACCCCCATTGGATTCTTTTCAAAACATCCACCTCACCCCATTGGATTCTTTCCAAAACATCCACCTCACCCCCATTGTATTCCATTTCATCCATCAATTAAAGAAAACATGTTTTGTTTAATTGTTGAGTGGTTGCTACAGTAAAATTCGAATCCCAAGTGTGAGAGAATTTTTGTGTATAAATAGAGAGGGTTGTTGTGTTGAAAACTCATCCAAGAATAGCTTGTTCATGTTAGTTTATCAAATTTCAGTTTTGTTGTAATGTTCTTCATGTTCTAGTTTCATTTGCTAGGGTTTAAATGAAGCCGTAACTCATTGGTATGTATTCATATCTTGTATCTTGTTCTTGAAAGTTTAGAATTGTTTAAAGATATAATTTAATCCAAGTTTTCAACATCTTGCTCTCACAATGTATGCCATGTATCCATTGTAGTTAGAATATCTCTATGTTGATTATGCTACAACTCATGCTTAACCAAATATTGATCCTCAAATTAGTTGTGCTTTAATTAGACAGTTAATGCTTTGGAGAAATACTTTAGTTGTGATTAAATTATCCATTGGAGAAACACCTTAGATATACGGTAGACTTGAATCTGCTGTAAGGACAAGAATAATATTACAATTTGAATGCATATCATAAGTTAGTGGTGGATTTGAATACCCTAGTATCCATATTCTCAGTATTTACACCTTGATTTAATTGCATATTTTAATTCAAATTACTTTCTGTTTAAGTCTTTGCCAATATCTCGTCGTATCGACAAAATCAAACCCCTTTTGGTTACTCTCTGAATCAGTTCTAAGTAAGGATTTAGAATCAACTTCTACACTCTCCAAGTCTCTGTGGTTCGACCTGTGCTTGCCCTGTGTTGCTTGTCGACACTGTGCACTTGAAGTTTATACATAGAAGTAGGTATCTTTCTAAGCCTACCAAGTTTTTGGCGCCGTTTCCGGGGACTCGGTAGCGGTGTAGTTGAAGTTTATATCTCCTGTCACTGTTCATATTTCATCTCCTGGAACTGTTCATATTTCAATGTACAACAGGTATTTCACTGTACATATTCAAATTACTGTAGCAGCGTAACTATTCACAGTCAATTTTACACTTATTTTTGATATTTTTTTTTAATTTTGCTTTTGCTTTAAAACTTCGAAACCCTAACTACCTCTTTTGAGCTCAACAGGTGCCTGAGTAGCTGTTGTAAAGGCGAAGGAAAGGAAGCGAAAGAAAGCGGAAGAAGTTTTTATTTTAATAAAAAAAAAGAGAGAGTTTATTTTATTTATCTATTTTTAGTTTGTATTAGGATTCCTTTACTCTTGTAATTTTATTTTTCTTTTGCACTTTATTTTGGACTTTGGACTTGGACTTGGACATTTTATTTTTATTTTTAAACCCTACGGAAGGGTAGTATTAAATATCAAACTGTTTGCAGAGAAGGACGGTGATTACAATATCACCTCGGCCCCTCGGGTTCGTTCATGACATATGAGTCGTGGCCCGAGTCGACAACAATGGTTCATCCCCCGTCTGGTACGGGAGGTAAGTTTGTCGAAACACTCGCGAATCCCCTGTTAGCGAGTTACTGTATTCCTTCGGTTGCATATATGTTGAGGATTTGAATACGGCTGTTTTATTTTCCTAGTAAAGGGAAAGGACTGGCCATACAAGATAAGGGTTCGGATTTCATCACCGTTCTCTTCTTGCCCGCCTTAGGAAAACGATACATACACGAACCTAAGCTTTAAAATTTGAAATAGAACAAGACCTATAAGGTAACGAGCTTAGTAGGAGAGTCGTTCGAAAAATATTGGTTACTCTTTAAGCATACTTCGAAGTTCATGACGGTTTCTGTAAATTGAATGCGTGACTGCGCCGCCTTGTAATACGGTGAGGCCTTGGGTATCAAAGCTCTAGCAGCTTCCATCGCCTCTATTCAATTTACTTAAACTCGGATTGATTCCAGAGGAGTTTGCTCAGATTGTAACGAATTCCATTTCAAAGGAATAGAAGCTGGTCTAGAAAACAATATAAGTGGAACCATCATGCTTTTTGTTTGCTAGAAATCAGTAGGTTTTCTGTGGTAGAGTCAGCCTTGTTTGCGATTGCATAGAACCTCCCTTCCGTTTATGATTTTTCTTCTTTTATTTTGTTTTTCTAATGTATGCCCGAGGTAATTAGAGAACGGGCTTGAAAAAAGAAAAAAGAAAAACCAATAATGAAAAAAAATAATATATTGGTCTGTTTTCAGTGTGTACATCCCAATCTCTGCAACAAGCCTAGTGCTAGTTAGAGATCATGTCAGGATTCTGGTCTGCAGGTGGGGATGGAAACAAATCCATCAGAGAGCTTGCTTACGGGCATGCTTCACATTATGAAACTCCAACAGACCATGATGTCACTAGTTATAGGGATTATTATGGACATTTTCACAGTCCTGAGCATCAATACATGAACCCTAGTAACTACTCACACATGTATTATCCACCACAGGGTGAAAATGAACATCTTTACCGTGCCCAACTCTCACAATCATCACTTTTGGACCAGTTAGAAGCTGGAACTGCAGCTTTAGAAATGCAACTGCATGAATCTGTCGCATATAATTCTTCTAGGCAATCTGAAATCTATGCTTGTACCTTATGTGGAGGCTTAGGCCATCCTGCTGAGAATTTCTATATTTTGCATGATTTTAGGCAATCTAGAGAATATCATGAAAATCCAAAATATGAAATGCCAACAGATTACAAAGTTGATAGTCATTGGGACCATAATCAACCTTTCTAAGGTTACGATCAGTATTTTATAGACCCTAATGACCCTGCACATATGTATCATCCACCTCAGTGGGAAGTTGAACAATTTTGTACTTCTCAATCTGTGGAGGAAAATCTCATATTCATCGAACAAAATAATTCTAGGAGTGTATTGCATGATAAACCATATAGCATTGATTATGAATTTCCTACTGTTGAAGACTCTCCTTCCATCGAACAACTTAATGCATTATTAAAAATGAATTTGATTCGTTTACAAAATGTAGGAAGGGTGGAATTTCAGGATGAAATTTTTGTTTGTCCTAATGAAATAAAATGTGAAAATAGTATGCCTAGTCTTACTCGTGCAACTGATATTGCATATGAACCTGTTTTAAATGAAGGGACTAGAAATACTACGATTTTGAATAGGGAAAATCATTTCTGTGATGATAATGATGATGATGTTATATTAGAAGAACATGTTTTTACTGAAAATATTGTCGAACCTTTGGGTTCAGAGACAATATGCTTCTCTGCCTCGACCTTAATGAGTGATGTTTCTTCTAATGTTCCATATACATGGGATGTTGATACTGATCTTGAGCCTGTGCAATTGTCCTGTGAACAAGATCATGACACATTTCTTGTGTCTGACTTAGAAAATGTTAAATCTCCTGTCGACACTAATGATCTTATGCATGAAAATATAATTGACGTGTCTGATTCTATACCTAGGTCACAACATGATGTCTCTTTCGATTTGTCTATGCATGAGAATAAAACTTTGGATGATCATGAAACTGATTTGGGTCTTGCTGAATTGTTCTATGAATGTGAGCATGATGTAGTACTTGTAGATGACTTAGGAGATGTTAATGTAACTAATGATAATGGTACTCTTGATCTCATCCATATGAGAAACTTAGACGTGCCTACTCTCCTGATTAAGTCACCAACTGATGGTCTTGCAGTGGACCTAAGAATTGTTCCTTTGAAGTGTGCTGAATCGATGTGGTTGACAGTTCCAAACCTAGGGTTAGAGTTATGTGCATCTCAAATTCTTTTGGACTTTTTGTCCACTAAATATCCTGTTATTAAGAAGTCATATCTGGAATGCATTGATGTTTCTCTTCCCATCCCGAACAAAGCCCATTTTGAGCTAGACCTTCTGCGTGATGAACCCCTAAAATTGTTAGATTTCGTGCCCAAAAGTATTACTATTGAAAAATCTATGTTTGGGGGTATCTCATTTTGTTTTACTTTCTCACTTGCATTTCTATCATATCATAATTATGTGAGATTGTTAAAATTTCTGCACTTCATCTTTTGGGTTGATCCTCAACTCTTTAGATTGCTAGTGTATGGTGAATCTTTGTATATAATCCAGTAGATATTTTTAAATCTTGTTTCATGAACCGGTTAAGTTGTATTTTGTATATATTTTGTGCTAACCAAATTTTTGTCTTATCACTCTTATTGTTTGCTTTCAAAGCATTCATCCTTATATGGTTAGCACCAACCTTTTTGCATTTGGTAATCTCTTTCCTTTGAATCTGTTTTGTTCTCATGGTTTGTTGTTATTTCTGTCATCTTTTGAAACATTGAGGACAATGTTAGATTTAGGTTTGGGGGAGTATTTTCATATGGCGTTGTGAGTCTTTTGTTGTTATTTTTTATGACCAGCTGTGGAGCGGGTCTTTTGTAGGATCTTTTGTAGTCTTTTGCATTTTTGTGTTATTGTTTTCTATGACCAGCTGTGTAGCGGGTCTCTAAAAAAATGATGACCAGCTGTGTAGCGGGTCTTTAAAAAAAAATGATCAGATGTGTAGCGGGTCTTAAAAAAAAAAATTGGTTAGAAATTGTCAAGGTTCTACGAAATTCCGAAGTTCATCATCTACAGTTGAAGGCCGAAGACGAAGACGTTTCTATGGATGCTCTGAAATTGGAGAAGGTTTTGTGGGTACATCTTTAGTAGGCCCTCACGAGACTATAACTCGTCCACTAGGGACACCTAGGGGTTTAAAGGCTTAGTGCATACGCTAAATGCATTCGAGAGACCAGCGACAGTGGTATAGTTAGGATTTCTGGATTTCTGTTTCACTTGAGGACAAGTAAAATTCAGGTTTGGGGGTATTTGATGAGTGCCAAATATTGCATATTCATACACCTTTTCATTGGCACTTAACTCATCTTTCGCGCTTCAAAGTCATATATTATCCCAAATTCTGCATTTTTACCATTTTCAAGAATAAATATTTGTATTAATTAATTTTGTGTTTTTAAGTACTAAATAAAGCTTGGAAGAATTGAGAAGACAAAAGAGAAGAAAGTTGGAAGCGTTGCAACCCAGCTCGCGCATCAGTGGCAACTTTGTTTACAAATTCATGGGATTAAACAACCCATGATCCAAAACCCAAGACCCAAATCCATTTCCACCTCACCCCCATTGGATTCTTTCCAAAACATCCACCTCACCCCCATTGTATTCCATTTCATCCATCAATTAAAGAAAACATGTTTTGTTTAATTGTTGAGTGGTTGCTACAGTAAAATTCGAATCCCAAGTTTGAGAGAATTTTTGTGTATAAATAGAGAGGGTTGTTGTGTTGAAAACTCATCCAAGAATAGCTTGTTCATGTTAGTTTATCAAATTTCAGTTTTGTTGTAATGTTCTTCATGTTCTAGTTTCATTTTCTAGGGTTTAAATGAAGCCGTAACTCATTGGTATGTATTCATATCTTGTATCTTGTTCTTGAAAGTTTAGAATTGTTTAAAGATATAATTTAATCCAAGTTTTCAACATTTTGCTCTCACAATGTATGCCATGTATCCATTGTAGTTAGAATATCTCTATGTTGATTATGCTACAACTCATGCTTAACCAAATATTGATCCTCAAATTAGTTGTGCTTTAATTAGACAGTTAATGCTTTGGAGAAATACTTTAGTTGTGATTAAATTATCCATTGGAGAAACACCTTAGATATACGGTAGACTTGAATCTGCTGTAAGGACAAAAATAATATTACAAGTTGAATGCATATCATAAGTTAGTGGTGGATTTGAATACCCTAGTATCCATATTCTCAGTATTTACACCTTGATTTAATTGCATATTTTAATTCAAATTACTTTCTGTTTAAGTCTTTGCCAATATCTCGTCGTATTGACAAAATCAAACCCCTTTTGGTTACTCTCTGAATCAGTTCTAAGTAAGGATTTAGAATCAACTTCTACACTCTCCAAGTCTCTGTGGTTCGACCTGTGCTTGCCCTGTGTTGCTTGTCGACACTGTGCACTTGCAGTTTAAACATAGAAGTAGGTATCTTTCTAAGCCTACCAAATGCCTTGGTGGTAGGTTGCACAGTTTGCAAATTAGGCTACCAGCGAGGGTTTTTGGCATGTGCCAATGGCACGTGCGGCCAAGTTGGCCTAGTTTGCACGGTTTGAAATGTTAGGATACCAACGTGTGTGTGTGGCATGTACCAATGGCACGCACGACCATTTAAGGCCACGTCTTGGTAACAAAAGCTGCCAGCGATCGTGTTGGCATGTGCCAATGGCACGCTCGGCCATTAGGGCCACGGTTTGGTAAGAAAAGCTACCATCAAGCATGTTGGCATGTGCCAATGGCACGCTCAGCCATTAGGGCAACAACTTGGTAAGAAAAGCTACCAGCGAGCGTGTTGGCATGTGTCAATGGCACGCTCGGCCATTAGGGACACGACTTGATAATGAAAGCTACCAGCGAGCGTGTTGGCATGTGCCAATGGCACGCTCAGCCATTAGGGCCACAACTTGGTAAGAAAACCTACCAGCGAGCGTGTCGGCATGTGCTAATGGAATTCTCAGCCATTAGGGCCACGGATTGGTAATAAAAGCTACCAACGAGCGTGTTGGCATGTGCCAATGGAACGCTCGTCCATTGGGGTCCCGACCTGGTAAGAAAAGCTGTCAGTGAGCGCATTTGGCATGTTCCAATGGTACACTCGGCAATTAGGGTCATGGCCTGGTAAGAAAAGATGCCAGCAAATGTGTTGGCATGTGCCGATGGCATGCGTGGCCAATTTGGCCTAGGTTGCACGGTTTGCAAGCCTAGGCGCGGGCGCTACTTTGGCATGGCGCGGCTAGGGCCAAGGTAAGGGAGTTTGGCTTGGAGTGGTGTGACCAGCATAGCTAGGGCCAAGGTGGAGTGTGTTTTGCATGGCGCAGCTAGCTTGGGATAGGTGTGCCTGACATGATTTTCCATTGGCACAGAGGTGCGGCTAGCAAGGTTGGCATGCTTTGGCGTGTTTGGTGTGGCTGACATGATTTTCCGTTGGCACAGAGGTGCGGCTAGCATGGTTGGCATTCTTTGGAGCGGTTGGTGTGACTAGCATAGCTAGGGCTAAGGCAGAGTGCGTTTGGCATGGTGCGGATAGCTTGGGCTAGGTGTGGCTGGCATGATTTACCATTGGCACGGAGGTGCGGCTAGCCTGGAATGATTTGGCGCGTTTGGTGTGGCAGGCATGATTTTCCATTGGCACAGAGGTGCGGATAGCATGGTTGGCATGCTTTGGCGCGGTTAGTGTGACTAGCATAGCTAGGGCCAAGGCAGAGTGCGTTTGGCATGGCCCGGCTAGCTTGGGCTAGGTGTGCCTGACATGATTTTCCATTGGCACGTAGGTGTGGCTAGTATGGCATGCTTTGGCGCGGTTGGTGTGGATGGCATGATTTTCCATTGGCTCAGATGTGCGGGTAGCATAGTTTGCATGCTTTGGCGCAGTTGGTATGACTAGCATAGCTAGGGCCAAGGAAGAGTGCATTTGGAATGGCGCAGCTATATTGGGATAGGTGTGGCTGGGATGATTTGCCATTATCACGGAGGTACGACTAGCATGGCATGCTTTAGCGCGTTTGGTGTGGCTGACATGATTTTTCATTAGCACAGAGGTGCGGCTAGCATGGTTGGCATGATTTGGCGCGGTTGATGTGACTAGCATAGCTAGGGCCAAGGCAGAGTGCGTTTGGCATGGCGCGGCTATCTTAGGCTAGGTGTGGCTGGCATGGTGGGGAATTAGGGTTTTGCTCGTTGTAACCCTAATTTGAAAAAATGCCCCCTATTAATTACTGACTACATGTATTAAATGTTCTAATAAATGTGTCACCGGTGACATTAGTTTATTCAGGGCTTTACGATTTTACCCTTTGTCTAAAAACCACCGTCAACATTAAGTCCCCTGCTTAGCTCGGAACAGGAGCTTTGTTGCGAGGTAAGCATAAGATGGTGACAAACTATCAGAAGTAAATCGTAAAGAGAATTGAGGAGGCTTGTCTGACCTTTTTATAGATAGGATTTGGAATCCTTGCCTCTGGCAGTTTTGCACAAATCGGGATGCTGGCACAATTGGGAAGTCAACATCATTGAGAGACAGGAAGTTGGGCGGCATTGAGAAGTTGACGCGAGTTGGGAAACTAAGCGTGCTAGATGGTAGGACCGGCGCAAGGTGGGGAAGATGATTGTGCTAGTTGGAATGACTTGGGAAACTGGGACGCTGGGCGTGAGCTTGGTAGTTGGCGCAAGTTGCATGCTAGCTTGGTGGGGCCGGCTTAAGCTGGGAAGCTGGTGCAAGTTGGGAGACTGACCAGGATCGGGAAGCTTTCACGTTGGGAGGCTTTCCAGGATTGGGAAGCTTGCATGTATTGTGAAGATGGCGCCGGTTGGGAAGATGACGCAGGTTGGGAAGCTCTTGCAAGGGAGACGCTTGCGGTTTAGGGTTTGACACGCCAAAACCCTAATTGGCACCCTTCACTAAAGTTGTTGTAGAATCCTCGTTTGGAGTCGGATTTTCAATGTACGCATATGTATCTTCAATCCCAAGAAATTTCCAAGCTTTATCAAAGAATATTTTTGAATTTTGAGCATGTTTAGGGGATGAAAAACGCGAAACAGTAAACTTCCAGGAGGTTTTCAGAACTTTTCTAGGTTGCGTGTTGTCTGATGTTCTGGTCGCCTCTCCTTGCTCGTTCATCCGATTTTCATGAAATTTTGACATGTTGTAGGTAACTTCTATGCGAAGAGAATAGTACATAAACCAACACTAGATTCCACACCAATTTCTCCCAACTCGTAATTAAACACAGGGTAGTGTTAATTTCCCTCAGCTGGATTTGTTTGGGAAACGTGTTTCATGACTTCGGTACTTCTTGCACATGGTGTAGAAGCATAATAAAGAACTTTAATGATGTTAGTTCACTTACTTTATTAATTTTGTGATCGTACTGATTTTCCACGCTTGATCCATCCTAATCCCATGTAATCTTCGTATTAGGTGCTTAACAACGAAGTTGGGAATCATGGGTCCACTAGTACGAGCAACCCTGGAGTTGTTGACGATGAAATACTTGTGCCTCCAGGTTATGAAGTATTGATTTCCAATGCAGTGGAAGTGGCAGAAATCCCAATTGAGCCTCAGATGGTGGAACCTGAATCGATAATAGTAGAACTGCTTCGTCAAAGGTTTCCCCCATGCGCAGCCTACTCTCATTACATCTCCTTGAATTCCCCTTCCACATGATTCGACATGATCCTGTCATACTCTTCTGGATGTGACAGTGGGATGCTCAGAAATTACTTAATGAAATATTCTGATAGTGCAGGCTTGGGACCCTCCATGACCCCATAAAGTGTTGAAAGCGTCTTCTAGACAGAGAGATGATGATATTCTTGCGATGTACCCTTAAAGAGTAGATCACCTTGTTGTGAGTACGACTTTTTGGTTTACTGTGTCTTCTGAGCTTTGGCGGCGAAGGGATTTCGTGCATATCCTCAGTCCTCCAGTATGGTTTACATGTTTCCTTCTTTGTAGTAATTGCTGATGTGGTGAAGCTCTGGTTGGTATCTACGAATGAGAAGCAACAGTTCTTGGTAGGAGATGTGATCAGAAGAGACTACATTGTTGTGGTAACAAAGCAGGTTGTCTGGGATTATATGGGCTTCCATGGAAGTAAAAGAATTAGCTAGATGTGACCATGATCCTTGACATGGGAGCGTGGTGATATGACTCTTTGCAGGAAGAAGCGGCGTTGAAGTAGCTTCGGCTCTTGGAGAGGATGTTGAACCTAAGGAAGCTAAACGCTAAAGTTTCGGCTTCGAATCCTGAAGCATCTTATGGAGAGAAAGCTGAAGCGGAGCATCTGCAATAATCAGTGTGTTGTCAAATCGGACACCATTCAAGCGAATAATGGTTAGGAATCCCGGGTTTCTTTATCAACCGTGCTTTAGTTTGGGAGCGGCGTCTCTGGTTGGAAACATATGTTTCCTTAATACAGTGCGGTTGAGGGATACATATATGTCTCGACGTTGTGCCTTCGGGAAATATAGAATCTCACGTAAATGTTTCATCATAGACCGCACAAATTTGTGGGCGAAGTCCCCAGAAATCATGCATCTTTTGACAGGAAGAGAGTCTTCGTGAACCCAGTGGGCTCGATGATTTGCTTCGATTTTGGAGAAGTCGTTCCTGATCTTTACGTGTAATGAAATCAGACTGATAATTACCCACAGGGAGTTCAAGTGAAATGCTAGAAGGACGTAAGTTTCCAGAACTGGGTAGATGCAAGTTGCTGTTAAGATGCAAGCTGGAAGCACAAGTGTGAAGTCGAGAGGACGCAAGTTATCAGTGTTGGAAAATATGCACGCTGGCGGCGCTGGAAAGGATGCAGGATTTTGTGCTGGAAAATATGCAAGCTGTCAGCGCTGGAAAGATGTAAGGTGTCGGCGCTGGAAATATGTAAGGTGTCGGCGCTGGAAAGATGCAGGCTGTTGTGCTGGAAAATATGCAAGCTTTCAGCGCTGGAAAGATGTAAGGTGTCGGCGCTGGAAAGATATAAGGTGTCGGCGCTGGAAAGATGCAAGTTTCCGGTGCTAGCCATTGAGCAGAGAAGCTAGCACTGGAGAGACACTATTTGTTGGTGCTAACCAGGGTGTGGTAACGTAGCCGTAATATGCGTGATGCATGTGTGCATGACATGTGCGTCTGGAATGTGTGTCTGATAAGCGCGTCTGGCAAGCGCGTCTGGTGTTATCTTGGACGCGAATTTTTGGTGCTGGAACTTTGGCTATCAAACTATGATGATAACGCGGGAGGCTTCTTTCCATGGGATGGTGGAAACGATACTTGGAAGGCGTGCAGGGTGGATCATGGAATGCTGGTGTTAGCGGTAGTGTGGTAGCAACAAAGTGGGAAAGCATATTCTGTCTATGCACTCCAGCGTTCCTCCTTCAGTTTGTTCTCCTCTTTTTTTGTTAGTGCAAACCTTAGCCATAGGTATGCCTTCCATAAATCTATAGGAATATAGTTCCAATCTTCGAATATTACTGAAGTAGCGTCAGATACTTCATGAATAGTAACTAGTAACCGTTATGATGCAAAGTCGGTATGCATGGTGATGCAACAAAGAGTTGGATCTGAAACAGGCGGTCCTTCAAATGACGAATGATGTCTTCTTCGAGAAAAGTAAACCACTGTTGAATGGCTTCCTTTGTACTTCTATCTTCTGATTTTTTTTTTTTTTAAAGGCAAATGAAACACCTGGCTTATGGTTTTGATTTTCTGGATTTCTGGGTCGATAGAAAAGTCTTTTTTTTTTTTGGTTTCTGGGTTGATAGGCAAGTGTTACCTATGAGGGTTTTGGGTTATTATTCGGGATGAACCGTTTTTGGATATGGAAGATATGAAAAGGTGAAAATGTGGTTCCTTTTTTTTTTTAGGGATGATGCCGCTTTTTGGTTATGATCGTAAGTGATACGAACATCCCAGGGAAGATATGGAATCGTGAACATTGTGTGTTGGTAAATGATGTGGGACAGGACATAACATAGCTATTGGTTTTATCATTCCTGTGAAAACTTGAAATGGTAAACCATATATATTCTGTCTAGGCAATACTTACTCGGTTTCCCGGATCTCCCGATGATAAGGTATCCTCGTGTGTAAGATCGGATTTCGCGGAAAGCACCACTGTGATTGAGGAAATTCCTCAGTCCTTTTAAGTTACTTGATGACTGGACCGTTTTCTTTCAATTTCTGTGAAGTCCCCAGCCGTTTCATGTATCTTCACGACTGGTAACCAGGCTGTCTTTCGGTTCTTATGAAGTCCCCAGCCGTTTCATGTAGTTTCACGACTGGTAACCAGGCTGTCTGGTAGTCGAGTTGTAGATCCCCAAATAGATTACTTGCTTCTGCCATCCTGATGCCTGGATCGAAGTATGAGATTGATTTCTGAAAGCTGATATGTAACTGAAAGATCAATCCTCCCGCTGTGGTCGCCAATTGTTTATGGGTAAAAATTGTTTCTGCCGATTTTGGTAAATTCGGTAGGTGAGTGAGAAACTGGTTCAAACCCTAAAAAAAGGTGCTGCATGTGAGCGCTTTCTAGATTTGAGAAATCAATCTGTACAAGTCCGGCCTCCAAGAAATGGCCGTTCCAAACTTTCTTCGGTCACAAAGTGGAGGAGAAGGGTTGATTTTTGGAGGGAAGCAAAGAAAGGTGTTGAGACCAGAATAATTCTGGGAGAGTAGTATCTCGACTTGTATCAGAAAGTGAAAGCTTCAGAAGATTGCAAGATAATAAAGCTTTTTGGAGAGCTTGCCAAGTTTCCTTTTCTGAGAGTGATGTATTTTTCTCCTGACCGAGACTTGTTGTCTGGTGGAAATAAGTAAGACCTATTTATACAAGTCGAAATTGAAACGTACCCTGACCTCATGAAGGAAGATATTAAAGGGTGAAATAATGGGAGGAGGTGGTAACCGCATTGGTGTTTATGGGTGAAAACGTTTTCACCATTATTTCCTCATTTATTTGACCGCTTTATTCCTTATTCACGCTTTCTTAAAGTGAGCGTAGTGTACGCTGCATGCTGTGACCGCCAAACCAAGACCCTGGAAATCATCCCCCAGTTTGTGTTGATATCTCGAGTGTTGGTTGCACCTTGAGTGCAAGTGACAATTCCAGGCTGCAAGTGGTGCGTGTGGCATAAGCCAATGGCATGTGCGGAATGCCTTTGTTGCGGGTTGCACCTTGAGTGCAAGTAGCAATGCCAGAGCTTCTAGTGGCGCATGTGGCATGTGTGGAATGCCTTGGTGCTTGATTGCAAGTGGAAATGACAAAGCTTCCAGTGGCGCGTGTGGCATGTGCAAAATGCCTTGGTGGTAGGTTGCAAGGTTTGCAAATTAGGCTACCAGCGAGGGTTTTTGGCATGTTCCAATGGAACGTGCAGCCAAGTTGGCTAGGTTGCACGGTTTGCAATGTTAGGCTACTAGCGTGTGTGTTTGGCATGTACCAATGGCACGCACGGCCATTTAGGGCCACGACTTGGTAAGAAAAGCTGCCAACGAACGTGTTGGCATGTGCCAATGGCACGCTCTTCCATTAGGGCCACAGTTTGGTAAGAAAAGCTATCATAGAGCGTGTTGGCATGTGCCAATGGCACGCTCGGCTATTAGGGCCATGGCTTGGTAAGAAAATCTACCAGCGAGCGTGTTGGCATGTGCCAATTGCACGCTCGGCCATTAAGGCCACGGCTTGGTAAGAAAAGCTACAAGCGAGCGTGTTGGCATGTGCCAATGGCACGCTCGGCCATTAGGGCCACGGCTTGGTAAGAAAACCTACCAGCGAGCGTGTTGGCATGTGCCAATGGCACGCTCGGCCATTAGGGCCACGGATTGGTAAGAAAAGCTACCAGCGAGCGTGTTGGCATGTTCCAATGGCACGCTCGGACATTAGGGCCACGGCTAGGTAAGAAAATCTACCAACGAGCGTGTTGGCATGTGCCAATGGCACGCTCGGCCATTAGGGTCACGGCCTGGTAAGAAAAGCTGACAGCAAGCGTGTTGGCATGTGTCGATGGCATGCGTGGCCAATTTTTCCTCGGTTGCACGGTTTGCAACCCTAGGCGCGCGCGCTACTTTGGCATGGCGCGGTAAAGGCCAAGGTAAGGGTGTTTGGCTTGGCGTGGTGTGACCAGCGTAGCTAGGCCCAAGGCGGAGTGCATTTGGCATGGCGCAACTAGATTGGGCTAGGTATGGCTGGCATGATTTTCCATTGGCACAGAGGTGTGGCCAGCATGGTTAGCATGCTTTGGCGCGTTTGGTGTAGCTCGAATGATTTTCCGTTGGCACAGAGGTGCGACTAGCATGGTTGGCATGCTTTGGCGCGGTTGGTGTGACTAGCATATCTAGGTCCAAGGCAGAGTGCGTTTGGCATGGCGCGTCTAGCTTGGGCTAGGTGTGGCTTCCATGATTTGCAATTGGAATGGAGGTGCAGCTAGCAAGGAATGCTTTGGCGCATTTGGTGTGACTAGCATGATTTTCCATTAGCACAGAGGTGCGGCTAGCATGCTTTGGCGTGGTTGGTGTGACTAGCATAGCTAGGGCCAAGGCAGAGTGTGTTTGTCATGGCGCGTCTAGGTGTGGCTGGCATGATTTCCCATTGGCACAAAGGTGCGGCTAGCATGGCATGCTTTGGCACATTTGGTGTGGCTGGCATGATTTTCCATTGGCACAGATGTGCGGGTAGCATAGTTGGCATGCCTTGGCGCGGTTGGTGTGACTAGCATAGCTTGGTCCAAGGCAGAGTGCGTTTGGCATGGCGCGGCTAGCTTGAGATAGGAGTGGATGGCATGATTTTCCATTGGCACGGAGGTGCGGCTAGCATGGAATGCTTTGGCGCGTTTGGTGTGGCTGACATGATTTGCCTTTTGCACAGAGGTACGGATAGCATGGTTGGCATGCTTTGGCGCGGTTGGTATGACTAGGATAGATAGGGCTAGTGCATAGTGCGTTTGGCATGGCACGGCTAGCTTGGGCTAGGTGTGGTTGGCATGATTTGCCATTGGCACGAAGGGGAATTAGGGTTTTGCTCGTTGTAACCCTAATTTGAAAAAATACCCCCTATTAATTACTAACTACATGCATTAAATGTTCTAATAAATGTGTCACCGGTGACATTAGGTTATTCGGGGTTTTACGATTTTACCCTTTGTCTAAAAACCACCACACCTAGCTATGCTAGTCACACCAACCGCGCCAAAGCATGCCAACCATGCTAGACACACCTCTGTGCCAATGGAAAATCATGTCAGACACACCAAACGCGCCAAAGTATGCCATGCTAGCCGCACCTCCGTGCCAACGGTAAATCACGCCATCCACACCTAGCCCAAGCTAGCCGCGCCATGCCAAACATACTCTTCCTTGGCCCTAGCTATGCTAGTCACACCAACCGCACCAAAGAATGCCAACCATGCTAGCCGCACCTCTGTGCCAATGGGAAATCATGCCTGCCATACTAAACGCGCCAAAGCATGCCATGCTAGCCGCACCTCCGTGCCAAGGGCAAATCATACCAGCCACACCTAGCCCAAGCTAGCCGTGCCATGCCAAACGCACTGTGCTTTGGTCATATCTATGCTAGTCACACCAACCGTGCCAAAGCATGCCAACCATGCTAGCCGCACCTCCGTGCCAATGGAAAATCATGGCAGCCACACCAAACGCGCCAAAGCATGCCATGCTAGCCGCACCTCCATGCCAATGGAAAATCATGCCATCCACACCTAGTCCAAGCTAGTCGCTCCATGCCAAACGCACTCTGCCTTGGCCCTAGCTATGCTAGTCACACCAACCGCGCCAAAGCATGCCAACCATGCTAGCCGCACCTGTGTGCCAACGGTAAATCATGCCAGCCACACCAAACGCGCCAAAGTATGCCAACCATGCAAGCCACACCTCTGTGCCAATGGAAAATCATGCCAGCCACACCTAGCCCAAGCTAGCAGCGCCATGCCAAACTGTCACGACCGCAAAAATTCAGACTTCTATTGAGTCAGATTTGACCCGATGGATCGAGTGCAACCCAACTAGCATGACCGGATTCCTGAGTCATGACTATGGAACAGGCAATATTTTTTTTTTTGAAAGAATAATAATAATAATAGAAAATAAAAGTACAATATGAATAAGGACTTCATAATCTATTTTCCTTTAAATTAAAGGCCAATAAAAAGGGTTCCAAATAATAATCATTAAAGAGGTTCCATAAGTCATAGAATAAAATAATTGTTCGAAAACTAAACAGTGTATCTTAATAAAATGATTGAAATAGAATCCAAAAATGATAAAATGATAATTAATAAAAATACCCAATATCCCTGTGATATCATATAGTAGTGTCTTGCGAGATACTAACATCTGAGTACTATGCCGTAAGCTTTCCAAGTCCACTTACTGCACTAACTGCTCCTCAAACTTTGTGGGGAGAGGAAAAGGAATTTGGGGTGAGCAACCACAGCTCAGTAGGAATCTCAAAAAATAATATAGTGCACCAAAAATTAAACCATGCAGCGAATAAAATAATAAAAACTCATACAAGTCAAAATCTTCTGAAATTACTTACTAATTTTACTCACATAATCCAACCTATAATTGTAGGTTCCTAATCTACTGTCAGAGTTATTCTGGTAACAAACCATATTGTTCCCCGAACAGTCTTCCCAGGGTAGCCACCAATGGTGGGATGCCATAAAGGCCTGACATATCATCAGCAAACACACATATGTATATTCCATTTCTAACCGGTATAGTTATCAGTGTACAAACACCAAACCCATTTTCAGAATCGTAGACACCCCGATCAAATACATTTCAAGAATACAAAACAAAGCTAGGCTAAGTTTGCCTTTGTTAGTGGTGGTCAAGATTTGTCCGTGGGAAAGATAAATCAAAGGCTGTGTTTTTCCCTGCCACACCCTACAAGTCGCACACGTGGTGTTAATTCTAATATTATGATTATGAATGAAAAAGGAATACTCAAGTCAAGATATGGAATTTCAAAAATTATAACGGGGAGGTTCGAACTCATGACCTATTGTGTCATAAGAGTACCTCTAACCATTGTTCCACCTTGGTTGGAATTGATAGAAAAGATAAATAAACAATGGTGGTTTGTTCAACTTAAATACCATAATTGGTCTATTAATTAGTGTTTCACTAATTGCACATAATAAATAATCTATTCATTATAAAGTGTTTTATTAATTAGTGTTTCACTAATTGCTCATAATAAATGACTAATCATTTTTTAATTATAAATGTTTTCTTAATTAATTATAATTATAATTTTTATTAATAAGTAATTTTGATAAATAATATCAATAGACATTTTCTGCGAAAATGAGTAGTAGAAGAGGTAGAGGCCGAAATATTAGTGGTGGTTAAGGGCGGAGCCAAGCACAATTATATTTATTTTTGTTCTTTTATCGTAAAATGGGATACAAAGTCCATTTTTCACATGTATCCAGATTGCACAAGATTAGTGGTGGTTAAGGGCGGCAGTAATGGTGGCAGTGGTGAAGTCAAAAATTGACATTGAGGAGGCCTATTTATTTTTTTAAAGAAACATGTAAACTTTGGTAGACTAAACCATAAATATATATGGACAAAGTACTATTTATAAAATAAACTAAAAAATTTATGTAGTTATTAAAAATTTAAGGGGTTAGAGCCAGGTTAGTCAACCCTTGGCTCCGCCACTAGGTGGTGGTGGATAAAAAAAGTGGATTCATATGGCTTTATGGTGGTGGCGGGTATTGGTGAACAAAAACATGCTAATTTCATAACGCCACAAAATGTGTAACGTTATATTATAAAGTATAAAACGTAGTTGATCATTCTAATGTTAAAATAAACTCGATTAAACACATGTCCATTTAAAAAAATTGGTGCAATAAATTTCCATGTTATGTAATAACTAAAAAAACGACACGAATCAAGATCAGAACATATGAAATTATTTATTAACGATTTTTTTATGTAAAGAGTGGTCATGATTTGTTCTTGGCAAAGATAAATTTACCGCTGAGGTTTTTTCAACTTAACCATTTTTAAACGTTTTATTAATTAGTGTCTCATTGATTTTTCAGAATGATTAATTAAATTTCTATTATAAATGTCCCTTTAATAATCTAACATAAATACATAATTTTATTAATAAATAATTTTACAAAAAACTATGTAGTGGAAGTAGGGTTAGTATAAGCGGTGGCGGGTGTTTGTGAATGGTGGAGGCGGTAACATTATTGTTGGTGAAAGAAATAGTGGCGGTGGATGGGTTTTATGGTGGTGGAAGTTGGTAATAGTAGTGTACAATAATAGTTTTTTCTTTTTAGTGAGTTTTATTGACCAAGTAAAAAAATAATCTTCACAAAACATGCAACATTGTATTGTGAAAGATGTAATTGGTTGTTTTTAGCACGATTGATAAGGACAAAAACCAAATATTTCGAGGATGATACCAGAACGTATAAGATAATATGATCATGACTGTTCGATCACCTGTATTATATAAAGGCAATTGGTGTACCCGCGTAAGAGAACATTACCGCTCTCTCAAGTACTATTACATTCTTTTTCCTATAAGACCATCAATGTCGAGTTGTTTCGCTACAAATACCTAAAAAGACAACAACTTTCACTCAATTCCCGATATAAAACCTTATTGGCCGGGAAAATGTTTTTGCATTCTAAAATATTTGTTTGAAAATTATGTTTGTTCATCAAAATCATCATAAAAACTCTAAATCATAAATCTAAATTTCGCCTCCCATGTTTATAGAATATTTTCTATATTTTACATTCTCAAATCATGCGACCTCTTGATGACAAATCAACAATATCAAATTACGGATCAATATGTATAGGTTTCATTCACTGGGATAGAAGGTAGAGTAGACACAAATGGGTAGATCACACAAAGTAGAACATGACTGAGAATACTTCAATAATTTTGTCAAGAGATAAGGTCAAAAATTTAAGATGAACTTTCTATAGGACTAATTAGATCGGCTTCGATAGGAGCTGACTAAAATATGGATTAATAATAATTTTCACGTAAGACAGCTGCAAAACATAGTTTGGCTAACTTTGCCTATGTAAAGAGTGGTCAAGATTTGTCCTTCCTCAATTGCTATGTTATGTGAGAAGAAGGTAATATCTAATATTGAGGTATAATTCAAATCTATTAGATTCATACCATTTACAACTGGATGCCTTGAAAAAAATTGACATGTTGTTATTATTATTACATGCAAGGGATACATTGACCACACTTGCACAAATATCTCACTTCGCAAATGATTAGTGTTGCATGTACTGTCTAGAATGCAACGAGTAATTTGAGGAAACAAGGCACCAAAAGCAGTGTCCGGAGTATTTTGGATATAGTAACTTAGACCAGATGTAATACTTATGTTATTTTTTTTTAGTTTTTCCAAAATCTATTTATTTAATAAAAATGAACATTGGAAATACATAACATCAATAAAAATTAGACAGATTGTGTTTGAAAATGATGGCTACTGATGGTCCGGAAATGACAAAAGAAAGGAATTGTTGTAGAAGAATTGTTGGGATATACAACGGATTACTTAATACGAAAGAAAGAGGTATAACTATTTCGATTCTGAAATCACATAAAGTTCACAGTAGAAGATGAGATCAAGTTTAAAGTTAGTCAAAAACACAATATGGCTAACTAAAATGGTGGATCGACATCATCTACATATGTTAGTTAGTAGATTAGTTTGGTTTTTATTATGTTTTCTACTTATCTACATCATTTTGGTGGTTTTATCTACTCTTTTGAGGTTTATCTTCGCTTTAATGGCGATTCTTGGTTACTGGGTTGAGATTTAAGATCAATAGTGATGTTATCCATGCTCTCCAACGACGAAACCTTCATCTTGGTTGTCTCCGACGATAGAATTTACATCGGAATCTTCATCATCAACTTATCCGGCGACGGAACATCCATATGTGGTCTTTTTGACGACGGAAACTTCATTAAAAAATAATATTCTCTGCCTATTTGGAGGATCGACAACATGACCATGATAGATGAGTCAGCTAGAGCGAACTAGGAGCATGTGGAGACTTTTATGGACGATATTGATTAGTTGATTTCACTGAGATTAGCGTTGCTGACGAAATATTTCCAAAAAATATTTAAACTTCCATGTTCATGTAGAGCATTATATCATTATAAGCAATGAACCTAAATAAAAAAGTTTCTGGAAGTTAACATTATATTTCTTTCGTTTGAGCAAATTTCCGGCGGTAAAATATTAAAGGAAAAAACAAAGAAAAAAAGATAGGAAAATCCCAACTATTTTTATGACAAACACATATTAAATCATAAGGAGGTGATAAGTATTCGGGACACAAATAATACGATATATTAAAAATGAACCAACATCATGGCCAGTGCCATTACGGCACGGGTTAAGGGCTAGTATATATATATATATATATATATATAACATAATAATCACAGTAACAACGGAAGTGCGTTCATTTTGAAGTCATAAATCTTTTTTTTTTTTTGGCAAAGAGAAACTACATATTATTGAAAATAGAGTTAATGGAACCAGTTACATACCCAAGCTGACTATAATCTTGAGGATTATACCTAGTTGTTACAATAGTGGTATTCAGAAAATTCATTGTTCCAGATACTCGGCTCGTACCACATTCTTCAAATATTGAATTTCTGCAGAATCCCCTTTTCGTGCCATCCCTTGCGATATTTCTGGTATGATTATCACCTCCATCCCAAGTTAAAAGATCCTGATTAACACTGTCACTGTTACCATGACCCCTCACCTCACTGCAATAATCAATGCTGACCATATCCCCAATTTCATCAACTCTATTTATATTAACAGATTGGATTTCCTCCCGCCCTAAGAAACCCCCTGTAGAACTAGCAAAAGACTTTGGATTCACCTCATACCTGTCCAATACTTCAAACTAGTTCTTCATGTTTCTTTCTTCCTTTTTCGACCACTTCCAATCTTTACCAAAAAGGACTCTTAGCCTATACATTTTACTAATCATTATATTGTCTTTCATAATATTACAGACCACAACTTTAAAGGAATTAAAAGTTTTATTTATTTTCCAAAAATCCGCCTCCCCTGAGTAAGGTTCAAAATTCTTCTTTTTGGACCCATTACCTGCATCACTATAAAGACCCCCTCCCTGCCATATAACTGTGACCTTATAACACTTTAAATCAATTAACCACCTTATCACAGTTAACATGGTCTTACCCCCGTTATCCGTCACTCCTGTTGTTGCTCCGCCACACCTGGCCCCTCTAAAGTTGCCTGCCAAATCAGTTACATACAAAATTAAGTAATTTTCAGAGTTCCTTTCATTGCTGACCATTTTAAAGTAAGCCTTGACCCTTCCATTCTCACTATACACCACTGAATTCTTCTCCCTATTAGTTGCTAAAAATTTTGCTCCCCTAATTTGAGTTTCAATCTGACTAGCTACTGACCTAGGAGTATTTATTTTTCCTTGAAACACTCTCTCACACCTAGATTTCCAGACAAACCAAATCGTAGTAGCACATATATTTTCCCAGTTAATATCACCATGACTAAAGTAATTCCTATTTTGAAACCAGTTTTTGAACCAACCCTGAAAAGTCCGACTTTTAGTTTTCACCCTACCTAGATTATAAGGCAAGCACTTCTAAACATTATTAACAAAGACACAGTTCATGAAAAGATGGTCCACATTCTCAATTTCACAGTTGCACAAAAGACAACATTTATCGACACTTTTTATAATCTTGTTGATATTTTCACCTAAAGGGAGAATGTCATGAAGACATTTCCAAATGAAAACTTTAATTCTAGGCATAACATCCATTTTCCAAAGCCTAGACCAATTCACATTAGCAGTAGTAGACCTAATCGGACAATTAGAATCCATGTTGTCAGACAAGTAGTTATACAGAGACCCAACAGAGAAGTCCATATTAACAGTATAATTCCATCTCAGTCTATCAGGAGCATTAATATCAAAACGAATAACAACAATTTTTTGAATGGTAACCTCATCAAAACACAAATTGAGTTTTTTCCGATCCCAGTTATTAGATTCCTCATTAAAAAGATCCCTTACCTTAACAAAGTTCAGATTGGCATCATTATCAATAGGAATCAAAAGATTTTCTTCACCAGGAATCCATTTGTGATTCCAGATATTAATAAAAGAACCATTATTAACCTCCCAGTAGATCCCCTTCCTAAGATTCTTAAAAAATTTGGATATCCCTTTCCAAAGCCAAGAATCCGTAGGTTTCGCTTTAAAGTTAACATCTAAAATATCTCCATTAGGGAAATACTTCAGCTTGAAAATAGTCCCCCACAAAGACTCCGGGTAAGAAATCAATCTCCAACCTATTTTAGTGATAATAGCTTCATTCATAAGATTAAGATTACGAAAACCTAACCCACCCTGATTTTTGCTTTTGTTCACTCCAGACCAAGCTTTCGGATAAAGCCCTCTAGAACTGCCTTCCTTTTTTCCCCAAAAAAAATCTCGTTGCAAAGCCATTATTTTGTTCAAAGTAAACTTAGGTAACCTAAAACAGTTCATTTGATAATTTGGAATCGATTTAAGAGTTGATTTAATAAGAACTCCTCTACCTGCAGGGGAAACATTCCTATTTTTCCAACCCTTAAGTCTACCAGCAACTCTACTCACAAGTGGCTGAAAACACGAAATTTTAGAAGTATTGGTAAAAAGAGGTGCCCCTAGGTATTTGTCATCTAATTTGATTTTTTGGACTTTAAGGATTCTAATTATGAGACGCTGAAATTTATTAGGAAATCTACTGCTAAAGAACACACCTGATTTTTGGAAATTTATAAGTTGGCCTGACCCTTCACTAAAAGTATTAAAGATTTTCAGAATGTTTTTACTCTCAATAAGATTAGCATCAGCAAAAATCAGACAATCATCAGCAAAAAGTAAATGATTGATAGGAGAACAATCTTTAGTAATCTTAATACCATGTATTAACCCTTTTTTTTGAGCATTCAATAAGAAACATGACAAACTTTCCATACAAAGAATGAACAGGTAAGGATAAAGAGGATCTCCTTGCCTAATTCCTCTTGAAGGAAAGAACATCTTCCCTGGAGAACCATTTAATAAGACAGCAGTCGAAGTTGTGCTGATGCACTGGTGAATAAGATTACACCACGCTTCACCAAACCCCATTTTTCTAAGAACAGCTAGAAGAAACCCCCACTCAATCCTATCGAAAGCTTTCGACATGTCAATCTTTAAACCAAGATACCCTTTCTGAACCCTCTTTTTTTTCATTGTGTGAATCAGTTCATGAGATAATATTATGTTGTCCGAAATTTGTCTCCCAGGAACATAAGCCGATTGAAACGGCGAAATCAGTTTTTGTAAAAGAGGTTTAATTCTACTGGCCATCAGTTTTGAAATAATTTTGTATGTCGAGTTGCATAAGCTTATAGGCCTGTAGTGACTAGCTTCATTTGGAATTTTTTTTTTAGGAATCAAAGAGATGAAAGTATTGTTCATCTCCTTCAAGAGAAATCCAGAAGAGAAAAAATTTTGAACCATAGAAACAATGTCCATAGAAACCAAATCCCAATTTTTTTGAAAGAAAACTGCCGGAAAACCATCAGGCCCCGGAGAGGAAGAAGGTGTCATTTGAAAAACTATTTTTTTGATCTCCTCATACTGAGGAATTTTCATAAGATCCAGATTATCATTATCAGTAACCAAACTAGGTATGTTAGCCAACAGATCACTATTAATTTCATTATTAGTGGTAGTTGCCATTTTAGAGAAATGTTTAAACAACACTTCCTTAATTTGGTTCCTACTTTCCAACCAAACACCATTCTCATTCTTAATTGATACTATCCTATTTCTCAGAGATCTAGTTCTCACAAGACCATGAAAGTACCCAGTGTTTTTGTCACCTAGATTCAATAATTTATCACCACTTTTTATTTTCAAAAAAGATTCACTAATATTGTACCATTTTTAGACCTCCATATTTAACCGGTTCAAATTTTCCGACCTATTTATAACATGAGTACTATTATTATAATTTTCAAGATTACGAATCGCCTGATCTAATTTTAGGTGAACATTACCAAAAGTGTTTTTGTTCCACAAAATTAAGTTTTTTTTGCAAACAGACAATTTTTTAACAACTTGAAAAGGAGAAGAACCTAAATAATGAGTTAACCAGGAATCCTTAACTACCTCTATACACGAATTTACATCGAGCCAAGTTCCAAAACATTTAAAATGTTTTGCCCCGTCTTTCCTGTCATGTTTAGTACTCAGAATAATCGGCCCATGATCTGACGCTATCGGAGTCATATGAGAAACCTTAGCATCCGGATAGAGGCCAATCAATTCATAATTCGCTAAACCTCTATCTAATCTCTTTTCTATCAACTCATTATCACATCTATGATTAGACCAAGTAAAAGGATAACCCCAGAAACCTAAATCTATAAGACCCGCTTCATTCACAACACTAACTGATTGATCTATTTCTCCTCTATTAACCTTACCCACCCCCCCGATCTCATTTTGATGCAAAGTAATATTCAAGTCTCCTATTACCATCCAGGGAATATTAGTGACAGAGGACATATGAGATAGAAAATTCCAAGTAACAGTTTTATTTTTAGGACTACCATATAAGCAGCTAATTAACCAATCTTTTCCACTGATCTGATCTGTTATACAAGCATTAATGAAGTATGTTGAAGTTTGAGTAACCTTAAGATTCACTGTATCGACCCAAGCCATGGCAATTCCCCCTTATTTCCCTATAGGATCCATTATTTGCACATTATCATAATTGAACGATCTAAAAAGACTCCTCACATTTCTACTAGAGTTTTTTGTTTCACTAAGAAATATAATATTCGGTTGTATCGATCGAATCAGATTCCTGAAACACACCCCTGACAATTCCAAGACATAACTTTTATACTACCATACTGAATGCATTCCTTATACCAAACATAATTGTGTAAGTTCAGAACTTCAATATTCACAGTATAAACATGATTCATTTTAAAAGGGAAAGCACACCACCAGCACTCCATATCATAATCATTGCAATTATCAATATCATCCCACCTTTCTCTACTACCCTTCCAAACAGATTTCTGAAACAGGACAATTTTCAAATGTACACACCCATTTTCCTTAACATAGCCAAGCATAGTAAGACACCAATTCTTATCAACATGATAAACAATCAAATTTTCAGAATACAAAGTGTTACTTAGAGTTATCCAGACATATTTATGAATTTGAATATCATGATATTCACTTAACACACTCAAGATGTATTTGAAGTAAATAGTAGTTTTTGCATGTAACTTGCTGACGTTTGGAGCTACCATCACCATCTCATTGCACTGGTAAGCAGAAACAGCTGGAGAAGTACTTGCAGTAATATCTATGATGTAATCGTTGAACATATCAAATGGGTCATCACCTGACTCGACAGGATTACTAATCAACTGAGGATTAGCAAGAATTATAATGTCATCTTCAATAGATTTAACAGAAGGAACTGGAAATAAAGAGTTAAGACAAGTAGAAGAAAAATTAGACTCACTAATTTTGGAAAGCAAAAAAAAAGAATACTCAGTATTTAGGTCAATATAATCAAAACACTCCTCACCATTAGTAGGTAGAACTCCCACAGTAGAGCAAGTTGCACCACCACCTTTAACACTCTTTGGTTTTTTCGCTGTCATTTCACCCGCCAGAGGAACTTTTCTCTTATATTTTCTCTTCTTCCTCTCCGGTTCCTTTAAGTTGGTAGAGAAGTCCAGAAGTGAACCTACTTGAAGTTGATGTTCATTAGCCTCTTCCAACCTTCCAACCATTCAACAATATTCACAACCGCTCTACCCTCACTGATAACTAGCTGGCCACTAGAGGACAACCCCCTTTGAGATCCCTCTAACACAGAAAAATCCTTATCTTATAGAGTTATCTCAGAACCTTTGACTTTTCCTTTACCTTTAATTCTCTTTCTCGCTTCTACCATTCTCTTATCCTCCTCCGATCTTTCCGCAAACGCCACTAGCTGATCTGCAACAGGATCAAGTTCATTGCTAACCTTATCCCTTATAAAAATTTGAACACACTCCCTTGAACTTTCCCCTACAACCCCCAGACTAAAATTATTATCATCAATAGAGTCATGAGCCGCTTCCAATTGAAGATCTGAAATAGTGTTTTTGCTCACTCTGAAATCACTCATATCTTCATGACCACTTAAGATTGGTATGGTTGGTTCGAGTTCCACCCGATTGACCCTAGCATCCGAAGCTTGATTTTCGACTATCATTACATCCCCTTCGCCTTCATTATTAACCTTATTTTCAACAATCATTACATCTTCTTCTACACAAGGTTCAACATGATGATCCAAAACTCTACAAATCCCACAAATCCTCCAAGGCATAACATTGTAGTTCACTGAAATCCATGCTTCATCTTCCTGAGCCCTAACAAGCACCCTCCTAGGAAGAGATCCCGTGACATTGATCTTGATCAGCATCTTAACTGTTTTATAATCTATAGAGAGGCACGTCGGTTCTGCAAAACCACATAGTTCCCCTATAGCTGCTGCCATCGCCCTATAAGCTGCCGCAGTGAGAAATTAATTTGGAATTCTACTCAGGAATACTATAAATAGCTCATAATCCATATTGATAGCCGCTCCAAACCCAAAACGCTGACCTGAAATTTCTATTAGAACCACCAAATAACCATCCAGCACCCATGGTCCATCATCTTTGATTCTCATTATATCAATCTATGAACCAAATCTATAAAGATGAACATTAACCCTAGCACCAAATTTCTTGATTGGAACTTCTCTAAACATCGGCCAGAAGTCTCTCACCAAATTCCTCACTCTGCTGGTAGAAATAGTTACAGGACAACATATTCTTCCAAGCAAACACAAATCAAAATCCTCCTTTTCTTTCTCTAAGACCATATGTTTATCTAAATAAACCACATGTTCGATTGCACTCTCAATGTTTAAATTGTTTTTCATATTCGCCACTAAATTGTTCACAATATCAGGAGATAAAACAGGGGTTTTGATTGATAAGTTAGCAGAGGAAGACATAACCCAAATTTTTTCCTTTGTTTCCGTAATTTTATTGCATTTGTATTTATACCTAAAAAACTTGGAACTTTTAAAAAGAAGAGTACCAATTAAATTGGCAGGGACATAC
Organism: Papaver bracteatum; assembly: GCA_023529315.1. Classification (NCBI taxonomy): domain Eukaryota; kingdom Viridiplantae; phylum Streptophyta; class Magnoliopsida; order Ranunculales; family Papaveraceae; genus Papaver; species Papaver bracteatum. The sequence goes on along the minus strand of JAJJWX010004691.1, from coordinate 1,144,315 downwards.
TGAGATAATATTATGATTAAGTGAAAGATAGTAGTAGATCTCAAATTTAAGCAGGTAAGAGAAGGCATGGAGGAAATCCAACAGAATCAGAAAAGACCAAAAAAGAATTAAAAAAGAAAAGACCCAACCAAACAAAACCAAAGAAACCAGACGAGGATGAAATCCCAACCAAGGGAAGAGCAAACAAGAAGAGGGAGACAAAGAGAAGCCACAACCAGAACAAAGAAAAGAAACCAAACTAAACCCAAAGGATAGTTCAAGGAGGAATCAGAGAAACACCTGCAGAGCACTTAACCAACAACTCTACCAAACCCAGAAAACAGTAGATAATATTAGAGAATCCAGCAAAAGATCACTAACCTTATCGAGATGATGACTTAAACCAAACAAACAACCTCTCGGGTACACCTATCTCACAGGAACACAGAAGAACCAGGAAAACCAATCTTCGAATAAGAACACAAACCTAATTTTGACTGAGGTCAAAGAAAACTGATAAAATATCGAAAGTCACTATTACAGACTCTCTCTCTCCTCACCCGATATTTGTTTTGATGCTTTGTTTTGAAGTCATAAATCGTTGATCCCAAAAACATTTACAACATTTCCATCTACCAAAACAGAGCCTAGAAACTATAATTAGGGAAAAGGCTATATATCAATTCTATGTACTCGAAAAACGGAATGAATTAAAAATCATTCGAAACATAATATATGAAAACAAAAGTGGTTTTTGTCTTGACATGAAATGTCTTACTAATCTTCCTCTATTCAAAGTCATTTAGGCTTGATGTTAAAAATATTAATAAGAAAAATAGAGTATGGGTCAAAGAGTAAAATGTACTTCTCATTTTAATAAACAGAAAGATTACTGTAGATTAATCAAAAATCTGAACACTATTGGCTACTAGTGGGACTTCTGCTTTCAAAGAAAATGAAGCAGGTGTTAACTTGAAATGTTAAGGAAAAATGCTAGGAGACAAAAGTTAAAATTCATTTCTCATTTCTTTTCTTTCTTTATAGCATAGTTTTTCTTTGGAAAATGACAGGGCCACATATATATGTAGGAGTAGGGATAAAAAAATCATTTTTTCAGTACATTTCTCATGTGCAAAAATAGGCATCGCATCTTAAAGAAAACCTAAATAAAATCCAAGGGTTGATTTTCCTTTACTATAATCATTCTCATTTTAAGAAATCGACAACACAATCATCAAAAGGTCCAAAACACAGATATTTTTATTCCAAAAACCAGATCTCTTTAATTTTGAAAATCAAATCTATGTTGCGGCTATAAACAGTCGAGGAAACCAAAGAAATTGTATAGATACAGTAATTGAGATTATGAGGAAACATATAATAAGTATCATATATACATAGCAAAACAATAGTGTAAAGAAACAAATGCTAAAATAGTTTAGTTTTTAGATTATTAAGTAGAAACCCCTACTTCTTACGCAATCCAAGAAAAAATGTGAAATCCTTATAACTCCAAGCCCTAGTTAGTAATTCTCCGAATCATTCCCGAATGATTCACGAACGTATCCGAACTGACCGAATCCGAATGATACTTCCGAACTATTTGAATTCCAAACCTAGTTCCCGGATTATATGGACATCACGAATGATTCACGAACTTATCCGAACCGACCGAATCCGAATGATATTTCCGAACTAAAACTCCCATAGGCAACTCTCTGACCAGAGTTATGTTGATTGGTTTTTGTTTGATTTTGTATATACTTTATATTTAAATACAATTATTTAGTTAAAATTTTCTATTGGTAGTTGTTTAACCAGTGTTTTATGTATTGATTTTTGTTTAAAAGTCTATAAACTCGTTTTATAATACATTTATGCGATTAAATTGTTTACTTCTTGTTAAATAATCACGCTAATTTTTTTTTTTCCATCATATAAATCATATACAAATAAAATTAGTCTCGTAATAAGGTCATAATACTTATCAATTTATCATATATGTAAGCCGAATTTTAAGTGCCGAACTCACATTTATGAAACGAATATGCACGTACGTATGCCGTTCCGAACTACTATCCGAATAGCGAACCGTTGCCCGGATTTTTTACCGAATCCAACCTATCCGAATCCATATAATTCTCGTATGTATGCCATCCTGAACTACTAACCGTACCCAGAATTGCTAACTAGGCTCCAAGCCAATCAGTATTCCAGGCAGATAAAGTAACAAAACAATTTTTTTTTTTCTTTTAGTAAAGTAGCAGAGATGAAATGAGGAAGAAAGAGATGGTTTCTTTTTCTTTTCTAGTGTTTTAGGAAAATGACAAAACAATATATAATAATATCCCCAAAAGTAAATCCAAAGAGAGAGAGAAAAACTTATTCTTCTTCTCACACGTATTACTAGCCATAAAAATCATGTGTTCTACTAGGTAGTAACCCCATCATTCCATGTGCTAACCATTCCTTCTATCCACCCACTAATTTGAGCTATATGCACCCCAAAAACCATCACAAAAATATAATAAAAGAATTAGGATTTGTACACACACCTATATACAAATCACTACGTCAACTCTTATGAGTTGAGACGGGCATTAAGCCCGGGTTCAATAATACCATGTGTTATACTATTAACCTCTAAAAAAAGAATTTCTCCGGAAATTCGAGGCGTAGCTAAGTTTAAGAATTACCTCTCAGTAATTCCGGATATTTGTCTCGTATCTCAGACTCCAGCTCCCAAGTTGCCTCTTCAGAACCATGATGTTTCCAGAGAACCTTCACGGTTTTGATGGTTTTCCTCCGAAGGACTTGTTCCTTTGAGTCGATTACGCGCAACGGTTTTTCTTCATACGAAACATTTTCGTTCAGTTGCAAGTCTCGCCATTCGATGACGTGGGACGGATCAACATTGTATTTACGAAGCATGGATACATGAAAAACATTGTGTATGTCTGCAAATTGTGTTGGTAGAGCTAGTCGATATGCTACTTCTCCAATTACTTGAAGAATTTCAAATGGACCGATGTAGCGTGGTGCCAATTTACTCTTCTTCCCGAACCGCTTAATTCCCGGCCTAGGACTAACTCTCAGAAACACATTCTCCCCAACTTGGAATTCCAATGGTCTTCTTCTTACATCTGAATAACTCTTTTAACGACTTTGTGCCATTCTCAGACGGTCTTGGATAGTCCCTATCTTCTTTGTCATCTCTTGAACCATCTGGGGCCCTATTACACTTCTTTCACTTACCCCGGACCAACATAACGGGGTTCGACACGGTCTTCCATACAACGCCTCATAAGGTGCCATACCAATGCTGGACTGATAACTGTTGTTATATGCAAACTCAACAAGAGGTAAATGATCGCTCCAATTACCTTTAAAGTCAATCACACACGCTCTTAACATATCTTCCAAAATCTGAATCGTTCGCTCGGACTGGCCATCAGTCTGAGGGTGGTAAGTAGTAATCATATCCAATATTGTTCCCATTGATTGATGAAAACTTCCCCAAAACTTGGACTTAAAAAGAGGATCTCTGTCGGAAATGATCGACAGTGGAATTCCATGCAACCTAACTATCTCCTTGATGTACAAGTTACATAAAATAGGAACCGTATCCGTCTGCTTTACTGGAAGAAAATGTGCCGATTTGGTGAGACGATCGATGATCACCCATACACCATCCTTTCCCTGCTGGGTCTTAGGTAATCCTCTGACAAAATCCATGGCAATGAAGTCCCATTTCCACTCGGCTATCGACAAAGGCTGAAGTGGTCCCGCTGGTCGTTGGTGTTCAGCCTTCACTTGCTGACAAGTAAGACACCTGGAGACAAACAGTGTAACATCTCTTTTTATACCTTTCCACCAAAACTGGTGCTTCAAATTTTGATACATCTTTGTGCTTCCCGGATGAACTGTAAATACGGACTTGTGATCCATCGTTAATATTTCCTTTCGTAATTCCTTAATATCCGGTACACATAACCGTCCTTTATAGCAAATATCCCCATTGACTCCCAGTGTCCATACTTCTTGTTGATCCGTGGTACCCATATTTTCTTTGACTTCTTGGAAACCGTCGTCTAACATTTGTGCCTGAATGACCTTTTTCACAATCTCAGGTACCGCAACAACATGCGCCAAGTATGCCCTCTCATTGTTCCACTCAACAACGAAATCATATTTTTCCACAACCTTGACCATTCCCAAATAAGCTATGGATCCAAATTCTTTTCTACTGAGTGAGTCCGCTATAAAATTTTCCTTCCCAGTATGGTACTCCAATTTAAACTCATAATCCGTAAAAAGCTCGAGCCATCTTCTCTGTCTCAAGTTCAAATCCTTTTGAGTAAAGATGTACTTTAGACTTTTGTGGTCCGAAAATACCATAAAGTTTTCTCCATAGAGATAGTGCCTCCAAAGCTTTAGCACAAACACTACAGTTGCTAATTCCAGTTCATGGGTTGGGTAGTTCTTTTCATGATTCTTTAACTGTCGAGAAGCATAAGCTACCACCTTCCCTTTCTGCATAAGAACTCCACCCAAACCACTTCTTGAAGCATCACAATAAACATCATAACCTAATCCTGGTTACGGGGTAACCAAGATGGGTGATGTAGTAAATCGTCGCTTCAGCTCCTCAAATGCTTTATTACACTCAGTAGTCCACTCAAACTTCACCCCCGTTTTGGTCAAACGAGTAAGAGGGACTGATATCTTCGAGAAGTTCTCAACAAATCTTCGGTAATAGCCTGCCAGATCCAAGAAGCTATGAATCTCAAAAACACTCTTTGGGGGTTCCCATTTTGTCATAGCCGATATCTTTTCGGGATCAACAGATATACCATCCTTAGAAATAACATGTCCGAGAAATAAGACTTTCGTCATCCAGAACTCACACTTGCTCCTCTTTGCATATAACTTGTGCTCTCTTAGAGTTTGTAAAATCATTCGCAGATGTTCCTCATGGTCTTCCTTAGTCTTGGAATAAATGAGAATGTCATCAATAAACACTACTACAAACTTGTTCACAAAAGGTCGGAGAACTCTGTTCATCAGATCCATGAACACTGCAGGTGCATTTGTTAACCCAAACGGCATCACGAGAAATTCATAATGACCGTATTAAGTTCCAAAACGCTGTTTTACGAATGTCCTCCTCTCTGACCCGCAACTGATGGTACCCATATCGAAGATCAATCTTTTCTAAATAGCACGCTCCCTTCAATTGGTCAAAAAGGTCATCAATTCTCGGCAAGGGGTACTTATTCTTGATTGTAATTTGGTTCAGTCGTCGGTATTCAATGCACATCCTCATTGATCCATCCTTATTGAGCAAAAAAAGAACAGGAGCTCTCCATGGTGAAGTAATTGGTCGAATAAATCCCAGTTCTTCCAACTCATCAAGTTGTTTCCGTAACTCCTTCATCTCTTTGGGTGCCATACGATATGGGTGCATCGATATTGGCATGCTTCCCGGTTGCACTTCGATCTCAAAGTCAATCTCTCTCTTTGGTGGTAATCCAGGCAATGCCTCTGGAAAGACATCTGGAAAATCTCGAACTATCGGCAACTCTTCATCTACCACCTTGGTATCCTCTTCTTCACTCAAATGAGCAAGATAAGCTATGTGTTCTTTGGTTTCATCCCGGGTAAGGATGGATTCATAACTTTCCACCTTTCTCCTTGGACAGACACTCTACTTCCATCAGATGATTGGAAAGAGATCTTATTCTCAAAACATTCCAGGATAGCTTGGTTTTGTGACAACCAATTCATGCCAATAATGACATTATAATCATGGAGCCTCATCGGTGTCAAATCTATTTTCACTCTATAGTCACCAAAAGTTATTTCATAATCCTTGCAAAATTTACTAAGGGACACTACATTTCCTAGCGGTGAAGAGACGTTCAAAGTAAACCCCATGGGTACTGGTTTCAAACCAAGATAAGCAACAAAATGCAATGATATGAATGAATGGGTAGCTCCATAATCAAACAAAACTTTAGCACGAGAACTAAAGATCAAGAAATTACCCTCAATCGCAGAGTTTTATGTCCTCTTCTCAACGGTACCAATATGATTCATCTGCCCCGGAATATTTGGCTGACGCCTTGGCTGTAATGGTGGTGCATTGTTTCGCGGCTGGTATGGTTGTCGTGCTTGGAAATTTGGCCTTGGAGAATTCTGAAACTGATTATGAGTTGGAGGCCTAGGTGGTGCAGGCAAAGGACAGTCTCTTACAAAATGATCATCCTTCCCACAACGGTAACACCCCGAGATTGCATTCAGTTGTCCAGGTGGCTTCGGTTTAGTAAAATACCTCGCGAAGTGACCCACAACTCCACAGTGAAAACAAGGTTTTGGTGCAACATCCTTCCCAGGGTTATCCGTACGCGGATGCTTCCGATGAGTCGATGGATCCGTCTTCTGGTTCCTCTTGGAATATCTCGGCTCCCTTTCCTTCTGGTTCTTGACCCAGTCCGCTTCTATAGCTAATGCAGTATCAAGAACATCCTCATAAGTGGTAAGGTGACATGGTACTAACCTATCACGGATGGCAGGTTTTAGTGCATCCTAAAGTTTTCTTGCTCTTCGTAACGACGTACTGACCAAGTTATCCCCAAAACGTTCCAATTCAATGAACTTCTTGTCTAGTTGAGAAATCGTCATGTATCCCTGACCTAAGGTTGCAAATTCAGCACACATCTGGGCTTTGACTGTCTTAGGAAAATACTTATCAAAGAACAATGTTTCAAACTCTGCCCAGACTGTAACATTTCGGACTCGTTTGATCGAATCCCACCAAAAATCAGCAGCTCCAGTGAAAAGGTACGTAGCAAAACGGATCTTGTCATTCTCTTCCACTCTTAAGGCTAAAAACTCCTTTTGTATCCCCATTAACCACCTTTCAGCCTCAAGAGGTTCTTCAGTCCCCTTACATTCTTTCCTAGAACTTTTATAAGTCCACTCTACCTTGGCGTTGGGTTTCAACAACCTGTACCAGTGTTCCCAATGTCCCAACAACTCGGTCAAGGGTAGCTTCCATGCGTTCCCTTCTGTCCTCTCCCTCTTCTCCATTTGGTTGAGGACCATTGGTGGCATCACGATGAGGCGGCATCTTTTAAATAGAGAGAAACGCGCACTAATGTTAATATCTAAATCGAAATCCTATATTAACTAATACACACCATATTTTATTTTATATAAGGCTTTTAGTTATTTACCCCAACCCCAAAGTAAATTAAATATTAAAAGGAAACACTTGATGAAAACTAAATAAGTATAATTTTTCAAAAGAATAAGAAAACACATAACCAAATTCTCAAAATCATTTTATATCATAAGTCGATAAATAAATAAAAATAATCAGAGTGCAAGTTTTTTTTTTTTTTTTTTTAAACAAACTATCAAAACTAGTAAGTCCACACACACAGTCCAAGTAAATCGGAACCACGCCCTGATACCAAACTGTCACGACCGCAAAAATTCGGACTTCTATTGAGTCGGATTTGACTCGATGGATCGAGTCCAACCCAACTAGCAAGACCGGATTCCTGAGTCATGACTATGGAACATGCTATATATTTTTTTTGAAAGACTAATAATAAAAGAAAATAAAAGTACAAAATGAATAAAGACTTCATAATCTAATTTCCTTTAAATTAAAGACCAATAAAAAGGGTTCCAAATAATAATCATTAAAGAGGTTCCATAAGTCATAGAATAAAATAATTGTTTGAAAACTAAACAGTGTCTCTTAATAAAATGATTGAAATAGAATCCAAAAATGATAAAATGATAATTAATAAAAATACCCAATATTCATGTGATATCATATAGTAGTGTCTTGCGAGAATACTAACATCTGAGTACTATGCCGTAAGCTTTGCAAGTCCGCTTACTGCGCTAACTGCTCCTCCAACTCTGTGGGGAGAGGAAAAGGAATTTGGGGTGAGCAGCCACAGCTCAGTAGGAATCTCAAAAAATAATATAGTGTACCGAAAATTAAACCTGCAGCGAATAAAATAATAAAAACCCATGCAAGTCAAAATCTTATGAAATTACTTACTCATTTTACTCACATAAGCCAACCTATAATTGTAGGTTTCTAATCTACTGTCAGAGTTATTCCGGTAACAAACCATACTGTTCCCCGAACAGTCTTCCCAAGGTATCCACCAGTGGTGGGATGTCATAAAGGCCTGACACATCTGCAGCAGACACACATATGTATATTCTATTTCTAACCAGTATAGTTATCCGTGTACAAACACCAAACTCATTTTCAAAATCGTAGACACCCGATCAAATACATTTATATAACATAATAATCACAGTAACAACGGAAGTGCGTTCATTTTGAAGTCATAAATCGTTGATCCCAAAAACATTTACAGCATTTCCATCTACCAAAACAGAGCCTACAAACTAGAATTAGGGAAAAGGCTATATATCAATTCTCTGTACTCGAAAAATGGAATGAATTAAAAATCATTCGAAACATAATATATGAAAACAAAAGTGGTTTTTGTCTTGACATGAAATGTCTTACTAATCTTCCTCTATTCAAACTCGTTTAGGCTTGATGTTAAAAAGATTAATAAGAAAAATAGAGTATGGGTCAAAGAGTAAAATGTACTTCTCATTTTAATAAACAGAAAGAGTATTGTATATTAATCAAAAATCTGAACACTACTGTCTACTAGTGGGGCTTCTGCTTTCAAAGAAAAGGAAGCATGTGTTAACTTGAAATGTTGAGGACCAATGCTAGGAGACAAAAGTTAAAATTCATTTCTCATTTCTTTTCTTTCTTTATAGCATAGTTTTTTTTTTGGAAAATGACCGGGCCACATATATATGTGGGAGTAGGGATAAAAAAATCATTTTTCAGTACATTTATCATGTGTAAAAATAGGCATTCGCATCTTAAAGAAAACCTAAATAAAATCCAAGGGTTGATTTTCCTTTACTGTAATCATTCTCATTTTAAGAAATCGACAACAGAATCATCAAAAGGTCCAAAACACATATATTTTTATTCCAAAAACCATATCTCTTTAATTTTGAAAATCGAATCTATGTTGCGGCTATAAACAGTCGAGAAAACCAAAGAAATTGTATAGATACGGTAATTGAGATTGTGAGGAAACATATAATAAGTATCATATATACAGAGCAAAACAATAGTGCAAAGAAACAAATGCTAAAATAGTTTAGTTTTTAGATAATTAAGTAGAAACCCCTACTTCTTACGCAATCCAAGAAAAATTGTGAAATCCTTATAACTCCAAGCCAATCAGTATTCCTGGCAGATAAAGTAACAAAACATATTTTTTTTTCTTTTAGTAAAGTAGCAGAGATGAAATGAGGAAGAAAGAGATGGTTTATTTTTCTTTTCTAGGGTTTTAGGAAAATGACAACACAATATATAATAATATTCCTAAAAGTAAATCCAAAGAGAGAGAGAAAGACTTATTCTTCTTCTCACACGTATTACTAGCCAGAAAAATCATGTGCTCTACTAGGTAGTGACCCCATCATTCCATGTGCTAACCATTCCTTCTATCCACCCACTAATTTGAGTTATATGCACCCCAAAAACCATCACAAAAATATAATAAAACTAGGATTTGTACACACACCTATATAAAAATCACTAAGTCAACTCTTATGAGTTGAGACGGGCTTTAAGCCCGGGTTCAAAAATACCAAACCCTAGCTACGCTGGTCACACCACGCCAATCCAAACACCCTTACCTTGGCCCTAGCCGCGCCATTCCAAATAAGCACCCGCGCCTAGGCTTGCAAACCGTGCAACCTAGGCCTAATTGGCCACGCATGTCATTGGCACATGCCAACACGCTTGCTGGCAGCTTTTCTTACCAGGCCGTGACCCTAATGGCCAAGCGTGCCATTGGCACATGCCAACACTCTCGATGGTAGCTTTTCTTACCAAGTTGTGGCCCTAATGGCCGAGCATGCCATTGGCACATGCCAACACGCTCGCTTGTAGCTTTTCTTACCAAGTCGTGTCCCTAATAGCCGAGCGTGCCATTGGAACATTCCAACACGCTCGCTGGTAGCTTGTCTTACCAAGCCATGGCCTTAATGGCTGAGCGTTCCATTTGCCCATGCTAACATGCTCGATGGTAGATTTTCTTACCAAACCGTGGCCCTAATGGCCGAGCGTGCCATTTGCACATACCAACACGCTCGCTGGCATCTTTTCTTACCAAACCGTGGCCCTAATGGCCGAGCATGCCATTGGCACATGCCAACACACTCACTGGTAGATTTTCTTACCAATCCATGACCCTAATGGCCGAGTGTGCCATTGGCACATGCCAACACGCTCGCTGGTAGCTTTTGTTACCAAACTGTGGCCCTAATGGCCGAGCGTGCCATTGGCACATGCCAACATGCTCGCTGGAAGATTTTCTTACCAAGCCGTAGCCCTAATGGCCGAGCGTTGGCAGCTTTTCTTACCAACTCATGGCCCTAAATGGCCGTGCGTGCCATTGGCACATGCCAAACACACACGTTGGTAGCCTATCATTGCAAACCATGCAACCGAGGCCAACTTGGCCGCACGTGCCATTGGAACATGCCAAAAACCCTCGCTGGTAGCCTAATTTGCAAACCGTGTAACCTACCACCAAGGCATTCTGCACATGCCATTGGCTCATGCCACACGCGCCACTGGAAGCTCTGGCACTCAACGTGCAACCTACCACCAAGGCATTCCGCACATGCCACACGCGCCACTAGCAGCTCTGGCATTGCCACTTGCACTCAAGGTGCAACCCGCAACAAACGCATTCCGCACATGACATTGGCACATGCCACACGCGCCTCTTGCAGCCTGGCATTGCCACTTGCACTCAAGGTGCAACCAAGACTCGAGACATCAACACAATTGGGCTTAGGCGACTCGCTAGTATCTTACCAATAATTTTGTAATGAAAGTTACTGAGAGCAATTGGATGAAATTTCTCAATCACATCATCTCCCGGATCTTTCGGTATGATAATAACATGACTTGGGTTTGCATTAGGGATGAGCCAACCATTATGAAATAAGAATTGCACAGAGTTTGTTACATCCGTACCTACTATATCCCAGAATGAAGTGAAGAAGATTCCACCAAAACCATCTGGACCCGGAGCTCCATTAGCATTCATAGCATCCACCGCAGCTTTGATTTCCAGGTTGTCTGGCATTGCAGCGAGAACATCATTGTCATCCATTGAAACCTTTCTTTGAATATTCCTTTGAATGAAATATGTGGAGGGCTTCACATTATCATTATCATATAAGTTCTGGAAATATGACAGCACATGATTTGAAATTTCCTCGTGAGAGGTCAGCAGCTCATTATTTACCTTAAGATGGGTTATTTTGTTAGTAGCAGCTCTGATTTTCACATAGTTGTGAAAAAAATTTAGTGCAGGCATCTCCATCCTTTACCCAATTTATCCGCGACTTATCTCTCCAAAAATATTTCTAATTTTTTTGAGCATGAACAATGTTGTTTGAAGCAGCAACGTCTATGTAGTGTAACTCATCAGAGTAGCCATCCTCCATAATATGTTGTTGAATATTTTCCAGGTCCTTAGTAGCATTGCTGACATTTAGCTGAATATCACCAAAAATTTCATTGTTCCAACGCTTAAGCACTGACTTAAGAAAATTTAGTTTTTGAATAAGCACATGCATTGGGAAGCCAAAGAATTGATGTTGCCAAGCCTGACAAACCACTTCTCTTATCCCATGATGATTCAACCACGTGCTTTGGAATTTAAAAGAAGAAGCAAAAGTTTTGTCTCCCTTATACGCCTAAAATAATAAAGGATAATGATCAGATTTTACCCTAGACAAAGTGCTGCAGACCGTAGAATTCCACGACAAAAGCCATTGAGCATTGCAGATAGCGCGATTCTGGCGAAGCTCCGTGTGGTGTCTGCCCCTGCGACCATTAGTCCAGGTGAAAGTAGCACCCCTAGTATCCAAATGATAAAGGTCATTAGACTCCGAGAAGGCTAATAAATCATCACAAGAAATCCGTTAGGAGGAGGTCCACTTGACTTGTCATGAGCACCCAAGACCGCATTGAAATCTCCGATGATACACCAAGGGGCAAGAAAATTAGTCATCAAACCGGTCAAGCGATACCATAGATATCTATGCGTAAGATAAGATGTTGAAGCGTAAACACCGGCAATATAATACTCCATGTTACCAATAGTAGCTCTGTAAGAGATCATATGCACCGAGTTTGAGACAACATTGACTTTCATAATACCATCACAAAGACACCATAAATTCAACTGCTGAGCACCTCTATCATTAAGCGCCACTAGCTTCAAATTTAGTTTAGACCAGAAGTTAGAAGGAATAGAAGAAAAAGTAATCCAGGGTTCTGCAATAACAACCAAATCCGGGGAAAATTTACGACAATAATTGTAAAACATGAGCTGCATATCTGCGTTACCAAAGCCACACAAATTCCAGTATAGCATTATCATTGAGAAGGATTTATACCATTCCTTGGACGCATAGTCCAAGGTTTAGACAGCGGTTCATCCATCTCAGTTTTTTTCGCCTTTTCTCGAGCACGTTTTTTCTGAGATTTAGTAAGAACTACTTCAAAAGCAGGTTCATTAGCATTGGCATCATCTAAGGTTTCAACACTAATAGTATCATCTTCCAGCATAAGCGGCCAATGTTTCACCATGTTAATCAGTTGATTTTCAACCATATCATCTTTTACAGCCTCTGAAGTAGCTTCCTTATTACATGTTTCAATAGAATAAAATAGATTATCAGAAGAAAAGGCATTGTCATTTGGCCCTGTTTCCTTGGTTAAATCAGCAGCGACACCAATGTCAACAGGTTGTGAAGTCTCTGAAACCCCTCCATTTTTCCCATCTTCATTTGGCCCTGTTTCCTTGGTAGTATCATTTTTCTTCGGGGAATAGTGAGGCTTAGTATGTTTTTCAACCTCCTTGTTCGCCTCGGTATCATTAACCTTTTTTTATTTTTTCTTGTTGCATAGTCCTTCCTCATGACCAATCGTTTTACAGAAAGAGCAATAAGAGGGCATTTTATCATATTCAACTTTGGCAAAGAAATAGTAGTCATTCCTCTCAACTAGTACCTGTTTTATTGGAGGTTTTGTTATATCTATCTCTACCAAAACTCTGGCATATAACCAAAAACTTCTTGTTAGAGTTGCCTTATCAACATACAAGGGATCACCTATTGTACTTGAGATCTCAAAAAGTGTTTTTGATCTTCAGTATTCATAACTTAAATCAAAAATGCTTACCCAAACCTGAGCCAGGGATTTGTGTTGTTTATGGGGATTAAAATCAGGAACCCATTTCCTAAAATGAACAATACCCGGCTTGATATTGCAGGGTGCTACCGAACGAGCATAAATAACATCTTCTTCACAAGAGAAATTAAAACAGAAGAATCCTTTACCTAGTGGGGAGATCCGCCAAGGTTTAATGTTCCATATCTGGCTCAGCTTTTCATGGATGTCTATCATCTTCAGCGGGATCAAACCCTTTGGCAGCACCAATCTGCCAATTATACAATTCCTGCAGTCTTACACCCCCTTTTGGTATTCGTCCTCAGAGATACGGATTGAAACCTGAGATATCCGATCCAATTGCCGAGTTGTCGCCGATATGCAGAGAGGGTAACTAATGCATAACTGTATAAGACAGAGTTTTTCCATTTCTCCAGCCTCAGGTACTTCTTCTGTCGTGAAAGAGATGGTTTGCTTTTGCCATTCTTTTAACGGCGAAGTCTTCGCAATATTCATTATTTCTTTCCCATCAGCATCTCTTGCGAAAACTCTGCTCAGAACGCTATCATAAAAGTCCTCAATAGTTTTGTATAAGTGCACAATAGAGTTACAAAACATATTTTTTGCCTTCGCTCCAACTTCTATTACAAATGTTTCTCTTTCCTTTGTTGTATTAGCTCTGTGAATTTCTGGTGGAGGTGGTAATGGTTGAGATTGTGGTTTCCCTATTAGAAAATGATTTAGCTTTCCCTGATCAATCATTCTGAGGATGATTCTCTTTATATTCCTGCAATCATTTGTCGAATGTCCATGGAATTGGTGATAAGAACAAAATTCATGACTTCTGTGGTTTGGAGGTGGTTCACTCCCCATGTTCCATGGTGCTGGTATGTTTTCCATCAAGATTATAACTTCCCATATTTTCTCCACACTAGCATTTAAAGGTGGCATTTTGATTTCTTCCCATATTATCTTATGACTTCCCTGTCCCATATGATGATTTTGCCTCTGACCTCCATAAGTTTCTTGTGGTTGATCAAGTCTTTGAATTTTGTTATTTCCACCTCGGCTATAGAAGTTTCTTTCTCTCTAGAATTCTTCTTGGTCACGACTTCCCATAGATACTATTTTCTGCTGACTATTCTCCATTATCCTCTCTTGTTGTCCTTGCGAAGTGCTCGCCACTGTGTTTATCAACTTGGGTAACAAGCTTGAATTCGCTGCTTTTGAACTTGTATTCGCAACTGGGTATGATTCCATCTCATTTTGTTTTTCTTCAAGAGCAATATACTCCTACTGCAGATCTCGCAACTCAGTCATCGTGATTGTATTCTTGATTCTGAAAATTTGAATGTACAGCAGATTGGTTGCGAACATTGTGTTAATGTATGATAAAATGAGGTATCTCTCATCTACCCGTCCAGCCATATCGCTACACATTGTCTTCCACCTCATGGTTAAGTGCTTCAAGATTTCTCCAACTCTTTGTTCTAACCCAAATACATCTTCAATGCCAGGTCGCAAAGAATTATTACTTATGTACCCCCCTAAGAACATAGTCTGCAAATGATTAAAAGATGTTATAGTATTCTTTGGTAAACCCTCATACCATTTCAATGCCTATCCTGTTAAGATGGATGCGAAATACTTGCACAATACAACATCATGGTTTTCCCACTGTAGCATACATCTCACATACGCTTTGATGTGTTGAACTGCACACTTTGGGGGTATTCCTCTCAATTGTACTTCTTGTGTGAATGGAGTTTTCGAAGCTTCTTCTATGGCTTCGTCTAATTGTCTCATGCCTCCATCTCTTCTGTTATTTAGCATTCCTCTCATCTCTGTCAATTCTCTTATGTTCATTTACACCAGGTGCTGATTCCATTGGTCTTTTTAATTCTGCTTTTCTTCTCCTGCGTTCTTGCCTATTTTGTCTTGCGAAATTTTGATTTTCCTCTTCATCTTCTTCTTCTTGTCTTTCCCTGCGATCTCCTCTTTCATCTCTTTCATGAATTCGCACATGATTATACCTCTCATTTTCTCATCTTCGATTTTGTTCATTCCTCCTCAATTCTCTTTATTTCCTTTCAGCTCTCCTTTGTACTCTATCATATTCTTCATTGATATTAACATTATTGCGATTGTGTTCGCGTCTTCTTTCTCGATTGTCATGATTGTTATAACGTATTGCCTCATGGAGCTCTCTTTCCTCCATTTCTTCTCTCAGTCTTTCCCTTTCGCACGCTAAACGTTCTTGTTAATCATAATTTCTCTCAATTTCTTCTTCATTCACTTGTTAATTTCTTTGAATTTCTCTCCCATGTAATATTCTTCTTCATTATTCTTGATTTTCTTCACCATCTTGATTTTTTAGTTCCTGACGTTGCCTATTCCCCTTATTCCCGTTATCTTGTTCATTTTGGGGAATTTCGCCATGTGGAATATAACAATCTTCAATCATTTCTATTCTTTCACGATGTTCTTCATCTGGATTATGTAATTCCTCTGGAATATCTCCATTAATACTTACTACAGGTGAATTTCTCCTTCTTTCTCCTCTAATTGATCTTGAACTTGATAGTATAGTATTTCTTGACCTCCTATTTTATAGTCTCATGTTTTCCATCCTCAATTCATGATTTTTCCTTGCCAGATTTGCACGTTCTTCCACTTCTAATCTCCTTTCTTCATATATCCTTTGCCTCAATACCTCTAGTGCTTCAATCTCTCCATTTTCATGAATTACTCCTCCAACCGCTTCTCGGTTTCTCTCTTCTCGTCTATCGTTCCTTAATTGTTATTCATCTTCTGTTTTGTCTGTCGAATCTGACCGCCAAGTGTGTACACTTACTCTGTCATAATCTATAGTTCTATTTTGTTCTGGTGTACGCTGAATTGGTTGTTGAATTTGACTTTCTCCATTGTTTCTTTCGTTCATTCTTAAAGATTCCTCAATTTCATTTCTCCTTTCTCCAGCAAGCCTCTTACTCCTTCTAACAGTTGTTGGTTGTCTTGAAGTATTTCTTCTTCTAGACATATCTTCAATCTCAATGAATTGTTGAAAATTATATGAAACTCTTCACCATCTACTCCAAATTCTTTCAAATCACAATACCAATCTTCACGCTAAAACCACATTATCCCTGTTTCTAGCGCCATTATGTAGTTGCAGGAAATCCTATAATACATCCCTCACAAGAATTCATAATAATCAACACATCATTATGATCAAAAACTACACTTTTTATTAGTAGATTCCAAAAATGTTACAAGAAGGAAATAAAATCAAGAATACAACACTGTTTTGGACTTTCTCTCTCTTCAAAACTTTCTCAACACTCCAAAAGATCTCTCGCTTCCTTACGCCTATTCGAATCTTTATATAGGATATTACATAGTGGATGACAGCTAAGTTGTCTTTTATTTTTGGATCTGGTTTGCGATATTCTCGCAAGTATTCAAGTGTTGATATTTGCAACATTCTTAAATATCGCAAGGTCTTCACATCTTTCTCGTGTTTAAGCTGTCATCATCTGTTACGTCATTTTTGTAGTTAGTCTGCGACGGCTTCACAATGTATTAATGATGATGACTTCGCAAGGGTGTTGCTGTTGTGATATTCTGATCCTACAGGGTCGTAGAAACTCTTGGTTGTGGGTGAGATCATCTAAGGGAATGAAGTGCGCAATATCATGCTGGGATTATAGGCGTAGGAGCATAACTGTACCTTGGATCAGTATGAGATTGATTGGGGTTCAACTACAGTCCAGACCAAAGTTAATTTGGAGTAGTCTAGTGTCTATAGCGGATTAATACATTGTATGTTTAATCTGGACTAGGTCCCGGGGTTTTTCTGCATTTTCGGTTTCCTCGTTAACAAAATTATGGTATCTGTGTTATTTCTTTTTCGCATTATATTTTGTTATATAATTGAAATAATACAGGTTGTGTGTTGTTCAATCAATTATAATATCCGATCTTATTGGTTGTTGATTTAAATTGATTGACACTTGATATTGGTCTTTGGTACTGTTTATGGGTGAAAACTATTCCTGCCGGTTTTGGTAATTTGGGGTGTGTGGATGAGGAATGAATCTAAACCTTAAACAAATGCACTGCGCGGTGAGTGCTTGTAGATTCGAGAAATAAATTTGTGGAAATCCGGCCTAAACTAAGAAATGACAGTTCCGGACTAGTTTCGGTCACAAAGTGAAGGAGATGGGGTTGATCTTAGGGAGGAAAGCGAAGAAGGTGTTGAGAACGTGAAGGTGTTGGCTATGTATGACTTGTATCAGAAAACTGAACTAGCTTGTAGGATGTAAGCTATCAGTTCCGGTGTTTGAATATGATTGTATCAACACTTGTTTCGGTTGTCTTGTCTTGTTTGAAAAATAGGATGGAGAAACTATTTATACAAGTCTTTTAGCCTAACCCTCGTATCTCGTGGGAAGTGGAGAAAGTGGAGTGATGGAGTAGTGGAGTAATGTGTTAGTGTCACATGACCAGTCTTGCCCATTTCACCCATCATCACTAACCGTCCATGACTTCCTGACACACTCTTGTGATGGCGCGTTGTGCGCTGCACGCTGTAAACCGGCAGACCAATACCCCAGTATGTATCCCCCAGTTTGTGACATGATTGATGTCTCGAGCGTGTGGATCGTGGGACCCACAGAAAGTAGCATATAATGCTAGATTAAATAACTACGTTATTTAGGAAGTTTATACTTTAGAAGTATCGTGCGCATTCTATGAAGGTACTGCACCGAGTGTATACAGTATGTATGAAACATCACTGTTTGAGCATCTCAAAGTATCCTCATATCCAGACTACTTCATGTGATGGTTCGGAGGTTGAGGAAGCAAGTCCTTCCTTGACCGACCACATGGTGTGGTAGGGCGACGGATGGTGATCACCATGACGCCACACTGGCCAATTAAATCCTGACCAGGGCTGTATAGCCAAGCCGGTGAAGTTGGAAGGACGAGATGATCTTTAAGATACTCATATGCGACCGTTGGTGAAATTAGGTTTTGGAGATGGTGCACAAGCACCACTCTTCAGCCTGATCGAATCAAAGCTTCGGATACGATTTTGGCCGGCCGATCATACATGCGTGTAGATGGAATGACGGTGTAGGCGCCCATACCATATTGTCTCATGAAAGTGTGATCTGGGCCACTAAATTTTTCTGGAGAAGTTGAGTGGTCGAGATCAATTTGCGACATACAACTGGTGTCGCGAAAGCCGCACATCGTGCCAAATTCGGGCACACGTTCCAAGATGACCAATTTTGGTCGGTCTTGGCCGATTGGTCTGGCATGTAGGTGGTAGGCTGGTGTTCACGACTTTACATGATTGTCCCATGAAAAAAAAATTGATAAGTCAAATGACTGTCCCATGAAAACATAATCTAATCCACTCAAATTGTCCGGCGAAGTTGAGTGGTCAAGATTAGTTTGCAATTGGAAAGTGTGACCACGCTAGTTTGGGCGTGCGATTTGGGATAACCAGACATGGTATGCCTTGGCCGATCAGGTGAGGGGATAGATGGGCCCATGGTGGTCATGTTGGTATGACCGGACCTGCTTAATCTAATCTTATACCCTTCATTCGTGCCGGAGAAAATGGACGCTTGTGATGTCAAAAACCCTAATTTTGGGTTTCACGGCCGTGCATTATTCTCTGTTCGGGCGCAAGAAATGGGATGACCAACCATGGTTGGTCTTGACCGATCGGTTAGGTATGTAGGTGGGCCCACGGTGATTGTGTTGACATGCTCTGGGCCCTTTGAATCTACATATACACCCTCCATCTATACCTGTGAAGATGGATGGTTGAGACTGTTTTGCGACACATGTAATGTGTCGCTCGTCGATACTTCTCTGGTTTGGACGTTTTGGCAAGTTATGCCAATCTTTTAGGGAGGACGACCATGCGGGGCCCGCGTTGGTTTGGTAGTGAATATTTCAATACCTGATTGGGGTCATGGATCCGATCTGAGCTATCCAATTCATGCTGGTGAAGTTGGATGGTCGTGATTATTTCTGAGACTGACATGGTCAGTCCAGAAATTCTCAATCGGGCTAGTATAGCACACCGAGAGTAATATGCTCAATCGGGATAGTATAGCACACCGAGAGTTGCAGCCTGTACGGGTATTTCGTACATGCTTCATTATAATGCTTAGAGATTCGTGTTGCTCTGCTGAGAACAACACTCAGTCGTCATGCCGCATTGATAATGGGTACAGGAAATACAAGGTTGGTTATGTATTAATCAATAATCCTTTATTTAATTCACAGACTGGGATTGTTGCCACATGCTCCATTCTAGGTGAATTAGTAAAGTGAAGAAGTATTTATCACTTATTAATGGCTTTATCTTTTACAAGATGTTAGCCCATAATTTTTTGGTTTTTACAATTTTATCCTTTAAATGAAAATGCACCATCAACATTAAGTCCCCTACCCGACACATAATGGTTACACTATTGTGGGGTAGGCATATGATGGCGACAGTTAAAATAAAACTTCTGAGACAAAGTTAGATGTTACTAGGAGATACGGGTCATCCTTTCCTTCGAGCATGTCACGTTCAAGAGATTTCCAGGCGAGCATTCCCCTAGCATGATGTCGGTCTTGCCTAATCGATGGACTGTTGAGCCTGCTTCGTTCGTGAGGCTATTGCGCCTGCTTGATCAAACGTGGGCTTGTTGTTCCTGCTTCGGTTAAACGTGGGTCCACTGCGTGCCTACTTTGGTTGAACGTGGGACTCATCATGCGCCTGCTTTGGTTAAATATGGGACACTTTATGCCACGTGCCTGTTTTGCTTGGGGCCGGTTGTGCATGCTTCGACCAATATGGGGCTGGTTGTGCCTGATCAAGTGGGACCCACCGCGTGCCTGCTTTGCTTGGGGCCGGTTGTGCTTGCTTCGACCAGATACCAAAACCTGTTGCCTCACCTAACACCAGACTTTCCCCTTGACCAACACCCGCCTTTCTGATTTGATGAACCCCGACCTTGCTGACGGACATCGCTGCCTCGACGCCTTTCTATCTTGTTTCGTTCGAACACCGGCCTTGTCCCATACACCAGCTTTGTTACTTATGCCAATATCGTCCTTGTTGTTGTGACCAACACCGGTCTTTCTGACTAGCACCGGACTTGCTAACCAACATCGATCTTGTGTGCTCAAATGTAAATGTGGGTCCTGCAGAAAGCGTTGAAGCAACTTATGGAGCAGGCTCGGGAGAGCGTTGAAGTGTTGGAGATGAAACGCATTCTTCTGGAAAGAGAGCTTTGATTAGGGACAGTTGTGTCTGCTTCGACCAATATGGGGCTGGGATCAAGTGGAACCCACCGTCTTCCTGACTGAACATCGACCCTGTGTTTCGAATGAAAACCGGCCCTGCTGCGTGCGCCTGTTTTATTCAAATGACAGCCTTGTGACTTTGATCAATACCAGATTTGAAACTTGAGCAATACCGGACTTGTGACTTGATCAACACCAGACTTGAAAATTGAGAAATTCCGGACTTGTGACTTGATCAACACTGGACTTGTGACTTGATCAACACACGACTTAAAAATTGAGCAATACCTGACTTGTGACTTGATCAACACTGGACTTAAAACTTGAGCAATGCCAGAATTGTGACTTGATCAACACCGGACTTGAAATTTGAGCAATACTAGACTTGTGACTTGATTAACACCGGACTTGAAACTTGAGCAATACCGGACTTGAAACTTGATTAACACCGGACTTGAAACTTGAGCAATACCGGTGTTTGGACCCAATCCTGGCTTTGTGCATTCCAACGTGAGTTGTGTGTTCTGACGTGTGTGACTACATATCAGGTGTTTTTATACAAGTACTGACTCCTGTCTTTTATTGTAGAATGAAGAAAAGAACTCATGTTGAGATGTCTTCTAGGGATAATGCTGGTGCCAAGTCAGGAGGTGTTGACAGCTTCAAATATATGTCGAACATTGATGATGAGTTGTTCACCGCACCCTTTCAACTATATGAAAATATTCGTTCCACAAGATAACCCTTCTCCTATCTACTTCAAGGTTTTTCATGCTACGCTGGGCCCTCGTGAAGGATGGATGAGACGTATGTTGAGCAATGAGTACATCAAAGATAACTTGACCAGAGCGCAGATTATTGATGTAGCTTGAGTATTGAAACGGCTCGAGAGGATGTTAAAGTGGCTTCTGGTGCGAACGTTGAGGTGGATCCTAGAGAGAGTGTTGAATCAGGATTCTGAAGCGAACGTGGGTCCTGGAGAGAGCGTTGAGGAGGCTCTTGAATAGACCATTGAAGCAGCTTCTGCTGGAGGGAGCGTTGAAGTGGTTTCCTATTCAGTTTGATTTACCCTTGCGAATTCCATGCTTCTTGACTGACCATCTCTCTCATGTTGAAGAAGTCCTTGACTGACGGTGAAGGAACTTTATGCTGAGCCTCAGTACCCAAGCGTGGTTTACATGGTTTGTTCGTTGTGGTTGTTGTCGATCTAGATATGGAATATCTTGGACGTTATTTCATCATTGTGGGAATCGTGCATGTGGTACTGGAGTTGGAGTTGGCGGACGCGCATGATACTGTATCTCGGTAGTTTTCCTCTTGATGCTTCAGGGAACTGCTTATAGAAGGCTGAAGATTGTATCGCCTATTGGTGAGATATATGCCCCTACGAACATTATGAGGCTCTTCATTACCGGCAGGCCTGGTTCTTTCTATCAAGGCATATATTGTTGTAGATGAGCGTTCAACAGCTCCAGAGGATGACCAAAAGCGCAGATTCTCCAACATAACATGATATACATGTACCACTGTCTGATAAAGTGACTCTCCCGGATCTTGTTCGATATGACGCGTAGACATCGTTATCCTCTTGAGGTTGCTCCCTTGAGGTATCGGCTCCAGTGAAAGATTTCCGTCATAGAGCGTTGATACGTTGCACCGGAATTCTTTAAACCACATGGCAGTATGGTATAATAAAAATTTCCGAGAGGAGTTCGAAAAGCTATCTTACTTGCGTCATGCTCGTACATCCTTATCTGGTTATATCCGCTATATCCATCTATGGAGGAGAACATGCCGTGTCCGTTGGTTGCCTCTACTAACATGTCGATGTTAGGTAGAGGAGGATCGTTTTTGGAGCAGCACCTATTCAAGTCTCTGAAGTCTATGCAGCACCTGATCTATCCATTTTCCTCGTGTTTGAACTGCAACTGTTTAACCGACTTGGATGTAGATGATGGGTGACCAATTTTTATCTAAATCCGGCATTTCTTCATATCTCCAAGCGAATATATCCTAGTACTCTTTGAGAAGTTCTACGAGCTTCATGCTTTTATCCGTACACATGGTTGAGCTGATGGAGATAGGCCTAGGGGATTCCTGAATGATTTCAATCTCATCAGTTGTGGAGTTGGTGCTATCTTGCAGCTGTTGTGGAGCATCTAGCACTTGTTCTTGTGGTTCGTTGTTGTTGTAGCATTCCATTGGGTGGAGAGACTGGGTAACAGTCTCCCATGCTAATTGATAATGGCAGCATCAGTATACCCTTTCTGGTCACGACTTGCCACAAAAGTCTGTTCCCTCTTCGTGTGAACGTGGGTCGTGGCTTCATAGGATGAAGAAGAATGCTTCGTCAGCAAAGATGCATCGTGGGTTTTAGCCCTCAATGATGCAAGCTGGTCTTCTTCCTAAATTGACGCCCATGTGGGGAGTGGGACACAACGAACTTTTTTGATTCTTTCCGCGGAGCTTCTCCTGTATGTGCTGGTTTGGTTTCCCTCTAAGTCATTGGTAGGCTTCCATACGACCTTGCCTGGGAGAACCTTTGATATCCTGAGAGTCTTGAGAGTAATCACATTCGAAGACGCTCCTGTGTCGATAAGGTCATCTTGAACTCTGAATCCTTGAATCGTGTGATGACATGTAGGCCACAGTTGTGACCTTCCTCTGGTTGATTACAGCAAAACGTCTCCCCGCGCTGATTCTTCGAGAGGTGTGAAAGTTCGCATAAACTTTTCACTAGAAAAAAAAAACCGCTTCCCGATCCACTGGCCTCTGGTTTATAGTGAAACTATTGACTCGAGGAGGATCATTGTGAGGATCAGGCCCCAGTGTAGGAGTCTCCATAACATGACTGCTCATATCTGATATCTCTTTTTTGATCAGGTCCATGTAGGTCCGTGTCGCTGAAGTACTTTCTAATGTGCCTTGAATGCGTTCCTTGTTGGTTCTAGGGGATATAGTGGCTCTTGTGGAAATCGATCAGTTAATATCTTAAGAAAAGTTAGTACCTCTTTCTGAATTGCGGCCATATCCGTTTGAGTCTTAGCAAGAACTTTCTGCTTCTCCATCAAGTATGTAATGGTAATGGGAGATGGTCCTCTTCTCGTCCCTCTGGATCCTCGTTCTGATAAAGGAGTGGAAGTTGTCGCTCTGGTGATTACCGGAGGTGGTACACTTGAGGAGATGCTGGGATTTGCGTCTGCTCTGGATCTGGTGATTGGAGGTGTTACACTTACTGGAACATCTCCTTCTACGCTGACGCTGGTGGTAGAAGTGACGGCTCCACGAGATGTATTGACCATGGTAGCTTCACTGACAGGTACATCGACACCGGGAGTGTTATCCACACTAGCTACGTCAGAATTGATTGTTTATCTAGACCTGAGTTCTACCATCTTGAAATGAATTGATAATTAGATTGGTCCTAAGATCTACCCTTTGTGAAATTGATAACATTGAATCGGATTTCTAAGAAATTGACTTTGCAACCGAGAGATTAACCTCCCGCTGTGGTCGCCAATTGTTTATGGGTGAAAATTATTCCTGTCGGTTTTGGTAATTTGGGGTGTGTGGATGAGGAATGAATCTAAACCTTAAACAAATGCACTACGCGGTGAGTGCTTGTATATTCGAGAAATCAATATGTGCAAATCCGGCCTAAACCAAGAAATGACCATTCCGGACTTGTTTCGGTCACAAAATGAAGGAGATGGGGTTGATCTTAGGGAGGGAAGCGAAGAAGGTGTTGAGAACGTGAAGGTGTTGGCTATGTATTACTTGTATCATAAAACTGAACTGGCTTGTAGGATGTCATCTATTAGTTCCGGTGTTTGAATACGATTGTATCAACACTTGTTTATGTTGTCTTGTCTTGTTTGAAAAATAGGATGGAGAACCTATATATACAAGTCTTTTAGCGTAACCCTCGTATCTCGTGGGAAGTGGAGAAAGTGGAGTGATGGAGTAGTGGAGTAATGTGTTAGTGTCACACGACCAGTCTTGCCCACTTCTCCCATCATCACTAACCGTCCATGACTTCCTAAAATGTTCTTGTAATGGCGCGTTGTGCGCTGCACGCTGTAAACCGCCAGACCAATAACCCCAGTATGTGACATGATTGATGTCTCGAGCATGTGGATCGTGGGACCCACAGAAAGTAGCATGTAATGTTATATTAAATAACTACGTTATTTAGGAAGTTGATACTTGTGAAGTATCATGCGCATTCTATGCAGGTACTGCACCGAGTGTATCCATCATGTATGAAACATCACTGTTTGAGCATCTTAAAGTAGCCTCATATCCATACTACTTCATGTGATGGTTCGGAGGTTGAGAAAGCAAGTGCTTCCTTGACCGACCACATGGTGTGGTAGGGTGACGGATGGTGATCACCATGACGTCGCACTGACCAATTAAATCCTGACCAAGGATGTATAACCAAGCCGGTGAAGTTGGACGGACGAGATGATCTTTGAGACACTCATCTGCGACCGTTGGTGAAATTAGGGTTTTGGAGAAGGTGCGCAAGCACCACTCTTCAGCCTGATCGAATCAAAGCTTGGGATACAATTTTTGCCGGCCGATCATACATGCGTGTAGATGGCATGACGATGTAGGCGCCCATACCCTATTATCTCACGAAACTGTGATCTGGGACACTAAATTCGTCTGGCGAAGTTGAGTGGTCGAGATCAATTTGCGACAGAAAACTAGTACCGCAAAAGACGCACATCATGCCAACTTCAGGCACGCATTCCAAGACAACCAATCTTGGTCGGTCTTGCCTGATTGGTCTGGCGTGTAGGTGGTATGCTGGTGTTCACGCCTATACCTGACTGTCCCATGAAAACATGATCTAAGCCACTCAAATTTTCCGGCGAAGTTGAGTGGTCGAGATTAGTTTGCAATTGGGAAGTGTGACCACGCTAGTTTGGGCGTACGATTTGGGATAACCAGGCATGGTATGCCTTGTCCGATCAGGTGAGGGGATAGATGGGCCCACAGTGGTCATGTTGGTATGACCGGACCTTCTTAATCTAATCTTGGACCCTTCATTCGTGCTGGAGAAAATGGACGCTCGCGATGTTCAAAACCCTAATTTTGGGTTTTACGGCCGCGCATCATGCTCTGTTCGGGCGCACGAATTGGGATGACCAACCATGGTTCGTCCTGATCGATCGGTTAGGTATGTAGGCGGGCCCGCGGTGATTGTGTTGACATGCTCTGAGCCCTTTGAATCTACATATACACCATCCATCTATACCTGTGAAGATAGATGGTTGAGATTGTTTTGTGACACATGTAATATGCCGCAATCCTAATTTATGGTTTTCCGTACATACTGCTCTGGTTTGGACGTTTTGGCAAGATATGCCAATCTTTTGGGGAGGCCGACCATGCGGGGCCCGCGTTGGTTCGGTAGTGAATATTCCAATACTTGCTTGGGGTCATGGATTCGATCTAAGCTATCCAATTCATGGTTGGATGGTCGTGATAATTTCTGAGACTGACATGGTCAGTCCAGAAATGCTCAATCGGGCTAGTATAGCACACCGAGAGTTGCAGCATGTACGGGTATTTCGTACATGCTTTATTATAATGCTTGGAGATTCGTGTTGCTCTGCTGAGAACAACACTCAGTCATCATGCCGCACTGATAATGAGTACAGGAAATACAAGGATGGTTATGCATTAATCAGTAATGTTGCATTTAATTCACAGACTGGGATTGTTGCCACATGCTCTATTCTAGGTGAATTAGTAAAGTGAAGAAGTATTCATCACTTATTAATGGATTTATATTTTACAAGATGTTAGCGCATAACTTTTTGGCTTTCACAATTTTAGCCTTTAAATGAAAATCCACCATCAACAGGTACCATCCAAGTTATCTCTCTTTGATTAGACACGCGAATCACATTTGCTTGAGTAAATCAAATTGAGAGATTGAGATAATAACTCCGTGAGTATTTTCTTTTGATTGAGTCTAGTTGATTCTCTAAAAAAATAACTCGGAGTTGTCCATACAAATTGCTAATCGAAATATTGGGTGAGGTTGTTAGACCCCCGCTTTTTCAATTGGTATCAGAGCAGGCAAACACGTTCAAGACCTCATAAGTCTGTGTTTGTAGCGATCTGACTTTATGGACAAGAGTAGTGTAGGACCAGAATATCGCTACAACGTTATTCCTGCGATATTAACAACGTTTCTGCAAGCGTCACTGCCAATTCTTTAACAACGTTTCACGAGCGTCACAGAATATCCAAAAGAAACTGACGATGGAAGAAATAAAAGAATAATATGTTGATCCTGCGATGGTCATCATTCTTGCGATAGAGAATATTGTAGCGATCGCGATGAGATCGCATAATAGATCCGAAATAGGAGGAAAACTTAGCTGTCATCCATTATGTAAATCCCTATATAAAGGGATCGATAGATCCAGAAAATGATGATGTATTTTTTGAGAGTTGAAAGAGTCTTGAGGAGAGAGAAAATTCAAGAGAATATTTGTAATCTTGATTCCTTCCAATTCTGTAAACATTTCTGAAATTTGAATAGTTAAGTGTCGTTTAAATCTTTGAAGTTTGATTGATTTCCAATAGATTTCTATAGAATCTTAACAATGGTGTAGTGTGGGAATTCCTGCAACTACATTTTGGCGCCCAGAAACAGGGAGAATCAAGCTAAGAAATCTCTAATTACAACTTGAAGATTTGAAGAAATTGTTAGAGTTGAAGAAATGGCTAGAAGAAGAAGAAATACATCAGAACCACCGACAACTGTGAGGAGAAGTAAAAGACTTGCAGGTGAGGGAACAGGTGAATTGGAAGAATCGTTAAGGATAAGATCAGGGAGAAATAGAATAAGAAAAGATGCAGAAAGTTCAATTCAACAGCCGAACCAACAAACACAAACACGAGATAGGAATGTGGATTATGATAGAGTGAGTGTGCATACTTGGAGGCCGGATTCGATGGAAGAAGCAGAAAATCGACAATTAAGAAATGAACAAGAAGGAGAAAGAAATCAAGAAATGGCTGGAGGATTAATTCATGAAGGACGTGAAAATGAAATAGTATATGATTTGAGACAAAGAATACAGGAAGAAAGGATATTAGAGGCAGAAGAGCGTGCGAATTTAACAAGACAAAATCATGAGCTAAGAATGGAGAATTTGAGGTTACAAAGAAGGAGGTCAAGAAGTACTGTTAGATCAAATTCAAGATCATTCAGAGAAGAACCAAGGCAAAATTCCCCAATGAGAAATGTTAGAGAAGAAGTGCAAAATTTAAATGGAGAACAACGTCATAGAGAAGAAGAGATAATTGGTGATCGCTATAATCCGCGTGGCAATAGAAATCAAGAGGGAAGAAACAACCAAATTGAAGAAGAAAATTCAGAAGAAGGTAGGAGGATATTACATGGGAGAGATAATTAAAGAAATCAAAGAATGATTAAAGAAGAAATTGAGAGACATTACGCTGAACAAGCACGTCTAGCCCACGAGAGGGAAATAATAAGGGCAGAAGTAGAAGAAGATTAATTTCAAGAAGCAGTGCGATAAAATAACCATGAAAATCGAGAAAGGAGACGTACGCAAAATCGCTACAATAGTAATATTTAGGAGGAGTATGATAGGATACAGAGGAGAATAGAGAGACAGCGAAGAGAAATAAGGAGAAATGAAGAAATCCACAGAGAAGAAGATAGACAGTTACGATATCAAGAGGAAGATGAAAGAGAAAATCACAGTGAAAGACGAGATGATGATGAATAAGAAGATACACAAAATCTCGCAAGACAAGAAAGGCAAGAACGCAGAAGAAGGGAAACAACATTAAAGAGGCCAATGGAACAAAACTCAGCTGAGAATGAGCAAATATTGAAAGAATTAGCAGAAATGCGAGGAATGATAAACAATAGAAAAGAAGGAGGTAAAAGGCAACTTGATGAAGCTATTGAAGAAGCTGCGAGAACTCCATTTACTCAAGAAGTACTGTTAAGAGGGATACCTCCAAAATGCAATTTACCAGCATTAACCAGCATTTTTGATGGAACTACTTGTGTTGTTCAACACGTCAAAGCTTATGTTAGATGTATGCTACAGTGGGAGAATCATGATGCTGTCTTTGTGCAAATATTTTGCATCCACTTTAATCAAGAGGCGTTGAAATGGTTCGAGGGATTACCAAAAAATACCATAACTTCTTTTGATCATTTACAAGCTACATTTTTAAGAGCATATATTAGCAATAATTCATCGCGGACGGGTATTGAAGATGTGTTTGGGTTAAAACAGAAAGTTGGCGAGAGTCTGAAGGCACTTAACCATAGGGTGGAAATAAATGTGCAGCGAGATGGCTGGAAGAGTAGATGAAAGATACCTGATTTTATCCTTCATTAATGCAATGTTCGCGACTAATCTGTTGTACATTCAAATTTTCAGAATCAAAAATACAATCACCATGACAGAATTGCGAGAGTTACAAGAAGAATACATTTCTTTGGAGGAGAAACAAAATGAGATGGAATCATACCCAATCACGAACACCATCTCTCTAGCGGCAAGTGGAAGTTTGCTCCCTAAAATGATAAATAATGTGGTGAGCACCTCGCAAGCACAACAAGAGAAAGTAGTAATTGATAACCAACAAAAATTGGTAGCGATGGGCAGTCGAGATCAAGAAGAATATGAAAGGAAGAAGAATTATTACAATCGCGGTGGAAATAATAAGATTCAAAGACTTGATCAGCCGCAAGAAACTTATGGCGGACAAAGGCAGAATAACTTTAGAGGTCAAGGAAATCAAAAGATAATATGGGAAGGAATTAAGATGCCACCTCTTAATGCTAGTATAGAAAAAATTTGGGAAGCTATCATTCTGATGGAAAATATACCATCACCATGGAACATGGGAAAAGAACCACATCTAAGCAATCGAAGTCAACAATTTTGTCCTTACCATCACTTTCATGGCCATTCAATAAATGATTGTAGGAATGTAAAGAGGATAATTTTGAGGATGATTGATCAGGGGAAGTTAAATCACTTTCTAGTAGGATATCCACAACCTCATCAATTACCGCCAGCACCGGAAACTCGTAGAGTGAACGCTGTAAAAGGAGCAGAAACATTCATGATAGAAGTGGGGGATAAAGCAAAGAATTTATTTTGTAACTCCATTGTGCATTCATACAGAAGTGTGGAAGATTTCCATGATAATGTTTTAAGTAGAGTCTTCGCGAGAAATACAGATGGAAGAGAGATAATGAATATAGCGAGAGCCTCGCCATTAGAAGAATGGCAGAAACAAACTCTATCTTTCACCGCGCAAGATATACCAGAACTTGGTGAGCAACATGACAACCCATTGGTGGTACGATTAGAGATAAAACCAAATCAAATGCAAGAATAAGATGAAGAAAGTGATGGTAAAATTGAAGACTCTTGGGCCATCAACAGAGTCTTAATAGATACCGGGAGTTCAGTTGATATCTTATTCTATCATACCTATAGAACCATGGGTGGAAGAGATGAAGATTAGATACAATAAACGTATAAAATCTATGGATTTAATGGTACAGCTAACAAACCAAAGGGGGAAATTGAAATGCAAATACCATTAAAAGGAATATCTTCGAAAATATTATTCTGTGTTGTGGACATCGAATCACCTTACAATGCTTTGATATGATGACCTTGGTTACACGGGATATTGGGTGTAGCATCTACTTATCACCAGTGTATCAAATTTCCTCATCCTAAAGGTGTTGGAGTTATTGAAGGAGATTGGGGGAAAAGCAAGAAATATTATGAAATCGATATGAAGTCTTGCGAAGAAAGAGCCGAAAAGAATAGCAATTGGAAGTACAAAATCAAACAACAATAGAGATGTGAAAGGCTAATGATTGATACAATAGAGCGGAAAGAGGATGTAAAAGCTGATGGCGAGCGTCTCGCAGAAAAAGAAACAACAGTAAAACGTAGCATAAAAGCAGAATCAGAAAATAGTAAGTAGAGAGGTAAAATGATGAACTTTAGAGAACTCTATGAATGATTTGTTTGAAGAATATGTAATTGAACAGAATATTCTGCTTGAAAGAATCGCAAGATTTTACAAAAATAAAGGAGATCAAAGTTATGAAATTCTGTCAGAGTTACAATACTCGCGAGGAGCGCGAATAAAATTTCGCAGAGATTAAAGAATGGGATGAACCTTTATGGCGTGCACCCTAGTTCGCGAATAAAATTTCGCAAGAGGCAAATATAAAACCTAATAACGCGTCATAGGAGGGGGTATCTCTCGACATGATTCAGGGGTAAGGTTATACTGCTGCTGGATCCTGAGTCATGCATATGTTGGGGTTAAAGAAAACCTATCCGGGAGAGAAATCTTGGATTTCCAACTATATATGGTTATACCCTGGTTGGACGACCGAGAATCTCTTCCAAGAAGTGCAAAGTATTAACAAGGTGCCGAGGTACACTGTTGAGCCAACGGTGCCAAGGGCGTACGAAACTCCCTTGCCATTCTTGGTAAGTCTTGGCTACGATGCACTTGGCCTGAAGAAAACCCCACTTAGGGTGCAGTCTTATAACTATAATCCATATAGGCATAAAGGACAAGAGGCTACGAAAACAGCTGGTTGTTGGTAAATCTGGATGGGAAGAGCTAGTCTTGTATGGCCGATGTTCCCTCCTTGAAGGGGAAACCAGGGGGAAGATAAGGGTGGCACCCTCCATTAGGGAGCTGATAAGTGTCTTAAGACGGCAATGTCATGGGGATTTATGATCGCAACAACATTTAGGCATGTCATATTATCGCATGACGTAAATTATACAGAGGCAACAAGCCAAAAGTTAAGATGAGATCAATGGGTTTTTACATGAAAGTGTAAAGACGTCCTGCGATTTCATCGCAAGACGGCAATGTCACGAGGCTTTGATCTCGCGAGAGAGCTTAGACTTGTCATATTGTCGCAATACAATCAAAGAAGAAAGATAAGGCAAGATCAATGGGTCAATACATGCAAATGTAAAGACGTCCTGCGATTTTGTCGCAAAAATAAAAAGGTGTGGCACAGTAAGACCTTTAATTAGGAAGGCATAATAAGACCACAAGATTATCACGATAATACTCTAGATTGTCGTTAGCGATAACATCGCAAATATCAAAGAAAAATTTATTTAAAGCTAATATCTAATCTCTACTCAATTTTTTTCATATTGCAGATGAATAATAGAGGCAAGTATGGGAATGCATAAGAGCGATGAAATTATTATTCATCCACCATATAAAAATTGCATAGAGATTGTTAAATGATAAATTTTCATAGATACTTAAAGGATAATAATTATATTGATTGATTAATTTTCAGAAAAAGAATTGTTTTCTAAATTCATACAGATAGAAGCAAAAGAAATTTACATATTGGAGAAACTCGCAGCAATGTTACAGAAAGAAGAAAATAAATATACAAAGAATATAGAGGGAAGAAGAAGAACTAGCTAGATTCATCGCCATCCTCTTTGTCAGATTTCTCCATTTCATCATCGCTATCTTCATTCTTATTAGATTCTTCTTCTCCACTAGAATTTTCTCCTTCGTCATTATTATTATTATCTTCATCCTCGTCAGAATCCTCAGCCTCGCTGTCAGAAATGTCAAGACTTGGGATTTGTGCGGGGATTTCCTTGGCAAGATAAGAATATATAGAAGTGGAAATTCCATGATCACTGCAAACCAACCTAACAGAATCATTACGAACAATAATGAGAGATCTATTGAAATTCGTGGTAGTAATGTCTAACTGCTCCTTCAATCGTTAATATTTATTATTGCGAGAATCAAGGGTATTCGCGAGCTGATTCTTCTCATTTTCAAATTCCTCGATTCTATCAAGATATCTTTTTTCAGCTCCTGCAAGAATATGACAACAAGTTAGAAATTTTGTGGAGAAGAATAATGAAAATAAGAAAATAGCGAGAGAAATAACAGCTAACAACCTTCTCTTTCAGAAATCATATCCCTAATTAAAGCCGCCTGTTCAACTTGAAGGATAACATTTACACCTAAATCATTCCTGACATTATCAAGAATCTTCGCAGCCCAAGAAAACTCATCATCGCTATTTATAAGAAGACGAGATCGAACTTGAGTTTCCCTCGCAAGAAGATATTCATTCTCGCGGACAAGCTTATCTCTTTCCATTTGAACGTTAAGAAGAGTCTTATGGAAGTCAGCTAGAGTCTTGGAACCCTTTTTAACAGCAAGATCCTTCTCGTCAATAAGATCACTATTCCTTTTTCTTAATCTATTTATTTCTTTCTTTGAATCAAGATGAAGGCGCTTATATTTGTTGGTCAAACCTAAATTGAATCTGTGTTCAATTTTTAAGAGATTAAGTTTGGATTTTAGTTCATCTATGGAAGGGATTCAATCTTATTATCTGAGAAGTTACTTAAAGAGTTATTAAGGCTGGCAAGAAGAGTATTATCATCTACAGGTTCAGGGAAAGATTGAAAGAATGTATCCTCGTCAGTGAGACCATAAATATCTGCAAGTTAAAAGTGGGTGCTTGAATAAGCCGCGATAGAATAAGGAGAATTAAAAGAAAAATGGAAATAAGTAATACCATAGAGTTGCTGGTTAGCTTTGTCAAGATCAGAGATCTTTTGTTTATCAACTGAAGCTTCAGCCTCCAATTGTTTATTCTTCTTATGGAGCTCAGCAACTTCAGATTCTAATTTTTCTTTGTCCTGGAGAAATTTAGCAGCCTTCTTTTCATAGTTGGCGCGTCTCTTATCTAAATCAGAAGCAACAGCAAAGGAAGCTCTTCCAATCTGCGAGAGAATAATATAAATTAAGAATCTAGCGATGAAGTAAATACATAAAAAAAGTGAAGAAATAAAACATACCAGGGTACCAAGAGAATTCAAGAGACTGGGAGTCAGCGATCTTGAGATTCCTTGGAGAGAATCATTATCCGCCAGAATAGGGGCATCGCAAACTTTAGCGAGAGCTTGGGATGTCTTGTTAATAACTTCATCCTCATCATTACAAGTTATGTTGTGGGAAATATCGCCAAAAATCCTAGATAAATGGGTCATTGAATAATCAGATGAAGAAGAGTTCTTTATAGAAGGGAATCCAGAATTATTATTGTTAAAATCTTCATCATCGTTATCCTTATCAACTTCAACACTCGGATTTTCTGGAATGGGTTGAGGAGTTGAAGAAGAAGAGGGATGGGTTTTCCTTTTCTTCAAAGGAGGATCGCCAGATTCTTCACCACGAGGAGAAGAAAGTTTCCCTTCGGGATGAGCAATAGATTTATCTTGATCGCCAGATCCTCCACCGCGAGGGGCAGAAGACTTCCCCTTGGGAGGAACAACTGATTTGTCCTTTAAAGATTTCTCTTCAGTTCTTGCAGTTTTTATTGGCTCTAGTTCTTCGATTTCCTGCGAGCACAGATTAAGATAAGAAATAGGGGCAAAAATATATTGTTAAAACTTACGAGAAGATATTTCTTACTTCATCCGTGAAGAATTTAAGAGCTAAGAAAGTGCTGGGCTTCCTAAAAAATTTATAACTGAGTTTCATCCTGTCAATCTGGAAAATATAGAAGTCATTTAGCGATAGCGAGAATGTGAAAACGGAAGGAGAATAAAGGATCATAATTATACAAAACATCAGAGAGATTATACCTCTTTAGCTCGTTCAGGCCAATTAAAGACCCAAGGTTGATATTCTGCAAGATTCGCAGGAAGTTCGCGAGAACCAGAAATATAAGGACCTTCGAGACACAATGGAAAAATAAACCACTTGTCATCATTAGAATGGCGAGGACCGTGATTGCTTTTCGTATGAAAGTCAATATCTAGCATGAGAACTTCTTCGACAGCGAGTTTCTTCAGGCGAACACCCCAGCAGGTGCTATCCCTCTTCTTAAGGAGTATCTTGTAATTTTTGAAAAAGTTTTCTACAGTATAATATGCAGGGTTAATTGGAATATGTTTGTAAAGAGGATTTTGAGCATTTTCAGAATAGCGCGATCCTTTACCAGCACCACGAGAAGCATATTCAAGTAGCAATCTAATGAAATCTCCAACTAATTGATATATTGCTCGCGAGAACCTCTCGTCAGATATTATTTGGTAGAATAATGGGAGTTCTGGGTCATAGAGAGGAATGGGAAGACCAAATTCAAGTTGTCCTAGTGATACTATGATTCTTTCGCGAGAACATTGATCATTAGTAAATAATTTAAGAGAAAGTTCAGATTTAGAATCCTGATCTGGAATTAAAGACAAGTTAAAACCTTTAATTTTGAGTTTCTCGCGCATCTCATTAAAGGCCTTCAAGTTTTTGGTACCAACAGCAACCATTTTTGAGTATGGGAATGAAAGAAAAGGTTGAAAAGAAGAAAGAAATCACAGCAGTAACAGAAGCGCAATTCACGGAAGAACAGTAAAATTTGCAGAGAGGGTATGGAGAGAAAGAAGAAGAAATTAAAAGAGAAAAAGGAAAGGAATGAGAAGAGTATTTATAGAAGAAGAAATTTCTCGAAGAAGATGAAGGAAATTAATGCAAATAAAATACGTGGGTGGTCAGATCGCAGCGGTTAGAGGAGACGTGTCAAAAATTTATTGGAAGAAAGAATTCGTGAAAACAGCTGGCGAAGGACGTGGAAACGTGTCAGAATGGAAAAGTCTGAAAAGATAAGCAGTTATGGCATTTTAAAAAAAGTCCTCATGATCTTCTCTTCTTCGCAGAAAAGACATGAAAAGAGGCAAGATGTAGGACCAGAATATCGCTACAACGTTATTCTTGCGATATTAACAACGTTTCTGCGAGCGTCACTGCCAATTTTTTAACAATGTTACACGAGCGTCACAGAATATCCAAAAGAAACTGACGATGGAAGAAATAAAAGAAGAATATGTTGATCCTGCGATGGTCATCATTCTTGCGATAGAGAATATTGTAGCGATCGCGATGAGATCGCATAATAGATCTGAAATAGGAGGAAAACTTAGTTGTCATCCATTATGTAAATCCCTATATAAAGGGCTCGATAGATCCAGAAAATGATGATGTATTTTTTGAGAGTTGAAAGAGTCTTGAGGAAAGAGAAACTTTAAGAGAATATTTGTAATCTTGATTTCTTCCGATTTTGTAAACATTTCTGAAATTTGAATAGTAAAGTGTCGTTTAAATCTTTGAAGTTTGATTGATTTCCAATAGATTTCTATAGAATCTTAACAAGGGTGTAGTGTGGGAATTCCTGCAACTACAAGTAGTATCTCTGTTAAACGCGTCACCATAAATAAAAACTCTGTCTCATCTAATTCTATTAAAGAGAAAGATTCCTCTATCTCAACCATAGACGAACCCTGTGTTCAAATTAGACAGATAGATCCTGACATGCGTTGTTCTGATTATATTTCAAAAGAGTCTATTTCTCAAAATAAATGGGAAACAGCTGAAGAGAGTAAGTTAATTCTGAATCTTGTTAGAATCCAAGCTGATAGACTCAATAAGATGAAACAACATGTTAGTGTTCTTCTTGGCATGATAAGAGACTGCAAATCCAAAGAATATACTGAAGATCATTCTTCATGTATGACACTTGATGCACGCCTTAAGAAGGATGCGTTGGAAATAGCACATCACTTGAGTAAGCTCTATATTCAAGGATGCTATAAGCAGTCCAATATACCAAGCACTTCTGCTATATCTGAAAATGCTCCAGCACCAGAAGTAGAAATGGAATCCCTTCCAATTAATAAAGTTGTGCTAGTTTCCTCTGATCAAGGAAATTCTACACCATATAGAAGGAAGGAATCTCCTGACGAGAATGTTAAGACTAAACTGCCTAATCACTTGTGTGATCAGAAAGTATGTCATTTTTGCGAAGCAAAAGGTTCTGTTAGACAAAAGAGAAACTCTAAGTTGAATAAAAACTCGCTTGTTCAACTTCAACACACCTTAGACGTAATTCTCAAAGGTGTAACTGACATTCGTATGTCGAAACCCATTGGTTTTCATACGTACCCTGTGTATGTTACGAGGAAGGTCAGTTCAATGAGTTCCTCAAATTTTCTAAAGAAGAACAAAAGTCTTAATAAGCATCATCTGAGGAAACACCAAGTTGTTGTTTCTGAAAATAACTTATCTCTTGATTTGAGAAAAATTCCAGGCGAAAGAGGGAAAAATGATGATATAAGGAATTACCTGATGAAAATGATTCAAGGTTACAAAGAAATTTTCGACAGGTTGTCATCCTCCTCAAGTCAAGACTCTTCTGGTAAGAACTTAAACTGTGGCTCACATTTTGATAACAGTAAGTTTCATAATAATTTCTCAAATCAAAGGAGTCTCTCTCTAAATTCAGAAGGAAAAAGAAACTTGATCATAGACACAATTCCTTAGATGAGCTCAATGCTAATACTTGTGATAATTAATCACAAGGTTAGGAACATTCTCATAAAAATCCTTTTGAGGAAGATGTGTAAAAGTCAGGTATACTTTGGAAATTTTCATTTTATCTAGTTGAGCTCTTCTCTTATCGTTTATATCTAAACTAGCGCCAACAAACAATATTTCCTAAAAAGTATTTGCAGTGTCTTTTATTATTTTCCTGTTTAATTGTCTTGTGTTCTTTTCTTGTGGGATGCACTATGTTCGAATGTGCACACGGGTTACCATTTCGAGTTTACAGCTTGGAAACCCTAAAATCCCTTCTTCTAAACAAAACCTTTAAATAGCCGACCTATTGAATTACATATGTCACGTACGCATACTCTAGGTTTTTATGGGTTATCAAGAATGTCGTCTTTTTCATCTTTCTATAGTGGTTTTACAAAGGGATTTCTTGAGAAAGGTTTTGGTGTTGAATCAAAAGGAAGAAAGAAAAGTAATCTTATGGAAGATGGAGCACCTAATGCCTCATGCTACTATGCCTACTCACATCAAGATGTTGAGAATGAGGATATGGTGTCTGCTGAAGTGGTTCATGACTTTCTGAAATACTTTGAGAAAGCAAAACTGCAACTTGTTGATATAATGAAGGATCTTGATGTGGTTAGAAGTGAGTTGAAAAAGGTTACTGCTGACCTTGGTCTCATGGAGTCGCATGTTAGAGAACTTCTCAATAAGGATATATTCTCTGAAGACGCAGTTGGTAATATCGATCACGAGCTCAAAAAACCTGAAACCCATGAAGCTGTCAAACGTGAATGTTTTTACACATAGTTATATCCAATGTTTTTCATCTTCTTGTTTTTAGATTTATTGGTTTAAATTATAAACTCATTTGGAAGATGATGGTTGCAGTATTAATCTTTATGGTTTTATATATTGCAATATCTTGATGGGATATGTGTGTTTACATCCGTGAACTTGATTGTCCCATATTTTGTCAAAAGTAAATTCGTTCGTGAATTGATATGCAAATATTGATAAAAGAATGAATAGACTTTTGACAAACACAAAAGTTAAGCCTATATTGTCAATTATTGATGTAAGATATGTTAAAATCTTTAGTGATTCAAGGATTATGTCTATTGTGTGTCATTATGCAAATGGTGATGGAAACATAGAATGAATCCTTGTGAATTCTGCAGTAATTGAGCTTTTCGGTTCTATATTTTGTGTATTACTTTGAGACTCCGTATTGTGATTTATGTTGAGCATTAGACAACTAAAGTTGATTATTTTGTGATTAGCTTAGTTGTGTTTCGTAAGGCACTTTACGTCGAGTATTTAGAACTAAATCAATCATCTATCATGGTTATTTAGTTAGCACTCCGTAAGCTTTCTTATGTTGAGCATCTCTTCGACTTAGTTGGTTATTTATGATTAACTTAGTCATTGATCCATAGAACGATCTTATGTCGAGTGTGGCTAATTAAATTGATTACTCTTGTAATTAGTTTGGTTGAGTATGACAATTAGATTATTTACGAGTTTTCTTGTGAATCAATCTAATTGATTTTTTAAGTCTCCATAAGTTTACTTGTGTTGAGCATATTTAGTCAAATTAATCGTGGTTTGCTTTGGTTAATTTGATTGAATATTTCTTGTTGGATTCCAAATTCATACTTGTATGTAATTTGTTGAGTCTAAAGAAAAATCCTTCTTTTCTTTTTGAAATTAAGGTCGCTCTTGTTGTTCCTTAGGGAATGACATATTATGGGGAGAGTTCTTTTGAACTTGTGCTTAATTTCCAAATCTTTGTAGGGAGTGCGGCTGTGGAATATTAGAGGGGTTATCTTGCATCTTTATAAACTCCTTGATGAATGCATTTAGCTCTGGCTTTATGATTCCATCTAAACAAGATGATACACATTTATCTTTGGTCATGAAATGTCTCTTACAGAAATTTCATTAGGATCCCGTTCTTGTACCTTTGCCAATTTTATTGACAAAAAGGGGGAGAATTAATATGTAGTTCACACTACATATACATATGGTTTTCGGATCATTATGTAAGGGGGAGTGGTTTCCATGTGAGATGGAGTATTGACTAAGGGGGAGTGAAGTATCACCATAGTATTGTTTTTGAAGTTGTGATGCAATTGGACTTTGACACTGTGTAATAATACTATTACACTGTATAATAATAATTGACAAAAGATGCTTTTCTCATTGTTATAGCTATGGATTTTCAACAACGATGATGCTAAACTTACAACCTTTGTGATCATTGGACTACTTGGAAGTGATGAATATTTCGAGTATTGTTGAAGATTAGACATGTTGAATAAGATCTACAAAGTTTATTTATATATTTTTTTGTATTCCATATGTATTAATAGTTTTGCCACTAAAATTGACAAAGGGGGAGATTGTTAGAGCATTTCTCGGTCGAACTCACATGCGTTGCTATCTCAAGCATGTTTGTCAATGTTAGTGATCAAAACTATAAAGTCTTGATTTCTAATATACTATAGATAAGCTCTCGGACTATGATAGAAAATGTAGTTGAGCTCAAGAACTCCATGGAAATCATCATACAAGACGAAGGACTACTCAAGGAACCAGTGGATCTTCATCGACTAAAAGGTATGTGGAGACTTGAACTTATCTATCACTCAAAAATCTATCTACTCTATCTACTATCTTGAGACAAAAGTCATATTACTATATAGATTAAGAATATACACATGTGACATTTCGAGCTGAGTATATCTCGCTTATCTATTTTTCGAAATGTGTGTTGGTAAAGATTTCTCTTTAGCCAAGTTCATCTTTTCCTAGTGACGAAAGTCATGTTATGTTTCAATCACTTTGGAAATTGCTCTGACGAAAACTATTTTGTGAATAACAACTATATGACGTCCTCTGAATTTCAATGGTTGAAATGAGAGTTTAGACAAAATAACTACTGGGGGATATAAACATTTTTGTGGTAACACATATATGTATAAGTCCTTAACACTTGAACCAAAGTTTGCGAACTTTATTGATCAAGTGAAAACCAAAACTTGAGTAGTCAACCCAGTCCGCGAACGTGCATAGTTCTCGAACCCGAGAAATTTTGCTGGAGTTGTAGCTCAGTTTCAGTCCGCGAACTCAGTTCGCAAACTGACGGAAGTTATCGAAACCGAGAATTTCTGCTGGAGTTTGTGAACTCCAACCGGTTAACTTGAGTCCGCGAACTTGAGTGGTTATGTCTAAAAACGATGTTCGTGAACTTATCTAAATTATCTAAGGAATGCCATTGCAAACCGTGGCTTTATAGTTCATAAATTGATTCGAGTGAAATCACATCGTTTTTGATTCAATTGTGTCTTGTGTAGTAGTACATAAGATCTCATAGCAATTAAACAACTCTCTAACTAGTTCATTTGAGTCATTTGGACTAGTTATGGTGACGAAGAATATGGTTGATATGAAAGTTATCATTTGGCTAACCATCTGGATGACTAATATTGAACCAACTATTGTACACATTTGGGTACGGTTACACAAACCCAAAATCGTCAAGTACATGTGTGTATGGTAATCTAAGGTTTCGATCTAACAGTTGAGAGATATTAGCTTGTATCTAATTAGGTTTTCATCTAACGGTGAATATTGAATGCTTTGTTACTAAGCTAATATTGATTGCAAACCCTGATTTGAAAGACTATATAACGGAGAACTCTAGCAACTGGGAAACCTAATCCCCACACATTCTGTGTGATACTAGTTTGCTAAGCTAGAGTTGATTCTCCTTTAACCTTTGGTTTTCTTCTCCTAAAACCAGGTGTAGATAGGGCAAAATGATTTGCTGGTT
Source organism: Papaver bracteatum (assembly GCA_023529315.1). NCBI lineage: Eukaryota > Viridiplantae > Streptophyta > Magnoliopsida > Ranunculales > Papaveraceae > Papaver > Papaver bracteatum. The sequence continues at coordinate 1,103,393 of JAJJWX010004691.1, read as the reverse complement.
TTTACGGAATTGAGGAGGCGACCATACGGAGGAGACTCCTTGAACCGAGAGAAATGTTCAACATCACACAGATGCACTGCAAGAAGGGAGTGCTTTCAATTCGAGAGATCAATCGGTAGTACTCCGGCCTAAACTAAGACAATGGATGTTCCAGATTAAATTCGGTCACAAGAGAGGATGGGTCGATTTGTAGGAGGGAAGCTGAGAAATGTGTGGAATCAATGGTAATCAAAGATTGTAGGTGTGTAGTGAATTCTGAATATGATAAGTTCTGAATAATTCAAATTGCTCAGTTGAGAGTAATTGCTTAATTGATGAGTTGTTGATATTGTGTTGTCTGTGAGACGTGAGATTGTTGTTGTTTTAATCATGATTCAGAGACTTATTTATATTGCTGGAATTGCAGACACCATTATCCCATGAAGTGTGATAGTTGATGGAATCGAGGAATGGGGAAATGGAAATCGTGTTTGAAACCAGTTGCTCATCGTGCAGAGACTTGGTCGATTTTTCGTCCACTACTTTGTTAATTCTTTCAACTAATTGCACGACTTGCTCACATTCCATCATGTGTTTGAACACACATGTCGTAGACCGCCAGACCAAAACCCTAGTTGATATCCCCCCAAGTGACATGATTGACGTCTCGTGGTTAATTAGTCAGTTGTTGACTTGACTTTATGGGACGATAAGTCCATGTATTTGCTGAGTCGAACACGATTTGCCAAAATGTTCTGAAACTCATGAATTGAACATGTCTGCTAAGACAGTTGTGTAATTCTCACATTGAAGTGAGCAAGTGTTTCTCATTAGATGAATTGTTGAATATTGATAGTTGAACCAATATTCCTTGGTTTGAGCAAATATTGCTCATCTGATGAATTATTGGTAGCGTGACCAAAATAAAATATTAATTAAAATACTGGTAGTTGAACTGAGCATAATTAATAAGAATACTGATCATGAGATCGTCATAAAATTATTAGTGTTTGAATCTGGAATTATAATCCTTGGACTCAGAAACCCTAATTTGATCAATTGATGACCAATTGATGGTTTATTTGAAAATTAACCATGGAATGAAGGAGAACTGATTTCATGGGACTGTGGGTCGACCATGCAGCTCCCAAATTCTCGTGTGAGCAACTACCAAGGCCTCTCGAAGAGTTGGTGATTCCTTGATGAAATAATGATCAAATGCTGGTTTAATCATTTATTCGAAAATGCTCGTCTGAGCCTTAGGTGATAAAACCTAATTAATTATGAAGAGATGATAGACCTACCAATGGGTCATGAAATCGGCCCTGGGTGGTCATGGGATCGAATGACGATCGTTCCATGAAAATCCCAAAATTATTTGGAATAGTTTTGGACCTAATACGTGCAATTGCGCAAATTAGGTCAAATTGTGTAACTACGCGGGACCGGCTCCTTGCGAGCCAAAGATCCAACCTTGGTCGATCAAGGTAACATGCTCATGTCACCAAAGTGTTCGTATCTCAGTTCTGAGAATTTTGATTCTTTCAGATGTGCATTTGAGCAAATATTTGAGAAAATATGAAGAAATCATGGGTTTTTGATGAAACCGTCAAAACTTCATGAGATGAAGGAAAAATAATAAAAAAGTGAAGGAATCATGAAGTGTGGGACCGTCCATAGCCAAGGCATGGCCGGCCGGCCAAAGGGCCCAATCCCACACGTTTTTCCCAATTTTTTTATAATATTTTCATTATTTTAGGGAAATATGATAAAACCAAGGAATTTGTTAAAACCAAGGAGTTTTTGTTATGCTTCAAAAAAAAAAAAAGTTTTTTGTTGAAATCAAAGAGTTTTGTTGAAATCAAGGAGTTTCCATGAGATGAGGAAAACATGAAAAATAATAATAAAAAAATAAGGGACGTGTGGGACCGGGTTGAGCATGGTTGGACGGCTAGGGCCCGGTCCCGTGAGTTTTCCCTAATTTTATGTATTATTTCATGATTTAAAGGAATTTTCATAATTTGAAGGAAATATCATGAAATCAAGGAATTTCATGGGATTATGGAAAAATGAAAAATATAATAATAATAAAATGGGACGTGTGGGGCTAGCTAGGGCTTTACCGGCTGGCTAGGGCCCGGTCACACGGGTTTTCCTAATTTTATATTATTTTTTTCATGGGATCAAGGAAATATCATGAGATTAAGGAGTTTTCATGAAATTAGGGAAATAATAATAAAATAATGAGGAACCATGAGGTGTGGGGCCGGATGGGATCAAGGTATGGCCAGTTGGCAAATAATCACGGCCCACAATGTTTTCTTTAATTTTATATTATTTCTTTGGTGTGAGGGAAACACCATGAAACTGGGGAGTTTCCTCAAAACAAAATATATTTGTTCAAGTAAAAGGATTTTCATGAACTCAAGGAAAATAATAAAATATATGATAAAAATATGAAACTGGCGTGGGAGTGACCATGGCACGTCCGTATGGTTAGTGGGCCCATGCTCCCAGCGCCTTGGTCAATTTTTAATTATTTATTATTTTCCTTCCTATTTTACATAGGTTCATCGTCTCTCCGTATTTTGAAATACTTTTTCGTACGGTGATTGGTAGTGCATCATCATCGAGTACACTTGCACCATTTGAGTTGGGGCTTACTCTGAGGTAACTCAGATGCCCGTGTTGTTGAATATTTATTACTATCCCATGGAAATCTGTTGGGAAGAACCATGGATTGAAGTAACGAAATATTACAAAAGTATCTGAATACTTTCAGAAAATATTTGAATATTTTCAGAAATTCAGTGGATGAATTCAAGAATAATTAATTGATGGCTCTATACTAGTAGAGCAAGCTGTTTAGGAGCATTAATTATACTGATATGAGCTTGATGGAGCTTCGTATCCTTTATATAGTCAGGGAAAACTGTTGTTTGTATCCTGAAGACGTTATCGCTCTATACTAGCAGAGCAAGCTGTCTAGGAGCCGTCCATCTTGTGATTCTATATAGAAATAATTACTGAAGTGTTCAGTATTCATGAGATACGACATTGTCTAGCCGAGAGACTACATATCTACATGTAGTCTGAGAGACAGTATTTCTCAGTCAGAGGTTCGATGAGAGACCCGTGTCTCAATACTCATGCCTGATTGCTAGATTAGAAGTTCGTATAATTATGGGTTTACGATTTTAGCCTTTGTCAAAAATCCACCATCTACATTAAGTCCCCTGCTTAGTGAGGAAAGCCATGTTCCTCAGTCAGCATTGAATGGTGATTTTCCGGTCATAAACAATAAAAGTAATCGAACTTAGTCGTAAGTTAAGACATTACCGGATTTTGATAGTACGATCAAACCATGACTTGAGTGAAGATCCCAGTGGCATGATGGAGCACCGTCTAATGAGCATAGATTGGTGTTAAACCGCTGATCTTGATGACGAACCTTGGTCGTTTAGGATTCGCGGGCCGGGCCCAAAAAAGAAATCCTTATTTTAGGAATAGACGCTCGTTTGTTCGTTAGTTTAAGGAACAAACAAAATAGACCTGAGTCTAATGATATAAAATTGTCTATGAGCTTTCACGAAAACCAAAATTTTATCTTTGTGAGATTTCACAAAATGGATTAAACTCTTGTTCCAAAGGTGAATGCTCGTATGAGAGAAAAAAAAAATTGAAAAGATGTGCGTCTGTTAATAAAATTTGTGTCTATGAGCTTTCATAAAAAAATTTATTTTCGATATGTGAGCATTCACAATATTTTGAAAATATACCCTCGCTTCAAAGACAGATGCTCGTGCGAGGGAGCAAAATATATAGATATATTTTTAAATTTACATGAGTTTCACGTTAAATATATGTATTTTGTAAAATCAGTGTTTTGATTTTGAACAACTGTTGAAAGTAGACAATTATACATGGTGAAATAATGTCTGTATGTGAGTTTTCACAATTGTAAGATGAACGTTTTTCCAATTTTTGAAAAACCAGTGGATGTTAAAATTCACGTGGGTTGTTCACTGTTTGATGAAAATCAAGTCATGATTTTGAATAATAAATTTTGCTCGTCTTTGCAGATTTGAAGGGACGAGCAAGTTTTTCGAAATTTTGACGTTATAATCACTATAGCTAGTGAAATTGTAAATAGGCAAGAGTTGGATTGTTACCGTTTCAGCGCGTGCTTGTTATTGATATATCCATGAATCCCTGTATTTCGCCTCAGATAGTGATGACTTCTGGTTACAACCACCCTTCCGGATCTTCCGGAGAACGCTCCATAAATATCAAGTCAAACATGAAGACTTTTGCATATGTTCATCCTGGGATGAATCAACCTTTCAGAGACGCTGGAAAGCTAGTACTTTGTATGTCTCTCGATCATCTGTGAGTCGTCCCTTGTCAGCAAAAGCACCGCCGACTTCTTCAAATGAGCCTATCGGCTGATGATGAAGGAAGGATTTGCGTTGATGGTGTTGATCCTGATTCATATGTGGATGAACGAAGAATTTCGTCATAATTCGTCATCAAAAAATTCAGAAGTTAGGTCTTCATTGAAATTGTTGTAGAATCTTCGTCTGATATCTGATTTTCGCGGTCTACCCATGTATCCTCATGCCCGGGAAATTTCTAAACTTTAGTAAAGAATCTTTTTGGGTTCCGAGCATGTTTAGGATCCGAAATCGACGAAACAGTAAACTTCCAGGAGACCTTCAGAAAATTTTCAGCTGGCATGCGGTCCAATGTTTTGGCCACAACTCTTTGCTCGTTTCTCCAATTGCTGTGAATTTTGGATATGTTGTAGAGGACATCCAAACGAAGAGAATGGTATATTACCCATCCCAAAATTATTCACCAATTGATCCTAGCTCGTCGGTTTGTACAGGACAGTGTAAAATCATCTCCGACGAGTTTGCTGTAAAACACTCATGTTGTGTCTTTAGGCCATTAGCTTGTGTCTTGAACCGTTGGTGAAGAATTTTAATTTCATTGATTCATTTGATATCAGGACCCCTTGATTGATACATGAGCATGGTGCTTGCAGTGCCATCTTGCTTTTGTCAGTCGTAGAAACATCACTTCTGAAACCCTGGTCACGGGACCATAGCTGAGGCTGCTCTCGAGATGGAATGATGTAATGACCATGGTCTCATGTCCCAGTGGTAGCATTACTTTTATGATTAATAATTAGCACATGAGAGTCTGGTGCCACGAGTCTTGGACTGTGAAACTGATCGTCATGATCAGTGGACCGCCATTCCCCAGTATTTTCCTTTTCGTTTTCTCTTCTTCTGGCAAGAATTAGATAGAAGACCCGGGTGGAAAATTTATGTAAAGACCCAGGTGGTAGAAGTTGGAGGTACCTTGATGAAGGACTTAGCGAAAATACCTGGTGGACATCGATCGACTGTAGAGGTTATGAATCATGTCCACGAATTTCTGCTAGCATGTAGTATGCTCTGGAAGCTGTAGGAACCTCACACGACGTCGGAATTCGATGCTTGACCCCAACTTTTGAAGCTAAGAGACGGATTTATTACATTATAGAAGAATCACTCAATTTGGAGTTGTAGAAGTCCGCCAACGAAGCGTGCACATTTTCAATTTGTAATCCCGTACAAATTTTTCAGGTTTCGTAGACCTGACGGTAAAGGCCATATGTTTCAGCTTGTATGTCCGATTAATGCGCCCTTTTGGTATGTTGTAGAAAAGAAATATAAAATCATCTTTCGTTGAGGAAGCATTGTCCTATTCCTCACACATTGGTACGTTTTTGCAAACCCATGACCTGAAGTGTGTTGTATCTCATTTGTAGAGGTGATGAGAACATCTTGTAGAAGACTTTGGATTATGTCCCCCAATCGTGCCAGCTTTGGGAAGACTTTCATGTGAGCATGCTATCAGGTCTACATATCTTGATATGAATCATTGGTTCTTAAATAAATCTGCTTCATGTGTAACACTTCAGAGAATGATTAGTTGATGAAGCCCTGAGGATGTTGCTCCTGAGACCGTCGTTGGTGCTGAGGCTATGAATGATCACGCTACAGAGATCATTGTCGATGCTGGGGTCATGGATGGTGTTCCCCTAGAGATTATTGTTGATGCTGATACCACGGTTGAAGTTGCTCCAAAGACTGAAAAGGATAGAACCATGATTATAGATATAATCTTTGCCCATTCTTCCAGTGAGCCATAAACTGGCTTTTTCAGTGAGACATCATTGTTGCGGTAGATAGCATCGGAAATTTTCGTACTGGATGTGATTGGTGAAGAGAGAAAGTTCCTCAATCATGCAGGGGCTTGTGATGTAGAGAAATCACGTTGATGAAGTTTCACGGAATCGCCTTAGGTTGCCCAGTGTACATTGAAGGAGTTAGTGTCATCCATGTATGAATGATGTTGCATCTACTTCAGATGTCTTATCATGGGATAATGAAGACTTATCGATTGTAGTTTAGTAACACTTTGATCGTGCTGATGTTGAATTAATGTGTCATCGTCTAGATATTTGTGCTGAAGATGTACTCTTTGATTGGGAGTACAATTTGATGGCTTCTCAGATGCTTGAGCGTTGAAGCGTATACTCCTTAAGCATCAAATGCCTTAGGGGTTTGATTATCTCGGCCCTGGAGTTTCTTATGTTGATTCAGCATCCCTTTCGTTGTGGTAGTGGGATTCGACACTTGTGCAGACATCAGAGCCTTCTGATTTTGTGGAACACATGGACTTGTAGGAGAAACTCCCAAAGTATTTTTTTCCATGTTTGGACATCATCTCAGTAACAAATGTTTCAGTGCTTAATTCGGAGAAACGTCAGATTCAACCACTTGGTAAAATACTAATGCGGTGAAGCTACCATTCATAATATCTTGTAGAGTTTCTATCATAATTAAGTCCCCATGCTAGGATAGCATGTGAGGAAATAAATGACATAGACATGGAATGAGATTTGCCTGAATGCGAAACCTCTTGATGAATGTCTATGCATCTTTTTGCAGGTTCTTGTTTCAACCACTTCAAAGTTTGAAATTCCTCAAAGTACTCTGATCATGGAATGTCCGTCAAACCTTCTGGAACAGAACTTTCTTCGTTGGAGAGATGTGTAACCAAAGGCGCTTTGTAAGTATCCATCTATTCAGCGTGGATCCATGCTCGTCTGAAGGACATGTCATATCCTGGATCTTTATGATTATGTGAAACTTGGTTTATGTCCAGGTTGGACTTATGTTCACTTTGAAAGTGATGTATCCATGAGTATTTCCGAGCGCTCCTTCAAGGTCTCTGATTGACATGGGAGCATGAGTAGCTTCTTGTCGAGTGATGCCTGTAGCTCTGAGGGTTTTCAGTAGAATGATGTTGATGGTGGTGCTAGCATCGATCAACGTTCTTCCAAATTCGTTTCTTCTGAGATTGGATGTGGTAGGCAGTCCCAAGTTGTACATATCTTGGTCTGTGGCTGGAGGCTGAAGAAGTATTCCTGGAATGGATTTCTTGTAACGATGTGGTTCAGTGTTGTGAACATGTCTCTCCTTTGTGCCTTCAGCAGATAGAGCAATTCTACAGATTTGCTCGAGCAACGATTTAACTGCTTCTTTGAATTCAGATAGCTCAAGGTTCTGACTGGAGAGGATTCTTGTGTACTCCTGGGATTCTTCATTTCTTCTTCTGTTGGATCTCTCCTGATGAACGACAAGTTGATCACACTATCTTGAACCCAAACTTCCAGTAACTCGATCACTCCTTCATGAGACGAGAGAGGTTTAAGTCTGTCTGATCATTTCCCGTTCGATGTCGGGTCGAGGTATGTGCAAGATTAGTTATCCTCCGTGATACTTTTGTAGGATGAAATGTTGGATATCGCATGTTTGATAAGAAGCTTTCCTTTTGCCTCCTTGAGCAACAACGTTCATGGAAGGTTGGACATTGTATTGTTTGTTGATCAGGCGTCGGATTCTCCGAGGTTCCTCGGCCTTATATACTTTGCTCGGTAAAGCAGGTATAGTAGTCGATGATCATTTGGCTTCTTCATGAAGTTCTGAGAAAGTGTGGAATCAGAGGTTTTCCAGCGAGGCTCTGTAGACCGGGATTATTCTGTTAATGCACAAGTCTACAAGTTGTTGCTATGTGACGTTTAGGTCGAGGCAATCCAAGGCTTGAACTGTAAACCATTTCACATAATTGTCAGGATATTTGTTGCTCCTTTGAAACATCCTTCCTAGATCAGAGAGAGTGATTTTCTCTTACACGAATAAGTATTTTCTATAGAAATCATTAATCATCTCTCTCCAATCGGTGATAATTCCCGGTGCGATGTTGTTGTACCAGGTGTATGCTCTTCCTGTCAGAGACTTTGAAAATTCCTTCAAACGGACGACATGTTATGCTCGTGTTCGCCCAATAATTCCAGAAACCGAGAAATATGTTTTTGAGTATTGAATGTTCCATCATAAAGAATGAATGTTGGAGCGGTATAACCTTTGGAAGAGGATTCCTATGTATGGAAGAAGGATATAAAGGTTGGTGAAGATGGACATATGATTCTTTATCTTTTCCTCGATCCTCAAAAAGTGCTTCAGGTCTTCACGAGTGATAAAACTTGCGGGTTCCATTGCTAGAAAGTCATCTGCAGCTTTGCGGAATTCTTCATCATGTACAACATGGATTGGAGAGATTTCAGGATCAGCAGTTGAAGATGTTTCTTTAGCTTTTCCTTTCTCGCGTTGAGGCTGAGTTCGTCCAGACATAAGCTTGTCTGTGAGAGTTTTGAGATAAGCACACAACTCTTTCTGTGCTGCAGCTACGTCAGTCTGAACCTTCATGTGATCAACTATGGTAGGCAGATTTCCTATGGTTTCTTCAGGAGATCAACCGAAGAGTAGATTGTTGATGGCGCCAGTGTCGTCACTTGCAGGGGTGATCACTGGAGCATCACTTCTTGGAGGAGTGGAGTTAACGGTACCACTAGAGCTTCGATATTAGGATCGGGTTTTGAACCCAGATTGGCAGACCTAAGACCGACCATCTTTGTGAGAATTGAGATTATAACCGAGTGAATGATCTCCCACTATGGTCTCCAATCTGTAGATGGGGAAAAATGATTTGCTAGTTTTTACGGAATTGACGAAGCGACCGTATGGGGGAGACTCCTTGAACCGAGCTAAATGTTCAACCTCACACAAATGCACTGCAAGAACGGAGTGCTTTGAATTCGAGAGATCAATCTTTAGTACTCCGGCCTAAACCAAGACAATGGCCATTCTAGAGTAAATTCGGTTACAAGATAGGATAGGTCGATCTGTAGGAGGGAAGCTGAGAAATGTGTGGAATCAATGGTAATAAAATATTGTAGGTGTGTTGTGAATTCTGAATATGATAAGTTCTGAATGATTAAAATTGCTCAGTTAAGAGTAATTGCTCAATTGATGAGTTTTTGATCTCGTGTTATCTGTGAGACGTGAGATCGTTGTTGTTTTAATCATGATTCAGAGACTTATTTATATTGCTGGAATTATAGACACCATGATCCCATGAAGTGTGACAGTTTATGGAATCGAGGAGTGGGGAAATGGAAATCGTGTTTGAAACCAGTTGCTCATCGTGCGGAGACTTGGTCGATTTTCCGTCCACTACTTTGTTAATTATTTCAACTGATTACACGACTTACTCACATTCCATCGTGTGTTTGACCACACGTGACATAGACCTCCAGACCAAAACCCTAGTTGATATCCTCCCAAGTGACATGATTGACGTCTCGTGGTTAATTAGTCAGTTGTTGACTTCATGACTTTATGGGACGATGAGTCCATGTATTTGCTGAGTTGAACATGATTTTCCAAAATGTTCTAAAACTCATGAATTGAACGTGTCTGCTGAGACAGTGGTGTAATTCTCACGTTGAAGTGAGCAAGTGTTTCTCATTAGATGAATTATTGAATATTGATAGTTGAACCAATATTCCTTGGTTTGAGCAAATATTGCTCGTTTGACGAATTATTGGTAGCGTGACCAAAATGAAATATTAATTAAAATAATGGTAGTTGAACAGAGCATAATTAATAAGAATACTTATCATGAGATCGTCATAAAATTATTAGTGTTTGAATCTGGAATTATAATGCTTGGACTCAGAAACCTTAATTTGATCAATTGATGACCAATTGATGGTTTATTTGAAAATTAACCATGTAATAAAGGAGAACTGACTTCATGGGACCGTGGTTTGACCATGCAGATCCCATATGCTCATGTGATCAAATACCAAGGCCTCTCGAAGAGTTGGTGATCTGTTGATGAAATAATGATCAAATGTCGGTTTAATCATTTATTCGAAAATGCTCGTCTGAGCCTTAGGTGATAAAACCTAGTTAATTAGGAAGAGATGAGAGACCGACCAATGGACCGTGAAATCGGCCCTAGGTGGTCATGGGATCGAATGACGATCGGTCCATGAAAATCCCAAAATTATTTGGAATAGTTTTGGACCTAATACGTGCAATTGCACAAATTTGGTCAAATTATGTAACTACGCGGGACCGGATCCTTACAAGCCAAAGAGACAACCTTGGTCTATCAAGGTAACATGCTCATGCCACCAAAGTGTTCGTATCTCAGTTCTGAGAATTTTGATATTTTCAGATGTGCATTTGAGCAAATATTTGAGAAAATATGAAGAAATCAGGGGTTTTTGATGAAACGGTCAAAACTTCATGAGATGAAGGAAAAATAATAAAAAAGTGAAGGAATCATGAAGTGTGGGACCAGCCATGGCCAAGGCATGGCCGGCCAAAGGGCCCAATCCCACACGTTTTTCCCAATTTTTTATAATATTATCATTATTTTAGGGAAATATGATAAAACCAATGAGTTTTTGTTGAAATCAAAGAGTTTTGTTGAAATCAAGGAGTTTCCATGAGATGAGGAAAACATGAAAAATAATAATAATAAAATAAGGGACATGTGGGACCGGCTTGAGCATGGTTGGCCGGCTAGGGCCCGGTCCCGTGAGTTTTCCCTAATTTTATGTATTATTTCATGATTTAAAGGAATTTTCATAATTTGAAGGAAATATCATGAAATCAAGGAATTTCATAAGATTATGGAAACATGAAAAATATAATAATAATAAAATGGGATGTGTGGGGACAGCTAGGGATTGACCGGCCGTCTAGGGCCCGGTCATACGGGTTTCCCTAATTTTATATTATTTTTTCATGGGATCAAGGAAATATCATGAGATTAAGGAGTTTTCATGAAATTAGGGAAATAATAATAAAATAATGAGGAACCATGAGGTGTGGGCCGGCTGGGATCAAGGCATGGTCGGTTGGCCAATAATCACGGCCCACAATATTTTCCTTAATTTTATATTATTTCTTTGGTGTGAGGGAAACACCATGAAACTGAGGAGTTTCCTCAAAACAAAATATATTTGTTCAAGTGAAAGGTTTTTCATGAACTCAAGGAAAATAATAAAAAATATGATAAAAATATGAAACTGGCATGGGATTGACCATGGCACGTCCGGCTGGTCAGTGGGCCCATGCTCCCAGCACCTTGGTCAATTTTTAGTTATTTATTATTTTCCTTCCTATTTTACATAGGTTTATTGTCTCGTCGTATTTTGAAATACTAGTTCGTATGGTGATTGTTAGTGCATCATCGTCGAGTACACTTGCACCATTTGAGTCGGGGCTTACTCGGAGGTAGCTCAGATGCCCGTGTTGTTGAATATTTACTACTAACCCATGGAACTCTGATGGGAATAACCATGGATTGAAGTAACGAAATATTACAAAAGTATTTTAATACTTTCAGAAAATATTTGAATTTTTTCAGAAATTCAATGGATGAATCCAAGAATTTAAGAATAATTAATTGATGGCTCTATACTAGCAGAGCAAGTTGTCTAGGAGCATTAATTATTCTGATATGAGCTTGTTGGAGCTTCATATCCTTTATATATTCAGGGAAAATTGTTGTTTGTATCCTGAAGACGTTATCGCTCTATACTAGCAGAGCAAGATAGGAGCCGTCAATCTTGTGATTCTATATAGAAATAATTACTGAAGTCTTCAGTATTCATGAGATAGGCTGTTGTCCAACCGAGAGACTACATATCTATATGTACTCTGAGAGACAGTGTTTCTCAGTCAGAGGTTCGATGAGAGACCTGTGTCTCAATACTCACGTCTGATTGATGGATCAGAAGTTCGTATAATTATGGGTTTACGATTTCAGCTTTTGTCGAAAATCCACCATCTACACCAGGTTAATGACTTTAAGACTTCATTGGGATTGTGAAGCCAGACCGATACTACTTTTCTTGTAGTTGTGTGATCTGATATTGATATTTCTATCGTATGAGTACAATTGTAATAATTGGCTTGAGATTTCTATCTTCGATAGGCAAGATATAAAAGTAATCACAAACATCTTTGTCTCATCGTTTGTGATTCCACAATATCTTTTTTCGCTGCGTCGATTAAGACAAATGTGAGGCGATTGATAAAACTGAGCTGTCCTTCGGGAATATAAGTCTGGTTTTATTGATTGGTTCCTGTTCACCTCGATTTATCAAAATACGGAACAAAACTCATAGGTTTATTCGTGGGAGACGGATTTATCTATCTTGTATACTTTTCTGTGTGAGACGGCTTTGTTTGCTAAAGTCTTCGACTTTGGGTCGTAGCAACTCTTGGTTGTGGGTAAGATCAGCAAAGGGAATCAAGTGCGTAGTATCCTGCTGGGATCAGAGGCGTATGAGCATAACTGTACCTTGGATCAGTGTGAGATTGATTGGGGTTCAACTACATCCCAGACCGAAGTTAATTTTGAGTAGGCTAGTGTCTGTAGCGGCTTAATTCAGTATATGTATAATCTGGACTAGGTCCCGGGGTTTTTCTGCATTTGCGGTTTCCTCGTTAATAAAATTCTGGTGTTTGTGTTATTTCTTTTCCGCATTATATTTTGTTATATAATTGAAATAATACAGGTTGTGCATTGTTCAATCAATTAGAATATCCGACCTTATTGGTTGTTGATTTAAATTGATTGACACTTGGATATTGGTCTTTGGTACCATCCAAGTTATCTCTCTTTGATTAGACTCGCGAATCACATTTGCTTGAGTAAATCAAATTGAGAGATTGATATAATAACTCCTTGAGTATTTTCTATTGATTGAGTCTAGTTGATTCTCTAGAAAAACAACTCGGAGTTGTACATACAGATTACTAATCGAAATATTGGGTGAGGTTGTTAGACCCCCGCTTTTTCAGGAACCCAAAATTACAAAGACCATAACTCGTACGAGAGAAAGGAAAAGAAGAATACAGAGAGTCTGATAGAATTCTTATTCATTTAAAAAGACAGTGAAGAATAAATGAAAAACCTTAATTCTCAATTCTTTATGAACATTTATTCTCCACACACAATCGCATTAATTTTTATACCTATAGAGCACTACAGCCATAGATTTATCTTTGTGAGGACAAATCATAAAAATATATTTAGTATCATCATTAGTAGAATAATTTATATTTTTAATTTTTAATTTGATATTTAGTAAAATATTATCATGGAAAATTAATAAAGTATTTATTATGAAGAATTATGGAACATTAATGACATGATAAATTTTGTCTGCTAGATGCAATTCTAATCCCAATCACAACCATCACTTATGACAAACAATTATATCCCTAGATTTATCTCTTGTGAGGACAAATCTTAACTACCACTTATACATGCAAACTTAGCCAAACTGTGCTTTATACTCTTGATAGTATATATATATATAAGATAAGATAAGATAAGATAAGGAACTTGAGGTTCATTTAAACACTTAAGAATTTAATCATGATACACATACACAAGTGTTTTAGTGATCAATGATATCTTAGAGGTGTTTAAGAGATTTACAGCAATGCTAAAAATATTTGAAAAATAAGTCTTTGAGTATCTGCTAAATTCTACTGGGACCGTTTGTGAAATAGTTCGTAAATCATAAGGCTAAAGTTCACGAGTCAGGTGCCACAGTTCGTGAACCGGGTTCGGCCCTACTCGGCTTGAGAACTTAGATGGAAACGGTTCTGAACCGAACTCGCCAACTGCTATCCTTTTATACTAACTTGAAAATTCAGTTCACCACGGTTCGTGAACTGTCCCCAACTGAATTTATAGTTTGCGAACTGGGCTCGCCAAAATTACCTGTATTTCTGAACTTATATATCTATGGTTTGTGAAGTGGTTCGCCAACCGAGCCTGAGTTGAAATATCAGAAGTTCTGAATTTCTTTATTTTGATGTTTGAAACATTCCCAAATAATAAAATAATTTGCACAGGAAATTTTCAATTGATCCACTAATTAATTATTGAACAATAAATTGTTTCGAACTGATATTGGTAAGGACATTTGAACATCTACGCTTGAATCATATTTTGAGATGTTTAACAAGACAGGCTTGACTCGAAATTTCTTCTCTTCAATAAATCTACTATAAATCTTACGACATAGTCTCAAATGGTAAAATGGTAAGATAGTTAGCAAAATAGAATGGTTCAGTCTTCACATACCTGAATAATGAAGTTCTTCAATTTTCTTCGTTGATCTTCGGTCTTTGAGGGTGATGTCTGATACTCAACTACTAGATTTTAACCTAGTCTGAGACTTAATTTAGTAGATTATAAATCAAAAAATAGTTTCGATCAACTATCATTGCCAACAAGCTTGAGATAGTAAAACTTGTGGGTTCAATCGAGCATTGCTCTAACATGTCTAAATCCTCTAAGACCCCAAGTAAGAAGATTTAGAGTTGAATCTGCTATTATTTGAAAGCTCTCATGCCCTCCTATCAGGAGTGTCAATATGACAAGGGATTAGTAACAATCTTTTTGACAGAAGCATTGTCAAAGTGGGTATTTAATATGTTTAAATTCTAGGTTCTAGTCTCATGTTTAATGAAATAATAAATTTTAAGACTGAGATCTTGAGGGACCTGGGGATTTGGCATAGCAGAGCCCAAAATTGAGATCCACTTGACTTACTAGGGGTCAATAAATTGACCATCTCTCACAATCCAAGAGATGAAAGGCTTGATGATCTCTTTCATAGTGTGCAGACATCTCTCCAAGTCAACGAGCAGTTGTTATGACACTTAGCATTCAAAAAGTCAATATTGAGGATATATCTAGCTTTAAGAACATATCCTAAAAGATAGTCAAGGTTTTCAACCAGCTTCCAGGAATTGCTGGCAAGCATGGCCAGGTTGTTTATATCAGCTTTTCTAAAACCTGGACCCACTTCAAACTTTGGAGAAAAAAACATATCTCACCCAAAAAATGTGGAGTTTCCTATCTTTTGGATCAAGAGTTTCACCCCACACCAGAACTGAAAAAAATGAGAGTCCATTTTCCTAGAAATATACTTAGGTATAAAAAAGAACATCCTTCTGGTAGATAGGGATAGCTTGACCAGTATGCTTAACAAAAGAGGTTTTAGAAGCCTCGGAAAGGAGTTTATGACACCATGTAGTAATTATAGCATCAACATATTGAAGAATACACATATGAGTTTGTATTTTTGAGGCCTTAAAGGAAATAAGAGTACCCATGTATTTTACCCCAAGATCACGAGTATGGATATTCAGACTCAAAGATAATTGATCCATCATATAATCCAGAATTTTCTTACTAAAGAGAATACCAGATTTATTAAAATTGATTTTCTTCCTTGAGGCTAAATAATACTTTGAAGATAATTGTAGTTGCAGGAATTCCCACACTACACCCTATTCAAGGATTTACCAACATCTATGACATAATTTGAAGATTAAAGACATTTTTTATTAATTTGATCTTAAGGAATTACAGAAATCAAGAACACAGAACATTTGATAAAGATTTTCTCTCTCCTAAAACTTTCCTAACACACAAAAATTCATTACCCTCTTTGGAACTATTCATCTCCTTTATATAGGTATTTACATAGTGGATTACAGCTCATTTACAGCTAAGATTCCCTTCAATTTCTGATCTGAGTTCTTGCGATAAATCGCAGTTAGCACCGCCTTTAACTTTTGCAGGTTTTATTGATATATCGCAGACATGTCACTCTTTCTTCATGTTTCTATCGTTTTCAGTCATTACGTCATTGTTTAGGTCATCTTTGGATGTGTCGCAGAATATTACTGATGTATCGCAAAGTAATTCGTTTATTATCGATATATCGCAGAACAGTCGTTTATTTCTCATGAATATTTTTGTGACAATATTCTGATCCTACATCTTGCCTCTTCTCATATCTTTTCTACGAAGAAGATAAAGATCATGAGAATTTAAACTTCTAGATTTGCCGCAACTCCTTATCTTTTACCCGACAAAGTTCCCTACTTTACGCTCTTACTGCTGACACACGTCAATATTTACCGATTAACCCGGTTACCCATCCTTCATCTATAAATAGATGTTCCACTCGAGACTATTTCCTTCTTCTCACCTTCTCTTTCTTCTTCAAAATCTTTTTTGTCTGCAACTTTTTCTTTCTTGTTATTCTTTATGATGCTGCTCTAATGGAGACTCAAAGGTATGTTCTTATCTTCCATTTTATTTTGTTCACGTTATGTTATCTTTATCGCCCACTTTTCTTCATAATCCCCATATTTTGTCATCTTTTTCAGTGACACCACTTCTCAAATTAAAATTACTATCAAAAATCATAACCCTAAGGGTTCTCAGAAAAGGCGCGTTGGGAAGACGAAAAGATCTGAGGATGATAAGGTAGTAAGAAACACCTATTCGTTTGAAATAACAATATTGTTGCCTCTGTTTCTTACCTACATTATTATTCGCAGAATGAAGAGAATATTTCTAAACCTCTTAAGCGTTTTCGTCAAGTTAAAGCTCTTTCAGATGAAGTGGATATTCTTGAATTTTTACCTGCAAAACCTGTTCCATCGCAAGATAAATCTTTTTATTCTCCTTGCGTGAATTTCAATACCCATATTACTTCTTCATCGACTTCTAATAAAGTTATTGATACTAATATTCCTATCTCTGATAATCCCAACATTTTAAAAACTGCGATGGATGAGTCTACGATAGTTGGAAATAAATCTGTGACGAATGAAACTGCGGTGAATGAGACTATAACAAATGACATGACGGCTAATGAGGCTTCGGTGAATGAAGTTGTAAATAATGAAACTGTGGTAAACGAAGCTACAGTTAAGGAAGCTGCGATGGATGATGTTGCGGTAAATGAAATTGTAACTGCGACCAATCAAATTCATTCTTCCATTCTTACTATCGCCAAAAATTCTTCCTCTACTTCTCTTCCTTCTTCCCAAGAAATAGAAACAGGGGTTGAAGCTGCTTTTCAAATATTATCTGAAGTTTTGGATGATGCTATGAAATCTTCTTCAGATCCTGCGAGACAGGATGTTTATATGATTCTAAGCAAGCATCTTGGGTCTTGCGGTTCTTCATCTTCGTTAACTGCCTTAGAAGATGAGGTTGAAACTTTGAAGAATAATCTTCAAGCAAAAACTTTGGAGTGTGAACTTCTCGATCATAAGCTTCATAACTCTGAATTAGACTGTGAAATTCTTCGCAGCAGAAATGATGATCTAAAAGGTATAACTTTCTTGCCTTTGCTTTTGCCTCTGTAAATATTTGCTTTTTATATACTCAATTTTCCTTTATTTATTTGTTGATGCATATTTAGCTTCAAAACATAACCAATTAATGAACATACTTGAGTGGGAAACAATCGCTGATGAGGCCCGCATTGGGAAAGAATCTTGGAAGAATCAATTTGATAACTTGAATGTTATTCATACATATTCGATTGACGAGATAAATAATCTTAAGAATGAGAACAACCAACTAATTCATGAACGAGATCAACTAATTCACGAACGAGATCGTCTAAGTAATGAAGCCACCCAACTTTTATATTCGCTAAAACAGATTAACTTGAGGGTGGAATCTTTATCAGATGAAAACAGAGTTTTATCCCAAGAAAATAGTAGTTTTGTGGATACAACAAAGACTTATTCGCATCAATTAGACAATCTTCAAAAGTTGTGTAAGGACCAAGAGCAATCCCTTCGCACACTGAAAGATGAACTTAAAAAAGAAAATTGAATCATCTGCTGCTGAACAAGAGAAGCTTATGAAGGGCAGATTATCTCTAAGTGTAAAAGTCAACAATCTCAAAGATGATTGTACTCGACTAAAGGAAGAAAATGTTTATCTTCGCAATTGTGAAAAAAGTATAAAATCTCATTTAAAAGGTAAAGTTGGGGATAATTTTGATGATGCCATGAACCGATGGAAGAGTTGCTTCTTTAATATAATTCACACTTTATCTTCACAAAAGGAAGGTAGTCATTTTGACTGCCTCATCTATTAATTACTTCATTGTATTTTCTCATCTTATTTTTCGCGAAAATTCTCTCTAATATTAAATTTTTCTCTCGCAGAATCTGAGAAGCATCTTCACGCTTCAATTTCTAATTTATCTATGAGGTTAGCCAAACTTCGCAAAAAGAATACCGCGCTTTCCAACTCTCACAATAGGGCATCGAGAAGATTTGACTATCTTGAATATTTCAAAGATATAGAGATCAAAAATCGGGAAAATAATTGCCTCCGCAAAGCTCATTTAGGCGCTGAAGTTTTCATAAATAATGTTCTACTCTCTCATTCTTTACCTCCTATGAATATTAAACCCTTGGAGATAGATGATAATGAAGTTCCTCATCCCATAGATGAAGATCTGAATTATTCAAGTAATGAAGAAGATTTTTCTGAGGATGAACAAAATCCACCTGAGGACGAAGGAAACCCTCTTAATGAAGCGGAAGAACAAAATCCTCCTCATGAAACAATCGTTGTTGATGAAGAAACTCTAACTGAAAAAGATGATGCTGGTGAAGATAATAGTTGTGAACAAGAATGATGAAATTAGAGAAGAATTTTCTTTAAATTATCATGTATTCTTCCGAAATATTTCTGGTTCTGCGAATGATTGTAATTTCCGAATCTTTCTTCTTCCTGCTCTTTTTGCGAAACATTGAAGTTCTTTGTAACTCAATCACCTGCTCTGATTTATATCTTTTTATTAATTCTGAATTCAATCTTCATAAACTTGATTATCTTCCTTCTTTTTTATTATTTTAATTCTTCTCAAGGAAGATAATTAAATGTTGTTTTATAATCCCCATATTTGCCCCTCATAATCTTCCTTGTGAAGTATTTTATTTGTTACCCTTGTAAGAAATCCCATACTTGCCTCTTGTTATCAATCTGTAATATTATCGCAAATATTTCTGCGAAAAATTTGTTATATGCTTCGCGGATATAACTTTTCTTGTGGTCTTATTTCGCCTTCCTAGTTAAAGGTCTTATTATGCCACTTTTATGCGACAAGATCGCAGGACATTCTTACCTTTATACGTAATAATCCATTGATCTTGCCTTATCATTTAATTTTAATTTCTGCGATAATATGATAAATCTAAGCCATCTTGTGAGATTAATCTCCCTTTGCTTTTTAAGACTTATGATATTGCCGTCTTTGCGATTTATATCCTCTTATTATTGATTTCATTTATCTCATTATTTGATCTTATCGCAAAAACCCATTGATCTCATCTTAACATTTCTTATTAGGCTTTTTGTCCAGTCACGCGGCAATATGACGAGCCTAAATATTCTTGCGAATATAAAGTCCCATGACATTGCTGTCTCTGTCACGCGACAATATGACGGTCCTAAATATTCTTGCGAATATAAAGTCCCATGACATTGCCATCTTTTTTTATACACAGCTCCCTAATGGAGGGTATCGCCCTTATCTCTCCCCCCGGTTGCCCCTTCAAGGATTATACATCGGCCATACAAGACTAGCACTTTCCCATCCGGTTCTGCCAACAACTAGTTATTTTCGCAGCCTTGTCCTTTATGCCTTATATAGCTTATAGTTACAAGACTGCACCCTAAGTGGGGTTTTCTTCGGGCCGAACACATCGTAATCCAAGACTTGCCATGGATGTCCAGGGTAGGTTCATCCATCCCGGGCACCCATAGCTCAACCGTGTACCTCGGCGCCTTGATCATACGTTTCATTCCTTAGGAGAAACTCTCGGGCGCCCAACCAGGGTATAACCTTATATAGTTAGGAATCCAAGTTATCTCTCCCGGATGGATTTTCTATAATCCCAAATCTCCATGACTAGGTTCCAGCAGCGGTATAGCCTTTCCCATAGCCATGCAAAGAGATACCCCCCTTATGATGCACTTTAAGGACATTGCCTCTTACGGAATAGAATCCGCGAACTAAGGTGTACGCCATAAAAGTTCGTCTCGTTCTTATGTATTTTTAGTCGATTTGCTCCCATCTTATGCATTTGCATTAAAAAAAATTAATTATCTCGCAAATTGTTGCGGAAAATAGCTTTTATATTCAGCTAACTTTGTTCTTGCAGAATATTTCTTTTATTCTCTCGCAATTTCTTGTGTGTAATCCCTTCATTCTAGTCTTTCAAATCTTTATTGATAATTTTTTCTCAGATATTATCTATTCCATGGTCTGCCTAGTCTTTGACCCATGTCTCTTCCTTCTGGATCCATTAATTTATATGCTCCAGTTCCAACTATTTCTTTGATTATATATGGCCCATCCCATTTTTTCGCTAATTTTCCTCCATTTTCTCGCTGATATTCTGGTGTTTCTCGCAGAACTAAATCTCCAATTTGGAATTCCCGCTTCTTTACTCGTTTGTTATATTCACGAGCTAATCTGCGATGGTAGTTTTCCATATGTTGTAGTGCTTTTTCTCTCTTCTCTTCTACCTCATCAAGCTTGTCTAGAATCATACCAGCACTAAGATTCTTTTCCCAAGCTTCTGTTTTTGTAGTAGGAATAAAAACTTCTGTTGGTAATACTGCCTCAACCCCATATGTTAAACAAAAAGGTGATATCCCAGTTGCTTCTCTTCGTGTTGTATTATAAGCCCAAACTGCATTATGGACTTGTTGACACCACGTTCTATGATGCCCTTCTAACTTCTTTTTGAGAATATCTGCAATTGTTTTGTTAGTTGCTTCAGCTTGACCATTGGACTGTGGATATAAAGGAGTTGATTTTCCACATTTTATCTTGAATGCATTAAGTAGCATCTCTATATTTTGTCCTTCAAATTTTTTTCCATTATCTGACACCAATTGTGCTGGAATTCCGAATCTGCAAATGATATTTTCAAATATAAATGTGAAAATGTCCTTATCACGAATATGTTGTACCGCTTTAACTTCCGCCCATTTTGTGAAGTAATCTGTTGCGAAAATTAAGTATCTCTTTTTCCCTGTTCCTGGTACAAATGGTCCCACAATATCTAAACCCCACTTTCCAAATGGCCAAACATTTTTTGAAGATGTTAATGTTTCACCTGGCGCATGTATTCTTTTTGCAAATCGCTGACATTCTTCGCAACTTCTTGATAAATTCTTTGCATCTTCATGCATATATGGCCAACAATAACCTTTCATTTTAGTTCTGTATGCTAATGATCTGACACCGCTGTGATTACCAGCATCCCCACTATGCAGCATTTTTAATATCTGTTTTCCTTCTTCTTGTGTCAAACATCTGAGGGAAGGCCCATTTAAAGATTTTTGATATAATACCCCATCTCTTAACTCATAATTTGTTGCTCTACTTTTTAATTTATGTGCTTCCAACCTATTTCTTGGTATCTCCCCCCTTGCTAGATATGCGTGAATTTCCGCACGCCAATCTGCGATAATTCGGCTTGATTCTTCGCCATTATTTGCTACTACCATTACCTCAGCTTCCTCTTCTTCTTCTTTATTAATTGATGGTATTATGAGTGTTTGTATTTTTATATTTCTCGCAGTCGGATCTACCATCATACTTGATATGAACGCAAAAGCATCTGCAAGCCTATTATCTCTTCTTGAAATATGCCTCCATTTGAGTTTTGGTATTTTCGCAGATAATTCTTCTACAAGTTTCTTATATTTTTTCAAATATATATCATTAGTTACATATTCCCCTTCAATTTGGCGGATAATCAACTGTGAATCACTGGTAACTCTTGCATTCTCCACCTTCATTTCTATCGCAAATCTTAGAGCATGTACTACAGCCTCATATTATGTCTCATTATTGGTGGATTCAAATTCCAGTCGAAATGCAAATGCCATTTTTGCGCCTTCTGGCGAAATAAAAACGACTCCCACTCCATTTCCTTCTCCATTGGATGATCCATCTACTAATATCTCCAACCTATTTGGTTCTGTTAAAAGATCTCTAGGATCCCCATATTCTTCTTCTATATCCATCATGTCTTATACAGCTTCATCATCCTCCAAAGGAAATTCTGCGAGAAAATCTGCGACAATTTGAGATTTTGGCGAAGATAAAATTGCATATTGGATCTCAAAATGCCCCACTTGTGCATTCAATCTTTCGACTCTGCCTGATCTTTTTGAATTTTTCATTACTGACTCGATTGGTACTTTTGTTAGTACTTTGATTTTATGCGCTTGGAAATATATGCGAAGTTTAGAGGCTGCATAAACTAATGCCAAAATTAGTTTTTCAATCTTCGAATAATTTTTCTCCGCAGCATTAAATGTTTTGCTGATGTAGTAAATAGGTTTTTCAACTCCTGCGTCATTTCGCAAAAGTACTGCACTTAAATCATGTGGAGTTGTCGCAAGATATATCAGCAATTCTTCTCCTGGTTCAGCCTTCTGTAATATGGATATATTCATCAAATATTCCTTAATTCTTTGAAAAGCTTTCTCATATTCGTCTGTCCATTTAAATTTTGTTCCCTTCTTTAGTATGTTGAATAAATGCTTGCATTTATCTGATGACCGCGAAATAAATCTTCCTAGTGAGGCTAAAAGTCCATTCAATTTTTGCACATCTTTTACTGTTGCTGGAGTTGGCATATCCCGAACTGCTTGCACCTTTTCAGGGTCAACTTGTATTCCTTATTTTGATACAATATATCCCAAGAATTTCCCAGATGATACTCCGAAAGTACATTTCTCAGGATTTACTTTGATATTAAAAAGCCGCATCTGATCAAAAATTTCCCTTAAGTCTTGCACATTATTTTTAGCTTCTTTGCTTTTTACCAACATATCATCCACATATACCTCTAAAGTTTTATGAATCCATTTTGCGAATACTTTTTCCACCATTCTTTGGTATGTTGCCCCTGCATTTCGTAACCCAAAAGGCATCTTTGTGTAGTAATATAATCCTATGGGAGCAAAGAATGCAGTATGTTCTTGATCTTCTTCTGCCAGCGGGATTTGATTATAGCCCTTGTATCCATCCAACGAAGATATTCGATCATTTCCTGCGGCAGATTCCACCATCTGCGGGATATCTGGTAAGGGAAAACTATCTTTGGGACAAGCTTTATTTAAATCAGTAAAATCGATGCAAATTCTTATCCCCTTGTTTTTCTTGGGAACTACTACCATATTGGCAATCCATTCTGGATATTTCGCTTGCCTTATAATTCCTGCATCAAGCATCTTTTGCAATTCTTCTTCTATCTTGGCATGATAAGTAGTTGCAATCTTTCTTATTCTTTGTTTGATTGGTCTCATATTTTTGTTAATCTCCAATCTATGGCACGCAACAGATGGATCTATTCCAGGCATCTCATCCATATTCCATGCAAAAATATCTCTGTATTCTCGCAGAAGGTTTACAGTTTGCTCTTCTTCCTCCACATCCATCTTAGTTCCAATTTTCAGTATCTTTGGATCTTCTTCACTTCCAACATTTACTTCTTTTGTTGGTTCTGCTGCAGTATAACTAGCTTCATGTTCTCCCATTGGTGTTGGTGCCTTTATTACCTCCGCTGGTTCATCATTTTCTTGCGACATATCGCCAAATATTCCTTTTCCTTCTTCTGATTTTATCATGTAAATCTTGAATTCTTCTTCTTTCTTTTCTTCTCTCCTCATTTTTCTGAGCTGTTTTCGCAACTGAATTTGATTTTCACGATTCCTTACTTCATTTTGGAAACATAACGCTGCATAATCTGCATCTCCTCTAATTTCGCCAATTCCACTAGGCATAGGGAACTTTAAACACTGATGTAGAGTTTATGATACAACCTTGATTGCATGTATCCAAGGTCTTCCCAACAGCATGTTATAAGGTGATTTCACATCCACCACGCTCAGAGTGACCTGCGTCTCTATTTCCCCCAGCGGAATTCGCACTACAATTTCACCTTTAGGTTTTGTTAGAGATTTTCCAAATCCATGAATGTGATATGTTAGGCTAAGAATTTCTTCATCTTTGTATCCCATTTTCTTGAATGTGTGGTAAAACATTATATCCACTGAACTTCCTGCGTCCACCAGAGTCCTATTCACAGCCCACTCTTCTGTAGATCTTACTGATTTCTCTTTTCTTGTTGTTACAACAGACACTGTGATCACCAATGGAGATGTATGACTTAAATTCTCTTTCGGAATTTCTGCTGCCGTAAATGTGATCTTCTGTTTTTCCCAATCTTTTAGCGGTGATGCCTCATCTACCATCATGATTTTCTTTCCTTCAAAATCTCGCTTGTGTATCCTTCCTCTAATATCTTCATGGAATTTATCTATCATCATTTTTTTTATTACATCACACTCCAATTTCTTTTGATTATCTTTGATTCCAATCATCTTTTCTTCACCAAATTTCTTAATACTCTTCTTATTCTTGAATAATTTCTTTCTTTTACTTAACTTTTACTTTGATTTTCAACTCTTCAATCCCTCCAGTTTCAAAAGGCCAAAATGTAGTTGCAGGAATTCCCACACTACACCCTATTCAAGGATTTACCAACATCTATGACATAATTTGAAGATTAAATACACTTTTTATTAATTTGATTTTAAGGAATTACAGAAATCAAGAACACAGAACATTTGATAAAGATTTTCTCTCTCCTAAAACTTTCCTAACACTCAAAAATTCATTACCCTCTTTGGAACTATTCATCTCCTTTATATAGGTATTTACATAGTGGATTACAGCTTATGACAGCTCATTTACAGCTAAGATTCCCTTCAATTTCGGATCTGAGTTCTTGCGATAAATCGCAGTTAGCACCGCCTTTAACTTTCGCAGGTTTTATTGATATATCGCAGACATGTCACACTTTCTTCATGTTTCTGTCGTTTTCAGTCATTACGTCATTGTTTAGGTCATCTTTGGATGTGTCGCAGAATATTACTGATGTATCGCAAAGTAATTCATTTATTATCGATATATCGCAGAACAGTCGTTTATTTCTCAGGAATATTGTTGTGTCTGATCCTACAATAATCTTTATTATTTGAAAAGCATTGACAGAGGCATTAGAGAAAAGAAGACAATCATCACAAATAGTAAACAATTAATAGCAGGGGCATTTTTTAAAACTCAAATACCTTCAATAAGACCAATCCTAGTGAGACTACCAATATAAGCATACAAATCCTTGGAGCAGAATACATAAAGATAATGAGAGAGAGGAGGAGCCCGATTTCATACTTAATGTTGGTGAATCGAGTGTCCTCTCTAAAGTTTGGGGATCTCATTAAAACTCCTCTTATGTATCCAAAAACTCTAGCCTAATGCCCAAGTAATCTCATTTTTCCAGAATAACAATAGTCAAATTACCATATGTAAACCTTTTTTTTTGTTTTGGAGGTAAGTTTCATGTCCCCCTCCTTTTCTGTTTTCTTTATCTTTGATTGATAAAAGCGCTACTTTTGGGTTTGCAGAAAGAAAAAAAAAATTATCGCATGTGAACCATTTACTTGTTCTTCAAGCAATATGTTTGCCATAAATAGCATTGTTGAGATTCACTGATATAAGGGAAAGTGTAGCATATTTCTTAAAGTATTATACTAAATAAAAATTAAAAATGTGGGGGTACCAAAATACACCACCAACTTTTTCGTAGGCAACCTGTATGGACTAAACCCAAATACACTTCCGAGAGTTACGACTTAATGAATCTCAATCATCAATTATATCAAGAGTTATATCTCTTTCTCTCACAATCAATATGTAAACGAAGACAAGTCTGTGAACCTGATAATACCGTGAGAGTACTTAGACGATTCCAAAATACAATCAAGTCGTATCCAATAATTAAGATGGACGTATCTACTTTGATTGATTTTATGTACAACCTGTGATATATCAGTTATATAAATAAATAATATAATGCGGAAAATAAATAACATAGACACCAGAAATTTTGTTAACGAGGAAACCGCAAATGCAGAAAATCCTCGGGACCTTTTCCAGACTTGAACACCAAACTGTATTAAGCTGCTACAGACTCTAGCTTACTATCAAAACTTCGATCTATAATGTAGTTAGGACTGCATATACCGTCACAGTAATTCAGTTACAGTCGCGCTCGTTACGCTTGTTGAATATCACAAGACTGTGCGCAAATGATTCCCTTAGCTGAGTTCCTTTACATCGTAAGAGTTTCTTCAACCTAAGTGAAGACTTTAAACCAATCTACCTCTCACAGAAAAGCCTATATGTGATTTCTTTCTGATCGGTAGATCAAGGTGAGATAGGAAATTGTTTGCAATTGACTAGGTTTAGCAAACCTCAAAATCCGATACTTACGACTCCCAAATAGCATCCTAGATTATTGTTCAACTCACAAGTAAAACCTACTCCGATTTCCACAAAGAATTGTTATATAGGAACATACTTGTGGAATCACAAAGTCTAAGACGGAGAACTTTGCAATTTATATCTATCTTACCTGATCGGAGTGAGATTCAAAAATCAGTAGCAAGATCAGGATACACAAACTATCAAGATAAAGATAGTGGGACTTGGCTTCACGAATCCCTAAATGAAGTTTTTTTAGTCGTTAAACCTAAAAAGGTTTAAAGAAGATGACGATTCTAGTTTATAACTAGGACACGCAAGAAGAGTGTCAGGGATTCAAAAATCTCAGTTGCTTGAGGTTCTCCTTTTATAGACTTTCAAGATCAAAGTTTTAGATGAAAATTCGACTTGAGATAAACACAACAAGATATACACTGTGGTTAGGATGAACCATAACTGAACCGTGTATAATGACTTATTTATTAAAGGTTACCCGAAACTAGACAGACAAACTATAAGCTTAACCATTTTCATATAACACTTTTAGACTTTAATCTTGAGTCACAACCATAGGTTATAATGTGATCAAATATGTCTAGAGGTGTTTTAGAGAGTTATTCTAATGCTTATTATCTCATACAAATAACTTTGATGCATCTGAAAATATTCGACTAGTAAGCACGTGTACTTACTTCCAGTTTATGAATTATTTTTTCACAGTGCGTATACCGGGTATGTGTACCCTTAAGACAAAAACAGTTCAGGAACTTTTGGTATCCATATTAGGTATGTGTACTTCCGGAGTTTACGAGTCAACAAAACTTTTTGGTATCCATACTGGGTATGTGCACCAAAGGTCGTTGCCGAACTATATCTATGCCGCTACGTGCACTACACTCTGACCTATAACAGTTACGCCAGTACATGCGTTGTGGCTCCGAACCTATAAAATCATGTATCCATATTTATAGTAGTTATATATCTCCATAATAATCGATTTGAAATATTCCCGAATAACATCAATGACACATATCACTATTCCAGGCTATTTTCAAATGATTAACTTGAATCATAATTTAGGTCATGAACAATAAATTGTTCTTAACCAAATTTATCAAGTTTTGAACAAATCTTCTTAAGCTTAATCATTCATATTTCAAGAATAATCAACAACATAAACTTGACTCGAAATTTCTATTATGCAATATTTTAAAGTCCACTTAGCCATGCGACTTAGTCTCATAGATGGAAAGGTTAAAACTTGAGTAATAGGATGGTTCAGTCTTCACATACCTTTTGTCGATGAAGTTCTCCAAATATCTTCAGTTAATCTTCGCCTTCAAATGGCAGAACGCAGTGATGTCTGATACTCAACTACACTTTTCTAATCCTAATCCGAGACTTGACTAAATGTAGACTAGAAACCAAGATATAGTTTTGATCAATTAAATTTGACAACAAGCTTGATATAGCAACACTTGTGAGTTCGACAGAGCAATGATCTAACAATCTCTTCATTTGTCAATTTTAGTGGCAAAACTATCAATACATATGGATTAAAAAATAAAATCTTTAAAACTCCAGAATCCATTATTCTTGATTTCCTTGGTTCTCCAGGTTTTTTTTTATTCTTTGTTACTTCAAGGTCGTCAATGATTCTGAACGTGTTCAACTCAGCATTATTTTTGTTGAGGATCTGTACTGATAACAACTTTGAAAACAATTATTCTCAATTGTTGTTATACAGAAAGATAGTATTATTATCTTCTCCAAAGTTCAATTATATCACAACTTCGAAGTAATACTACGGTGATATGTTTCTCCCCCTTAGTCAATACTTACATCTTTTTCATAATAGGTGAAACCTATAGATGTAGATTCACCCCCCCCCCCCCCTTACATAATGATTCGTAAACCATATGTATGTAGTACGAAACTACTAATTAATTTTCCCCCTTGTTGTCAATAAAAATTGGAAAAGGTACGAAAATTATGGGATCATAATGAATTCTAACAAAAGATAATTCAAGACTAAAGAAACACATATCAACTTTAATTTAGATGATATCACGGAGTAAAAAATACTTAGTGTCTTCAACTATGAGATATTAAGATTCAAGCATCCATTTCGTATTCCACATCCACTCTCCCCACAAAGATATATTAATTAAGCACAAGTTCAAAAAGAACTCTCCCCCATATGATGTCATTCCCAAGAGAATAACATGATGTCATTACCAAGAGAACAACATGAGTGAACTTACTTTAACAAAAAGAAGGATTTTGTTGGACATTAACAAATCACATAGACTTGTATCCAAAAACATAGACATAAATTAATCTCAACGCCAGTTACAAAAAAGGAGATAATTTAAACGATTGACTCAACATAAGAGAAAATCTTACGGAGTTGATATTGCAGTAATTTCACAAAAGTGTGACCATGGAGAGATCAATACTGCAGAAATTCTCACAAAGTTTGTTCTACCTTTAGTCAGTAAATATCAGTTCAATTCAAAAAAACGCAAAGGACACGTATATCTCATAAGACTTTGCAATACATATAAACAATAAATATTAAATACTGCAAGTTCATCTTCCAAAAACTTTAGAATTTAAATAAATAAACCTAAAAACATGCAAGATGAAAATCGTTGGAAATAGCTTGTGTACTCACAATATATCATATACCAAACCCTAGTTATCCTTCTCGAACACAAGAATAAATTCTCACAAGAAGTTTCCTAATACTTCAAATAACAAAAGAAACATAGAATGAAGAAGTTAAGCATCATCTTCATCATCGGAATCAATCCAAGAAGCTTGAATATTATCTATCTCATCCTTGATGTCGGGAAATTTTATGGAAATCACACATAATTATTTTTGCACACCTTTTATCTAGGAGTTGATCTTACGAACATCCTTGTGAATTTGTTGAAGAAGACTCAAGGAGATAGGATCACAGGAACCGTCAAGAAGTGAGATAGTTACCCTTTTTATTTTGTAATCGTTCATTCTCATACATTTGAACGTACTTTCACGAACCAAAATAGGAGTTCCAATATAGTTTCCAATTGGGACAATGGAGAATTATCGACTTATTCGTTCGATAAGATAAGGAAATCCCAATTTCTTGTTGGATAAGGTCATTGTCGCTATTTGTTGAATAACCCAACCATATACATCAAGAAAATAAACTAACTCCACAAAGTCATAACTCCAATGTGCATCTTCCACCGTGGAGGGACAAATGTTTGGAATACCAAACTTTCCAAATACCTTAAAAGGCATACCGAGATCTTTGGTGGGAAACTTTCCATCTTTCCAACCAAAACTTTTTCCACAAAGGTTGTAAGAAATGGTTTCACAAGAAAGCTTATCTTCCTTTGGTCTAGGAAAACAATAATCACCCATGGGAATATCAGTGATTTTTGAAATTAATTCTCGATCCACTTTAATTCTTTCTTTTTCAATCTGGTTCTAAAGAACAACTTCTCAAGATTAACATCAAATATGTTTGCATAGAATACTCTTGTAAGAGTGTCAAATACATCACCATGACCATCAAAGATATCACCAAGATTATACTTCTCAAAACAAGATAATCACAAAGAACATACCCTTTTGACCAATTTCTTCTCTAGGATAAAATATCTAATAAATTTTTTCTTCATTAAAAAAGATGGTTCTAATTGAAATCGGGTTACTAGATTCACCCTTACTCTTGAGATTAGGTGCATAGACATCCACCATTAGTTATTCTCATACTTGCCAAAAATTTTAAATTCAAGATAGAAGATGAAAACACCGGGGGTACCAATATACACCACCAACCTTTTCGTAGGAAATCTGTATGGAAAAACTCAACACAACTCCGAGAGTAAAAAATCAATCAATGAAAGTGTCTAGAGTTATATCTTTCTCTTGTTGTTAGAACGTTAACATAACTGAATCTGTGAACCTAACTACAAAGAGAGTTCTTGGACGGTACCAAAGACCAATATTCAAGGATCAATCAAGTCTTATCCAATTGTTGATGGTGGTTTTTAGCTTAGGGATAAAATCATAAAACCGCATATCTGACATGACGTCACTATAAACAATAGCGCATTTATTGAACCAATCAACGTTCTTACGTAAGAATTACCAGGGTACCTTTTTTTATATACATGCGTCATGTTCCACTGCAGAACCCTTAGTATTAACTGACATCACCTATGTATATAATAACCCTAATTATCTCACCGTGCCAATGGAAAACCATGCCAGCCATATCCCTACGCCAAGGCATGCCAACCATGCCAGACGCACCACTGTGCCAATGGCAAACCATGCCAGCCACATCCCTGCGCCAAGGCATGCCAACCATGCCAGCCACACTACCGTGCCAGCCACGTCCTTGTGCCAAGGCATGCCAACCCTTCCAGCCGCACCACCGTGCCGATAGAAAACCATGCCATCCACGTCTCTGCGCCAAGGCATTCCAACCATGCCAGCCGCACCATTGTACCGATACCAAAGCCATGACGGCCTAAACTATGCCGCTGGCTAATAGAAGTGTTGTAACGATCAACGACCATCCTTCCACCTGAGATGCAGATCTCGGCCCTTCAAGTTTTCCACCAAAACACATGGCAAACTTCCGGCCCAAGGTCAATGTAGTTGCAGGATTTCCCACAACACACCCCTTGTAATATCTTGATAATAATCTCTTGATCTAAACTAATTTGATATTAAAAGTATGATTAAAATTCTAAAAATTATAAATAGACACACGGATTTTTACATGGTTCGATCAATTTGATCTACATCCATGATTCTCCACTATGATTGTTAAAATTTACATTTGATAATCTCCATTAATGGAGTTCTAAATCTAGTTTTGGGGAAGAAGATGATAAAGAAAATACATTTTCTCTCTCTGAAAATCTCTCTGCAAAATATCTTTCTCTCTCCTAAAATTGTCTCTCTCCTCAAGACTCTCTCAACTCTAAAAAATACATCCTTCCCTCCTGAACCTATTGGATCTCTATTTATAGGAAATTACATAATGGGTGACAGCTAAGCTGTCTTCTAATTTCGGATATCTCTCGCGATATTATCGCAGTAGCTATATTATTCCTTCTCGCAAGCATCGTAACCATCGCCAGTCAATCATGATCTTTTTGTGTTTCTTCAATCACCAACTGTTATGTCATTATTTTGTGACACTCGCAAAGTGTTATTGGAGAACTCGCTGTGACGCTCGCAGAAATGTTGTTAATCTCGCCAGAATATTGCTGTGGCGATATTCTGTACTACATCTTGCCTCTTTTTTCTTGAATATTGCTTGAAAAGTAATCTTTAAGAAAAAACATGTTGTTGTAGTAGTCTTTGATCTTTGTTGATGAAGGAACGAGCGAAAGAATACTAGACTTGAAAAGTACGTACTTGCCTCTATTCTTTTATGAAGTTCCATATCTTTGCTAAGTAAATAAGAAGTATTAATTCTTGAAGTATGCGAAGTATGAAGTATCCTTGAAGAAATATAAGAAGTACTCAATCCTCAAAATATAAAGAAGTATCCGTCCTTTAATGAAATTCATAAGTATTACCTCTGTCCACGCGAAATTATTACTTTATTTTTGGTGAAAATCCTTGTCCATTTTGGAAATGATTCTTGCCGAGAAGATAAAGAACATAAAATGTTTTCTTGGTAATCCATAGTTGCCTCTGTTCTTTATATATGAAGGAAGAATCCCTGAGAAAATGTTAAATGAACGAATTTCCTCTGCCTCTTTCAAAAAAATAATCAAATTTCCTGCGAAATGATGAATGAGTTTGATTAAAATGCAGGATTTCCCACAACACACCCCTTGTAATATCTTGATAATAATCTCTTAATCTAAACTAATTTGATATTAAAAGTATGATTAAAATTCTAAAAATTATAAATAGACACACGGATTTTTACATGGTTCGATCAATTTGATATACATCCATGATTCTCCACTATGATTGTTAAAATTTACATTTGATAATCTCCATTAATGGAGTTCTAAATCTAGTTTTGGGGAAGAAGATGATAAATAAAAATACATTTTCTCTATCTAAAAATCTCTCTGCAAAATATCTTTCTCTCTCCTCAAGACTCTCTCAACTCTAAAAAATACATCCTTCCCTCCTGAATCTATTGGATCTCTATTTATAGGAAATTACATAATGGGTGACAGCTAAGTTGTCTTCTAATTTCGGATATCTCTCGCGATATTATCGCAGTAGCTATATTATTCCTTCTCGCAAGCATCGTAACCATCGCCAGTCAATCATGATCTTTTTGTGTTTCTTCAATCGCCAACTGTTATGTCATTATTTTGTGACACTCGCAAAGTGTTATTGGAGAACTCACTGTGACGCTCGCAGAAATTTTGTTAATCTCGCCAGAATATTGTTGTGGCGATATTCTGGTACTACAGTCAAATAACACGGTTTGCACCTAAACCCTAATTTGGCCGCGCCTACTCAATACCAAAGCCATGCCGGCCTAAACTATGCCGATGGCTACTAGAAGGGTTGCAACGATCAACAACCACCCTTCCACCTAATATGAAAATCTCAGCTCTCCAAGTTTTCCACCAAAACGCATGACAAACTTTCGGTCCAAGGTAAAATAACACGATTTGCACCTAAACCTTAATTTGGCCACGCATACTCTATGGCAAAGCCATGCCGGATAAACTATGCCGCTGGGTACCAAAAGGGTTGCAACGTTTAATGGCCACCCTTCCACCTGAGATGAAGATCTCAGCCCTCCAAGTTTTCCACCAAAAACGCAGGGCAAACTTCCGGCCCAAGGCCGAAATAACACGGTTTGCACCTAAACCCTAATTTGGCCGCTCCCACTCTATGGCAAAGCCATGCCGGCCTAAACCATGCTTATGGCTACCAGAAGGGTTGCAACGATCAAAGGCCACCCTTTCACCTGAGATACAGATCTTGGCCCTCCAAGTTTTCTACCAAAACGCATGGCAAACTTCTGGTCCAAGGCCAAACACCACGGTTTTCATCTGAAACCTAATTTGGTCGTGCCTATTCTATGGAAAAGACACGCCATGGCCACTGGCATGCCACCATTCCACCCATAACGCCATGTTACATGTTTTACCATGAAAAACACTCGAGACATCAACACATGTCACAAACTGGGGGATGCTCATTAGGGTTTTGGTTTGGCGGTTTACAGCGTGCGGCGTACACTACACCCGTTATAAGAAAGTGTCATAAGAATGAGTCGGTTAGTAAATGCAATGAGTAATGGTGAAACATTTATTTCATTATGGAACATCAATTCCAGACGTTACCCGTTACCACCTCCTTCCACTTTACTCAGCTGTTTCTATTTCCTTACGAGACCAGAGTATGTTTGGGTTACGACTTGTATAAATAGGTCTTACCTATTTCATCAGAACACCAAGTTCTCATGAGGGGCATACAACACTCATAAAATAATTTGCTAGATTTCCCATCTGTTAGCTTCCCTCTTTCTGATACAAGTCATAAAACTACTACCCTTCCAGAATCAACTATTATGGTCTTAACACTCTCTACGCTTCCCTCCCTAAAACCAACCCTTGTCCTTCACTTTGTGACCGAAGCAAGTCTGGAATGGCCATTTCTTGGTTTAGTCTGGATTTGTACAGATTGATCTCTCAAACCAAAATTACTCCCTTGCAGTACATTGTTTAGGGTTTAAATTTGTTTCTCACTCACATACCCGAAATTACCAAAATCAGCAGAAACCATTTTCACCCTCAAACACCAATTAACAAGGTTGGACCTAGCTATTGTGATTGATCATCGCACAACCTGTGATATTTCAATTATAAAGATAACAATATAATGCGGAAAAATAAATAACACAAAGTACACCAGAAATTTTGTTAACGAGGAGAACGCGATTGCCGAAAAAACCCTGGGACCTAGTCCAGATTGAACACCAAACTGTGTTAAACCGCTACAGACACCAGCTTACTACCATTTAACTTTGACCTGGAATGTAGTTGAGCCCTATAAGAAAATCCACCGACTAAGGTACAGTCGCGCTTCTTACGCCTCTTGAATCTCGCAAGACTCTGCGTAATTGATTCCCTTAGCTGATCTCACCCACAACTAAGAGTTGCTTCAACCTCAATTGAAAACTTTAAACCAAATATGCCTCCCACAGATTAAGCCTATAATTGATTTCCTTATTTACTATCTAAATAGATAATCATCTCAAATGAAAGATTCAGGTGATGGAAATCGATAGTAACTTGACAAATGTCTGGCTATCCTCAAAATCCGGACTTAAGCAACCCAAAGTGCAACCTAGATTATTACTCACCTTACAAGTATAAAACTTTTGGAATCAAAAAAGTATGATACGAAGAGACTTTGTTGATTACTATCTCTCTTGATTAATAGATCAAGCTCTACAAACAATTAAGATTAGGATACTCGAGTTATCAAGATAAAAGATACATGACCTGGCTTCACAAATCCCAATGAAGTCTTTGTAGTCGCTAAACCCTAAAAGAGTTCCTGGAGAGGATGACTCTAGATACAACCAGGACACACCAAAAAGTAATGTTGGGATTCAAAGATCCCAGTTTCCAATAGTTCCCCTTATGTAGACTTCAAAGCCTAGGTTTCTTTAGGTTTAAGCTAAGATAGCTTTGGAACCAAGCAATCAGTATTCACCGTTAGATGAAAGATTTGAATCTTAATCACATATACAAGATATACACTATGGTTAGGTGGAACGTAACCGAACCATGTATAAAGACTATGCCCAGCATGGTTAGCTAAAATTCGTCGATTTGAAATTTAAAAGCTTAACACTCATTTTCATGTTCACTAAGAAATTAATATCGAGTCACAATTATGTGATCAAATGAGTCTAGTGATAATTAGAGAATTGATCAAATGCAAATCACTTCATAGAAATAGTTTTATTATATTTGAATCATCATCGACATGGAGTTGTAAATGCGCAAAGTAAAAATACATAATGGTTCATGAATCGGCTGAGTCACAGTACGTAAACCGGTTTGAAAACTTATATGCAATAACCAGTTCCGGAGTTGACATAACTTTTCAAGATCTCATACCGGTATGCAAACTTTGAATCAAATCAAAGTTCCGGAGTCGACAAAACTTTTCAAATTCACGTACAGGTTAACAAACTTCGAATTAAATCAAAGTTCCGGAGTCGACAAAACTTTTCAAGTTTACATACCGGTTTACAAACTTCAAATCAACTCAAAGTTCCGGAGTCGACAAAACTTCTCAAGTTCACGTACCGGTTTGCACACTTAAGACTTTTTCAACCGGTTCCGGAGTTGACTGAACATTTTCAGTTCACGTACCGGTTTGGGTTCTTAACTGGTTCTAGATCATAGAACTTTTTTTGATCGCATACCAGTTTGATTATTTTGACCCGGTTCCCTTACCACAGTTCCAAAACAGTTTGTAATAAAATACATACCTATCTGGATCACGAAACAACCAGATTTTCCCATGATGTAAATATGAATATGCATACCACACAAATCTGAAGCCGATATATATCTATTACACTACGTGTACGAATACATGTAATACGGCTTCAGACATATAACAGTTTTCCTAGTTTGTAAGAATGTTAACACTGGCTTGTATTCTTGAATAATATCAATGACACATATCACTGTTCCAGGATATTTTTAATTGATAAACTTGAATCATAGTTTGGTTCTGAATAATAAATTGTTCTCCACCGAATTTGATCAAGTATGAACAAATATTCATTAAGCTTAGTCATTGTAAACTAAATAAATAGTTCTCGATTCGAAATTCTTGTCTATGCAAGCTAGTCTAATTAGTTATGCGACAATCGTCTCAAAGATATAAAGGCGATATAACTTGAGAAATAGGTGGTTCAGTATTACCTTTTGTTGATGAAGCTCTCCAAAAATTTCGGTTGATATTCACCTTCAAACGGTAGAACGCAAATGATAACTGTCTCATTTATCAACTACCTCTATCCTAGACCGAGACTTAACTAATTGTAGACTAGAAATAAAGATAGAGTTTTGACAACTAAATTTAACAACAATCTTGATATAGCAACACTTGTGAGTTTGACCGAGTAATGCCCTAACAGTCTTCCCCTTTGTCAATTTAGTGACAAAACTATTAATACATATGGATAACAAATTAAAGTTTGAAAAACCCCTCGATATATCATGTCTTGATTTTCTTGGTTTTTTCAATCTGCTTGAACTCTTCGTTGTTCCAAGTCGCAATGATTCTGAATGTGTTCAACTCAGCATCGTTGTTATTGAAGAACTGATTCCATAGCGATAACAACTAGCAAAATAAATATTCCAAATTGTAGTTATACAGAAACATAGGATTTTATCTTGTCTCTAAAGTTCAACTGTATCTCAACTCTGAAGTAATACTACGGTGATATGTTTCTCCCCTTTAATCAATACTTACATCTTTTGTTTAATAGGTAAACCTATTGCTTAAATGATTCACTCCCCCTTACATAATGATCAGTAAACCATATGTATGTAGTACGAAACTACTAAATAATTCTCTCCCTTTTTGTCAATAAAATTAACAAAGGTACGAAAATCGTGGGATCATAATGAATACAACCAAAAGATATCTCAAGCTTTAAGGAAGATGGAGATACTACAGAATAACATGGTTAAAATGTAACTCCTCATATCAACTTAATTTAGATGATATCACATAGTAATAAATACTTAGTGCTCATCCTAGGAGATTAAAAAGATACAAGCATCCCCTTTATAATTCCACAACCACACACCCCACAAAGATATAACATTAAGCACAAGTTCATTTAATAACTCTCCCCCATAAAATGTCATTCCCAAGAGAACAACATGAGTTACCTTACTTTTGTGAAAAAGAAGGCTTTGGCGGACATTAACAAATCACAAGGATTTGTATCCATAGTATCGACATAAATTAATCTCAAGGCCAGGTAAGAACTACGAGACAAATTTACTCGATTTTACTCAACATAAGAGAATCTTACGGAGTGTGTCAAGCATCAAAAAACGAAAGTGTGATCACAAAAATATCAATACTGCGAGAAAAATCTCAAATAGTTTGTTTTATTTTCCTGTTTATAAAAACATAATAGATTTAACTTCTGAGCATATGTGAAATATTAGCTCGCTTCACGAGAACATAAAAGCACAATATTTCATAATTTTTTTGCAATAATTAAACCAATAATGATTACATACTGCAAGTTCATCTTCCAACAACTCTAAAATTTAAATAAATAAATCTAAAAACATGCAAGATGAAAAACGTTGGAAATAGTTATGTGTAATCACAATTTTTGCTATACTAAACCCTAGTTATCATTCTCAAGAATAAAATCTTCAAAATAAGTTTCCTATATAACAAAAAAAAATAGTCAAAGGATTATTCGTGTTCTTCATCGTCGGAATCACCCATATAAGCTTGAATCTTGTTTATTTCGTCCTTGATGTCGGGAAATTTTGTAGCAATCACCCATAATTGTTCTTACATACCTTTTACCTTGGAGTTAATCTTGCAAACATCCTTATGAATTCCTTGAAGAAGACTCAAGGTTTTTGGATCACACGAACCGTCAAGAGGCGAAAAAGAAGCCATTTTTCTTTTGATCTCGTTTGTTTTCATATGTTTGAATGTACTTTCACGAACTAGAGTGGGGGCTCCAGTGAAGTTCCCAATTGGATCAATGTCGAATTATTCATAGATGCATCCAATGAGACACAGAAACCCCAATATATTCTTGGATACAAGCATCTCCTTTATAATTCCACAACCACACTCCCCACAAAGATATAACAACTAAGCATAAATTCATGAGAACTCTCTACCATAAAATGTCATTCGCAAGTTCTTTTTTTAGTGAACAACATGAGTGACCTTACTTTTGTGAAAAAGAAGGATTTGGCGGACATTAAAAACCACAAAGATTTGTATCCATAGTATCGACATAAATTAATCTGAAGGCCAGTTAAGAACTACGAGACAATTTTACTTGATTTTACTCAACATAAGAGAATCTTCCGGAGTGTGTTAAGCAGCAAAACACGAAAGTGTGATCACAAAAAGATCAATACTGCGAGAACAATCTCAAAGAGTTTGTTCTATTTTCCTGTTTATAAAAACATAATAGATTTAACTTCTGAGCATATATGAAATATTAGCTCGATTCACGAGAATGTAAAGGCACAATATTTTATAAAAAATTTGCAATAATTAAACCAATAATGATTACATACTGCAAATTCATCTTCCAAAAGCTCTAGATTAAATAAATAAATCTAAAAACATGCAAGATGAAAAACATTGGAAATAGCTATGTGTAATCACAATCTTTGCTATACCAAACCCTATTTATCATTCTCAAGAATAAAATTCTCAAAAGAAGTTTCCTATATAACAAAAAAAAAAAGTCTAAAAATTATTCATGTTCTTCATCGTCGGAATCACCCATAGAAGCTTGAATCTTGTCTATTTCGTCCTTGATGTCAGAAAATTTTGTAGCAATCACAAATAATTGTTTTTGCATACCTTTTACCTTGGAGTAAATCTTGCAAACATACTTGTGAATTCGTTGAAGAAGACTCAAGGTTGTTGGATCACAAGAACCGTCAAGAGGCGAAAAAGAAGCCATTTTCCTTTTGTTCTCCATCGTTTTCATACGTTTGAGTATACTTTCACGAACTAGAGTAGGAGCTCTAGTGAAGTTCCCAATTGGATCAATGTCGAATTCTTCACAGATGTGTCCAATGAGACACGGAAACCCCAATATCTTCTTGGATACCATCATTGATACCATTTGAGAAATGATCAACCCACATATGTCAAGATTTTTAGTCCCTATTTTAAGAAAATAAACTAACTCTGCAAAATCATGACTCCAATATGCATCTTCAATTATAGATGGACAGATGTTGGGGATACCCAACTTACCAAAAGCTTTAAGAGGCATGTTAAGAGGCATGCTAAGCTCTGATGTAGGAATCTTCCCATCTTTCCAACCAACATTATTTCCACAAAGCTCAAGAGAAATGGTTTCAAGCGATGGGTTTTGTTCTTTGGGTCTTGGAAGTTGAAAATTACCAAGAATAATATTTGTGAGTTCCGAGATAAAATCTCGATCGAAACCCAAGCTTTGATGTCTCAAGCTTTGCTAGCAACGCTGAACTCACAAGCGTTGCTATCTCAAGATTGTTTTTCAAGCTTAGTTGATCAAAACTATATACTTGATTTCTAGTCTACTTATAGCGATTTCTCGAATTAGGATAGAATGTGTAGTTGATCTATAAACTTCACGGCGTTCACCAATTGAAAACAAAGATCTAATGAGGAGCTTGGAGGAACTTCATCAACAAAAGGTATGTGGAGACTAAAACTTATCTATCACTCAGAAGTCTATTTTATTCTATATTCTAATAAGACTAAGTCGTATATCTATATAGACCTTTAAGTTATACACATTTGATATTTCGAGCTGAGTTTATCTCGCTTATTTATTTCTCGAAATATGTGTTGGAAGCTTTTTGCTTTAACTATGTTCATCATATTCTTGACGAGTTTAGTTGGAAACAATTTATTTGTTGGAAACTAAATATTAAGTCAAAAGATGATCATGTGAAAATTACCTTGAACATCTTACACTATTTGTGTGAGACAGTCATTTGATGTTAGCTTGGGAAGTTTGTATTGATCATTCGATCACTTGAAGATAATGGTATGAGTGATATTACCATTATCATCTTCCAAGGATATTTCTATGATTGAAATGAGAGTTTCAAACAATAATCCATGTCTGGATGCAACATGGTATGCATACCTAGTATGCGAACTGTTTTGTAATGATTCAGGTCCGGAACCCTTATTTGTGTACCTAGTATGCGAACATATTTACCTGAGAAGGTCCGGAACTCTTGTTTGCATACCTAGTATGTGAACGGGTTTACCTGAGATGGGTCCGAAACAATTGTTCGCGAACCGGATTTGCGAACGGCTTGACTAGGCCAAGGTCCAGAGCTGCTGTTCGCGTACCTAGTTTGCGAACTCAGTTGTTAAGTTCTAAAATCGGTTATGTATGATTCTCATACTCATTAAGTAAAATATTTATGATTTAAGGAATGCAAATTAACTTTGCAAACCGTGGCATACTGTTCATGAATTGATTCTTGTATAAGTACTTTGTATGATTATGAATCAATTCGATTTTGTTTTAATTTGTTCATATATATTTCTATGAGATAGTGAATAATTGAACAACTCTATTTGATACATAATTAGATTTATTTGATTATCTTTTATGATTGATTGATCATCATATTTGATCTAGAAATGTTGGATGAATATGGTTAAGACAAAAGTGTTCATATGGCTAACTTCGGTTAACTTTTAGCGAGCCAACTCAATGTACACGTTTAGGTACGGTTACCCATTTCTAAATATAAGTATATTTTATTTGTGTGCAACAAGCTAGGACCATCTAATGGTGGATATTGATTGCTTAATTTCTAAGCAGACTTAGCTTAACTCTTAAATCAAGAGTTCATCTAACTGTGAATATTAAATGCTTTGTTACTAAGCTATCTTAGCTTTGATTTTAAGAACCCTGATTTGAAAGTATATATAAGGGAGAGCTCTAGCAACTGGAAAACCTAATCCCGACACTTTCCTGTGTCCTAGTTGCAAACTAGAGTCGATTCTCCTTTAACCTATGTTTATCCAAAACCAAATTAGGTTAACGACTTGAAGATTTCATTTGGGATTCGTGAAGTTAGATCCAACTATTTTCTCCGTAGTTTCGTATTTTGATCTTACCTGTTCTATCATATTGAATTTTATCTTCTCTAATAGTTACTCTAGATTTATCTCTTATAGGTAAGATATAAAAATTAGTCACAACAGTTCTTTGTCTCAGACTCTTGTGATTCCGTTATAAATTTTTCTGTTAATCAGTTGGGTTATTGTGAGGTGGTTGATATTTCTAGGCTTCTCTTCGGGAGTATAAGACCGGATTATCAACTGGTTCATGTTCACCTTGATTTTTATCAAAAGACAGAACAAAAACTGAATAATGAATAAACATATGTGTGGGAGAATATAAAAGAGAAGAAAATATAAAAGAGAAATATGGCTAAATTAACGGAATCTTGTCGAGAAGAAAATATAAAAGAGAAAGAAGTTGCGAGGGTAATTAAGACTTTTTGATTCTCATGATCTTCTCTTCCTCGCAGAAAATACATGAGAAGTGGCAAGATGTAGTACCAGAATATTGTTACAACGCTATTCCTGAGATATTAACAACGTTTCTGCGAGCGTCGCTGCCAATTATTTAATAACGTCTTACGAGCGTCACAGAATACTCAAAAGAAATTGACGATGGAAGAAGTAAAAGAAGAATACGTTGATCCTGCGATGGTTATCGTTCTTGCGATGGAGAATATGGTATAAATGGCGATGAGATCGCAGAATAGATCCGAAATAGGATGAAAACTTAGTTGTCATCCATTATGTAAATCCCTATATAAAGGGCTTGATAGATCCAGAAAAGGATGATGTATTTTTGAGAGTTGAAAGAGTCTTGAGGAGAGATAAAATTCAAGTGAATATTTGTAATCTTGATTTCTTCTAATTCTGTAAACATTTCTGAGATTTGAATAGTAAAGTGTCATTTAAATCTTTGAAGTTTAATTGATTTCCGATAGATTTCTATAGAATCTTAACAAGGGTGTAGTGTGGGAATTCCTGCAACTACACTCTTGTTATTATTTTGTCTAGGAAACTTCTTATGAGAATTTATTCTTATATTTAAGAAGGATAATTAGGGTTTGGGATAGCAAATATTGTGATTACACATAGCTATTTCAACGATCTTCATATTGCAATGTTTTTAGATTTATTTATTTAAATTCTAAGTTATTTGGAAGATGATTTTTGCAGTATTTAATCTTTGATTTTATATATTGCAATTGCTTATGAAATGTATGCCTTTACGTTCATGAACTATGTTAGTGTCCCATAATTGCTTAAAAGTTAAGTCTATTATGTCTTTATGCAAATATTGATAAAAAAATAGAATGAACTTTTGAAAAATTCCGCAGTATTGATCTTTCCCTGATCCACTTTATGTGAAAGTATTATTGAGCATTTCCGATTAAATTAATCAATAAGGTCTCCTTGTGGTTAATCTATTCGAGTTTAGTGGATACAAATCCATGCGATTTGTTAACGTCCAAAGAAATCCTTCTTTTCTTGTAAAAGTAAGGTCGCTCATGTTGTTCTCTTGGGAATGACATCAAATAGGGGAGAGTTCTTAATTGACCTTGTGCTTAATTGCCATATCTTTGTGGGGAGTGCATTTGTGGAATATTGTAAGAGTTATCTTGTATCTTTATAAACTCCTTGTTGAATACACTAATTTTCGACTATGTGAAATTATTGAAACAAAGTTGATATGTTCTCTTTTAGTCATGAATTATCTATTTGAAAATTTCATTATGATCTCGTAGTTTTCGTACCTTTTCCAATTTATATTGATAAAAAGGGGGAGAACTATTTTTTTATTTCACACTACATACATATGGTTTACGGATCATTATGTAAGGGGGGGTGGTTTTCATTGTGAGATGGAAGTATTAACTAAGTGGGAGTGATACATATCACCATAGTATTATTTCAAAGTTGTGATGCAATTGGACTTTGAATCAATATAATAATACAATGATATTGTATAATAATGATTAAGAACATTTGTTTTCTTATTGTTATGGCTACGGATCTTCAACAACAATGATGTTGAGTTAAACACATTCAGAATCGCTGGAGTACGTGGAGTAGAGAAGAATTCAAGGAATATTGAAGAGCCAAGGAAATCAAGCATGATGGATAAAAAGGTACAAAGTTTATTTATTTTGTAATCTATATGCATTGATAGTTTTTTCACTAAAATTGACAAAGGGGGATATTGTTAGAGCACTGCTCGGTTGAACTGCAAGTGTTGTTATCTCAAGCTTGTTTGTCAAGTCTAGTTTACCAAAACTATATACTTGATTTCTAGTTTACTTATATCTATGTCTAGGATTAGGATAAAATGTGTAGTTGAGATTTAGACTTCACGGTGTTCACCAATTGAAAACGAAGATCTATCGAGGATCTTGGAGGAACTTCATCAACAAAAGGTATGTGGATACTAAAACTTATATATCACTCAGAAGTCTATTATATTATATCTTCTAATGAGACAAATGTGTATAGTTATATAGACTTTTACATTATACACATTTGATATTTCGAGCTGAGTTTATCTCATTTATTTATTTCTCGAAATATGTGTTGGAAGCTTTTTGCTATAACTATGTTCATCATATGCTTGACGAGTTTAGTTGGAAATAATTTATTTGTTGGAAACTAAATATTAAGTCAAAAGGTGATCATGTGAAAATTACCTTGAACATCTTACATGATTTGTGTGAGACAATCATTTGATGTTAGCTTGGGAAGTTTCATATTGATCATTTGATCACTTGAAGATAATGGTATGTGTGAGATTACCATTGTCGTCTTCCAAGGATGTTTCAATG
The DNA here is from genome assembly GCA_023529315.1 of Papaver bracteatum. Classification (NCBI taxonomy): domain Eukaryota; kingdom Viridiplantae; phylum Streptophyta; class Magnoliopsida; order Ranunculales; family Papaveraceae; genus Papaver; species Papaver bracteatum. Next base: position 1,059,071 of record JAJJWX010004691.1, on the reverse strand, counting down.
ATAGAAATGAGAGTTTGGAACAATAAACCATGTCTTTATGAAACACGGAATGCATACCTAGTATGCGAATTGTTTTGTAATGATTCAAGTCCGGAACTCTTGTTTACGTACCTAGTATGCGAACGGATTTACCCGAGAAGGTCTAGAACTCTTGTTTGCGTACCTAGTATGCGAACGGGTTTACCAGAGTTGGGTCCAGAACAATTGTTCGCGAACCGGGTTTGCGAACGGCTTGACTAGGCCAAGGTCAGGAGCTAATGTTCGCGTACCTAGTTTGCGAACTCAGTGGTTAAGTTCTAAAATCGGTTATGTATGATTCTCATACTCATGAACTAAAACATTTATGATTTAAGAAATGCAAATTAACTTTGCAAACCGTAGATTAATGTTCATAAATTGATTCTTGTATAAGTACTTTGTACGATTACAAATCAATCCGATTTTATTTCAATTTGTTCATATATATTTCTTTGAGATAGTGAACAATTGAATAACTCTATTTGAAACACAATTAGATTCATTTGATTATCTTTCATGATTGATTGATCATCATATTTGATCTAGAAGGGTTGGATGAATATGGTTAAGACAAAAGTGTTCATATGGCTAACTTTAGTTAACTGTTATTGAGCCAACTCAATATACACATTTAGGTATGGTTACCCATATCTAAATATAAGTATATTTATTAGAGCATAGCCGGGTTGAACCCACCAAGCGTTGGTATGTCAAGTTTGGTTGTCATATTTTAGTGAATCAAAATTCAATTTAAGAGTAGCTTGATTATGTACTAGAGACAACTTCCTATATGTTAGGCTAGAAAGATTGGGATAATGAGACATACAAGTATTACTCGAAGACTTGAAGAATGTGAAGAAGTAAATAGCTACATCGACGACATCATCCTTCCTCTTGAAGTTAGTAATATTTTGACTTGAACTGTTTTATTCCCAACGTATATTTCAAGTCGTGCTATATTGAAAACATAACTGCGAAGCTGTGAATGATTATACTCTAGTAGACATAGTGTTAAGGAATTATAATACGAAGTATAACTCTTATCTATTGAACTTCATATATAAGACATCGGCATAATCGTATGAATGCTATTGTGATTATGTGTATGGGTATGGGTGAAGATTTCGTCCTAGGAAACAATGGTTATATTTGTTTAAAGGAAGTACATTCATGAACTTGTTTTATGAATTGAAATGGAAATCGCTAGGCTTATTGGTATTGTTATTCATGGCATATCTTTGGTTTACCAATATGTGTGAGTTAGTAGAACCTATTAGAGTACTGCTCGGTCAAAATCACATGTGTTTATATCTCAAGCATGTTTGTCAATGTTGGTGATCAAAACTATAAAGTCTTTGATTTATAGTCTATTATAGATAAGGTCTCGGAATAGGATAAAAAGTGTAGTTGAGCTCAAGAACTCCATGGAGATCATCATACAAGACGAAGGACTACTCAAGGAACCAGTGGATCTTCATCGACTAAAAGGTATGTGGAGACATGAACTTATCTATCACTCAAAAGTCTATATACTCCATCTCTATCTTGAGACAAATTCGTATTACTATATAGACTAAGATTATACCACATGAGGTATTTCGATCTGAGTATATCTCGCTTATCTATTTCTCGAAATATGTGTTGGTAAAGCTTTTTCTTTAGCCTAGTTCATCTTTACCTAGTGACGAAAGTCATGTTATGTTTCAACTTTCAATCATTTTGGAAATCGCTCTGACGAAAAATAGTTTGTGAATAACAATTATATAACGCTCTCTGAGAATGTTTCAATGATTGAAATGAGAGTTTAGACATTATAACCATTGGAGGATATAAGCATGGTTATGGAAACACATATGTGTATAAGTCCTTATTGCTTGAACCAAAGTTTGCAAACTTTGTTGATCAAGTGAGACCGGAGCAGCACGTGAACTTCAGTCCGCGAACCGAACCCGCGAACTGGCGTAGTTCTCGAAAATGAGAATTTATGCTGGAGTTTATGAACTTCGTCCGGGAACTTAAGTCTGCGAACCCAGTCCGCGAACTTGAGTAGGTTATGTCTAAAAATGATATTTGTGAACTTATCTTAATAAACTAAGGAATTCTATTGCAAACCATGGCTTTATAGTTCATGAATCGATTCGAGTGAATCACATGTTTTTGCTTCGATTGTGTCTTGTGTAGTACATGAGATTTCCTTGCAATTGAACAACTCTCTAACTAGTTCATTTGAGTCATTTGGACTAGTTATGGTGAAGAAGAATATTGTTGATATGAAAGTTATCATATGGCTAACCATTTGGTTAACTATTGTTGAACCAACTAATGTACAAGTTTGGTTATGGTTTTTACAAGCATACAAACCTGCATTTCATGTGTGTGTAACAAGCTATGTTTTCGATCCAACGTTTGATAAATATTAGCTTGAATCTAATCAGGTTTTCATCTAACGGTGAATATTGAATGCTTTGTTAGTAAGCTAACATTGATTGCAAACCCTGATTTGAGAGACTATATAAGGGAGAAATCTAGCAATTGGGAAACCTAATCCCTACACATTCTGTGTGATACTAGTTTGCTAAACTAGGGTCGATTCTCCTTTAACCTTTGATTTTCTTCTTCTAAAGCCAGGTTAACGACTTAAAGACTACATTGGGATTATGAAGCCAGACTGATACTAATTTTCTTGTAGTTGTGTGAACTGATCTTGATTCTTCTATCGTACGAGTACAATTGGAATAATTGGCTTGAGATTTCTATCTCTGATAGGCAAGATATAAAAGGAGTCACAAACACTTTGTCTCATCGTTTGTGATTCCTCAATAATCTTCTTCGCTGCATCAATTAAGTTTATTGTGAGGTGATTGATAAAGTTGAGTTGTTCTTCGGGAATATAAGTCTGATTTTATCAATTGGTTCATGTTCACCTTGATTTATCAAAAGACTAAACAAAGCTCATAGGTTTATTCGTGGGAGACGAATTTATCAATCCTTGTAGACTTTTCTGTGTGATACAGATTTGTTTATTAAAGTCTTCGACTTTGGGTTGTAGCAACTCTTGGTTGTGGGTGAGATCAATTAAGGGAATCAAGTACGTAGCATCCAGCTGGGATTAGAGACGTATGAGCATAATTATACCTTGGATCAGTGTGAGATTGGTTGGGGTTCAACTACAGTCCAGACCGAAGTTAGCTTGGAGTAGGCTAGTGTATGTAGCGGCTTAATACAATGTATGTTTAATCTGAAGGTCCCGGGGTTTTCCTGCATTTTTGGTTTCCTCGTTAACAAAATTTTGGTGTCTGTGTTATTTCTTTTCTGCATTATATTTTGTTATATAATTGAAATAATACAGGTTGTGCGTTGTTCAATCAATTAGAATATCCAACCTTTTGGTTGTCGATTTAAATTGATTGACACTTGGATATTGGTCTTTGGTACCATCCAAGTTAGCTCTCTTTGATGAATACTCGCAGATTCTATTTTCTTGAGTATAGATCAAATTAAGAGATTGAGATAAAACTCCTTGAGATATTTTTATCTAGATTGAGTCTGACTGTCTAGTTGATTCTCTAGTAAAGTAACTCGGATTTTGTCCATACAGATTGCTAAACGAAATATTGGGTGTGGTTGTTAGACCCTCTCTTTTTCAATTGGTATCAAAGCAGGCAAACATGTTTAAAGACCTTATAAGTTTGTTTTTGTATTGACATGATTATGGACGAGTCTATCTCTAATAACGTACCAGTTCAGAAATCACCATATGATTCTAAAAGCTTGGATTCACCTGAGAAAACTGTCACATCAAAGTCAATATCTGAACATTCTCTTGATGTAAAAACTGTTGATTGGGAAACACTCCTGGAAGAACAGTTGGATGAACTTTCTGATGAAGGTGATTCAGATATTGATAGATATGTTGATGAGGAAGTCTCAGAGTATGATAAGTTTTTGGATTCATTGAAAATGAAGAATATTAAAACTTCTCATGTCACATCTCTTCTTACTCCTATATGTTGAGAAAATAATAAATTGAAAAGGATCTACGGTGGTCTTTATAGTCAGAATCGCTCTTGCGAATCGGTCCTCAAAGATACCGAGGAAAACCTGAGTATAAAGTCACTTGAATGTGATCGTATATATCAAAAATACTTCTTGTTGGAAGAGAAACTTGCAGAAACTGAAGGAATGATTAACTCCAAGCAAGCAAGTTTTGATGACATAGAAAGCGCTTTTCTCGCTCTAGAAAAATGCCTTGAGGCTGATTTAGATGCTGCTCTTGATAAAATCAAGATGTTGGAAGATGACTTGAAAAATTTCAATACTAGTTCAAGCAAATTAACCACTATGCTAGGAGCAAGTAAAAATCATCGTGATACACGAGGATTGGGCTATAAGGGAATAGATGCTCCAAGTATTAGCAAAGAGGTAAAATTTGTGAAGTCTAGTGATTATTCTCAACAAAAGGTTTCCACTGATGGAAAAAGTGAAATACCTTCACCGGCAGTTAAGGTTCAAAAGAGCAAAGTATATCAACCTCCAAAGTTAGCACACACGTATCGAGGTAAGAACATTCCTTATGTTTGTCACTACTGCGAAAATAAAGGTCACCTAGAAAGGAGATGTCGTATCCATATAAGGAATGAGAAACTTCATGACGTTCTTGTTTGGGCATAACAAGAAGTTGTGAAACCAATATCATATGTTAAGACTAATCCTCTTAACATTACAGGTTGTAACTGTCCAACCTTTAGGTAAAGGAATCAGTGATGTGATCAACCTAGATTTTCCTATAAACGTCATACGAAGCCTTTTCACAATCGTAATGGTTATCAAAAGGATAACTTCGTAAAGACGAAGACAAGATCTGATGCTCCCAATTGGAGAAAGACTAACTTGCAAAAGAATAGTCAATCCAAATCTCTTTCGAGAAATCTAGAAGAGAGTAATGGAAAGAAAGTTCTGGTTGTTCCTAAATGCACTCAGAAGTGGATACCAAAGAAAGTCGATGATGTTTTGAGTGTGAAAAGGAATGATCTCCCAGAAAATTCCCTGACTATGGAGAAGGAAGTATCAATGATGTTGGAACTTAAAAAGTTCTTTGGAAAGATGGATTTGGATGTGAAAGGTTCTAAAATAGATCTCTCTCATGATATCCAAAAGTCACTTGTGGTGAGCAAGACATTTTTCACCTCAACACAACTTGATTGTGTTGTAAGTACATCCTCACCAAGGAATGCCCTGCTATGTATACGGTGAGGGAATCACAAGAACTGGGGCACACATATTATGATCGGTAAGGCTGTAGAATTCGAATGGATTCTTCTAAAAAGGTATTTTTATAAACTTGAGCATGATTTAAGTTTTTATTTGCGTAAAGTACTTATGATGATTCATATACCTTTCTTATCGTTCATTTCTACCTAACTTGATCTGTTTTTAAGGTTCTTAAATGTTTAGGAATGAAAACAATAGTTCGGGATATTTGGACTTCATGGTACACATACCAAGTATGCATAACATCATTTAAAACCAAAATCCAGGGGCTTAAGTTCGCAAAACCCGTATGCATGCTTGACGTCGATACTCGGTAAACCTGTTTTGGCCGTAACTTCTTCGTCCAAACTCGGATTGACCTCATTCTTTCTTAACTATCTTCCTATTTGAATTATCTTCGAAATGAAGATGAGAAACCTTGAATTTGGATGAGTTAAGATTGGTATTTGTCTTATCTCTTGTTTTTGAGCATTTTGCTCCGTTTCGTTGCACTTGTTCCACTTCTCTTGAACTTGGGCACTTGGATTTTTGGAGTACAACAATTCTAAGATAATTTATAGATTTTACAAGAATGTTGTTTGAAAATCTTTTTATATGCCTTTGGTAGCTATTCTTGGTATAAATCCGGGAGAAAAATATTGATTATACCCTCTAAGGAAAAATCATCTTATATGTGCATTACGAGTTTGTCTTGATGCCTAGGAAACTTCTTATGACAATTTATTCTTGTTTTTTAGAAGGATTACTAGAATTTGGAATAGTAATTATTGTGATTTCACATAGCCATGTCCAACGTTTTCATCTTGCAATGTTTTTAGATTTATTCTAAAGTTGATTTGGAAGATGATTTTTGCAGTATTAATCTTTATGGTTTTATATATTGCAATATTGTTATGGGATATGTGTGTTTACGTCTGTGAACTTGATTGTCCTATATTTTGTCAAAAGTAAAGTCGTTCGTGAATTGATATGCAAGTATTGATAAAAGAATGAATAGACTTTTGACAAACACAAAAGTTAAGCCTATATTGTCAATTATTGATGTAAGATAGGTTAAAATCTTTTGTGATTCAAAGATTATGTCTATTGTGTGTCATTGTGCAAATGGTGATGCAAGTGTAGTTGAGCTCAAGAACTCCATGGCGATCATCATACAAGGCGAAGGACTACTCAAGGAACCAGTGGATATTCATCGAATAAAATGTATGTGGAGACTTGAACTTATCTATCACTCAAAAGTCTATGTACTCTATCTCCTATCTTGAGACAAAATCGTATTACTATATAGACTAAGATTATACCACATGAGGTATTTCGATTTGAGTATATCTCGCTTATCTATTTATCGAAATATGTGTTGGTAAAGCTTTCGCTTTAGCCAAGTTCATCTTTAACTAGTAACGAAAGTCATGTTATGTTTCAATCATTTTGGAAATCGCTCTGCCGAAAAATAGTTTGTTAATAACAACTATATAACGCCCTCTGAGAATGTTTCAATGATTGAAATAAGAGTTTAGACATTATAACCATTGGAGGATATAAGCATAGTTTTGGAAAAACATATGTGTATAAGTCCTTATTGCTTGAACCAAAGTTTGCGAACTTTGTTGATCAAGTGAGACCGGAGCAGCACGCGAACTTTAGTCCGCGAACTGGCGTAGTTCTCGAACCCGATAATTTCGGTTGGAGTTTGGGAACTCCGTCTGGGAACTTAAGTCCGCGAACCCAGTCCGCGAACTTGAGTAGGTTATGTCTAAAAACGATGTTTGTGAACTTATCTTAATAAACTAAGGAATGTTCTTGCAAACTGTGGCTTTATAGTTGATGAATCGATTCGAGTGAATTGCATCAATTGTGTCTTGTGTAGTACATGAGATTTCCTTGCAATTGAACAACTCTCTAACTAGTTCATTTGAGTCAGTTGGACTAGTTATGGTGAAGAAGAATATGGTTGATATGAAAGTTATCATATGGATAACCATTTGGTTAACTATTGTAGTTGCATGATTTCCCACACTACACCCTTGTCAAGAATCTATGAAAACTAAGTCATAATTGTGGATGAACAACAACACTTTTATTAATTCACTTTCAAGAAGATTTACAAGAAATATCAAAACTCAGAAGTACAACTTCCTTTCTGGAGTTTCTCTCTCCTCAAAATTCTCTCAGCTCTCAAAAGTACATCATCCTTTTCTGGATTTAGTCGAACCCTTTATATAGGAAAATACATAGTGGAAGACAACTAAGATTTCCCCTTAATTCGGATCTACTCTGCGATATCATCGCCATAACTTTAGTCTTCACCATCGCCAACTTTATAACCATCGTGAAGCAGACTTATTCTTCATATATCTTTAATCGTTAACCGTTATATCACTCTTTTGTGACACTCGCCAAATGTTGTTGAAGAATCTTGCGACGTTCTCGTCAAAGTATTGTTAATACTTGTAGAAATGTTTGGGTTTCTCGCAGAAGTGTCATTTCCATCGCGAGAATATCGTTGTGGCGATATTCTGGTCCTACATCTTACCTCTTCTCATGTCTTTTCTGCGAAGAAGATAAGATATGAGAACTTTCAACTCTTCATGATGCTCGCAGATTCTTTCTTTACAAGTTTTCTTCTCGACAAACCTCCGTTTATTTAGTTTAATCGCCTACATGTGTTTTAGCTCTTCTTTAACACGTGTCCTCTTAATAGGTCCTACTGCTCTTGTCTATAAAAGGTGGAGCCGAGTTACGAAAATAATTTTCTCTTTTTACTTCTTCATCTTCTTTATCTGTTTATTTCTCTTTCCGTCTGCAACTTTTCTTTATCTTCATATTCACCTGCTACTGTTTTAATGGAAATGCCAAGGTATGTATTTTGATTATACCATCTTATTTGAATTATTTTTTACTACTTTTGCTCTTTGATCTTCTTGATTTAATTATAATCTTCATCATATTTTCCTTTAGTGGAGCTATCCCTACCACCCATTCTGAAACTCCAAACCCTAATTCCCTCAAGAAGCTTGTTGAGAAGAGGAGGAAGAAGGATTCTGCGAATGATAAGGTAGTAAGAAACACATTTTATCTTATTAACAATATTGTTGCCTCTGTTTCTTATCTAAATTATTATTTGCAGAATGACGAGAACATCGCTATACCTCATAAAAAATCCCGTCGCAATAAAACTATTGAAGATGATATCATTATTCCTGAGTTATCATCTAAGAGAGATATCATCACACCTTTACAATCTAATCCTCCTTCTTCTGTCTGCGAGAACCTCGCTATCAATACCCCCAATCCTTCAGAGAATTTGACAAATCAAATCCCTACAAATGTTGTGGCTGAAACTCCTTCTAGTCCAATATTACCCTCAACCGTCACTTTCCCAAAAACTCATCCTTCTCATAACGCATCCATCGCAGATGATTCAAATCGTCAACTTGCTATCATTACCACTTCATCCTCTGCATCTCTTCCTCCATCAAATGAAACCTTTGCTGGAGCTGATATTGCTTTTAAAATTTTATTTAATATTTTAGATAACGCTAGAAAATCTTCCATTGATTCTCTTCAATATGAAGCTTGTGAGACTTTACTCAAGTATTTTGGTTCTAATAATTCTGCCTCGCGAGTATCTTTGGAATATGAAATTGAAGCTCTAAGAAAAGGCCTTCAAGTTAAAACTTCTGAGTGTAACACTCTGAATCATATGCTTCGCAATTCTTCACTTGAGTGCGAGAATCTTCGCAGACATAATGACGAGTTGAAAGGTATAGTTTTCCTGCCTCTATCTTTTTGTCTCTCCATTCTAATAATTTCCCGTCTCCCTTATTTTTTACACTCCATTCCTTTTAAATGTTTGGTTTATTTATTTAGCTTCAAATCGGAATCAATTAGTGAAGATATTTTATTTAGAATCAATCGCTGAAGAAGCTCGAGCTGAAAAAGAGTCTTGGATGGACCAACATAGTAGATTAGATAATCTTTATACTTACTCAATTGATCACATAAATAATCTTACTCATGAGAATAATCAATTATCTCAAAACCAAAATTTGTTGTGTAGCGAAGTTGCTCGCCTTATATATTTGTTATTTAAGACTGATTTGGCGATGGAATCTTTATCAGATGAGAATAAAACTTTATCCCAAGAGAAACATAATTTTTCAATTTTGATGGCGGCTTCCTCGCGACAATTAGATAATCTTAAAAGAATTTGTAATAATCAAGAGCGATCTCTTCGTTCCGTTAAAGATGAACTCAAGGAATTAACTGAATCATCTGCTGCTGAGAAGGATAAACTTATAAAGGATAGATTAACTCTTAGTTTAAAGGCTAGCGAACTTAAAGATCAGTATTCTCAGTTAGAGAAATCTCACTCTTTACTAGTAAAAGAAAATCTTTATATTTGCACCAAAGAAGAAAATGTGAAATCTCGTCTGAAGGGTATGGTTGGCGATAAATTTGACGATGCTATGAATCAGTGGGAGAATTGTTTCTTTTCATTAATCCAAAACTTAACCTCTCAAAAAGAAGGTAGTCAATTGACTGTCTCAATTGTTAATTTTTCTGATAAATTCCTATGTTTTACTTCTCGTGAGCTCTTCATTTGAATATTTCCTTGTCATTTTTGTTATTCGCAGAATTTGAAAGAAGCCATCTTGCTACTATTACTTCCCTTACTGAGAAATTAGATAAGGTTCGCAAAGAAAACAAGACTCTCATTTCCGATTGCTTGGACGCTCGCGATAAAGCAGAAAGAAGGCTTGATTATCTTGAGTACTTCAAGAATATGGAGATTAGAAACCGTGATAGAGGTTTTCTTCGCAAAGTTCATCTCTCTGTTGAAGTTCTGTTGAATAATATTCTGATCTCCCATTCTCTCCCTCCTGAATCTGTTCTTCCTCTAGAAGTTGAGGATGACGAAATTTCCATTCCTATGGATAAAGATTTAGAAGATACACCCACTGAAGGAGAAGAAGGAGCTGAAGAAGATAACCCAGAAGAATACGAAGGCTCTCCTAGAGAAGAATAAATTCTCAAAGGAAAGGATGCTGGCGATACTGAAAAGAATGATGGCGATACTGATAAATCTGCTGGAGAGAATGATAAATCTTCTATCGAGAAGAATATTGACGAGCCTGTCGCTGAAGTTTGAATTTCATTTTTGCTTTCTCTTCCTGCCTCTTTTTTCGCGAGGAATGTAACTTGGATGACTTTTTTTTAATTTTTCCTGTTGTATGTGTTGAATCTTCTCAAGGAAGATATTAAGATTTTATTTGCTCATTCTTCTTCTTGCCCTCTAATATCTTTCTTGAGATGGTGAATTATGTGATGTTGAATAGATATTTTCTGAAGTAATCTGCCTCCAGCGATGAATAGATTTTTCCTGCATTCTCAAATAAAATAATTAATGTTCAATATTAATATGTTGGTCTTATTATGCCTTCCTAGTTAAAGTTCTTATTTTTCCAACCTTTAATATTTTTCTGCGACAAGATCGCAGGACGTCTTTACATTTATATGTATTGACCCATTGATCTTGTCTTATCAGTACTTTTCAATATCTCTGCAACAATATGACAAGTCTAGATTTTCTCGCGAAAACAAAGCCTCGTGACATTGCCGTCTTGCGATGAAATCGCAGGACGTCTTTACACTTTCATGCAAAAACCCATTGATCTCATCTTAACATTTTCTCTTTAGGATTTTTTCCTTTGTATAATTTTCGTCACGCGACAATATGACAGGCCTAAATAATCTTGCGATCATGAAACCCCATGACATTGCCGTCTTAAGACACTTATCAGCTCCCTAATGGAGGGTGTCGCCCTTATCTTCCCCCTGGTTGCCCCTTCAAGGAGGGCACATCGGCCATACAAGACTAGCTCCCCCCATCCGGATTTGCCAACAACCAGTTGTGTTCGCAGCCTCTTGTCCTTTATGCCTATATGGCTTATAGTTACAAGACTGCACCCTAAGTGGGGTTTTCTTCAGGCCAAGTGCATTGTAGCCAAGACTTACCAATGATGGCAAGAGAGTTTCGTACGCTCCGGGCACCCTTGGCTCAACCATGTACCTCGGCGCCTTGGTCATACTCTGCACTTCTTGTAAGAGATTCTCGGTCGCCCAACCAGGGTATAACCTTATATAGTTGGAAAACCAAGATCTCTCTCCCGGATAAGTTTTATTTAACCCAAACATCTGTATGACTCAGGTTCCAGCAGCGGTATAACCTTGTTGCTGAGTCATGTCAAGAGATACCCCCTCATATGACGTGCTATTAGGTCTTACATTTGCCTCTTATGAAATTTTACTCGCGAACTAGGGTGCACGCCATAAAGGTTCGTCCCATTCTTTTAATCTGTGCGAAATTTTATTCGCTGTTCTTGCGATGATGTTCGCATAAATTGTGATAAAGAAAGAAGAATTTTTAAACTGTTTTATCTTACATTAGTATTTCTTACCTCACAGAAATTGCTACTGATAATACCTTTTCAGAAACAATATATTCCATGGTCTATCAAGTCTTTTCCCAACATCTCTTCCCTCTGGATCCATTAATTTGTATGCTCCATTTCCAATTATCTCTTTAATGATGTATAGTCCATCCCATTTTCTTGCTAATTTTCCACCACTTTCCTGCTGATATCTTGGTGTTTCTCGCAAAACTAGATCGCCAGGCTGGAATTGACGTTTCTTGACTCGTTTGTTGTACTCGCGAGCTAATCTTCGCTGGTAATTTTCCATATGTTGTAGAGTTTTTTCTATCTTTTCTTCTAGTTCATCTGACTTATGTAAAATCATGCCAGCACTTATATTTTTCTCCCATGCCTCTCTTTTTGTTGTAGGGATAGCAACTTTTGTTGGTAAAACAGCTTCAAATCCATATGTTAAACAAAAAGGTGACATTCTAGTTGCTTCTCGTCTAGTTATATTATATGCCCATATTGCATTATGCACTTGCTCGCACCATGATTTGTGATAACCTTCTAACTTCTTTTTTAAGATGTCTGTGATTGTCTTATTAGTTGCCTCAGCCTGACCATTTTCTTGCGGGTATAAAGGAGTAGATTATCCACATTTTATCTTAAATGCATTGAGTAACAATTCTATATTCTGTCCCTCAAATTGCTTTCCATTATCAGATACTAATTGTGCTGGAATTCCAAATCTGCAGATTATATTTTCAAAGATGAATGTAAAAATATCTTTATCGCGAATATGTTGTACTGCCTTTACTTCTCCCCATTTTGTGAAATAATCTGTTGCAATAATCAGATATCTTCTCTGTCCAGACCCAGTACAAATGTTCCCACAATATCCAATCCCCATTTTCCAAATGGCCATACACTTGATGAAGATGATAATGGTGCTCCTGGTGCATGTATATTTTTCCCAAATCGCTGACAATATTCACAATGCCTTGAGAGTTGCTTTGCATCCTCATGTATATATGGCCAATAATAACCCTGCATCTTTGTTTTATATGCTAAAGATCTACCCCCGCTGTGTTACCAGCATCACCACTATGCAACATGTTTAGCACCTTTTGCCCTTCTTCTCTCGTCAAACATCTTAGCGATGGTCCACTAAAAGATCTGCGATATAATATCCCATCTCTTAATTCATAATTGGTTGCTCTAATTTTTAATTTATGTGCTTCTAATCGATTTCTGGGGATTTCTCCTCTCGCCAAATAAGCATGAAGATCTTCTTGCCAATCTGTAGCATTATTCCCTATTTCTTCTTCGCCAGGTTCTACCATCATTACATCTACCTCTTCTTCCTCTTTGTTTATTGCCGGTTGTAAAAGTGTTTGAATTTTTATGCATCTCGCAAGTGGGTTCGTCATCATACTTGATATGAAAGCAAAAGCATCTGCAAGCCTATTATCTTTCCTTGATATGTGTCTCCATTTTATTTTTGGAATCCTCGCAGACAATTCTTCAACAAGTTTTTTGTACTTCTTCAAAGATGGTTCATTTGTAGTATACTCTCCCTTTATCTGGCGAATAACCAATTGTGAATCGCTGGTGATTCTAGCATTCTCCAACTTCATTTATATCGCAAACTTTAATGCATGGATTACAGCTTCATATTCTGTCTCATTATTAGTGGATGCAAATTCTAATCGAAACGAAAAAGCTGTTTTTTCTCCTTTTGGTGAAATGAAAACAACTCCAATCCCATTTCCTTATCTATTTGATGATCCATCCACTAATATTTACCATATGTCAGGTTCTTTTAATAGCTCTTTTGGGTCCCCATGTTCTTCGTCTATATCCATCATTTCTTCTACAGTTTCGTCATCTTCTAAAGGAAATTCAGCTAAGAAATCTGCGATAACTTGTGATTTTGGAGAGGATAGAATTTCATATTGAATATCAAAGTTCCCTACTTGCGCATTCCATCTCTCAACTCTGCCTGATCTTTTTGAATTTTTTATCACCGATTCAATTGGCACTCTCGTTAACACTTTGACCTTATGCGCTTGGAAGTAAATTCGAAGTTTAAAAGTTACGTGTACCAATGATAGAATTAGTTTCTAAATCTTCGAATAATTTATCTCTGCTGAATTAAATGTTTTGCTGATATAATAAATTGGCTTTTCCACCCCCGCATCTACTCGCAGTAACACGGCACTTAGCGCGTATGTGGTTGTCGCAAGATATATCAATAGCTCTTCTCCTGGTTCAGCCTTTTGTAAAATAGATATGTTCATCGGTTGTTCTTTAATTCCTTGAAAAGACTTTTCACACTCATCTGTCCATTTAAATTTTGTTCCCTTCTTGAGTATATCGAAAAAATGTTTGCAATTGTTTGATTATCGCGAAATAAACCTTCCCAGCGAGGCTAAGAGTCCATTCAGTTTTTGCACATCTTTAACTGTCGCTGGTGTTGGCATATCACGAACTGCTTGTACCTTTTCTGGATCAACTTGTATTTTTTATTTTGATACAATATAACCCAAAAATTTCTCTGAAGCTACTCCAAAAGTACATTTTTCTGGGTTCAATTTGATGTTGAATTGTCGCATTTGATCGAAAATCTCTTTCAAATCCTGTACATGATTTTTAGCTTCTTTGCTTTTAATCAACATGTCATCCACGTACACTTATAATGTTTTATGTATCCATTTTGCGAACACTTTCTCCACCATTCTTTGGTATGTTGCACCAGCATTTCGTAAGCCAAAAGGCATCTTTGTATAGCAATATAGCCCTCTTGGAGCAAAAAATGTTGTATGCTCTTGATCTTCTTCTGCGAGGGGAATTTGATTATATCCTTTATATCCGTCTAATGAAGATATTCTATCATTTCCCGCTGCTGATTCAACCATTTGTGGAATATCTGGTAATGGAAAACTATCTTTAGGACAAGCTTTGTTTAAATCAGTAAAGTCTATGCAAATTCTTATCCCTTTATTTTTATTTGGGACCACCACCATATTTGCAATCCAATCTGGATATTTTTCTTGCCTTATAATTCCTGCATCAAGCATTTTCTGTAGTTCTTCTTCTATTTGAGAATGGTATGTTGCAATTTTTCTGATTCTTTGTTTAAATGGTCTCACATCTTTGTTGATCTCTAATTTATGACATGCTACTGAAGGGTCTATCCCTGGCATCTCATCCATACTCCATGCGAAGATGTCTTTGTATTCTTGCAAGAGATTTATTGTTCTTTCTTCTTCGTCTTCCTCCATTTTAGTCCCAATTTTCAGTATTTTAGGCTCTTCCTCGCTTCCGATATTTATTTTCTTTATTGGCTCTGCTGCGGTGTAACTAACTTCAGGTTCTCCCATTGGTGTTGGATTTTTCATTTCTCTCGCGAATTCATCTTCTTCTCGCGAAAATTCACTTGGTATCCCTTTTCCTTCTTTTGCCCTTATCATGTAAATTTTATATTCCTCTTCTTTCTTTGCTTCTCTGTTCAATTTTCTGCGAGCTTTTCGCAGCTTTGGACGTTCTTCACAATTTCTTACTTCAATTTGGTAGCACAATCTCGCGAAATTCACATCTCCTCTAATTTCTCCAATTCCACTAGGCATAGGAAATTTAATACATTGATGTAATGTTGACGCCACAGCCTTGATTGCATGTATGCGCGGTCTTCCTAGTATCATATTATACGGCGATTCCACATCTACCACACATAATGATATTTGTGTTTCAATTTCTCCTAGTGGAATTCGTACCATTATCTCGCCTTTAGGTTTTGTTATAGACTTTCCAAAGCCATGAACATAATATGTTGAATGAGATATTTCTTTATCCTTATATCCCATCTTCTTGAAGGTATGATAAAATATCATGACTACAGAACTTCCTGTGTCTACTAAAGTTCTATGCATAGCCCATTCTTCTTCAGATATTATCGATTTCTCCTTTCTCATTGGTATAGTGGTTACTGTGACCACCAATGGAGATGTATGACTTAAATCTTCTTCTGGTATTTCTGCTGCTGTAAACGTGATTTTTTTTTTTCCCAATCTTTAAATGATGATACCTTCTCCACTATCATAATCTTCCTTCCTTCAAAATCCCGTTTATGTATCCTTCCCTTGATATTTTCATGAAATCTATCAATCATTTCTTTTGTTATTACATCACCTTTCAATTTTCTACAATCCTTTTTTATTCTGATCATTCTTCCTTCAATTTTCTCACCGATTTACTTAATGATTTCCTTAATCTTGAACAATTTTTATCTTCTTCTTCGCTTTTTCTTCTATTTTCGTTAATTCAATCCCTGTTTCGGGCGCCAAAATGTAGTTGCAGGATTTCCCACACTACACCCTTGTCAAGAATCTATGAAAACTAAGTCATAATTGTGGATGAACAACAACACTTTTATTAATTCACTTTCAGGAAGATTTACAAGAAATATCAAAACTCGAGTACAACTTCCTTTTCTCGAGTTTCTCTCTCCTCAAAATTCTCTCAGCTCTCAAAAGTACATCATCCTTTTCTGGATTTAGTCGAACCCTTTATATAGGAAAATACATAGTGGAAGACAGCTAAGATTTCCCCTTAATTCGGATCTACTCTGCGATCTCATCGCCATAACTTTAGTCTTCACCATCGCCAACTTTATAACCATCGTGAAACAGACTTATTCTTCATATATCTTTAATCGTTAACCGTTATATCACTCTTTTGTGACACTCGCCAAATGTTGTTGAAGAATCTTGCGACGTTCTCGTCAAAGTGTTGTTAATACTTGTAGAAATGTTTGGGTTTCTCGCAAAAGTGTCGTTTCCATCGCGAGAATATCGTTGTGGCGATATTCTGGTCCTACAACTATTGTTGGACTAACTAATGTACAAGTTTGGGTACGGTTTTCACAAGGCTACAAACGTGCATTTCATGTGTGTGTAACAAGCCATGTTTTCGATCCAATGGTTGATAAATATTAGCTTGAATCTAATCAGGTTTTCATCTAACGGTGAATATTGAATGCTTTGTTAGTAAGCTAACATTGATTGAAAACCCTGATTTGAGAGACTACGTAAGAGAGATCTCTAGCAACTGGGAAACCTAATCCCCACACATTATGTGTGATACTAGTTTGCTGAGCTAGAGTCGATTATCCTTTAACCTTTGGTTTTTTTTCTTCTAAAACCAGGTTAACGACTTAAAGACTTTATTGGGATTGTGAAACCATACCGATACTAATTTTCTTGTAGTTGTGTGATCTGATCTTGTTTCTTCTATCGTACGAGTACAATTGGAATAATTGGCTTGAAATTTCTATCTCAGATAGGCAAGATATAAAAGTAGTCACAAACGCTTCGTTTTATCGTTTGTGATTCCTCAATAATCTTCTTCGTTGCGTTGATTAAGTTTATTGTGAGGAGATTGATAAAGCTGAGTTGTTCTTCGAGAATATAAGTATGGTTTTATCAATTGGTTCATGTTCACCTCGATTTATCAAAAGACGGAACAAAACTCATAGGTTTATTCATGGGAGACGAAATTATCTATCCTTGTAGACTTTTTTGTGTGACACAGATTTGTTTATTAAAGTCTTCGACTTTGGGTCGTAGCAGCTCTTGGTTGTGGGTGAGATCAACTAATGGAATCAAGTACGCAGCATCCTGCTGGGATCAGAGACGTAGGAGCATAACTGTACCTTGTATCAGTGTGAGATTGGTTGGGGTTCAACTACAGTCCAGACCGAAGTTAGCTTGGAGTAGGCTAGTGTCTGTAGTGGCTTAATACAGTGTATGTTTAATCTGTACTAGGTCCCGGTGTTTTTCTGCATTTGCGGTTTCCTTGTTAACAAAATTCTGGTATCCGTGTTATTTTTTTTCCGCATTATATTTTGTTATATAATTGAAATAATACAGGTTGTGCGTTGTTCAATCAATTAGAATATCCGACCTTTTGGTTGACGATTTAAATTAATTAACTCTTGGATATTGGTCTTTGGTACCATCCAAGTTATCCCTCTTTGATAAAGACTTGCAGATTCTATTTGCTTGACTATAGACCAAATTGAGAGATTGAGATAATAGCTCCTTGAGATATTTTTATCTAGATTGAGTCTGACTGTCTAGTTGATTCTCTAGTAAAGTAAATCAGAGTTTGTCCATACAGATTGCTAATTGAAATATTGGGTGTGGTTGTTAGACCCCCGCTTTTTCAGAACCGATCATAACTTGTTATGTATCTTGGTAAAACTAGTCACAATGCCTGACTTATGTATTGATGTTGTAGTTGCTGGAAAACCTAAACTACACCCTTGATAATAATTTACAGTATTAACACAAATTTGAAGATTAAAAACAACACTTTCTTATTTGATTCTCATAAATGTTTACAAGAAATGGAAGAAATCAAGAATACCACCGCTCTCTTTAATTTTCTCTCTCTTGAAGACTTTCTCAACACTCAAAAATACATCATCCTGCCTCTGAATCTACTGGGTCTCTTTATGTAGGGTAGTTACATAGTGGATGACAGCTAAGATGTCCTTTGATTTCGGATCTGACTTGCGATATTATCGCAATAGTTATAATGTCAATTCTCGCAAGCGTTGTAACCATCGCAGGACAATCATGCTCTTCTCGTGTTTCTTCATTCGTCAGCTATTACGTCACTCTTTAAATTATCTTGTGATACTCGCAAAGTGTTGTTGAATAACTCGCGGTGGTGTTTGCAGATGTTTTGTTAATCTCGCAAGAGTAATATCATGGCGATATTCTGGTCCTACATCTTGCCTCTTCTCATGTCTTTTCTGCGAAGGAGGAAAGATCATGAGAAATAAAATGCCGTATCTATTCATTGTTTCATCTTCTATGATCAACAAAACTCCGTAAATTAAGTGTTACCGCCTACACGTGTCGAATATTCCTCTTTTTACTAGTTAATCTTTTATTACCCGGTTACCATCCTTCTGTCTATAAAAGAGAGAACCTATCAAAGAAATACTTTTTCTTCTTTTACTTCTTCGTCTTCTTCATCTCTTCATTCTCTGCAAAAATTTTCTACCTAAAACTTTCTTCTTCTGTAAATTCACCTGCTGCTGCTTCAATGGAATCTCCAAGGTATGTGTTATTCTGACATTATTAAACTTGATTTTGCTTGTCTAAATCATATTTATTCACTTTATTTGATCTTTTTTTACTTGATTCTATATAACTCCCATACTATGTTTTTTTTCCAGTGGAACTACATCCAACACCCAGTTTGTCGACCAAAATCCTAATCTTCTTGAAGATTCACAACAAAAACTCACTGAAAAGAAAAGGAAGGCTGCGAGTCATAAGGTAGGAAGAAACATTTGTTTTCTTAATAACAATATTGTTTCCTCTGTTTCTTATCTATATTATTACTCGCAGGGTGATGAAAATGATGTTAACCCTCGTAAGAAATATCGCAAAGCCAAGGCTCTTGAGATTGATATTACTATTCCCAAATTTTCATCTTCAAAATCTGTTTCTACTACTTCGCAGATGGAATCTCCATCATCTATTTGCGAGAATATCATTATTAATACCCCCAATGCCATTAATCCTCCAATGAATGAGACTCCCAAATCTGTTATGAACAAAGCTTCTTCCTCTCCTATTTTACTTCCAACTGTTACTTTTCCAGACACCCTATCTTATGGTGATGCAACCATCGCAAATGACTCAAATCTCCAACTCGCCATCATTACCACTTCACCCTATGCACCTCTTACCTCATCTAAAAAAGCATTGGTAGGGGTTGATGCAGCTTTTAAAGTTTTGTCTGACATTTTAGATGATGCCAGGAAATCTTCTACTGACCCTTTCAAATATGATGTCTGCGAGACTTTAATCAAATATTTTGGTTCTGATCGAACTGCTTCGTGAGCATCTTTAGAAAATGAAGTTGAAGCTCTAAAGAGAAGTCTCTAAGCCAAAGCTTCAGAATGTGATATTCTTGATCACAAGCTTCGTAACTCTTTACTAGATTGCGAAAATCTACGCGATAAAAACAAGGAGTTAAAAGGTATAGTTCTTCTATCTCTGCCTCTAATTTTTCGGTTCTAGTAGATTTTCATCTTTTCTGTACTAAATTTCCTTTTAAATATTTGGTTTTCCTATTTAGATTTAAATCAGAAACGATTAATGAAGATATTTCAATTTGAGTCTGTCGCTGAAGAAGCCCGTGTTGAGAGAGATTCTTGGATGGATCAATATAATAGATTAGATAATCTTTACACATACTCGATCGATCAAATAGATAATCTTACCAATGAGAACGATCAATTATCGCAAAGGCAAAATCTATTAAGTAGCGAAGTTACTCGCCTCTCATATTTGTTAACCCAAGCTAACTTGGCGATGGAATCTTTAACAGATGAAAATAAAACTTTGTCTCAGGAGAAACGTAGCTTTTTAAACAAGATGACAATCTCCTCGCCGCAAATAAATATTCTTCAGAAAGTGTGTAACGACCAAGAACAATCTCTTCGTTCATTAAAAGACGAACTCAAGGAAGTAACTGAATCTTCTGCCGCTGAGAAAGATAAACTTATCAAAGGCAGGTTAACTCTAAGTTTAAAGGCCAATAAACTCCAAGATCAGTATTCTCAATTAAAAGAATCTTACTCCTTATTAGCAAAAGAAAATACTTATCTCCTCTCCAGAGAAGAAATTATAAAATCTCGCCTGAAGGGTGTAGTTGGGGATAATTTTGATGATGCCATGAACCAATGGGATAATTGTTTCTTAACACTAATTCAAAACTTAACTTCTCAAAAAGAAGGTAGTCATTTTGACTGCCTTAATTGTTAATTTTTCTGTTATATTTCTTGCGAGATTTTCATCTGAACATTTTCTTGTCAATTTATGTTTCTCGCAGAATCTGAAAAAAGCCTTCATTCTACCATTTCTGATTTGACTGAAAAACTGGCTAAAGTTCGCAAAGAAAACAGAGTGCTCACCACCAATCTTGTTCAATCTCATGATCGTGCAGAGAGGAGATATGACTACCTTGAATACTTCAAAAATATGGATATTAGAAATCGTGATAAAGGTTTCCTTCGCAAGGTTCATCTTAGTACTGAATTTCTTGTGAATGACATTCTGATATCCCAGTCTCCCCCTCCTGTATCTGTTGAGCCTCTAGAAGTAGATGATGATGAGATTCCTCTTCCCATTGATGATGATCTAATCTATGTAATTGGTGAATAAGATGTCTCTCAAGAAGACCCAACAGAAGAAGAAAAAAGTCCTTCTAAAGAAGTAGCTACTGGTGGTGAAGCAATTACTGGTGAAAAGTTAGATAAAGAAGAAACTCAAGCTGATCGTGACGTGAAGAATATTTACAAGGAGAATGAAGCTGGCGAGACTAATATTGAATCTTGAGTTTTGTTTTTGTTTTCTTTTTCCTCCTCTTTCTTGCGAGCAATGTATCTTTATGCAACTTTGGAACTCAATTTTATTTCTGTAATTTTGAATATTCTCAAGGAAGATAATGATATTTTATTTATCAACTCCCATACTTACCCCTCATTATCTTTCTTGTGATGAACAAGTGTTTCCTGCATTTTCTCATTGCGAACTGTGTTGTGAATAGTACTTGCAAAATTATGTATAGTACTGCGATATTATGAATACTTCTGCGAAATTATGAATAATCCTGTTGTGTGATTCTGAATAATATTTCTGAGAAATTCTGAAGGATACTTGTTTCTCATCATCTCTTCTGTGATGAACAAATCTTTCCTGCATTCTTAAAAGAAAATAGTTAATGTTTGGGATTATTCTGTTGGTCTTATTTTGCCTTCCTAGTTAAAGGTCTTATTTTTCCAATTTTTTGTGTCTGCGACAAAATCGCAGGACGTCTTTACATTTGCATGTAAAAACCCGTAGATCTTTCCTTATTCGTATTTTGTCAATTTCTTTGCGACAATATGACAAGTCTAAGCTCCCTTGCGAGAACAAAGCCTTATGACATTGCCGTCTTGCGATGAAATCGCATGACGTCTTTACACTTTCATGTAAAAACCCATTGATCTCATCTTAAATTTTTCTAATGGCTTGTTGCCTCTGTATAATATTTGTCATGCGGCAATATGACAGGCCTAAATGTTCTTGCGATCATAAATCCCCATGACATTGCCGTCTTTAGACACTTATCAGCTCCCTAATAGAGGGTGCAGCCCTTATCTTCCCCCTGGTTGACCCTTCAAGGAGGGAACATCGTCCATACAAGACTAGCTCCTCCCATCAGGTCTTAACAACAACCAGCTGTTTTCGCAGCCTCTTGTCCTTTATGCCTATATAGCTTATAGTTACAAGATTGCACCTAAGTGGGGTTTTCTTCTGGCCGAGTGTATCATAGCCAAGACTTTCCAAGAATGGCCAGGGTAGTTTCGTACGCCCCGGGAACCCTTAGATCAACCGTGTACCTCAGTGCCTTAGTCATACTCTGCATTCCTTAGAAGAGACCCTCGGTCGTCCAACCAGGGTATAACCTTATACAGTTGGAAATCCAAGGTACCTCCCCCGGATAGATTTTCTTTAACCCCAACATCTCCATGACTCAGGTTCCAGCAGCGGTATAACCTTATCCCTGAGCCATGCAAAGAGATACCCCCTTATATGACGCACTTTAGGTCTTACATTTTCCTATTGCGAAATTTATTTCCGAACTAGGGTGTACGCCATAAAGGTTCGTCCCATTCTTATGTCTCTTCGAAATTTTATTCGTGTTTCTTATTTTCTCTGTCATTTGAAGAATCTCGCAATTGTGATAGAGAAAGAAAAATTTATTATCCGTTTCATCATATAATATACCAGCATCTTGCAGAACTTGTTATTGATAATATCTTTTCAGATATAATCTATTCCAGGGTCTATCAAGTCTTTGACCAACATCTCTACCTTCTGGATCCATTAATTTGTATGCCCCAGTTCCAACTATCTATTTAATGATATATGGTCCATACCATTTTCTCGCTAGCTTTCCACCATTTTTCGCTGATATACTGGTGTTTCTCGCAACACTAAACCACCTGGTTGGAACTCACGTATTTTGACACGTTTGTTATACTCGCGAGCTAATCTCCGCTGATAATTTTCCATATGTTGTAGGGATTTTTATCTCTCTCTTCTAACTCATCAAGTTTATTTAGAATTATACCTGCACTAAGATTCTTCTCCCAAACTTCTCTTTTTGTTGTAGGAATATCAACTTATGTTGGTAACACAGCTTCAACCCCATATTTCAAACAAAAAGGTGACATTCCGGTAGCTTCCCGTATAGTTGTATTGTAAGCCCATATTGAATTTTGTACTTGTTCGCACCATGCCATGTGGTGTCCTTCTAATTTCTTCTTTAGTATATCTGCAATTGTCTTATTTGTTTCCTCTGCCTGTCCGTAGGCCTGTGGATATAGTGGTGTTGATTTTCCACATTTAATCTTAAATGCATTAAGTAACAATTCGATAATCTGTCCTTCAAACTGTTTTCCATTATCAGATTCCAACTGTGCAGGAATCCCAAATCTGCAAATTATATTTTCAAATATGAATGTAAAAATGTCTTTGTCGCGGATGTGTTTCACTGCTTTTACTTCTCCCCATTTTGTGAAATAATTTGTAGCGACAATTAAATATCTTCTTTATCCAGATCCCGGTACAAATGGTCCCACAATTTCCAACCCCCATTTTCCAAAAGGCCACACACTGGTTGAGGATGATAATGGTGCCCCTGGTGCATGTATTTTCTTTCCATATCGCTAGCAATCTTCACATCGTTTTGAAAGTTTCTTCGTTTCCTCATGCATGTATGGCCAAAAATAACCTTGCATTTTTGTTCTGTATGCCAAAGATCTTCCCCCACTGTGATTACCAGCGTCTCCACTATGCAACATCTTTAACACCTTTTGTCCTTCTTCCCTTGTCAAGCATCTTAGCGATGGTCCATTAAAAGATTTGCGATATAATACTACATCTCTTAATTAATAATTTGTTGCTCGGCTTTTTAATTTATGTGTTTCTAATCTATTTCTTGGTGTCTCTCCTCTTGCCAAATATGCATGAAGTTCTGTTCGCCCATATGCAATATTGCCTTTTGGTTCTTCTTCACCACCTTCTATCATCATCACATCTGCTTGATTTTCTTCTTCCTTATTGATTGAGGGTGATACAAGTGTCTGAATTTTTATGCATCTCGCAGCTGGATTTATCATCATGCTAGATATGAAAGCAAAAGCATCTGTGAGTCTGTTATCTTTTCTTGATATATGTCTCCATTTTATTTTTGGAATTCTCGCAGACAATTCTTCAACAAGTTTCTTGTATTTCTTCAAAGATGGTTCATTTGTTGTGTATTCTCCTTTTATCTGGCGAATAACCAATTGCGAGTCACTAGTAATTCTAGCATTTTCCAACTTCATTTCTATTGCGAATTTTAACGCATGCACCACCGCTTCATACTCCGTATCATTATTAGTGGACGTGAATTCTAGAAGAAATGAAAAAGCCATTTTTTCTCCTTCTGGCGAAATAAAGACAACTCCAATTCCATTACCTTCCCCATTTAATGATCCATCCACCAATATTTCCCACATGTTGGGTTCTTTTAATAGATCTTTTGGGTCTCCATGTTTTTCTTCTATGTCCATCATTTCTTCTACAGCTTCATCATCTTCTAGAGTAAATTCTGCTAAAAAATCTGCTACAGCTTGTGATTTTGGCGAGTGATGCGTGTCGTAACCACAACAAATTAATTATTATTTTACTAACTAATTAACAAGTAATATAAGGTAGTCAAGATCGTTCCCACAAGGAGCAAAAGGTTTTAGTTGTCTTATAATGTCACAAAAGGGGGGTTTTGGTTTTAGATTTTATAAGCAAAGGAAAGTAAATAAAGAAATTAAAAAGATAAAGGAAATCAATAACAAGGAATCCTTCTTCGTTGCAAAATAATGATTCAAGTTATGTTCTTTTCCACTTCTTATTAGTCACGGATTATCACCAACCGTAGATATAGTAGCTAGATCAGTGCTAACCCCTAAATCCCTTGTATCACCGGATAAGGAAGTTCTCGACTACCGGTTTCTATTTACCAAACCACCAATTAGTAGATCACTAAAGATGTAATTTAGTCAAACGCATTAAAATTTATGAATTTATTAGGTTAATATTAGTAGTTAGACTCTTAGATCAAGGTACACTTGCTAACATTTTTTTTACACACAATTTCTCCACGGAATCCCTCCGCAAGGTCTCGTGTTTTCTACTTATGTAAATAGTCAAGAAACGATTACTTATCCCCTAACTTTCACTAGCTATAGATCAAATTAACAAATCAATTTAGTTGCGCACCTAAATAATCTATCAATCAACCATGAATGTATAAACATTCCTATTAGTAAAAACAAACGATAATAATGTGAAAACTTCAAAGTAGATTTAAAACAAAACTCAAAACATGTTAAGAACTAGGAATTTATCCTCAATCAATAAAATTAGTTACTCATGTTAAGGAGTTCACAAAAAGAATAAAGAAAATAAAAGTGTTGTGTGTGTAGAAGTGTGCAAAGATGTGTGTATAGAAAAGTAGAGAACTTCTCTATTTATAGGCTTCAATGTTCTCCAAATCTTCCAAAGAATAAAATCCCTTTCCCTTTATAATGCAACTTCTAAATCCAAGTCTTTCTCAACTCTTCCATCTCCTCTTTCCAAGTCCAAGCCCAATTCTTCATCCAATTTCAAGTCCAAGTCTTCATACCCATGAGAAGAATCCACATAAAAATCTATAACTTTGGGTCGCCGAAAAACTGGGTTTTTTGCCGAAAGTTGGCCGGTATCCGTCACTACCAGTTATCTGAGTTCTGTCACCGTTGATGGAATATTCTGTTATGGTGCCGTTAGAGTTAACGGTCAGCGTGGTAAATCCGTTAGTCATGAAGGTCAAGTCAGAAGAGAGTCAGCCGAGTCTGAATCATCTAAGTGGTCTTACTGGGTCTGGATCACTGAGCTGGTGTACCGAGTCACTGAGTCGACTCATCTGAATAAAACTTCAGCCGAGTTCTGGTTGTTTTATGACATTTCCCAGGCCAGTTTCAGGCCTTTCTTTCCTGTAATTCCTAGCATACATCTAAGGCAATTCAATCAACACAATTGCTTCTTCAGACATCTTATTCTAATACCTTGTTTAGCTACATCTTCAATGAATCCAACAACAACCCTGTAACCCATTTATCTCATACCAATCAATACTGTCATTACCAACATCCTTTAAGCAACATCATACTTGCCCAAATCCATTGTAACCTTTTAACACATCACCACTGACTTCTTCCATCATCAATTCCATCAAAACCCTCTTCAGTCTCGTTGTTGTCTCTACGAGATTCAACCCAAAATCCCATTTAGTTCACGGCATCTACCATCTTATCTTCCATGTGTTTATGGAAGTGACCCATCTTTCTACATTCAAATTCATCTCCAGTACCACCACCAACGCAAACCCTTATTCCATTTCGATCTTGATTCAACAACAAACCTTCTCCAATTTTTCGTCTCAATCATTCATAGCAACAATTCCAATCTTAGATTCCATTATAGCACCAACTCCTCACTGCAACTGCAACCAACTCGACCACTTCTTCTAATCATCTTGATTCATCATTATCATCTCTCAATTCAGAGATCAACATCACCAAACCCTTATATCGAACCCAACTGCTCTCTTCTCCGAACCGCAGAAAAACCCTAAATTCATCTTAAACGGCAACACAGATTCGAACCCATTATTCACAGCTACCAATTCCACCAAACCATCTAATTCCTTCCAAAGTACAGAATCACCATCATCAACATCTCCTCAGAAACCCACATTCGATCCTGATCTGATAAACAACCCATCTTTCCAATTCTCGATATTAATAGTAACATTAACTCAATCGATAACAGCAACAGGTCTTGGTAATTTCTCCTCTATTTCTTAGGCATCACCTCTGCTCTAATTTCTCTCAATTTCTTCGATCTGGAAATAAGAGCGCAGCCACTTCTTCTTAATTTCAGGTGAATGAATAAGAGAAAGGATTCTCTCGGCTTAAGTGTAGGGTTAGGTAATCATTAAGGTTATATTCAACACCGGGTCACCTTAATAAGGGATACCCAATTGGCCTCCCCTTAACCTTAATTGGTCTGTTTTTAGCACTCCTTCAGAAAGAGTCGCCCCTTAGTCTTGTCTGGGCTACAGATAGTGCTTTTGTAGAACTGGTTGACCCTTAACCTTGGCTCGGCTCCAGATAGTATTCTCCAATGGAACAACAATTTTTCCCCTTTTGCAAATTGAGTGATTTCTTCTTCTTTTTCTTCGTGCGACTCCAGAGTACCTAATAACTCAAAAACACATGTAAAATACATAATTCACAAGAAAAATAGCAGAGAAAGCATAAACAATAGATAATAAATAGGATATATTCTACACCCTATCAAATTCCCCCACACTTAGACTTTGCTAGTCCTCGAGCAAATCAAACTAAAAATCACAACTTCAAAGCGTTCCAGTGTCCCAAGCATCCAAAGAGCTATGAGGACATAGAGTTTTTGCATGCTAGTAATAAGAAGTTAGAAATACTAAAGAACATATTCTCATTCTTAAATGTTGAGTGAGAAATAACCACACCATAATGAGAGAACGCGTGTTTGAGAAACGATCAATAAGCATTTCGCCTCGACTTCTGCCTCACCAAAAAGGGTTTTATGATAATTGCACTCAAAAGACGGCTTTTTTATGGGTCTCACATGTGTGCAGGTAGGAATAAAGAGAGAATTCCTGCAACACGTTGAATGGAGGGAAGGATAACTTCCGAGATATTTTAAAAACCCACATCTTTTAACATTTTGAAAAACCATTTTTCTGACGATCTCTAAGAAAGGAAATCAACCACTATTATCGAGGATGAGATTACTTACTTACCTTCACATCTGATTGCCAATTATGATAACACCACTCTCACGACATCCAATAGAAACGTCTTCGTCTCCTTGTCTTCATCTTCTTAGTCTTCGTCTTCGGTTTCAACTTTCGAATTTCGTAGATCCTTGACAATTTGTAACCTTTTTCCTTAAAATCCTTGTTGCTTGAAACTTCCTTATAGATTTTCCTTCCCCACGGCTTATTGAATAAATAATAAAAACAAAATACAAAATTTTTCTTTCTCATTTTTTTTTTTCTTTTCATAATCTCTTTTTTTTTCATAATTTTTTTTTTTTTTATATTTGAGAAACAAGAGAAATAAAATACAAAACAAAGTGAAAAATAAAACAAACCATGGCCGTGGAAAAGTACTTTACCGCTTGATTCTTCACAACTCGTATCGTCTCGAAATCATAAACTTCAATAATTCTCACCTTTTGATTTTCTTTGCTTTTGTAAATAAGTCTTCGTACTTGAATATAAAATTCCGCTCATTGTATTGTAAGTCTTCAACATATATAAAAAAAATCTGCTCTTTGTATGTTGCTTTACTTGTATTTGAAATTTGCTCTTTTCTTGTTCCATTGTTGCTTGTAAACCTTGAACGTCTTCAACTATCCTTCTAGATTTTGATGTCGCTCCCTTGTTGTTGATGAAAGTGTTTCTATGGACCCGTTGTTTGTCGAGAGAGAATGGTGCTAACTGCAAATCGAACTACAAGAAGGAGGCTTTCATCTATAGACGTCACCCTCATGATTGACAAAAAATAGCACTCAAGAGATCATAAATAGTGCTGAAATTGGTGTGAAGTTGGGTAGCTCACAATTCTACCCGGAATTAACGTACGGTGACACACACTTAAAAGAAGCTCTTTATTCAAGGAAGAATTTTTAGTCGGTGCCTTGGTTGATATGAAAATGGGTAGTCTCCACTAATGATTGATCAACAACTCTAATAATGCATTCTTCTCTGCTCCTAATTTGCATCACCGGCATGATTAAATCCATATTTTAACACTCTAACAAGTAAGAAATCCGAACGTAGTTCCCTAACACTTCCAAGTTCAGTTATGTCGGTCAGAATTCTCTATGTAAACATACCTAAAAGTATGCTAGTGACTCTAAAATCTCTAAAAGTTGGAGGTTTTATGCAATTTTTTTTTTTTAAAATATATGCTTAGCCACTCCCCCACACTTAAACTTTACATTGTCCTCAATGTAATTGAATCGTCCAAGTAAAGTCAAGGTGGGAAATCCTAATATGATATGAAACAAGAAAAATAAATAACAAAAATAAAAAGCAAAAGGATAAGAAATACAAAACCTATGGTTTGCCTCCCATTTAGCGCTTGTTTTAAAGTCGACGGCCCGACTTAGCTCTTGTAAGATTCACTCCCCATATACTAACAATCGGAAAATTTGGGGATCCATCCATAGTACATGTTTTGCAAACAATAGCTTCATACAAATGTTAGCACAAGAAAAGAACAGTAAAGTTATTGCTCGATAGAAATTTCCCCCACACTTAGTCTTGTCCACACCCGGAAGTGTATAAAGAACATAGAATTTGGGAACTTCCATGTATTCCTCTTGGAAAACCTGCATAGTGTTAACATCAAGTGTTTCCAATGGTGGATATCGAGAAACAAAGTCATTCAAAAATACTTTCGAAGCACATACATTCAAACCAATAAGAGGTAAAGGAGAAGAATCAATATGCAAAGGGTTAGACAAACCTTGCACAATTTCTTGTATTACGGTATCCTCCTCATCCTTAAAAAATTCGAGTGAATTACTTACCTCTTGCATATCATGGTCCTCTATCAAACTTTGCGACCATTCTTCATCATTTTCTACCTTAACTAAAGTCTTGGCATCATCATAATCATTAGCAAGTTCAATTGAGTCTTCCATGAATTCAATCAATTCGGTTTCATTATCAAGCTTCACCTCTTCAGCATCCTCATCATCGGAATCGGGCCATTCACTAAAATGATTTTTGTCGGTATAAATTGTAAGATCTTCTTATGAGGGTGTTAAACCGTTTATAACAATAGGAAAGTCACACCCAATCTCCTCCTTTTGAATAGGCGAAGGATCGTTATTATGATCCGGAGTTGGAATAACTTCCTCATTATTACAAAGATTTTCAAAAGGTTCAAAATCATCATCGTATCCCATAGAATAACGTCTATCACGCTCCTATCTTAAAGCTCTTTTAGCTTCAAGAATTTCTTCATCGGAAGCTAGGTCGTCATCAATCAATTGATAAAACCTTCTTTCAAGTTCCCTTAAACTAGGTTTCCTTACACCAAGGAGATCACGCATAGGTTTAGATACATTATCACAAGCCTTGGTTGGTGTAAAATTAGAAGCATAACTATCCTCCCCTCCTAGTGATCCATAAAGTGTGTATCCTAAGGATGGTTGGAAGTTGCCATAATGTTGAGGTTGAAAACCGTATTGATTATTGTAATATGCTTGCTCTTGTCCACCATACATGGAAAACTGGTACCTGAAATAAAATTCTCAAAAGAAACTAAGTTAGACATGATAATAGAATCTAACAAAGCAAGAATAAAGAAAAAAGTAAAAAGAAAAAAGTAAAAAGAAAACAACTAAAATCGTCCGCTGCTCCCCAGCAACGGCGCCAAAATTTGATGCGTGTCGTAACCACAACAAATTAATTATTATTTTACTACCTAATTAACAAGTAATATAGGGTAGTCAAGATCGTTCCCACGATGAGCAAGAGGTTTTAGTTGTCTTATAATGTCACAAAAGGGGGGTTTTGGTTATAGATTTTATAAGCAAAGGAAAGTAAATAAAGAAATTAAAAAGATAAAGGCAATCAATAAGAGAGATTAGATCAAGGAATCCTTCTTCGTTGCAAAACAATGATTCAAGTTATGTTCTTTTCCACTTCTTATTAGTCACAGATTATCACCAACCGTAGATATAGCAGCTAGATCAGTGCTAACCCCTAAATCCCTTGTATCACTGGATACGAAAGTTCTCGACTACCGGATTATATTTACCAAACCACCAAGTAGTAGATCACTCAAGATGTAATTTAGTCAAACGCATTAAGATTTATGAATTTATTAGGTTGATATTAGTAGTTAGACTCTTAGATCAAGGTCCACTTGCTAACGTTGTTTTTACACACAATTGCTCCACGGAATCCCTCTGCAAGGCCTCGTGTTTTCTACTTATGTAAATAGTCAAGAAACGATTACTTATCCCCTAACTTTCACTAGCTATAGATCAAATTAACAAATAAATTTAGTTGCACACCTAAAAAATCTATCAATCAACCATGAATCTATAAACATTCCTATTAGTAAAAACAAATGATAATCATATGAAAACTTCAAAGTAGATTTAAAACAAAACTCAAAACATGTTAAGAACTAGGAATTTATCCTCAATCAATAAAATTAGTTACTCATGTTAAGGAGTTCACACAAAGAATAAAGAAAAGAAAAGTGTTGTGTGTGTAGAAATGTGCAAAGATGTGTAAAGATGTGTGTATATAAAAGTAGAGAACTTCTCTATTTAAAGGCTTCAATGTTCTCCAAATCTTCCAAGGAATAAAATCCCTTTCCCTTTATAATTCAACTTCTAAATCCAAGTCTTTCTCAAATCTTCCATCTCCTCTTTCCAAGTCCAAGCCCAATTCTTCATCCAATTTCAAGTCCAAGTCTTCATACCCATGAGAAGAATCCACATAAAAATCTATAACTTTGGGTTGCCGGAAAACTGGGTTTTCTGCCGGAAGTTGGCAGGAATCCGTCACCGCCGGTTATCTGAGTTCTGTCACCGTTGATAGAATATTCTTTTATGGTGCCGTTAGAGTTAACGGTCAGCGTGGTCAATCCGTTAGTCATGAAGGTCAAGTCAGAAGAGAGTCAGCCGAGTCTGAATCATCTAAGTGGTCTTACTGGGTCTGTATCACTGAGCTGGTGTACCGAGTCACTGATTCGACTCATCTGAATAAAACTCCAGCCGAGTTCTGGTTGTTTTCTGACGTTTCCCAGGCCATTTTCAGGCCTTTATTTCCTGTAATTCCTAGCATACATCTAAGGCAATTCAATCAACATAATTTCTGCTTCAGACATCTTATTCCAATACCTTGTTTAGCTGCATCTTCAATGAATCCAACAACAACCCTGTAACCTATTTAGCTCATACCAATCAATATTGTCATTACCAACATCATTTAAGCAGCATCATACTTGCCCAAATCCATTGTAACCTTTTAACACAGCACCACTGACTTCTTTCATCATCAATTCCATCAAACCTTCTTCAATCTCGCTGTTGTCTCTTCCAGATTCAACCCAAAATCCCATTTAGTCCACGGCATCAACCATCTTATCTTCCATGTGTTCATGGAAGTGACCCATCTTTCTACATTCAAATTCATCTCCAGTACCACCACCAACACAAACCCTTATTCCATTTCGATCTTGATTCAACAACAAACCTTTTCCAATTCTTCGTCCCAATCATTCATAGCAACAATTCCAATCTTTGATTCCATTATAGCACCAACTCCTCACTGTAACTGCAACCAACTCGACCACTTCTTCTAATCATCTTGATTCATCATTATCAACTCTCAATTCAGAGATCAACATCACCAAACCCTTATATCGAACCAAACTGCTCTCTTCTCTGAACCGCAGAAAAACCCTAAATTTATCTCAAATGGCAACACAGATTCGAACCCATTATTCACAGCCACCAATTCCACCAAACCATCTAATTCCTACCAAAGTACAGAATCACCATCATCAACATCTCCTCAGAAACCTACATTCGATCCCGATCTGATAAACAACCCATCTTTCCAAATCTCGATATTAATAGTAACATTAACTCAATCGATAACAGCGACAGGTCTTTGTAATTTCTCATCCTTTTTCTTGGGCATCACCTCTGCTCTAATTTCTCTCAATTTCTTCGATCTGGAAATAAGAGTGCAGCCACTTCTTCTTAATTTTAGGTGAATGAATAAGAGAAAGGATTTTCTCAGCTTAAGTGTAGGGTTAGGTAATCATTAGGGTTATATTCAACACCGGGTCACCTTAATTAGGGATACCCAATTGGCCTCCCCATAACCTTAATTGGTCTGTTTTTAGCATTCCTTCAGAAAGAGTCGCCCCTTAGTCTTTTCTGGGTTCCAGATAGTGCTTTTGTAGAACTGGTTGACCCTTAACCTTGGCTCGGCTCCGGATAGTATTCTCCAATGGAACAACAATTTTTCCCCTTTTGCAAATTGAGTGATTTCTTCTTCTTTTTCTTCGTGCGACTCCAGAGTACCTAATAACTCAAAAACACACGTAAAATACATAATTCACAAGAAAAATAGCAGAGAAAGCATAAACAATAGATAATAAATAAGATATATTATACACCCTATCAGCGAGGATAGGATTTCGTATTTGATTTCAAAGTGCCCTACTTGTGCATTCCATCTCTCAACCCTGCCTGATCTTTTTGAATTCTTCATTACTGACTCAATTGGTACCTTTGTTGATACTTTTATTTTATGTGCTTGAAAATAGATGCGAAGTTTAAAGGTTGCATAAACCAATGCCAGAATTAACTTCTCATCTTTGAGTAATTTTTCTCTGTAGTATTAAATGTTTTGCTGGTGTTATAAATTGGTTTTTATATTCCTGCGTCCACTCGCAGTAATACTGCACTTAACGCGTGCGAAGTTGTCGCAAGGTAGATCAATAATTATTCTCCGGGCTATGGTTTCTGTAAGACAGATATTTTCATTAAATATTCTTTAACTCCTTGAAAAGCCTTCTCACATTCATCTGTCCACTTGAATTTTGTACCCTTCTTAAGTATGTTGAAGAAATGCTTGCATTTATCTGAAGATCGCGAGATAAATCTTCTCCGGGCTAAGAGCACGTTCAACTTCTGCACATCTTTTACTGTTGCTGGTGTTGGCATGTCGCGAATTGCTTGTACTTTGTCTGAGTCAACTTGTATTCCTTCCTTTGACACAATGTACCCCAATTTTTTTCCTGAAGCTACTCCAAAAGTATATTTTTCGGGATTCACCTTGATGATAAAATGTCGCATTTGATCGAAAATCTCCTTTAAGTCTTGCACATAGTTTTTAGCTTCTTTACTTTTGACTAACATGTCATCTACATATACCTCTAATGTTTTATGGATCCATTTTGCAAACACTTTTTCCACCATTCTTTGATATGTTGCACCAGCATTTCGTAAACCAAAGGGCATCTTTGTATAACAGTACAATCCTCTTGGGGCAAAGAATTCGGTGTGCTCTTGATCTTCTTCAGCGAGAGGAATCTGATTATATCCTTTATACCCATCTAATGAAGATATTCTATAATTTCCTGCCGCTGATTTGACCATTTGAGGAATATCTGGTAATGGAAAGCTATCTTTAGGACAAGCTTTGTTTAAGTCAGTAAAATCTATACAAATTATTATCCATTTATTATTCTTTGGAACCACCACCATATTTGCAATCCATTCCGGGTACTTTGTCTGCCTTATAATTCCCGCATCAAGCATCTTCTGTAATTATTCTTCTATTTGGGAATGGTATGTTGTTGCAATTTTTCTTATCCTTTGTTTAAATGGTCTTACCTCCTTGTTAATTTCTAGCTTATGACATGCAACTGATGGGTCTATTCCAGGCATCTCATCCATATTACATACGAAGATGTCTTTATACTCTTGCAAGAGGTTTACGGTTCGCTCTTCTTCATCTGCATCCATCTTCGTTCCAATTTTCAGCATCTTAGTTCTTTTTTACTTCCAATATTTACTTATTTTGTTGGTTCTGCTGTGGTGTAGCTGGATTCAGGCTCTCCCATTGGTGTTGAGGTTTTCACAACTCTCACGAGTTCATCTCCTTCTCGCGAGATTTCGCTGGGTATTCCTTTTCCTTCTTTTGCTTTTATCATGTAAACTATAAATTATTTTTCTTTCTTTGTTTCTTTCGCCATTTTTCTGCGATCTTTTCACTGCTTTGGATGCTCTTGATAATTTCTTACTTCAGTTTGATAACACAGCTTCGCAAGATCAGTATCTCCTCTAATTTCTCCAATTCCATTGGGAATAGGAAATTTGATGCATTGATGCAATGTTGATGCTGAAGCCTTGATTGCATGTATCCATGGTCTTCCCAGTATCATATTATACGGCGATTCCATGTATACCACACATAATGTTACTTGCGTTTCAATCTTTCTTAGCGGAATTCGTACCACTATTTCGCCTTTAGGTTTTGTTAAAGATTTTCCAAAGCCATGAATATGATATGTTGAACAAGACATTTCTTCATCTCTGTATCCAATTTTCTTAAATGCATGATAAAATATTATATATACAAAACTTCCTCCATCCACCAAAGTTCTATTTACAGCCCACTCTTCTGCAGATCTTGTTGATTTTTCCTTCTTTATTTGTATAACGGATATCGTAATTACCAAAGGAGATGTATGATTCAAATTTTCTGCTGGTATTTCTGCTGCCATAAATGTGATTTTCTGCTTTTCCCATTCCTTCAATGATGATATTTTCTTCACCGTCATAATTTTCTTACCTTCAAAATCGCGTTTATGTATCTTCCCTTTAATGTTTTCATGGAATTTGTCGATCATTGTTCTTGTTACCATACCACACTCCAATTTCCTACAATTCTCTTTGGCTCTGATAATTCTTCCTTCAACTATTTTACTAATTTGTTCAATTATCTTCTTAATCTTGAATAAATCTCGTCTTCTACCTCGCTTTTTCTATGATTTTTGTTAATTCAGTCCCTGTTTCGGGCGCCAAAATATAGTTGCAGGAAAACCTATACTACACCCTTGATAACAATTTACAGTAATTAAGACATATTTGAAGATTAAAAACAACACTTTCTTATTTG
Source organism: Papaver bracteatum (assembly GCA_023529315.1). Lineage (NCBI taxonomy): Eukaryota > Viridiplantae > Streptophyta > Magnoliopsida > Ranunculales > Papaveraceae > Papaver > Papaver bracteatum. Next base: position 1,023,432 of record JAJJWX010004691.1, on the reverse strand, counting down.
ATTCTCAGAAATGTTTACAAGAAACGGAAGAAATCAAGAATACCACCGCTCTCTTGAATTTTCTCTCTCTTCAAGACTTTCTCAACACTCAAAAATACATCATCCTCCCTCTGAATCTACTGGGTCTCTTTATATAGGGTAGTTACATAGTGGATGACAGCTAAGTTGTCCTTTAATTTCGGATCTGACTTGCAATATTATCGCAGTAGTTATAATGTCAATTCTCGCAAGCGTTGTAACCATCGCAGGACAATCATGCTTTTCTCGTGTTTCTTCATTCGTGAGCTATTACGTTACTCTTTAAATTATCTTGTGATACTCGCAAAGTGTTGTTGAAGAACTCGCGGTGGTGTTCGCAGAAGTGTTGTTAATCTCGCAAGAGTAATATCATGGCGATATTTTGGTCCTACAGATGTGACTTTTATTAGTGTAACCGATCCTAAGTAATCACCTAAGATGGTATGATCAATAATTGTAATTGGTGTGATCAATCCTAGTAATTGGTGTAACCGATCCTAGTAATTGGTGTGGCCGATTATGTCACAAAAAGAGTAGTAATCGATCCTTGTAATTGGTGTAACCGGTCCTGGTAATTATTGTAACCGATCCTGGTAACTGGTGTGACCGATCACAAGTAATACCATGAGAATATGGTAACCGGTCTTGGTAATTGATGTGACCAAGATTGTAAATATGAAAGAGGATTTACAAAGATTTAAGATGTCGACATACTTTGAACATGTTCAATAACTCTTATATTTTATTGTTCAAAGATATTCCTTTATACCTAAAGGAGATCCCGAAACGCAACAAGTTGAGAATCTTTTAATTAAGGTAGTTAATTTTTATATGCTTTAAATTACCAGCAATTAAAATGCATATCTCTGGAAAATAAAAATTGGTAATGTGCATTTACTAATTGGAGATTTTCTAGTAGGATTTCGGTTATTTTTGGACAGAGCATTTCTAGGAATTATGAAAACCGATTTGGAAATATATTGCATATCTTAAGAATATTTCGGTTTTGGGAATTTCTTGGTGTCAAAACTTCCTTGGTCTATAAATACCCAAGTTTTCATTTCATGTAAACTATCCTAAGAGCCAGAAAAACTACCTTGTTGTGTTATTACTGGTGGAGCCGTCTATTCGGAGAGGAAAGTACCCTAATTAGGCGAAATATCTTACGACTTCTCGTTTAAAGACTTCCGTGGGATCAAGAATCTCTATGAGTACCGTTGGTGGGAAACTAGATAATTGCAGTATTATTAATTTTTGATTTGATTTGATTGGCTAACGGTTGTTGAACTTTGATTGCACCTAGTTTGTTTATTCTTGAGAATCTTCTATTCTGATATAAGATTCACTCAAACTAGATCGAAGTGTCGACGAGATCATTAGAACTGTTTGTAGATCTAAAGACATCTTGTGATAATCCATTCTTAACAGACTCTGTTCTGTGCATGATTGATCACAAGAGATTTAAGTTGTTGTGTGCAGGTGTTTATTGAAGATTTAATAAGATTTGAAGAAAAAAAAGATTTCTGGTTTGGGTTCATAATCTTTGGTGTGCACAAAACTTGATCGGCTGGGATCCAACTATAATCAGTTTATCTTTTGGTAGATTTGATTGATTAGTTGCGTAGATCGGCATCAGTATTTAGTATCTGGATAGATCCTATTATGGATTGCAAAATCTAAACTCGACTACTTGTTAGTTGTTTATTAGATAGATCTAAACCCGACAAAGGAGTTTATTAGATTAACCAAAAGAGACTTTGTCTAACTCATATCACTGGATTGAATAGAGTTGATACCGAACAAATTTGTTGTTCCTTTACTGTTTGGAATACAAAAAAAATAAATTGTTCAAGTGCGTGCACTTATTGAATGTGGGAAGCGCATGGATACTGAAGAAACTAGGTGAACTATAGGTTTAGTTGCTTGGTCTCAACTATACGAAGTTGGTTTGATTTTCTATAGAGGCTTAATTCTGAGAGTATTCAATTCTGGACTAGGTCTCAGGGTTTTTCTACATTTGTGGTTTCCTCGTTAACAAAATCTTGCTATGTCATTTACTTTTGTTTTTCGCAATTATAATTATTGTAATTATAATTTAATTTAAATTACACAAACGTTAACTCTGTATTACTTGATAGTGATCCTATAGAGTTTGGTTAAGTCTGAACCTATTATCAAGTAATCACACTTTGATTGTTGTATTGTCTCGATATCGTGTCCATATACGATCACACAAAGTGTGAATACCGATTCATTGTATTGTCTCGACTCAGTACATAGACAATCACTTTCGGTAAGAGTATTTATAGGTGGAAAAGTTTTAGATTGAGGTACATTTGGGTACCCTTGTCTTTTAAATCGGTATCAAAGCAGGCAAACACGAAAAAAATCTAAAAATTTGTGTTTGGTGCCTTCCAACCTATAAGAAATGAGTCTGCAAAATGGTAAGGCAAAGCCGAAAATAGACTCCGTTAACATATCACAAGATTTGAGTAAAACTCGTTTTCTACAAAATATACTTGCTCGTTTGGTGCGTTTAACTTCAGAAAATGCTTGGAAGGGATGTCTTCTACAAAATATACTTGCTCTTCTGAATATATGTCCTTGTGTTTTCAAAAAGAAGTTAAGTTAATCCCTATATTCACAATCAATGACTCTGACTTTGAGTCTGAATCACTTCATGATGAAAAAAAGATACTGATTATGTGAATATAAAAACTTTAGATGGGGAAAAACGGTTTGCTGGTTTTTATGGAAATGAAGAGATGAGCGTGTCGTCGAGACTCCTCGACCAAGTAAACTTATGAACCTCACACAGGTGCATCGCAAAGGGAGTGCTTCGATTCAAGAGATCAATCTGTGGGACTCCGGCCTAAACCAAATCAATGGCCGTTCTAGAGTCAATCCGGTCACAAAGAGGGAGATGGGTTGATCTGTAGGAGGGAAGCTGAGAATTGTGTAGGATCAATGATGATCAAGGATTGTGGATGTGTTGAAGGTTTCTGCAAATTGAAGAACTGCTGAATGTGATTTCTGTGAATAAGTTTTAATCGAGTTGTTGATGGATGATGATAATAATATGTTATCCTCGATTTGGACTTATTTATATTGAAAAAATGATGAACACACTGATCCCTGTAAGTGTGAAGGTTTCTTGAGTGAAAGAGTAGGAAAGTGGGAGATCGTGGTAAAGTCAATTCCATGTCGTATGGACGCTTGACTGATCGTGCACCCACTACTTTGCTAACTCCTTAAACCATTTGCATGACTTACGAACATTTCTCGTCGTAGATGAGTCCATGTGTCGTAGATTGCCAGACCAAAACCCTAAGTGATATCCCCCATTAATTTGTGACGTGATTGATGTCTCACGAAACGTGGAGTCTGCATGACAGTCGTGTATTTAGTTAGTCAGTTGTTGACTGATTAGACAATGCCTATAGATTTTGTTGAATCGAGCATGATTGACAAATGCTCAGCGATTCACGGATATTAATATTGCTCGTCTGAGCAAATATTGTAAATTCAATGAGTTATTGAATATTGATAAGTTACTGAACATATGTGTATTATTCGAGAAGCTGAGCAAGTATTGCTCGATTCGACGATAAATTACTGAATATTGATAGCTGGATCAATATGCGAGCAACTGAGCAAGTATTGCTCAATTCGACGAATTATGATAAATTACCGAATATTGATAGCTGGATCAATATTCGAGAAACTAAGCAAGTATTTCTCAATTCGACGAATTATGATAAATTACTGAATATTGATAGCTGGATCAATATTCGAGCAACTAAGCAAGTATTGCTCAATTCGACGAATTATGATAAATTACTGAATATTGATAGCTGGATCAATATTCGAGCAACTGAGCAATTGCTCAATTCGACGAATTATTTACTGGTGACGTGACCCAATAAAATATTAATTAAAATATTGGTAGATTACCGAATATTACATAATTAATCTAGTTGTTGATTGCTGGATCAACATAAATTCATTAGTGTTTGAACTTGTTCAGAATGATGATTTCGTGGAGCGTTTGTTCGAAACCCCAATTTTTGATCAATTACTTTTCAATTGATGAATTGTTGAAAATAGGTCATGAATGAGGGATCGACCACATGGGATGATGGACGACCATGTGGTTCCCGAGCGTGTAACAGGGTTTCGAGTTGAATAGTTGGTGAAAGAATGATGATTAAATGTCGGTTTCATCATTTATTTAAAATAGTTGATCGATTGAGCATTAGGTGATAAAACCTAATCCATGGAGAAGTGAGGGACCATCCAAGAATACATGAAACCATCCCTTAGTGGTGTGAGACCATCGGATGGTCGATTGAGCAAATCCCAAGTTGTTTGGAAAGAGTTCGGACCCAACATGTGCAATTGAGCAAATTAGGTCAAAATTGTGAATATGTGTGGGACCGGATTTGTGCAAGCCCTAGGGATGACCCTGGTCGGTCAAGAAGGCATGCTCATGTTACCATGGTGTCCCTATTTTCGTACTAAGAGTTTCAGTATTTTTGATGTGCGTGCGAGCAACATTGTGAATTTTAGAAGAGTTTCATCTTGACTGAAATTCTTGATTTTTGTTGGAATGAGCATGTATGCTCAATTGATCAATATTTTGTAAATATTAAAATAAGAGTATTTTTAACATTTAAAATTGCCCTAAGAGGATAGTCAGCCGTGTGACCTTGTTGGCTCTTGGTTTTTCATGATTTGAGCAAAATTTGAGAAATTATGACGAATTCATGATTTTTGCTCAAACCAAGGAGTTTCATGAATTGAGGAAAATAATAATTATAAAATCCTAGGTATTGCAAGGCGTGGGACCGTCCATGGCTAGGGCATGTCCGTCCGGCTATGTTGCTCGGTCCCACAATATTTTCCTTAATTTTATATTATTATTTTTCATGAAACCATGATGTTATGGAGAGTCCATGAGTTTTTGTTGAAACGGAGGAGTTTCATGAAATTGGGGAATAATAATTAGAAAAGTCTAAGTATTATGAGGCATGGGACCGGCCATGGCTTGGCCGGTCGTCTAGGTTGCCCGGTCCCACACACCTTTCCTAATTTTTTATATTATTATCTTTCATGAATCCATGAAGTTATGGAGAATTCATGAGTTTTGCACAAACAAGGAAAGTTTCTAAATTGAAGGAGTTTTTCACGAGTTCATGAAAATAACAAAAATAAGGAAAATAATGGGAGAGGCATGGGACCGGCCACGTCTAGGACATGGACGGCCTCCCGGTGAGCCCGTCCCATGGCGCCTCTTATTACTTATTGTTTTCTCCTGTTTTGTGTAGGATTCCTCATCTGTCCATATTTTAGAACGCTCGTTTGTGCATCCGGGTGCTCAGTCGTGCATCATTGTCGAGTACACTTGCATACTCAGTGATATTCCAGATGACCGATTGTTGAGTATTTAATGTTAATTTATGAAATTCGGTGAAGAATGATTCATGAAACTGAGTAATAAAAGTGAGTAGTTGTTTATTATCAATCCATAGGATCAGCCGTGGATTCGACCATGAATTCGGAATAATAGGACGAGCATTATCATTCTATGGGATCGTGGATTCGACCACATAATCGGAGTAATAAGATTATTACCATTCCATGAGATCAGCCGTGTATTCGATCATGAAATCGGAATAATGAGATTATTACCATTTCATGAGATTAGCCGCGAATTCGATCACGAAATCGGAGTAATGAGGTTATCCATTACCATTCCATAATATCAGTCGTGGATTCGATCATGAAATCGGAGTAATTAGATGAAAATAGATTAGTAGTGGTGAATGTCATGGTAGAATTAATCTATTACAGAAGGGATATTAGCCAGTTAAAGCGTTATATCCGTTACGAAAGGTGTATAGTCAGGAGACGGCTGATATCCTGAAGGCGTTATTGCTCTCAACATTACGGAGAACTGCCTGGATCTATACACTGTCTCTATACATAGTCAGGTAACAGTGAGCGTCACCGACCTGAAGGCGTTGCTGCTCTCAATCTTATGGAGAACCGCCCAATCGTTCTTCAATGTAGAGGGTGGTCTCTCTCATGTATTCAGGGAACAGTGAGTATCACCGATTTTCTTCCCCTTAATGTTTTCATGAAATCTATCAACCATTGCTCTTGTTGCCATATCACATTCCAATTTTCTACAATCCTTTTTGATTCTGATCATTCTTCCTTTAACTATCTCACTGATTTACTTAATGATTTCCTTAATCTTGAACAATTTTTATCTTCTTCTTCGCTTTTTCTTCAATTTTCGTTAATTCATTCCCTGTTTCGGGTGCCAAAATGTAGTTGCAGGAATTCCCACACTACACCCTTGTTAAGATTTTATAGAAATCTACTGGAAATCAATTAAACTTCAAAGATTTAAATGACACTTTACTATTCAAATCTCAGAAATGTTTACAGAATTGGAAGAAATCAAGATTGCAAACATTCTCTTGAAGTTTCTCTCTCCTCAAGACTCTTCCAACTCTCAAAAAATACATCATCCTTTTCTGGATCTATCGAGCCCTTTATATAGGGATTTACATAATGGATGATAGCTAAGTTTTCCTCCTATTTCGGATCTATTCTGCGATCTCATCGTGATCGCTACAATATTCTCTATCGCAAGAACGATGACCATCACATGATCAACGTATTCTTCTTTTACTTCTTATATAGTCAGTTTCTTTTGCGTATTCTGTGACGCTCGTGAGACGTTGTTAAAGGATTGGCAGTGACGCTCGCAGAAACATTTTTAATATCGCAGGAATAGCGTTGTAGCGATATTCTGGTCCTACATCTTGCCTCTTCTCATGTCTTTTCTGCGAAGAAGAGAAGATCATGAGAACCAACATTCTTTATTACCCTCGCAACTTTTTTCCCTTTTATACTTTCTCCTCGAAAAGATTCCATTAATCTAGCCTTTCTTACACGTGTTGTGAATTCCTCCATTTACTGACACGTCTCTGCTCAATGGGCCCACCCTCTTTTGCCTATAAAATGTAGGACTAAATTTCAAAACTAATTTTCTTCTTCATTTGTCTACTTCGTCTTCCGTCTGCAACTTTCTTCTTCTTCATATTCTTTTGCTACTGTTCTAATGGAGTCACCAAGGTATGTTTCTTGACTTATGACATTTATTTAAGCCAATTTTTACTTTCATTCTCCAATCTTTCTTATTTGATTCCTTATAATTTCCACGTTGTGTCTTCTTTTCAGCGGAACTAAACAATCCACTATTCAAAACCCTAACACTCGCAAAAGACTAGTAGAGAAGAAGAAGAGGAGTTCTACGAATGATAAGGTAGTAAGAAACATATTCTATTTCCTAATAAAAATATTGTTGCCTCTGTTTCTTATCTGAGTTATTATTCGCAGAATGACGAGAACCCTGTTAAGCCTCCCAAAAGATCTCGCCACTTTAAGACACTTGGAGAAGATCTTATTATGCCCACATTAACATCCGTGAGGATTATTCCCACATCATCACAATCAAATCTTTCTACTTTTGTTTGCGAGAATATCTCTACCCATACTTATACTTCTTCTAACCCTTTGACAGATCAGGCTTCTAAAATTGCTGTGACTGAGACTCCTTATAGTCCTTTACGGCCTTCAACTGTTGTTTTTCCACATACTCCTCCTGACAACTCAACCATCACAAATGATCGTCAACTTGCTCTCATTACTACTTCATCTTCTACACCCCTTCCTTCATCAAACGAAACTTTTGCAGGTGTTGATGTTGCTTTTAAAATCTTGTCTAACATTTTAGACAATGCTAGAAAGTCTTCCACTGACCCTCTTCAGCAATAAGCTTGCGAGACTCTACTCAAGTATTTTGGCTCTGATGATAATGCTTCGCGAGCGTCTTTGGAAAATGAGATTGAAGCTCTGAGGAAAAGCCTTCAAGCTAAAACTGCTGAATGTGATACTTTGAATCACATGCTTCGCAACTCTTCTCTAGACTGCGAGAATCTTCGCAGAAAAAATGATGAGCTGAAAGGTATATTTTTCTTGCCTCTGCTCTTTTGTTTTTCTGTTTTATTTACATATTTTCTGTACTCAAGCTTCCTTCTTAAATTCTTGATTCATATATTAGTTTCAAATCGGACTCGTTTCATAGAAAGACTCAAATTTGAATCTATCGTTGAAAAAGCTCGCGTTGAAAGAGATTCTTGGATGGATCAACATACTAGACTAGACAATATTTACACTTATTCAATTGATCACATAAATAATCTTACTAATGAGAATAATCAATTATTGCAAAGGCAGAATTTATTAAGTGGTGAGGTTGATCGCCTCTCGTATTTATTTTTTAAGTCTAATTTGGCGATGAAATATTTATCAGATGAGAATAAAACCTTGTCCCAAGAAAAACATAGATTTTCAAGTTTGATGGCGATTTCCTCGCAGCAATTAAGTAATCTTCAAAGCATATGTAATAATCAAGAGCAATCTCTTCACTCTCTTAAGAATGAGCTCAAGGAATTAACTGAATCATCTGCTGCCGAGAAGGATAAACTTATCAAGGGTAGATTAACTCTTAGTTTAAGAGCCAGCGAACTTCAAGATCAATACTCTCAATTAAAGGAATCTCATTCTTTATTAGCAAAGGAAAACTCATATCTTCGCAACAAAGAAGAAAGCATGAAATCTCGTCTGAATGGTATGGTTGGCGATAAATTCGATAATGCCATGAATCAATGGGAAAACTGTTTATTTGAATTAATCCAAAACTTAACCTCGCAAAAAGAAGGTAGTCAATTGACTGCCTCTCTTGTTGATCTTCTTATAAGTTTTTGTTTTATATTCCTTGTGAATTTTTTTGTCTAACTGATCTTTTATTATTTTGTTGCTCACATAGTCCGAAAGAAATCTTCATTCTACCATAACTGATCTGACCGCTAAATTGGATAAAGTTCCCAAAGAAAATAAGTCTATTGTTTCTAATTATCTTGATTCTCGCGACAAAGCAGAAAGAAGAATTGATTATCTCGAGTACTTTAAAAACATAGATATTAGGAATCGTGATAGAAGTTTCCTTCGCAAGGTCCACCTCAGTGCTGAAGTTCTTGTGAACGAGATTCTGCTCTCCAATTCTCTCCCTCCTGTAACTGTTCCTCCTCTAAAGGTTGATGATGATGAAATTCCTCTTCCCATGGATGAAGATTTAGAGTTTACTAATGATGAAGAAAATACCACTCAAGAAGATGGTGAAGAAGAAGAAAAAATAAGTCCTCCAAAAGAAGCAGCTGCGGGTGGCGAAGCAAATGTTGATGAAGAGTCAAAAGAAGGAGAGACTCATGATGAAAAGGATGCTGAAGAAGCTGATAACTCTAGCATAAATAATGAATCTAACGAGCAAGAAGAATAAATCTGGAAAAGCCACCGCTGAAACTTGAATTTTATCTTTGCTTTCTTTTTCTTCTTCTTTCTTGCGAGCGATGTAATTTTTGAGACCTTTTAGAACTTACCTTTCAATTTAGCTTACTTCAAGGAAGATAATGAAATCTTACTTCTCTATTCCCTTACTTGCCCTTCATTATCTTTCTTGAAATGGTGAATCATTTTATGTATCTTCTTTAAGGAATTGTGTTGTTGCATTGTTCGCGAAAGTATGAATTTATTAGCGATACAATGAATATTGCTGCGATGGTCTGAAAAATTCTGAAGTAATCTGCGATGTGAAGAATTTGCCTCCTTATATATGGTTCTGCGATGAATGAATACTTCCTGCAATCTTAAAATGGAATAGTTAATTGGTAAGATTATTCTTTTGGTCTTATTTTGCCTTCCTAGGTAAAGGTCTTATTTTTCCAAACTTTTTCTGTCTGCGACAAAATCGCAGGATTTCTTAACATTTGCATTTAAAGACCCTTTGATCTTGTCTTATCCATGTTTTTTCAAAATATTTGCGGAAATATGATAAGTATAAACTCTCTGTCAAGAATTTAGCCTTATGACATTGTCGTCTTGCGATGAAATCGCAGGACGTCTTTACACTTTCATGTAAAAACCCATTGATCTCATCTTAACTTTTGGCTTGTTGCCTCTGTATAATTTACGTCACGTGACAATATGACAAGCCTAAATGTTCTTGCGATCATAAAGCCCCATGACATTTCCATCTTAAGACACTTATCAGCTCCCTAATGGAGGGTGCCACCCTTATCTTCCCCATGGTTTCCCCTTCAAGGAGGGCACATCGGCCATACAAGACTAGCTCCTCCCATCCAGATTTACCAACAACCAGCTGTTTTCGCAGCCTCTTGTCCTTTATGCCTATATGGCTTATATTTACAAGACTGCACCCTAAGTGGGGTTTTCTTCAGGCCAAGTGCATCATAGCCAAGACTTACCAAGAATGGCAAGGGAGTTTCGTACGCCCTTGGCACCCTTGGCTCAACCGTGTACCTCGGCGCCTTGGTCATAATTTGCACTTCTTGGAAGAGATTCTCGGTCATCCAACCAGGGTATAACCATATATAGTTGGAAATCCAAGATCTCTCTCCCGGATAGATTTTCTTTAACCCCAACATATGCATGACTCAGGATCCAGCAACGGTATAACTTTACCCCTGAATCATGTCAAGAGATACCCCCTCCTATGACGCGCTTTTAGGTCTTACATTTTCCTCTTACGAAATTTTTTTCGCGAACTATGGTGCACGCCATAAAGGTTCGTCCCATTCTTTAATCTCTGCGAAATTTTATTCGCTTTTCTTGCGATGATGCTCGCTGTTATTGTTGCGCTTTGTTATCAGAAGAATTTTTCAATTGTAAGAGAGAGAGAGAAGAATTTATTATATGTGTCATCATATAACATACCAGTATTTCTTATTTCGCAGAAGCTGTTATTGATAATACCTCTTCAGAAATAATCTATTCCACGATCTATCGAGTCTTTGACCAACATCTCTTACTTCCGGATCCATTAGTTTGTATGCCCCTGTTCCAACTATCTTTTTAATGATGTATGGTCCATCCCATTTTCTCGCCAATTTTCCACCACTTTCAAGCTGATAACTAGGTGTTTCTCGCAGTACTAAATCACCAGGTTGGAATTCGCGCTTCTTAACACGTTTGTTGTACTCACGAGCTAATCTGCGTTGATAATTCTCCATATGTTGTAAAGTTTGTTCTTTTTTCTTCTTCTAATTCATCCAACTTATTCAGTATCATACCGGCACTTAAATTTCTTTCCCATGCTTCTCTTTTTGTTGTAGGAATAACAACTTCTACCCCATATGTCAAACAAAATGGTGACATTCCAGTTGCTTCTCGTCTAGTTGTGTTGTAATCCCATATTGCATTATGTACTTGCTCGCACCATGCTCTGTGGTATCCTTCTAACTTCTTTTTCAAGATGTCTGCGATTGTTTTATTAGTTGCCTCAGCCTGACCATTTGCTTGTGGGTATAAAGGAGTATATTTTCCACATTTTATCTTAAATGCATTGAGTAACAATTCTATATTCTGTCCCTCAAACTGCTTTCCATTATCAGATACTAATTGTGCTGGAATCCCAAATCTGCAGATGATATTTTCAAAGATGAATGTAAAAATATCTTTATCGCGAATATGTTGTACTGCCTTTACTTCTCCCCATTTTGTGAAATAATCTGTTGCGAAAATCAGATATCTTCTTTGTCCAGAACCAGGTACAAATGGTCCCACAATATCTAACCCCCATTTCCCAAAAGTCCATACACTTGTTGAAGATGATAATGGTGCTCCTGGTGCATGTATCTTTTTTCCGTATCGCTGGAAATCCTCGCAACGCCTTGAAAGTTGTTTTGCATCCTCATGCATATACGACCAGTAATAACCCTGCATTTTTGTTTTATATGCTAAAGATCTTCCTCCACTGTGATTTCCAGCGTCACCACTATGTAACATCTTTAATACTTTTTGTCCTTCTTCTCTCGTCAAACATCTTAGCGATGGTCCGTTAAAAGATCTGCGATATAACACTCCATCTCTTAGCTCATAATTGGTTGCCCTACTTTTCAGCTTGTGTGCTTCTAATCTATTTCTTGGAATTTCTCCTCTCGCTAAATATGCATGAAGATCTGCTCGCCAATCTGTGATATTGCTCGTAGGTTCTCCCTCGCCAGCTTCTACCATCATTACATATGTCTCTTCTTCTTCTTTGTTTATCGATGGAAATGAAAGTGTTTGAATTTTTATGCACCTCGCCAATGGATTTGTCATCATACTAGATATGAAAGCGAAAGCATCTGCGATTCTATTATCTTTCCTTGATATGTGTCTCCATTTTATTTTTGGAATTTTCGCAGCTAATTCTTCAACGAGTCTTTTGTACTTTCTCAGAGATGGTTCATTTGTTGTATACTCTCCTTTTATCTGACGAATAACCAATTGAGAATCACTGGTGATTCTGGCATTTTCCAAATTCATTTCTATCGCGAATTTTAAAGCATGAATCACAGATTCATACTCTGTTTCATTATTAGTGGATGCAAATTCTAATCTAAATGAAAAAGCTGTTTTTTCTCCTTCTAGCGATATGAAAATAACTCCAATTCCATTTCCTTCTCCGTTGGATGATCCATCCACTAATATTTCCCATCTGTTGGGTTCTGTTAATAACTCTTTTGGATCTCCGCATTCCTCTTCTACATCCATCATCTCCTCCACAGCTTCATCATCTTCTAAAGGAAATTCAGCTAAGAACTCTGCGATGATGTGTGACTTTGGTGAGGATAAAATTTCATACTGTATATCAAAGTGTCCTACTTGTGCATTCCATCTCTCAACTCTACCTGATCTCTTTGAATTTTTCATTACTGACTCAATTGGCACTTTCGTTAACACTTTGACCTTATGTGCTTCAAAATATATGCGAAGTTTGAAAGTTGCATGTACCAATGCTAGAATTAGTTTCTCAATCTTTGAATAATTTCTCTCTGCAGAATTGAATGTTTTACTAATGTAATAAATTGGTTTTTCTACCCCTGTATCTACTCGCAGCAACACAACACTTAGCGCATATGTGGTTGTTGCAAGATAAATCAATAATTCTTCTCCCGGTTCTGCTTTCTGTAAAATAGTTATGTTTGTTAAATGCTCTTTTATTCCTTGAAAAGCTTTTTAGCATTCATCTGTCCACTTGAATTTTGCTCCCTTCTTGAGTATATCGAAAAAATGTTTGCATTTGTCTGAAGATCGCGAAATGAACCTTCCCAGCGAGGCTAAGAGTCCATTTAATTTTTGCACATCTTTGACCGTCGCAGGTGTTGGCATATCGCGAATTGCTTGTACCTTTTCTGGATCAACTTGTATTCCTTCTTTTGATACAATATACCCCAAAAATTTCCCTGTTACTCCAAAAGTACACTTATCGGGATTTTGATCAAAATCTCTTTCAAATCTTGCACATGATCCTCAGCTTCTTTGCTTTTGATCATATCATCTACATACACTTCTAATGTTTTGTGGATCCACTTGGCAAACACCTTCTCCACCATTCTTTGATACGTTGCCCCAACATTTCGTAAGCCAAATGGCATCTTTGTATAACAATATAATCCTCTTGGAGCAAAAAATGCGGTATGTTCTTGATCTTCTTCAGCGAGAGGGATTTGATTATATCCTTTATACCCATCCAACGATGATATTCTAGCATTTCCTGCTGTTGATTCAACCATTTGTGGAATATCTGGTAATGGAAAACTATCTTTTGGACAAGCCTTGTTTAAATCAGTGAAATCTATACAAATTCTTATCCCCTTATTCTTCTTTGGGACCACTACCATATTTGCAATCCATTCTGGATATTTTTCTTGCCTTATAATTCCTGCGTCGAGCATCTTCTGTAATTCTTCTTCTATTTGAGAATGATATGTTGTTGCGATCTTCCTTATTCTTTGCTTAAATGGTCTTATGTTTTTGTTGATTTCTAATTTAAGACATGCTATTGACGGGTCTATCCCTGGCATCTCATCCATACTCCACGCGAAGATATCTGCATACTCTCGCAAAAGATTTGTAGTTCTTTCTTCCTCATTTGCCTCCATTCTAGTCCCAATTTTCAGCATTTTAGGCTCTTCTTTACTCCCAATATTTATTTCCTTTGTTGGTTCTGCTGCGACATAACTGGCTTCAGGTTCTCCCATTGGTGTTGGTGCTTTCAGAATTCTCGCGAATTCATCTTCTTCTTGTGGGATTTCACTGGGTATTCCTTTTCCTTCTTTTGCTCTTATCATGTAAACTTTAAATTCTTCTTCCTTTTTTGACTCTCTCGCCAGTTTTCTACGAGCTTTTCACAACTTTGGACAGTTTTCACAATTTTTCACTTCAATTTGGTAACATAATTTTGCAAAATCCGTATCTCCCCTAATTTCTCCGATTCCACTGGGCATAGGAAACTTGATGCACTGATGCAACGTTGATGCTACAGCCTTGATTGCATGTATCCATGGTCTTCCCAGTATCATATTGTACGGTGATTCCACGTCTACCACGCATAATGATATTTTTGTTTCAATTTCTCCTAGTGGAATTCGTACCACTATTTCGCCTTTAGGTTTTGTTAACGATTTTCCAAAGACATGAGTATGATATGTTGAATTAAACATTTCTTCATCCTTATATCCCATTTTTTTTAAAGTATGATAGAACATTATATCCACAGAACTTCCTGCATCTACCAAAGTTCTATTCATAGCCCATTCTTCTTCAGATTTTATTAATTCTCCCTTTCTCACTGGTATAGCGGATATCGTAATTACCAAAGAAGATATATGACCTAGATTTTCTTCTGGTATTTCTGCTGCTATGAATGTGATCTCCTTCTTTTCCCATTCTTTTAATGATGGTATCTTCTCCACTGTCATGATCTTCCTTCCTTCAAAATCCCTTTTATGTATCTTCCCCTTAATGTTTTCATGAAATCTATCAACCATTGCTCTTGTTGCCATATCACATTCCAATTTTCTACAATCCTTTTTGATTCTGATCATTCTTCCTTCAATTATCTCACTGATTTACTTAATGATTTCCTTAATCTTGAACAATTTTTATCTTCTTCCTCGCTTTTTCTTCAATTTTCGTTAATTCATTCCCTGTTTCGGGCGCCAAAATATAGTTGCAGGAATTCCCACACTACACCCTTGTTAAGATTCTATAGAAATCTACTGGAAATCAATTAAACTTCAAATATTTAAACGACACTTTACTATTCAAATCTCAGAAATGTTTACAGAATTGGAAGAAATCAAGATTACAAACATTCTCTTGAAGTTTCTCTCTCCTCAAGACTCTTTCAACTCTCAAAAATACATCATCCTTTTCTGGATCTATCGAGCCCTTTATATAGGGATTTACATAATGGATGACAGCTAAGTTTTCCTCCTATTTCGGATCTATTCTGCGATCTCATCGTGATCGCTACAATATTCTCTATCGCAAGAACGATGACCATCGAAGGATCAACGTATTTTTCTTTTACTTCTTTCATCGTCAGTTTCTTTTGCGTATTCTGTGACGCTCGTGAGACGTTGTTAAAGGATTGGCAGTGACGCTCGCAGAAACGTTATTAATATCGCAGAAATAGCGTTGTAGCGATATTCTGGTCCTAAAGCATGTATATGTAAGTTTTATGAAGTTTGTTGCTTTTGAAAATACGTATGCCCGTTCGTTCTATAGTTTATAGAACTAGCAATAATCCCTAATATGAAAGAGATACATATATCATTGAATAAACATGGTCTAGTTGCAGTAGAGAAAATTTTGTTTATGAGGTTTCATGAAAAATCCAAATTTGATTTCGAAGTATGAACTCTCACAAATACTTTTAGGAACGTATGCTCGTTCGTAGTAAAAATAATAAATAATGATCCTTAGAGTTAAAGGAATTTTGAAAAGACCTGTAGTTTATGATAAAATTTATTTGAGAACTTTCGAAATTTTATTTGGAATATGTGGACCTTTACAAAAATAGGAAAGCCTCTCGTTTCGTAGACGAATGCTCGTTTGAGCAAAAAGTTTTTTTTATATATAAAATTTACGTGAGTTATTTTCTCACGGATTTTTTTTTAATTACGTGACTTATTCACGTTTTTGTTTTTAAGAAAAATCAAATTTTGATTTACTAAAATTGTTGAAAGCAAACAATATTTCTATGAGTTGATGAATTCGTAGTATATGTATGAGTTTGGTGATTTTATAATGTACGTACACATAAAAAATCAGCGAATTCTCATATGGAAGGTTATATGAATTATTCATGGTTTCGTGAAAAGTCAGGTGTTTGACTTTGAATCTTGCTCGTTCTCGCAGGTTTAAAGAAACAAGCAAGTTTTCAGAGTTTTACGTTATTATGACTAAGTTCGTGAAACCGTAAACAGGTAAAAGTTAAGGATTACCATTTTTGTAGACATTGATGTGAGCATCATAATTATTTTATTGCTTTAATTCTATTGTGTTGATGAAATTCGTGTATGGATGTCATATCAACTTTCCAAAAATGACTGATTCCCGCGCTTCTGAAGATGATGTTTCTAGAGAGAGAACTCCCAGAGAGGATGTTTCTACAGACGCGTCTTCCAGAAATGATGGTTCTTCTAGAGATGATGATTCTGGAGAGGATTCTTCCGGAGAGGAAGCTTCCGCTGATGTTTCTTCAAGAAATGATAATTCTAGGACCTCTAGGAGAAAAGAGGACAAGACCAAGAACATCTCAAATGTTGATGACGAATTCTTTGTGTTTCAGTACAAGCCCGAAAAGCGTCCTTCAGGTTCTGCATTTCGGTTGCTCATAAATCCCAGAACAAGTTGGTAAATCCTCAGGCGATAATTAGATTCTATTTGAGTGGGAAGTACTATATGGATTTTCACGTGGAACTCAAACTTTCTCGAAAACCCCTGGCGCATTTCTCCGGATGGGCACGTCATATGTTGGCTTATAGCCATGTAAGAACTATGCTGGATCGTGCACAAGTGACACGAGCTATTCAAGCGACTGGGGATTTGGTGATCAATCACGACATACCAGGTATGGTGGCTCTTCTTAATCGTTGGTGCATTCCTACTCACGTATTCATATGCAGATGGGGAGAATTCACTGTCACTTTGGAAGATGTAGTCGCTCTGTTGCATCTTCCAATTACTGGAAACTTCCATGAAGAGCCCCCAACTGAGGAGAATGCGATGTCTAGCGTGTTGGAAGATAAAATGCACTAATTAAACAAGTCATCCAAAACTTGCTATGCTGAATGGTTGAGATACTGGTGTCCGAGAGATGGAGTTCCTGAAGAACCTGCAGATAGTACTTTAACCATTGATGCTTTCTTGTGCTTGTGGCTCTCCAGAGACATTCTTGAAGATAGTGGACATTTGCTGAATCCATTTGTGATTCCTTTCGCTATAAAGATGGCTAAAGGTGAGAAACTTCCCATTGGTAGTCTATTTTTGGGTTCGCTATTTTCCAACTTAGACTCCTTAGTTATAGACTCCAGTGTCTCTGATGGCTTCATGAAAATCAAAACATATGCTAATACCATGTTTCTCCAAGCTTTAATGTGGGAGCACCTTGAATAATATGCTCCAATTCCTCGTAGGGTCTTGCAAGCACCTAATGTTGATACTCGTCATGCTATCTTTGAGAAAAATAGTGCTAGGATTATGCGTTGGTCTGCAAAGCGACCAAGACCAAAGACACGCCTCACCAGCATTTTATACACTGAGTCTAAGTTCAACTTTTGTCCCTGGATGACAGTTCCTCCTTTCTTCTTGTAATTGGTCACTTTCAATGATGCTAAGGAGATCATCACCTTGAAGTCCGGCACTGAGATGAGTGATAGAGAGAAGTATTTTATGCTGAGTTGCACTCCTGGTTACATAGTGTCGGTGATGCAAGGAGAATTTCAGGTGGAAGAATATAATATTGACAGAGCATCTTGACAAATGGGTCTCGATCAGTGTGCTCCAGGTTATCGATTGAATAAACCATCGGTTGAGTATTTGAAGTCTCATTTAGATAACACACACGATTATGTGTCTTCTTTTACCGACCGGGATATTTACGTAACTCCAGGTTATGCATAATTTTGGAATCAACAACTCGAACTCTTGTATAAGTTTGTGATGGATGTCAAATCTCCGACACGAGTATTTCCTTCTGCTGGAATACTCTTGGATTTCCCACGGTTGAAACCTCTTTCTAGTGGTGATAAAAGAAAAACATCTCCAGAATCTTCACAGGTAAATATTTTCTTATGATTTTTAGTAAAAGCATAGTAATCGCACCTTTAATTTTTTTCGATTAACTCAATGTAGGGTGGTCGTTCTATGAGATCTCAAATTCCTGTAGACTTCTCTGAATGGAAAGACAGTCCCCAGAGTGGATAAAGCAGGAGCAGCGTGAATTACATAATGATAGCAAATAGTACGCAGTCCCCAGCTGCTTCTTTGGTAAGTTGTTAGCACTTCTTTTTCCGTTGCGTTTTTCCTTCCCATGTAATTAGGATCCAAAAAATATTGTTAATTTGTTTCAGAATTTCGCTCCCTCGGTTATTGGCGGTCTTCATCTTTCTTCCATACGAACAATCCAAGAATCTAACGCCGATGGAGAGGTTGATGTGAGTATCTCTTTGTGAAATTGATCATGGAATTTCCTTGAATCAAGTGATGATAATTGTTGTTGATAAATCCGGGAGGAGACTATTGTGGAAAGACAACATGACCAGGTTATTCATTCACCTTCCAATAGTGGTGAGAAAGAAAATCTTCAAGAATTGGGACCGAATGGAGGTAATGGTGTTCCCAATATCGATGTCGACCATATTAACCCTTCGAATGGTTTGGAAACTCCTCAAGTAAGTATATATTTTACATTCCCTTCATAGAAGTATGATATTTCTGATTTGAGAATGAACGAATAAGAGTCCACATGAATGAATGAAATTTTTTAGTGAGATATGTCACCAGAAAATTCAGAACTCAGTTTTTTAGCAAAAGCGCCATAAAATATTCATTCGATGTCGGATTTTCGCGATCTACCCATGTATCCTTACGCCCAAGAAATTTCAAATCTTTTTATAAGAAGCTTTTAGAGTTTTGAGCACGTTTAGGGGCCAAAACCATCGAAACAGTAAACTTCCAGGAGGCCTCCAGAAATTTTTCAGATGGCATGTAGTCCAATGTTTTGGCCACATCCCTTTGATCGTTTATCCGATGGCCATGAAATTTTTATATGTTGTATATGACATCCATACAAATATAATGATATATTACTAAACCTTAGATCCATTACCAATTTCTCCAAGTTTATCATCTTATATAGAGAAGTATAAAATCTTCTTCTGACAAACTTATTGGAAAACGTGTTTCATGACTTTTATGCTATTTGCTTGTGTTTTGGATGTATAGTAAAGAACTTATATAGTGTTAGTTCACTTACATGCTGGATTTTATGATTGTATTTTGATTTTCATGCTCAGATCGTTCTAATCTTCATATTAGGTACCCATTCCCGAAGTTGTGAATAATGGAGCAAATAATGATTCAAACCATATGGTGAATCGAGTTGACGATGTTAATATCTCTGCACCTCAATTCCATGAGAATATTTTCACTGAAGTTGTCGAGGAGAATGAAGCTCAAATCATCATCACTTCAGAGGTAGAAGAAACAGGACCCAAAATGGAAGAAACTGCCCCGTTGATAGAAGAAACTATTCCCACAATTGCTGAAACTGCTCCAACAATTGAGAACCGCATAATATTGCATGAATATCTCAATGCAGAGATTTTTTGTGATCCTCCATTCGGTGAGTCACTCCCATATCACACATCAGTTGGTGGATATGCTGAAATATATGAAAAATTGTGGAAAATGTATGGTCACATTGTTGTCACCAAGGATCAAATACGTAATTACTTTTTGACAATGCAAGTAGGAGCTATCTTGCGTGTCATAGATGATATACGGATCAAGGCTAGAAATAAAGTCACTCAGGATGTACTCTTTGATTGGGAGTACATCTTGAAGAAATCTGAAGAGCTTGGCTTCAACCTGAAGTGGATTCTCCAAAAGATCGATGACATTCACCAATGATGCTGTGATGGAGAAAATGGCCAAGATTGCTGAATTGACTAAAAAGCTGGAGCTAGAGAAAGCGGCCTTGCAAGTCTTGGGAATTCAGAGAAGCAAAAATCTTACTTTGCCGGCTTCCTTTAGTTTTCCTTTGAATCATTTAACTCCTGAGAGATATGAGGTTTTATTTTGGTTTTGATTTTTCGATTGGTTTTAAATAAGTGAGTGGTTAAGGATTTTCTTTCAGGAATTTGGTTTTGACAAATATTTTTCTTTAAATAAAAGAACTTTAATAAATTGCTGAATTCAAATACTGAATGCAAGTATTGCAAACGTATTGGAGGAAATTGGAAATACACGTGAAAGAAAATCCTAAAAATATGAAAATATTAGGTGTCTCGAGAGTTCATGCCTTGAACATAAAACACCTTGGGACACTGAAGGCTTCATGCGTTAAAGGATTTGAGCCAATTTTCCTTCATCACTAGCACAATGGGTTTGTCATCCATGTTGATCAATTTGTAGTACTCACCATCCATGGATTCAGAGATCATGAAAGGTACTTCCCAATTAGACTTCCTACTTATACGATCAATGTGTTTGAATTCCTTGAAAACAAAATCCCCTTCATGAAATTTGTTAGGCTTGGTTGTTCATGCCCTGAATATCTTCTGCTGGTTCGGAATTCCTCGTATGGTGGGATTCCATGTTGGTGGAGCCTTCGAATCTTGCGTCACATGTGGACACTCGTGCAAGGGAGAATATTTAGGATATTGATTGTGAATTTCAGTCATTATTCCAGCAATGGATGTGTTAGTGAGACGATAGATTCAGAGAGGTTTCACGTCTAAGAATGTGGTGAAGTATTGCTGAGGTGAGACTAACCACTAATAACATTTGGTGATAACTGAGTTATGAGTGAGATCAAATCCCTGCACCAGAGCGGCATACTTGAAAGTTAGTAAAATGGACACATGAGGGGGAATGAGACTTGCCTGAGTGTGGAACAGTTTGAAGAATTCATGTGCGCTTTCTTCAGGTTTTTATGTGAGTTCCATCAAGGCCTCGACTTTTCCCAGATGTTCGAACGGTGGATCATCTTCCGATTCGTCCGAGTCAGAGCTTTATTGCATGGATAAATGTGAAATTGAAGGTGTTACAGTTACCTTTTCAGTATGAATCCATGTCCATACAAAAATCATGTCATATCCTGGATCTTCTCTAATTATGTGAAATTTGGTTTCTTACCAGGTTTCCCCAACTTTCATTTTGAGAATAATATAACCATATGCATCTCTGGATATTCCTTCGTGATCCCTAATTGAGATAGGAGCATGAGTGGCTTCTTTTCGAGTGATGCCCGTGTCTCTGAGAGTCTTTAGAGGAATGATGTTAACAGCAGTACCAACATCGACCAACGCTCGCTTGAATTTATTTTCCTTGAGATGGA
Organism: Papaver bracteatum; assembly: GCA_023529315.1. Taxonomy (NCBI): domain Eukaryota; kingdom Viridiplantae; phylum Streptophyta; class Magnoliopsida; order Ranunculales; family Papaveraceae; genus Papaver; species Papaver bracteatum. Next base: position 1,001,864 of record JAJJWX010004691.1, on the reverse strand, counting down.
ATGTGGTGAGAAGTATTCAGTCGTACATATCCTTGTCTGTGGATGGAGGTTCAGGCAGTGTCTCCATGATAAATAAACGTTTCCCAAATATTACATGGTTCAGAGCTGAGAACAGATATTCTTTTTGAGCCTTTGATAGATAAAGTAATTTGCAGGCATGCTCGATTAATGATTGAACTGCTTCTTTGACCGGTTATTTGGAGATTGCAAAGGTTCTGATTGGTAGAGGATTCTTGTGCTCTCCTTCAGTCCCCAGTTTCCCTGAATCAGTTTTCTCTTTGTATATGCGCTTCAAAGTTCTGCAAATATCTTGTCGGATGACTGACATACCTATGAAAATGGCAGTAGCGTGCATTTTCAATTTTTTCCTCAGTTGGTTCCTTTTGGACATGAGGTAGTTTGACCGCACCATCTTGAATCTAGACTTCCAATGGTTCGATCACTTCTTCAATGGGAAAAGGGAAGTCAGGTGCTTCCTGATCGTTCTGTTGATGCTGAACTGGTGATCGTGAGTTTCTAGCCTGATTGTCCTTCCTTGGCACTTTTAGAAGGTGAGACATCGGAGGAGTATCCTTATGTTGTTGTGCATCAGCTTTTCTCTTGCGCCCTTCAGCAACATTCATGGAGGCTTCAACACTATACTGCTTGTTAATTAGATGCCTGGTGGTGCTGCTTCACGTGTTCGTCTCCTCGACTTTAACATTCTTGGTTCTTCCTAGCAAAGATGGGGCGGTGGTTGCTGATCGCTTGGATACCTCGTGAAGTTCTGAAAAGGTTTGAATCAGAGATTTTCCAATAAGGCTCTGTAGACTGGAATCATCTTGTTAATGCACAAGTCCACCAGTTGTTGCTCAGTAACATTAGGATCATGACAATCCAAAGCTTGAATCCTGAACCTATTTACATAGTCGTTCGGATTCTCACTATTCTTCTGAGACATTATTTCTAAGTCAGAAAGAGTAATCTTCTCAGAAACAAAAAAGTATTTCCTGTAAAAAGCATTAATCATCTCTCCCCAATTAGCTATGCTTCCTGATGCGATGTTGTTGTGCCAAGTGTATGCTCAGCCAGTCAGAGATTTTGAGAACTCCTTCAAATGGAAAACATGGTTATGTTCATGCTCTCCTAATGCTTCCAAGAATTGAGAGACGTGTTCTCGAGCATTCTCTGTTCTATTGTACAATGTGAATGTCAGAGAGATGTAGCCTTTTGGGAGAGGGATACTTTGTGTAGCATCAGGGTATGGAGGTTGATGACGATGGACAGATGGTGCATTGACTTTTTCTGGATCCTCCATAAAGCGTTCTATATCTTCACGAGTGATGAAACCGGAATGCACCTTTGTTGGTGGGTTTTTCACAGCCCTTTGGACTTCATCATAGTCGACTACATGGACCAGAACAACCTCGGGATAAAAAACTTCTTTGGCTTTCCCTTTATCTTGAGTTATCTTGTCAGTGAGGGTCTTGAGATAATTGCACAGCTCCTTCTGAGTGGTAGCCATGTCAGTTTTATTTTTGGCGAGAACTTCCTGGACCTTCATGAGATCAGTAATAGTAGGCGAATTTTCACTAAGTTCTTCGGGATACTTTCCGAAGAGAGGATGTATCCAATGTTGGTTTGTGGAGGAGTGGTATTGTCGGTGCGGTTGTTGAAAACATGAGTAGTTTCTGGAGATCCACCATTGTTGCTAGTGCTAGCGTTGTTTGGGTTGGGATTAGTGACTGAACCTGACCTAAGATAAACCCTTTTATGAGAATTTGAGATTGCAACCGAGAGATAAATCTCCCACTGTGGTCTCCAATCTGTAGATGGGGTAAAACAGGTTGCTAGTTTTTATCGAAATGAAGAGACGAACGTGTCGTCGAGACTCCTCGACCAAGAAAACTGTTGAACCTCACACAGATACACTGCAAAGGGAGTTCTTAGATTCGAGAGATGAATCTGTTAGACTCCGGCCTAAACCAAGTCAATGGACATTTCAGAGTCAATTCGGTCACAAGGATGGAGATGGGTTGATTTGTAGGATGGAATCTGAGAATTGTGTGGGATCAATGATGATCAAGGATTGTGGATGTGTTGAAGGTTTCTGCAAATTGAAGAACTACTGAATGTGAGTTATGTGAATAAGTTTTAATCGAGTTGTTGACGGATGATGATAAATTTCTGTTGTCCTCGATTTGGACTTAATTATATTGCAATATTAATGAACACATTGATCCCTGTAAGTGTGAGGGTTTCTTGAGTGAAAGGGTGAGAAAATGAGAGTTTGTGGTAAAGTCAATTCCATGTCGTATGGAGACTTGAATGATCATACACTCACTACTTTGCTAACTCCTTCAACCGTTTGCACGACTTACGCACATTTTTCGTCGTGGATGAATCCACGTGTCGTAGACCGCCAAACCAAAACCCTAAGTGATATCCCCCATTTGTGACGTGATTGATGTCTCACGAATCGTGGAGTCTGCATGACATACGTGTATTTAGTTAGTCAGTTGTTGACTGATTAGACAATGAGTCTAGATTTTATTGAATCGAGCATGATTGACAAATGCTCAGCGATTCACGGATATTAATATTGCTCGTCTGAGCAAATATTGTAAATTCAATGAGTTATTGAATATTGATAAGTTACTGAACATATGTGTATTATTCGAGAAGCTGAGCAAGTATTGCTCGATTCGACGATAAATTACTGAATATTGATAGCTGGATCAATATGCGAGCAACTGAGCAAGTATTGCTCAATTCAAAGAATTATGATAAATTACTAAATATTTATAGCTGGATCAATATTCGAGCAACTGAGCAAGTATTGCTCCATTCGACGAATTATGATAAATTACTGAATATTGATAGCTGGATCAATATTCGAGCAACTGAGCAAGTATTGCTCAATTCGACGAATTATGATAAATTACTGAATATTGATAGCTGGATCAATATTCGAGCAACTGAGAAATTGCTCAATTCGATGAATTATTTACTGGTGACGTGACCCAATAAAATATTAATTAAAATATTGGTAGATTACTGAATAGTACATAATTAATCCAGATGTTGATTGCTGGATCAACATAAATTCATTAGTTTTTGAACTTGCTCAGAATGATGATTTCTTGGAGCGTTTGTTCGAAACCCTAATTTTTGATCAATTACTCGTCAATTGATGAATTGTTGAAAATAGGTCATGAATGAGGGACCGACCACATGGGATGATGGACAACCATGTGGTGCCCGAGCGTGTACCAGGGTTCCGAGTTGAACAGTTGGTTAGAAAAAATGATGATTGAATGTAGGTTTTATCATTTATTTAAAATAGTTGCTCGATTGAGCAGGTGTGAAGGACCATCCAAGAAGGCATGAAACCGGCCCTTAGGGGTATGAGACTAGCTGATGGTCGATTGAGCAAATCCCAAGTTATTTGGAAAGAGTTCGGACCCAATATGTGCAGTTGAGAAAATTAGGTCAAAATTGTGGATATGTGTGGGACCGGCTTTGTGCAAGCCCTAGGGATGACCCTAGTCGGTCAAGAAGGCATGCAAGTGTTACCATGGTGTTCGTGTTTTCATACTAAGAGTTTCAGTATTTTTGATGTGCGTTCGAGCAACATAGTGAATTTTAGAAGAGTTTCATCTTGACTGAAATTCTTGATTTTTGGTTGGATTGAGCATGTATGCTCAATTGATCAATATTTTTTAAATAATAAAATAAGTTTATTTTAATATTTAAAATTGCCATGAGAGGCTAGTTAAGCCGTGTGACCATGTTGGCTCTTGGTTTTTCATGATTTGAGAAAAAATTGAGAAATTATGACGAAATCATGATTTTTGCTCAAACCAAGGAGTTTCTTGAATTGAGGAAAATAATAATTATAAAAGACTACGGATTGCAAGGTATGGGACCGGCCACGGTTAGGGCATGGCCGGTCGTATATGTTTCCTGGTCCCACAACACTTTATTATTTTTCATGAAACCATGATGTTATGGAGAATCCATGAGTTTTTGTTGAAACGGAGGAGTTTCATGAAATTGGGGAATAATAATTAGAAAAGTCTAAGGATTGTGAGGCATGGGACCGGCCACCGCTTGGGCATGGCCGGACGGCTAGGTTTCCCGGTCCCACACATCTTTCCAAATTTTTTATATTATTATTATCTTTCATGAATCCGTGAAGTTATGGAGAATTCATGAGTTTTGCACAAACAAGGAAAGTTGCTAAATTGAAGGAGTTTTTCATGAGTTCATGAAAATAACGAAAATAAGGAAAATAATGGGAGAGGCATGGGACCGGCCACGGCTAGGACATGGCCGGCCGGTGGGCCTATCACATGGTGCCTCTTATTATTTTATTATTATTTATTGTTTTCTCCTGTTTTGCGTAGGATTCCTCATCTGTCCATATTTTTGAACGCTCGTTTGTGCATCCGGGTACTCAATCGTGCATCATTGTCGAGTACACTTACACAATTTTATGGGGCTTACTCAGTGATAGTCCAGATGACCGATTGTTGAGTATTTATTACTAATTTATGAAATTCGGTGGAGAATGATTCATGAAATTGAGTAATAAAAGTGAGTAGTTTTTTATTATCAATCCATAGGATCAGCCATGGATTCTACCATGAATTCGGAATAATAAGACGAGCATTACCATTGCATGGGATCGTGGATTCGACCACAAAATCGAGTAATAAGATTATTACCATTCCGTGAGATCATTCGTGTATTCGATCATGAAATCGGAATAATGAGATTATTTCCATTTCATGAGATCATCCGTGGATTCGATCACGAAATCGGAGTAATGAGATTATCCATTACCATTCTATGAGATCAGCCGTGGATTCGATCATGAAATCGGAGTAATTAGATGAAAATAGATCATCTTCTAGGAATTCTGTGGTGAATGGCACGGTAGAATTAATCTATTACATAAGGGATATTATCCAGGTAAAGCGTTATATCCGTTCTGAAATGTGCATAGTCAGGAGACGGCTAATATCCTGAAGGCGTTGTTGCTCTCAATCTTACGGAGAACCGCCTGGATCTATACACGGTCTTTCTACATAGTCAGGGGATAATGAGCATCAACAACCTGAAGGCGTTACTGATCTCAATCTTACGGAGAACCGCCCAATCGTTTTTCTATGTAGAGGGGGGTCTCTCTCATATATTCAGGGAACAGTGAGTATCATCGACGTCCTGAAGGCGTTATTGCTCTCAATCTTGCAGAGAACCACCCAATTATGTTATTCTACATAGAGGGCATGATAAAATGCGTGGCACTGAACACTCATCTAATGGAGGCCTTTCAACAAACATATTCATCATGGCTTCGTAAAATATGAATCGTCACATGCCTGAAGTCGTATCCGAAACATGAGGAATCACGATTTTACGGTTTTGACCTTTGTTGAAAATACACCATCAACAAAAACATCTCAGCTAAATGAACTGAGCAAAGAATTCCTCTCATGTGCAACTGAACTCACACTTGCACTAAAAAGAGAATGAAAAATTCTTAAGGACCTATGTCATATGAAAGATGAAAATGATCAACTCGATCTTGATCTATCATCTCCTAAAACTGACTTAGAATCTCTCAAGGTCAGTTCTTCCTCAAAGATCCAATCCTTAGAAGCAAAACTAAAGGAAAGTATTGATCAATAAAGGAAGACTGGGGTGTTAAGAAAAGCAACAACAAATAGATACAATGCCTTAAAAATCTCATACGATTCTGAGATAAAAACTGTCTCCGAACATGTCAAAAGGCTGAAAAATAATATGTGTTCATTTTTGTCTGAAAATCAGGTGGATACATCTTTCCCGGATAAATCTTAAAATTACCGTTTGAATCTTCCTCCAAGAGGAAAGAAGGATGCAGTCCTTAAAAGCGATCAAAAAGGGACTTCATCTTATAAAAAGGAATTTGTATTCTCAGGGGATCACAAGATGAACCACTCACATCAGAGTTTATCACAACATCATAAGCATCATTACAAACGATGTTTCATTGTGGAAACAAAGGTCATGTTATCAAGGATTGTCAACGACTATCTTATTCAAACTCTGAAAAAATCACCTTTAGTCTAAGGTGTAACATGAGATCTACTTCTAAAGGAATCATACATAAACCTAATCATCTTAGATCTAAGAATACTCAAAAGAACTCTCCTAGAGATGTTCATCATATAAGAAAAGAGGATCAGAAGACTAGAAGCTCTTGGAAGTGGATACCAAAGAAGACTATGGAGCTAAACAGGAAGGAGTATGACAAATTCTCCAGTTCATCAACACATAAGGTAATACCTATGTAGTTGCAGGAAATCCTACACTACACCCTTAGTAAGAATTCACAAAGATTAAGACATAATTTGAAGATAAAGGACAATATTTTTATTAATTTGATCCAGAAAGAATTACAGGAAATCTGAGAAATCAAGATTACAACCGCCTTCTCTAAGTTGTTCTCTCTCTACAAGACTTTCTCATCACTCAAAAATTTTCTCCCTTTCTCAAATCTACTGGTCCTCTATATATAGGGTAGTTACATAGTGGATGACAGCTAAGTTGTCCTTTAATTTTGGATCTGGCTCGCGAGATATTCGCAACAGCTATAATATTAACTCTTGCAAGTACTTTAATCCTCGCAGAATCATCACGCTCTTCTCGTGTTTTGGCTGTCATCATTCATTATGTCACTTATTACATCATCATTCAACACTTTCAGTATGTTGTTAGAGAATCTTGTAGTATAACTCGAAGGAATGTCGTTAATTCTCACAAGAATAATATAGTGGTGATATTATGGTCCTACATCTTGCCTCTTCTCATGTCTTTTCTGCGAAGAAGGAAATATCATGAGAATAAAGTGGGAATGTTACTTATGCCCCTACTATCCATGGGTCATGCACAAATACCCTTGATGGCATAATTGAAATTATGAATAGAAAAATAATTCACATAATTCCAGTTTTAACCTTTACACCTTATACTTCAACTTCCTTTTCATTTTTCACTCTAAGAAAAACCAGTTTCATTTTTCAGTCGCGACCACAAACAACGCCACCATCATCTCCATTTCCACCACCACCAGTGTTTCTCCACCGCCGTAACTGTTACCAACATCACCAGATCTCTCCGACACCTTCATCTTCATCGCTACTGTGGATAACTTGATGATTAAAACCTAATCTAAAGCATCAAAAACTTCAAATTCATGTCGATTATCTTCTTTCTCTTTCTTTGAAGTTTCTGCTGGTGTTGGTGGTATAAACTATGGTGTTGGTGGTATTTGTTTCTTTAGGTTTTGGTTTTGAGTAGCCGATTCAGATTCAGAGATCGATTCGAGTTGCAGATTTGGATTTCAGAGACATCGATTTGGTATGTATGATTTTCAATTAATTTTAAAGTAACTAATTGAATCGTCAACTCGATTTGTTATTTTGGTTGGAGAGTTTTCTGAAAATTTGATTTGTGTTGATTCAATTAATTTTTTAAATTTTTTTGATTTAATTGAGATCGAGATTGTTGATTCAGAATTTGATAGAAGAAATCAATGTTTTGGTGATGTTTCTGAGTTGAATCTCATGATTCTTAGAAAATGGGTGTTGCTGTTGAAGTTGTATTGGTGATGATAGCGGTGGTGATGGCGGCGGCGGCGGAGGATATATATCAAATATGTACTGGTTAATTCACTTAACGGGTATTTTTGGTTTCGTTTAACTTTTGAGATCGATATTCGATTTTGAATGAACAATTTCGAGTTTGAATAAAGAATTTAGTTTCGAGAAAGATTTATAAATTTGTTTGTTTCTTTGATTTTCGATTTCGAGTTGTAGATTCAGATTTCGAGTTGTCGATTCAGATTTTCTTTGGTTGCAGGTGTAGAGGATTAATGTTGGTGCTGTTTCTACAAGCTAACAGGGAGCTGAGTATGTCATTTCCAAGGATCTGTGTAGTTACAGGGGATTATGAAGTTGTGGTGCAGTTTGTTGTGCAATGAACTGAAATAGATGAATGTTTTAGGACAGGTACATATTGCAGGTGTTGTTGACATGTAACTGAAATGAGGGAAAGTTGAAAGGAGATGGCAGTTGAGGTGAAGATGCACAAAGAAGTGTTAAGCATAAAGGAATATCAGTGTGTTCAAGTGCATCTTAGTTTGGTGGTCGTCTTGTTTGCAATTGCAATTGCAGGTGCTGTGTGTTTTTTGCAGAGATGTTGCAGTCAACAAAGAAGCTGAGACGGTGCAGCTGGTAAGGTTCAGAACAAGAAATGAGGATAATTCTGATGTGTTAGAGTTGAGATTCTTGAAGGTGCAGCTGTAAATGAGGAGATGGGTTCAGTTTCAGTGGATGGAGAAAGAATATTTGGTGGATTTGAGAAAGGCAGCTGCAGAGAATGGCTCTACTATTTGGAGACAACTTGTGCTAGTTGCTTCCAACTTTGAAGACAACTTGACCAAGTTGCTTTCACTTTTGGAGGCAACTTGTGCTAGTTGCTTCCAACTTTGAAGACAACTTGACCAAGTTGCTTTCACTTTTGGAGGTAACTTGAGCTAGTTGATTCCAGTTCGGAGGAAACTTGGTTATGTTTTTGAGCTAGTTGACGAATTTTTGGTGCAATGGTAACACAGGGTTGTGTTGATTTGCTGATGATGGTTGTGCTGCTGATGCTCATGCTTTAAAGTCAAGAGGATAGATGAATGCTTAGGAACTTGAGCATGAACTCAATATGTATCCAGGCAGTGAAAGCAGAACAAGAAGTTGTTACTGCGTGTGTGTTGCTGATGATGTTTGAGTAGGGGCATGGAAGTGACTGCAGCTATTGGATCATGTTGCAAGTGTGCATAGATGGTTGTTATCATGAAGTTGTTACAGGTAGAGTTTGTAGTAGCAGAGATGAAGGATATGGTGTTTGTCTAGTGGTGGTTTGAATTGTTGGTTGAGCACTGATGGTGTGGCGAACCTGTGGTGCAATGGTAGAACAACTGACTATATGTCAGAAGATGTGTGTTTGATTCACACTAGGTTCACTTATTTGTGTATAATTTTTATTTATTTTTAGAGACAACTTGTGCTAGTTGCCTCCATATATGGAGACAACTTAGGCTAGTTGCTGTCACTTTTTGAAGACAACTTTGTGCTAGTTGCCTTTATTGTTGAAGACAACTTGAGCTAGTTGCCTTCGATATGGACACAACTTCAGCAAGTTGACTCCACATGGTGGTGGTGGTTGGCGGCGGCGATGGTGGTTGACGGCGGTGATGGTTGGCAGCGGCAGTAGATGTCGGTTGTTAGCGGCGGCAGCGGTAGTAGACAGCGGTGGTGTTCGTTAGCGGCGGCGGACAGTGGTGGTTGGTGGTAGTCGGCAGTGGTGATCATCGGTGGTGGTGCTTGGTGGTGGTGGTCGTCGGTGGTGGTGGACATTAGATATTTTTTTTATTGTTTTTGAATAGTGGTGGTGGTGGTTTTGTATATTTACTATATAAAAGAGGGTATTTTAGTAATGTATTAAGCTTAGGGGTATTTGTAAAATTCATAAGGGTATTTTTGCAAGGGGTCTCATAGTAGGGGTATATAGATAATGTTCCCGAGAATAAAAATGCCTCAACTGTTCATCTTTCCATTTTATTTTCACTCTGCCATGTTTCTACATCCTTCGCTAGATTTATCACACGTATTTTTTCTTCCATTTAATTTCTGACACGTCTTTTTCAACCATTGCGTTTCAACCGTTCACGTCTTCTCTTCGCATTAAATACATTTATCTTCTCGAGATTCTTCTTCTTCTATAAATACTTCCTTCATTCTTTTCTTTCCTTCTTTTTACCTTCTTCTTTCTTCTCTCTGCAAATTTACTATTCTTCCATAAATTTCGGATCTGCTACTATAGTTTTTCTTCCTATTTTGATCTTATATTCTTTTTCAACTCTTCTTCCATTCCCATACTAAAAAATGGCCCCTGTTAGTCGTATAAATCAAGCTACTTTTGAACTTCATCAACAGAAACTTCGAGGTTTAGGTTTTAAATTATCTACCATCCCTAATCAATATCTAAACTTTATATCAATTTATTTTCTGATCATCCTTCTTCCAGCGAGAAAATTATGGTCTCGCTAGGTCAGTTAGAAGCTGGTCTTCCCATTCCCCTTTTCAGTCCGGAACTTCCCTTATTTTATGAAATTCTCTCGCATAAGAAATTTTCGCGAGCAATATATCAGTTGAGTGGATATTGTATCCGTCTGTTACTTGAGTATGCTACTCGCGGTGCCAGTAAAAAATCTCTATATCCTGAGAAATCGAAGAATCCAAAATTTAAAGACATTCCCAATCATTCCTGAAAATTATACTGTGGAGAATTTTTTCACAAATTATGAAGTGATCCCCATGAAGAAGGATAGAACTTGTTGGGGTGTCCGTCTACAAAAGAAAGATGGCATTGCTGATGACCAGGTTCTTATGCTGGACATTGACTGGCATCCAGGCAACAATTCATCCCCTCACTATTCCAAAGATGATAAATGGTGCAAATTCCCCTTAATGTTAGAGGGTTCTTATATTTCTGGTACTCATAATTTACCTGTGAATCTCGCAGAGTATCAACCATGGATCTTTTACTGGACTGAAAAAGATTCTGAGGTGTGTTCCCAAATTATTATTATTATTATTGTTTTCATATCCTGATATGTATTCTTGCTGATCATTCCAATTTTTCCATATTAAAAGAATGAAACTTAGCTACCAGAACAGTGGGAATCCCAACATTTATTTGGCTCTTAAGTCCTTCACATATGAAGTAAGAAATACTCTTTACTCATTCTGAACAATATATTGTTGCCTCTATTTCTTACCTTCATCTGTTTTTTTTGAAGGTTATTGAAGAAATTGAACCCATAAAGCCTGCGAAGACTAAAGGGGAAGACAATAGCAAAGACGGTCCTCGCAAAGAAAAATCTGCTATTCCTCGCGGAGAAAAATCTACTGTTCCTCCTAAGGTAAATCCACTATTTCTCACAAGGAAAAGTCTTCTGCTCCCCCTTCAAAAAAGAGAAGAATTCAAATTCCTACACCTTCTTATTCTCAATCCGGTGAGAGTTCCAGCAAGAATACTGATGATAATGATGATGATGCTGGTACTTTCACTGTGAAGGAAAATTTTCAACCTGAGTCTTCTATGACTCAATTATCTCATATATTTGGTAATCCTCGCGGCATTCCTCATGACTTTGGATATGAATCTGTTAATGAAACGTGATTAGCTCTCGCAAAGATTTGCGATGCTACCCTGTTAGTTGACAATGACTCTCTTGAAGGAATTTCCAGATCAATGTCTCCCAGTATTCTGAATTCTCACAGTATTTTGGTATATTTTTATTCCCTCACTTCTTTATTTTATTCCAAAATTCTGACTAAGTTTGTTGTAGTACCAGAATATCGCCACAATTATATTCACGAGAGATTAATGACACTTCTGCGAGCGTCACTGAAAACTCTTCAACAACATTTCACGAGCATCACAAAATAATTCAAAGAATGACGACTGAAGAAATATGAGAAGAACATGTGTGTTTCACGATGGTTACAAAGTTCACGAGAGGATCGCAAGATAGATCCGAAATTAGAGGACAACTTAGTTGTCACCCATTATGTAATTTCCTATAAATAGAGATCTAATAGATTTAGAAGGGAGGAGGTATTTTTTTAGAGTGGAGAGAGTCTTGAGGAGAGAGAAAGTTTTAGGAGAGAGAGATATTTTTCAGAGAGACTTTTAGAGAGAGAAAATATATTTTTCTTTATCATCTTCTTCCCTAAAATTAGATTTAGAACTCCATTAATGGAGATTATCAAATGTAAAATCAAATGTAAACTTTAACAATCATAGTAGAGAATCATGGATGTAGATCAAATTGATCGAACCATGTAAAAATCCGTGTGTCTATTTACAATTTTTAGAATTTTAATTATCAAATTAGTTTGGATTAAGAGATTATTATCAAGATATTACAAGGGGTGTGTTGTGGGAAATCCTGCAACTACATTTTGGCGCCGACTAAGGGGAACAGAGAAATGAATTCGATTGAAGAAGATCTACATTTTGGCAATTATTGATGATGAATTCGATTGGATTTATGAGATACCGGGGAAAATATGGAAATTTTGGAAAAAGAGCGATGAAGAACAGCCAACACAATTTAAGAGAAATGTTTACAGAATAAGAAAAGCAGAAATATTGGGAAGCAGGAGCAGATTCGAAGAAATCTTTATAGGAATGAAATGAGATAAATCGGCATCAATTAATTGTTTAAACAGGACAAATTCTTTCTTATCTCTTTAATCATATGTTCATAATCTGGATGTGGAAGATTTTGAATATTTTAACTATCAAACTTTGTTTTTCACAAAAATTGCTGTTTAGTTGATATTTTGAATTCAAAGGAGTTTTGATCGTAAATTTACATCCATAAACCTTAAATTTAATCACAAATTTGATCGTATAAACAACTAACGTGAACATGATTTATTGTGATTGAAGTCAAATATGAAGGAAGCACCACAAGTTCGCAGCGTAAAGAAAGGGACGGCAAAGGAACTCCAACACGGAACAAGGAGTAAGCCTTACGAGAACACAATGATTTCTTGCGAAAATATAGGCTAAGAGGAAGTAAATGTATGGCAGAAGAAATCCGTACTCGGTAAAAACAAAAAGTGAAAGAAAAAGTAACAGGTATGAATCAAGGAGTTTAATCTTACCGTTACCAGCAACCATCACGCAAAGTAGGGAGAAAAATTATACAAGCAAAAATATCGCAAAAAACAACAAGAGTTCATTGTTACCGGTATCAGTGGGGAAGCTTGTGAATTCATTACTTAGCCAAGCAGCAAACAAAGTTTATCATCAGTTCAGAGGACGCAGATAACACATCTGGCAAAGAACAAAGTTAATCAAAATGCAGAAATTCGTAGAGACAAAGGGTTCATAGACAATAGCTGGTTTTTGCTGATTGACGCCAATTATTGAGAGCCGCTCGCGGGGTATCCTTTGTTAATGGGGTCATCACTAACAGACTTAATTAACAGTAAAATTAAGAGAAGAGAAGGCACTTAGGCAAAAGAAGCTGATACTATCAAATACAAAAGAAAGGCAGCAAACTAAACTGGAGAGGCAAGTACGTACCAATAATTGTACGGTGAGTAGGACCTGCGAGTAGGACGTACCATCAAATACCATTTTGCCACACTAGTAATTTAGTGTAGGACCTGTTATCGGTGATTAGTAAGCTTTAATTTATTTTTTTCTTAAAGACACCTTAATATGCTCAACGATTAATGAACCCTGTTTGATGGTAAGTAGATGCTCATTAGTTGAATTTTCCACACTTGATATTTTTTGTCGTTTATCGGTAATAAGCTTATTAGTTTACCTGCGAGTAATACTTCATAATACTATCAAACACAAAATTCGTCAAACAAAGCTACGAGAATCTCGCAATTATTTCGGTTAACCACAAACAAATTCTGGCAAGCAAGCATAAAGACGGATGTCTAGTTCAAGAGCCGCGAGAAATGACGACAAAAAGGAGAGCAAACACAATAATTCCTGCGATGATCTCAATAAAAATGAAGATGGATATGTATGCAGCTGAATTGGTTCGTATGGGAAGGAAGAATAGGTGTTTATGTTGTTTAGAGCTCGTGAAAATGTTGAGCTGGTTACAGACGAGATTTAGAGGGGCAACAAAGGGACAAGGTAGTTGGCTCCTTATCTTCTCGTGAAGAGTTGGCGATATTCTCTCGTCAACTATTTGAGTTATAAGAAGTGGGAGTGCAAATGTTGTAAGAAGACAGCTGGGAATATCAAGATGGAAGTGAGATAAGGAGCTGGTTGCATCAGTAGGAGACGAGTCTACCACGTACCCAACAATAATTCTTGGCGAAAGAATACTTTAACAAATAGAAGTTTAACCAACCTTTGGGAATCACATCTGCAAAGAATTGAAAACGTACAGAGAGAACAAGTGATAACAGGATGAAAATATGGTTTGCTTTCGCACACAGGAGTCAGTTCAGATGATATTTACCTTACGAATATTTACAGCAAGAATGTTCATTTATTTCATAAATATGTTTCCTTCGCAAAAAATTCTTTCTTCCAAAAAACCAGCGTGAAGAAAAGATAAGCAAAATTCAAGCCCAGTTCTTCCAAGCCCACTAAAAGCAAACTAACCCATTTCATGCAAGCTAAAGTACACCAAGCTATTTAACGCAAGGAATTGGCTAGCGAGAAAATGAAGTCTAGTTTTGGCATGGTACATCTACTTTCCACGAGAGGATTATTTCATTACTTCGCCAAGTTGGTTAGAGGCAGGAATTTGGTATTTCATTATTTTGTCAGATATTTGATTATTTCGCAAGATAATTTCGCAAGAGAAGGGTTAGAACAATTGGTATGGTGCAAGAGGCAAGTCAAGAGTTCATTTCTAATTTCTTCTCATTTCACGAGCAAATCAAATACTTCGCGAGAGAAGACAGCAACAGAAAAACGCAAGAAAGCTAAGTACCACTTCCTTGAATATTTTACTAACAGAAAATGAAATTTTTTGACAAAAAGCATTTCTAAGATTTCAAAAGCTTTCAAAAAGATTGATTTAATTTACTAAAAGCGATATAATCGCAAAATTTCTAAAATTTCAAAGATTTCAGACTATTTCAAAGATTTTTGATTTGATTAACAAACAACGATACATTCACCAGATTTCAAAGATTTTAAAAGTTATAAAAAATGAAATCATCGCAAAAATTTAAAGATCGCAAAATTTTTTAAAGAAGATTTCAAAGAATTCTCTAGAATATTTCTTTTACAGAAAGAAATTTTTGGTTTAACAAATGCGATAAAATCGCAAGATTTCAAAGAATATTTCTAAGATTTCAAAAGATTTTAAAGAATATTTCAACTCACAGAAATGAGCAAAACAAATTTTTATCAGAGTTGCGAGTGTAATCGCAAGATTATATAAAGAATTGAAAGAATGAAGAAACGCGAAAATATCGCGAGAAACGCGAATATAATTTCGCAGAGATTTAAAGAATGGGACAAACCTTTATGGCGTGCACCCTAGTTCGCGAATACAATTTCGTAAGAGGCAAATGTAAGACCTACAAGCACGTTATAAGGGGGGTATCTCTTTACATGATTCAACGATAAGGTTATACCGCTACTGGAACCTGAGTCATGCAGATGTTGGGGTTAAAGAAAACCTATCCGGGAGAGAGATCTTGGATTTCCATCTTTATAAGGTTATACCCTGGTTGGACGACTGAGAATCTCTTCCAATAAGTGCAGAGTATGACCAAGGCGCCGAGGTACACGGTTTAGCCAAGGGTGCCCGGGACGGACGAACCTACCTTGGCCATCTTTGGTAAGTCTTGGCTATGATGCACTTGGCCTGAAGAAAACCCCACCTAAGGTGTAGTCTTGTAACTATAAGCCATATAGGCATAAAGGACAAGAGGCTACGAAAACAACTGGTTGTTGGTAAATCTGGATGGGAGGAGCTAGTCTTGTATGGCCGATGTTCCCTCCTTGAAGGGGCAACCAGGGGGAAGATAAGGGCGGCACCCTCCATTAGGGAGCTGATAAGTGTCTTAAGACGGCAATGTCATGGGGCTCTAAGATCGCAAGATCATTTAGGCCTGTCATATTGTCACGTAAATTATACAGAGGCAAAAAGCCAAATGAGAAAAGTTTAAGATGAGATCAATGGGTTTTTACATGAAAGTGTAAAGACGTCCTGCGATTTCATCGCAAGACGGCAATGTCATGAGACTTTGATCTCGCGAGAGAACTTAGACTTGTCATATTGTCGCATAACAGGCCAAAAAGCCTCAAGAGAAAAGATAAGACAAGATCAATGGGTCAATACATGCAAATGTAAAGACGTCCTGCGATTTTGTCGCAGAAAGAAAAATTGGCGAAATAAGACCTTTAACTAGGAAGGCAAAATAAAACCAATAGAATAATCTCAAACATTAATTATTTTCTTGTATGAATGCAGGAAAGATTTTTTCATCGCAAGAGAGATAGCAAGTACTATTCAGAATCTCTCAGAAATATTATTCAGAGTTTCTCAGAAGTATTATTCAGAATCTATCAAGAGGAATGTCTACAATCTCGTAGCATTATTCACAATCTCGCCACTATTCATCACCACTATTCATTGCCACTATTCATAACAACATTATTCAAAGCATTATTTCGGAATCTCGCACAAACATTTAGAGCCTCACAGAAACATTGATACTTTCGCAGAAAAAATCAGCAACTCGCGGAAACGTTCAGAAATTCGAAGAAACATTCATAAATTTTCAGGCTAATTCAACATATTACAGACTATTCCAGAATTTCGCAGGAGAAATGATTATTTCGCGGAATATGATCATTTTATCAAATGAGGCAGAGGCAATTCGTTCATTTAACATCTTCTCAGGGATTCTTCCTTCATAGATAAAGAACAGCGGCAACTGTGGATTACCAAGAAAACATTTTATGTTCTTTATCTTCTCGCAAGAATCATTTCCAAAATGGACTAGGATTTTCACCAAAAATCCAGTAATAATTTCACGAGAACAGAGGCAATACTTATGATTTTCATTAAAGGGCGGATACTTCTTGTATTTTGAAGAATGAGTACTTCTTATATTTCTTCAGGGATACTTCATACTTCACGAGCACTTCAAGAGTTAATATTTCTTATTTACTTAAAAAAGATATGGAATTTCGCAAAAGAATGGAGGCAAGTATATACTTTTCAAATCCAGTATTCTTTCGCTCATTCCCTCATCAACAAAAATCAAAGACTACTACAACAACAGATTTTTTCTTAAAGATTACTTTCCAAGCAATATTCAAGAAAAAAGAGGCAAGATGTAGGACCAGAATATCGCCACAATTATATTCACAAGAGATTAATGACACTTCTGCGAGCGTCACTGAAAACTCTTCAACAACATTTCACGAGCATCACAAAATAATTCAAAGAATGACGACTGAAGAAATATGAGAAGAACATGTGTGTTTCACGATGGTTACAAAGTTCACGAGAGGATCGCAAGATAGATCCGAAAGTAGAGGACAACTTAGTTGTCACCCATTATGTAATTTCCTATAAATAGAGATCTAATAGATTTAGAAGGGAGGAGGTATTTTTTTTAGAGTGGAGAGAGTCTTGAGGAGAGAGAAAGTTTTAGGAGAGAGAGATATTTTTCAGAGAGACTTTTAGAGAGAGAAAATGTATTTTTCTTTATCATCTTCTTCCCTAAAATTAGATTTAGAACTCCATTAATGGAGATTATCAAATGTAAAATCAAATGTAAACTTTAACAATCATAGTAGAGAATCATGGATGTAGATCAAATTGATCGAACCATGTAAAAATCCGTGTGTCTATTTACAATTTTAGAATTTTAATTATCAAATTAGTTTGGATTAAGAGATTATTATCAAGATATTACAAGGGGTGTGTTGTGGGAAATCCTGAAACTACATTTGTTTTGACAAACCTAACCATTTCTTCGTAGACTGGTAGAGCTTTTTTCGATGTTACCTTAGACTTGAAGAGGAGGTGTACATTTTTTCGCGAGAAGAATTCCGTTCTTCGTAAGAAGAATGTAGATTTGGAATCTGAGTCCGCTAATCTTCGCGGGCAATTGGAATCTGGGTCAATTGAACTTCAAGAAAAAATCAAGCAGTTGGAAACTGATCTAACCTTCTCGTGAGAAAAGGTTGCAAGCCTCCAAGCTGCGAATGATCATCTTTATGGTAAGAAATCTTTCTCTTTCTGTTTACCCTTGTATCCCTTTGTATTTTGTTCTTATTATTCTTTCTCGCAGATGTTTATGGCCTTTCTGACGAAGTTGTATTCCTTCGTTCTTTTCCAAACCCAATAGATGATGATACACTTCTCAATCGCCTTAATGAATCCTTAGTCAGTTATTCAAATGAACAGATTATCTCTCTTTCTGTAGATGATATTAGATCCAAATTTCACCTTTTAGCAATTGATCATAGTTCTAGATTGAAAGTGGCCAATGCATCCAAGCGTCAATATCTTAATTCTAAAGAAGAAATCAAGATTTTAAGAGACCAAAAAAGTGATCTTATAGATGAAAGGAATCGCATATCTAGATAGGGGGCACAAACCTTAGCGGATTTTCATAAAACCCTACTTGAAGTCCAAATCCATAGAGATAAACTTATCTGCGAGAGGGATGATCTTGTTAAAATAGAAAACCAAATCCGTTCCCATCTTCTTATTAATGATGATGGTGAATTTGCTTGGGCTGCGAAAGTTCTTGACAACGCCAGGAATAATCTAGGTGTAGATGTTAGTCTTCATGCTGAACAAGAAACTTTGATTAAAGATATGATTACTGAAAGAGAAGGTTGTTTATTATTCCTTCTTAATATCTTCTTGTCTCTTATATATTTCTGTCAAATCTCTGATCTGTTGTTATACACTCACAGAATCCGAGAAGAGATATTCTACAAGAGTTAAAGAACTTGATGCTGAAAAAGAAAAGCTCGCGAAAGATCTTGCTTCTCGCAATGAAAAATGTTCAAGGTTGAAAGAGCAACTAAAAATTTCTACTGCAAATTTTAACAATGCTCTTGTTGTCGTTCGCAATAATTCCGTCAAGAAGGTCTGCGATGCTCATAATATTTCTCATTCTTTGTATCCTTTCCTCATGGAAGAAATCCCAGCGAACACTCCCAATCTAATTATCTCTGATAGTGAAGCTGAAGAATTTAGTGGAGATGATGATGAAGATGAAGAACAAGAAAAATCTGGTGAAGACGACGATGAATCGAAATAGTCTTGTTTTCCTCTTTTTGGTTTTTTTTATAAAATTTGTAAACTTATCTCTTTTTTCTTGCGGATTTTTCCCTTTTTAAATACTCCTTGGTGTATAAATTTCCCTTGCTCCTATCTGTGTACATTAGAAAACAATTTCTTTTTGTAATATGGTTAATATAATCATCAATCTTTAACTATCTACACAGATTTATCATATAATGATGAATAACAATGTCATTATTTTATGCATTCCCATACTTGCCTCTGTTATTCATCTGTAATATGATGAATTTATAGAATAACATCCAGAATTATTGCCAGAATCTCGCGGATATTCTGTGTTTTCTGATAATCTTTAGTGTGGTCTTATTTTGCCTTCCTAATTAAAGGTCTTATCTCGCCACATTTGATCTTTGCGACAAAATCGCAGGACGTCTTTACATTTACATGTAACAACCCATTGATCTTACCTTAACTTGATTCTTTCAATATTCTGTGACAATATGACAAGTCTAAGTTCCATTGCGAGAACAAAGTCTCATGACATTGTCGTCTTGCAATGAAATCGCAGGACGTCTTTACACTTTCATGTATAAACCCATTGATCTCATCTTAACTTTTTCTCATGGCTTGTTGCCTTTGTAGAATATTTGTCACGCGAAAATATGACAGGCCTAAATTTTCTTGCGAATCATAAAGCCCCGTGACATTGTCGTCTTAAGACACTTATCGTCTCCCTAATGGAGGGTGCCACCCTTGTCTTCCCCCTGGTTTCCCCTTCAAGGAGACGTACTTCTTCCATACAAGACTAGCTCCTCCTATCCAGTCCTAGCAACAACCAGTTGTTTTCGTAGCCTCTTATCCTTTATGCCTATATGGCTTATAGTTACGAGACTGCACCCTAAGTGGGGTTTTCTTCAGGCAGAGTGCATCATAGCCAAGACTTTCCAAGAATGGCCAGGGTAGTTTCATACGCCCCGGGCAGCCTTGGCTCAACCGTTTACCTTGGCACCTTGGTCATACTCTGCACTCCTTAGGAGAGACTCTCGGTTGTCCAACCAGGGTATAACCTTATATAGTTGGAAATCCAAGTTACCTCTCCTGGATAGGTTTTCTATAACCCAAATCTCCATGACTTAGGTTATAGCAGCGGTATAACCTTTCGCTGAATCATGCAAAGAGATGCCCCCTAATATGATGTACTTTAGGTCTTACATTTGCCTCTTGCGAAATTATATTCGCGAACTAGGGTGTACGCCATAAAGGTTCGTCCCATTCTTGTGTCTCTTTTGCGAATATCGCAATGTATTATGCTTTTGCATTTAAATTCTTATATGATCTTTCAATGTCATCTTTTTCTTTCAACAAGAAGTACATATCTTGAAAATGAATAAAATTTTCTTCAACAAACTATCCATATGTTTTCTAAACTTCTCAAACTAATTTTTTTACCTTTTCTACTTACTACTCTCTGCTTCATTTGCGAGGTGCTCGCCAGTCAGTTCATTTCTGCATACACAAATCTTACATCATTTCATCTTCTCGCCTTTCTATCGCATCTACCATTAACCTTTCACTTCTTTGTTGTTGTTTAACGTTGTTTTTCATGTTTCTGTTCCTTGCAATTCTTTGCTCGCAGGATTCAATGTCCATTTTGTAAAATTTATTTCCTTGAGTCCAATCTCCTTGTATCACTCCAACACCATGGGTATAGGGAAATTTAATGCACTGGTGAAAATTCGATGCCACACCTAGTATCCCATGTAACCAAGGTCGCCCAATCAAAGCATTGTAAGGAGATTCTATATCAACCACGCAGAACTGAATTTTAGAAGATATCCCTTTTAATGGAATTTTCATGGTAACCTTCCCTTTGGGTTTGTTTGATGTTCCATTAAAACCATAAATTTTATATGTTGACGGGATAAAATCTTCATCTCTTCCTCCCATTGTACGATAAGTGTGATAAAACAAAATGTCTACTGAGCTTCCAGTGTCAATCAAAATTCTATCAATAGACCATGAATCATTTGTTTCAACATCTTTATCTTCTTCTTCTTTGTACCTTGGATTTATTTCTAATCTCACTACTAATGGATTATCATGCGTTTTACCCGGCTTTGGTGCTTCTTGTACAGTGGAAGAAATAATCTGCTTTTGCCACTCCTCTAATGACGAGACTCTCGCAATGTTCATTATCTCACTTCCATCTATGTCTCTCGCAAAGACTCTGCTTAGAACATTGTCATGGAAATCCTCTATTGTTTTATAAGAATGTACAATGGAGTTACAGAATAGATTTTTTGCTTTAGCCCCCACTTCGATGACAAATGTTTCTGCTCCCTTTGCGATATTTACTCTGCAAGTTTCTGGTGCTGGTGGTAACTGCTGAGGTCGTGGATGTCCTGTCAGAAAATGATTCAACTTTCCATGTTTAATCATCCTCAAAATTATTCTCTTTACATTTCTGCAATCATTTATTGAATGGCCATGGAAGTGATGATAAGGGCAAAATTCTTGATTTCTGTTATTCGGATGTGGCTCTTTCCCCATGTTCCAGGGTGATGGTATATTTTCCATTAAAATAATAGCCTCCCAAATTTTATCAATACTAGAATTTAGAGGTGGCATTTTAATTTCTTCCCATATTATCCTCTGGTTTCCTTGCCTTCTAGAATAATTTTGCCTTTGTCCTCCATAAGATTCCTGAGGCTGATCAAGTCTTTGGATTTTATTATTTCCACCACGATTGTAATAACTCCTTTCTCTTTCCAGTTCTTCTTGATCGCGGCTTCCCATAGCTACTAATTTCTGCTGATTATCATTCACCATCTTTTCTTGTTGTGGCTGCGAGGTACTCGCCACTGTGTTAATCATCTTAGGAAGTAAACTTCCATTTGCTGCTATTGAACTAGTGTTCGCGATTGGATATGATTCCATCTCACTTTGCTTCTCCTCCAGTGCAATATACTCTTCTTGTAATTCTCGCATCTCTGTCATTGTGATTGTATTTTTGATTCTGAAAATTTGGATATACAACAGATTGGTTGCGAACATGGCATTGATGAAAGATAAAATGAGATATCTCTCGTCTACTCTACCAACCATCTCGCTACATCAATTTCCATCTTAATGTCAAATGCTTCAAACTCTCTCCAACTCTCTATTTCAACCCAAATACATCTTCAATCCCAGGTCGCAAAGAATTGTTACTTATGTATGCTCCCAAGAAGGTAGTTTGTAAATGAATGAAGGAAGTTATTGTATTCTTGGGTAAACCCTCAAACCACTTTAACGCCTCACCAGTTAATATAGATGCGAAATATTTACACAGTACAACATCATGGTTTTCCCACTGTAGCATACATCTAGCATAGGCTTTAATATGCTGAACAACACATGTAATTCCATCAAAAATACTAGTTAACGCTGGCAAATTGCATTTTGGAGGTATTCCTACTAATTATGCTGCTTGAGTAAATGGAGTTTTCGCAGCTTCTTCAATGGCCTCATCAAGTTGTCTTCTGCCTCCTTCTCTTCTACTATTTAATATTCCCCTCATTTCTGCCAATTCTCTCAGGATTTGCTCATTTCCACCTGAATCTTGCTCCATTGGTCTTTTCAACGCAACCTCCCTTCTTCTACGCTCATGTCTTTCTTGTCTTGCGAGATTTTCTACTTCTTCTTCAGTGTCTTCATTCTGCCTTCTTCTATGGTTTTCTCCTTCACCTTCCTCTTGAAATCGCAACGGATTATTCCTTCCATTTTCTTCTCTATCATTTTCTTCATTTCTCACCACCTATCTTCGCTGTCTTTCTATTCTCCTTTGTATTCTATCATACTCTTCATTGATATTATCATTTTTAGGGTTTCTTGCACATCTCCTTTCTCGATTGTCATGATTATTCTGACGTATTGCTTTTTGAAATTCTTGTTCTTCTACTTCTGCTCTTAATCTCTCTCTCTCGCAAGCTAAACGTGCTTGTTCAGCATAATGTATCCCAATTTCTTCCTCTATTATTCTTCGATTTCTTTGAATTTCTCGCTCATGTAATATTATTCTTCCTTCTTCTTGATTTTATTCTCCATCCTGGTTATCTTCACCCTCTTGATTTCTATTATCACGTCTTGCGGGAGTGTTATTGCGAGGAACATAACGATCATTTGCTATTTCCTCTCCTCCATAATACTGTTCCTTATTTGGATTCCGCATTTCTTCAGGAATATTTTCACCGACATTCCTTATTGGAGAATTTCGCCTTACTCCTTCTCTAAATGACTGTGAACTTGATATTACAATACTTCTTGATCTTCTTCTTTGTAACCTCAAATTCTCCATTTTTAACTCGTGATTTTGACTTGTTAGATTCGCATGATCTTCAGCCGCTAACCTTCTTTCTTCTTGTTCTCTTTGTCTTAATTCCTCCAATGTTTCATTTGCATCATGTCCACGAATTAATCGTTCATCTACTGCGTGATTTCTTTCTTCCCGCCTTTCATTTCTTAATTGTTGATTTTCTGCTTCTTCTACTGAATCCGATCGCCAAGTATGCACACTCACTCTATCATAATCTACAGCTCTATCTTGTATTGGCGTTTGCTGATTTGGCTGTTGAACCTGAATTTCTCCATCATTCCTTGTTCTGTGCCTTCTTGTCCTCAATCTTGAAGATTCACCCATTTCATTTCTCTCTTCTCCTGCAAGTCTTTTACTTCTTCTTACGGTCGTTGGTGGCTCTGACGTGTTTCTTCTTCTTCTAGCCATTAGCTTTAATGTATTATTAAAAATTGCTTAAAATCTTCCACCAATTACTCCTGATCTCTTCCAACCACAATGTCAATCTTTTCTTTTTCAGGCCCTGTTTCTGGGCGCCAAAATGTAGTTGCAGGAAATCCTACACTACACCCTTAGTAAGAATTCACAAAGATTAAGACATAATTTGAAGATAAAAAACAATATTTTTATTAATTTGATCCAGAAAGAATTACAGGAAATCTGAGAAATCAAGAATACAACCGCCTTCTCTAAGTTTTTCTCTCTCTTCAAGACTTTCTCATCACTCAAAATTATCTCCCTTTCTCAAATCTACTAGTCCTCTATATATAGGGTAGTTACATAGTGGATGACAGCTAAGCTGTCCTTTAATTTCGGATCTGGCCCGCGATATATTCGCAACAGCTATAATATCAACTCTCGCAGGTACTTTAATCCTCGCAGAATTATCATGCTCTTCTCGTGTTTTGGCTGTCATCATTCATTACGTCACTTATTAGATCATCCTTCAACAATTTCAGTATGTTGTTAAAGAATCTCGCAGTATAACTCGCAGGAATGTCGTTAATTCTCGCAAGAATAATATAGTGGTGATATTCTGGTCCTACAACCTAAATATCGTAATGATAGTCATTTTTATGATAAATTTAGTGTGTCTTCCAATCGAAGTAAGATCCTTAACAAAACAGATAAGAAGAAATTTTTTAGTATGTCTCAATCAGATACATAATATCTTGAGATGATACATTAACTCATGAAGTGCTCAAACTTTTGTTTGATGAGGTCAGTGTATATTGAACAATAGTTCAGAACTTGCGAGATTTATGAAAATATTCACAGGAATGCACTTTCCTAAAATCCTTAGTATTAAATATCCAGTTATTTTATATTAAGGAAGAATATTAGATTTCCATAATTGATGAACAAGTTTTTGGAAACTATTGGTGTATAAAGTTTCGGTAATGTTTGAATTGTCCAATCATTCCTCTAGAACAAAGAATCATGTACAATACAGATTACCATGCAAAGCTTTCTGCAAGGGTTTCAGAAAAGTATGCTGAAAGGATGGCATGTAATTCTTTCGGACTTCTTAATTTCAAGGGAAACAGAACCACTTCCTACATTAATATGAATTATTCACCCTTTATGATCGATTATGAAAAGGAGTTTTACAATATGGCTCGAACTTGCGCAGAAACTAAGTAGAAAGTAATAATGTTGAAACTAAGTCTTGAAAAATCCTTACTGGTTCAAGCTCAAGTTCTCAAACAACTAGATTTTCTCTCCAAAAGAGTAAACGAATAAGAACCCAACTTACACAAGGTTGAAGAACTATTCTTCAATCAAGGATCTCTTCAGGGTATTCGGAGAATTATTCCTACCAAGCGAAAGAGATACTAAAATTATGAATAACTCTGAACAAGGAAAATAGACATCAGTTTTTTATTTCTTTCAATTATTGTGTAAGGTTTATTATTGAATAAAACTATCTATTAGTTATGAATAAAATTATTATTTTATGATTTTTCTTGAGATAGTTTTTCAATTACATAGACTGTGCTTAAATGCTTTATATTATTGCTTTGTGTTATGCGATGTTTGATTTCGGTTTTCTTAACTTTAATATTCGATCTCATATGATGTGTATACCATTATGGTTTGTGTGGCTTTTTGATTTAGCAGGATTAAGTTCTAGATCATGTTGGTTGGATTTATCAAAGGATCGTAAGGTGTTCCGATTGAGACTCATATGTGAAAAAGTCACAATATGTTGAATTTTTGTTTAACATAAAAACATATGTGTTTCGGGGTTTTCAACTTTTGCTTTGCATTAGTTAAAAACTGATTCAACCTTTCTCTGGTAAAGGTTGCTTTTGTTGTTGTTATTTTGTTCTTGCGAGAGGATGACAACACAATGGGGAAGAGTTCTAACTTGAACTTGCGCTTAATGATATATCTTTATGGGATAAGAGGATGCGGAATTTGAGGTAACAAATTTGTTAGTTAATCGTTTTTCCTGTTTAAGAAAAGCATGAGTGTAGGATCAGAATATTGTCACAACAATATTCCTGAGAAATAAACGACTGTTCTGCGATATATCGATAATAAACGAATTACTCTGCGACACATCAGTAATATTCTACGACACATCTAAAGATGACTTAAACAGTGACGTAATGACACGGATAAAGTGTGACATGTTTGCGATATATCAATAAAACCTGCGAAAGATAAAGGCGATGCCAGCTGCGATTTATCGCAAGAACTCTGATCCGAAATTGAAGGGAATCTTAACTGTAAATGAGCTATCATGAGCTGTAATCCACTATGTAAATACCTATATAAAGAAGATGAGTAGTTCCAGAGAAGAGGATGAATTTTTGAGTGTTAGGAAAGTTTTTAGGAGAGAGAAAATCTTTGTTAAGTGTTTTGTGTTCTTGATTTCTATAATTCTATAAGATCATATTAAAGAAAAAGTGTTCTTAATCTTCAAGTTATGTCATAAATATTGATAGATTCTTGAATAGGGTGTAGTGTGGGAATTCCTACAACTACATTTTGGCGCCCAGAAACAGGGAGAATCAAGCTTGAGAAATTTCAAATTGCAGTTTGAAGATTTGAAGAAATTATTAGAATTGAAGAGAAATGGTTAGAAGGAGGAGAAATACATCGGAACCACCAACAACGGTGAGAAGAAGTAAAAGAATTGCAGGGGAAGGAATAGGTGAAATGGAAGGATCTTTAAGGAACAGATCAGGAAGAAGTAGAATGAGAAATGGAGCAGAAAATTCAATCCAACCACCAAATCAACAAATACGAGCACAAGATAGAAATATGGATCATGATAGAGTAAGTGTGCATACGTGGAGGTCGGATTCGATAGAAGAGGCGGAAATTCAAGAAGAGGAAAGAAATCAAGAAATGGAGGGAGGATTAATCATGAAGGACGTGAAGTGGAAGATGATTTGAGACAAAGGATACAGGAAGAAAGAATATTAGAGGCATAATAACGTGCTAATCTTACAAGGCAAAATCATGAATTAAGAATGGAAAATTTGAGGTTACAAAACAGAAGATCAAGAAGCAGCATGAGATCAAATTCAAGATCATATAGAGAAGAAGCAAGGCAAAATCTTCTTATACAAAATATTGAGGAAAATTTGATAAATGATCGTTATGCTCCACGCGATGAAACTTTAGACATTAGACATAATCAGATAGAAGGAGAAAATCAAGAAGAGAGAAGGAGAATGTTACGTGATGAAGAGATTCGAAGAAATCGCAGGATTATTGAAGATGATATTGAGAGACATTATATTGAGCAAGTACGTTTAGCAGGAGAAAGAGAGAGATTGCGAGCAGAAGTAGAAGAGCAAGAAATTCAAGCAGCGTTGCGTCAGAATAATCATGACAATCGAGAAAGACGACGTGCGCAAAATCGTAATAATTATAATCTCAATGAGGAATATGAGAGAATTCGCAGAGACATAGAAAGGCAACGAAGAGAAGCAGTAAGGGATGAGGAAATTCATGGAGAAGAGAATGAAAGACAAATTAAATTGCAAGAAGAAGAAAGTCGCAGAAGAAGGCAAAACCAAGATGTTGACGAAGAAGCGAGAAATATCGCAAGACGAGAAAGGCATGAACGCAGACGAAGAGAAGCTGCGTTGAAAAGACCAATTGAGCAAAATTCTGATAGGAATGAACAAATCTTGCGAGAATTGGCAGAAATGAGAGGAATGATAAATAACAGAAGAGAAGGAGGAAGAAGACAACTTGATGAGGCAATCGAAGAGGCTGCGAAAACTCCATTTAATCAAGAGGTACAATTAGGAGGGATACCTCCAAAATGTAATTTACCGGTGTTGACCAGTATATTTGATGGAACTACGTGTGTTGTCCAACATATCAAAGCTTATATTCGATGTATGCTACAATGGGAGAACCATGATGTCGTTTTGTGCAAATATTTTGCGTCAAGTTTAACTGGCGAAGCATTGAAGTGGTTCGAAAGACTTCCCAAGAATACAATAACTTCATTTATGCACTTGCAAACCACTTTCTTAGGAGCCTACATCAGCAATAATTCTGCGCGACCTGGAATTGAAGATGTGTTTGGATTAAAACAGAGAGTTGGTGAGAGTTTGAAGCACTTAACCATAAGGTGGAGGACAATGTGTAGTGAAATGGCAGGAAGAGTAGATGAAAGATATCTCATTTTGTCCTTCATAAATGCTATGTTTGCGACAAATCTATTATACATCCAGGTCTTCAGAGTCAAAAACACAATCACTATGACAGAGTTGCGAGAATTGCAAGAGGAATATATTGCTTTAGAGGAAAAACAAAATGAAATGGAATCTTATCCAAGTCTTGTAGGCACAAGTTTAGCCGCATCAAATGGAAGTTTGTTACCAAGGATGATTAATACAGTAGCAAGTACTTCCCAAAATCCGCGAGAGAAAATGGAGACTGATAATCAACTTAAGATAGTAGCAATGGGGAGTAGAGATCAAGAGGAATTAGAAAAAGAGAGAAATTTTTATAATCGCAATAACAATAATAAGGTCCCACGGTTTGATCAACCGCAGGAAACTTATGGTGGACAGAGGCAGAATTATTCAAGAGAGCAAAGAGGTCAGAGGAATATGTGGGAAGATATCAAATTTCCGCCTTTAAATACTGGTATAGATAAGATTTGGGAAGCGATTATTTTAATGGAGAACATACCCTCACCCTGGAACATGGGGAAGGAACCACATCCCAACAATCACAATCAAGAATTTTGTCCTTATCATCATTTTCATGGTCATTCTGTGAATAATTGTAGGAATGTGAAAAGAATCATTTTGCGAATGATCGAACAAGGAAAATTAAATCATTTTTTAGCAAGATATTTACAACCGCAGCAATTGCCGCAAGCACCAGAAATTCGCAGAGTTAATGTTGCGAAAGAAGCAGAAACATTTGTCATTGAAGTAGGAGCTACAACAAAAAATCTATTTTCCAATTCAATTGTACATTCACAAAAAACGATAGAGGATTTCCATGATAATGTGCTAAGCAGAGTATTTGCAAGGGATATAGAGGGAAGAGAGGTGATGAATATTGCGAAGATTTCTCCGTTAGAAGAATGAAAGAAACAAGTTATCTCTTTTACTGCAGAAGAGATACCAGAGCCTGGGAAGATGCATGACAATCCATTGGTGGTGAAATTAGAGATAAATCCAAAATATAGAGGAGAAGTAGATGATGATGATGATGCATCAAGTGATTCCTGGGCAATAGATAAAGTTCTAATTGACACTGGTAGCTCGGTGGACATTTTGTTTTATCATACTTATCGCACAATGGGTGGAAGAGATGATGAGTTAATACCTTCAACTTACAAGATCTATGGTTTTAATGGCACCGCAAACAAGCCAAAAGGAGAAATTACTATGGAAATTCCATTGAACAAGATATCTTCAAAAATCAAGTTTTGTGTAGTGGATATAAAATCTCCTTACAATGCCTTAATTGGAAGGCCATGGCTCCATGGGATCTTGGGCATAGAATCAACATATCATCAATGCATAAAATTTCCACATCCTCATGGTATTGGGATAATTAAAGGTGATTGGTTTGAAGGCAAAAAGTGTTATGAAGTTGACATTAATACTTGCGAAGAAAGGAATGCTCGAAATCGTAATTGGAAACATAACATGAAGCAAAATCAGAGAGCTGAGAAATTGATGGTGGAAAATATAGAATTGCGGGGAAAGGGTATACTTCAAGAATATTTTGTCTCAAAACATTCAATGGCGATTAACCATACAAAAATGGGGAAAAGTTGAAATATTCATTTTTCGCAGGAGCACAAAACGATGAAGTTGCGAATAATCATTCGTCACAGAAGAAAAAAAGTACATCAATATCATTTTGCGAACAATTAAAAAACAAGATGATTTCGAATATTAAAAGAAAAATTCTGCTCAAAAATGAGAAATTTTTCTATTAAAAAGAAAGAGATGGTGATTTCTAATCATATAAGAATTTTTAATGCAAATGCATAAGACAGGCGCAAATCGCCTAAAAACATATAAGAACGGGACGAACTTTTATGGCGTACACCTTAGTTCGCGGATTCTATTCCGTAAGAGGCAATGTACTTAAAGTGCATCATAAGGGGGGTATCTTCTTTACTTTCAATTATCATAAGAACGGGATGAACTTTTATGGCGTACACCTTAGTTCGCGGATTCTATTCCGTAAGAGGCAATGTCCTTAAAGTGCGTCATAAGGGGGGTATCTCTTTGCATGGCTATGGGAAAGGCTATACCGCTGCTGGAACCTAGTCATGGAGATTGGGATTATAGAAAATCCATCCAGGAGAGATAACTTGGATTCCCAAATACCCTGGTTGGGCGCCCGAGAGTTTCTCCTAAGGAATGCAACGTATGATCAAGGCGCCGAGGTACACGGTTGAGCTGTGGGTGCCCGGGATGGATGAACCTACCCTGGACATCCATGGAAAGTCTTGGCTTACGATGTGTTCGGCCCGAAGAAAACCCCACTTAGGGTGCAGTCTTGTAACTATAAGCCATATAAGGCATAAAGGACAAGGCTTCGAAAACAACTGGTTGTTGGAAAAACCGGATGGGAAAGTGCTAGTCTTGTATGGACGATGTATAATCCTTTAAGGGGCAACCGGGGGGAGAGATAAGGGAGACACCCTCCATTAGGGAGCTGTGTATCAAAAAAGACGGCAATGTCATGGGACTTTATATTCGCAAGAATGTTTAGGCCCATCATATTGTCGCGTGACAGAGACAGCAATGTCATGGGACTTTATATTCACAAGAATATTTAGGCCCGTCATATTGCCGCATGACTGGCCAAAAAGCCTAAAGAGAAATGTTAAGATGAGGTCAATGGGTTTTTGCAATAAGATCAAAAGATGAGATAAATGAAATCAATAATAAGAGGATATAAATCACAAAGACGTCCTGCGATTTCATCGCAAAGACGACAATGTCATAAATCTTAAAAAGCAAAGAGAGAATTAATCTCTCACAAGATGGCTTAGATTTATCATATTGTCGCAGAAAATAAAATAATGATAAGGCAAGATCAATGGATTATTACATATAAGGTAAGAATATCCTGGGATCTTGTCGCATAAAGGTGGCATAATAAGACCTTTAACTAGGAAGGCGAAATAAGACCACAAGAAAAGATATGTCTTCGAAACATATAATAAATTGTTCGCAGAAATATTTGCGATAATTCATTTATCATATTGCAGATTAATAACAAGAGGCAAGTATGGGAACGATGTATAAGAATGATAAATATTGTTATTCATCATTATATGATAAATTCATATAAGTAACGGATGGATAGAAGCAAAAAGGGAATTTATATATATTGAAGAACATCAGGAGTTACAAGTATCTTGTGGAAAGGATGATACAATTTTCCAAAGATAATTATCGCAAGAAAGGAAGAGAAAAATACAGACGAAGATCAAAAATAAGAAGCAAAATTATTGAGATTTATCTTCATATTTGTCTTCATTATCTTCATCATCAGTTTCTTCGATATCTTCGCTTTCATTCTCATCTATATCAGCCTCACTGTCAGAAATAACTGGTACTTCAAATCTGGCTGGGGTATTTTCCAAGAGGCAGGGATATAGGCTAAGAGAGAGGTTATTATCATTGCAGACTTTCTCAATAGCGTTATTGCGAACAATGAGAAGATTACTACGCAAATTGGAGTTAGATATTTTTATCTTCTTTCGCAGTCTAGTGATCTTATCATTGCGGGAAGCAAGATTATTCGCAAGACCACTTTTTTCTTCTTCAAGTTCTGCGATCCTTCTAGCATGTTTTTCTTCAGATTCTGCGATAACACAATAACAAGTTAGAAATTTATCAAGAATTTACAAAAAATATAAAGATGTTAGAGGAGCAATAAATAACCTTCTCTTTCATGAATCATTTCTTGTACCAAGGTTGCATGTTCGGTGTGAAGACTGACATCTATTGCTAAGTTTTTCCTAGCATTATCGAGAATTGTCGCAGCCCATGCGAATTCATCATCATTTTGAATGAGAAGATGGGAACGGATCTGTTTTTATCTTTTAAGAAGTTCAATATTTTCATCCTTAAGTCTATCTCTCTCAAGTTCAGTGTCAATAAGGGCATTGCGGAACTTTGATAGAGCTTCAGCGCCTTGAAGAGTAATGCGTTCTTTCTCCTTCTCAAGTTCCTTCTTTTGGGCTTTCAAGGTTTTGATTCTTTTTCCAAATTCATCTCTACAAGTCTTAAAACTATTGGATATACTCAAAGTAGATCTATAATCCATTCTTATAAGGGAAATGTGAAATCTAAGTTCATCGATAGATAGAGCATTAATTTTTTCATCGGAATAATTATTTAAAGCGTCATTAAGACGCTGAAGAAGAATGGATTCATCTATGGGTTCATCAAAAGAATTAAGAATACGAGCTTCATCAGTAAGGTTATAGGCATCTGCAAAATGGTTGTTTAAATAAGCTAAAATAGCAAGAAAGAAGAAAGTAAAAATAAAATAAAATAAATCATACAAATAATTTGTTTGCAGAACTTCTCCTTGTCAGCTAGTTTTTGTTGAAGAACTTCAACATCTACTTCAAGCGATTTATTCTTGTTAAGGAGCTCAGTATTCCCAGATACTTCCAATTGTTTACATTTTTCGCGAAGAATGGATATTTCATCTTCGTATTGCTTATTCTTTTCGCGAAGTTTCGCAGACTCAGATTGTGAATCAGTAAGCCTTCTTTGTGATAATGATAATCTATTTTCTAATTCCGAAGCAACGGAAAAAGAAGCTCTAGCAGTCTGTGGCAGATAAGAGAAAATAAGTAAGGGTAAAAAGAAGATCTTCGAAATTCATGACAAGTGTAAAGGGGAATACCAATGAAGCTAGTGCATGAAGAAAATCTGGATTGATAAATCTCGAGACTCCTTTAAGATCTTTATTATTGGTTAAGATGGAAGCATCGCAGATTTTTGAGAGATAATTGCAAGCGTGAGCAATATCGTCATCACCAATACCTTGATGGGATTTCTAAAGATATTTGACAATTGATACATAGGAGTCTCAGGTTGAGAAAGACCCATCGCAGATCTAACTCTTGCGGAGGAAAAACGTAATGAAGAGGTTCCCATGGTAGCATCATTATTAATTCTTCCGCTCTCTTCAACCTCATTATCTTTTTCAGCGACAGAAGAAATGTCTTTAAGTGGTTGAGTTTTTCTTCTCTTTTTTGGAGGACTCTCAGCAGTTTGATTCTCATTGCGATGAAGAGAAGTGTCAGAACTCTCATTTGGAGTTATTACTTTTTTGCCTTTATCCTTGGCTTCAACTACTGCGACAAATGGTATTTCCTAGAAACCAACCACACATGAAGATAAGAAACAGGGGCAACAATATATTGTTAAAAGTTATAAGAGAATGTTTCTTACTTCATCTGTGAAGGTTTTCAAAATTTTCAGGAGATTGGGATTCCCAGTACTGATGTAGCTAGCCTTCATTTTTCCAATCTGATAACAAATAATTCAATAACTAGTAAGAATAGTATATTTATCTGAATTTGCGAATAATGATTAACTTCGCGAGATATACCTCAGAATTCTTTTCAGGCCAATTAAAAATCCAAGGGCGATAAGCCGCAAGATATGCAGGATTCGCAGGGAGGTTAAGAGTACCAGAAATATATGGACCTTCAAGGAGGAGAGGAAATCTACACCATTTATCATCCTTAGAGAAGCGTGGAAGATTGTTTTTTGTGGAATGATAGTCTATGTCTTGCATAAGAATTTTATCCTTCGCAACCTTTTTATCCTTATTTAAACGAATAGCCCAACACGTGCTTTCTTTCTTCATAGGAATCACTTGATAATTCGCAAAGAAGTTCTCCACGGTATATTTCGCTGGAATAATTGGAATTTTTTCATAATCAGGATGTTTCTTATCATCAGGATAAAGGGATCCTTTACCAGCTCCACGGGAAGCATATTCAAGAATGAGGCGAATACAATCTCCACTTAGTTGGCAAATTGCTCGCGAAAGTTTAGCATGAGAAATAATCTCATAAAAAAGGGGGAGATCTGGGTCATAAAGAGGAATAGGAAGGCCAGCTTCTAATTGACCTAGCGAAACAAGGATTTTCTCATTAGAAGAAGGAAATATTGAAACAAGATCAATGGAGAGATCAGAGTCTGAAGATTGATCAGGGATCTCAAAAAGTGTGAAACCTAAGGATTGAAGCTTCTGCTGGTGTTTTTTCAAAGTGGATTGACCTAATTTTTTAGCAGGAGCCATTTCTTCTTAATCTTCAAGTTATGTCATAAATATTGATAGATTCTTGAATAGGGTGTAGTGTGGGAATTCCTGCAACTACAATGAGTTTATTGCTTATATTTTGCTTTTGCTTAACAAAATTCGGTACAATTTATTTATTCCCTTATGTGTGTGTGGATGTATGTGTATGTGATTTAATTTTTTCCGGTTAAGAAAAACCATTGTTATCTTTCTTTATTGGTTGGTATCAATTGTTTTAGACTTAACGAAATTTCGGTGCAATTGCGGTGCTTTAATGTTTATGTTTATTTCAATTGCTTCTGGTTAAGAAAAATAATTGTGCAAGTTGATTTATTTGGCTTGTATGAATTATTTATGGCTTAAAAAAATACGGGATCATTTGTTTAGTCCAATTCGATTCTGGATTAGAGCAACTAACTTAATTCTGATCTTAGTTAAACTTATCAAAAGTAAAGGATTCGGTTATTCAAGTCTAATCGAATGCCTTGACAAGAAATATTAGTTAACTAACCTAGTATTTGTCTTGTTTAAAGTGAAAGGTCTAAGTTATTGTTTGAATAATTAGTGCCTGATGAGAAAAATAAAGTTAATTTTGATCTTTATTTTGGTCTTTTCTAAACAAGCGATTGTACTTGTGCAATCGGCTTAGCAAGGGAACTAAGTTTCTTAGTCAATTTGTTAAACTATTAGGGAAAATTTCTTCGGGCATTTGTTTCCTTGATAACATATTAAAACCAAATTACTTGTAGTTTTGGTTTTGGTATTGGTTATCTAAAGTGGTATGTGAAACGCTCGTGCTTAACTCTTATAGGTTGTACAATTCTTTTAGATTTTAAGATCCTTTCGGTTTTTGGTATTTGCTCGTACCTTTGTCATTTTATGACCAAAAGGGGGAGAAATATATGGAGTAAAAAAAGTGATTTTTAATCAGTTAGGAAAGGACAATTGTGCTTAAACGTTATATCTAATGAAAAAGTAAAGCATTGACTAAGGGAGAGAAACATATCATATGTTGATTGTAGTTATTTGGAATGCAAAAGAGAAATAACAGAGATGTGCAGATTGAAAATTTACCTATCTTACCTTTAGCGGGAGTATTAACTTTGTTATTATAGTGTCTTCAGCGGAATTTATGGATTGAATATATGCAGGGTATTGTGCCATTGAAACTTGGAATCAAGCGTATGTATAATGAATTTTTGTAATTTGTTTATCCATATGATTGTAGGAGTTTTGTCACTAAAATTGACAAAGGGGGAGATTGTTAGAGCATAGCTGGGTTGAACCCACCAAGCGTTGGTATGTCAAGTTTGGTTGTCATATTTTAGTGAATCAAAACTCAATTTAAGAGTCGCTTGATTATGTACTAGAGACAACTTCGTATAGGTTAGGATACAAAGATTAGGATAATGAGACATACAAGTATTACTCGAAGACTTGAAGAATGTGAAGAAGTAAAGAGCTACATCGACGACATCATCCTTCCTCTTGAGGTTAGTAATATTTTGACTTGAACTATTTCATTCCCAACGTATATTTTAAGTCGTGCTATATTGAAAACATAACTGCGAAGCAGTGAATGATTATACTCTAGTAGACATAGTGTTATGAAATTAGAATACGAAGAATAACGCTTATCTTTTGAACTTCGTATATAAGACATCGACATAATCGTATGAATGCTATTGTGATTATATATATATGTGTATGGGTGAAGATTTCGTCTTAGGAAACAACGCTTACATTCGTTTAAAGGAAGTACATTCATGAACTTGTTTTATGAATCGAAAGGGAAATCCCTAGGATTGTTGGTATTGTTATTCATTGCATATCTTTGATTACCAATATGTGTGAGTTAGTAGAACCGATCATAACTTGTTATGTATCATGGTAAAAATAGTCACAATACCTGACTTATGTATTGGTATGACTTTTATTAGTGTAACCGATCCTAAGTAATCACCTAAGATGGTATGATCGATAGTTGTAATTCGTGTGACTGATCCTAGTAATTGGTGTAACCGATCCTAATAATTGGTGTGACAGATCACAAAATAGTAGTAATCGATCCTTGTAATTGGTGCAACCGGTCCTGGTAATTGGTGTAACCGATCCTGGTAACTGGTATGACCGATCACAAGTAATACCATGAGAATATGGTAACCGGTCCTGGTAATTGATGTGAACAATTTGGTAACTGATGTAACCGGTTCCAATAACCATATTAAGGTATAACTGATCCTTGTGTTTGGTAGAACCATAAACCCATGATTAGTGTATTGATATTTGATCAATTACATAGTTCTTGGAAATCAGATGAACCAGTTCTAAACTTGTTTGGAAATGTGATATAATCGGTTCCAAGATTGTAAATATGAAAGAGGATTTACAAAGAATTAAGATGTCGACATACTTTGAACATGTTCAGTAACTCTTATCTATTATTGTTCAAAGATATTCCTTAATACTAAAGGAGATCCCGGACCAAAATAAGTTGAGAATCTTTTAATTAAGGTTGTTAATTTTTATATGCTTTTAATTACCAGCAATTGAAATGCATACCTCTGGAAAATAAAAATTGGTAATGTGCATTTACCAATTGGAGATTTTCTAGTAGGATTTCGGTTATTTTTGGACAGAGCATTTCTAGGAATTATGAAAACCGATTTGGAAATATATTGCATATCTTAAGAATATTTCGGTTTTGGAAATTCCTTGGTGTCCAAACTTCCTTGGTCTATAAATACCCAAGTTTGCATGTAATGTATAATATCCTAAGAACCAGCAAAACTACCTTGTTGTGTTGTTACCGGTGGAGCCGTCTATTCAGAGAGAAAAATACCTTAATTAGGCAAAATCTCTTACGATCGCTCGTTTAAAGACTTCTGTGGGATCAAGAAGCTCTACGAGTACCGTTGGTGGGAAACTAGATAATTGCAGTATTATTAGTTTTCAATTTGATTTGATTGACTAACGGTTGTTGAAATTTGATTGCACCTAGTTTGTTTATTCTTGAAAATCTTCTCTTCTGATATAGGATTCACTCAAACTAGATCAGAGTGTTGACGGGATCTTTAGAACTGTTTGTAGATCTAAAGACGTCTTGTGATAATCCGTTGTTAACAGACTCCGTTCTGTGCGTGATTGATCACAAGAGATTTAAGTTGTTATGTGCATGTGTTTATTGAAGATTTAAGAAGATTTGAAGACGAAGAAGATTTCTGATTTGGGTTCATAATCTTTGGTGTGCATAAAACTTGATCGGCTGGGATCCAACTATAATCGGTTTATCTTTTGGTAGATTTGATTTATTAGTTGCGTAGATCGACATCAGTATTTAGTATCTGGATAGATCCTATTATTGATTGCAAAATCTAAACTCGACTACTTGTTAGTTGTTTGTTAGATAGATCTAAACCCGACAAAGGAGTTTATTGGATTAAACAGAAGAGCCTTTGTCTAACTCATATCACTGGATTGGATAAAGTTGATACCAAACAGATTTGTTGTTCCTTTACTGTTTGGAATACGAACCAAAGGAATTTTTCCAGTGCATGCACTTATTGAATGTCGGAAGCGTAGGGATACTGAAGAAACTAGGTGAACTATAGGTTTAGTTGCTTGGTCTCAACTATACGAAGTTGGTTTGATTTTGTATAGCGGCTTAATTCTGTGAGTATTCAATTCTGGACTGGGTCCTTGGGTTTTTCTGCATTTGCGGTTTCCTTGTTAATAAAATCTTGCTGTGTCATTTCCTTTTTTTTTTTCCGCAATTATAATTGTTGTTATTATAATTTAAAGTAAATTACACAAACATTAACTCCCGTATTACTTGATAGTGATCCTATAGAGTTTGGTTAAGTCCGAATATATTATCAAGTAATCACACTTTGATTGTTGTATTGTCTCGATCTCGTATCCATAGACGATCACACAAAGTGTGAATACCGATTGGTTGTATTGTTTCGACTCAGTCCATATACAATCACTTTCAGTAAGAGGACTTATAGGTGGAAAAGTTTTAGATTGAGGTATATTTGGGTACCCTTGTCTTTTCAATATTTAATTTGTGTGTAACAAGCTAAGAACATCTAACGGTGGAGATTGATTGATTAATTTCTAGGCAAACTTAGCTTGACTCTTAAATCCGGAGTTCATCTAACGGTGAATATTGAATGCCTTGTTACTAAGCTATCTTAGCTTTGATTGTAAGAAACCCTGATTTGAAAAGCTATATAAGGGAGAACTCTAGGAACTGGAAAATCTAATCCTGGCATTTTCATGTGTCCTAGTTGCAAACTAGAGTCGATTCTCCTTTAAATATTAGGTTAACAACTTGAAGACTTCATTTGGGATTCGTGAAGCCAGATCCAACTATTTTCTTTGTAGTTGCATACTCTGATCTTACTTGTTCTATCATATTGAGTTTTATGTTCTCTAAGATTTACTCTAGATTTATCTCTGATAGGTAAGATATAAAAAGTAATCACAGTAGTTCTTTGTCTCAGACTCTTGTGATTCCGCAATAACTTTTTCTGTTAATCAATTGGGTTATTGTGAGGTGATTGATATTTATGGGCTGCTCTTCGTGAGTATAAGACCGAATTATTAATTGGTTCCTGTTCACCTTGATTTTTATCAAAAGATGGAACAAAAACCGAATAAAGAATAAATATATCAGTGGGAGACAAATTTGTTTATAAGTCTTCGACTTTGGGTTGTAGAAACTGTTAGTTGTGGGTGAGATCAGCTAAGGGAATCAAGTGCTCAGAATCTGGCGTGGTTCTAGAGGCGTAAAAAATGCGATTGTACCTTAATTGGTGTGAGACTTGGTTAGGGCTCAACTACATTCCTGTATGAAGTTAACTTATAGTGGGCTAGTGTATTTAGCGACTTAATACAATGCGGTGTTCAAAGCTGGACTAGGTCCCGATATTTTTCTGCATTTGCGGTTTCCTCGTTAACAAAATTTTTGGTGTATGTGTTATTTATTTTACGCATTATATTTGTTTATATAATTGAAATATAACAGGTTGTGCGTAGTTCAATCAGTTTATAAATCCGACCTTGTTTGTTGGATATAACTTTATTGACAGTCTTTGGTACCGTCCAAGTTATTTCTCATATCAATCAGGATCACGGATTTCTATCTGTTCGATTTGCTAATTGTGTTGACAAATAGAGATAAAAATCTTTGATAAATTTCTTGATTGAGTCTCACTTTTAAGTTGGTGCTCTCGGAATTATATTGTAGTTTAGTCCATACAGATTGCCGAATGAATTATCGGGTGTTGTTGTTATACCCTCGGTTTCCAGTTCGATGGAACCGTAACCGAACCGTATATAAAGTTTATGTCCAACATGGCTAGCCGAAACTAGCCGATTTGAACTTTAAAAGCTTAACACTCACTTTCATGTTCACTAAGACATTAATATCGAGTCACAATTATGTGATCAAATGAGTCTAGTGATAATTAAAGAATTGATCAAATGCAAATCACTTCATAGAATTAATTTGATTACATTTGAATCATGATCGACATGGAACTGCAAATGCACAAAGTACAAATACATTATGGTTCGTAAATCGACTGAGTTATAGTACGCGAACCGGTTTTCAAACTTATATGCAATAACCATATCCGGAGTTGATATAACTTTTAAATCTCACGCACCGGTTTGCAAACTTTGAATCAAATCAAAGTTCCGGAGTGGACAGAGCTTTTCAAGTTCACGTACCGGGTTGCAAACTTTGAATCAACTCAAAGCCCCAGAGTCGATAGAATTTTTCAAGTTCACGTACTAGTTTGCAAACCTTGGACTTTTTCAACCGGTTCTGGAGTTCACAACATATTTTCAGTTCACGTACCAGTTTGGGTACTTAACTGGTTCTAGAACATAGAACTATTTTGGCTTGTTTGATTATTTGAACCCGGTTCCCTTACCACAGTTCCAAAACGCTTTGTATAAAAATACATACCTATCCGGATCACGAAACAACCAGATTTTCGCATGATGTACATACGAATATGCATATCACACAAATATTAAAGTCGATATATAGCTACTCTGCTACGTGTATGAATACATATAATACGGCTTCAGACATATAACAGTTTTCCCAGTTTGTAAGACTGATAACACTGTCTTGTATTCCAAATATAGTAGTTCTATATTTCTCTAAATCAATTCGAAAAATTTCTGAATAATATCAATGACACATATCACTATTAGTATATTTTCAATTAGTAAGCTTGAATCATGATTTGGTTCCGAATAATAAATTTTTCTCCACCGAATTTGATCAAGTATGAACAAATGTTCATTAAGCTTAGTCATTATATTTCGAGAAATTCGTAAACTGAATAAATATTTCTCGACTCGAAATTCTTGTCTATGCAAGATAGTATAATTAGCTATGCGAAAATCGTCTCAAAGATAGAAAGGTGAATATAACTTGAGAAATAGGTGGTTCAGTCTTCATATATCTTTTATTGATGAAATTCTCCAAAACTTTGGTTGATCTACTCCTTCAAACGGTAGAACTCAAATGATGATTGGCTCATTTCTCAACTACCTCTATCATAGACCGAGACTTAACTAATTGTATACTAGAAATCAAGATATAGTTTGAAAACTAAATTTGACAACAAGCTTGAAATAGCAACACTTGTGAGTTCGACCGAGCAATGCTCTAACAATATCCCACTTTGTCAATTTTAGTGACAAAACTATTAATACATATGGATACCAAAATAAATTTTGAAAAACTCCTTGATCCATCATGCCTTGATTTCCTTGGTTTCTTAAACTCTTCTTGAACTCTTCACTGTTCCAAGTCGCAATGATTCTGAATGTGTTCAACTCAGCATCGTTGTTGTTGAAGAAACGACTCTACAACGCTAACAACATTGAAAATAAATATTCCCAATTATTTTTATACAAAAACATAGTTTTATTATCTTGTATCCAAAGTTCAATTGTATCTCAACTCTGAAGTAATACTATGGTGATATGTTTCTCCCCCTTAATCAATGCTTAATCTTTTGTTTAATAGGAAACCTATTGCTTAAATGATTCACTCCCCCTTACATAATGATCCGTAAACCATATGTATATAGTACGAAACTACTGAATAATTATCCCCCTTTTTGTCAATGAATAACAAAGGTACGAAAATAATGGGATCATAATGAATACAAAAAAAAGATATCTCAAGCTTTAAGGAAGATGGAGATACTACATAATAACACGGTTAAATTGTAACTCCTCGTATCAACTTATTTTAGATGATATCATATAGTTATAAATACTTAACGCTCATCCTAGGAGATTACATAGATACATGCATCCCTTTTATAATTCCATAGCCACACTCCCTACAAAGATATAACAATTAAGCATAAGTTCATTTAAGAACTCTCCCCCATAAAATGTCATTCCGCAGAGAACAACATGAGTGACCTTACTTTTGTGAAAAAGAAGGATTTGGCGGGAATTAACAAATCACAAGGATTTGTATCCATAGTATCGACATAAATTAATTTCAAGGCCAGTTACGAACAACGAGATAATTTTACTCGATTTTACTCAACATAAGAGAATCTCACAGAGTGTGTCAAGTAGCAAATCACAAAAGTGTGATCACAAAAAGATCAATACTGGGAGAAAAATCTCAAAAGAGTTTGTTCTATTTTCCTGTTTATAAAAACATAATAGATTTAAATTCTGAGCATACATGAAATATTAGCTCGATTCACGAGAACATAAATGCACAATAGTTCATAAGAATTTTGCAATAATTAAACCAATAATGATTACATACTGATCGAAACCTAATAATGCACATTTATAGATCATTTTATTATCTTTTGTCACATCTCTAATGCCTTAATGTTCTATTTTGTTGGAATAATATCTTTTTGTATTGTGTTGTAGGTGGTTGAGTAAATGGTGAACAAGAGGTCAGCGAGACTGCAAAAGGGAGCGCAAGAGGAAGTGAAAGATGTTAGCTGAGCATGTGCAGAATTGAACTTACCAAGTCAATGGAACAAACAGTTGTGGTCAAGAATTACGAAATAAAATCAAATTTGACCAATGGTCAGAAGTGTTCAATACATGTTTGAAGATAAGAAAATCAACAAACTCACCCTTGAACATCTAAGTAAGGTACACATGACTAACACCTAAATAACCCCCCTTTACACTTTTCCTTATTATTTCCAAAATTAGAAAAAGACCCATCTTCTCAAACCATCGACACCACCGCCCATACCCTTTCAACTGCAATTTTTCTCTTCCATGTTTCAACTGTGCAGCCATGAATGATTCATCACTCTTAAATTACCAAATCTCTTTATTGTTAAATCACTTGGTTTTCACCTCTCCTACCTCTTTGCCTATCTACTCGATTCATGGTACCATATATTGAGTTACAAGAAAGAGAAGAAATCTGAATTTGTGAGTGAAGAGAAGAGAAGATTTCCGTATGAAGTTTGTTAGAAGACTCTCTAAATTGCAGCATGTATGTGATGTCAATGAAGTGCTTGAAGGCTGTGGAGTACATCTCAGTTGTATCGTTTGGTGAGTGATTGACATCTCAATCCCTAATTTTAGTTGTATTTGTTGACAAATTAAAACCCAATGTTGGGCGAAATTCATGTATAAATAGGCGTTGTTGTTGTGTAACTTAGGCATCAAAGTGAGAAGTATCAAGAGAAAGTGGGAGATGTTAGATGAGCATGTGCATAACTGAACTTACCAAGTCAATAGAACAAACAGTTGTGGTCAAAAATTACAAAATAAAATCAAATTTGACCAATGGTCAGAAGTGTTCAATACATGTTTGAAGATAATAAAATCAACAGATTCACCCTTGAACATCTAAGTAAGTTACACATGCCTAACACCCAAATAAACCCCCTTTACACTTTCCCTTCTTATTTCCAAAATCAGTAAAAGACCCATCTGATCAAACCATCGACATCATCGCCCATACCCTCTCAAATGCAATTTTTCTCTTCCATGTTTCAACTATGCAACCATGAATGATTCATCACTCCTAAATTACTAACTCTCTTTATTGTCAAATCACTTGGTTTTCACCTCTCCTAGCTCTCTGCCTGTCCACTCAATTCATGGTACCATTTATTGAGTTACAAGAAAGAGATGAAATCTAAATTTGTGAGTGAAGAGAAGATTATCGTACGAAGTTTGTTTTAAGACTCCCTCAATTGCAGCATGTATGTGATGTCAATGGAGTGGTTGAAGGATGTGGAGAACATCTCAGTTGTATCGTTTGGTGAGTGATTGACATCTCATTCCCTAATTTCAGTTGTATTTGTTGACAAATTAAAACCCAATTTTGGGAGAAATTCATGTATAAATATGGGTTTTTTTTTTGTTAAACACCGGAGCGAAACTTTATTAAACCAAGAAAACAGAAGGAGGGGGACTAAGCCTTACCTCCAGAAAGAAACAGAGAAGAAATCAAAAACGGAACAAAAAGTGAAAACCCACAGGGGATTAAATATTACGAAAACGGTAAAGCGGAAGGAAAGAGTTATCTAATGATAGCCTATGTCTGGTGAAAACCGGAGGGTTT
The DNA here is from genome assembly GCA_023529315.1 of Papaver bracteatum. NCBI lineage: Eukaryota > Viridiplantae > Streptophyta > Magnoliopsida > Ranunculales > Papaveraceae > Papaver > Papaver bracteatum. Next base: position 958,271 of record JAJJWX010004691.1, on the reverse strand, counting down.
GACCACCAACGAGACTCCGTTGTAGCTCCATGCTTAGCCAGCGAGTCAGCCACAGAGTTTCCCTCTAGAAAAACATGAGTACAATTTAATGTGATTGTAGAAGCAAATTTCAAAACATTTTTCCACTGGGTTTGAAGACGCCACGGTACCAAGTTCGGTTTATGAATGGACTATAAAACAAAAGTAGAATCGCACTCCAACCAGAGCCTACGAATTCTCTGAGAGCAAGCCAACCGAAAAGCATAAATTGCTCCCCAAAGCTCCGCAAACGTCAAGTTACTGAATCCTAGAAATTGCGCTAGGCAGCCTGTGACCCTCCCAGTAGAGTCTCGAAACACCACCCCACATCCAGAACGCCCCGGGTTACCGAAGGAGCATCCATCGATGTTTTCCTTAATCCACCCTCGCGGAGGAGGAAACCATTTCACCATCACTGCCCTCGGCATTTTAGGCGCACGCCTCATTATACCTAGAATGTCCAACGTTCTTTTGTCTTCCGAAGTGTAGAAAGAGAAGCCGCCGCTATGGGTGTTGGACTCCGCAATCAGGTTGGCTAACAGACTGACGGCCTGCTGAGGAGAAGTTTCTTTGTGATCGAATCTAAGCTTGTTGCGGTAGAACCAAATGATCCACAAACAGCTCACCACCGCGACCCAAAGAAGGTTCTTCAACTGAGAACCACCCTTGAACCTTCTAACAGCAGCGAAAACCTCCTGAATACTAGAGCAATCCATTCGCATACCAAATACCTGCATAATCCAGGACCACGGATTCCTGGCAAACGCACATTGCAAAAACAGGTGATTTTGAGTTTCCCCACAGCAGGGCGTAGGACACAGATTGAAGCAGTTCACCGTATGTCTTCCCTGGTACTTCACATTGTCGTCCGAGGAAATCCTGTTATGCAACAGTTTCCACACCGTACAAGCTCTGCGCGGCGGGATCTTGATGGACCATAAGTCCTTGAAGTCGCTCAACTCCAGCTCTTTCGGTCTGTGGTACTCGTAAGCCTCCTTCATAGTTATGTCCCCCGAGATACTCATCGACCAGACCTGCTTATCCTCCGTATGAGCAGCAAAAGGAGTCTCTGTAATCATCTGCGCAATCTTACCTGATAGCTCAGGCATGTAAGAAGGAATGCACCACCGATCATCTACGATAAAGTCCTCCAGTCTGTTATGAAGGTTCGAGTTATCCAGCTCCAAGTAGTCCGCAAACGAAACTCCCATATTCGTGTTCCAACGATCGTTCCAGAAGTCAATGTTTCTGCCATTGCCAACAATCCACACCACGTTCTCTTTGATAATGCTCCACTGCTGTTTGAAGCCATACCAGATAGAAGATTTCTTATGCGTCGCACCTGCAAAACGAGTCTTAATGAAGTCTCCGAACGTCGAGGTTATTGACATCAGCTTCCAGGTCATTTTCATCAGATCCGCGTCGTTCAGGCTAGATAAAGATCTAATGCCCAGTCCCCCCTCCTTAACCGGAAGACAAACTGTATCCCAGGCCACCATGTTGTGTTGTCTGGTGCTAATGTCCCCCGACTAAAAAAAGTTTCTAACCCACGTTTCCAGCATTTTAATGTACTCTCTAGGCCATTTGTAGACATGAAAGCTGTGCATAGCAGAACCTGCAATCACAGAGTTAACTAGCTCAACTCTACCCATCATTGATAATAATCTTCCTTTCCAAGCTGAGAACTTCATTTTGATCCTGTCCATGATGTCCCTGAAATGAACCGCTCTCGGCTTACCGCGAAAAATAGGGACTCCCAGATAGCGAAACGTAAGTGAACCCATTGGAATATTGTAGGAAGACGCAATCCCAGCAATTCTGTCATAAGCATAATTGCTAGCATACATTGAGCATTTCTCAGCGCTAATAAACTGCCCCGAATTCTGACCATACTCTTCGAGAATTTCCATTAAGGACCTAATATCTCTCTTAGTGCCTCTACAGAAAACCATTAAGTCGTCCTCATAGAACACGTGAGAAGGAAACTTCGGCCCACGCTGAGAAGAGATATGGTTAATCTTACCCTGAGCAAACGCCCTGGAGATAGCATTACTTAGAACGTCCTCTACCAAGAAAAACAGCATAGGAGATAACGGGTCACCCTGCCGCACTCCACGCTTGCAGCTAAAGTACCCCATAGCCTTGCCATTGATTACAACAGAAAGTCTCGCCGAGTCCAAGATTGAGCGAATCCAACTCAGAAAAATATCACAGAATCCAAAGCCTTTGAGAGCTTGAATAATGAAATCCCAATTGAGAGTATCAAAAGCTTTTCTAATATCGAGTTTAAGAGCAATGTTACCTCCAAAGCACTTGTAGTCGAGAAGGTTGACCGCCTCTGAAGTGATCCTAATGCAGTCAAAAATATCTCTGCCCTTGAGAAAAGCTCTCTGCTGAGGCGAAATAATGTTTGCAGCGATTGGCATCAAGCGATTTGCTAAGATATTACCAATTATTTTGAAGTGGAAGTTGCTCAGAGCTATTGGGCGAAATTTGTCAATTATATCCGCACCCTGCTCTTTTGGAATGATGATCACATGGCTTGGGTTGGCATTAGGGATAAGCCAACCATTTTGGAAGAAAGAGCGAACAGAATTAACCACATCCTTACCAACTATATCCCAGAAAGCGTTGAAGAATATACCTCCGAAACCATCCGGACCCGGAGCGCCATTAGCATTCATTGTATCCACTGTCGCCTTAATTTCCCTTTCGTCAGGAATTGCCGTCAGATTTTTGTTTTCTTCCGGGGAAACTGAGCTTGTAGTATTCCTGGAAGAAAAATCTGAAGAGGGATTAACACCATCAGAGTCATAAAGATTCTTAAAGTAAGACAGTACATATGCAGAAACATCCTCATGTGAGCTCAACAACTCATTGTTAGCCTTCAGATGGGTAATTTTGTTTGTAGCCGCTCTTATCTTCGCGTAAGTGTGAAAGAAATTTGTGCAAGCATCACCATCTTTCACCCAATTTAGGAGAGATTTGTCCTGCTAGAAGTCTTTCTGAATTTGGAGAGATTGAACCAGCTTGTTAGAAGCATCCAGCTCAATCAGGTGCAACTCGTCAGAGTACCCCTCCTCGCCTATGCGAGACTGAATATTTCCCAGATTAGTTGTAGCGGCGTTAACATTAAGCTGGATATCACCAAATACTTCTCTATTCCAACACTTCAGCACCGATTTCAGGAACTTAAGTTTCTGAACAAGAACATACATTGGGCACCCAAAAAATTGCTGATTCCAAGAATCCTCAACCACCGTTCTCAAACCCGAGTGATTAAGCCAAGTGCGCTGGAATTTAAAAGAAGAGGCAAAAGTATTATCTCCCTTTAGCGACTCCAACATCAGAGGAAAATGATCCGACTTAACCCGTTCCAGAGTGCTACAAGCCGTAGAGTCCCAAGACAAAAGCCATTTCTCATTACAGATGGCTCTGTCCAACCGAAGCTCCGTGTGGTGTCTGCCTCTACGACCATTGGTCCAAGTGAATTTAGCTCCCTTCGTCTCCAGATGATGAAGATCACTTGTCTCCGTGAAAGCCAAGAATTCGTCACAGGAGTTTCTAGAAGGAGCGTGGCCACTCGACTTTTCATGAGCTCCCAAAACCGCATTGAAGTCACCAATTATACCCCAAGGACCAATGAGATTATCCATCAGATTGGTCAAGGCAAACCACAAGTCTCTTCGCACTATATAAGAAGTGCTGGCATAAACTCTTGCAAGATAATAAACCATACTGCCAAGAGAGGCACGACACGCAATCATCTGACCAGAGTTCATCACCACATCTACTTTTACAGTAGTTTTACTAAAGCACCAAAGATTCGGCTGCTTACTACCTCTATCATTAACTGCAACTAAATTCAGACCCATATTGGTCCAGAAAGCAATAGGAATAGACGAGATATTTATCCATGGTTCCGCAATAAAAACAATATCCAGAGAGTGAGAACGATAATAATTTTTAAAAACAATTTGCGTGTCCGAGTTACCAAAGCCATGCAGGTTCCAGAAAAGAACTCTCACTGATAAGAGTTGTTAAGATTCCTCGGGCGCATCGGCCGAGTTTTTGTCTCCAGCTCCATCTTCTTCTTATTTTCGAGCGCATTTAATTTTTTCTGCGACTTTGTGATAACTGGTAGAAAAGGAGCTTCCTCCTCCTTCCGTTCGTCCACCGTCCCCACACTAACAGTATCATCCTCCTGCAGATTTTTACCCTTCGTATTCACCACCGCATTTTCTTCAGTGCCTTTCACATTCAGCGAATGATCTTGGTCCTCTTGTGTAATCACCACAACATTAGTTGGTTGTTTTAATTATGCCTCACCAGTCTCCACATCATTATCTGTTTGCTCTAATTCTGCCTCCCCAGTCACCACCACCGTATTGTATTCGTTGTTGTCAGGAACGGTTATTTCCTCCGCAGTACCCCCTTTTGAGCTACTTGCATCATTGCTAGCAACCCGCGCAGTAATTGGTATGTCCCCCTGGTTCAACAAAGGTTCACACACCTGGTTACTAATCACGTTTTCCACCACCTTACTTTTCTTCTTTTGAGCCCTTGTCAGATTTCCGTCCTCAGTTGACTCATGCACGTTTAATTCCTTCGGTTTCTTCTTATTGCAGACACTTTCCACATGGCCAATGGTTTTGCAGAAGGAGCAGAAATCTGGATTTTGTTCGTAAACAATTTTGGCATCGAACGAGAAGTCATTTCTTGCCACCTGAATCTTTGATATTGGATCTTTTGCGAGATCAATTTCCACCAAAACCCTTGCATATAACCCAAAGCTTCTTGTTTGCGTTGCTTTATCAGCATAGAGGGGATCTCCTACTGCACTCGCAATCTCAAATAATGTTTTAGATCTCCAGTATTCATAGCTTAAATTTAAGATTCTAATCCAAACCTGAGCTAGAGTTTGATTTTGTTTGTATGGGTTGAAATCAGGAATCCATTTTCGGAAGTGTAAGACGCCCGGTTTGATCGAGCAGGCACCCGCCGCGCGAACATAACCCACATCTTCCTCACTAGAAAAATTAAAACAGAAAAAAACCTTTACCTAGGGGTGAAATAACCCAAGGTTGAATCTTCCATACCTGTCTGAGCTTCTCGTTCATTTCTGCAATTTTCATAATAGCTGAATCCTTTGGTTGCACTAGTCTGCTGATCAAGAAAGTTCTGCAATCCAGCACCCCTTTTTGATATTCTTCCTCAGATATCTTGATTGAGACATGTGATCTATTGAAACATGGTTTAGAAAGTGTTGAATAATCAAAGTCAGGGGATTTGAAAGACGAAAGAATGCTTGCATAAGATTGCTTCCGTAATTTCTCCCCTGAATCATTTTCCTTATTTGTTTCCGCCGATTTTGAAGTACCCTCGGGCCAGATTGGGAAAATAATTTTTTTCATTGAAAATTAGTGAGATTTGAATACGTTAATCAGAATGATAAGATGGTTCAGATCCACTAATCATTATCAACGTTTATTAGTGTAGGTAATCGATCTTGCGCTAGAATCGAAAAAAAAAAAAAAAAATTGGAAATTTTCGCTAAGGAACAACAAGAGCGACCTTAATAATTTCAAAAAAAAAAGAAGGATTTCTTCACGAATAAATATAGGTTGTTGTGTAACTTAGGCATCGAAGTGAGAAGGATCAAAGGAGTGAATTAATAATATTTTGCTTGTACTGTTCTTGGTAGAAATCAGTTGAATAAGAAGTTTGTATGAATGGTAGAAATCAGTTGAATAAGAAGTTTGTATGAATGAATATCTCAATTTTTGAATCTCATATGTCATCTGTTTTCATCATGTTGTAAATCTCTAACTTGGGTTTAGATGAAGCCCTTAACCTAATTTTGGGATATTTATGCTGATGTTTTTGTTCTTATTATGCTTAAATGATTAAGGATAGATTTAATCTTGTGCTACAACATATTACTTTCACCTTGTTTGTTATGCAACCTAGGTAGTCAGAACACTTATATGTTATACTTCAACTTATGCTTAACTGATTATTGTTAATATGTGATTACCTGTGATGTAATAATAAGACAGCTAATACTAGGGATTAATACCTTAATTGATGTTAAATCATCCATCTGAATATGTCCTTGGATAAGCGGCATACTCGAATCTTCCCCAATGTCTACTATAAGGAACAAGAATAGTGAAAAATCGGGGGCCTAACAACCTCACCCAATATTTTGATTAGCAATAATAGAATCAACTAGACAGTCAGACTCAATCTTAATAAAAAGCATATTAATGAGTTAATATCTCTATCTCTCGATTTGATCTATACACAAGAAAATAAAAATCTGCGAGTCTTTATCAAATACAAGATAAATAAATGTGACTACTTATTTTCCCATAATCTACGTAATGGAAATAGCTCAAAGGATCAGATGCTATGAAGTATCGATACCTCTGATGAACTAACGATACTAAGTAATAAAAGATGAGTAAGGTCTCAACAATAACAAAGAACGTAAAGATAATGTAAAAACATCTAAGTTATCAAGAGACACGAGATATAACGTGTTTCGACATTCGTCTACGCCCACGGGGGAAATGAGTGATTGTTTTGTATTAAGTTGTGGGGGTTACAAAGATCTTAAATGCTTCCCAAAGTAATAGAGAGAACTAAAGTTGTAGTTTACTTAAGTTCTAAACATTAAAGAGGTATAAGCTTAAGACTAGATCTCCTTCTTCTAGGTAATGAATTGAATGCCCTTAATTTGTTGGTGAGGCTTGGTATTTATAGCCCTTCTGCCCCTGGTATATCTTTTTTGCCTCTGGGTCCATCGTCTGATGATATACCTTAGGTGTCAGTGGTACCTTCGTTCACCGCGTGCTTGTTCCAGTAGAATCATGCCATCTTAGCTAACACACGTTCCTTCGGGAAATTCCCAGCCTTTGTATGGGATGTACCTTCGTTCTCCGCTTATGTCAGCCAATCAGGTCTCTCCACGCCTCTTATATCCACGTGCCTTGGCTCATGCATGTAGATAAGAGTCTTGGAATTTAATGTTGATTATATGCGTCATCTAACTCTGTCCCTTTCCTAGATTCGCCTTGTAGATGGGACTTGTACTTCTTTCATCTCTACCGTCGAGGTCTTTTTTCTTGGGGAGAGATAAAGTATATCTATGGAGGTACCCTTTGCAGCTCAGGTTCCTTTGTCCAGCGAAGGCTGTATAATTCAGTTATTGCGCGACCACTAAGATCGTGACACGTGTTCCATAGAATATTGGTATTCACAGTTTGCCCCTTTTCTTTCATCTTCAACCGTTTGGTTTGAAGTGGAAGAAAACTTCCATTACGCCGCCATTTTTGCACGTACCGCTTGGGTGGTCCCTACACGTCCTTTCATGCAATAACTTCTCCTTGGATTTTGGGCCCTCCAAATTTTTGGATTCTTCAGCCGCCTATAAGAGGAGAACAAAGAGAAATAATTTTTTCCTTAACTTTTTATTCTTTTTCCTTGACCTGTCGCTCTCTTCTCTTCCAGAAATTCTTCTTCTGCCGCTTTAATTGTTTCTCCTGGATTCTTCGTACAATTTGGCTTTGCGACTGCTTATCCAAGTAAGTATTGTTCATCTTCTTCCCGTATTTGGCCGCATGTCTCCTGTTTAGAATTGGAATTCTACTGATTGTTGATGCTGTTGATGTTGTTGTTTTTGGTCGTTTGTGAGAGTGGTACTCTCGTTTCTCTTGAGTATATTGTGTTGAAACCTGGGTTTTGCTTTGTTTTGATGCTTGATTAGGTTTTTTCCATGACCATAGTATGCCAAAAAATCTTGTTCCCGCGATGTGTGTTTTTTGATGTAGTATAATCGAACCATTTCCCTTGGTTGGTTTAGTGAAGCCCATGCCCAAAGTACTTTAGATTTTGCCCTTTCTTTGTTTTTCGGGTGTTCTGCAAATTTTTGATGCCACTGTTGATGGAGAAAGTTCTTTTGTTGGTGTCAGTTATCATGAGGCTTCCGAAGAAACCTACGCGTAAATCCACGAAGGTGTCTTCGTCGACGGATCCACCTACATGGATGAATCATCCAGATGCTACGCCTTCTCCTCCTCCTGAGAACTCTGAGTTTCCTGCTGGAGCTGAGGCATCTGTGGTTGCTGAGGAGGCTACTGTTGGCAGAGATCTTATTCTTTCTCCTCATTACGAGTTATCAAGGCTCCAGCTTCGTGAGAATGATAGCTATGCTCATTGGACCATTGCCGAGATCTCTAAGTCTTTCCGTCTTCATAAGTTTGAGGTCTCCTTTGTTAATTGTCCTGACGTTCTTACCGAGACACTCATCCGAGAATTTCCTTATGATGAGAATAATATCCTCATTAGCATTGGAAAGTTAGATGCAGGCATGTTCCTCCCTTTGTTCATTAGAAAGGACCCCTTCTATTACGATGTTTTGTCTTCGAGGGATGATCCAGCAAACAAGACTCAAGTTAGAGGAGTCATGCAATATACCGGGAACTTCTGGCGTGCCCTTCGTGAGTGCTGATACCGTAGCAAGGGTAAGACAATGATAGAGTCTTATGACCCCTTTGCTGAAGGAAGGTCGAAGCGTGAGGATTATACCCTTGACAACTTCAATGCTACGTATGCTGATGTTATTCAGAAGATTAATCTTCTTCCTAGGAGTGTTGGTCCTCGTCGTATTCACGTTACTACTAAGCAACTCAAGAATGGAAACAACCTTCATTTGTTGGAGGATATTGACAAGACTGGAGTGACCACCATCCCCTACTCTGCTAGGCTGTCTTTTCCGAAGAATGACGCATCCGTATTGATCATGATAACTGCTGAGCTCGTACTCTTGTTCACATAGTTGGTCATTGGGATTATGGTTTCACCACCGCGGATTCTTTTATTCCTCGTTCAGCTCGTTCTTTGCCGGAGGAGTACGACAGATATCAGCCTTGGGTCTTCAGTCCTGCTGATTCTCACAAGGTATGTTGTCATGTAATACCTCCTTTTAGTTTTAACATCTTAGCTTGCGGTAGAGGCTTTGTTATACTTAGACATCTTTGTTTTCTTTTCACAGTCTGCTCTTGCTTCTTCTGCTGGGGCTGCTTCGGGTTCCGCTGGTAACTTCGTGGCCGCAAGAACTAGGAAAAGGAAAGATCTGATTGAAACACCTGCGGAGGTAAGGATTATTATCATACCTTTGTGCTTGTGTATTCCTTAGCGTCTTGCCCCTAATTCTTAGCTACCGTATGTGTTTCTTTGTAGTCTTCTCAGAGGAAGGGTAAGTTGAAGACCGTTATTGATCTTGATGCTTTGGAGGAGGAGGCCAAGTCTGCTAGTGGAGCTCCTCGTGATGAAGATATGGATGACATCAAGGATACTGGTCTTATCCCTCATCTGGAAGATATCACTAAGGATTTTTCCCAGGGAATCCCTAGTCCTGTTTGAGCTTCTTCGGCTGAGGGTGAGAATCTCCTTGTTGGTGCCGGTGCTAAGTTTGTTATACCTGTTAGTGTTCATGTCCCCATTGTTACTTCGTCCTTGAAGATGCCTTCGTTTTTCGCACCCAACGTAGATTTTCCTGCCACTTCTGCTACTGCTGGAGCTGATGTGGTGGATTCAAAGAGTCTTACATCGTCTCCTGACACCACTCTTCACTCAAGTGGTTCATTTTTCATGGTTGTTGCTCCTACGACTAGGGATGGTAGCTCGGATTCGCATTCGAAGAAGAAGGTTGTGATTTCACTGAGCAGCTTATCCTTCAACGTTGCTCCTCCTTTGCTTGGGAGTGCTCAGTCCGTCTCTACTGCTCCTGCTAGCAAAGTTGTTGGATCTCCCCCTTCGTCACCAGACTGGACTGTACTTGGTAATCTTCCTTCTGCTGGTGAGTTGGGTTTGAGTGGTTCTCTAGGCCTTTCTTCCGTTCCTAGCTCCTTTACCATACCGTCTATTCGTCGTGGTGAGGGCTCAGTTGTTATTCCCCAAGTTGGTGCTGAGCCAAGTCATGGCAAGATGTTGGAGAGCTTTAGCTTAGGTAACTCTTATGACGCTATCCTAGAGGTTTTTCTGCGGGATTCCAAGGGTCCCTTCTCTGCTGGAGTTGATCATCATCATCTTGAAAGTTCTGTTGAAGTTGCTTCTCAATTTGACGTGTTGTCTGCGCAGTACTGCGTAGCTAAGGATTTGTTCTTTGACCCTAACTGTCTTCGTTCTAGCCATAGCTTTGGTGAGATCCGCAGGTGTAGTATCCAAGAGATGGAGGCTTTCATGGATACCTACGCCACTTTCCTTCCCCGTCTTGCATATTTTTCAATAAGTGTTTCTTACCTGAGTGTTTTCCTTCTTGATTTGATCCTTCGTCCGCCATTACGCTCCTTTGTTTGCATCTTTGTAAGCAGATCAATGTCAGTTATACCTTATTCAAGGTTTATAGGGATAATTTTACTCATCTGAGTGCGTTATTGGAACATGCAAACCAAGAGTATGCTCTTGCTTTTGCAAAGCATCCATCGTCTAGTGACGCTGCTTCGGTTGCTAAGATATCTTCACAGGAGGACGATCTGAAGAATATGCAGAGGTCTCTGGAGGCCTGCATGTTGGCTCTTAGGAGAGCTTGTGATGCCGCTAAGGTTGCTGAAGAAGGTCGTAGGGCCGCTGATGCTGCTTTAGCTGCTGAGTCCTCCAAAGTTATAGGTTCATTTTTTCTCCGCTTTAGCTTTTTCTTTACCTTTGTTGGTTGTGTAGTCCTGAGATAACCTTCTTCTGCCAGCCGGTGGCTTAAGTGAACTTAGGTATCTTCGTGATCAAGTTTCCAAGTTAACTTCTGATATTTGGTGTTACCAAAAGAAGTCTGATAGGCTGATGAATGTAACTGTTCATAATGAGGCTCAACTCTCTCTTGAGTTTGCTCATAATGCGGATCTAGTTAAGCAGATGGCTTTGCTTCTTGAGGAGCATGATGAAGCCCTTAGGTGGAAGGAGAGTCTCATTGCAAAGAAAAAGGAGAATATTGCCTTAGTTGAGAAACATCTCTAGTCCTAAGATATCATTCGGAAGAAATATTATGCCGATTTTGAAGATGCTTGTGCATCCTTAGCTAAGGTTACTGCGGAGCGTAACGTATTGTCTTCTGAGGTTTGTTCCCTTAAGGACAATCTTTTCAACATTGGCTCCGAAGCTTCCTCCATGTCTTATGCATCTTTAGCAAAGAGGTTTGAAGAGTTAGAAAATGTGTACCAAGATCTGTCTTCTGAGAATGCTTCGCTCCAGATAGATGTAGGTGATCTCCGGACAGAAAAGGATTCCCTTGTGGAAGATCTTGAGGCAGCTTAGATGGATCTTGCCGAATCCCAGCATAGTCTTGAGGAGTCCCTTAGCCATGCTGGATGTGGCCTATGACGTTTATTTATCCGTGGCATCCTTCGTGTCTTTATCTGCCTCCTCTTGTTTCTGATACCCTTTGTATACACAGGTCTCCATCAGCAGTTGGTGGGTGCAAGTGCCAAGATCAATCATCTTGAAGGGAAAATATCTGCGTTGGAGATATCTCGTCAGTTTGATGCTGCTTCCAAGATCAAGGCGGAGTCTCTTCAGGAAGCCAATGCTCATCTTAGCGCTCAGGTTACAGAGCTTCGTCGGAAATCGGCTTCGGATTTGTAGGTTCAAGCTTCTCGGACGGAGGAGCGGTACAGGCGTTCTTCCATTGACTACATCAAAAATGCCTTTGCTGAGGCTAAGCGCCAGGCCGAAGGAGTTTTTTTTCCTCGTCTTCCTTATCCTTGATTATGTTATCCATGCTATAGTTTCAATTTGAACTCCTTAGTTTGTATTTTGCCCCCGGATGAGGGGTATTTGATGTTTCTGGAACACCCTTAGTTACTTGTTTAGACCTTCGTCATCTCCAACTGTTAAGACATGTTAGTTGTGTTTTGGTAACACTTTTTATGGTACCTTCATTGTATAAAAGTATGTACACAAATCGTGTCTAGTTGTATGCACATTCTTGATTGTAACAAGGTGCAAAGGTTTTGTGTGACCTTGGGGAGTAACATTCCATCTCCTACTAGGGTATTCTTTGGCCATAAGGTATCGGGGTGGATAGGATCCCTACGTGGGTTGTATCCATACGTGTTCAGCGAGGCTGCTTTACTTTCGACAAGGTATCTCTGATTAGCAGATATATTGCTTACATTCTGCCTTTTGAGGGATACCTTCGCCCTTAGGATCCGAGATTGACATATGTGCAGTTATGCCGTGCCTTGTCTCATCGTCAATTCAGACGGAAATTCTGACGGAGGGTGTAATTTCTTATCCCAAATAGTGTCTTAATCAACTCTTACTTTTGTTTTAGCAAAAAGTTTTTTTCATTGATTAATTAAAGTTGTACTGCCTCCGTTCAGGGATAGAACATGGGGGGTTGTAGCCCTTTCCCTTCTTCTCATGAGTGATAACCGTTCACTTAGGGGTAGTACTTCCTTGGGTACATTGCGTTCCAAGGGTGTTGTAATATTTCTCCCTTGAGGTTTCTCAGGTAGTATGACCCTATTCCGGCGATGTCGTGTATGATGTAGGGTTTGTCCCATGTAGGAGATAGTTTACCCCATTCCTTATTATTTTTATATGGTGGTATCTGACGTAAGACGTATTCTTCCACCACAAAGCTTCTAGGAATTACCCGTTTGTTGTATTCACGAGCTATCCTTCGTTGGTAGTTCACCATTCTTTGCAAAGCCACTTCACGCATTTCTTCGAGGTCGTCCAGCTTTTCAAGCATAAGATCCGTTGTTAGGTTCTCTTCTCATGCCTCAATTTTTATTGTTGGCAATATTACCTCCGTTGGGATGACTGCTTCGGCTCCGTAGGTTAGCAAGAATGGATATTCTCTCGTGGCCGCCCTTCTGGTTTTTCGGTAGGCCCATAGGACGATTTGTAGTTGTTCGCACCATCTTTTCTTGTATGGTCCAAGGTTTTTCTTCAAGTTCATTGCAATCGTCTTGTTAGTGGCCTCCGCTTGTCCATTTCTCTTTGGATAGATCGGAGTAGACTTATTTTTCTGAATGTTGAAGGTGTTGAACAACATGTCTATGTTTTTTCCTTCCAGATGCTTTCCGTTGTCGGAGACTATGGCCACTGGTATCCCGAACCTGCATATGATTTGTTCAAATTTAAAGACATCGGTGTCCCTAATTATTGCCAAATCCCTTGCTTCCACCCATTTGGTGAAATAGTCCGTGGCTACTATTAGGTATCTCCTTTTTGATGTTCCCTCTATCAAGGGTCCAACAATGTCAACTCCCCATTTGACGAATGGCCAAGGGATGATGACCGAGTTAAGCTCCGTTGATAGTTCTTTAATCTTCCTGGCAAAGCGTTTGCATCTTTCACAACGCCTTGCTATTGTCTTTGCGTCTTCTTCCATGCTTAGCCAATAATATTCTTGTTCTTTGGCTTTGATTGCAAGGGATCTCCTTCCGCTGTGATTGTCAGCTTCCCAGCTGTGTATATCATGCATAATTTTCTTACCTTCAGTTTGTGAGAGGCATCGCATCAAAGGTCCGATATATGATCTTCTGTAGAGTATCCCATCCCGTAGGCTGTACATTGCTGCTTTTGACTTGATTTTTAGAGATTCTTTGGTATCTGCGGGTAGGATGCCTTTGTCGAGGTATTGGTGTATTGGAGTCCTCTAATTATCTTCTGGTTCACCTTCGTTGCTTTCATCTGACATTGATTGGTCTTTGTTAGATTTGTAAGCTTCGTTATCCGTCTTTTCGGCTTTATCATCTTCCTTTGATTTCCCCGCTTCCCTCATGCCCCTGGTCTGGACGGCTAAGGCTTCTTCTGCAAAGGTTAGTCCTTCTATCGAAGGCTCATAAATTCTCCCTATCTGGACGGAGGTGGTGTTTCCGTCCCTCAACATTGATGATATGAATACTAAGGCATCTGCGTGTATGTTGTATCTCCGACAGACATGTATGAATGTCACCTTATTGATTTTTGATGCATGCTCATGTGCTAGCTTTATGTACGAAGCTAGTATCGGATCCAGAGTCTGGTATTTGATCTCTATTTTCCTAATGACTAATTGTGAGTCACTAGTCAAACGAACATCTGATAGACCTAGCTCCGGTGCTAGGCGTAGACCGTGTATGAATGCCTCATACTCCGTGATGTTGTTGGTATATTGTTTGAATTCTAACCTGAATGCATGGATGAGCCTGTCTCCGGTAGGGGTTGTTATCACAATCCCTATGCCTGCACTTTCTCCGTTGGAGGAGCCATCTACGAAAATCTCCCACCTTTGTAAGCTTTGCGGCTCCAAGATGTCTTCTGGGTCCGGATTTTCTTCTTCCATTCCTGGCTCCGGCTTCTGTAGAATGGGTACGGATGCCAAGTTTTCCTTGATCTTGTGAAAGGATTTTTCGCACTCCGTGGTCCATGTGAACCTGCTTGCTTTCCTTAGCGTGTTGAAGAATACTTTGCACTTGTCTGATGATCTTGCTATGAATCTTCCCATAGAGGCTAAGATTATGTTTATCTTTTGCACTCCTTTTAGGGTTTGCGGTGATGGAATCTCCACTATAAATCTGACTCTTTATGGGTCCACTTCGATTCCACACTGAGTTACCAGATATCCTAGGAATTTTCCTGAGGTTACTCCGAACGTGATTTTCTCCGGGTTCACCTTCATGTGAAAACTCCTCATGACTTCGAATATCTCCCTTAGGTGTGAGAGATGGTCCTTTGCTTCTTTTATTTTGATGAGCATGTCGTCCACGTAGACTTCTAATGTTTTGCCTATCCATGGTTTTAAGATTTTGTCTACTAACCGTTGGTATGTTGACCCCGTGTTCTTTAGTCCAAAGGGAATCCTTGTATAGCAATACATGCCTCGTGGGGTAAAGAACGCAGTATGCTCCTGGTCTTCTTCTGCAAGAGCTATCTGATTGTAACCTGAGTATCCATCCATGAAGGATAATATTTGATGACCTTTGGTTGCGTTGACCAGCTGGTCAATATTTGGCAACGGGTAGCTGTCCTTCGGGCACACCTTGTTGAGATTGCTAAATTCGATGCAGATGATACACCTCAGTTCTTTTTGGGAACGATGACCATGTTGGATATCCATGTGGGATATTTGACTTCTCGTATGAATCCTGCTTTGAGTAGCTTTTGCAGCTCCTTTTCTACCCCTTCGTGGTATATGTCTGCTACTTTCTGCACACGCTGCTTGAACGGTGGTATTTCCGGCTTTATCCGAAGGTGGTGTGAGACCAAATCTGGGTTGATTCTTGTCATGTCCTCCATTGACCATGCGAAGACGTATGCGTATTCTTCTAGTAACCGTTGTAGCTGCACCTCCTCTTCCTCTTCGAGTAAAGTTCCAATGCTGAGTATCCTTGGCTCTGCCTATGTCCCAATATTGATCTTATTTGTTGGTTCCACCGGTGTGCAGATTTTTTGCTGAGGTTGTTGAGGAATGCTTTTATGTAATTGTCATTTAATGGAGGCATTTGTTCTTGGAGTGACGGAGATACCTGCTTCTGGTGCGGAGGTTCCTTATTTTGGTGCGGAGGTGCCTGCGTGGACGATGGTGTCTCTGTATTCCTTGTTTTTGTTAGTTGTCTTTCGCTTCTTTCTTTCCTGGTGCTGAGCCGCGCTTCTTTCTTCGTTGTGTTTGATTTCTTCTAAGTTGCAGAGCCTTGCGTCTTGCTGGTCACCCTTGATTTCCATGTCACCCATAGGTGTAGGAAAGCGTAGGTATTGATGGTATGTTGAAGCCATTCCTCGTAATTTGTGGACCCAGAGCCTTCCCATGATGAAATTATAGAGCGAATGTGCTTCCACCACGCAGAAGCGTGTGCTGGTTACTAAGGGTCCTGCGTGTATTTGCAATACGATTTCTCCTCTTGGTCTAGAGACTTCTCCGTTAAAGCCGTATATTGTGCAAGTGGAAGAATCCATTTGCCCCGCTGTTAAACCCATGCGTAGGTAGGGTTCGTAAAATAATACGTTTAAAGAAATGCCCCCGTCAACGAGGACCTTTTTAACATTCCATCCGTGTATTGGAAGGGTGATCAAAAGTGGATCGTTATGCATTTCAACCTCCTGGTTGACGTCTTTTATTGAGAATGTCAATGGCGTGGCCATCCAGTCTTCCCAAGTTCCGGTAGGTGGTCCACTAAATTTGAACACTTCATGGGATTCGATCTTCTTCCTTTTTCGAGCTAACTCGAGTATATCTTCTACCATTGCTTCTTGGACTCCGCTGGAGAAGGTGATCATGTTGATGTATTTGCCATTCCGAGGTAGCTCCACCATTTTCTTTGAGGCCTCTTCGGTTTCAGCTAGATATAGTTGCACGTATTCCGAGAACTTACCTTCATCGATGAATCTTTAGATCATGCTGCGTAGGTGATAGAAAGTATCTGTGGTATGTCCATAGAAATGGTGGTACTCACAGTATTCCTTAGCTCCCTTCGTTTTGTCTGGATGCTTTCCCCTAGTGCCCGGGTATGAAAATCCTGGCTTTGCTTCTTCCTTGATTAGGATGTGAGAGAAGGTTGTATTCAACTTTGTGTAGACTTTGTCGACAAATTCTTCTCTTTTCCTGCCTCTCTTGTCATCTCCGTACTTGGAACGTTTGTCCTGATAGCTAGCTCTGCCACCAGCTTCATTTTGTCGCTTAGGTATCTCCGGAATTGGTTCAAGAGAGTTGGTTTGTTGCGGAGCTGCTGCTGGCTTTATTTGTGCTCTGGGGTTGTCCTTTTGGATCTCCTCGAGCCTGATGTAGAGATATTGAATGACCCTGAGCTCTCCTTCTGAATCGAGGGCTATGTTTTGAAGTTCCACGAAGATGGCTGAGGTTCTGTCAAGTTCGTACTTATGACAGTTAATGCTAATTTCTGGATTAACTTTCTCGATTGCTTGGCATGTATTTTGTCATCTGTCTGTGTGCTACATGAGTGTTTCCCGAGGTCTGATAGCTAAAGCAAATAGCCTATCTAACCCTGCCTTTATTGCTTTATTGTACATGTATGTCTCCAAAAACGACCGTAGACAATTGCTCGAAGGAGTCAATTGAGTTTGCTTGTAGGTTGTCATACCAAGTAAGTGATGATCCTGTTAAGCTTGCCGGAAAGTACCTACAGAGTACTACCTCATCTCTTTCCAAATGGGCAAGGACACGAGTGTAATACCGTAGGTGGGCTGCGGGATCTGAGGTACCATTGTATGCCTGAAACGTAGGTACCGGCCATTTTGGAGGAATAGGTTCCCCTAAAATGCGAAAAGATAATGGAGATGTGGTTTCCTCCTGTAGCGCCTCTTCTAGTCATGTGCCTGCATGACCAGTTTTTAGGCCTCGTATCTCCCTCCGCATATTCTCCATTTGCTCCATGACCATGTTCACGTTGTGAGGATATTTGGATAGCGCCTTGTCGTAGTAGATATGAGAGGGTTTGTATGTTGAGTCCACCTCATATGGGTCGTGGTGCGGTTCTCCAGCTCCGTTAGGTTGATTAGTCATTGCTGTGTTGAGAGTGACCCTTCGTCTCCTTGAGATGGCTCCGTTGTTATGCTTCCTTTGGGGAGGCCGAGCTTGGGATCCTTCGATCTGTGTTTCCAACATACCTTTGATATTTTGGTTCTGCTGGGCCATCTTCTGTAGCACATCTTCGTTTTCCTTATTTCAGAGGATCAAGGCTGCTACTTGTGCCGCCATCTGATCTTCGATGAGGGCTCCACCTCCTTGCGGAGTGATGTCGGCTGGAAGCTCAGAGTTGTCCGCTACTTCTGTAGTTGCAGGAAATCCCACACTACACCCTTGTTATGATCTTGCTATATTTAACTCACAATTGAAGATTAAAAACGACACTTTATTATTTTGTTCTCAGAAATGTTTACAGAAATGGATGAATTCAAGATTACAACTATTCTCTTGAAGTTTCTCTCTCCTCAAGACTTTCTTAACTCTAAAAAATACATCATCCTTTTCTGGACATATTGGGTCTATATTTATAGGGTAATTACATAGTGGATGACAGCTAAGTTTTCCTCTTATTTCAGATTGGTTCTGCAATTGTACCGCGATAGTTACAATGTTCATTATCGCAAGCTTTGTAACTATCGCGGGACAAACATGCTTTTCTCATGTTTTCTTCAATCGTCAGTTATTACGTCACTCTTTTGACTGCTTTTGTGACACTCGCAAAGTGTATTTGAAGATCTTGTGGTGTTGCTCGCTGGGAAGTGTTGTTAATCTCGCAGAGAAGTATTGCAGCGATATTCTGGTCCTACATCTTGCCTCTTATCATGTATTCTTCGCAAAGTGGAAAGGATATGAGAATCTTCAATTCTTCAAAGTGCTCGCAGCCTCTTTTCTTTCCATATTTTCTTCTCGACATTGCTCCGTTAATTTAGCTTAACCGCCTACATGTGTTGTAAATTCATCTTTTTACTAACACGTCTCTACTCAATAGGTCATTCCCTTTTGCCTATAAAAGGTAGAGTTAGACTTCAAAACTAATTTTCTTCTTTTATTTCTCTATCTTCTTCATCTGTTTATTTTGTCTTCCGTCTGCAACTTTTCTTCTTCTTCATATTCTCCTGCTACTGTTCTAATGGAGTCATCAAGGTATGATTTTTGAATATAGTCTTTATTTGAGTCAATTTTTACTCATATTCTTCGATCTTCTCTATTTGATCCTTCATAACTCCCGTATTATGTCTTCTCCTCAGTGGAACTATCCCTAACACCCAATCCTCAATTCAAAACCCTAATGCTCGCAAAAGGCCTACTGATAAGAAAAAGAGGAGTTCTGCGAATGATAAGGTGGTAAGAAACACATCTTATTTCTTAATAACAATATTGTTGCCTCTGTTTCTTATCTAAGTTATTATTCGCAGAATGTCGAGAAGATCGCTAATCCTCCCAAAAGATCTCGTCAATTTAAAGCTCTTGAGGCTGATTTCATCATCCCCACATTAACATCTGCGAGAGTTACTCCTACACCTTCGGATTGGATCCTCTTTCTTTTATCTGCGAGAATATCGCTGCCAACACCTATATTTATTTTGATTCTTTAAAAAATCAAGCTCCTGAAATTGCTGTGACTGAAACTCCTTCTAGCCCTTTATTGCCTTCAACTGTTGTTTTTCCAAATACTCCTCCTTCTGATAATACAACCATCGCAAATGACTCAAATCGTCAACTTTTCCTCGTTACTACTTCACCCTCTGCATCTCTTCCTCCATCAAATGAAACCTTAGCATGAGTTTATGTTGCTTTTAAAATTTTATCTAACATTTTAGACGATGCTAGAAAATATTCTACTGACTCTCTCCAATATGAAGTTTGCGAGACCTTACTCAAAATTTTTGGCTTTGATAGTACTGCTTCACAAGCATCTTTAGAAAATGAAGTTAAAGCTCTAAGAAAAAGCCTTCAAGTCAAAATTTCTGAATGTGATACTCTGAACCATATGCTTCGCAACTCTTCACTTAACTGCGAGAACCTTCGCAGAAAAAATGACGAGCTGAAAGGTACAATTTTACTGCCTCTACCCTTTTGTTTTTCTGTTTTGCTTTCATATCCTCTGTACTCAAGTCTCCTTCTTAAATTATTGGTTCATATATTAGTTTCAAATCAGACTCATTTCATGGAAAGACTTAAATTTGAATCTATTGCTGAAGAAGCTCGTGTTGAAAGAGATTCTTGGATGGACCAGTATAATAGATTAGATAATCTCTACACATATTCGATCAATCAAATAGATAATCTTACTAATGAGAATAATCAACTATCGCAAATTCAAAATTTATTAAGTAACGAGATTACTCGTTTCTCATATTTGTTAACCAAGTCTAACTTGGCGGTAGAATCTTTATTAGATGAAAATAGAACTTTATCCCAAGAGAAACATAGATTTTCAAGCTTGATGGCGATTTATTCGCAGCAATTGAGTAATCTACAAAGAATATGTGATAATCAAGAGCGATCTCTTCGTTCCCTTAAAGATGAATTCAAGGAAGTAACTGAATCATCTGCTGCTGAGAAGGATAAACTTATTAAGAGTAGATTAAATCTTAGTTTAAAGTCCAGCAAGCTTCAAGATCAATAATCCCAATTAAAGAAATCTCATTCTTTATTAGCAAAGGAAAACTCGTATCTACACTCCAAAGAAGAAAACATGAAATCTCGTCTGAAGGGTATGGTTGGTGATAAATTTGATGACGCTATGAACCAATGGGAGAACTATTTATTTACATTAATCCAAAACTTAACCTCTCAAAAAGAAGGTAGTCAATTGACTGCCTCATTTGTTGATCTTTCTGTCAAATTTTACGTTATGTTTCTTGTGAGATCTTTGTCTGAATAATATTTAATCATTTTTGTTGCTCGCAGAATCTGAAAGAAGTCTTCATTCTACCATCGCTGATCTTACTGATAAGTTGGATAAAGTTCGCAAAGAAAACAAGATTCTCACTTCTGATCTTATAGAATCTCGCGATAAGGCAGAGAGAAGACTTGATTATCTCGAGTACTTCAAAAATATAGAGATTAGAAATCGTGACAGAGGTTTCCTTCGCAAGGTTCACCTTAGTGCTGAAGTTCTTGTGAACGATATTTTGATATCCCATTCTTTCCCTCTTGTATCTGTTCCTCCTCTAAAAGTTGATGATGATGAAATCCCTCTTCCTATGGACAAGGATTTAGAATATGTACCCGTTGAAGAAGATGTTGAAGAAGATAAACCATAAGAAGAAGAAAAAAGTTCTCCCCAGAGAAGGAGAAATTCGTAATGAGAAAAATGTTGGTGATGCTGACAATAACAATAAAAATCCTAAGTCTGGCGAGACCATCGCTGAAGCTTGAATTTCATTCTTACTTTCTTTTCCTTCTTCTTTCTTGCGAGCAATGTAACTTTTGCAACTTTTAGAATTCAACATTTAATTTTATTTACTTTGAATATTCTCAAGGAAGATAATGAGATTTTATTTATTCATTCCCCTACTTGCCCTTCATTAACTTTCTTGAGATGTTGAATTATTTCTTGTATCTTCTTGCGAAAGTAGAAATATATCTGTGAAGTAATGAATTATTGCGATATTCTGAAAAATTCCGAAGAAAGTTGCCTTCTCATATATTCTCCTGCAAAGAACAAATATTTCCTGCATTCTGAAAATAGTTAATGTTTTTAATATTTATTCTGTTGGTCTTATTTTTCCTTCCTAGTTAAAGGTCTTATTTTGCCAAACTTTTCTTTCTGCGACAAAATCGCAGGACGTCTTTACATTTGTATGTAAAAACCCATTGATCTTGCCTTATCCTTGTTTCTTCAAATTTTCTGCGACAATATGACAGGTCTATATCCTCTTGCGAGAACAAAGTCCTATGACATTGCCGTCTTGCGATGAAATCGCAGGACGTCTTTACACTTTCATGTAAAAACCCATTGATCTCATCTTAACTTTTCTCTTTTGGCTTGTTGCCTATGTATAATTTATGTCACGCGACAATATGACAGGCCTAAATTTTCTTGCGATTATAAAGCCCCATGACATTGCCGTCTTTAGACACTTATCAGCTCCCTAATGGAGGGTGCCGCCCTTATCTCCCCCTGGTTTCCCCTTCAAGGAGGGAACATCGGCCATACAAGACTAGCTCCTCCCATCCAGATTTGCCAACAACCAGTTGTTTTCACAGCCTCTTGTCCTTTATGCCTATATAGCTTATGGTTACAAGACTGCACCCTAAGTGGGGTTTTCTTCGGGCCGAGTGCATCATATCCAAGACTTTCCAAGGATGTCCAGGGTAGTTTCGTATTCCCCGGGCACCCTTGACTAAACCATGTACCTCGGTGCCTTGGTTCATACTCTGCACTCCTTAGAAGAGGTTCATAGTTGTCCAACCAGGGTATAACCTTATATAGTTGGAAATCCAAGATCCCTCTCTTGGATAGGTTTTATTTAACCCCAACATCTTCATGACTCAGGTTCCAGCAGCGGTATAACCTTATCCCTGAGTTATGTAAAGATATACCCACTTATATGACGCACTATTAGGTCTTACATTTGCCTCTTGCGAAATTTTATTCGCGAACTAGGGTGCACGCCATAAAGGTTTGTCCCATTCTATTAATCTCTGCGAAATTTTTATTCGCCTTTCTTGCGATTATGCCCGCAGCTCTTGCTTTGCTTTGTTATTAGAAGAACCACTCAGTTGTAACAGAGAAAGAAGATTTTTTTTTTTTTCGTCATACAACGTACCTGTATCTCTTATCTCGCAAAAGTTGTCATTGATAATACCTTTTCAAAAATAGTTTATTCCATGGTCTGTCAAGTCTTTGACCAACATCTCTCCCTTCAGGGTCCATTAGTTTGTATGCCCCGGTTCCAACTATCTTTTTAATGATGTATGGTCCATCCCATTTTCTCGCCAACTTTCCACCATTCTCTCGCTGATAACTTGGTGTTTCTCACAGCATTAAATCGCCAGGTTGAAACTCACGTTTCTTAACACGTTTGTTGTACTCGCGAGCTAATCTTCGCTGGTAATTTTCCATATGTTGTAAAGTCTTTTCTCCTTTTTATTCTAATTCATCCAATTTATTTAAAATCATTCCAGCAATTAGATTTCTTTCCCAAGCCTCTCTTTTTGTTGTAGGAATAGCTACTTCTGTCGGTAACACAGCTTCAACTCCATACGTCAAACAAAAAGGTTACATTCCAGTAGCTTCCCGTCTAGTTGTATTGTAAGCCCATATTGCATTATGCACCTGTTCGCACCATGCTCTGTAGTATCCTTCTAGCTTTTTTTTAAAGATGTCTGCGATTGTCTTATTAGTTGCTTCAGCTTGACCATTTGCTTGTGGGTATAAAGGAGTAGATTTTCCACACTTTATCTTAAATGCATTGAGTAGCAATTCTATATTCTGCCCTTCAAATTGCTTTCCATTATCAGACACCAACTGTGCTGGAATCCCAAATCTGCAAATTATATTCTCAAATATGAATGTAAAAATATCTTTATCGCGGATATGTTGTACTGCCTTTACTTCTCCCCATTTTGTGAAATAATCTGTTGCGACAATTAAATATCTTCTTTGTCCAGAACCAGGCACAAATGGTCCCAAAATATTTAACCCCCATTTCCCAAAAGGCCATACACTTGTTGAAGATGATAATGGTGCTCCTGGTGCATGTATCTTCTTTCCATATCGCTGGCAATCTTCGCAACGCCTTGAGAGTTATTTTGCATATTCATGCATATATGGCCAGTAATAGCCTTGCATTTTTGTTCTATATGCCAAAGATCTTCCTCCACTATGATTACCAGCATCACCACTATGCAACATCTTCAACATTTTTTGTCCTTCCTCCTTCATCAAACATCTTAGCAATGGTCCACTAAAAGATCTGTGATATAATACTCCATCTGTTAGATCATAATTGGTTGCCCTACTTTTTAATTTATGTGCCTCCAATCGATTTCTTGGGATTTTTCCTCTTTCCAAGTATGCATGAAGATATTCTCGCCAATCTGTAATATTTCTCTTTAATTCTTCTTCGTCAACTTCTACCATCATCACATCTTCCTCTTCTTCTTCCTTGTTTATCGCTGGTAATAAAAGTGTTTGAATTTTTATGCATCTCGCAGCTGGATTTGTCATCATACTGGATATGAAAGCAAAAGTATCTGCAAGCCTATTATCTTTCCTTGATATGTGTCTCCATTTTATTTTGGAATTCTCGCAGATAATTCTTCGACTAATCTTGTATACTTTCTCAAAGATGGTTCGTTTGTTGTGTATTCTCCTTTTATCTGTCGAATAACCAACTGTGAATCGCTGGTGATTCTAGCATTTTCCAACTTCATTTCTATCGCAAATTTTAAAGCATGAATCACGGCCTCATATTCTGTCTCATTATTAGTGGATGCAAATTCCAATCTAAATGAAAAAGTTGTTTTTCTCCTTCTGGTGAAATAAAAACAACTCCAATCCCATTTCCTTCTCCATTTGATAATCCATCCACCAATATCTACCATCTGTCGGGTTCTGTTAATAGCTCTTTTGGATCTCCATGTTCCTCTTCTACATCCATCATCTCTTCCACAACTTCATCATCTTCTAAAGGAAATTCAGCTTAGAAGCCTGCGATAACTTGTGACTTTGGCGAAGATAAAACTTCATATTGGATATCAAAGTGTCCTACTTGTGCATTCCATCTCTCAACTCTGCCTGATCTTTTTAATTTTTTCATTACTGATTCAATTGGCACTTTTGTTAACACTTTGACCTTATGTGCTTGAAAGTAGATGCGAAGCTTAAAAGTTGCATGCACCAATGCTAGAATTAGTTTCTCAATCTTTGAATAATTTCTCTCTGCAGAATTGAACGTTTTGCTGATGTAATAAATTGGTTTTTCTACCCCTGCATCTACTCGCAGCAACACAACACTTAGCGCATATGTGGTTGTTGCGAGATAAATCAATAGTTCTTCTCCCGGTTCAGCTTTCTGTAAGATAGTTATGTTCATTAAATGTTCTTTTATTCCTTGAAAAGACTTTTCACATTCATCTGTCCACTTGAATTTTATTCCCTTCTTGAGTATATCGAAAAAATGTTTGCACTTGTCTGAAGATCGCGAGTTGAATCTTCCTAGCGAGGCTAAAAGTCCATTCAATTTTTCACATCTTTTACCGTCGCAGGCGTTGGCATATCGCGAATTGCTTGTACTTTTTCCGGATCAACTTGTATTCCTTCTTTTGATACAATATACCCCAGAAATTTTCCTGACGTTACTCCAAAAGTACACTTATCGGGATTCACTTTAATATTAAATTGTCGCATTTGATCAAAAATCTCTTTCAGATCTTGCACATGATTCTCAGCTTCTTTGCTTTTGATCAGCATATCATCTACATACACTTCTAATTTTTTATGGATCCACTTTGCAAACACCTTCTCCACCATTCTTTGATACGTTGCACCAGCATTTCGTAAGCCAAAGGGCATCTTTGTATAACAATATAATCCTCTTGGAGCAAAAATTGCAGTATGTTCTTGATCTTCTTCAGCGAGAGGGATTTAATTATATCCTTTATATCCATCAAACGATGATATTCTGGCATTTCCCTCTTCTGATTCAACCATCTGTGGGATATCTGGTAACGGAAAACTATCTTTAGGACAAGCTTTGTTTAAATTAGTGAAATCTATGCAAATTCTTGTCCCCTTGTTCTTCTTTGGGACCACCACCATATTTGCAATCCACTCTGGATTTTTTCTTGCCATATAATTCCTGCGTCGAGCATCTTCTGTAATTCTTCTTGTATTTGAGAATGGTATGTTGTTGCGATTTTCCTTATTCTTTGCTTAAATGGTCTTATGTTTTTGTTGATTTCTAATTTATGACATGCTATTGATGGATATATCCCTGGCATCTCATCCATTCTCCACGCGAAGATATCTTTATATTCTCGCAAGAGATTTATAGTTCTTTCTTCCTCATCTGCCTCCATTCTAGTCCCAATTTTCAGCATTTTAGGCTCTTCTTCACTTCCAATATTTATTTCCTTTGTTGGTTCTGCTGCAATATAACTGGCTTCAGGTTCTCTAATTGGTGTTGGTGTTTTCATAACTCTCGCGAGTTCATTTCCATCTCGCGAGATTTCGCTGGGTATTCCTTTCCCTTCTTTTGTTCTTATCACGTAAACTTGAAATTCTTCTTCCTTCTTTGTTTCTCTGGCCAATTTTCTGCGAGCCTTTCGCAGGTTTGGACGTTCTTCACAATTTCTTACTTCAATTTGGTAACACAATTTCGCAAAATCTGTGTCTCCTCTAATTTCTCCAATTCCACTGGGTATAGGAAATTTGATGCATTGATGCAATGTTGATACTACAGCCTTGATTGCGTATATCCACGGTCTTCCTAATATCATGTTATACGGTGATTCCACGTCTACTACACATAACGTTACTTGTGTTTCAATCTCTCCTAGTGGAATTCGTACCACTATCTCGCCTTTAGGTTTTGTTAAAGATTTTCCAAAGCCATGAACATGATATGTTGAATAAGACATTTCTTCATCCTTATATTTCATTTTCTTAAAAGTATGATAAAATATTATATCTACAGAACTTCCTGTATCCACCAAAGTTCTATTCATATCCCATTCTTTTAATGATTTTATTGATTCCTCCTTTCTCATTGGTATAGTGGATAATGTGATTACCAATGGAGATGTATGACTTAGATTTTCTTCTGGTATTTCTGCTGTTGTAAATGTGATCTCCTGCTTTTCCCAATCTTTTAATGGTGATATTTTTTCCACCGTCATAATTTTCCTTCCTTCTTAATCCCGTTTGTGTATCTTCCCCTTAATATTTTCATGAAATCTATCAATCATTGTTCTCGTTACTATACCACACTCCAATTTTCTACAATCCTCTTTGATTCTAACCATCCTTCATTCAAATATCTCACCGATTTGTTTTATGATTTTCTTAATCTTGAACAATTCTTATCTTCTTCTTCACTTTTTTCTATGATTTCGCTAATTCAATCCATGTTTCGGGCGCCAAAATGTAGTTATAGGAAATCCCACACTACAGCCTTGTTATGATCTTGCTATATTTAACTCACAATTGAAGATTAAAAATGACACTTTATTATTTTGTTCTCAGAAATGTTTACAGAAATGGAAGAATTCAAGATTACAACTATTCTCTTGAAGTTTCTCTCTCCTCAAGACTTTCTTAACTCTAAAAAATACATCATCCTTTTCTGGACATATTAGGTCTATATTTATAGGGTAGTTACATAGTGGATGACAACTAAGTTTTCCTTTTATTTCTGATTGGTTATGCGATTGTACCGCGATAGTTACAATGTTCATTCTCGCAAGCTTTGTAACCATCGCAGGACAAACATGCTTTTCTCATGTTTTCTTCAATCTTCAGTTATTACGACACTCTTTTGACTGCTTTTGTGACACTCGCAAAGTGTAGTTGAAGATCTTGCGGTGATGCTCGCTGGGAAGTGTTGTTAATCTCGCAGAGAAGTGTTGTAGCGATATTCTGGTCCTACAACTTCGTCTATGATTGGTGCATCTGGATCTATCTGGATTGGGGTTAGGTTTCCCAACCCTCGCCCTGCATCCCCTCAGTAAGAATAGGTATCTTTGTAGCAACCTTTCTTCTTGCTATCTCGATTTGTCCGTCCTTTGCTTTATTTCTTTGATTTGCTTGAGACGGCTTTTGGGATCTTCCTCTTGTGAGCGCTGGTCGTGATCTTGTTGGTATATCATCCGGTTTCTTCATACCTTCGGATTTTGATACCATCTGGTCACAAAGATAGTGAAGAAATCTGGTACTTGGGTACCTTCGTCAAAAAGTAACAATAAATGTTCTGACTGTAGGATCAGAATATCGCAGCAAGAACATTCTTGCGAAGTTTTCACTAAAGACACTGGCGAGCATCGCAGAAAAGATGAAATGAACGACGCAACAAATAATGATGGTAGAAACAAGAAGAAAAATTAAAGATCTTGCGAAAATTAGAGTGTTTGCGAGATTAACATTATTGCATTCGCGAAGATATCGCAAGTTAAATCCGAAGTTAAAGGATAGCTTAGGTGTCTATGAGTTGTCATCCATTATGTAATACCCTATATATAGGGGATGAGCAATCTTGAGAGAGGGCGATAATTTTTAGAGTGTTGAGAAAGTCTTGAGGAGAGAGAAAATTCTTGTGAGCGATTGTATTCTTGATTTCTTCCATTTCTTGTAACATTTCTGAGAATTAATCAATAAAAGTATGATTCGCAACGATTGTATTCATTCAGAAATGCTTGATTTCTTCCATTTAACAGGGTTACCATTTGAGGCAGAGGCAACATAACAATAGAGATGCAATTTAATTATTCAACATTTTCTCAAGAATTCTCTTTCGAAGATAAAGAACAGAGGCAACTATGGATACCCAAGAAAATATTTGATGTTCTTTATCTTCGAAAGAGAATCCTCACCAAAAGTGGAATAATAATTTCACATGAACAGAGGCAATATTTATCACTCTCTTAAGGATACTTCATACTTCTTATATATTTCGAGGATTAAGTACTTCTTATACTTCTTCAAGGATATTTTATATTTCTTATACTTCATACTTCTTCAAGATACTTCACATACTTCATACTTCGCAAGATGATACTTCTAATTACTTCTTAAAGCTTCAGAACTTCGCAAAAGAATAGAGGCAAGTATATACTTTTTGAGTTTGATATTCTTTAGCTCGTTCCTTCATCAACAAAGATCAAAGACTACTACAACGGATTTTTTATTAAAGATCGCTATTCAAGCAATATTCAAGAAAAAAGAGGCAAGATGTAGTAGCGGAATATCACAACAAATGATAACTTACGAAATTGTGGAGAGAAAATACATTTTGCGAGTATAGAATATTTTGCGAAGATAAAGAAATCACGAAGAACGTTTTACGAGTAAAGGAAGTTCGTGAAGTAAATTTGCGAAGGTTCGTATGATGATTCTTTGATCCGAAATTAAGGGAAAGATTAGTTGTTATCCAATGTGTAAAATCATATAAATAGCCATTTAGGCATGAGAGGAAGGGGAGAGACACATTTTGAGAGAGGGGATAATTTTAGGAGGAGAGAGAAAATTTTAGAGAGGGATTTATTTTCTTTATCATCTTCTTCCCCAAAATTCTAGAGCTCCAAATATTCATTAATGGAGTCTCAATTGTAAAATCATGTAATCACATACAATCACTAGTGAAGCACCGTGGATGTAGATCACATTGATCGAACCACGTAAAAATCTTTGTGTCTCTTTATAATTTTAGTACCTTAATTCTTAGTTCCATATCAAATTAATTAGGTTTAGGAATCATTTTAATGGATTCTTATGAGGGTGTAGTTGTGAGATAATCCGCAACTACAGAAGCATTTTCCTTCTGCAGCACATCAAGTTTAGAATCCAGAGTATTAACAGAAGACTGAAGCTTTCTCTCAGATTCTGCGTGGTCAAAGAAAAAAAAAGGTTATAAAATGAGGAATTCGCAACAAGAAAATCATAAGAAAAATTAAGTAGAGGAAGAATGATTGAGGCAGTCTAAATGACTACCTTCCTTTTGTGAAATTAGATTTTGAATTAAGGCAAAGCAGTTATTCTCCCATTGGTTCATTGCATCATCAAATTTATCTCCAACTAAACCCTTCAGGCGAGATCTTAGATTTTTTCTTTGGAATGGAGAAAAGAGTTTTCTTTCGCGAGAGAGGAATATGATTCTTCTAATTTGGTGTATTCTTCTTGGAGCTGATTTGCTTTTGCACTTAAAATTATTCTACCTTGCATAAGTGCATTTTTCTCAGCAATGGATGATTCTGTTATCTCTTTAAGTTCATTTTTCAGTGAATGATGAGATTGTTCTTGGTTATCGCACACTCTTTGAAGGGTAATTAATTTCTGCGAGAATATCGTTGTTTTACTTGATAAATCCCGGTTCTCTTGAGATAAGGTTTTGTTTTCATCTGATAAAGTTTCCATCACCAAGTTAGCTTTGGTTAGAGAATAAGAGATTCGAGATATTTCACTACTTAATAAATTGAGTTCCTTCACTAATTTAGCATTTTCTGCAGTGAGATTATTTATATGATCAATGGAGTACCTGTGAAGATTGTCTAATTAATTATATTGATATATCCAAGCGTCTCTATCATCATGGGCTTCTTCGGCAGCAGATTCAAATTGAAATCTTTCCAAGAATCGTTTCTGGTTTAAGTCTTAATGTGCGAACAAAAGATTTTAAGAAAATTGAAAAGGGAATTGACAAAATTATTTATAAGAAAATAAAAAATAAAAAAAGAAGAACATTATACCTTTTAATTCATTGTTTTTTATGCGAAGAAACTCGCAGTTAAGTGAGATATTTTCCATATTTTGGTTTTCAAAACGAAGAGTATCACATTCTAGAGTCTTGGCTTGGAGAGCTTCTTTCAAGACTTCAATTTCTTTCTCCCTGAATTCTTGTGAATCCATCTTACCAGAACCAAAGTATCCACTTAAAATCCCGCAGATGTTAGACTTAATAGGATTAGCAGAAGATCTCTTAACATCATCCAAGATATCAACCAGAGTCTTAAAAGAAATATCTATCCCATTCGCAGCTTCTTGCGAAAAAGTAAAAGATTCAGGTGAAGTAGTAGATATAATAGAAAGTTGATTATCATCCTTCGCAAGAGAGAGATCAGCGAGAGGAGAAGTTTGAGGCAAACTAACAGTAGGGCTTGGAATGACATTAATCTGAGGAAAATTGGCTATAGGAGAAAAAGGAGTTTCGCTCGTAGGAGAAGGAAAGACAGTAGAGTCTATTGCGATACGCTCGCAACTAGAAGGAAGAGGTACATTTTGTGAGAGGAGAGGATTAATCTGCAAATATGGTGAAGAAAGGGGTACGTAACCAAGAGTAGGGAAAGGAATAGCAGTTTCAACAATCTTTGGTTGATTCTTTTGTTGACGAGGTTTCTTAGGAGGCCTATTGGAATTTTCACCATCCTGCGAATGACAATCAAGTTAAGAAACATAAGTAACAATATTGTTATTTAAAGAGTGGTGTTTCGTACTACCTTGTTATTCACAGACTTTCTATTTCTCTCTCCCTCTTTGGGTGGTGAATTCTGGGAAACATTAGGGTTTTGGATTGTAATTCTCAAACCAGAAGTGTCTTTGCTGAAATAACAAACAATATGGGAATTATATGAAGAACAAATAAATAAGATGATTCCAGGAAAATAAAATCAGTTTCAGCAAAAACTAACAGTAGCAGAAAGAAAATTAAACTTGTAGACTCCATGAAGATAAGGATGACCAACAACAAGAAGATGGATTTGATAAAAAATAAAATCACAGACGATGAAGATTTGCAAAACAGAGAAGGTAAAGATGAAGAAGACGAAAAATAAGTAAAAGGAGATAATTATGTTTCCTAAATCTCTCTTAAATAGGGAAAAGAAGGTGACCGGTTAGACGTGTCGGTGGAAGAAGGAATATTCAACACATGTGGATAATTAAGCGTGATTCATGGAATTCTGTCGGAAGAAGAATATGGAAAAATAAACAGTTGCAATATTTTAAAAGAGTAGTTTCTCATGATATTCCCTACTTCGCAGAAAATACATGAGAAGAGGCAAGATGTAGGATCAGAATATCGCAGCAAGAACATTCTTGCGAAGTTTTCACTAAAGACACTGGCGAGCGTCGTAGAAAAGATTAAAAGAACGACGCAACAAATAACGATGGTAGAAACAAGAAGAAAACTTAAAGATCCTGCGAAGATTAGAGTGTTTGCGAGATTAACATTATTGCATTCGCGAAGATATCCCAAGTTAAATACGAAGTTAAAGGATAGCTTAGCTGTCTATGAGTAGTCATCCATTATGTAATACCCTATATATAGGGGATGAATAATCTTGAGAGAGGGAGATAATTTTTAGAGTGTTGAGAAAGTCTTGAGGAGAGAGAAAATTCTTGTGAGCGATTGTATTCTTGATTTCTTCCATTTCTTGTAACATTTATGAGAATTAATCAATAAAAGTGTTGTTCTTAACCTACAAATATGTGTTGATAATTGTGGATTCTTGTGTGGGGTGTAGTGTAGGAATTCCTGCAACTACACTGACACAGAGGGTGTCTAAGCAGCTTTTTTCAGAAAAAGTACTGAAATGATGTTTGACAGATGGGTATTAAATGCATATGACACCCTTGGAGAAAATAACCTTAAAAACCTTGAAAACCGAAAAAAGGGGTGTCAAATCTCGGGGAAAACGAGGTTATTAATGTTTTTAGAAGATTCTTCTTCCTTAAAATCTTACTGAGGTTCCTTTATCTGTCAAAGGTTCTCAGATCTATGAAAAAAGTTGGCTATTTTAGTATAAAACAAAGATTTTGGCATTTTGCGGATATGATTTTGTGAAGAACTTTGTAGATCTGTGAAGAAGTGTGTTTCTAGAGATGACGAACTCAAAAAACATACACAAGTAACAAATGAACGAATCACTTAGAGAGTGAGATTCACCATTGAGACACAGATCCCTTCGTTTCCGAAGAATTAAAAAAAAAAACTGAAGTTAAAATTGTGTCTAAGCTCACGGTCGTGAGAAAGAACACGGTGGGCGCCAAACTGTGACTACTTATTTTCCCATAGTCTACGTAATGTAAACAGCTTAAAGGATCAGATGCTAGGAAGTATCGATACCTCTATTGAACTGACGATACTAAGTAATAAAAGATGAGTAAGGTCTCAACAATAACAAAAAACGTAAAGATAATGTAAAAACATCTAAGTTATCAAGAGACACAGATATAACGTGGTTCGACATTCGTCTACGTCCACAGGGGAAATGAGTGATTATTTTGTATTAAGATGTGGTGGTTACAAAGATCTTAAATGCTTCCCAAAGTAATAGAGTGAACTCAAGTTGTAGTTTACTTAAGTTCTAAACATTAAAGAGGTATAAGCTTAAGACTAGATCTCCTTCTTCTAGGTAATGAATTGAATGCCCTTAATTTGTTGGTGAGGCTTGGTATTTATAGACCCTTTTTCCCCTGGTATATCTTTGCTGCCTCTGGGTTCATCATCTGCTGATATACCTTAGGTGTCAGTGGTACCTTCGTTCACCGCGTGCTTGTTCTAGTAGAATCATGCCATCTCAGCTAACCCACGTTCCTTCGGGAACTTTCAAACCTTTGTATGGGATGTACCTTCATTCACCGCTTGTGTCATCCAATCAGGTCTCACCACGCCTCTTATTTCCACGTGCCTTGGTTCATGCGTGTAGATAAGAGTCTTGGTATTTAATACTGATTAGATACGTCATCTAACTCTATCCCTTTTCCAACTGCGCCTTATAGATGGGACTTGTACTTATTTCATCTCTACCGTCGAGGTCTTCTTTCTTGGGGCGAGATAAAGTAGATCTACGGAGGTACCCTTTGCAGCTCAGGTTCCTTTGTCTAGCGATGTCTGTATAATTTAGTTATTGTGCGACCACTAAGATCGTGACACGTGCTCCGCAGAATATTGGTATTCACAATAAACTTGGATGGTACAAAAGGCCAATATCCAAGGATCAATCAATTTCCAATCAACAACCAAAGGTTGGATTTCATAATTGATCAATACAACGCACAACCTGTGATATTTCAATTATATAACAAAATATAATGTGGAATAAAAATAACACAGACACCAGAAATTTTGATAACGAGGAAACCGCAAATGCAGAAAAAACCCCGGGACCTAGTCCAGATTGAACACCACACTGTATTAAGCCGCTACATATATTATCCTGCTACAAACTAACTTCGGTCTGGACTGTAGTTGAACCCTAATCAATATCACACTGATTCAAGGTACAGTTGCACTCCTTACGTCTCTGATCATAGCAGGATACTACGCACTTGATTCCCTTAGATGATCTCACCCACAACCAAGAGTTTCTATGACCCAAAGTCGAAGACTTTAATTAAAAAATATGTATCACACAGAAAAGTCTATAGGATTGAATAAATCTGTCTCCCACAGAAATACCCAAAAGTTTTTTCCGTCTTTTGATAGAAATTAAGGTGAACAGGAACCAATTGATAACCCGGACTTATATTCCCGAAAAACAGCCTAGAATTATCAATCACCTCACAATAATCTAAATCGTATGGCAGCGAAACTAGATATTGCGGAATAACAAACGATGAGACGAAGATGTTTGTGATTTTTTTTTATCTTGCCCTATCGGAGATATAATCTCAAGTCAATTATTCAATTGAAATCGTACGATAGAGTGGCAAGATCAGATCGCTCAAATACAAGAGAAGTAGTTTCGTTTGTCTGCACAATCCCAATGAAGTCTTTCAGTCGTTAACCTACAGGGT
Organism: Papaver bracteatum; assembly: GCA_023529315.1. Lineage (NCBI taxonomy): Eukaryota > Viridiplantae > Streptophyta > Magnoliopsida > Ranunculales > Papaveraceae > Papaver > Papaver bracteatum. Next base: position 924,318 of record JAJJWX010004691.1, on the reverse strand, counting down.
CCCGAGAATAAACCTAAGGTTAAAGGAGAATCGACTCTAAACAAAACCAACTAGTATCACACAGGAGGTGTGGGGATTAGTTTTTCCAATTGCTAGAATTCCCCTTATATAGGTTTCAAATCAGGGTTTGCAATCTAAGTTACCTTGGTAACAAAACATTCAATACTCACCGTCAGATGGAAAACCTAATTCATTCAAGCTAATATCTTTCAACCGTTAGATCGAAAATTAGTTTATCACACAAATGAAATGTATTCATTTAGGTTTGAGTAACCGTACCTTAACATGTACACTTAGTTGGTTCACAAATAGTTAACCAATGGTTATCCATATGAGCACTTCCATATTAACCATATTAATCTTTCTCATAACTAGTTCAAATGACTCATAAGAACTAGTTGAAGAGTTGTTCAATTGCTTAGATCTTTATGCATAAACACAATTGAAACAAAATCGGTTTGATTCATTTGAATCAATTCATGAAGAATATAGCCACGGTTTGCAAAGATTGCAATCCTTAAAATTTATTGTTTTAAGTTCATGAACTACCGATTTGAGAAATAACCAGCTTGGGTACGCGTACGGGTATGCGTACCTTAGCTACCGGATTTGAGTTTACAAACTCAACAGAAATTTTTCGGTTCGAAAACTTCCGTGGGTACGCGTATGATTTACGGTATTTCCGAGTTTTTCTTTGTAGTAATTAAGATTCGTTCTCTCGGATGTTGTTAAGATTAAAATTAAAGGCTTAAATAAAATAATAAATATAAGAGAGTCACTGGGTCTAAGATTCCACCGAAGTCACAACACGAGGTTCAATATTCATTCTCAACAATTATCGCTCAGTGAATAAAACATCGACTCTGGTTTTGCCAAAGTAGATCCTCAAAACATTAACTGTATCCCCTAAGCATAGATTATCTTAATTCAAAGCATAACCTATCTAATTGAATCACAACTAATTTTATCAAATCATAAATAAATTCAAAATAAGTGCAAAAGTCAAATAGAATAAATTCACCCATGTGCGAAAATCGGCTTCCTCCATCGACCCAATGTATGGTTTTAGCTACTCATATTGTAGACACACTCAAAATATTTTTTTATAGCTCAAATGGTGCTTACAATGAAGAAAAGAAGAGAAAACAATATAAACCGGAAATTTGCAACGGTTAATGGCCGCTACAAACAGACCGTTACAGCATAAGCTTTTGTTACAGAGAACTATATTTCGAAACTGTCGCAGAAAAACTGTCATTCATGAAATGAACAACGACAGTACTAAAACGACAGTCCTATTGAGTCGACTGTGTTCTTTGTCTTCAACCTCTCTGTAGCAGCAGAGAAGTTTCTGCAACTTCTCCTCTTGAGCGTTGTAGCCTCCCCAACTCTCGATACCTCTTCTATAACACCCGAGTACCCTTTTTATACCCAACATCAATTCAAATCTTGATAATAACTGCCAAAAAATCTTCACAGTCAATAAATATTATTCGATGATATTTTTCTTTATTTTCTCTTCATGCCACGAGATTTTCTTTCTTTTTATTTCTTCGCACGCTGTGTTATCCAATCTAGCACACTGCAGAAAGTTTATTTCTCGTTCAAAGTCTTTGCTAACTCCCGCAGAACACAGAGAATCATGGGAATGTACGTAAATAACTCCAGTCTCAGTTCTTCTTCCCACACGTCTCCTGTTTGATTGAAACACCGAGGAAACTTCTTTCTTTCTTCAAACCAACCGGATTACCAGCTTTGTTTAATCTTAACAGGCCCATACAAGTCCAAAACCAAGAAAGAATCCCCACAAAATCTTCCCATACTCAATTCAGCAATTACGCAGGTGACCACAAATTTCTCCCATGCACGAGCTGCCCTGTTTTGATCTCTTGGATTATCTAGCCAAAATCAGTCGAAATAGACAACCATACCAAGCCTGTTACGCACAATCAACTCATCCCAACGAACTTCAGCCATTGAATCTCTCTAAAATAACTCTAAATCATGAACCCTAATTCTGATAGTAGTCTGCCATATTTTCCCACCAAAAACAGTTTCTAAAATGAAAAAGGAGATGGTTAGCCCTTAGCGAAGTCTGGAGTGCCTTTAGTACGTGGGTGGAAATAGTAGCCATGGGTGAAAATAGCTGTGGGTGCCCCTTAGTGATTAAGGTACCCCTTATCCGAAAAGGGGGTCCGCTTAGCAAATCTCCTCAGGGGTGCCTTTAATAGTTTTTCGAGCCGATTCTTCTAAAAACGTTTATTTGCCAAAAACACCTACAAACAAGATTATTAGTGATAAAATTGAGACCTAGATAATATAAATATGGGTATAAAATGGTGCACTTACGTGCTTATCAACACCCCCACACTTATATTTTGCTAGTCCCGAGCAAAACATAAAATTGACCCGCTACACAGCTGGTCATATAAGAAGAGACTTAGACCCTCTACACAGCTGGTCATGACAATTTCCAGATACACAAGACACACAATTTTTTTTAAGAGACCCGCTACACAGCTGGTCATGACATGCAAGAAAAGAAAAGACCTGCTACACAGCTGGTCATAACCCTAACAATCATAATAATTTTTTTTAATTTTTTTTTTATAGACCCGCTCCACAGCTGGTCATGATAAGCAAGAAAATTCCTGAAACAGAAAAATAAAACGTTAACCACTAAACACCCCCACACTTATATTTTGCTAGTCCCGAGCAAAACATAAAATTGACCCGCTACACAGCTGGTCATGACATGCAAGAAAAGAAAAGACCCGCTACACAGCTGGTCATAACCCTAACAATCATAATAATAATATTATTTTTTTAAGACTCGCTACACAGCTGGTCATCATATATTTTTTTTCTTCTATGGACCCGCTCCACAGCTGGTCATGATATGCAAGAAAATTCCTGAAACATAAAAATAAAACATTAACCACTCCCCCACACTTAAATATTACATTGTCCTCAATGTAATTGAGTCATCCAACGTAAAAATTAAGATGGGAAATAAAAATAAAAATAAACAAAAACAAAAATAAATAAACAAATAATTATACCTACTGGAATGTACATAAAATATCCCCGTAAACTAATAACCTGAAAACTTGGGGATCGACCCAAAATATAATATTTACAAATGACAGCTTCACAATTATTTTATGGAAAAAATGGGACATTGAAACTGTCAGAAAACAAAATTTACCCCTAAACCAAGTTTTTACTGCACATGGAAGTGCGTAAAGAACAAAGTATGGGGATTCTATTAAAACTGGGGAAATATTAATCGATTCATGCACGAGATCAGGAATAGGCAAGTCCTCCGGGTATTTAGATGCAAAGTATTCCAATAAAATTTTAGAAGCACACAATTCTAACCCTAAATTAGGCAACTTTTGGATGTCTAGGGGTCTAAAAACAACCGCTAAGTCGGGTGAATGATCTTGTGAGGTAGTTTCATCTATGGAATTAGGTGAATCCTCCACACAATCATCCACAGGGTCATATATATGTTCAGTCTGGGACAAAGAGTCACTACATGATTCATCATCATCATCAACATATAATCTTTGGTATTCTAGAATTCTCAATCTTTGTTCCAAACTAGGTGGTATGTGTTTGTAATACTTCTCATATATCTCTAACGGAGATTCTTCACTTACCTCATGTGGATCAGAAACTCCATACCATTACCTACGCTTAAATTCAGCAAGCGTCATCTCAGATGAGGTTTCCTGATAATTAGAATTTCTACGCATATATTCCGCCAGCGTCATCATAGGTGACGTCTCCTCAAAAGAATTCATCATCCTCAAAAAGTCCCTGAAAAGAAATACAAGAAGAAATGCATAAAAAGGAAAAAAAAGAAAATACTGTACAAAATAAAAATAAACCTAAAAATAAATCTAAAAACAAATCCGCGCCGCAACGGCGCCAAAATGATTTACGGTTTTTCCGAGTTTTTCTTTGTAGTAATTAAGATTCGTTCTCTCGGATGTTGTTAAGATTAAAATTAAAGGTTTAAATAAAATAATAAATATAAGAGACTCACTGGGTCTAAGATTCCACCGAAGTCACAACACGAGGTTCAATATTCATTCTCAACAATTATCGCTCAGTGAATAGAACATCGACTCTGGTTTTGCCAAAGTATATCCTCAAAACATTAACTGTATCCCCTAAGCATAGATTATCTTAATTCAAATCATAACCTATCTAATTGAATCACAACTAATTTTATCGAATCATAAATTAATTCAAAATAAATTCAAAAGTCAAATAGAATAAATTCACCCATGTGCGAAAATCGGCTTCCTCCATCGACCCAGTGTAGGGGTTTAGCTACTCATATTGTAGACACACTCAAAATATATTTTTTATAGCTCAAATGGTGTTTACAATGAAGAAAAGAAGAGAAAACAATATAAACCGGAAATTTGCAACGATTAATGGACGCTACAAACAGACCTTTACAGATTAAGATTTTGTTACAGAGAACTATATTTCAAAACTGTCGCAGAAAAACTGTCGTTCATGAAATGAACAACGACAGTCCTACTGAGTCGACTGTGTTCTTTGTCTTCAACCTCTATGCATCAGCAGAAAAGTTTCTGCAACTTCTCCTCTTGAGCGTTGTATACTCCCCAACTCTCGATACCCATTCTATAACACCCGAGTACCCTTTTTATACCCAACATCAATTCAAATCTTGATAATAACTGCCAAAAAATCTTCACAGTCAATAAATATTATTCGATGATATTTTTCTTTATTTTCTCTTCATGCCACGAGATTTTCTTTCTTTTTATTTCTTCGCACGCTGTGTTATCCAATCTAGCACACTGCAGCAAGTTTATTTCTCGTTCAAAGTCTTTGCTAACTCCCGCAGAACACAGGGAATGTCCGTAAATAACTCCAGTCTCAGTTCTTCTTCCCACACGTCTCCTGTTTGATTGAAACACCGAGGAAACTTCCTTCTTTCTTCAAACCAACCGAATTACCAGCTCTGTTTTATCTTAACAGGCCCATACAAGTCCAAAACCAAGAAATAATCCCCACAAAATCTTCCCATACTCAATTCAGCAATTACGCAGGTGACCACAAATTTCTCCCATGCACGAGCTGCCCTGTTTTGATCTCTTGGATTATCTAGCCAAAATCAGTCGAAATAGACAACCATACCAAGCCTGTTACGCACAATCAACTCATCCCGACGAACTTCAGCCATTGAATCTCTCTAAAATAACTCTAAATCATGAACCCTAATTCTGATAGTAGTCTGTCATATTTTCCCGCCAAAAACAGTTTCTAAAATGAAAAAGGAGATAGTTAGCCCTTAGCGAAGTCTGGAGTGACTTTAGTGCGTGGGTGGAAATAGTATCCATGGGTGAAAATAGCTGTGGGTGCCCCTTAGTGATTAAGGTACCCCTTATCCGAAAAGGGGGTCCGCTTAGCAAATCTCCTCAGGGGTGCCTTTAACAGTTTTTCGAGCCGATTCTTCTAAAAACGTTTATTTGCCAAAAACACCTACAAACAAGATTATTAGTGATAAAATTGAGACCTAGCTAATATAAATATCGGTATAAAATGGTGCACTTACGTGCTTATCAGCGTATGGGTATGCGTACCTAGGGTGACTGCTTTACTAGTTTGCAAACTACAAACTCAGCAGAAATTTTCGGTTCGAAAACTTCTGCTGGTACACGTACGGGTACGCTACCCAACTTGTCTCCTTCACCAATACCGCATGCATACATATGCACGCACTTGATTTCCAGCACATGGATTAATACACTAATGTGTGAATACACTATATATGCTTATATCCATAGGTGGTAATCTCAACTCCACATTTCAATCATTGAAACATTCTTCTATAATGTTATAACAATCGTTATTCACAACTATTGTTATCAAACCTATTTTCAAGATTGAAACGTCATCATGACTTTCGTCACGGGTAAAGATGAAATTGGTTAAAGCGAAAGCTTACCAACACATATTTCGAGAAAAAGATAGGCGAGTAAACTCGGCTCGAAATAGCAAATGTGTATGTATGAAAACTATCTTACTTATACGACTTTTGTCTCAAGAGTAGGAGATAGAGTAGACTTTTGAGTGATATATAAGTTCAAGTCTCCACATACCTTTTAGTCGGATGAAGTTCCACTGGTTCCTCTAGTAGTTCTTCATCTTTATAAGATGATCGCCATGGAGTCTGGAGCTCAACTACACTTGACTATCCTAGACCGAGACTTAGTCATAAGTAAATTAGAAATCAAGACATATAGTTTTGATCACTAATATTGAAAAACATGCTTGAGGTAGCAACGCATGCGAGTTCGACCGCTCTAACAATCTCCCCCTTTGTCAATTTTAGTGATAAAATTATCAATACACATGGATTACAAAAGAGATAAAATTTTGTAGCTTCTCGTCCACATGCTTGATCACCTTGGTGCTTCAATATTACTCGAAAACTTCATCTTTTCCAAGTACTCCCATGATTCCATATATGTTCTGTTCAGCATCATAGTTGTTGAAGTTCCGTAGCCATAACAATGAGAAAATAAAAGCTCTCGACCATTGTTATACATTTTCATAGTATTATTACACATCATCAAAGTTCTTATATCACAACTTCGACAACAATACTATGGTGATATGTATCACTCCCCCTTAGTCAATACTTCGTCTCAACATGAAAACCACTCCCCATTATATAATGATGATCCGAAAACCATATGTATTTTTAGTGTGAACTACATATTAATTCTCCCCCTTTTTTTCAATAAAATTGGCAAAGGTACGAAAACGGGATCCTAATGAAATTTTCATGGATACACTTCAAGACCAAAGAAAAGTACATATCAACTTTGTTTTGATGCAATCATAAAGCCGAAGCTAAATGCATTCATCACGGAGTTTATAAAGATACAAGATAACTCTTCAAATATTCCACAGCCGCACTCCCCCACAAAGATATGGAAATTAAGCGCAAGTTCAAAAGAACTCTCCCCCATTTGATGTCATTCCCGAAAGAACAAGAAGTGCGTCCTTACTTTTACGAGAAAAGAAGTTTTTCAAGATAGCACTAAGATACTTAGAAGATACATCTACTTAGAAACAAATGTGGAAAATAACTTTACACCTCAAGAAGTTCCAAACTCAAATGCCCAAAGGATCTAGATAAGAGCAGGGGTAAGAGTTATGGATGACTAATGAACCATAACGACACCAATAGACTTCCGTAGGTGTTGAAACATAGCAGTATCTAATGGTTTGGTGAGAATATCAGCCAATTGTTGTTCCGAGGGCACAAATTCCATATTAATGATACCATTTTCATAAATATCTCGGATAATTAAGAAGCAAATGTCATGTGGCTTTATTTTCGCAAGAATATTTAGGCTTGTCATATTTGTGCAACAATCCTAAAGAGGCAGTAATACAAAAGAGAAAGATAAGACGAGATCAATGGGTCAGTACATGAAAGTGTAAGGACGTCCTGCAATTTCGTCGCAAGACGGCAATGTCACGGGGCTTTAGTTTCGCAAGAACTTTAGCCCTGTCATATTGTCGCAACAAAAATTTTAATAAAAAAGAGAGAGTTAAGGCAAGATCAATGTGTTCTTACATGAAAATGTAAGAACGTCGTGCGATTTTGTTGCAATAACAAGAGGTGGAAAAATAAGACCTTTTACTAGGAATGCAAAATAAGACCACATGACAAAACAGAAAATTTATAAAAATCAACTATTCATACAAATTATCCATCACAAGAAAGATAATGAGAGACAAGTATGGGAATTAATAAACAAGAGGCATTATCTTTCTCGCCAGCAAAATACTAAAAGAAAAGATTAATTTCAAAGTTGGTTGAAGAACATTATTGGAAAAAAGTAATAAAGATGAAACAATTCAAGAAGATCAGCATTAGATAAGAAATTCAAGCTTCAGGCTTTAATGTTAATTTCGCCAGAAGGAGATAATGGGCGCTCTTCGCCAGTATTCTCACTTTCGCCAATCTTTTCTTCATCTTGATTCACCCTAGTCTCCTCTCCACCTTGATCTTCATCAAAAATAGTTTCTTTGAGAGGGATTTTTTTTTTCACTTCCATCTTGATCTGATCCGACAGTTGCTTCTTTAGGAGGAATTTCTTCTTCATCTTCTGAAAAGATAGTCTCCTCACCACTTTCTAATCATAATCACTGTCAGCAGGATGAGGAATTTCATCATCATATACTTCTAAAGGTTCAACTAATGCTGGAGAAAGATACTTGGACAACAAGATGTCATTCACCAGAACTTCAGCGTTGATATGAACTTGACGAAGAAATGCCTTCTGATGGTTTGTATCTTGAATATCCTTGAAGTAGACCAGATAATCAAACCTTCTTTCTGCTCGGTTGCGAGAACGAGCAAAGGAAGAATCAAGTAATGCATTCTCTTTGCGAATTTTGGAATATTTAGACTCCAAGACAGAAATGGAGGAATGAAGACTTTTCTCAGAATCTGCGAAAAAGTATAATACAAAAGGTTCATTAAGATAAAAAATTCGCAAATAAATATTACAGAGAGACTTGAAAAAGAAAAGATAATTAAGGCAGTCAAATTTTTATGACTACCTTCCTTTTGCGAAATAAGATATTGAATCAAGGCCAAGCAATTATTCTCCAAATGGTCCATCGCATCATCAAATTTATCTCCAACTAAACCTTGTAGGCGAGAATGAAGTTTTTTCTCTTTAGAAATAAGAAAAGCATTTTCCTTCGCAAGTGAAGAAAAATATTCTTCTAGTTTGGAGTATTGTTTTTTAAGTTGACTTGACTTTACACTTAAAGCTATTCTACCCTGGATGAGTGTACTTTTCTCAGAAATAGATGACTCTGTTACTTCCTTAAGTTCACTTTTCAATAAGAGAAGAGACTTCTCTTGGTCATCACATACTTTTTGAAGCATGCTAAATTATTGCGAAGAGATCGCCACCTTGTTTGAAAGAGTTCGCTTCTCTTGAGATAAAATTTTATTCTCATCTGATAAAGTTTCCATCTTCAGGTTAGCCTTAGTCAAAGAATAAGAGAGACGAGATATTTCATTGCTTAATAAATTTTGCTTCTGAACTAATTGGGCATTCTCTTTGGTAAGATTATCTATTTGATTAACAGAATATGTATGCAGGTGATCTAGTTGGTTATATTGGTCCATCCAAATATATCTATCCACACGAGCCTCTTCCGCGATGGATTCAAATTGATATCTCTCCATTATTCGTTTCTGGTTTAAGACTTAAAGTACGAATAAAGGATTTTAATAAATTGAATACAAAAAGGACAAAAGTACTAAAAAAATGATAAGTTAAGGGCGAAGATAAGAAAAATTATACCTTTTAGTTCGTTATTTTTCTTGCGAAGATTATCACGATCCAACGAAAAATTCTGGAGTTTTTGGTTTTCTAGGCAACGGGCATTACATTCTAAGGTCATCACTTGGAGATTCTTATTCAAGGCTTCGACTTCTTTCTCCAGGGATATTTTTGAAGCAGTTCTATCAGAACCAAAATATTTACTCAAAATCTCACAGACGCCAGACTTGACAGGATCAGTAGGATACTTCTTAACATCATCCAGAACATCAGATAAAACTTTAAAAGCAATATTTATTCCTTCCACGGTTTCTTTACAAAAAAGGAAGAGATTCATATGAAGAAGTGGTGATGATAGATAGTAGAGGAATTGAATCATTCTTCGTGATAGATGTATCATTTGAAGTTGAGGTTTGAGGAGGATTAGTAGTTAAGATTAAGGAGGAGTCAACTTGAGAAGCATTAACAACAGGAGAAAAGGTGGTTTCATTCGCATGAGGGTTAATAAGAAGGGTTTCATCCACTAGAAGATCAGTCGAAGGGGTGAAATCTGAGGTAACATTTTCGTGAATAGGAAGTAAGGATTCAGTTTGCGAAGATATCACAGGAGATTTTGAAGGGATAAGTTAAGAAAATGGAATAGAAGTTTTAATGATCTTAAGATGGCGAGATTTCTTGGGAGGCTTGTTGGAATCTCCATCACCCTACGAATCACAATCCAGATAAGAAACAGAGGCAACAATATTGTTATTAAAAGAATAAGTGTTTCTTATTACCTTGCGATTCGCAGACTTTCTTTTGTCTGCAGCGACTTTGGGCTGCGAATCTTTGGGAGCATTAGGGTTTTGGACTGAAAATCTGGTATTAGAGGTGATTCTGCTGAAACAGAAATAGTATGGGAATTACATAAAGTCGAATAAAGTCAGATAAGATAACTTCAATAAACAAAATCGGTTTCAGCAAAATCAGAAGAATATCTACCTTGATGACTCCATGAAAGCAGTAGCAGATGGATTTTTAAAAGAAGAAAATTGCATACAATGAGGACTTATAGAGAGTGTAGAGATGAGGAAGACGGAGAAGTAAAAGAAGAAAATTATCCCTCTACTAGATCTCTCCTTAAATAGACAAAAAAATGATGATTGGATGACAATGAACATGCCGGTGAGTAGAGGAGCATTTAACACGTGTAGGCGGTCATACTTAATTCACAGAATCTTGTCGAGAGAAGAATATAGGAAAATGAACACCTGCGGCATTCTGAAGTACAAATTTTCATGACATTCTCCCCTTCGCAGAGAAGACATAAGAAGAGGAAAGATGTAGGATCAGAACATCCCAACAACAACACACTTGCGAAATCTTCATCAACAACATTGCGTAGACGTCGCATAATGATTTCAGAAATGACATAACAGATGACGACAGCTTAAACACAAGAAAAGTATGATGATCCTGCGAAATTTAGAATGTTTGCGAAGTTAACACTAGAATGCTTACGAGAATATCGCAAGCTAGATCCGAAAATAAAGGTCAGCTTAGCTGTCATCCACTATGGAATATCCTATATAAAGAACTGAATAGGCGTAAGAGAGAGAGATAATTTTTAAAGTGTTGAGAAAGTTTTGAGGAGAGAGAAAGTCCAAAATAGTGTTGTATTTTTGATTTCATTTCCTTCTTGTAAAATTTCTAGATTCAATTAATAAAAAGTGTCGTTATTGATCTTAAGAAATGTGTTGGTTGTTATGAATTCTTGTGAGGGATGTATTGTAGGATTTCCTGCAACTACAAGGCGACTAGCCAAGACGAGCCTAGCATTACTTGCTATTTACCTGCGGCAAGCCTCTCAATTTTAACTTGCCACACATAGAAAAGCTCTACATGTTTCCACAGAAACACTCGAGACATCAAAATATGTCACAAACTGGGGGATACTCATCAGGGTATTGGTCTGGCAGTTTACAACTAGCGGCGTGCAATGCGTTCGTTACGAGAAAGTGTCATGAAGTAGGATAATTAGTGGTAGTGAGAAGTACAGTGTTAACAATTCATTTCCTTCATCATGGAAGCATAACGTCTGGCAGTTACACGTTACTCTTTTATTCCACTACTCAATCATTTCCACTTCCTACGAGGCCAAGGTACGTTTCACTATGACTTGTATAAATAGGTTTCGCCCGTTTCCACCAAAAGAGAAAGTTTTTTGGTCGGCAACACACAATATCTAGAAATCACCTGGTAGCTTTCCATCCTGCTTACTAGTTATACTTTATGATACACGTCATAAAAATGCTCACACTTCCAGAATCAACTATTCTGGTCTCAACACTTTCTTCGCTTCCCTCCCTAAGACCAACCCTTCTCCTTCACTTAGTGACTGAAGCAAGCCTGGAACAGCCATTTCTTGGTTTAGGACAGGATTTTACAGATTGATCTCTCGAATCAAAAGTACTCCCATGCAGTATATTGTTTAGGGTTTAGATTTGTTTCTCACCTATACACCCAAAAGTACCAAAATCAGCAGAAACGGTTTTCACCGTCAAACAGTAGAAAATTGCTACATGTTTTCCACGAAAACACTTGAGATATCAAACATGTCACAAAACTGGGAGATACTCATTAGGGTATTGGTATGGCGGTTTACAGCGTGCGGCTTGCAATACGCCCGTTATATGAAAGTGTCAGGAAATGAAACATTTAGTGGTGGAAAGAAGTAACGGGTGTAAACGGATCCACTTCCTTCATCATGGAAGCATGGTTTCCGATGGTTATACGTTATTCCACTCTTACATCACTCAATCGTTTCCACTTCCTACGAGACCAGGGTACATTTTATTATGACTTGTATAAATAGGTTTCACATATTTCCACCAAATAACAAGTTTTGGTCAGCAACAACATAGTATCCAGAAATCACCAAATAACTGATAGCTTTTCACTCTGCAAGCCAGTTCCACTTTCTGATACAAGTCATAAAACAGCCACACTTTCAGAATTAACCATTCTGGTCTTAACACTTTCTTCGCTTCCCTCCCTAAGACCAACCCTTCTTCTTCACTTTGTGACCAAAGCAAGCCTGGAACGACCATTTCTTGGTTTAGGCCAGGATTGTACATATTGATATCTCGAATCAAAAGTACTCCCATGCAGTGCATTATTAAGGGTCTACACTTGTTTCTCATCCACACACCCAAATTTATCAAAAACAGCAGAAACAGTTTTCACCCATAAATAATTGACGAGCACAGTGGGAGATTAAATCTCTCAATTGCAAATTCAATTCCAAATTTCATTTTCATCCCAATTGGTTTTAGGCCAAATTAAAACCCATTTTCAATTTCCTAAATTTCTTAAGATGGTTGATCTTAGGAATGCTTCAGAAACCCTCAATCCAAATTTTACTTCTCCTAGCACCGAAAATACTCCACATGTTATACCTGAATCCGTTCTTTCATCCAAACCATTGTCGAGGCTATGGAGTCTCGATATTTAATAACTATTCATGATTTGATGAAAATCCTGAATGATATTGTCGAGAATCAAGCTATTATTGTCAAGATGCATGATGGAGTATTTACGCTTATGAAAATGCTCACGGATCAACTAGAACTAACGCATATTCATTCTGTAGGAAACGATATCAACCATTCATTTTGGATCAATGCTGATGATGGTAGTCCTTTTTCCAAGATCATATTCCTACTCCTAGTGAGGATGATGAAGCCTATGGTCATAATGAATGGAAAGGTATCCACCAAGCTAACTTGTCTGTTCATGAAGATCAAAAGATGTTTCCTCAAGATCAGAAAGAAGACTCGTGGGATTTATCACGTTCTCATCAGAGTCCTCGCAATGAAAAAGTAATTTCATTATGTGCATTCTTCCTGGAAAATACCAATTCCCATACTGCATCAGAAGCTGCTAAGAGATCCGTTGCTGCTTTAGTCAGTCGATCTGAATCGTTCCATAATGAAGAAGCTCGTAAAGAATTTCAGGAAAGTAATCATCTTTCTAATAAAATATCCAGCCTCCAGTCAATCGCTAATGAAAGAAGAAAGAAAAAAACTCCAACAGCGGAACAATAACCCAAACGTGTGGCACCAGCGCATCAGAAGGCTTCACCCCAGAAGGTCGCAGCTAAGGTTCCTGTGCAAAAACAAGAAACTGGATATGCCACTCCAAACTTCCCGTTCTCGATTGAGAAGGTAATCGAACTCCCGGAAGTATGGATTCAAGATGATGCCATAAAACTACCTCATGTTATGCGCCTACCAACTGAAGAACAAATGGAAAATCCCAAGTATTGCCATTAACAAAGGTTCGTAAATCATCCTACCAGTGAATGCAATGCCCTGAAATGCATTATCCAAGAAAAGATATATTTAGGGGAATTGCGCCTGGGGACTGGAGGTCCTCCGTCTTTTCGCGGATCGGTATAAAGATGTTACACAGACAATAAAAGACGATTGGGGACTTCTTGTGACCAGGATTGCGTCACACAATAAACTTGGATTTGTGATCTGAAAATTCAGTTTTTTGGAGAGACCCCTAAGAGAATAGAGTATGTGGTCGTATCGGGCGAGAGAAAAAGAGGAACGACTAACACTATGGCGTTACATCCTTTACTACCAACACTAGTGGCACCGGAAGCATCCCCTCTAACGTGATACATCTTATTACCAGAGCCAGAGCCGCTACTCCAAATATTTCTTTGAGCATGACCACCTTCAATCATCACCAAAGATGCCACCACTTCTTCGTTAGGAAGAGAGACTGGAGGATCCAGAATAAACCAACCTTCCCATTACCATTATCGATTTAATAGAGACAAGAAGTTCTTTCCAAAATTCATACGGACATGGCCTCAACTCAAAAAGAGCCTCTTCAACGTTTCGCTCCCGAAGTCGCAATATTCTGTTCTATACTAGAACAAATTGAAACAACAATTTTCCAGAAGTGAGTAACTCTGATCCGAAAATCATCCTGAGAATAAAAGTTCTATTAAGATAATAATCATACATGAGAATTCAACAGTTCTCTTACAACATTAATAGGGCGAGAACCCTGATAGAAGAAACAAATACATGACTAACACATGTCAGGATGATAGTGGTTCAAATAAAAAGAAGGGAAACATTACAAGGGAACCCACAATTTTATTAAGTACACCCCTCTAATATCAACCACATGACAAGAAATTCATAGTGACCCTGATGTGATCTAAATGTTGTCTTGTAAATGTCAGGGGGAAACAACCTGATTTGGTGGTATCCAGATCTGAGATCAATCTTAGTAAACACAGCAGCACCATGTAGCTCATCCAAAAGTTCATCAATGATAGGAATTGGGAATTTATCTTTGATTGTCATATCATTGAGTCTTCTATAATCCACACAAAATCTCCAGCTGTTGTCTTTTTTCTTGAACAATAAAATAGGGGAGGCAAATGGGCTATGACTTGGTTGGATGATGCCCTGAGATAGTATTTGTTCAATCAGGTCTTCAATAAATGACTTTTGAACATAAGGGAACTTATAAGGACTCTGATTAACTGGAGTGGAGTTGGGTTTGAGGGGGATAGTGTGGTCTAGGCCTCTATGAGGTGGCAGGGTAGAGGGCTCCTCAAAAACCTATGGATATTACTGTAACAAGGCACTGATTTCTGTGGGAGGTGGAGAGGGTTCCTAAGTGGCAGAAATGGAGCACAACTGTGCACAAATACCATGTGGATTCTTTTGAAAGAACTTATGAGCCTCTTAGGTACTGATTGGTTTCAGGAGGTTAGAATTAGACATGCCAGTAAGAGTAATTTGCATGCCTTGGTAGAAGAAAGAGACTGTTAAAGTAGTGAGGTTGAAAAGGACATTACCTAGCTATCTTAGCCAATCTTCCCCCAGCACCATATCACAACCACCCAGAGAAAGTAGTCTAAGATCTGCAGAGAAAGTATGGCCCTGCATGGACCAAGATAATGATTTGCAAATGCCAGAACTAGCTGTTTTCGCACCATTTTCTACAGTGACAGGTAATGGGTGAGTAGGCTGAACAGTACAGTACAGTTTGTGAGATAGTGATGAGTCAATAAAGCTCTGAGTACTGCCTATGTCAATGAGTATAGATATGGAATGATTGTTAAGTAGCCCAGAAATTCTTATTGTCTCTCCAAAATGAGAACCAGTTAAGGCATGAACATAAATTTCTACATCACTTTCCTCTGAAGCTTAATTCTCAGTGTCTTGGGTCAGGTCCTCTTCAATAGGTAGCTCAGTATTTCCCTCATCAGCTACTATCCAAAATAATTGTTGCTTTTTACAGATGTGACCCATTATGTATACTTCATCACAGTTGTAACACAGTCCTTGATCTTTTCTGATTTTGAGTTGTTCAGAAGTGAGTCTTTTGATGGGAGGGTGGGTGGGTGTTGGTGGTTTAGGAAGATGTGGTGGTGGTGGTGTTGGTTTGAATTGAGTTTTTGGTAGACTCAATGGCTCGTACTGAGAAGTAGATGGGAATATAGGTTTTCCCAAAGAAAATGAGTTTGGAAAAAAAAATTGTGTTGGATTTTGGAAGTTTCTGTTGATGAAGTAATGATTTTTCCTGTAATCTTGCTAGAGTAAAGGCTTTCATTAAGGTGGTGGGGTGAAACATTAGAACACTGTGTTGTATTTCTTCTTTAAGGGCTCCTATGAAACTCATTATATAGTAACTCTCAGGAAATTCAGGATGGACACTCATCATTAATGATCTAGCAACTTCAAACTCATCAAAAAATTCATCAACTATAGTTGTGTGAGCTAGATTATTAAACATACCCACAATATTATCATCTGAGGGGTTTTCAAAACGCAAACAAGCTTGTTCAGCCAATTCAAACCAGCACATAATCGATCTATAAGTTTGTAAGTTAGAAATCCACCTCTCAGCTTTACCATCCATGTGAATAGATGCCATCTGAACCTTCTGATTTTCCTCCCTGATGTTGTGAAGGAAAAAGAACCTATCGCACTTTTGAATCCATCCTTTCGGGTTGGTTCCATCAAACCTTGGGAAATCGATTGTAGTGACTGAAGCCTCGATTATCATTGAGTTGGTTAACCACTGGTTGAGTACTCCCCTCTTCTGGGATTGCGGTTGAATATGCTTTTCCCTCATCCTTGTTGTTGAGACTCTGCAATTGAAGTAATACTTGACTAAGTTGATCTTTCACGTCCGTGATATCTTGCGTTACTTTATCCAGTTGAGCTTGTTGTTTTTCTGTGTGTCTTGTAGATCTTTAGTAACCTGAGTACCTTTACCTCCCATGGTGACAGGAATCAAACGGCTCTGATGCCAATTATTCTATACTAGGACAAATTAAAACAACAATTTGCCAGAAGTGAGTAACTCTGATCCGAAAATCAGCCTGAGAACAAAAGTTCTATTAAGATAATAATCATACATGAGAATTCAGCAGTTCTCTTACAGCATTAATAGGGTGAGAACCCTGATAAAAGAAACAAATCCATGACTAACACGTATCAGGATGATATTGGTTCAAATAAAAAGAAGGGAAACATTACAAGGGCACCCACAATTTTACTAAGTACACCCCTCTAATATCAACCACATGACATATTGTCCCCTTGCCAAGGATGTCGTAGCCACCATTATTTCTTACCAAGTATCGTGCCGTAGTAGCCACTCCTTTCTGCCAAGTAGTGTGCCGTAGCCGCTACTCTTTCCTGCCAATGATCGTTCCGTAGCAGCCACTCCTTCCTGCCAAGTATAGTGATGTAGCCGCTACACTACCCCTATCAAGGATCATGATCGCAGCCAACCAGAGTTTGTAGTCGTGAACACCTTTTGATCCATACCGCCAAAAGCTCGTGGTCGTGGACAGTTTACTCACTCGTTTGTTGATACCATCCAGAGATTCACCATAGCAACAATTACTACAAAGTCACCAGTACGGATGTGATAGGGTGTAGAATACATCCTATTTATTATCTATTGTTTATGCTTTCTCTGCTATTTTCTTGGGAATTATGTATTTTACGCGTGTTTTTGAGTTATTAGGTACCCTGGAGTCGCACGGAGGAAAAGAAGAAGAAATTATTCAATTTGAACCAAAGGGATAGAATAGTCATTTCACAGGAAAACACTATCTGAATCCCAGTAATGGTTAAGGGGAAAATCTTCTTGGAGGAGTACTAAATACATTCAGTTAAGGTTAAGGGGAGTTTTCATTTGAGTGACCCTTATCTCAGGTGCCAGGGTGAATGAATCCTTCCATAAACCTAATAAGTTGAAAGAAATCAATCCTCTCAATCATTTCACCTAAAACTGAAATTTAGAAAAGTTGGGAGAGGAAATAAAGGTGGTTGCTACTGAGAACCAGAAACCGAGAAGAGAATTGAATCAAAGATCGAGAAGATGTTAAGAAACAAAGAAAAAAAGCTAAGACTGAGATGGGATTTCTGTGAAGATTTAAGCCACAATAAGAGAGAACAGATTGAGAAACAATGAAAATTAGGGTTCGATTCATCTCTGTAATTGAAGAAAAGATGAAGCTAGTGATGGTCTGGTGATGTTGTTAAATATTTAATGGGTATGAGGTTGCGCTGGAAGATTATGATTGTGAAGAGTGAGTCTGAGATGGGTATTTTGTGGAATTCGAATGAGGATTTTGGTATACTGAAACATGTATAAAATGGTGGTGATGTGAAGTCAGAGTTGGATTTATGAAGGTGGTTGTTGAATGGGTTTTGTGATGAATCCAAATCGAACAGAATAGCAAGAGAAGCAGATGGAATGGTTCATGGGTGGTGGTCTGAAATGTTGATGTTGTTGGTACTGGGAATAACATCTGAGTTGTTGGTTGCTGTTACAGAGAATGAAGATGTTGATTGAACTTAGATGTATGTTAGGATTGTCGCAGGTAAAGAAGTGAAAAGAAGGGGCTGAAAAATGGCCGGAGTACACCTGAATTACAAACAAAACTCTGCCCAAATTTTTCCTCCAGCGAGTCAATCCAGACGAGTCCGTTAACCGATCCATCCCTCTAACTCAGTTGAGTTAGAGCCAGTAAGATTGAGCTGACTCTGCTAACTCCCTTCCTTGACCCGTTTGACTAACGAAGACTCTTAGTATGACAATTATATATAACAGAATATTCCATAGATGGTGAAAGAACTCAGGTGGCTGGCGATAACGTTTCTTGCCGGATTCCGGTTGCACCAGGATTTCTCCGGCGACTCAATTTGTGCATAATTTTGTGAAGAGTATTCTAGACTCATGGGTGTGAAGACTTGGACTTGAAATTGGATGAAGAATTTGGTTAGAATATGGAAGATTTGAGAAAGACTTGGATTTGGAAGTTGAGCTACAAAGGGGAAGGGATTGTATTCCTAAGAGGATTGCTAGGAAATTAAAGCCTATAAATAGAGAAGTTCTCTACTTTTCTCTAGACACTTCTACACCTTTTACACACACAACACTTGTGTTTTTGCTTACTTTTCAAAATTCTTCTTTTAATTATTTGTGTGAACTTCAAAATTCTTCTTTTAATTATTGGTGTGAATTTCAAAAGCATGAGTAGCTAATTTTCTTATTGATTGAGGATGAATTCCTAGTTCTTAACATATGATTTGATTTTTGTTTTAAATATACTTTGAGTTTTTCACATGATTATCGTTTGTTTTTACTAATAGGAATGTTTATACATTCATGGTTAATTGATAGATTGTTTAGGTGGCCAACTAAATTGATTTGTTAATTGATCTAAAGCTAGTGAAAGTTAGGGGATAAGTAATCTTTTCTTGACTCTTTACACAAGTAGAAAATAAGAGACCTTGCGGAGGGATTCCGTGGAGCAATTATGTGTGAAAAAAACGTTAGAAAGTGGACCTTGATCTAAGAGTCTAACTACTAATATCGACCTAATAAATTCATAAATCTTAATGCGTTTAACTAAATTACATCTTGAGTGATTTACTACTAGGTGGTTTGGTAAATAGAATCCGGTAGGCGAGAACTTCTGTATTCGGTGATACAAGGGATTTAGGGGTTAGCACTGATCTAGCTGCTATATTTACAGTTGGTGATAATCTGTGATTAATAAAAAGTGGAAAAAAACATAACTTGAATCATTGTTTGGCAACGAAGAAGGATTCCTTGATCTAATTTCTTTTATTGAATTCAACTTACACTTTTGATTGCTTTATTTACTTTCTTTTGCTTTTAAAATCTAAAACCAAACCCCCCCACCCCCTTTTTTGTGACAATTTTACAACTAAAAATCTCTTGCTCCCCGTGGAAACAAACTTGACTACACTATATTACTTGTTAATTAGGTGGAAAAATATTAATTAATTTGTTGTGGAATTTTTGCGCCGTTGCCGGGGAGCAGCGGACGATTTTAGTTGTTTTTATTTTTCTATATGCTTTATTCTTGCATTGTTAGATTCTATATCGTATCTAACTTAGTTTTCGAGAATCTTGTTTCAGGTACTGTATCTTTGGTGAATGCTTAAAGATCGCAGACCGAGTCCAATACTTCTTCGATCCGGCACTCAACTAAAATACTTCATTCGAGCGGTTAACACTCCGCTTCCTCGTTCTACATCAAGTGAATTCGCATATTCGAACTTAGAAAAAGAAGCAATGGGTGATCGTACACTCAAGGACCTAGCTTCTCACAAGCTCGATACACAATAATGGTGTATTCAAACTAACTCAACCTTCGAGATCAAGCCGGCGTTGATTAGAGAATTACCAAAGTTTTATGGCATAGTGAATGAAGACCCAAACAAACATCTTATGGACTTTAATACCATAGTCATGGCCATGCTTCCACCGGATACTAATGCGGATGGAGAAATGTTGAAAGCTTTTTCGTTCTCTTTGGCGGGAAATGCTAAGGAATGGTTAATGGTTATATTATTTGCCTTCCGAAAGTATCACAACATGAAATGGGATGAAGAAACTTTTCCTTGAGAGGTATTTTCCCGCATCAAAATCTACTCAAATTCGCAAGGAGATTTGTGAGATGAAACAACATGTGGGAGAGTCATTATATGAATGTTGGGATCGATACAAGAGATTGGTGGCAAGTTGTCCGCATCATCAATTTAGTGATGCCATGATAATTCAATACTTCTATGAAGGTCTCTAAACAAATGATAGATATCTTCTTAACGCCGCCGGTGGTGGTGCACTAGTGAACAAAACGGTGGCTGAAGCTACCGAGTTGATTGAAAGTATGGCGGCAAACTCGCAACAATTTTATGCAAGAGGTGAACCAATGGTTAAGTTGGTGCATGAAGTTAGTGATTCATCTTCACAATCCGCTTAACGGTTAAACAACATAGAGAGGGTAATGCAACGAATGGCCGAGGTAATTATTCTGGATGATGAAACCGAACAAGTAAATGCATTATATCCAAATCAAAGGCCAAGGTACGATCCATACTCAAATACTTACAATCCCGGTTTGAAGGATCATCCTAACTTTAGTCATGCAAACAAGCAAGCGGTGGTTCCCAATCCCTATGAGCAACAAGGCGGTTTCCAACAATCATGCTTTCAACCTCAACAATAATTCCAACCTCAATTGAAGGAACAAGGATCTTCAATTGATGATAAGCTAAATGTCATGATGTTAGGTATTACATCATTGTTTCAACAAAACCAACAAAAGACCGATTCGGCAATCAAGGATTTGGAACAAAAGACCGGTTTGGCAATCAAGGATTTACAAACTCAAATGGGATAATTGGTGACCTATGTGAACTTAATGAAATCTCAAGCATCCACAAAGCTTTATTCACAACCATTTGTGAATCCAAGAGAGAATGTTAATGCGGTTACTTTAAGAAGTGGGAGACAAGTGGAGAGTCCAATTCATCATGAAGAAGCTAGTGAAGAGGTAGTCAAAGACAAGGAAGAATCCGAACCAAGGGAGGATTCAACACCAACCAACCAACCAATCCAAGGAACCAGTTCCTACTTTCACTACTCCACCTCCTTTTCCTAGTCGTTATACTAAGTCTAAGAAGGAAGCTCAAGACAAGGCACTCATGGATATCTTCAAGAAGATAGAAATCAACATACTATTCATCGAGGCCATCAAGACAATGACAAGGTATGCTAAGTTCATGAAGGAATTATGCACAAAGAAGGAAAGGTTGCTTGATAATGAAATTACTAAAGTTGGTGAGAGTGCGTCGGCTATGCTATTGAAGAAGATTCCTACAAAGTGCATGGATCCTGGTGGTTTCACGGTGCCAATTACTATTGGTACGAGAAGGTTTGAACATTCTTTACTTGACTTGGGAGCTTCCATTAGTGTGATGTCGGCCGATATATATGACTCCTTGAATCTTGGACCGTTGAAAGAGACAAGAGTTATTATCCAATTAGCAAACAAGTCTAAAGGGACTTGTAGAAGACGTTCTAGTGTAAGTGAATGATCTAATTTTTCCGGTGGATTTCTTTGTGGTGAATATGGACAACAATGAGAATCGGTTGTCTACTACTCTATTGCTTGGGAGGGCATTTATGAAGACCGCAAAGATGAAGGTTGATGTGGACAAAGGTACACTTACTATGGGATTCGACAAGGAAATAATACACTTCAACATATTTGAAGACATGCGCTACCCAAGTGATGTACATTCTGTTTATTCCATTGATGTGGTTGATTCATTAGCATAACAAATGGTGGAATTGAATCAAGAGGACGAACTTGGTGTGGTGTTGCAAAAGATCATTGAATTGGATGTCCACGGTTTGTCTAACTTGGAAGTTGAAATTTCCAAGGAATTTGTGGAGATGTGTGGTGCCTTGACGGCATTACAAGAGGTTAAAAAGGGTAATGTTTCATATATTTCTTTACCCTTAAATGATGAATTACTTATACTATCTATTGTGAAGGCGCCTAAACTAGGGTTGAAGCCACTTCCGGACCATTTGAAATATGCATTCTTGGGAGATGGAGATGAGCTTCCGGTGATTATTTCAAAGAACCTCACACCGGTACAAGAAGACTGTTTGTTTAGAGTCTTGAAAGAGCACAAAATGGCTGTTGGGTGGACAATTGCGGACATCAAAGGAATTAGTCCATCCATGTGCATGCATAGGATTCTAATGGAAGAGAATGTGAAGCTGGTACATGATGATGCTCAACGTAGGCTTAATCCTTCCATGATGGAGGTTGTGAAGAAAGAGATACTCAAATTGATAAGTGTGGGGGTAATTTACCTAATTTCCGATAGCAAGTGGGTTAGTCCGGTACAAGTGGTACCAAAGAAGTCCAGTGTTACGGTTGTTCGAAATCAAGACGATGAACTTGTTCCTACAAGAGTCCAAACCGGTTAGAGAGTGTGCATTGACTATAGAAAGATTAATTCCGCAACCCGGAAGGATCACTTTCCTTTACCTTTCATTGATCAAATATTGGAGCGGTTATAGGGGCATTCTTATTATTGTTTCATGGACGGTTATTCGGGATACAACCATATTGTGATTGCACTGGAGGACCAAGAGAAGACCACCTTCACTTGTCCGTTTGGAATGTTTTCATATAGACGGATGACGTTTGGTATTTGCAATGCACCGGCTATGTAGGATTAGGATATCGCAAGAAGGACACATTTGCGAAGTTTGATCAACAACACTTGGCGGCCGTCGCAGAATGATTTGAAGAATGACGTAACAGATGACGATGGCAGAAACATGAGAAAAGTGTGATGATTCTGCGATGATTAGAGTATTTGCGAAGATTAACAATAGAACTCTTGCGAGAATATCGCAAGTCAGATCCTAAAATAAAGGACAGATTAGCTGTCATCCACTATGTAATTCCCTATATAAAGAGTTGAATAGGCGTAAGGAGGGAGAGATCTTTTTCGAGTGTTGAGAAAGTCATTAGGAGAGAGAACTTCCAGAGCGATTGTTAATTCTTTAGATTCATTTCCTTTTCTATCTTGTAAAATTTGTGAGGTTAATCAATAAAATTTGTGTTTGATAATATAAAAATGACTTGATTGAATGAATTCTTGTGAAGGGTATAGTGTGGGATTTCCTGCTACTACATATTGGCGCTAGAAACAGGGACATGTTGATTAAAGATTGTGGAGATTATTTTGAAAGCTGTTTAAATCTAGAAAATGATAAGAGAAAACAACAAAATAGTTGGAGAGAAGATAATTAAGATCAATGAGAATAAAAGAAATTTGGAGTGTAACGTAATCACAAAAAAAATGATTAATGAGTTTCATAAAAACATCAAAGGAAGGATACACAAACGAGATTTTGAAAGAAAGAAAATCATGACGGTGGAGAAGGCATCACCCTTGAAATATTGGGAAAGACGAAGAATTACATTTTCAGTGACAGAAATTCCAAAAGAAAATTTGAGCCACACATCTCCTTTGGTAATCACAATAACCACAAAGAAAGAAAAGGGGAAATTAGTAAAAGCTATGGAGAAATGGAAGGTAAATAGAATTTTGGTGGATATGGGGAGTTCGGTGGATATAATGTTTTACCATGCATATAAAGGAATGGGTTATAAAGATGAAGAAATGTCTCCTTTAACATATCATATTATTCATAGCTTTGGCAAATCTATAACAAAACCAAAAGGAGAAATAATGGTGTGAATTTTGTTAGGAGAAATTGAAACTAGAGTAACGTTGTGCATGGTATATATGGAGTCGCCATACAACATGTTATTGGGAAGACCATGGATACACGCAATTAAAGCCGTAACATCAACTTTACATCAATGTATCAAGTTTCCTATGCCTAGTGGAATTGGAGAAATTAAAGGAGATACCGATAGTGCGAAGTTATATTATCAAATTGAAGTAAAGTGGCATGAAGGACAAGCACAAAGAAGAAAAACTCGCAGAAAAATGGCGAAAGAGGCAAAGAAGGAGGAAGAATATAGGACTTACATGATAAGGGCATAAGAAGGAAAGGGAATACCCAACGAAGTTTCAGAAGAAGGAAATGAACTTGCGAAGGAGATGAAAGAACCAACACCCATGGGAGAACCTGAGGAAAATTACACTGCAGCAGAACCAACAAAAGAAGTAAATATTGGAACTGAAGAAGAACCTAAAATGTTGAAAATTGGAACTAAGATGGATACATACGAGGAAGAAAGAACTGTCAATATATTGCGAGAATATAAAGATATTTTCGCATGGAACATGGATGAAATGCCTGGAATAGATCCATCAGTTGCATGTCATAAATTGGAAATAAACAAAGACGTAAGGCCATTGAAGCAGAGGATAAGAAAAATCGCAACAACTTACCATCCCAAAATAGAAGAGGAACTACAAAAAATGCTTGATGCAGGAATTATAAGACAAGCAAAATACCCGGAATGGATCGCAAACATGGTTGTAGTTCGAAAGAAAAATAATGGGATAAGAATTTGCATATACTTTACTGATCTAAACAAAGCTTGTCCAAAAGACAGTTTTCCATTACGAGATATACCTCAAATGGTCAAATCAGTTGTAGGGAATGATAGAATATCTTCCTTATATGGGTATAAAGGATATAACCAGATTCCTCTCGCTGAAGAAGATCAAGAACATACTGCTTTTTTTCGCTCCAAGAGGGTTATATTGTTATACAAAAATGCCATTTGGTTTGCGAAATGCAGGAGCAACGTATCAAAGAATGGTAGAGAAGGTGTTCGCAAATTGGATACACAAAACGTTAAAAGTTTACGTAGACGACATGTTAATAAAAAGCAAAGAAGCTAAAACCCACGTACAAGATTAGAAGGAGATTTTTGAGCAGATGCGGCATTTTAACATCAAGGTGAATCCAGAAAAGTGCATTTTCGGAGTTGCATCAGGAAAATTTTTAGGATACATTGTATCCAAGGAAGAAATACAAGTTGATCCAGAGAAAGTGCAAGCAGTTCGCGATATGCCAACACCAGCAACAATAAAAGATGTGCAGAAGTTAAATGGTCTTTTGGCTTCGCTAGGGAGATTTATCTTATGATCATCAGACAAATGCAAACATTTTTTCAGCATCCTCAAAAAGGGGACAAAATTCAGATGGACAGAGGAGTATGAGAAAGCTTTTCAAGGAATAAAATAATACCTGGTGAATACATCTATTTTACAAAAGGCAGAACCGGGAAAAGAGCTGCTAATCTACCTTGCAATAACTTCGCATGCATTAAGTGCAGTATTATTGTGAGTAGATGCAGGAGTTGAAAAACCGATCTACTACATCAGTAAAACATTTAATGCCGTAGAAAGAAATTATTCCAAGATTGAAAAGTTAATTCTAGCATTGGTGTATGCAACCTTTAAGCTTCGTATATATTTCCAGGCACATAGAGTCAAAGTATTGACAAAGGTACCAATTGAATCAGTAATGAAGAACTCAAAGGCAGAGTTGAGAGATGGAGTGTGCAAGTAGGACATTTCTAAATCAAATATGAAGTTTTCTCTTCAACAAAGTCACAGGTTGTCGCAGACTTTATAGCAGAATTTCCTTTAGAAGATGATGAAGCTGTTGAGGAGATGATGGATATAGAAGAAGAACATGAAGATCCAAAAGACTTGTTAACAGAATCAAATAGATGGGAGATACTGGTGGATGGATCCTCAAATGGGGAAGGTAATGGAATTGGAATTGTCTTAATTTCACCAGAAGGATCCAAAATGGCTTTCTCTTTCAGATTGGAGTTCGCATCAACAAATAATGAAACAGAGTATGAAGTTGTGGTATATTCCCTAAAGTTCGCAATAGAAATGAAGTTGGAGAATGTGAGAATCACCAGTGATTCGCCATATAAATGGAGAATATACTACAAATGAACTATCATTGAAGAAGTACAAAAAACTTGTCGAAGAGTTATCAGTGAAAATTCCAAAAATAAAGTGGAGGCATATATCAAGGAAAGATAATAGACTTACAGATGCTTATGCTTTTATTTCAAGTATGATGACAAATCCTGCTGTGAGATGCATAAAGATAGAGACACTACAATTACCATCAGTAAATAAAGGAGAAGAATAATAAGTAGATGTAATGATAATAGAAGGTGGAGGAAAAGAACAGATTCCTCATATGGAAGATTGTATAACAGATCTTCATGCATACTTAGCGAAAGGAGAAACTCCACGAAATAGATTGGAAGCACACAAGTTAAAAAGCAGCGCGACAAATTATGAATTAAGAGATGGGATATTATATCGAAGATCATTTAGTGGACCATTACTCAGATGTCTAACACGAAAAGAATGAGAAAAGATAATGAAGATGTTACATAGTGGGGATGCTGGAAATCATAGTGGAGGAAGGTCTCTGGCATACAAAACGAAAATGCAAGGTTATTATTGGCCATATATGCATGAAGATGCGAAGAAAATATCAAGACGTTTTGAAGATTGTCAGCGACATGGAAAGAAGATACATGCACCTGGTGCACCACTATCATCTTCAAAAAATGTATGGCCCTTTGGAAAGTGGGGGCTAGACATTGTGGGACCGTTTTTACCAGGTGCTGGACAAAGAAGATATCTAATTGTCGCTACTGATTATTTCACAAAATGGATAGAAGTAAAGGCAGTTCAACACATTCCCGACAAAGACATTTTTACAATCATATTTGAAAATATCATTTGCAGATTTGGAATTCCCGCACAATTGGTATCTGATAATGGGAAACAGTTTGAAGGACAGAACATAGAAATGCTACTTAATGCATTTAAGATAAAATGTGGAAAATCCACTCCTCTATATCCACAGGCTAATGGGAAAGCAGAAGCAATAAATAAGACAATCGCAAATATATTTAAGAAGAAATTAGAAGGACATAACAGAGCTTGGTGCGAACAAATACATAATGCAGTCTGGGCTTACAACACAACTCGACGAGAAGCTACTGGAATGTCACCTTTTTGTTTAACATACGGAGTTGAAGATGTATTACTGATAGAAGTTGTTATTCCCACAACAAAGAGAGAGGCATGGGAGAAAAATCTTAGTGCGGGTATGATTTTGACCAAACTTGATGAACTAGAAGAAAAGAGAGAAATAGCACTCCAGCATATGGAAAATTACCAGCGAAGGTTAGCATGGGAGTATAACAAACGTGTCAAAAAGCGTGAATTTCAACCAGGTGATCTAGTGCTTTAAGAAACACCAATATACTAGCGAGAGAATGGAGGAAAATTAGCGAGAAAATGGGATGGACCTTATATCATTAAAGAGGTAGTTGGAACTGAGGCATATAAATTGATGGATCTTGAAGGTAGAGATGTGGGTCAGAGGCTTGGAAGACCATGGAACAGATTATACCTAAAAATATATTACCCATAAGAGATTTTGCGAAGGAGTGGATTGTGAAATAATGAATGATTAAAATGAAATGAATGAATACAAAAACATTTATGAAAAAGAAGATGCGAGATTGCAAAATATAAAAAGCAGAATGAAAATGTGCGAAAATTTCGCAAGAAACGATCATTTAAGATCCAGAATGGGACGAACCTTTATGGCGTATACCCTATTTCGCGAATAAAATTTCGCAAGAGGCAAATGTAAGACCTAAAGTACGTCATAGAAGGGGGTATTTTTTTCACGACTCGGCGATAAGGTTACACCGTTGCTGGAACCTGAGTCATGGAGATATGGGGTCAATGAAATCCCATCCAGGAGAGATACCTTGGATTCTCAACTTGAGCATATGACTTGATTTGGGTGACTAAGGTAATAATAGCTTTCCTAAGGGGTACAGAGTATGACCAAGGCGCCGAGGTACACGGTTGATCCAAGAGTGCCCAGGGCGTATGAAACTACCCTGGCCATTCTTGGAAAGTCTTGGCTATGATGCACTCAGCCTGAAGAAAACCCTACTTAGGGTGCAGTCTCGTAACCATAAGTCATATAAGCAAAAGGGATAATAGGCTCTGAACACAACTGGTTGTTGTCAAGACTGGATGGGAGGATCTAGTCTTGTATGGCATAAGTACGTCTCCTTGAAAGGGCATCCAGGGGGAAGATAAGGGCGGCACTCTCCATTAGGGAGCTGATAAGTGTCTTAAGATGCAAATGTCATGAGGCTTTTTACTCATGGGAGTATTAATACTTGTCATATTTGTGCAACAATCCTGAAGAGGAAATAATACAAAAGAGAAGTTAAGACGAGGTCAATGGGTTTCTACATGAAAGTGTAGAAACATCCTGCGATTTCGTCGCAAGACGGCAATGACATGGGACTTTAGTTTCGCAAGAATATTTAGGCATGTTATATTGTCGCAGCAAAAATACAAAAGAACATAAAGTTAAGGCAAGGTCAATTGGTTTCTACAGGAAAGTGAAGAAATGTCCTGCGATTTTGTCGCAAAGAAAAAAGATGGCAAAATAATACCTTTACTTAGGAAGGCAAAATAAGACCACATGATAAAACAATTTTTTTTTATAAAGTACTAATTATTTTTCATGTAGATCATATATCACAAGAAAGATAATGAGAGGCAAGTAGGGGAATTAATAAACAAGATGTCATTACCTTTCTCGCCAGCTCTTAAAATACCAAAAATATAATTGAATCCAAAAGTGGTCCAAAGTACATCGTTCGCAAGAAAAGAAAGAGAAAGAATAATTCAAGAAATTAAAACTAGAACTTAGACTTCAATATCCTCTTCGTCAGCTTTATCTTCTTCGCCAGCCTTATCATCTCCACCAACTTTATCTTTGCAGTGTTTTCCTTATTTGGGTCGACTCCGGCTTCCTCCTCATTTGGCTTATCACCAGCAGTCGTTTCATCACCAGCAATTCCTTCTTCAAGAGGAATTTCTTCTTCTTCTTCTAAATCTTCTTGAGAAACACCATCTTCACCACTTTCATAAACAAAGTCACTATCGGCAGCACGATGAGTTTCATATTCATCTACTTCCAGAGGTTTGAGTGATACAGGAGAAAGATATTTGGATAGCAAAATATCATTCGCAAGAACTTCAACGCTAAGATGAGCTTGGTAAAGGAAAGCTCTATCACGGTTTCTAATCTCCATTTTTTTGAAATAAGCAAGATAGTCATATTTTCTTTCTGCTCGATCGCAAGAACGGACAAGGTGAGCAGCAAGTAAACCATTTTCTTTGCGAACCTTGGCAAGTTTAGAATCCAAGGTTGAAATGGAAGAATGAAGCAGATTCTGCGAAAAATAAGAACAAATGTTATTTGGGCGAATACTTCACAAGAGAATACTGCAAGGAAATTTAACAAAGAAAAAATTGCTGAGGCAGTCAAAATGACTACCTTTATTTTGCGAAATTAGATTTTGAATTAGTGCCAAGAAAGTATTTTCCCAATGATTCATCGCATCATCAAACTTATCTCCAACTAAACCCTTCAGGCGATATTTTTGATTATTTTCTTTAGAAATGAGAAAAGTATTTTCCTTCGCAAGAGAGGAATAAGATTCTTCTAACTTGGAGTATTGTTCTTTGAGGTGACTTTCTTTTACACTTAAAGTTATCCTACCTTGAATAAGTGTATTTTTCTCAGCAATAGATGATTTAGTTACTTCTTTAAGTTTATTTTTCAGCGAGCTAAGAGATTGTTCTTGATTATCACACACTTTTTGAAGAACACATAATTTCTGCGAAGAGATCACCACCATATTTAAAAGAGTTCTCTTCTTCTGAGATAGAGTTATGTTTTCATCTGATAAAGTTTCCATCTCTAAGTTAGCTTTAGTCAAAGAATATGAGAGGAGAGATATTTCGCTACTTAATGAGTTTTGCTCCTGAACTAATTGAGTGTTCTATTTGGTAAGATTATCTATTTGATCAACTGAATATGTATGAAGATTATCTAATCAGTTATATTGATCCATACAAATATCTCTATCAACGCGAATTTCTTCAGCGGCAGATTCAAAATGATATCTCTCTATTATTCGTTTCTGGTTTAAAGCTTAACAAGCGAAAAGAGCCTTTAAGAATGAATAACATGGAAATAACAAATTTGTTAAGAGGAAAGTTAAGAACGAAGATAAGAATTTCATACCTTTTAATTCATCATTTTTCATGCGAAGAAGTTCGCAGTCCAAGGAAGGGTTTTGAAACTTCTGACTTTCAAGGCGAAGATTCTCCTTCAAAACTTCGATTTCTTTCTCTAAGGATGTTTGCGAAACTATCCTATCAGAACCAAAATATTTACCTAAGATTTCGCAGACACCAGATTTGACAAGGTCCACATATGATTTCTTGACATCAACTAAAATATCAGATAAAACCTTCAAGGAAATATCCACTCCATCCGCAGTTTCCTTAGAAAAAGGGAGAGAATCATATAAAGAAGCAGAAATAATAGAAAGTTGCTGATCATTATTCTTTGTTAAAGAGATGTCATTTGAGGGTAAAATTTGAGGCATATTAATGGTTGAGTTTATGGTGGAATGAATTTGAGAAATATCGGTCACAAGGGAGGAAGAGATTTCATTTGTAACAGATTTTGCTATGGGAACTTCATCCACAGAAGGATTAGTTAAAATATCAGAACTTATTGCGATGTTTTCGCAAACAGGAAATAGAGGATCAGTTTGTGAAGTTGAAGTTGAAAGACCAAGTTTGGGAAAGAAAACGGATGTTTCAACAGTTTTAGGTTGGCGAGATTTCTTGGTAGGTTTAGTGGCATCTCCATCACCCTGCGAATCACAACTCAGATAAGAAACAGAGGCAACAATATTGTTATTAAAAAGATCCATGTTTCTTACCACCTTGTCATTTGCAGACTTTATTTTTCTCGCAGGAACCTTGAGTTGCGAACTTTTAAGAATATTAGGGTTTTGAACTATAAATTTAGTATTGGAAGTGCTTTTGCTGAAACAGAAGTAGTAGGGGAATTACACGAAGAACAAACAAGATGATTTCAGTAAAACAAAATCAAATAAGGTTTAGCAAAATTAAAAGAAGAAAAAGAAAAATAACCTTGGTGATTCCATGAAAGCAGGAAAGAACAGTAGCAGAAAGATTAATTCGATGAAAAAGAAAAATTGCAGATGATGAAGATTTGCAGAGAATATGAAGATGGAGAAGATAAAGATGAAGTAAAAGAAGAAGATTATCCTACCACCAGATATCTCTTTAAATAGGCAAAAAAAGATGACCGGTTAATGTTAAATATGCCAGTGAGTGAAGGAATAATCAACACATGTAGACAGTAAAGCTTAGTTCATGGGAACCTTGTCGGTAGAAAAAGATAGAGAATTAGAAGATGAACAGCTACGACATTTTGAAAAATAATTTCTCATGACATTCTCCCCTTCACGGAGAAGACATGAAAAGAGGCAATATATAGGATCAGGATATATCAAGAAGGACACATTTGCGAAGTTTGATCAACAACACTTGGCGAGCGTCACAGAATGATTTGAAGAATGACGTAACATATAACGATGGCAGAAACATGAGAAAAGTGTGATGATTCTGCGATGATTAGAGTATTTGTGAAGATTAACAATAGAACTCTTGCGAGAATATCGCAAGTCAGATCCTAAAATAAAGGACAGATTAGCTGTCATCCACTATGCAATTCCCTATATAAAGAGTAGAACGGGCGTAAGGAGGGAGAGATCTTTTTCGAGTGTTGAGCAAGTCATTAGGAGAGAGAAATTCCAGAGCGATTGTTAATTTTTTAGATTAATTTCCTTTTCTATCTTGTAAAATTTGTGAGGTTAATCAATAAAATTTGTGTTTGATAATCGAAAAATGACATGATTGAATGAATTCTTGTGAGGGGTGTAGTGTGGGATTTCCTGCTACTACAGGCTACTTTCCAAAGATGCATGGTAAGTATATTCTCGGATTATGTGGAGCGCATCATTGAGGTATTTATGGATGATTTTAGTGTTTATGGCAATTCTTTTGATAGTTGTTTAGACAACCTTGAACTAGTTCTTAAACGATGCATAGACACAAACCTTGTCCTTAATTGGGAGAAATGTCATTTTATGGTAAACCACGACATATTACTTTGTCACATCGTATCCTCTCGAGGGCTCGAAGTGGACAAGTCAAAGATAGATTTAATAAGAAACTTACAATATCCCACTTCGGTGAGGGAGATTCGTTCATTTCTTGGTCATGCAGGTTTCTATAGGCGGTTTATCAAGGATTTCTCCAAAATCTCCATGCCGATGTGCAAGTTATTACAAAAGGAGGTACCTTTTGACTTCAACAAGGAATGCAAGGATGCCTTTGACAAATTGAAGGCAATGTTGACAAGTGCGCCGATTATCAAGTCACCGGATTGGAACCTTCCATTTGAATTAATGTGTGATGCTAGTGATTATGCGGTTGGAGCCGTATTGGGTCAAAGAGTGGACAAGTTGTCCCATGTTATTTATTATGCATCTAGGACCCTCAATGATGCACAAATCAACTATTACACCACGGAAAAGGAGTTATTGGCTATAGTTTTTGCATTATAAAAGTTTCGATCATACTTGGTGGATACAAAGGTTATTGTGTTTTTCGATCATTCCGCACTTAAATACTTAATAAAGAAGAAATAAGCTAAGCCAAGACTAATCCGGTGGATCCTATTACTACAAGAGTTCGACATAGAAATTTGAGATAAGAAAGGTGTAGAGAATACCATTGCGGATCATCTTAGTAGACTTGTTATGTCTCAAGAAGAACTTCCATTACAAGACCGCTTTCCGGATGAAAAACTTTTCTCCTTGGAAGAATCAACACCTTGGTATGCGGATATAGTGAATTACTTGGTGACAAGGAAGGTACCTAGTACAATGTATAATTTCTAAAAGATGAAACTTAAGAAGATAGCCAAGCAATATGTGTGGGATGAACCATACTTATGGAAATATGGCGTTGATCAAATAATACGAAGGTGCGTACCTAACTCCGAATTTTAATCCATTCCCTCGTTTTGTCATACTCTTGCTTGTGGTGGCCACTTTGGTTCTAAATGTACCGCTCTCAAAGTTCTCGATAGTGAATTTTATTGGTGTAGTTGCAGGAATTCCTACACTACACCCCTGATAAGAATCTACAGAAATTGAGTTATCTTTGAGAATGAATTACGACAATTTTTTATTATTTTAACTTTTTAATTCTTTACAAAAGACATAAGAACTCAGAAGTACAAATTTCTTTCTAGAGTTTCTCTCTCCTCAAAATCTTATCAACTCTCCAAAAGACATCATCCTTTTCTGAACCTAACGAACCCTTTATATAGGGTTTTACATAGTGGATGACATCTAAGTTTTCTTCCTTTTTCGGATATACTTTGCGATCTTATCGCAATTGCTATAATATTCTTTCTCGCAAAATTGATAACCATCGCGGGATAAACATACTCTCTTTGTATTTCTTCTATCGTCAGCTTCTTTTGGATTCTTCTGTGACGCTCGCAAAATGTCGTTAAAGAATCTTCTTTGACGCTCGCAAAAGTGTTGTTAATATCGCAAAAATAGTGTTGTAGCGATATTCTGGTCCTACATCTTGCCTCTTCTCATGTCTTTTCTGCGAAGAAGAGAAGATCATGAGAACTAATACTCGCAACTTCTTTCCCTCTTATATTTTCTTCTCGAAAAGGTTCCGTTAATCTAGCCTTTACCGCCTACACGTGTTGTTTAGCCTTCTATTTACTGACACGTCTTTGCTTAATAGGTCAACTCCTTTTTTCCTATAAAAGGTAGAGTTAAATTTCAGAAACTAATTTTCCTCTTCCGTCTGCAACTTTTCTTCTTCATATTCTCCTGCTACTGTTTTAATGGAGTCACCAAGGTATATTTCTTGACTTATTATGATAATTATTTAAACCAATTTTTACTTATATTCTCCAACCTTTTTTATTTGATTCTTCGTAACTTCCATGTTATATCTTCTTTTCAGCGGAACTATCTCTAACACACAATCCACAACTCAAAACCCTAATATTCGCAAAAGGCCAGCTGAAAAGAAGAAGAAAAGTTCTGCGAATGATAAGGTAGTAAGAAACACCCTCTATTTTTTAATAACAATATTGTTGCCTCTGTTTATTATCTGAATTATTATTCGCAGAATGATGAGAACTCTGTTAAACCTCCCAAGAGATCTCGCCACTTTAAGACTCTTGGAGATAATCTCGTTCTTCCCCCACTAATATCCGCGAGGGCTACTTCCACATTATCGCAACCAAATCCTTATTCTTTTGTCTGCGAGGATATCACTGCTCATACTTCTACCTCTTATGACCCTTTGACGAATCAAGCTTCTAAAATTGTTGTGACGGAGACTCCTCATAGTCCTCTACTGCCTTCAACAATTGTTTTTCCAAATACCCCTCCTCCTGACAACTCAACCATCGCAAACTATTCAAATCGTCAACTTGCTCTCATTACTACTTCATCTTCTGCACCCCTTCCTTCATTAAATGAAACCTTTGTAGGTGTTGATATTGCTTTTAAAATCTTTTCCAATATTTTAGACAATGCTAGAAAGTCCTCTACTGATCCCATTCAATATGAAGCTTGCGAGACTCTACTCAAATATTTTGGCTCTGATTGTAATGCTTCACGAACATCTATGGAAAATGAGGTTGAAGCTCTGAGAAGAAGCCTTCAAGCCAAGACTGCTGAATTCGATACTTTGAATCATATACTCCACAATTTTTCTCTAAACTGCGAGAATCTTCGCAGAAAAAATGACGAGCTGAAAGGTACATTTTTCTTGCCTCTGCTCTTTTGTTTTTCTGTTTTACTTTTATATCTTCTGTACTCAAGTCTTTTTCTTAAATTCTTGATTCATATATTAGTTTCAAATCGGACTCGTTTCATGGAGAGACTTAAGTTTGAATCTATTGCTGATGAAGCTCGTTTCGAAAGGGATTCTTGGATGGACCAGTATAATAGATTAGATAATCTTCATACATATTCGATTGATCAAATAGATAATCTTACTAATGAGAATAATCAGTTATCGCGAAATCAAAGTTTATTAAGTAATGAGGTTTCTCGTCTCTCATATTCGTTAACTAAGTCTAACCTGGCGGTAGAATCTTTATTAGATGAAAATAGAACTTTATCCCAAGAGAAACATAGATTTTCAAGCTTGATGGCGATTTCTTCACAGCAATTGAGTAATCTACAAAGGATATGCGATAATCAGGAGCAATCTCTTCGTTCCCTTAAAAATGAGCTTAAGGAAGTAACTGAATCATCCGCTACTGAGAAGGATAAACTTATCAAAGGTAGGTTCACTCTTAGTTTGAAGGCCAGCGAGCTTCAAGACCAGTGCTCTCAATTGAAGGAATCTCATTCTTTACTAGTAAAGGAAAACTTGTATCTACGCACTAGAGAAGAAAACATGAAATCTCGTCTGAAGGGTGTGGTTGGCGATAAATTTGATGACGCTATGAATCAATGGGAAAACTGTTTCTTTTCATTAATTCAAAACTTAACCTCGCAGAAGGAAGGTAGTCAATTGACTGCCTCTTTCTTATTGACCTTTCTTTTAAATTTTGTGTTATATTTCTTGCAAAATCTTTAACTAAATGATCTTTTATCACTTTCACTCGCAGAATATGAAAGAAGTATTCATTCTACCATTGCTGATCTTACAAACAAATTGGATAAAGTTCGCAAAGAGAACAAGTCTCTTATTTCCAATTATCTTGAAGCCCGCGACAAAGCAGAAAGAACACTTGATTATCTCGAGTACTTTAAAAATATAGAGATTAGGAATCGTGATAGAGGTTTCCTTCGCAAGGTCCACCTCAGTGCTGAAGTTCTTGTGAACGAGATTCTGCTCTCCCATTCTCTCCCTCCTGTATCTGTTCCTCCTCTAAAGGTTGATGATGATGAAATTCCTATTCCCATGGATGAAGATTTAGAGTTTACTAATGATGAAGAAAATATCTCCCAAGAAGATGGCAAAGAAAAAGAAAGAAATCCTCCCAAAGAAGTAACTGCAAGTGGCGAAGTAATCGCTGATGAAGAATCAAAAGAATAAGAAACTCGTGGTGAAAAGGATGCTGATGAAGTTGATAACTCTGGCAAGAATAATAAATCTGACGAGCAAGAATAATGAATTTGGCGAGGATTGAACTTTATTTTTGCTTTCTTTTCCTTCTTCTTTCTTGCGAGCGATGTAACCTTTGAAACCTTTTTATAATTTAACTTTCAATTTAGTTTACTTTGAATATTTTCAAGGAAGATAATGAAATGTTGCTTCTCCATTCCACTATTTTCCCTTTATTATCTTTCTTGAAATGGTGAATTATTTTTTGTATCTGCGATGCAATGAGTACTGCTGCGATGTTTTGAAAAATTCTGAAGAAATCTGCAATGTTAAGAATTTGCCTTCTTATATATTGCTCTACGATGAATGAATATTTCCTGCAATCTTAAAATAGAATAGTTAATTGGTAAGATTATTCTTTTGGTCTTATTTTGCCTTCCTAATTAAAGGTATTATTTTGCCAAACTTTTTCTTTCTGCGACAAAATCGCAGGATTTCTTAACATTTGCATGTAAAGACCCTTTGATATTGTCTTATCCATGTTATTTCAAAATCTTTGCGACAATATGATAAGCATAAACTCTCTTGCAAGAATTTAACCTTATGACATTGCCGTCTTGCGATGAAATCTCAGGACGTCTTTACACTTTCATGTAAAAACCCATTGATCTCATCTTAACATTTCTCTCGTGGCTTGTTTCCTCTGTATCATTTACGTCACGCGACAATATGACATGCCTAAATGTTCTTGCGATCATAAAGCCCCATGACATTTCCGTCTTAAGACACTTATCAGCTCCCTAATGGAGGGTGTCGCCCTTATCTTCCCCCTGGTTGCCCCTTCAAGGAGGGCACATCGGCCATACAATACTAGCTCCTCCCATCCATATTTACCAACAACCAGCTGTTTTCACAGCCTCTTATCCTTTATGCCTATATGGCTTATAGTTACAAGACTTCACCCTAAGTGGGGTTTTCTTCAGGCCAAGTGCATCATAGCCAAGACTTACCAAGAATGGCAAGGGAGTTTCGTACGCCCCGGGCACCCTTGGCTCAACCGTGTACCTCGGCTCCTTGGTCATACTTTGCACTTCTTGGAATAGATTCTCAGTCTTCCAACCAGGGTATAACCTTATATAGTTGGAAATCCAAGATCTCTCTCCCGGATAGGTTTTCTTTAACCCCAACATCTGCATGACTCAGGATCCAGCAACGGTATAAACTTACCCCTGAATCATGTCAAGAGATACCCCCTCCTATGACGTGCTATTAGGTCTTACATTTTCCTCTTGCCAAATTTTATTCGCGAACTAGGGTGCACGCCATAAAGGTTCATCCCATTCTATTAATCTCTGCGAAATTTATATTCGCTTTTCTTGCGATGATGCTCACTGTTTTTGTTGTGCTTTGTTATCAGAAGAATTTTTTAGTTGTAAATACAGATGGAAGAATTTATTACCTGTTTCATCATATAACATACCAGTATCTCTTATCTTGTAGGAGATGTCATTGATAGTACCTTTTCAGAAATAATCTATTCCATGGTCTATCGAGTCTTTGACCAACATCTCTTCCTTCAGGATCCATTAGTTTGTATGACCCAGTTCCAACTATCTCTTTAATAATGTATGGTCCATCCCATTTTCTCGCTAACTTTCCACCATTCTCTCGCTGATAACTTGGTGTTTCTCGCAGCACTAAATCGCCAGGTTGAAATTCACGTTTCTTAACACGTTTGTTGTATTCACGAGCTAATCTTCGATGGTAATTTTCCATATGTTGCAATGTTTTTTCTCTTTTTTCTTCTAATTCATCCAATTTATTTAAAATCATTCCTGCACTTAGATTTCTTTCCCAAGCCTCCGTTTTTGTTGTAGGAATAGCGACTTCTGTTGGTAACACAACTTCAACTCCATATGTCAAACAAAAAGGTGACATTCTAGTAGATTCTCGTCTAGTTGTATTGTAGGCCCATATTGCATTATGCACCTGTTTACACCATGCTTTGTGGTATCCTTCTAGATTCTTTTTTAAGATGTCTGCGATTGTCTTATTGGTTGCTTCAGCTTGACCATTTGCTTGTGGATATAGAGGAGTAGATTTTCCACACTTTATCTTAAATGCATTGAGTATCAATTCTATATTCTTCCCTTCAAATTGCTATCCATTATTAGATACCAACTGTGCTGGAATCCCGAATATGCATATTATATTCTCAAATATGAATGTAAAAATATCTTTATCGCGAATATGTTGTACTGCCTTTACTTCTCCCCATTTTGTGAAATAATCTGTTGCGACGATCAAATATCTTCTTTGTCCAGAACCAGGTACAAATGGTCCCACGATATCTAACCCCCATTTCCCAAAAGGCCATACACTTGTTGATGATAATGGTGCTCCTGGTGCATGTATCTTCTTTCCATATCGCTGGCAATCTTCACAACGCCTTGAGAATTGTTTTGCATCTTCATGCATATATGGCCAGTAGTAGCCTTTAATTTTTGTTCTATATGCCAAAGATCTTCCTCCACTGTGATTACCAGCATCACCACTGTGCAACATCTTCAATATCTTTTGTCCTTCTTCCCTCGTCAAACATCTTAGCGATGGTCCATTAAAAGATCGGCGATATAATACTCCATCTCTTAATTCATAATTGGTTGCCCTACTCTTTAATTTATGCGCTTCCAATCGATTTCTTGGGATTTCTCCTCTCGCCAAGTATGCATGAAGATCTGCTCGCCAATCTGTGATTTTGCTCGCTAGCTCTCCTTTGCTAGCTTCTACCATCATTACATCTGTCTCTTCTTCTTCCTTGTTTACCGACGGAAATGAAAGTGTTTGAATTTT
Source organism: Papaver bracteatum (assembly GCA_023529315.1). Classification (NCBI taxonomy): domain Eukaryota; kingdom Viridiplantae; phylum Streptophyta; class Magnoliopsida; order Ranunculales; family Papaveraceae; genus Papaver; species Papaver bracteatum. The sequence continues at coordinate 885,098 of JAJJWX010004691.1, read as the reverse complement.
TATGCACCTTGCCAATGGATTTGTCATCATACTAGATATGAAATCAAAAGCATCTGCAAGTCTATTATCTTTCCTTGATATATGTCTCCATTTTATTTTTAGAATTCTCGCAGATAATTCTTCAACAAGTCTATTGTATTTTCTCAAGGATGGTTCATTTGTTGTGTATTCTCTTTTTATCCGTCGAATAACTAATTGTGAATCTCTGGTGATTCTCGTATTTTCCAAATTCATTTCTATCGCAAATTTTAAAGCATGGATCACGGCCTCATACTCTGTCTCATTATTAGTTGATGCAAATTCAAGTCTAAATGAAAAAGCTGTTTTTTCTCCTTATGGCGATATGAAAACAACTCCAATTCCATTTCCTTATCCATTGGATGATCCATCCACTAATATTTCCCATCTGTTGGGTTCTGTTAATAGCTATTTTGGATCTCGACATTCCTCTTCTACATCCATCATCTCTTCCACAGCTTCATCATCTTCTAAAGGAAATTCAGCTAAGAACTCTGCGATGACGTGTGATTTTGGCGAGGATAAAATTTCATATTGAATATCAAAGTGTCCTACTTGTGCATTCCATATCTCAACTCTGCCTGATCTCTTTGAATTTTTCATTACTGACTCAATTGGCACTTTCGTTAACACTTTGACCTTATGTGCTTGAAAATAGATGCGAAGTTTGAAAGTTGCATGTACCAATGCTAGAATTAGTTTCTCAATCTTTGAATAATTTCTCTCTGCAGAATTGAATGTTTTACTGATGTAATAAATTGGTTTTTCTACCCCTGCATCTACTCGCAGCAACACAACACTTAGCGCATATGTGGTTGTTGCAAGATAAATCAATAATTCTTCTCTCGGTTCTGCTTTCTGTAAAATAGTTATGTTCGTTAAATATTCTTTTATTCCTTGAAAATCTTTTTCGCATTCATTTGTCCACTTGAATTTTGTTCCCTTTTTGAGTATATCGAAAAAATGTTTGCACTTGTCTGAAGATCGCGAAATGAACCTTCCTAGCGAGGCTAAGAGTCCATTTAATTTTTGCACATCTTTTATCGTCGCAGGTGTTGGCATATCGCGAACTTCTTGTACCTTTTCTGGATCAACTTGTATTCCTTCTTTTGATACAATATACCCCAAAAATTTCCCTGAAGTTACTCCAAAAGTACACTTATCAGGATTCATTTTAATATTGAATTGCCTCATTTGATCGAAGATCTCTTTCAAATCTTGCACATGATTCTCAGCTTCTTTGCTTTTGATCAACATATCATCTACATACACTTCTAATGTTTTTTGGATCCACTTTGCAAACACCTTCTCCACCATTCTTTGATACGTTGCACCAACATTTCGTAAGCCAAATGACATCTTTGTATAACAATATAATCCTCTTGGGGAAAACAATGTGGTATGTTCTTGATCTTTTCCAGCGAGAGGGATCTGATTATATCCTTTATACCCATCCAACGATGATATTCTAGCATTTCCTGCTGCTGATTCAACCATCTGTGGAATATCTGGTAATGGAAAACTATCTTTAGGACAAGCCTTGTTTAAATCAGTGAAATCTATACAAATTCTTATCCCCTTATTCTTCTTTGGGACCATTACCATGTTTGCAATCCACTCTGGATATTTTGCTTGCCTTATAATTCCTGCGTCGAGCATTTTCTGTAATTCTTCTTCTATTTGAGAATGATATGTTGTTGCGATCTTCCTTATTCTTTGCTTAAATGGTCTTATGTTTTTGTTGATTTCTAATTTATGACATGCTATTGACGGGTCTATCCCTGGCATCTCATCCATGCTCCACGCGAAGATATCTGCATACTCTCGCAAAAGATTTATAGTTCTTTCTTCCTCATCTGCCTCCATTCTAGTCCCAATTTTCAGCATTTTAGGCTCTTCTTTACTCCCAATATTTATTTCCTTTGTTGGTTCTGCTACGATATAACTGGCTTCAGGTTCTCCCATTGGTGTTGGTGCTTTCATAATTCTCGCGAGTTCATCTCCTTCTTGTGGGATTTCACTGGGTATTCCTTTTCCTTCTTTTGCTCTTATCATGTAAACTTTAAATTCTTCTTCCTTATTTGTTTATCTCGCCAATTTTCTGCGAGCTTTTCGCAGTTTTGGACGTCCTTCATAATTTCTTACTTCAATTTGGAAACATAGTTTCGCAAAATCTGTGTCTCCTATTATTTCTCCAATTCCACTGGGTGTGGGAAACTTGATGCAACGTTGATGCTACAGCCTTAATTGTGTGTATCCATGGTCTTCCTAATATCATGTTATACGGTGATTCCACGTCTACCACATAACGTTACTTATGTTTCAATCTCCCCTAGTGGAATTCGTACCATTATTTCGCCTTTTGGTTTTGTTAATGTCTTTCCAAATCCATGAACATGATATGTTGAATAAGACATTTCTTCATCCTTATATCCCATTTTCTTGAAAGTATGATAAAATATCATGTCTACAGAACTTCCTGTGTCCACCAAAGTTCTATTCATAGCCCATTCTTCTACAGATTTTATTGATTTCTCCTTTCTCATTGGTATAGTGGTTACTGTGACCACCAATGGAGATGTATGACTTAGATCTTTTTCTGGTATTTCTGCTGCTGTAAACGTGATTTCTTGCTTTTCCCAATCTTTAATGGTGATATTTTTTCCACCGTCATAATTTTCCTTCCTTCAAAATCCCGTTTGTGCATCTTCCCCTTAATATTTTCATGAAATCTATCAATCATTGTTCTTGTTACCATATCACACTCCAATTTTCTACAATCCTTTTTGATTCTGATCATTCTCCCTTCAATTATCTCACCAATTTACTTAATGATTTCCTTAATCTTAAAAATTCTTATCTTATTTTTCACTTTCTCTTCAATTTTTGTTAATTCAATCCCTGTTTCGGGCGCCAAAATGTAGTTGCAGGAATTTCTACACTACACCCCTGATAAGAATCTACAGAAACTGAGTTATCTCTGAGAATGAATTACGATACTTTTTATTATTTTTAACTTTTTAATTCTTTACAAAAGACATAAGAACTCAGAAGTACAAATTTCTTTCTAGAGTTTCTCTCTCCTCAAAATCTTATCAACTCTGCTGTAGTTGCAGGATTTCCCACAACACACCCCTTGTAATATCTTGATAATAATCTTTTAATCTAAACCAATTTGATATTTAAAATTCTAAAAATTGTAAATAAACACACGAATTTTTACATGGTTCGATCAATTTGATCTACATCCATGATTCTCTACTATGATTGTTAAAGTTTACATTTGATTTTACATTTGATAATCTCCATTAATGGAGTTCTAAATCTAGTTTTGGGGAAGAAGATGATAAAGAAAAATACATTTTCTCTCTCTAAAAGTCTCTCTGAAAAATATCTCTCTCTCCTAAAACTTTCTCTCTCCTCAAGACTCTCTCAACTCTAAAAAATACATCATCCTTTCTGGACTTACTTGAACCCTTTATATAGGAAATTACATAGTGGGTGACAGCTAAGTTTTCCCCTTCTTTCGGATCTATTTTACGATCTCATCGCGGTAATTACAATGTTAATATTCGCCAACTTTTGTAATCCTCGTGAAACAACACTCTTCTAATATGCCTCTTCAATCGTCAACTTCGTCATTCTTTGAATTATTTTGTGACGCTCGCAAAGTGTTGTTGGAGAATTCGCTGTGACGCTCGCAGAAATGTTGTTAATCTCGTCAGAATGTTGTTGTGACGATATTCTGGTACTACATCTTGCCTCTTTTTTCTTGAATATTGCTTGGAAAGTAATCTTTAAGAAAAAATCTATTGTTGTTGTAGTAGTCTTTGATTTTTGTTGATGAAGGAACGAGCGAAGAATACTGATCTTGAAAATTATATACTTGCCTCTATTCTTTTGCGAATTTCTGAAGTTTTGCGAAGTAAATAAGAAGCATCATCCCTTGAAGTACGTGAAGTATGAAGTATCCTTGAAGAAGTATAAGAAGTACTCAATCCTCTAAATATAAGAAGTATCCATTTTTTGCCTCTGTTCATGTGAAATTATTGCTTCATTTTTTTTTTGGTGAAAATCCCTGTCCATTTTGGAAATGATTCTTGCCGAGAAGATAAAGAACATAAAATGTTTTCTTGGTGATAGTTGCCTCTGTTCTTTATCTATGAAGGAAGAATCCCTGAGAAAATGCTAAATGAACGAATTGCCTCTGCCTTATTTGATAAAATGATCATATTCTGCGAAATAATCATTTCCCCTGCGAAATTCTGGAATAGTCTGCAATATGCTGAATTAATCTGAAAATCTATGAATGTTTCTGCGAATTTCTGCGAGTTGATGATTTTTTCTGCGAAATTATCAATGTTTCTGCGAGATTCTGAAATAATGTTGTGAATAGTGGCGATGAATAATGGCGAGATTGTGAATAATGCTACGAGATTGTAGACATTCCTCTTGATAGATTCTGAATAATACTTCTGAGAAACTCTGAATAGTATTTCTGAGAGATCCTAAATAGTACTTGCTTTCTCTCTTGCGATGAGAAAATCTTTCCTGCATTCTTACAAGAAAATAATTAATGTTTGAGATTATTCTATTGGTCTTATTTTGCCTTCCTAGTTAAAGGTCTTATTTCGCCAATTTTTCTTTTTGCGACAAAATCGCAGGACGTCTTTATATTTGCATGTATTGACCCATTGATCTTGCCTTATCTTTTCTCTTGAGGCTTTTTGGCCTGTTATGCGACAATATGACAAGTCTAAGTTCTCTCGCGAGATCAAAGTCTTATGACATTGCCGTCTTGCGATGAAATCGCAGGACGTCTCTACACTTTCATGTAAAAACCCATTGATCTCATCTTAACTTTTTCTCTTTTGGATTTTTGCCTCTGTATAATTTACGCGACAATATGACAGGACTAAATGATCTTGCGATCTTAGAGCCCCATGACATTGCCGTCTTAAGACACTTATCAGCTCCCTAATGGAGGGTGCCGCCCTTATCTTCCCCCTGGTTGCCCCTTCAAGGAGGGCACATCGGCCATACAAGACTAGCTCCTCCCATCCATATTTACCAACAACCAGTTGTTTTCGTAGCCTCTTGTCCTTTATGCCTATATGGCTTATAGTTACAAGACTACACCCTAATTGGGGTTTTCTTCAGGCCAAGTGCAAGACTTACCAAAAATGGCCAGGGTAGGTTCGTCCATCCCGGGCACCCTTGTCTAAACCGTGTACCTCGGCGCCTTGGTCATACTCTGCACTTCTTGGAAGAGATCCTCGGTCGTCCAACCAGGGTATAACCTTATAAAGCTGGAAATCCAAGATCTCTCTCCCGGATAGGTTTTCTTTAACCCCAACATCTGCATGACTCAGGTTCCAGTAGCGGTATAACCTTATCGTTGAATCATGTAAAGAGATACCCCCCTTATAACGTGCTTGCAGGTCTTACATTTGCCTCTTACGAAATTTTATTCGCGAACTAAGGTGCACGCCATAAAGGTTTGTCCCATTCTCTTAATCTCTGCGAAATTATATTCGCGTTTCTTCATTCTTTCATTTCTGTCAATTCTTTATATAATCTTGAATAATCTCACGTTTACGCTCGCAGCTCTGATGAAAATTTGTTTTGCTCATTTCTGTGAGTTGAAATATTCTTTAAAATCTTTTGAAATCTTAGAAATATCCTTTGAAATCTTGCGATTTTATCGCATTTTTTAAACCAAAATCCTCTTTTTGTAAAAGAAATATTCTAGAGAAATCTTTGAAATCTTCTTTGAAATCTTGTAATTGTATCGCGTATTTTGGAAATTTGAAATCTTAGAAATTTTGGCGATAATTTCGTTTTCTGTAACCTTTGAAATTTTTGAATTTTTTTTGAAATCTATAAATTTTTTGCGATGATTTCACCTTTTGTAATCTTTGATAACCTTTGAAATCTTTGAAATTTTTTGCGATCTGTAATTTTTTTTGCGATGGTCTCATTTTTTATAACTTTTTGAAATTTTTGAAATCTGGCGATTGCATCTCTTTTTTAGTAAGTCAAATAAAAAATCTTAGAAATTTTTGGAAATCTTTTTTGAAATTTATAAATTTTTGCGAATATATCGCCCTGATCAATCAAATCAAAATTCTTTGAAATGTTTTGAAATCTTAGAAATTTTAGAACTCTTGCGATTATACCGCTTTTGGTAAATTGAATCAAAAAAATTTGAAATTTTTTGAAATATTATAAATCTTAAAAATGCTCTTTGAAATCCGGCGATAATATAAATCAAAATTTTTCATTTTCTGTAAGTAAAATATTCAAGGAAGTGGTACTTAACTTTTTGGCGATTTTTTGTTCTTGCCAATTCTCGCGAAGTATTTGAGGTGCTTGAGAAATTAGAAGAAATGAGAAATAAACTTTTGATCTGCCTCTTGCACCCTACCAATTGTTCTAACCCTTCTCTTGCGAAATTAATCTTGCGAAATAATCAAATATATGACGAAGTAATGAAATACCAAATTCCTGCCTCTGACCAATTTGGCGAAGTAATGAAATAATCCTCTCATGGAAAGTAGATGTACCATGCCAAAATTAGACTTCATTTTCTCGCTAGCTAATTCTTTGCGTTAAATATCTTGGTGTACTTTAGCCATGTGACCCAAAGATCTCATGTTCTAATCTCACTATAGCTCGTCACACTATAGCTCGTCATTAATTGCCTCGTCATTTCTGACGAAATGGATGTTTATAGCTGACGAGGGCCATCATAATGAATAAGAAAACTTAGGCTCGTCATAATACTATTATGATGGATGTTTAGGACTTCCTCGTGATGTATGATTACTCGTCATTATTTATGGGTGTAGCTTCTCATGAGTAATTTATTTAATTGGGTGCCCACGCATCCTGTCCACTTAATACTTTCCCCTCGAGATCTTGAGCAGCCTTCTTAAACTTCTCAATACCCTTAAGTAATGTCCACGAGTATGCAGATCACGAGCACTTCAAATGTAATAACATACCCATTTTTCACGAGCACTAACTACTATGACGAGATGGGTGTAGGACCACGAGTATGTAGTACCACTTCCTCTCGTCATTTGAATTAATATAACATATCCAACTCGTAAACATGCTACTTCGCCAAACAAATCTAAGTATGCATCTTCGGCAATTCATCCATCTATCACTACGAGTTCAAGTATCGTGAGATACACCACTAAAAGGAGCACTTGAATTTTTTTTTTTTTTTTTTTTTTATGCAACACCTGGACACATGTCTTTTATCCATGTTGTTCGCAATGGATTGAGAGATATCATGAGAATCCATGTTCTTCTTTACTGACTTTCACCTGCCACTATTTTCCTAGGAATATTTAATTCTTTGCCTTGTTGCGATCATCTCGCTGTAATTAAGGGCTGTTGGTGGATGTCCCCCTCGTTGATGTTCCACTAATTTTGTTGTTGTGGTGACATGGATTTGTGAAGTGAACTTCTTATTTCACGAGCAAGCTCGTTCCTGTTACTGCCAACGACGCTACCCCACTCAATTTTGATGTGTCTGCTCTCTCTATCATTCTTTTTTCTTCTATCTCTTGCAATATTATTTTCCTTTCTTCGTTCTCGTTAATTTTCCTTTGCCACCATCTCACTGCGAGTAATCAATTAATTTGTTCGGCAGTCTGAATTCAAGAAAACATATTCAGTCAATAAATTAAATATATTAACAGAAATCTAACGATTGTATTCTCGCAAAATTTTGGATTTTCATGAAAATGGATTCTAAAGACAACATTTGTAAATCTGTATTTCGCAAAAATGATCAAAATTATATTTTCATGAAACGATCAAAATCATGATTAAAATCGAGATTTTTGTGTGTAAATTTATGATCAAAATTCGTTTCAATTCAAAATATCAACCAAAAATCAATTTTTATGAAAACAAAGTTTGGTTGTTTAAAACTCAAAATCTTCCAGATCTTAGATTATTAACATATAGTTAAAGAGATAAGAGAGAATTTGTCCTGTTTGAAAATTAATTGATCCAAATTCATTAGATTTCTTCCTGCGAAGAATGAATACTTTTTTATGAAATGTAAATCTCTAATCAACAGAGAATCTCGAAATTTGACATTTTTAGGAATTCATTAAACAAATTTGCAAAACGAGGCTTGTTTACTACAAATTCGTAACAAAAACATTTTTAGATTCAAGACTTCCTCAATAAATCAAATTTCTACCAAAAGTAAAGTTTAAATTTGACAAAAAGTCTATTTTTCAATTTATGTTTTGGAATTCCCAGATCTGAAAAATGAAACAAAGAACAAGAAAAGTGAGAAGAAATTTGTCCTTTTTGATGATTTGTTGACGCAATTCTGCAGATATTTTCTTCATCCGCCACTTAACATATTTCCTTCTCTCTATTTGTTGTATAATCATGATCTTTGTAGCTTTCCATATTTGGTCTTTAAACTTTTAGATCCAATGAAATCTAATTCTAACGATATCCAATTTCTTTGAATCTTCTTCAATCCCTTCCCCTTAGTCGGCGCCAAAATGTAGTTGCAGGATTTCCCACAACACACCCCTTGTAATATCTTGATAATAATCTTTTAATCTAAACCAATTTGATATTTAAAATTCTAAAAATTGTAAATAAACACACGAATTTTTACATGGTTCGATCAATTTGATCTACATCCATGATTCTCTACTATGATTGTTAAAGTTTACATTTGATTTTACATTTGATAATCTCCATTAATGGAGTTCTAAATCTAGTTTTGGGGAAGAAGATGATAAAGAAAAATATATTTTCTCTCTCTAAAAGTCTCTCTGAAAAATATCTCTCTCTCCTAAAACTTTCTCTCTCCTCAAGACTCTCTCAACTCTAAAAAATTACATCATCCTTTCTGGACTTACTTGAACCCTTTATATAGGAAATTACATAGTGGGTGACAGCTAAGTTTTCCCCTTCTTTCGGATCTATTTTGCGATCTAATTGCGGTAATTACAACGTTAATATTCGCCAACTTTTGTAATCCTCGTGAAACAACACTCTTCTAATATGCCTCTTCAATCATCAACTTCGTCATTCTTTGAATTATTTTGTGACGCTCGCAAAGTGTTGTTGGAGAATTCGCTGTGACGCTCGCAGAAATGTTGTTAATCTCGTCAGAATGTTGTTGTGACGATATTCTGGTACTACATCTGCAAAAAACATCATCCTTTTCTCAACCTAACGAACCCTTTATATAAGGTTTTACATAGTGGATAACAGCTAAGTTTTCCTCCTTTTTCGAATATACTTTGTGATCTTATCGCGATTGCTATAATATTCTCTCTCGCAAAATCGATAACCATCGCAGGATAAACAGACTCTCTTTGTATTTCTTCTATCGTAAGCTTCTTTTGGATTCTTCTGTGACGCTCGCGAAATGTCATTAAAGAATCTCTTTTGACGCTCGCAAAAGTGTTGTTAATATCGCAGAAATAATGTTGTAGCGATATTATGGTCCTACATGGATTGTTAGCAGATATGTGGAGGAGATAATAATAAATCTTGTATCCTGCATGGAAATAAAAGAGAATATTTTTGATTGATTGCGGGGATCTGATGGTACTGTTGGATATAAATAGAGTCATTGGAGGTATGAGAAGATATCTAGAGTTGGGGAGAAGAATATAGGGTTGCAGAGCAGATTTTTCTGCTACTACAGAGAAGAAGAAGAAGAACATTTGACGTCCACTGAATGTCGTTTATAAACAGTACTCGTAACAGTCAGTTTGGCACGCTTATTTTGAATTTGCAACATCTCTTGTAACAGTTACTTCTGTAATGACGTGACAGCGTTGCAGATTTATTGTATTATTAGTTTTCTTCAATAAAAACACCATTTGAACTATGAGTTATATTTTTGAGTGTGTTTTCATCATGAGAAGCTAAACCCCGACACTGGGTCAAAGGAGGAAGACGAACTTCATACATGGGTGAATTTATTTTATATTTCTATATGACTTTTGCATTAATTAAAATAGAATTATGATTTGAAAAAATTAGTTATCATTTTATTAGATGGGTCATGCTTGCTTAGATGTTTGATGTCCCATGCTTACTATTTATAACTAATATTTGGAGAATCTACCTTGGAAAAAATAAGAGTCAGTGTTGTTTTATTTATTGAGCGATAATAGCTGAAGAATAAATAATTGAACCTATTGATATGAATTCGATGAAATCCTAGGCCCAGTAACTCTTGCTTTTGTTTATTATTTTCATTGAACCTTTAAGTTTAATATCAACAATGTCCGAGTGAACGACAACCTATTTACTACAACAACAATCAATAATCCTATCATCTTCCAAGACGTAAAATATGGAACATAAGATCTCCATTGATGTATACTTGATCATATGAGTCACTTGATTCCCTTTTTGTTCCACCCATCCGATTGATAATTCCCTGTGAGAGATTCAATGATCTTAATCATTTGATTGATAATCATTCCACAGATATCAATTCGCTTATTTCCTTCAAGAAGAAAGTAAATTAATTCAGTAAATTCTCTATTCCATGATGAGGAATATCTTGAACATGCAAACAGAGTTACTATAGCCAGTTTTACGAACACCCTTAGATGAAACGGTACATCTTTGGTCAGCATCTTTCCCTTTCTCCATTCAACAGTTTCTCCATTCAATGGCCTTTCACACTATAGTTGATGATTTCAGATATCATCTTTCTGTTTACATGAAGAAAAGTACTTCCAACCAAGGTACTAAAAGTAAGTTTTTCATGATTAATGTTGTGAATATTTCCATAAAAAATTCTTACTATGTCAGGTGAATATTTTTCAAATCCGAACATATTTCCCCAAATTCGGTCTTGAACAAATTTTACATAATTGGTTTCTGAAACCTCTGGATCGAATCTCTTTGTTTATGGGTGAAAACTGTTTCTGTTGGTTTTGGTAAATTTGGGTGTGTGTGGATGAGAAACGAATCTAAACCCTAAACAAATGCACTGCACGGGAGTGCTTTTTATTTGAGAGATCAATCTATACAATTCTGGCCTAAACCAAGAAATGGCCGTTCCAGACTTGCTTCGGTCACAAAGTGAAGGATACGGGGTTGATCTTAGGGAGGGAAGCGAAGAAGGTGTTCAGATTGTGAAGGTGTTGGATGTATATAACTTGTATCAGAATATCGATCTGGCTTGCAATAATGTAAGCAATCAGCTCTGGTGTTTTCTAGATATGAATGACAACACTTGGTTTTCTGTGCTTGTTTTTTTGTTTGGAAATAGTCAAAAGACCTATTTATACAAGTTATAGAACACAAACCTTCATCTCGTAGGAAGTTGAGTGATGTAGTAGTGGGGTCGTGTGGGTGATTGCACGATCACGACTTGGCCCACTTCTCCCATCATCTCTAACCGTCCATACTTCCTGACACGTTCTTGTGATGGCACGTTGCACGCTGCACGCTGTTAACCTCCAGACCAATACCCCAATAAGTATCCCCCAGTTTGTGACATGTTTGATATCTCGAGTGTAGATCATGGGACCCACAAGAAGTAGCATATGGTGCTAGGTTAAATAACTGAGTTATTTAGGAAATCGATATTCAATAAATATCGTGTATACTCTATGCATGTAATGCATCGAATATATTCAATATGCATAAAGCATCGCTATTTTAAAGCTTAACGGAGTAAGTCGTGGATTACGCGTCTTAAAATAAATGCATGTTTATCCATCTTCGAATGATCGTTTGGAGGCTTCACATGCAATCCCTCCCTTGGTCGATTACTCCATGTGGGAAAGTGACGGATGGTAATCACCACGACACCTTATTGGCCATTTAACTCCTAGTCTGGGCTTCCCAACCAAGCTGGTAGAGTTGGACGAACGAGATGATCTATGACGCTTATCTGCGACCTTTGAGTTTTAGTGTTTTGAAGAGGTGTGCAAGCATCACTCTTCAGCTTGACTAAAACCAAGCATGAGAGATATTTTTGGCGGGACCGATCGGGCATGCGTGTAGACGACTTGCCGATATACATGTATGTACATCTTTGTCTCATGAAGGTGCGATCTAGGCCACTTAATTTTACCGACAAAGAGGAGTGGTTGAGATCGATTTTCGACAGGAATCCTATGCCGCAAGGGATTCTCAAAGGGGCCAAGGCATGTCACCTTCAAGGCGTGAAATTCGAGGAATCCAGCCCTGTCTTGTCTTGGTCGGTCGGTCACAGGCATAAATGGGCCCACGAAGATCACGTTGATACTCTCCGGACCTCTTAATTTATTTCTACACCCTCTATCCAAGCTGGCGAAGATGGATGGTCGTGATCGAATTGCAACACATATTCCATGCCGCGAACCTTAATTTAGGGTTTTGAAATATTCACGTACATGCAACTTGGGACAAACAAATTGGAAAGCTGCGCTTATCCTTTGAGGAGGACGATTATGTGGGGCCCATGTTGGGTTAATAGTGAACATGTATGCACCTTCCTGACGGTCTTAGGTGCTAAACCATCCAAACATGCTGGCTAAGTTGGATGGTCGTGATCAATTTAAGATGCTTTTGGAATTCCGCGACCCTTGAAACACCACGTCAGCCTTGTTTCAAGCAAATGTTTGTTATTGTTCTATGACTTGCCGCGGGAAAACCGATCAGGTAAAATGAAAGCGGGCCCGCCAATGTGAATTGGCACTTCATCGATCAATCGCGGGACGATCCAAGCCGTCCAACTAAGCTGGTGAAGTTGGACGATCGCGATGTTTTTGAGACTACTTTAAGCAGTCTTGTTCGTTCGAGCCTCTTCCAAAAGAAGCGCAACCATCATACTTTAGAGCTGGCATTTTTGCACGCTGGGAAGGGAAGTGTAACATTCGACCGACTAGGAAAAAAACGGGCCCACTGGTGGTCATTACAGTGATCGCCTGCTCCTGCTAGGGTTCGTCTAGGCTGGTTAAATCATGCGGCCAACTTGCGTGTCCATGATCATTTCTGAGACTGATACGGACAGTCCAGAATTCCCCTAGGGAATTAAATATGCTCGATCGGGCTAGTATAGGCACGCCGATACAAGATTCTCTTTGTTAGAGAATGGTATAGCCTGTACTGGTATTTCGTGCATGCCTCACTATTACCACTTGGATATTCATGTTAATCTATTGAGAGTAACAATCAGTCATCATGCCACACCAATAATGAGAGTTCTGCTAAGAACAGCACAGGAAATACAAGGCAAATCATGCATTAATTAATAATGCTATAAATTCACAGAATATTGGGATTGTTGCTACATGCTCCATTCTAGGTGAATTAATAAAGCGAAGATGTATTCATCACTGATCAAATAGCCTTATCCTCTGCAGGATGTGAGCGTATAAAATTTGGCTTTTACAATTTTAGCCCTAAACTAAAATCCACCATCAACATTAAGTCCCCTTCCTAGCACATAATGGTTGCATTATTGTGGGGTGGGCATGAGATGGTGACGCATATAACGTAAAAAGACAAGATAAATGAAGTTTACCTGGAAGGACTATGGCCGGTCACGTAAGCAATCATCATTGCGAGTATGACACGCGTGATCATAAGCCTTGGTGGGATCGGTTTTCTTCCTTGAGTGTTTGATCCAAGAAGGGAATCCCCCTTCTATTAGAAATCCTCAATTACTGGTGTATAAAAGGGATGCTAACCCTCATATTTTCCTTATCTCCTCGTTTCCGTGGATTTGCTGCCACTGCTGCTGACGCCTGCCAATACCGTCGACGCCGCTGGATCTTGTTTCCGTCGCTGTCATCCGTCCATCAACGAGGTAGGTGCTTCATAGTTTTTTTTTGTTATTGCATGCAAAACCTAACCTTAGGTTGCGACTTGACTCGCCCATAGAAGAACTGTGTCACTTTCCTTTTGTGTAGCTCACATGCAACCCTGGACGAATCTTGGGTCCCACCGTGTGCATGCTTTGGTCAAACATGAGTCCACTGTTTGTCTGCCATGATAGAACATCGGCCTTGCTATGCTTTCTTTGCTCGTGGGACCATGCCGTGCCTGCTTTGCTCGAACGTGGATGAGGGCCCGATGTGCTCATATTCTCCCACAGCCAAACATTGATATAACTAAGTCCTTAGGATAGAGACCGGCATGTTTATTGGACTAGATGCATTTCTTCCTATTGCACGACAGCTGCCCTCGAATATTCGATAAACATCCACTGATTTTTATCCCGTATATGTAGCCTTTGCAGACGGCAAGTGAAGACTCCTTTTCTTCCCTGGATATTGTTAACTTGTGAATTATAAAGAAGACGCTGAGTCTTTTCCCATTGTATAATCGTTTCTTTACTTGCCCCGGTATTGCATGGGTCTATTACACAACTAGATCTGATTGATCATGATTTTTTTTTGATATATGTTAATATAATCATAACCTCTTCTCGTAGAATCTCATGGAGGCTGCCGGCAAGGACTACTCTGGTATCTCTCCCGAAAGAAGTTTCGAAGCGAATTAACACGAGACTGATGATGTGTTCGAGGAGGTGATGCCTAAAATTGATGTTCCGCTTCGCGAGGCTGATCGCTCTGTACGGGGCATGTCAATTTTGTATCTGTGTATTTATCGAGAATGCACTCGAGATCTTCTGGCTTTAATCGACATAGAGGAAAAATAGAGGCTTGAGGAAGCGTCGCAACCACCGGTAAGCGCAAGAGCTAAGAGGTTTGCAGCACGGCTGAAAAGACGAAGGGTTGAACATGAATGTCCTACAAAGGAAGATATGCGTGATTATTCGATCCGGGATGGTGTGATAATCCTCGATTCTGACACGGATGAACCTGAGCATCCAAAGGTCTTTAGCACAATCTCTGCAGTGGCCCTTGGAGAAGGTATAAAAGCTGTTCCTATTGTCAAAGCGGAGAACGTTGTTACAGAAATAACCGAAGTGGAAGCTGAGGCATACCCGAAGGAAGAAGCGACCCACGATGATGACGTTGAAGAAAACTTCAGCGGTGGGGAAGACACAATCGATCTCCTTGATGACTAAATCTTTATGTTCCTTCCCCTTTCTTCCTTTCTAAGTATTTTCTTCGTAATTTGTGAATATTTTCTCCTTGTACTCAGTGGCGGCTGAGTTCAAGGTCTTCTTATTTTCTTCTTGCTCGTTTGAACAAGGGTTTTTATTTATGTTATTTTTTGAGATGAATATTTCATTAAGACTGCATCTGAGTATTCTCAGGCGCGGTGGTGTGCCTTCATATGATTGCATATGATTCTTGTGATAAAATAAGTAATGCCATAATAAAACACCAAGAACATGTCTGCACTCTCTTGGCATAAATATGATTTTGTTGGAGTAAACTGCTCAAGGCGCTTTCCTTTTTTTTTTTTGCATACATTCTATTCCTCCAACCTTTCCCGAAAGGTGTGAAATGTTTCTTTTTAGGGTTCTCTGGTTTAATCTAGTGGGTAATGATGATGACTCTGGCTTGGATCAAAATTTTGTGTCATGCCCAGGGGTAAAGAAATTTCTAAAAGAAAATGATACTTTGATTAATTGAGGAATTGGAACCCTAATAATTATGAATGCAAGTGTAAATACCAATATTCTGTGGAGCACGTGTCACGATCTTAGTGGACGCATAATAACTGAATTGTATAGCCTTTGCTAGACAAAGGAACCTAAGCAGCAAAGGATACCTCCACATATCTACTTTATCTCGCCCCAAGAAAGAAGACCTCGACGGTAGAGATGAAAGAAGTACGATTCTAATACCCAAGACGCAGCTGGAAAAGGACAGAGGTAGATAACGCATCCAATAAGCATTAAATGCATAAATCTCATATCTAAACGCATATATCAAGGTACGTGGAGATAGAAAGCGTGGCAACGTCCCATTGGTAGAAGCTAGCGGTGAACGAAGGTACAACTTACACTGAGGTTAGGTAGTTCCCGAAGGAACGTGGGTTAGCTGAGATGGCATGATTCTACTAGAGGAAGTACGCGGTGAGCGAAGGTACCACTGACACCTAAGGTATATCAGAAGACGATGGACCTAGAGGAAACAAAGATATACCAGGAGCAGAGGGGCTATAAATACCAAGCTTCACCAACAAACAAAAGGCATTCAATTCAATACCTAGAAGGAGAAGGAGATCTAGTCTTAAGCTTATACCTCTTTAATGTTTAGAACTTAAGTAACAACTACAACTTGAGTTCTCTCTATTAATTTGGGAAGAATTTAAGATCTTTGTAACCACTACTACTTAATACAAAATAATCACTCATTTCCCCGTGGACGTAGAATAATGTCAAATCGTTATTGTTGAAACCTTACACATCTCTTATTACTTAGCATTATCAGCTCAACAGAGGTATCGATACTGGTTAGCATCAGAGCCTTTGAGATGTATACATTTACGTAGACTATGGGAAAATAAGTAGTCACAGTTTGGCGCCCACCGTGTTCTTTCTCATGATCGTGAGTTTAGACGCAATTTTACTTTTAATTTTTGCATCTTCGGAAACGAAGGGATCTGTGTTTTAACGGGGAATCTCACTCTCTAGTAATTCGTTCATTCATTATTTGTGTATGTTCTTGAGTTCATAGCCTCTAGAACCACACCTTGTTACAGATCTACAAAGTTTAAAAAAAAAAATGTGTCCGCAAAACGCCAAAATCTTTGTTTGATACTAAAACAACCCTTTTTGGCAAAACATATTCTAGATCTGAGAACCTCCGACTAACAAAGGAATCTCAGTAATATTTTAAGGAAGAAAGATCTACTAAAGCATTTAATAACCTCGTTTTCTACAATATCTGACACCCCCTTTTTCTATTTTCAACATTTTAAGGTTGTTTCTCCAAGGGTGTCATAAGCATTATCAAAGACATTATTTCAGTACTTTTTCTGAAAAAGCTGCTTAGCCACCTTCTGTGTCAGAGCATTTATTGCTACTTTTGTCGAAGGTACCCAAGTAGCAGATTTCTTCACTTTCTTTATGACCACATGGTATCAAAAGCCGAAAGCATGCAAAAACCAGATGATATATCGACAAGCTCACGGCCATCACTCACAAGAGGGATATCCCAAAAGTCGTCTCAAGAAAACCAAAGGAATGAAGCATAGGATGGACAAAGTAGGATAACGAGAAGAACAGTTGCTACAAAGACACCTATTCCTACTGAGGTGATGGGGAAAACATCGGGAGCTCAACTTATCTACGGCATGCCATTACCGGAGCATCCAGCTTCAACGAAGCCTCTTGCGGCAAACGCGGGGTTACCTGGGACCTTAGTTCCTACAGGGCGAGGGTTGGAAAATCTAACACCAATACAGATGCACCAATTATAGACGAAGTAGCAGAAAACTCTGAAGATCCAACCGATAGCACTCCGCAATGAGGTGGAGCCCACAATGAAGATCATATGCCGGCACAAGTAGCAGCCTTGATGCTCTGTAACAAGGAAAACGAAGATGCATTGCAGAAGATGGCCCAACAGAACCAAAATATTAAAGGTATGTTGGACACACATATCGAAGGCTCCTAAGCTCACCCTCTCCAAAAGAGGCATGACAACGGAGCTATCTCAGGAAGACGAAGGCTGAATATCAACACAGAAAATCAAACTAACGGAGATGGAGAACCGCGCCATGACCAGGATGAGGTGGACTCAACATACAAACCCTCTCAAAGCTACTACGACAAGGCGCTATCCAAAGATGCTCACAATGTGAACATGGTGATGGAGAAAATATAGAAAATATGGAGGGAGATACGAGGCCTAAAAACTGGCCACGCAGGTACAAGGTTAGAAGAAGCATTACAAGAGGAAACCACATCTCCATTATCGTCTCGCATTTTAGGGGAACCCATTCCTCCGAAATGCCCGGTACCTACGTTCCAAGCATACAATGGTACCTCAGATCCCGCAGCCCACCTATGGTATTACACTCGCGTCCTTAACCATTGGGAAAGATATGAGGTAGTACTTTGTAGGTACTTTCCGGATAGCTTAACAGTATCAACACTTACTTGATATGATAATATACAAGCAAACCCAATTAACTCCTTTGAGCAATTGTCTATGGTCTTTTTGGAAACATACATGTACAACAAAGCAACAAAGGCAATGTTAGATAGGCTATTTGCTTTAGCTATCGGACCCCGAGAAACACTCATGCAGTACATAGATATATGGCAAAAAACATGCCAAGCAATCGGGAAAGTCAATCCAGAAATTAGTATTAACTACTATAAGTACGGACTTGATAGAACCTCAGCCATCTTCGTGGAACTTCACAACAGAGCCCTCGATTCAGAAGGAGAGCTCAGGGTCGTTCAAGGTCTCTACATCAGGATTGAGGAGAACCAGTAGGACAAACCCTGGGCACAAGCAAAGGCAACAGCAGCTCCGCAACAAACAAACTCTCTGGAACCAATTCCGGAGATACCTAAGCGACATAATAAAACTGGGGGCAGAGCTAGATATCAAGGCAAACGTTTCAAATACGGAGATGAAAAAAGAGGTAAGAGAATAGAAGAATTTGCTGACAAAGTCTACACGAAGATGAATACAACTTTCTCTCGGATCCTAAGCAAGGAGGGAGGAAAGCCTGGCTACCCATACCCTGGAACTAGGGGAAAGCAGCCAGATAAAACGAAGGAGGATAAGGAGTACTGTGCGTACTACCAGTTCTACGGACATACCATAGATACTTGTTATCACCTATGCAGCGTGGTCCAAAGGTTCATCATGAAGGTAAGTTCATGGAGTACGTGCAACTACAACCAACAGAGACCTATGAGGCCTCAAAGAAAAGGGTGGAGCTACCTCAGGATGGCAAATACATCAACATGATTACTTTCTCTAGCAGAAGTCAAGAAGAAACACTTGAAGATATACTGGAGATAGCTCGAAACAGGAAGAAGATTGAATCCCATGAGGTGTTCAAACTAAGCGAACCGCCTACCAGTACTTGGGAAGATTGGATGGCCACGCCATTAACATTCTCATCAAAAGACGTCAACCAGGAGGTGTAGATGCACAACGACCCACTGGTGATCACAGTTCCAATGCACGGAAGGAATGTTACAAAGGTCCTTGTAGATGAGGGAAGTTCATTAAATGTCTTATTTTACGAACCCTACCTACGCATGGGTTTGACAGCGAGCAAATGGATTCTTTCACTTGCACAATATACGGCTTCAATGGAGCAGTCTCTCGACCAAAAGGAGAAATTGTTTTTCAGGTACACGCAGGACCCCTAGTTACCAACACATGCTTCTACATGGTGGAAGCACCTTCGCCCTATAATGTCATCATGGTCATGCTATGGGTCCACAAATTACGAGGAACGTCTTCGACATACCATCATTACCTATGCTTTCATACACCTATGGGAGAAATTGAAATCAAAGGTGATCAACAAGACTCAAGGCTATGCAACCTAGTAGAAATCAGACTCAATGAAGAAAGAAGTGCGGCTCAATATCAGGAGATAAAGAGGCGTAAGGAAATTTACAAAAAGGGAGAGGACGGTGCCTCCTTGGTCCCTGAAGGCACCTCCGCTCAGGAAGCAGGTATCTTCGCCACTACAACTGTAGATACCTCTACCAAATGACAATTACATAAAAGCACTCCTCAACGTCCTCAACAACAAATCTTCTCACCGGTGGAACCAACAAAGAAGATCAACATCGGAACAAAGGTGGAGCCAAAGATACTCAACATCAGAACTTTACTTGAATAGGAAGTGCAGCCATAACAGTTACTAGAATAGTTCGCAGATGTCTTTGCATGGTCAATGGAGGACATGCCAGGAATCGACCCGAATTTGGTCTCACACCACCTTCGGCTAAAACCGGAGATACCACCGTTCAAGCAGTGCGTACGAAAAGTGCCGGACATATACCACGAAGGGGTAGAAAAAGAGTTGCAAAAGCTACTTACAGCAAGATTCATACGAGAAGTCAAATATCCCACATGTATATCCAACATGGTCATCGTTCCTAAAAATAATGGAGGCATACACATTTTCATTGAGTTTAGCAACCTCAACAAGGCGTGCCCCAAGGACAGCTACCCGCTGCCAAATATTGACCAACTGGTCAACGCAACCGAAGGCCACCAAAGACTATCCTTCATGGATAGATACTCAGTCTACAACCAGATAGCTCTTACAGAAGAATACTAGGAGAATACTGCGTTCTTTAACCCACGAGGCATGTATTGCTATACAAGGATGTATTTTGGACTAAAGAACGCGAGGGCAATATACAAACGATTAGTAGAAAAAAATCTTCAAACCATGGATAGGAAAAATACTAGAGGTCTACGTGGACGACATGCTCTTCAAAACCAAATAAGCAAAAGACCATCTCTCACACCTAAGGGAGATATTCGAAGTCATGAGGAGCTTTCACATGAAGGTCAACCCGGAGAAATGCACGTTTGGAGTCACCTCAGGAAAATTCTTGGGATATCTAGTAACTCAGCATGGAATCGAAGTGGACCCTGAAAGGGTCAGAGCTATAATGGAGATGCCATCACCTTAAACTCTAAAAGGAGTACAAAATCTAAATGGAATTTTAGCTTCCATGGGGAGATTCATAGCAAGATCATCAGATAAGTGCAAATCATTCTTTGACACGCTAAGGAAAGGAAGCAAGTTCACATGGACCACAAAGTGCGAACAAGCCTTTCACAAGATCAAGGAATACTTGGCATCCGTACCCATCCTACAGAATCCGGAGGCAGGTGAGATACTTACCCTATACCTAGCAGCAACAACCTACGCCTTAAGTAGAGTATTGGTACGAGACCAAGGGCAGGGAGAAAAGCCCATGTACTACATCAGCAAAACACTCATTTCAGCGGAGCGTAATTACACCAAGGTGGAACAACTTATATATGCCTTAGTAGTGGTAACACAAAAGCTAAGGATATATTTTGATGCGCACACCATTCGAGTTTTCACAAAGGCTTAGATAAATCAGATCCTCGACAACACGGAAAAAATCGGAAGAGTGGCAAAATGGAATGCCATGGTCAAGCAGTTTCACATAATATTTGAAATCGGGAAGGCGGAGAAATCACAAATCTTAGCATACTTCTTGGCAGACCTACTCTGAAAAACGAAGAGGAGATAGATGACATCCCCGGAATGGAGGAAGAAAAGCCAGAACCAGAAGACATCTTGGAACCGCAAAATTCGCGAAGGTGAGAAATCTTCGTAGATGGCTCATCCAATGGGGAAGGAGTAGGCATAGGGATTATGATAACAACCCCCACCAAAGACAAACTCATCCATGCATTCAGGTTAGAATTCAAACAATACACCAACAATATCATGAAGTATGAGGCGGTCATACACGACCTGCACCTAGCACAGGAGCTGGGCCTATCAGATGCTCGTTTGACTAGTGACTCACAATTGGTCATTAGACAAATAGAGCTCAAGTACCAAACTATGGATCCAATACTATATACGTACCTAAATCTAGCGCATGAGCATGCATAAAAGATCAACAAGATCACATCCAGGCATGTCTGTCGGAAAGCCAACAGACACGCAGATGCCTTAGCATTCATATCATCAATGCTGAGGGAAAAAAATGCTACTTCCGTTCAGATAAGAAGAATCTATGAATCTTCGATAGAAGGACTAACCTCAACAGAAGAAGCCTTGGTCGTCCAGACCAGGGGCATGAGGGAAGCGGAGAAATCAAGGGAAGATGAAAGAGACGAAGAGCCGGATAACGAAGCCTACAAGTCTGACGGAGATTAATCCATGTCAGACGGAAGCAACAAAGGTGAACCAGAAGATGATTGGAGAATCCCAATCCACCAGTACCTCGACAAAGGAACCCTACCTACATATACCAAAGAAGCTCGAAAAATCGAGTCAAAAGCAGCAATGTACAGCCTACGGGATGTGATACTACACAGAAGGTCATTCCTCGGACCTTTGATGCGGTGCCTCTCACAAACCGAAGGTAAGATAATTTTACATGACATATACAGCGGAGAAGCCGGAAATCACAGCGGAAGAATATCTCTTGCAATCAAATCCAAAACACAAGGATACTATTGGCTAAGCATGGACGAAGACACAAAGAACGTAGCAAGGCGTTTTGAAAAATGCCAACGCTTTGCCAGGAAGATTAAAGTACCAGCAACGGAGCTTAACTCGGTCATCATCCCATGGCCATTCTCCAAATGGGGGGTTGACATTGTTGGATCCTTAATAGAGGGGACATCTAAAAGAAGATATCTAATAGTGGCTACGGACTATTTCACCAAATGGGTGGAAGCAAGGGCTTTGGCAAGAATCAGGAACATAGATGTCTTTAAATTTTTGTTTGAGAAAATCATATGCAGGTTAGGGATACCAGCGGCCATAGTCTCTGAAAACGGCAAGTAGCTGGAAGGAAAGAACATAGACATGCTGTTCAACACCTTCAACATTCAGAAAAACAAGTCTACTCTAATATACCCTAAGAGCAATGGACAAGCGGAGGCCACTAATAAGATGATATCAATGAACTTGAAAAAGAAGTTGGGACCATACAAGAAAAGATGGTGCGATCAACTGCACAACGTCCTTTGGGCTTACCGTACCACAAGAAGGGCGGCCACGGGAGAAACTGTTCTTGCTAACCTACGGAGCCGAAGCAGTTATCCCAACAGAGATAATACTGCCAACAACGAAAACAGAGGCATGGGAAAAGAACCTGACAACAAATCTTATGTTGGAAAAGCTGGACGACCTCGAAGAAAGGCGTGAAGTAGCTTTGCAAAGAATGGTGAACTACCAATGAAGGCTAGCTCATGAATACAACAAACGGGTAATTCCTAGAAACTTTGTCGTTGAAGAATACGTCATACGTCAAATACCACCATATCAAAAGAACAAGGAATGGGGAAAATTAGCTCCCACATGGGACGGACCCTATATCATACACGATATCGCCGGGAAAGGATCATACTACCTGAGGAACCTCAAAGGAGAAGTATTGCAGCACCCTTGGAATGCAATGTACCTAAGGAAGTACTACCCCTAAGTGAATGGTTATCACTCAGGAGAAGAAAGGAAGGGTCTACAGCCCACCATGTTCTATCCTTGATCGGAGGTAGTACAACCTTAACTAATCAATGAAAAAATACTTTTTCCTAAGAAAAGTGTGAGTTGATTAAAAAACAATTCGGGTTAGAAATTACACCCACCCTCTGTCAGAATTGACGATGAGGGAAGGCACGGCATAACTACGCATATGTCAATCTCGGATCCTAAAGGTGAAGGTATCCCTCAAATGGCAGAAAGTAAGCAATATATCCAATGAAGAGAGATACCTTGTCGAAAGTAAAGCAGCCTAGCTGAACACGTAGGGTTACATCCCACGTAGGGACCCTCTCCGCCACGGTACCTTCTGGCCAAAGGTATAACGAAGCCTCAAGCTCGTCAACGCTATTATACCAGTCACGAGACGACTAAGCCGTTATTGACCCGATTAATTAGAGACGAACGTTAATTAATAGAAATTAATCTAACAATGATCTAGTTATGAAATTTAGCATCACTAGATAGATCTCGAAAATTTATGCGAGATAGACTACTCAAACGTGTCAATCGGTTACCGGAGGAAGCAGATATTATCAGATTAATGAGAAGGGAAAAATAATCATTTTTTACATCTAAACCGCCTGGATGCCCTTATCAATTCAACGGGTTCCTTAATAATTTTCTCGGTCTTATCCCTTTTACCCGTCCAACAGATAAACTCTAAACCCAAATCGAGAAAATCATTTCTCATTTCTTTTCTTCTTCTTTCTTCTCCGTTCTTCTTCTTCCCGTTCTTTCTCCTTCTCTTTCTGTCGATCTAGGTTCAGAAGAACTGAGTTATCTATGTATGATATGTTCTTATAATTTAGTTAGCTTGTTGAATCGAAGAAGATTAAGTTGAAACTAAGGTCGTTTGAGTTCCAGGAAAAAAATAAGGTGATGTTGAATCGAAGTTAGGGTTTTTGTTCTGTAGATGAAGGAAAGATTAAGAAGGGTTCTGATATCGAGATAAGAAGAGACTAATTGAGAATCAAGTGATGGTGGTGGTGTTGATTAGGGTTGATGTTTCAGAATCGAAAAAAGGTAATTTAGGGTTTCTATTTTAATTGATTTCTTTATGAAATTGAGTTTGTATTGGTATAATATTTCATGGGTTTGTTATTGATTAAGGTAGAGATGATTGTATAGGGTTTAATTTTGATTTTAAATAAATTAGGGTTTTTGTTGTTCTTCCCCAATTTGGGATTAGGGTTCCTGAGGTAGAACCTTTAGATGATTATAAAGATATAGATGTTGCTGGTAGAGATGGAGATTGAATCATTGGTAGTGATGATGTTGAATTAGTATGGTTGAGATACAGGGGATATGAAAGCTACAATTATAATGAAGTAATGGCTTGGCAGTTAACATATTGAAGATTTAGGCTTTGGAGTGAATTGGAAATGATTTTTTCAATGTATTGGTGAATGAAGTCGTTTATGTTGTTGTTGTGATGTTGATGTTGTTCAGTTGTTAGTGTATTGAGATTGCAGGTGTAGTGAACTGATGTTGGTTGTTGTGTATGGAGTTGGAAATAGTGGTGCATCTGAAGTTGCAGGTGATGTTATTTGCCACAGATTGGTGACTGAGTATGAAGTTGGGGATTAAGGGTTATGTGGTTGCAAATATTGCAGGCTTGAAGTTGTTTTTGTCTTCAGTTGAGAGCAAGGACTCGATTGTGTTATTGCAATTAGAACCGTGGTTGAAGTTTAGAGGAACCGTGGTTGAAGTTTAGAGGAACCGTGGTTGAAGTTTAGAGGAAATGTAATGAGATTAAGTCAGTGTGTGGAATTGGAGCTGCATATGGTTGTTATTTAGGTTTGTATTGATCTACAGGGTTAATTCTTGTTGATAATGAAGCATAAATGAGGTTGTGGTACGGTTATTGAACTGACAGAATACTTTGGAGAATGTTTTGTGAACATATGAAGATTGGACTGATGTCTTGAGTATATTTGAAGTTGAGTTGGTGTATTGGAATTAGAATTAGAAATAACGATATTAGTAAATAAATTGAATTAAGGAAGGAATATTGTATTAGTCTGAGTTGTGTATGTGTTTGTGATTAATGCTTTAGTTTGTGGCATGAGCTAATGTCTCAGGCCTTTTGTTCTAGCCTGGCCAGTTGATAATCTAGTCTGGCTCATCTGAGTCAGTTTATCTGGATGAATCAGTCTTCTGACTGAGTTAACCCTGTAACCAGACTTGACCCGATTTGACTCAGTGAGTTAACTCGTTGACCTGACCTTAGACCAATTGACTTGCCTTGACCTTTGACTATGAACTTGACTTACGTTGACTACTAGTTGACCCTTTGAATGTTTTTGACCATTAGTGGACTTGACCTTATGTTAATAGACTTGTTTAGTAGACCTGGGCTTAGTGCCATGATTTTTCTAGTTTGATACTTTGGACCCTTTATGGTCCGAATTAACCTTTGGTTCCTTCTACAAAGTTGTAGATACTCAAAAGCCATATTAAATGTACTATAGAACCAACCTAATTGAATTAGTAAACTTTTATATGTGTTTAAATAACGAAAAGGTGTAGAACTATAAATGGGCTTATAACCATTAGATAGTTTATTTAACCTATAACTATAGAATTTTATAAGATTATTATATGAGCCTTGTATGAGCCTTTTGGCTAATATCTTAGAGTGCTTCTATGATTAACAGTTACTCTGTATTAACAACGATCGACTTAAAGGATGATCATGTAGTCTTCAGATCTCGAGGTAGGCTAGGCTTGTCATCAAAAGAGGTGGGAATCGATAACGAACTCTCTTGTATTCATTATTGTTTTACAAATCTATCTTTTGTGAAATCCATGCATATCTTTGTTACTATATGATAGTGTATGCATGTATTATCTGTGTGTAATACAAACTTGTTTTCTTTTACATTTTGGGATGGGCTTGGATCTTTATAAACAACTAATATTGTGTTTTGGGTATATTTACTTATTTTCAAAAAGTGATTCTTTCCATTGACTGGAAAGTGGTTACATTATTTACTTGTTGTTAGCATGTGAGGAAACCTTTCCTTTTGATTGGTGTGTGATGTGGTTGCCCAAAAGTTATATCTATATTTATGCGCTAAAGGAGTGAAAATTGCTGCCAACTAATAAAGTATTAGGTATGTACTTGTGTTACCGAATATTACTTTCCCTATTTCTGTGCGAGCAACGCATGTCTCATACATGAATGTTTATTGTTCTTTTAAATAACTTTCAAAAGCTGTTATATTATGTTTTGGTGTTTAGAGAGAATGATGTTCAGAATATTATTATGATTGCTGGATTTACACGTGGGCGGATTGTGGGCTCTTCACTGTGTAAGGACTTCGATCGGATATAATGTTGTTACCATTAAATCTCTTTGGATACTTGCTATGTAGAGTGCGCATAGAATAAGGTACTGGTAAGGTACATATCGTTTATGACTTTAGGACAGAAACCTCATGGGCGCTTTAATAATCATTGAAGAATCCGCAACAGTCATTCCTTGCTACTCCGAAGTAAGACGTCGCTCAACTATTATTTATGTTGTGAATTTGTGCCGGTTTATTAGTTGGTAGAATTTTATATTTTCAGTATTATTATTATCTTAACATGTTTTATCAGTTTTTCGTGGTTTATCGGTTTTCAACAAAAACTACATTATCTTTAAATCATTCTAGTGATTACTTGAAAGTTAGTTGTTATTTCTGCTGCGCACCCCTTCTAGGGATGATGTGCTCACCCATTCCCACTTTCAGTTTCAGAGATAGATCAAGATGTGCACGTGGCGATGAAAGCTTCGAGGAGTTGGTTTCGTTAGTTGGTTAGATTCCGTTATGTTTATTTTTGTGCTTATATTCTATTTGTAAACCAACTCATTATTAAATATGTATCACTTGAGAGGAGTTCTTTTATTTATTTCAGAGAGGGTTTTAGATTCGGGTTAATCTTTTTTTAGAACTTCTTTCTTAGTGTTTTAATTAGATGTTTTAGATTGTTAGTGCCTCATTTTATACCTAATCTCTTGGATTAGTCATCTGCTAGCTTAGGGGGCGCTACAGACTTGGTATCAGAGCTCACTATTAGATCTCACATGGGCGACAATAGGAATAGCCAGTGCCAGATAGATTATTAAATTAGTTTAGAACTGGGTTGGGTTTGTGAGATAAATCTTAAATCACTAAAAGCAATCAAGAACTAAAATAATTTTTGAATTGATTAATTATTTTGTTCAATATGTTGATTGTTTGTTTCTTGTTTTGCGTGTATATATATATGAAGTAAAAATTATAGGTTGAAACCAATTACAGTTTAGTTTAGAAATTTTACTATAGAACTAGAGATTAGTTAGTCTCGGTTATTTAACACTTAAATAATCTAGCACTGGAGAATAGTGAGGTTTGAAATTTCTAGTGTGCTTGTGTTGTCTTTGTTCGTAGGAAACCATCGTCGGGTCTTGCTAACCTGGACAAGCCAACTACAAGCTTGGATTACCATTCATATTAGGAAGACTCGCTTCTATTAGTGAACTGTTAGATCCCAAATTTTGTTTAGATACTAATAGAGTACCTTCCCTTGTAATTAGAACCATTTATCTAATAAATTAGAAATGAAGTTAATTGAAAAGGTAATTAAGATAATAGTTCGACTATTAGTGTTAATAATAATAATAATAATAATAATAAATGATAATAGGATCACTAATAATCATGACAAAAGTAATATTAACACTTATCAAACCATAATGTAATAAACTTTATATGATTAAAATCTCATTGGTAAATATATTATGATTAAAGTAATAATTAGGATCAAATAGCTACGCAAAATTGTTAGTAATTATCCACAATCAGTTTTTGTAAATAAAATAAAATAAAATTTGAAATACATTCTTTTGCATTTAAATCAAATAGATAATATAAGAATTTCTAAATTATACATAAGAATGTGCGGACACATTGCATATAATAAAAAAGACTAAATTTCTTAGTAATTGTATACCCAAATTATATTTGGTTCATAGATGATTTAGTAAATCCTTAGAAATTAAATAAATATACCTGAAGAAACGATAATAATATTTGAGTGCTTAATACAAAAATATACTTGAAAGGAAATAAATTTGTATATTAATAAGATACTTTACATTAAAGACTATTAGGATACATTATAATTTTATGCAGACTCAAATTGAAATAATATTAAGCTACCAATGCTAATATTTAGTAAGATATATATAGTATACAGACTCGATATGATTAAGTAAAATCAATTATAGTAATCTTTACGTGAATGTAAAATAATACTTAGAAAATTAAGACTTAGCGTACTTACGAGACTATTATAAATAAACCAATAACGATAATGGTAAAGATAGTGAGAATTGTAATACAGTTGATAATATCAATTCAATAATTTTGTAATAACAAATTTAAAGTAAATAATATTTGAGAAAAATTATATATTGTATAACAGTAAATTTAAAATAACAGATAGGTTTACGTAAAATCAATTTAGATTAATTATATGGATAATCTATAACAAATATGAAACTACATAAAATCTATAAATTATTAAATATTAGTTTTCAAATATTAGTATGGGGAAACTTAGACATACTTATCTGTTAGAATCAGATTTACCATAGTGAGCTTAGAGAGAATCTTTATGAAATGGAAAAACTTAGTCTATTGAACCTAGAGCTACAAATTATAGATTCTAGTTGTAGAAAATCATTCGGTTTGTATTTCTTTCCTTGTTGCTTAGAACTCATTTAAAATGAGTCACCTTCGCGCGTTTGTAAGTATGAGTAGTACTTGCATTTAGTTCGAGGACGAAAATGATATAAGGTGGGGAGAATGTAACGAAGCCTCAAGATCGTCAATGCTATTAGACCAGTCACGAGACGACTAAGCCGTTATTGACCCGATTAATTAGAGACGAACGTTAATTAATATAAATTAATCTAACAACGATCTTGTTACGAAATTAGCATCACTAGATAGATCTAGAAAAGTTATGCGAGATAGACTACTCGAACGTGTCAATCAGTTACCAGACGAAGAAGATATTATCAGATTAATGAGAAGGGAAAAATAATCATTTTTACATCTAAACCGCCTGGCTGCCCTTATCAATTCAATGGGTTCCTTTATAATTTTCTTGGTCTTATCCCTTTTACCCGATGAGCAGATAAACTCTAAACCCAAATCGAGAAAATCATTTCTCATTTCTTTTCTTCTTATTTCTTCTCCATTCTTCTTCTTCCCGTTCTTTCTCCTTCTCTTTCTGTCGATCTAGGTTCAGAAGAACTGAGTTATCTGTGTATGATATGTTCTTATAATTTAGTTAGCTTGTTGAATCGAAGAATATTAAGTTGAAACTAAGGTCGTTTGAGTTCCAGGAAAAAAATAAGGTGATGTTGATGTTGAATCGAAGTTAGGGTTTTTGTTCTGTAGATGAAGGAAAGATTAAGAAGGGTTCTGATATCGAGATAAGAAGAAACTAATTGAGAATCAAGTGATGGAGGTGGTGTTGATTAGGGTTGATGTTTCAGAATCGAAAAAAGGTAATTTAGGGTTTCTATTTTAATTGATTTCTTTATGAAATTGAGTTTGTATTGGTATAATATTTCATGGGTTTGTTATTGATTAAGGTAGAGATGATTGTATAGGGTTTAATTTTGATTTTAAATAAATTAGGGTTTTTGTTGTTCTTCCCCAATTTGGGATTAGGGTTCCTGAGGTAGAACCTTTAGATGATTATAAAGATATAGATGTTGTTGGTAGAGATAGAGATTGAATCATTGGTAGTGATGATGTTGAATTAGTATGGTTGAGATACAGGGGATATGAAAGCTATAATTATAATGAAGTAATGGCTTGGCAGTGTAACATATTGAAGATTTAGGCTTTGGAGTGAACTGAAAATGATTTTGTCAATGTGTTGGTGAATGCAGTCGTTTATGTTGCTGCTGTGATGTTGATGTTGTTCAGTTGTTAGTGTATTGAGGTTGCATGTGTAGTGAACTGATGTTGGTGGTTGTGTATGGAGTTGGAAATAGTGGTGCATCTGAAGTTGCAGGTGATGTTATTTGCCACAGATTGGTGACTGAGTATGAAGTTGGGGATTAAAGGTTATGTGGTTGCAAATATTGCAGGCTTGAAGTTGTTTCTGTCTTCAGTTGAGAGCAATGACTCGATTGTGTTATTGCAATTAGAACCGTGGTTGAAGTTTAGAGGAACCGTGGTTGAAGTTTAGAAGAAATGTAATGAGATTAAGTCAGTGTGTGGAATTGGAGCTACATATGGTTGTTGTTTAGGTTTGTTTTGATCTACAGGGTTAATTCTTGTTGATATTGAAGCAGAAATGAGGTTGTGGTACGGTCATTGAACTGACAGAAGACTTTGGAGAATGTTTTGAGAACATATGAAGACTGGACTGATGTCTTGAGTATATTTGAAGTTGAGTTGGTGTATTGGAATTAGAATTAGAAATAATGATATTAGTAAATAAACTGAATTAAGGAAGGAATGTTGTATTAGTCTGAGTTGTGTATGTGTTTGTGTTTAATGCTTTAGTTTGTGGCATGAGCTAATGGCTCAGGCCTTTTGTTCTAGCCTGGCCAGTTGATAGTCTAGTCTGACTCGTCTGAGTCAGTTTATCTGGCTGAATCAGTCTACTGACTGAGCTGACCCTATAACCAGGCTTGACCCGATTTGACTCAGTGAGTTAACTCGTTGACCCGACCTTGGACCAATTGACTTGCCTTGACCTTTGACTGTGGACTTGACTTATGTTGACTACTAGTTGACCCTTTGACTATTTTTGACCGTTAGTTGACTCTAGTGGACTTGACCTTATGTTAATAGACTTGTTTAGTGGACCTGGGCTTAGTGCCATGATTTTTCTAGTTTGATACTTTGGACCCTTTATGGTCCGAATTAACATTTGGTTCCTTCTACAAAGTTGTAGATACTCAAAAGACATATTTAATGGACTATAGAACCAACCTAATTGAATTAGTAAACTTTTATATGTTTTTAGATAACGAAAAGGTGTAGAACTATAAATGGGCTTAGAACCATTAGATAGTTTATTTAACCTATAACTATAGAATTTTATAAGATTATTATATGAGCCTTGTATGAGCCTTTTGGCTAATATCTTAGAGTACTTCTGTGATTAACAGTTACTCTGTATTAACAAAGATCGACTCAAAGGATGATCATGTAGACTTCGGATCTCGAGGTAGGCGAGGCTTGTCATCAAAAGAGGTGGGAATCGATAACGAACTCTCTTGTATTCATTATTGTTTTACAAATCTATCTTTTGTATAATCCATGCATATCTTTGTTACTATATGATAGTGTATGCATGTATTATTTGTGTGTAATACAAACTAGTTTTCTTTTACATTTTGGGATGGGCTTGGATCTTTATAAACAACTAATATTGTGTTTTGGGTATATTTACTTATTTTCAAAAAGTGCTTCTTTCCATTGACTGGAAAGTGGTTACATTATTTACTTGTTGTTAGCATGTGAGGAAACCTTTCCTTTTGATTGGTGTGTGATGTGGTTTCCCAAAAGTTATATCTATATTTATGTTCTAAAGGAGTGAAGATTGATGCCAACTAATAAAGTAATAGATATGTACTCGTGTTACCGAATATTACTTTCCCTATTTCTGTACGGGCAACACATGTCTTATACATGAATGTTTATTGTTATTTTAAATTACTTTCAAAAGCTGTTATATTATGTTTTGGTGTTTAGAGAGAATGATGTTGAGAATATTATATATGATTGTTGGATTTACACGTGGGCGGATTGTGGACTCTTCACTGTGTAAGGACTTCGATCGGATATAATGTTATTACCATTAGATCTCTTTGGATACTTGCTATGTAGAGTGCGCGTAGAATAAGGTACTAGTAAGGTACATATCGTTTATGACTTGAGGACGAAAACCTCATGGGCGCTTTAATGATCATTGAAGAATCCGCAACAGTCATGCCTTGCTACTCCGAAGGAAGACGTCGCTCAACTACTATTTATGTTGTGAATGTGTGCCGGTTTATTAGTTGGTAGAAATTTATATTTTCAGTATTTTTATTATCTTAACATGTTTTATCAGTTTTCCGTGGTTTATCGATTTTCAACAAAAACTGCATTATCTTTAAATCATTCTAGTGATTACTTGAAAGTTAGTTTTATTTCTGCTGGGAACCCCTTCTAGGGATGATGTGCTCACCCATTCCCACTTTCAGTTTCAGAGACAGATCAAGATGTGCATGTGGCGATGAAAGCTTCAAGGAGTTGGTTTCGTTAGTTGGTTAGCTTCCGTTATGTTTATTTTTGTGTTTATATTCTATTTGTAAACCAACTCATTATTAAATATGTATCACTTGAGAGGAGTTCTTGTATTTATTTCAGAGAGGATTTTAGATTCGGGTTAATTTTTGTTTAGAACTTCTTTCTTAGTGTTTTAATTAGATGTTTTAGATTGTTAGTGCCTTATTTTATACCTAATCTCTTGGATTAGTCATCTGCTAGCTTAGGGGCGCTACAAAAGGATATCCTGGTAAGACGTTGAATGTTCCGCTCAAGGTCACACCAAACCTTAGCACCTTGTTATAGCAAGAATGTGCGAATAACTAGACACGTTTTTCCTACATATTTTCATACAACAAATGAAGGTACCATAACAAGTGTTACCAAAACATAACTAATTTAACAGTTGCAGATGACGAAGGTTTAGAATATAACAAAGGGTGTTTCAGAAACATCAAAGATCCCTCAGCTGGGGGCAAACTACAAACAAAGAAGTTCAAATTGAAGCAGAAATAACATGATCAAGGATAAGGAAGAGGGGGAAAGACAACTCCTTGACCCTGGAGAATAGCCTCGGCAAAATCATTGTTGATGCAATTAATGGCAGAACGCTTGTATTTCTCCTCCATCCGAGAATCTTGAACCTCCGAGTCTGAAGCCAACTTCCGAAGAAGTTCCGCAACCTGAGCGCTAAGCTGATCATTAGCTTGCTGAAGTGACTCAGCCTTAAGCCTAGCAGCGGCATAAAACTGGCTAGATATCTCCAATGCATATATCTAGCCCTCAAGACGATTAATCTTGGCGTTAGCACCTACCAACTTCTCCTGGAGACCTGCGAATACAAAGGATATCAGCCATAAGAAAGGGCAGATAAAGCTACGAAGACTACTATGGAAGATACAGATCCTAAGATACCTCCGGCATGGCTAAGGTATTCTTCTAGGCTAAGCTGAGCTTCGGCAAAGTCCACCTCAGTAGCTTCCACAAGGGTATCCTTCTCCGTCCGAAGATCATCTACATCTATCCGGAGTGAAGCATTCTCGGAAGACAAAGCTTGGTATACATTTTCTAACTCTTCAAACCTCTTTTATAAGGATGCATAAGACATGGAGGAAGACTCCGAGCCAGCATTCACGAGTTTATCCTTTAGAGAACGAACCTCAGAAGCCAATACGTTATGCTCCGCAGTAACCTTAGCTAAGGAGGCACAAGCATCTTCAAAATCGGCGTAGTGTTTCTTCCGAATGACGTCTTGGGACGAGAGACGTTTCTCAACTAAGGCAATATCCTCTTTTTTCTTTAGAATGAGACTCTCCCTCCATTTAAGGGATTCGTCATGCTCCTTACGAAGCGAAGAAATCTGTTTCACCAAGTTTGCATTATGGGCAGACTCAAGGGAAAGCTGAGCCTAATTATGATCAGTTACATTCATCAACCTATCAGACTTCTTTTGGTAATACCAAACGTCAGAACTTAACTTGGCCACTTGATCTTGGAGATACCTAAGTTCACTTAAGCCACCGGCTGGCAGACGAAGGTTATCTCAGGACTACGCAAACAGCAA
Organism: Papaver bracteatum; assembly: GCA_023529315.1. Classification (NCBI taxonomy): domain Eukaryota; kingdom Viridiplantae; phylum Streptophyta; class Magnoliopsida; order Ranunculales; family Papaveraceae; genus Papaver; species Papaver bracteatum. The sequence goes on along the minus strand of JAJJWX010004691.1, from coordinate 851,072 downwards.
AAGTAAATAAAGAGCTAAAGGGGAGAAAAAACGAACCTATGGCTTTTGAGGACTCAGCGGATAAAGCATCATCAGCATCCCTACGACCATCTTCAACAACCTTGGCGGCATAATTAGCCCTCCGAAGGGTCAACAAGCAAGCCTCCAGAGACCTCTGCGTCTTTCTCAAGTCATCTTCCAGCGAAGCTATCCTAACAACCGAAGCATCATCACTTGACGAAGGATGCTTTGCAAAGGCAAGTGCATAATCTTGGTGAGCACGTTCCAACAAGGCACTCAAATGAGTACACTTGGCCCTATAAACCTTGAATAAGTTATATCTAACATCGATCTGCTTACAGTGCTGCAAACAAAGGAGCATAAGAGCGGACGAAGGGTCAAATTTAGGAGAAAAATACTTAGGTAAGAATTACTTAATGAAAAGGCAGCAAGACAAGAAATCAAAGTGGCGTAGGTATCCATAAAAGCTTCAATATCTTGGATACTACCCCTGCGGATCTCACCAAAGCCTTGGCTAGAACTAAGACATTCAGGGTCGAAGAACAGGTCCTTAGCTGCACGTTACTGCGCAGTCAGCACATCTAACTGTGAAGCAACTTCAATAGAACTATCAAGATGATGATGATCAACTCCAGCAGAGAAGGGACCTTTGGAATCCCATAAGACATCCTCGAAAATAGCATCATCAGAGCTACCTAAGCTCAATATCTCCAGCAGCTTACCATGACTTGATTCAGCACCAACATAGGGCACGATTACTGAGCCTTCACCACGATGAAGAGATGGCATTGTGGACGAGCTAGGAACAGAAGAATGGCCTTGAGAGTTACTAAAACCCAGCTCATCGGCAGAAGGAAGCTTACCAAGCACGGTCCAATATGGTGACGAAGGGGGAGGTCTAATAGCTTTGCTAGCATGGACAGACTGAGTACTCCCAAGCGAAGGGGGAGCAACGTTGAAGGAGAAGCTTCCTAGTGAAATCACAACCTTCTTCTTCGACTGCGAATCTGAACTACCAGCCCTAGCCGTAGGGATAACAACCTTGGAAAAAGAACCACTTTATTGAAGAGAGGTGGCTAGAGACGAAGGATGACTCTTCGAAGCTACCATAGCAGCTCCAGCAGCAACAGAAGTAGCGGGCAAGGCTGCGCTAGGTGCAGAAAATGAATATATCCTCAAAGACGATGTAACAACAGGGGCATGGACACTTACATGCTTGAAGAAATGAGCACCGGCACCCACAAGAAGATTCTCACCCTCAACTGAAGGAGATAGGACAAGACTAGGGCTACCCTTGGAAAAATCTTCCTCGATATCATCCAGATGAGGGCTAAGGCCAGTATCCTCAACATCTTCCATGTCCTCACCAGCATACTTAGCCTCCTCATCCAAAGCATTAAGATCGATGACGGTCTTCAACTTACCCTTCCTCTGAGAAGACTACAAAGAAACACATACGGCAACTAAGAATTAGGGGAAAGTCAGGGAGGAGCCTACAAACACAAAGGTATGATAATAATCATTTACTTGCGCAGGCGTCTCAGACAAAGCTTTCCTCTTCTTAGTCCTTGCAGCCACAGAATTACCAGCAGAGCCCGAAGCAGCCCCAGCAGAAGAAGCAGGAGCGGACTGCGAAGCAAAACCATCAAAAAAGCAGACAAAGAGGCCCAAGAAGATAAAGAGGACTAAGAAGATAAAGATATCTAAGAATACAAAGCTCCCACAACAAGTAAAGATATCTAGAGAAACGAAGATGTCAAGCTAAACAAAGATATTACATGCAAAGGTACCTCATGAGAAGCAGCAGGATTAAAGACCCAAGGTTGATATCCATCATACTTCTCCGGCAAAGAGTGAGATGAACGAAGGATAGAAGGGTCCATGAAGGTGAAACCATTGGCCCAAGGACCAACTATACGAACAGGATTACGATCCCAACGATCATCATGATCAAGGCAGATGCGGTCATTCTTCGGCAAAGATAGCCTAGCAGAGTAGAGGATGGTAGTTAAAATAGTCTTATCGATCTCCTCCAGCAAACGAAGGATGTTACCCTTCCTGATCTGCCTAGCGGTAACATGAATACGACGAGGACCAATACTCCAAGGAAGAAGATTAGTCTTCTGAATCGCATCGGCATACATAGCATTGAAGTTGGCGGGGGTGTAATCCTCACACTTAAACCTTCCTTCAGCAAATGGGTCATAAGACTCCATGGTTATCTTACCCTTTCTAAGGTACCAGCACTCACGAATGGAACGCCAGGAATTTCCAGTATATTGCATGCCTCTTCTAACTTGAGTTTTGTTTACTGGATCATCCCTCGAAGACAAGACATCATAGTAGAAGGGGTCATTTCTACTAAACAGGGGGAGGAGCATACCTGCGGCTAGATGGACAATGCTAATGAACATCATAAGGAAATTCTCGGATAAGAGTCTCAGTAAGAACGTCAGGGCCATTGACGAAGGAGACCTCAAACTTGTGAAGAATAAAAGACTTGGTGATCTCAACAATAGTCCAGTGAGCGTAGCTATCCTTATCATGAAGTTGAAGCCTAGACAGCTCATAATGAAGAGGAGGAGAAGGAAGATCATCAGAAGCATCCTCAGGGCCCACAGCCTCCTCAGCAACCGCAGACATCTCAGCTCCAGCGGGAACCTCAGAATCCTCAGGAGGAGGAGAAGGCGTAGCATCTGGATGATCCATCCACGGAGGGGGATCCGTTGACGAAGATATCATCGGAACCTTATGCGCATGCTTCTTCGGGGGTCTCATAATAACTGACACCAGCAGGAAGAATTTCTCCATCAACAATGGCAGAAGAAATTTGCAGTTCATCCAAAAACTAAAGTACTTTGGGCATGGGTTTCACTAAACCAACCAATGGAAACGGTTTGATTACATTATAACGGAAAAATAAGCATCGTACATCATGGGAAGCAAGATTTCGGGCATATGATGACCAAGGCGTAATCATTATCAAGGGTTAAAACAAAACAAAACTCAAGTTCCAACACAGTCCAAGCAAGCAAACAAGAGTTACAATCCTCACATGCGAGCGAAAAATATCAACATCAACAAATCCCCTATTATAATCAGGAGACATACAACCAAATATGGGAAGAAGATGAACAGTGGGTACTTGTGTCTTGAAGCCAAAAACACTCGAATAATCGAAGAAGCAGTTAACGCTAGAAGAATAATTTCAGAGAAGAAGAAGGAGAGCGACAGTTCGAAAGGAAGGAATAAGACTTAAGGAAAATTCCTTCTCTTTATTCTCCTCTTATAGGCGGCTGAAGAATCCAAAAATATGGAGGGCCCGAAATTCAAGGGGAATTTATTGCATGAAAGGACATGTAGGGACCACCCAAGAGATACGTGCAGAAATGGCGACGTAACGGAAATTTTATTCCACTTCAACCGAATGGATGAATATGAAAGAAAAGGGGCAAAGTGTGAATACCAATATTCTGTGGAGCACATGTCACGATCTTAGTGGCCGCATAATAACTGAACTGTGTAGCTTTCACTGGACAAAGGAACCTAAGCAACAAAGGATACCTCCGCATATCTACTTTATCTCGCCCCAAGAAATAAGACCACGACGGTAGAGATGAAAGAAGTACGAGTCTAATCCCCAAGATGCAGCTGGCAAGGGACAGAGGTGGATGATGCATCCAATCAGCATTAAATGCATAAATCTCTTATCTACATGCATATATCAAGGCACGTGGAGAGAGGAAGCGTGGCAGCATCCCATTGGCATAAGATGGCGGTGAACGAAGGTACAACCTACACTGAGGTTGGGTAGTTCTCGAAGGAACATGGGTTAGCTGAGATGGCATGATTCTACTGGAGGAAGTACGCGGTGAACGAATATACCACTGACACCTAAGGTATATCAGCAAACGATGGACCTAGAGGCAACAAAGATATACCAGGGCAGAAGGGGCTATAAATACCAAGCTTCACCAACAAACAAAAGGCATTCAATTCAATACCTAGAAGGAGAAGGAGATCTAGTCTTAAGCTTATACCTCTTTAATGTTTAGAAATTAAGTAACAACTACAACTTGAGTTATCTCTATTACTTTGGGAAGCATTTAAGATCTTTGTAACCACTACAAATTAATACAAAACAATCACTCATTTCCCCGTGGACGTAGACGAATGTCGAACCACGTCATCTCTTGTGTATCTTGATAACTTAGATGCTTTTACATTATCTTTATGTTCTTCATTATTGTTTATACCTTACACATCTCTTATTACTTAGCATTATCATCTCAACAGAGGTATCGATACTTCTTAGCATCAGATCCTTTGAGCTGTATACATTTACGTAGACTATGGAAAAATAAGTAATCACACCAAGTAGTGCAATAATTTTGGAGGAATTACAAAAATTTCATGGAAAGGGAAATTGTTGGAGGAACCATCACAGAAAACGCTGGATATAAAGGGTAGCACAATGTTTCTAGGTATTGTAGGGTTTAGGCCATAATGAGTGGATCTTCACGCCCTCAAGCTTGTCAGCGTTGATGATCTTGCAATAGCCACCTAGGATGACATCTGCCACCAGGTATGGTTCATCATCCTTTGCTGTTGGCGAATCAGGTTGAGCGGTCATCTTCACTGCCATGTTTCTGACTTGAAATGTGGTCACCTTCACTACCATATCTCCAATTCGAAATGGGTTTGGACTTGGTACAACTCCTTGTGACACGTTGTCTCTGACTACTTCCAAGCTCTTTGAAAAACACTTAAAAGGACCGGCACCCCACTCACATTTCTTAGTGGCGGTTAAGTTGTTGACCGAAACAAGTCCCCGAGCCTCAGCGAGTAGAGGTTTTACCGTTTGTAAAAAAGGTTGTTCAATGAGACTTACTTGGGCTTGGAACCTTTTAAGACATGCGTTCGGGATTTCTCCAGGAAGTTGCGTCACCTTTGCAAGGTGTTGATACGGCATCAAATGATCTTCAGGATTTGACGGTTCATTGGAGATTCTTTCAGGTATTGAAATCGGCAAAGGACACACTCCCAGTGATGCTTTGTTGTCATGTATCCACGGGCGTCCCAGGACCATGTCGTAATTCGGATACTCTTTTACTATGTAAAATTTAGCCCGTGTTAGAACATCACCGATTTTAACTTCAAGGTCGATGCATCCATAGGCGTCTTTAAATTCTCATTCTGAGTCCCTAATCACGGTTGGGCTGCGAATAGCTTCCTGTTTTGAAATCTTTGCGGCTCTCGGAGTCTTGACGGTGATGATGTTGAATTAGGAGGCTGGATCAATCAATGTGCTATCAAACTCGACATCCTTCAAACGAGATATGGTTAAGAGTCCCCAGTTCCCTTTGCTGGTTGCATCTTCCAGGAAAGACTGAGATTTCGTTGTTTCCCTTTTTGGATATAAGCGCTTTCCTGACACATTGCGGTTGAGGGATGCAAATATGTCTTGACGCTTTGCCTTGGATAAATACAAGATTTCACTCAAACGTTCCATCATAGACTATACAATCTTGTGAACAGAATCCCCGGAGATCATGCAACTCCTAATAGGAAGAAGATCCCTATGAACACCTTTATTTCCTAATTGGAGCTCTCCTGCCTCCACCTTTTCTCTAAAAATTTGTTTCAATTTGTTGCAATCCATGGTCGGGTGATGGACGAACCTATGGTAATGGCAATATTTGGGATTTTCCATCCCTTCCTCGGTCGGCGGATGTATGATAGGATGTAGCTTGATCACGTCATCTTGAATCCATGTTTCCAAGAGTTCTATGACTCCATTCATGGGAAAAGGAAAGTTCGGGACTGTGTCTCCAGATTCTTGCACAGGAGCCTTGCCCGCTCCCTTGCGAGATGAAGTCGTCGTCTGCGCTGGTGCTGCACGCTTGGGTGGTTGTTCTATTGTTGGAGCTTTTCTTTTTCCTCCCTTGCCCACCACACTCACAAAAGGACCGATGTTATATTATTTGTTAATGAGACGACTGCTTCCTAGACTCTCACGTGCATATTCGTTTCGAACAATTCTGGTTCTCTCCAACAATGCTGGGGCCGTTGTGGCTGAACGCTTAGCGGCTTCGTGGAGCTCAGAAATTTTTTGAAACCCAAGATTCTCTAACAAAGCATGGTATATGGTAATCATTCCGTTAATGCATAACTCTACCAACTGGCGTTCGGTGACATTCGGATCATGACAATCCAATGCTTGAATCCTAAACCTCTTGACGAAGTCGTTCGGATGTTCATTGCTCTGTTGAAAGATTCTTCCCAAGTCTTAAAAGGTGATCTGCTCAGACACGAAGAACTACTTCCTTTAGAAGGCACTGACCATCTCACTCCAATTGGGTATATTGTTAGGTGCGATGTTGTTGTACCAGGTGTACGCTCTTCCAGTAAGTGACTTTGAGAAATATTTCAGGCGGAGAACATGATTATACTCATGTTTCCCTAAAGATTCTAAAAATCGGGAGATGTGTTCGCGAGCGTTACCAGTACCATCATAAAGGGAAAACTGAGGAGAGGTGTATCCTCTCGGCGGGGGAATCCATTGTACATCATGAGGGTATGGTGGTTGATGATAGTGTATGTCCGCTGGATTTCCTTTGCCACGGTTTTGGAGGAGTTTCTCCAGGTCCTCATGCGTAATGAAGTTGGATGGCTGGTCCCTTTCTCTTGGGCGTTCAGGAGTGTCACGAGCTACTTCATCCATGTGGGCCTGTGTTGAAGTGCATCTTCCAGGTGCACTGAACATGTTCCTTGTTGGATCCAGGGACTGTCATGACCCTTGTGGAAATCGTTCGGTTAAAGTTTTGAGAAAAGTAAGTACCTCCTTCTGAGTTGCATCCATATCCATTTGGGCTCTAGCAAGAACTTCCTGCCTTTCCATCAAATCCACAATGGTAATAGGGGGTTGTCCTCCTCTTGTTCCTCCAGCCCCTCGTCCTGACGGAGGAGTAGCGGTTGCCCTGGTGACGACTGGAGGCGTTACACTTGAAGAAATACCTGGATTTTGCGGCTGCTCTAGCTCTGGTGATGGGAGGTGTCACGCATACTGGAATATATCCTGCTCCGATGGTATTGGTGGTAGAGTAGACGGTTCCACGAGATGTATTGGTCACATTCTTCATGGAAGCTCCACAGACAGAGACATCGACACCGAGAGTGCTGTCGATGCTAGTTTCATTGGAATTGATTGTTGCTCCTAACCTAAGTTCCACCATCTTGATATCGAGATCGAAAAATAAAATTGGGAATTTGGAAAATGATATTGCAACTAAGAGATTAATCTCCCACCGTGGTTGCCAATTGTTTATGGGTGAAAACTGTTTCTGCTGGTTTTGGTAAATTTGGGTGTGTGTGGATGAGAAACGAATATAAACCCTAAACAAATGCACTGCACCGGAGTGATTTTGATTCGAGAGATAAATCTATACAATTCTTGCCTAAACCAAGAAATGGTCATTCCATACTTGCTTCGGTCACAAAGTGAATGAGATGGGATTGATCTTAGGGAGGGAAGCGAAGAAGGTGTTGAGATTGTGAAGGAGTTCATTTTATATGACTTGTATCAGAATATCGAACTGGCTTGCAATAATGTAAGCAATCAGCTCTGGTATTTTCTAGATACAAATGCCAACACTTGGTTTTCTGTGCTTGTCTTGTTGTTTGGAAATAGGCAAATGACCTATTTATATAAGTCATAGACCGCAAACCCTCATCTCGTAGGAAGTGGAGGAAGTTGAGTGATGGAGTAGTGGGGTCGTGTGGGTGATTTCACGATCACATCTTGGCCCACTTCTCCCATCATCGCTAACCGTCCATACTTCCTGAAATGTTCTTGTGATGGCACGCTGCACGTTGTAAATCTCCAGACCAATACCCCAGTAAGTATCCCCTAGTTTATGACATGTTTGATGTCTCGAGTGTGGATCGTGGGACCCACGGAAATTAGCATATGGTTCTAGTTTAAATAACTGAGTTATTTAGGAAATCGATATTCAAGAAATATCGTGTATACACTATACATGTAATGCATCGAATATATTCAATATGCATAAAGCATCGCTGTTTTAAAGCTTAAATGAGTAAGTCACGGATTAAGCGTCTTAAAACAGATGCATGTTTAGCCATCTTCGAATGATCATTTGGAGGCTGCACAGGCAAGCCCTCCTTTGGCTAATCACTCCATGTGGGAGAGTGACGGATGGTAATCACCACGACACCTTATTGGCCATTTAACTCCTAGCCTGGGCTGCCCAACCAAGATGGTAGAGTTGGACGGACGAGATGATCTATGACGCTCATCTGCGACAGTTGAGTTTTAGGGTTTTGAAGAGGTGCGCAAGCATCACTCTTCATCTCGACTGAAACCAAGCATGGGAGATATTTTTGGCGGGACCGACCGGGCATGCGTTTAGACGGCTTTCCAGTGTACATGTCTGTACCACTTTGTCTCATGAATGTGCGATCCAGGCCACTCAATTTGACCGTCAAAGAGGAGTGGCCGAGATCGATTTTCGACAGGAATCCTATGCCGCAAAGGATACTTAAAGGGGCCGCAATATGCCACCTTCAAGGCGTGCGATTCGAGGCATCCAGCCATGTCTTGTCTTGGTCGGTCGGTCACAGGCATAGATGGGCCCACGATGATCATGTTGATACTCTCCGGACCTCCTTAGTTTATATCTACACCCTCCATCCAAGCTGGCGAAGATGGATGGTCGTGATCGAATTGCGACACATATGCCATGCCGCAAACCCTAATTTAGGGTTTTGAAACATTCATGTACACGCAACTTGGGACAAACGAATTGGCAAGCTGCGCTTATCCTTTGAGGAGGTCGTTTGTGTAGGTCCCACATTGGACTAATGGTGAACATGTGTGCACCTTCCTAAAGGTCTTAGGTGTGATCTAAGCCATAAAAACATGTTGGCGAAGTTGGATGGTCGTGATCAATTTAAGACGCTTTTGGAATTCCGCGACCCTTGAAACACTATGCCATCCATATTTTGAGCAAACGTTTTTATTGCTCTATGGCCTGCCGCGGGAAAACCGATCAAGTAAAGGGAAAGCGGGGCCGCCAATGTGCATTGGCGCTTCATCGATCAATCGCGGGACGATCCAAGCCGTCCAACTAAGCTGGTGAAGTTGGACGATCGCGATGTATTAGAGACTGTTTTAAGCAGTCTTGCTCGTTCGAGCCTCTTCCAAAAGCAGCGCAACCATCCTACTTTAGGTCTTGCATTTTGGCACACTGGTAGTGAAGTGTAACATTCGACCGGCTAGGGAAAAATCGGGCATGATGGTGGTCATTACAGTGATCTCCTGCTCCTGCTAGGGTTCGTCTATGCTGGTGTTGATGGTGGTTTTTAGTTTAGGGTTAAAATCGTAAAACCGCATAACTGACATGACGTCACTATGACCATTAGTACATTTATTGAATCAATCAGCATGCCTACGCAAGAATTAGCAGGGTACCTTTTTTTTTACATGGGTCATATTCCACGGGAGAACCCTTAACATCGACCGACATCATCTATGCCAAAACCTAATTCTTATGCTACCGCGCCAAGGTATGCCAACCATACCAGCCACATCTCCTCACCAAGGCATGCCAGCCGCACCACTGTGCCAATGGCAAACCATGCCATCCATATATCCTCGCCAAGGCATGCCAACCATGCCAGCCACACCACTGTTCCAATGGAAAACCATGCCAGCCACATCTCTGCGCCAAAGAATGCAAACTATACCAGTTGTACCACTGTTCCAATGATAAACCAAGCCAACCACACCTTGCCTTGGCCTCAACCATGCGCCAATGGCATGCCAAACCCTTGGCCCCACCATGCCAAGCCTATCGCACCTTGCCTTCGCCCCACCATGCCAAGCCGTCCGTGCCAAACCCTTGGACCCACTATGCCAAGCCATCCACATCATTTTCATTGGCCCCACCATGCCGGCTTTCCCTATGCGGCTACCAAAACGAAGGTGTGCGACGATAAATGGCCACCCTTCAATCCTATATGCAAATCCTAGTCGTCCAAGGTCACAAAACAACACATGGTAACCTTTGGCCAAAAACCCTAGGTTTGGCCACGCCAAGGCATGCCATGCCACATGTGCCAATGGTATGCCAACCACCTTGCCACGCAATACTATGATGACCTTCCCTATCCGGCTACCAAAACGAAGGTGTGCGACGATCAACGCCCACCCTTCAATCCTAGATGCAAATCCTAGGTGTCAAAGGTCGCCAAACAATGCATGATAACCTTTGGACCAAAACCCTTATTTTGGCCATGCAAAACCGCGCCAAGGCATGCCATTCCACATGTGTCAATGGCATTCCAACCACCTTACCACGCCATACCATTCCGGACTTCCCTATGCGGCTACCAAAACGAAGGCCTGAAACAATCAACAACCACGTTTTTCATCTAAAGTGCATATATTAACCGTCCAAGGTTACCAAATAACTCATGGCAACCTTTGGCCTAACTTTTGGCCGCGCCTTAACTAGGCCTTATTAAAGCCATACTGATCATGCTTTCATGCCACTGGCTACCAAACGAAGGGTTGCAATAATCAACGTCTAGCTTTCCTCTTAAGATGCAAAATCTCGACCGTCGAAGGTCACCATCGAGCTGGCAAGTCTCCCAAGCTCAACTTTCCAGATAACAACAATGTGTTACATGTTTTCCACGAAAACACTCGAGACATCAACGCATGTCACAAAATGGGGGATACTCATTGGGTATTGGTTTGGCGGTTTACAGCGTGCGGCGTACACTACGCCCGTTATAAGAAAGTGTCATAAGGATGAGGCGGTTAGTAAATATAGGGAGTAATGGTGAAACGCTTTCTTTTATTGAACATCAATTCCAGGCATTACCGGTTACCACCTCCTCCCATTTACTCAACCGTTTTCCATTTCTTAACGAGACCAGAGTACGTTTCACTTCGATTTGTATAAATAGGCATTACCTATTTCCACCGAACAACAAGTTCAAGTCAGGAACATACAACACTCATAAAATATTTTCTAGCTCTCCATATGTTATCTTCCCACTTTCTGATATAAGCCGTAAAACAACTACTCTTCTAGAATCAACTATTCTGGTCTCAACACTTTCTTCGCTTCCCTACCCAATACCAACCCTTCTCCTTCATTTTGTGACCAAAGCAAGTCTGGAACGGCCATTTCTTGGTTTAGGACGGATTTGTACAGATTAATTTCTCGAATCTAAAGTACTCCCTTGCAGTACATTATTTAGGGTCTAAATTCATTTCTCACCCACTCAAGCGAAATTACCGAAATCAGCAGAAACCGTTTTCACCCTCAAACAATTGGCGACCACAATGGGAGATCAATCTCTCGGTTGCAATATCGATTTCCAAATTTCCGATATCACCTTTCACTTATAATTCCAACCTGGTGGAACTCAGATCCGGATCAGCTGTCGAGAATACCAACGCAGAATATGTCCCTGGTGTTAACGCTACTTACAACAATATCACTACGCCACCTACTGACCCCAGTAACACCGAAATCACTCCTTCAGGTGCAACACCGCCGATCACCAGGGCCAGAGCCCCTGACGCCTCTAATGTCCCTGCGCAACTTGATAATCCTGAAAGTACTGAAAGCGCTCCTTCAGGCGCTACGCCACCAGTCACCAGGTCCAGAGATGAAGCTACCGCTCCTAATGCTTCTTCAAGCATGGCACCTCCAACCTCCACTAAGACTCCAACTTCCCCACCAATGAGACGAGAAACTGGAGGAACCACAGGAAGCCGACCCTATATCACCATCGCTGATTTGATGGAACGACAGGAGGTTCTCGCTAGAGCTCAGACGGATATGGTTTCGACACAGAAAGAAGTACTCGTATTTCTCAAAGCCCTGACAGAGCAGCTTCCGCATGATTCACGCCCTCTAGAGCCGTTTTGAAATGCCTCCAATACCCCCGACGCTAGCACCTCGGCGGAACGCGTCTCCGCGGACGAGGAGATTCGTGCCAGAACCCCATTGGAAAGAAGTCAGTTTTCCAATTTTGTCACACGAGAGGATCTGGAGCAACTTCTCCGAAATCGAATCAAGAATGATGAAATAGACATGCATCAGCATCAACCTCCTTACCCATCTGAAATACAAATAATTCCTCTTCCAATAGGATGCTCCTCTCCTCAATTCACCATGTACGATGGCACCGGAAATGCACGTGAGCATATCTCTTGCTTCTTGGAGTCCCTAGGCGAACATGAATACAATCACGTTCTTCGTCTGAGGGAGTTTTCGAAATCGCTTACCGGAAGAGCGTACACATGGTATAAAAGCATCGCGCCAAACAACATCCCAAACTGGGGTGGCATGGTTACCATATTTTACAAGAAGTACTTCTTTGTGTCTGAACAAGTTACCTTCTTGGACCTAGGAAGGATGTACCAACGAGACAACAAACATCCAAATAATTTTGTTAAGAGATTCAGGGTTCAAGCATTAGAATGTTATGACCTAAACGTGACCGATCAATAGATGGTAAATTCATGCATCAACGGTATGGCTCCCATTTACCGTGCCTTGCTAGAGAACCTGCATTTCCATAAATTCTCCAAGATCCATGAGGTTGTCAGGCGATCATCAACGAAAACACCAGAATTATTAGAAAGAGCTAGACCAACCAGAGCCGAAGACGTGTGCGAAACTCGCGGGAATAGATGTCTCATCAACAAGCAGTACAATGCTGGTCCCTCCTCTGTGAGCGTAGTAAACGAGGGAGGAAAAAGGAAGGCCCCAGCTACAGATGTACAACCTAAACGCGAAGCACCAGCACGACGAGAAACTCCGCCACGGAAGGCCGCCGCTAAATCTCTCATGCGTCATCACGAAGTTGAAGGAAAAACCCTGGATTTCCCGTTTCCGATTGAGGAGGTGATTGATCTCTTAGAATCATGGATTCAAGATGATGTTATCAGACTACCATCTCCTAGACGCCCACCGACTGAGGCCGAGATGGCAAACCCCAAATACAACCACTACCACAGATTTGTTCAGCACCCAACCAGTGATTGCAACATACTGAAGCATATATTCAAAGAAAATATATAAGTAGGGGAACTTCAACTAGGAAACGAGGGAGTACATCGAGACCCACTTCCGGTAAGGAATTTTGGAGTCTCTGGGGACTCCGTGCATGAGACTGTGCGATCTATGATGCAGCATGTATGTGAATTTATCTACCTTTCCAAGGTGCATCACCAATATATCTTCAGGATCTCAATCGTGTCGTGTCGGGCAGACGGATTTTTCCCTCCACGGAGGCCACGCCGAGATCCCAAGCTCTCTCAGTGAGCGGAATCGAAAAGGACAACTGGGGACTGCTGACCATGTCCTATTTAAAAGTTATTGAATTCGACAACACGCTAATCGACACGGCCTATAACTTCAACAACACGCTAATCAACGCGGCCTCTGATTTCAACATTTTTACTTTCAAAACTCTGAAAGCTGTGGGATTTACGAAACAAGAGGCTACCCATTCCCCATACGTGATTAAGAACCCGGGAGGGGAAGCCTTGAACGCGTACGGCTACATTAACCTCGAGATCAAGATGGGAGACGCTATAATGCATAACAAATTCTACATTGTCAAAGAAATGGGTTACGACATGATATTGGGGCACTTGTGGGTACTCGACAACAAGGATAAATTGGGAACATCCCCTCTACCGATGTCAACGACCGAAAAAATATCCAACAAACCGTCTTACTTGTTACCGCATCCACGAGTTACCGATGGAACCCGCACACCTAGAGATGACCTGTTGGCGCTAACTCATGGATTCCAAACGCAAGTAAGTTTGGCCGAACGATCTTCTCTACAACCAGCCATTTATTTCCCTATTATGTCATGGGGACTCAGCGCGGTTACTGGTGCGGACGCCGCCAAGAGATGTGAATGGGGCGCTGGGCCATTCAAACTCTTTGCAAAGAATTTGGAAGCTTCCGTTGAAACTGACGATACCAAGATTCAAACGGTTACACAACACCCGAACTCGTTTCAAATCGGAGATATGGTGGTCAAAGTGAATTCGTTTCAAGTTGGGAAGGTGACGGTAAAGATAGCTGCTCGGACCGATTCACCTAAGGAAAAAGAAGACGAGCCATATCTGGTGGCAGACGTCCTTTTGGGAGGTTATTGCAAGCTCATCAACACAGACAAGCTGGGAGTTGTGATAGTTCACTCGTGATGGCTCAAGATTTTCAATCCCTAAAATAATGTACTACCCTCTTCCAGCCACTCTCCTTTTAGTATTTCCTTCAGCAATTTCTCCTCCCACTTGATATTTTATCTCCCCAAGATGAATGCACTGTTTGTATTCTTCATTTGGGTTTCGTTTTTTATTCAAAAGGCATACATTTATTTCCGAATGAGTTTTCCAAATCTCAGAAAAATATACTAAATAAACCCCAAATCATTGAGAAGCCATTAACCATCCAATCACAACCAAAAAAACGAACCCATTCTAAGGGAAGGCTTTGGTCTTTAAAAAGAAAAAGTTTTATTCAAAAACAGAAACTACAAGCGGGATGCAAATTGAAGAAACTCTAACTTTGCCGTGAATACAAGGTAAAGAAAAAATAAGTCCGCAAAACATCAGGACAACTAAGCGACGAATAGAAACAATGCAGAAGAAGAAGCTAGTCATAGAATGATAATGTGTGAATTGGCAATGCCCCGGTCAGAGCTTTTCCAAACACTTTGCCCAACAATCTTTCGGGCAGCAAAAGTTCCATCCGAAAGCCACATCAGCAATAACAGCCTCAACATCCCACCCGGAAGTCGTCTCAGCAGCAACATCATCTGTCTTGTTATCGACATCCGCCTCGGCAACCAATCCAGCATATACCACCATGAATTCTCCAATGCCGCCGACAACAGTTTCGCCGTCTTCTCCTAAAGTTGCTTCAGTTTCATCAACCGCAACAACATCATCTTCCTCGGAAGTCTTCTCAGCGACCTTTCGAGGGGAATTTCCTGATTCATCAGAATCAAGGGTTATGACACCGTCTTGGATAGGGGAGCTACGTTGATTTTCCCCTAAAAGTTTCACAATCCCGACCTTTTGCCGTTTCAACTAAGATGCAAACTGTCCCGCCCTAACAGTAGGCCGTGAAGAAGTTTTGTTTCACCAAATCCTCCTAACACACTGGGATGCTTCGCTGCCTTCACGTTCTTCCTCCAAAGGTATGTCCCGAATGATTTTTCCAGCTTCACGAAACAGAGATTAAATTTTATTCAATGCCTCCCCATGAGAAGAAGACTGGATTTCATCGATTCCAAAGTTTCTCCCCGAAACATTAGAGACATGTATGTCATCGGAAGGTCCCATTATGCGCCACAAACCTAGAGAAATGATAAAGGATAGACACAATTTCAGAACGACCTGTGCAAATGAAGGATTCAATATCATCTCTGATAACCAGCAGAGCGATGAGGTCCCGAAAAGGAAAGCCTCCTACTAGCCGCGGATTGAGGCGTGATATCAGATTTCAATGAAGTCATTTTCTACTAGCAAACATAAGGGAATACCTAACCACGTGAGGTAAATTAGGGTTTGGTGAGAAAACGTTGAAGTACATGTTTAAGACATGCTTGACCGCACCGTTACTTCTCTGCCACCAGCATCGAGACTTGAAAAAAAAAGGACAAGGTGACATGAGGAAGGAATAACACCCCATTTCTACGGGCATAACACTTGCGGGGTTTTGAATAAGGAAAGAACTTCCGATGTGAGTCACGTATGGAAAATAGACAGCCATGCCCGCAAAGATAAGCCGCTACTGGGACAAGCCGTCTGCACTATGCTTGCCTCACCAAACCGTGTCATGCCTTGCACCACCATCTGCATCATGCCTTGGCCCCACCACACCAAGCCGTCCGCGCCATGACTTGCCGCGCCAACACCAACAACTCGCCGAGCCAGCATCATGATATTCCCTAACCCATCCAAGATGATGCATAGCCATACTAAGCCGACGATATTCATCTCACCACTTCACGGTCTTCACCACAAATAAAATCTATGGAAGGTCGCCAAACACAGGGATCATGAACTCTCCTTACCTCTCGAAAAAGGTTAGTCGAACCTCCTGACCATCTTTTCACGACTTGTTGTTTCGATTTTAGCCATGTCCTATCACCATCTTATGCTTACCTCACAACGATGCTCCCATTTCGAGCTAAGCAGGGGACTTAATGTTGATGGTGGTTTTTAGCTTAGGGTTAAAATCGTAAAACCGCATAACTGACATGACGTCACTATGACCAATAACACATTTATTGAATCAATCAGCATGCCTACGCAAGAATTACCGGGGTACCATTTTTTTTTACATGGGTCATGTTCCACGGCAGAACCTTTAACATCGACTGACATCATCTATGCCAAACCCTAATTCTCATGCTACCGCACCAAGGCATGCCAACCATGCCAGCCGCACCAATGTGCCAATTGCAAACCATGCCAGCCACATCTCCGCTCCAAGGAATGCCAACTATGCCAGCCACACCACTGTGCCAATGGAAAACCATTCCATCCACATCTCCGCGCCAAGGCATGCCAACCATGCCAGCCGCACCACTGTGCCAATGACAAACCATGCCATCCACATCTCCGCTCCAAGGCATGCAAACCATACCAGCCGCACCACTGTGCCAATGAAAAACCATGACATCCACATCTCCGCGCCAAGGCATGCCAACCATACCAGCCGCACCACTGTGCCAATGACAAACCAAGCCAACCACACCTTGACTTGGCCCCAACCATGCTAGCCGCACCATACGCCAATGACATGCAAAACCCTTGGCCCCACCATGCCAAGCTAACCGTACCTTTCATTCTCCCCATCATGCCAATCCGTCCGTGCCAAACCCTTGGCCCAACTATGCCAAGCCATCCACGTCATTTGAATTGGCCCCACCATGCCGGCTTTCCCTATGCGACTACCAAAACGAAGGCGTGCGACGATGAACGGCCACCCTTCAATCCTAAATGAAAATCCTAGCCGTCCAAGGTCGCCAAACAACGCATGGTAACCTTTGGCCCAAAACCCAAGGTTTTGCCACGCCAAACCGCGCCAAGGCATGCCATGCCACATGTGCCAATGGTATGCCAACCACCTTGCCACGCCATACCATGCCGGCCTTCCCTATGCGTCTACCAAAACGAAGGCATGCGACAATAAACAGCCACCCTTCAATCCTAGATGCAAATCCTAGCCGTCCAAGGTTGCCAAACAACGCATGATAACCTTTGGCCCAAAACCCTAGTTTTGGCCACGCTAAACCGCGTCAAGGCATGCCATGCCACATTTGCCAATGGTATGCCAACCACCTTGCCACTCCATACCATGCCGGCCTTCCCTATGCGTCTACTAAAACGAAGGCGTGCAATGATTAATGGCCACCCTTTAATCCTTGATGCAAATCCTATCCGTCCAAGGTCGCCAAATAACACATGGTAACCTTTGGCCCAAAACCCTAGTTTTGGCCACGCCAAACCGCACCAAGGAATGCCATGCCACATGTGACAATGGCATGCCAACCACCTCGTCGCGCCTTACTATGCCGGCCTTCCCTATGCGGCTACCAAAACGAAGGCCTGCAATAATTAACAACCACTTTTTTCATCTAAAGTGCAGATCTTAGCTGTCCAAGGTTACCAGCTAACGCATGGGAACCTTTGGCCCTAACTTTTGGCCGCGCCTAAACTAGGCCATATTAAATCCATACTGATCATGCTTTCATGCCACTGGCTACCAAACGAAGGGTTGCAATAATCAACGGCTACCTTTCCTCTTAAGATGCAAAATATTGACCGTCGAAGGTCACCATCGAGACGGCAAGTCTCCCAACAACAACGTGTTACATGTTTCCCACGAAAACACTCGAGACATCAACGCATGTCACAAACTAGGGGATACTCATTGGGTATTGGTTTGGCGGTTTATCGTATGCGGCGTACACTACGCCCGTTATAAAAAAAGTATCATAAGGATGAGGCGGTTAGTAAATACAAGGAGTAATGGTGAAACACTTTATTTTATGGAACATCAATTCCAGGCGTTACCGGTTACCACCTCCTCACATTTACTCACTCGTTTTCCATTTCTCAATGAGACCAGAGTACGTTTCACTTCGACTCGTATAAATTGGCATTACCTATTTTCACCGAACAACAAGTTCAGGTCAGGAACATACAACACTCATAAAACATTTGCTAGCTCTCCATCTATTAGCTTCCCACTTTCTGATACAAGTCGTAAAACAACTACTCTTCCGGAATCAACTATTATGGTCTCAGTACTTTCTTCGCTTCCCTCCCCAAAACCAACCTTTCTCATTCACTTTGTGACCGGAAGCAAGTCTGGACCGGACATTTATTGGTTTATGCCGGATTTGTACAGATTGATCTATCGAATCTAAAGTACTCCCTTGCAGTAAATTATTTAGGGTTTAAATTCGCTTCTTACCCACTCACGCGAAATTACCGAAATCAGCGGAAACCGTTTTCACCCTCAAACAGTTGGTTAAATCATGCGGCCAACTTGCGTGGCCGTGATCATTTCTGAGACTGACACGGACAGTCCAGATTTCCCTTAGGTAATTAAATATGCTCAATCGGGCTAGTATAAGCACGATGATACAAGATCCTCTTTGTTAGAGAATGGTATAGCCTGTACGGGTATTTGGTGCGTGCCGCACTATTGACACTTGGATATTCATGTTACTCTGCTAAGAGTAACAATCATTCATCATGCCACACCAATAATGATAGTTCTGCTGAGAACAGCACAGGAAATACAAGGCAATTCATGCATTAGTTAATAATGCTATAAATTCACAGAATATTGGGATTGTTGCAACATGATCCATTCTAGGTGAATTAATAAAGCGAAGAAGTATTCATCACTTATCAAATATCCTTATCCTCTGCAGGATGTCAGCGTATAAAATTTGTCTTTTACTATTTTAGCCCTGAACTAAAACCACCATCTACACTCTTTTATTTAGTGAAGGTTTCTTCCCTCAGGGCTTGGTACCTTTCAAAGCATGTGGTGTCTACGAAATATGTAAGGTCATGCTTTCCTTTGATAAAGTGAGGATGCTTGATTTTCTCAACCTCTTCAAAAGGAATAAATTGATTCAAGACATACTTGTCTATTCCATGGTTTTCTTCCATCATTTTCCTCTTTCTCATACTTACGAAAATATGAAAAACCCTAGTTACAGTTTTGACTAGTCTTCCCCAATATATTCGAACACATAGCAAGAGATTATCTTTTATAGGACGACTTGAGATCAAAAACCGAAAATAACTAGTTTTAGGAAATACTAGCAAAATCAGAAACCGAGACTTGTGAGGAGACAATTCCGATTTTTTTTCTAGGTCTTTCTTTTGGAAAACCGGTTCTTCATAGACTGTATCTTTATTTCGGATTGATTCCATGTTTTTGTCCAATTGTATGTTTACTCTTTCATTACCAAAGATTAATAATATCACTTAAATTAAATATGCTCAAGAATTTTAGAGAGTATACAGAAATATAATTGAATAAAATATGATATTTGTTAAAAATACCATTTGAATCATAAATCTTGTAGAATTTTAAAAGATCACTTGCTTCATTAAAACAGTTGTGAGGTGTATGAAGCAATCCATATTTTAATAGAATTTTTAACTGAAAACTCAATCCTTGAAGGATTACATATTTTCCAAAAACGCATCCAAGACAGTGAACCATTAACATTCTTTGATCTGAAAATGTATACGAATATACTTTGATAGGATATCCAAAATATATTTAAGATTCCAGATTTCACAGGAACACAATAGCCGAGGTTCATAGTATCCTAAGTAGAATCTTATACATCTTCAAGATACGATCTATCTTATTGACCATTAAATCATTATTTATCATAATGTTATACAATCGTATGACAATCAAAGGATTATGTAAGTCATCCACGATATACATTTGCATAATTCCTAACAGGTTTAGGAATAATGGTGTTACATACTCCATAAGTGTTTTCCACCATGAACTCCTGAAGTAGTCAAATCCTGCCATTACGTTAATTGAATCATAAACAAGATTCAAGTCTTATAGGATGGATTGCACCAAAGACATATTGTTAGATCTTTTCGTGTTTGCCTGCTCTGATACCAATTGAAAAGTAGAGGGTACCCCAAAATACCTCAAGCTAAAACCTTTCCTTCCTATAAGTTCTTTCTCCGAAAGTGATTGTCTATGGACTGAGTCGAGACAATGCAACTAATCAGTTCACACTTCGTGTGATCATCTATGGATACAAGATCGAGACAATACAACAACGAAGTATGTTTACTTGATACAAAGGTTCGGACTTAACCAAACACAATAGGATTCACGTATCAAGTAAATAGGAATTAACGTTTGTGTAATTTACTTTAATTATAATAAAACAATTATAATGAGGAATATAAAGTAAATGACATAGCATGATTTTGTTAACGAGGAAACCGCAAATACAGAAAAACCCCAGGACCTAGTCCAGAATTGAATACTCTCAGGATTAAGCCGCTATACAAAATAAACTAACTTCGTATAGTTGAGACCAAGCAACTAAACCTATAGTTAACCTAGTTCCATATGTATTCCCATGCCTCCAACCTGTAAATAAGTCACGTACTTGGACCAATTCCTTTGGTTCATATTCCAAATAGTAAAGGAACAACAAATCTATTTGGTATCAACTCTGTTCAACCAAGTGATATGAGTTGCACAAAGGCTCTTCTGTTTATCTTAACATAAACTCATTTTCCAGGTTCCAAGATCTATCTTATGTTCAATCACCAAAAGGTAATCGTTAAGATTAATTCAATCAACACTCTTAATCCAAAGAACTGTGTTGATGCCGATCTTCTCAATTAATCAATCCAATCTACCACAAGGATAAACAGATTATTAATTGGATCCTCTTTTACCAAAACAAGTATTGTGCACACCAAAGATTATAAAATCAAGTCTGAAATATTTTATCTCTTCTTTGTCTTCAAATCTTCTTAGATCTTCAATAAATACCTGCACACAATTACTTGAATCTCTTGTGATCAATCACACACAGAACGGAGTCTGTTAACAATGGATTATCACAAGATCGTCTTTAGATCTAACAACAGCCTAAAGATCCTTGTCGAAACATTGAACCAGTTTGAGTGAATCTTATATCAGAAGAGAAGATTCTCAAGCATAAACAAACTAGGTGCAATCAAAGTTCAACCACCGTTAGTCAATCAAATCAATACGAAAACTAAAGATAAACCGCAATATCTAGTTTCCCACCAACGGGTCGCGCTAGAGATTCTCAATCCCAAAGAAGACTTTAAATTAAGCGGCCGTAAGAGATTTCACCTAATTAGATTACTCTCCTCTATGATAGGCGGCTTCACCAGTAACAGTACAACAGAGGAAGTTTACTGTCACGAAGGATTAGTTTGCTAGAAATGAAAACTCAAAGTATTTATAGACAAGGAAGTTTGGACACCAAGGAATTTCCAAAACCGAAATATTCTCAAGATATTTTTCCATATTAACCCAAATTCGGTTTTCATAATTCATGTGAATGCACTGTTCAAAAATAATGATCGAAATCTCCTTGGAAAATCTTTAACTAGCAAATGCACATTACTAATTCTTATTTTCCATATATAATTAAAAACCTTAATTAAAAGATTCTTAACTTATTTAAATTTGATCTTGGGATTTACTTCCTTCTTAGTTGTTAAGGAATATCTTTGAACAATAAAAGAATACACATTAATGCGCGTCTTCAAATTGTGTCGACATCTTACTCTTGGAAGTCCTTTTTCATACTTACTCACTTGAAACCGATTTACCACACTTCCAAATAAGTTTAGAATTGGTTCATCTGACTTTCAAGAACTATGTGATTGATCAAGTAACACTCAATCATAAACCATGGGTGTAACGGTTCTACCAAAACAAGTTTCGGTTCTACCTCCATGTGAGTATTGTGCATAGTCACACTAGCTTACCAAAATTCGGCTGACTAGGTACTAGGATCGTTTCCCCACATATATTTGGTATCTAACTTGTATGCACTGCACATGTACACAGGATCGGTTCCCCCTTGCCTAAAATCGTGTTGCACATGTTCATAGGATTGGTTCCCCTTTCTTCTATAAACCTTGCTGCACCTCATACAAGGATCGGTTCCCCCTTGTGATGTACTGTACCTCTTCATAGGATCGGCTCCCCTCTCCCAAATTTGGTCAGACACTCACAAACCCGATCATACCCAGGTGATTACTTAAGATCGGTTTCACTAATAAAAGTCATACCAATACATAAGTCAGGCCTCATGTGAATAGTTTTACCAAGAACATAAACAAGTCTTGAGTGGTTATACTAATCACACATATTGGTCGTTCGTAAGATTTGCAATGAAGAACATCCCCAATAACTCCTGGGATTTCCTTTTCAGTTCACAACACATATCATGAACCTACTTCCTTCAAACACATGTAACAATATTGTTTACTATGATGAAATCCTCACCTCATACCCATACATAATCACAATAGCATTCATACGATTATGTTGATGTCTCATATACAAAGTTTAATGGTTAAGCAAGAAACTCCATATTGTATTCCTTAATACTATGTCTATCTAGAGTGTTCATGCTTCGCAGTTTTATTTTTTTAATATGCACAAATTCAAAGATACGTTAGGGAATGAAACAGTTCAAGTAAAATATCACTAACCTCAAGTGGAAGGATGATGTTGTGGTTGTATCTCCGTACTTCTTCAAGTCTTAGCAATACTTGTAATGTCTCACCCTAATACTTTCAATCTAACCTATATGAAGTTGACTCTAGTACATTTAAATCAAGCGACTCTTAAATGAGTTTTGGTTCACTAAAATATGACAACCAAACTTGACATGCCAACGCTTGGTGGGTTCAACCGAGCTATGCTCTAACACATACTTATTTCCTCTCATAATAGATTATTGAATTGGTCCGAAGAGATCCATATGAATTAAATAAAGTGGAGCCTTAGTGAGAATATCTCGAGATGACTTATGGTGAAATTTCGTTTGTTTACCCTTTTGAAAGGCACCACATACACCGTCAATCTTTGCATTGATTTTGGGAATGCCTCTAACAATTTCTTTGTTAATGATCTTAGTTAAGAGATGGTAATTGATGTGACCAAAACGCTCATGCCAAATATGTGTAGATTCCACCTTAGTCAAATTGCAATAATTGCTAAACTGAGTATCAAGAAGATAACAGTTATTTTTACCACGAGTTCCTTGAAAAATTACTTTTCCAGTTTTGTCTACAATGTCATATCCATTTGCGTTGAAGACAACTCTATGGGATTTGTCTCAAATTTTACTAATAGAAAGAAGATTTGCAGTCATACCTTTGATGTATACTACATCACGGATTCTGGAACACCAGGAAGCTTGATCGTCTCCTTCTTGCTAATGTAGCAACAACTCCCATCTTCGAAAGTAACTGGTCCCCCTTCAAAGTAGAGGGTACCCCAATATACCTCAAGCTAAAACCTTTCCTTCCTATAAGTTATTTCTCCGAAAGTGATTGTCTATGGACTGAGTCGAGACAATGCAACTAATCAGTTCACACTTCGTGTGATCATTTATGGATACAAGATCGAGACAATACAACAACGAAGTATGTTTACTTGATACAAAGGTTCGGACTTAACCAAACACAATAGGATTCACGTATCAAGTAAATAGGAATTAACGTTTGTGTAATTTACTTTAATTATAATAAAACAATTATAATGAGGAAATATAAAGTAAATGACATAGCATGATTTTGTTAATGAGGAAACCTCAAATACAGAAAAACCCCGGGACCTAGTCCAAAATTGAATACTCTCAGGATTAAGCCGCTATACAAAATAAACTAACTTCGTATAGTTGAGACCAAGCAACTAAACCTATAGTTAACCTAGTTCCATATGTATTCCCATGCCTCCAACCTGTAAATAAGTCACGTACTTGGACCAATTCCTTTGGTTCATATTCCAAATAGTAAAGGAACAACAAATCTATTTGGTATCAACTCTGTTCAACCAAGTGATATGAGTTGCACGAAGGCTCTTCTGTTTATCTTAACATAAACTCATTTTCCAGGTTCCAAGATCTATCTTATGTTCAATCACCAAAAGGTAATCGTTAAGATTAATTCAATCAACACTCTTAATCCAAAGAACTGTGTTGATGCCGATCTTCTCAATTAATCAATCCAATCTACCACAAGGATAAACCGATTATTAATTGGATCCTCTTTTACCAAAACAAGTATTGTGCACACCAAAGATTATAAAATCAAGTCTGAAATCTTTTATCTCTTCTTTTTCTTCAAATCTTCTTAGATCTTCAATAAATACCTGCACACAATTACTTGAATTTCTTGTGATCAATCACACACAGAACGGAGTCTGTTAACAATGGATTATCACAAGATCGTCTTTAGATCTAACAACAGTCTAAAGATCCTTGTCGAAACCTTGAACCAGTTTGAGTGAATCTTATATCAGAAGAGAAGATTCTCAAGCATAAACAAACTAGGTGCAATCAAAGTTCAACCACCGTTAGTCAATCAAATCAATACGAAAACTAAAGATAAACCGCAATATCTAGTTTCCCACCAACGGGTCGCACTAGAGATTCTCAATCCCAAAGAAGACTTTAAATTGAGCGGCCGTAAGAGATTTCACCTAATTAGATTACTCTCCTCTCCGATAGGCGGCTTCACCAGTAACAGTACAACAGAGGAAGTTTACTGTCACGAAGGATTAGTTTGCTAGAAATGCAAACTCAAAGTATTTATAGACAAGGAAGTTTGGACACCAAGGAATTTCCAAAACCGAAATATTCTCAAGATATTTTTCCATATTAACCCAAATTCGGTTTTCATAATTCATGTGAATGCACTGTTCAAAAATAATGATCGAAATCTCCTTGGAAAATCTTTAACTAGCAAATGCACATTACTAATTCTTATTTTCCATATATAATTAAAAACCTTAATTAAAAGATTCTTAACTTATTTAAATTTGATCTTGGGATTTACTTCCTTCTTAGCTGTTAAGGAATATCTTTGAACAATAAAAGAATACACATTAATGCGCGTCTTCAAAGTGTGTCGACATCTTACTCTTGCAAGTCCTTTTTCATACTTACTCACTTGAAACCGATTTACCACACTTCCAAATAAGTTTAGAATTGGTTCAGCTGACTTTCAAGAACTATGTGATTGATCAAGTAACACTCAATCATAAACCATGGGTGTAACGCTTCTACCAAAACAAGTTTCGGTTCTAGCTCCATGTGAGTATTGTGCATAGTCACACTAGCTTACCAAAATTCGGCTAACTAGGTACTAGGATCGTTTCCCCACATATATTTGGTATCTAACTTGTATGCACTGCACATGTACACAGGATCGGTTCCCCCTTGCCTAAAATCGTGTTGCACATGTTCATAGGATTGGTTCCCCTTTCTTCTATAAACCTTGCTGCACCTCATACAAGGATCGGTTCCCCCTTATGATGTACTGTACCTATTCATAGGATCGGCTCCCCTCTCCCAAATTTGGTCAGACACTCACAAACCCGATCATACCCAGGTGATTACTTAAGATCGGTTTCACTAATAAAAGTCATACCAATACATAAGTCCGGCCTCATGTGAATAGTTTTACCAAGAACATAAACAAGTCTTGAGCGGTTATACGAATCACACATATTGGTCGTTCGTAAGATTTGCAATGAAGAACATCCCCAATAACTCCTGGGATTTCCTTTTCAGTTCACAACACATATCATGAACCTACTTCCTTCAAACACATGTAACAATATTGTTTACTATGATGAAATCCTCACCTCATACCCATACATAATCACAATAGCATTCATACGATTATGTTGATGTCTCATATACAAAGTTTAATGGTTAAGCAAGAAACTCCATATTGTATTCCTTAATACTATGTCTATCTAGAGTGTTCATGCTTCGCAGTTTTATTTTTTTAATATGCACAACTTCAAAGATACGTTAGGGAATGAAACAGTTCAAGGAAAATATCACTAACCTCAAGTGGAAGGATGATGTTGTGGTTGTATCTCCGTACTTCTTCAAGTCTTAGCAATACTTGTAATGTCTCACCCTAATACTTTCAATCTAACCTATATGAAGTTGACTCTAGTACATTTAAATCAAGCGACTCTTAAATGATTTTTGGTTCACTAAAATATGACAACCAAACTTAACATGCCAACGCTTGGTGGGTTCAACCGAGCTATGCTATAACACATACTTCTTTCCTCTCATAATAGATTATTGAATTGGTCCGAAGAGATCCATATGAATTAAATAAAGTGGAGCCATAGTGAGAATATCTCGAGATGACTTATGGTGAAATTTCGTTTGTTTACCCTTTTGAAAGGCACCACATACACCGTCAATCTTTGCATTGATTTTGGGAATGCCTCTAAAAATTTCTTTGTTAATGATCTTAGTTAAGAGATGGTAATTGATGTGACCAAAACGCTCATGCCAAAGATGTGTAGATTCCACCTTAGTCAAATTGCAATAATTGCTAAACTGAGTATCAAGAAGATAACAGTTATTTTTACCACGAGTTCCTTGAAAAATTACTTTTCCAGTTTTGTCTACAATGTCATATCCATTTGCGTTGAAGACAACTCTATGGGCTTTGTCTCAAATTTTACTAATAGAAAGAAGATTTGCAGTCATACCTTTGATGTATACTACATCACGGATTCTGGAACACCAGGAAGCTTGATCGTCTCCTTCTTGCTAATGTAGCAACAACTCCCATCTCCGAAAGTAACTGGTCCCCCTTCAAAGTTGCTTGTGGAGACAAACCACCAAAGGTAACCAGTCATATATCGGCTACAACCATTGTCAAGAAACCATTGGAAGGGTGATGTTGATATTAAGGGAAAAGCTCTCATACTAACACTACTTTCCTATTTAGGATTTCGTATTGTACACCTTTTTAGATAAGCAAATAGTTGTTCATCTTTCTTGTGTAGATTTCTCGCAACTTTTATACTTTTCTGAAAATGTGTACATGTATGTCGATTGTGATTATGAGACTCACAAAACATACAAGGGCCAACATCAGTAATCTTATTTGAGAAGTTCTTCCTTCTATCAAGTTTCTCAAAGCATAAACTTTTTTTAACACTTGAGTTAATCTGATCCTTTAGAGAGGAATCAAATGAGTTATTCATCATTACTGAAGAGTTTTTGACAGATGTCAAATCCTTATGCTTTGCAATTATTGTAGCAAGAACACGGTTGATCCGGATTTGTTCATCCAACTTCCTTTGGAGAATAACAAGGGTTTTAGAACATTCCCTAAGATTGTGGTTTATTCCTGGTGAAGCGTTTATAGATACTTTACTGTCCATCTAGTCAGATCGCCACAAACACAGACTTTTATGGTCTTGAATGTGTTTTCCTTCTCTGATAACAATTGAAAAACTGGGGGTCTAACAACCTCACCCAATATTTCGATTAGCAATCTGTATGGACAAACTCTAATATACTTTTAAGAGAATCAACTAGACAGTTAGACTCAATCTTAATAAAAAAAAAGTATATCAAGGAGTTAATATCAACTCAAGAAAATAGAAATCTGTGAGTCTTTATCAAATACAAGGGAAATAAACTTGGATGGTACATATATATGGGGCAAAACGATTTGCTGGTTTTTAAGGAATTAAGTAGATGACCGTACGGAGGGGACTCCTTGAACCGAGTGAAAATGTTCAATCTCACACAGATGCACCGCTGCAAATGGGTGCTTTGAATTCGAGAGATCAATCTGTAGTACTCTGTCCTAAACCAAGACAATGGTCGTTCCAGAGTAAATTCGGTCACAAGAGAGGATGGGTTGATCTGTAAGAGGGAAGCTGAGAAATGTGTGAAATCAATGGTAATCAAATATTGTAGGTGTGTTGTGAATTCTGAATATGATAAGTTCCGAAAGATTGAAATTTCTCAGTTGAGAGTAATTGCTCAATTGATGAGTTGTTGATCTCGTTTTGTCCGTGAGACGTGAGATCCTTGTTGTTTCAATCATGATTCAGAAAATTATTTATATTGCTGGAATTATAGACACCATGATCCCATGAAGTGTGATAGTTGACAGAATCAAGAAGTGGATAAATGGAAATCGTGTTTGAAACCAGTTGTTCATCGTGCGGAGACTTGGTCGATTTTCTATCCACTACTTTGTTAACTTCTTCAACTGACTGCACGACTTGCTCACATTCCATCGTGTGTTTGAACACACGTGTCATAGACCACCAAACCAAAACCCTAGTTGATATCCTCCCAAAGTGACACGATTGACGTCTCGTGGTTAATTAGTCAGTTTCAGACTTCATGATTTAATAGGACAATCAGTCCATGTATTTGCTGAGTTGAACATGATTTGAAAAAATGTTATGAAACTCATGAATTGAACGTGTCTGCTGAGACAGAGATAAAATTCTGATGTTGAGGTGAGCAAGGGTTGCTAATTAGATGAATTGTTGAATATTGATAGTTCAACCAATATTCCTTGGTTTTAGAAAATATTGCTCGTCTGAGCAAGTGTTGCTCGTCTGATGAATTATTGGTAGCGTGACCAAAATAAAATATTAATTAAAATACTAGTAATTGAATCGAGCATAATTAATAAGAATACTGATGATGAGATCGTCATAAAACTATTAGTGTTTGAATATGGAATTATGATCCATGGACTCAGAAACCCTAATTTGATCAATTGATGGTTTATTTGAAAATTAACCATGGAATGAAGGAGAATCAACTTCATGGGACCATGCTTCGACCCAAAGAGCCAACCTTGGTCGGTCAAGGTAACATGCTCATGTCACCAAAGTGTTCGTATCTTAGTTCTAAGAATTTTGATATTTTCAGATGTTGATAGGTGTCTAAAAACACCTCTCTAATTATTGATTGGTTATGCTTTCTTAGCTAGTTTTCGTGTAAAATTGTATTATTAGCTTTCTTTTATATTTTATGGGAATTTTGGAGCTTATTCCCGAAAAGAACGAGAAATCGTCCAATTTACCAAAGAGAGGCGGAATTATCATTGCATCACCAAAGGTGCGTACTGCCATTGAAATAGGAAATCGAGTTCAGTTTGGAGAAGGAGGATGGGGTTACTCTGGTGGTTGTTTACAAAGGTATTTGTATTGTGCGTGTTGGTTTACTGAGAATGGATTGAGGCACTCATGGGCTTAACATCATCCTGGTTTACAGATATTGGGCTTAAAGACGCGCGTTATTTTAAACTACGAATGAGTGGATTTCACATGTGATGTTGGTTACTCAGAATTGGTGATTACTAGTGCTTCTGTTAAGGGTTTGTTTATTGATAAGAGAAGGAGCTGAGCCGGGTTGCTGTTATCGGCCGTGGTGATTGATGGTTGAGATACAAATATGGAAGCTAAGGCGTTGGTAGTCGATGAAAACTGGAGAAACTCGAGTTGACTGTTGCATGGTAGTGATGACACAGAACTAAACTTGCTGGGGAGTGACGAATCAGTGGTAATGCCATTGATTCTCAAAGTCGATGGAAGGTAATGAGTATAAAATGGAGCTGAACTAGGGGTGGCACGAGTTCAGTTCTTTTAAGAGAAGCAAAGTCAGTTGAGACTTGAGAGTGGTGGCAGTTGATCGAGTTTGGAAAGAATCTAACTTGGTTGCAGTAGAGATAACTCGAGTATGAGAAGACTTGCCGAAGAATGGTGCAGTCGAGCTTGGAAATGGACAGAGAAGATTAATGGGACTGTGGTGTTGATGAAGCTCGAGGAATGGTGCTGACGGATGACAGAGAAGATGATGGAAGTGAAAGGGGTTGTTGCCATTAATGGCTGTGATGGTGATGTTAGAGAACGAGAAGATGCATGTGATCGATGGAAAGAGTTTAACGAAGAATAGGTTACTGAGGTTGGTTTGAAGCTAACGAAGGAGTCATTGAGCTTTGCTTTAGTGGGCTATGCATGCTGAGATATGATGTATTACAGCTAGGCTACAAATGGTCTGGGCTATTGCTGCACCACCAAGGCTATGCTAAGAATTTCAATGAACATCCTAGGCTCATTGGACTGTTTAGAGAATCACGAGCAAGACTTGGCCGTGAGTTGTGTATGGGATTTTGGCCAGAGTTTGGAAACCTTTTCGAACAGGGATTTTATACACGGGACATAATCCTTAAGGAGGTGCACTTTCCTATTTTTGCTAGGTTTTCTAGTTTTTTCAAGAGGAGGTGCACTTTTCTATTTTTGCTAGGTTTTCTAGTTTTCTAAAAGAGGAGGTTACAAAACTCTATATATAGGGAACCCTAGGCACAATTTTATTATCTTGATATCTTCTTTTCACCATTTTTCTCCCCCTTAGGGGGAGAACTATCTATTTTCTATATTCTTTTTATTGTAAGGAGGAATTCAAAGTTCTAATTATGAAGCTCAATTATTTGCAAGTTTGTTTCAAGTTTTAAATTGATTCATTGTGGATTGTTTTTACTATATCGAAGGTTTATGATTGGTTCTTAGATTGGTTTGGGTGCTGTTGATGGTGGATTTATATTTAAAGGCTAAAATTGTAAAAATCCAATTTTTGTAAGCTGACGTCCTGCAAAGTATAAAGCCTTCAGGTGATGAATATTTCTCGCCATGATAATTCATTGGAGCATGTGCAACCATCCCTGAGAATTAAAACCTACCCAGAGCGGAGCATGTAGCAACCATCCCGATTTTATGTAAGTTTGCAGCATTACTATTAATGCTTTAATTAAAGCCTTGTGTTAGACATCCAAACACCCGTAGGCTACCTGACGGCGGGTTATATTAGCCCCATTGAACGCATGCAAGACTACCCATGTTAGTCTCACCTGCTGAAAACAAACTCAAAAATAAATCCCATCCGTCCAACTTCGCAGGCATAGATGGAGGGTGTAGATATAGATTCAGGGGGTCCTGAGCATGCTACCATGATCATCTCGGACCCACCTTCATGCATGACCGAACGGTCAAGACCAACTACAGTTGGTCCTTCCAAAAACGCGCGCTCAAAGTGAGCATGACGCACAGCTGGAACCTAATTAGGGTTCCTTTTAAGCGTGAACGTCCAACTTCGCAGGCATAGTTGGACGGCTTAGATTATACCCTAAAACAAGTAGTGAAGTGATGGTACACCATTGGCGGGCCTAATTTATACCTATATGACCGACTCCCTCATAGGCAAGCCATGGTGCAAGAGGTTAACGCCTTATGCAGGTTGAGAAGATCCAAAACGATCACGACCATCCAACTTCGCAGGCATAGTTGGATGGCTTAGATTGCGCCCAGGGTCATAGAGCAAGCATGTACATGCTCATTGTCGGCCCAAGATGTTAAATACATGATTGGTATCCCCAAAGGAGGTGCACGCAACCCAAAACCGATCGCCCAAAGTGGACGGTACGAAATCCTAATTAGGGTTTGCGGCGCATATGTCGCAGAAACATCTCGAGCGTCCATCTTCGCAGGCTTGGATGGAAGGCAAAGATGGAGACTTAGAGAGAACCTATCATGCTATAATGACCACCGTGGGCCCGACTTCACGCCTAGCTGATTGGCCAAGACCGGCAGTGATCAAGTTCCTTGGTACGCGTGCCCAAAGGTGGAATGTCACGGCCCCTCCATAGGTTCTAATCTCGACCACTCATCTTTGCCACCTAAAGTGGGTGCCTTAGATCAAATCTTTGCAAGTCAAGCAGGCATGAGCGTGAACACCATTGTACCACCTCCATGCAGGGCCAATCGGTTCCTCCATAGAAACTCCCTTAGCATGCAAACGTTTGGGTTGAAAGAGGCAGCATGCGCGCCTCCCATCCAACGATCGCAAGGAGGGTTGCAAGCCATCTCGTCCGTCCGACTTTGCAAGCTTGGATGAATGAATTATGGTGCGAATCAACCAGCAAAAAAGGTATCACCATGATCACCATCCGTCACTCTTCTTCACAGGGTAACCGACCAAGGCATGGCCTGTCTATACAGCCTCCAAAAGGTCACCTAAAGATGGCTTCATGCGATGTTATAACAAGTTCACGATTCACCCTGCACAATTTTTGTGGGTCCCACGATCCACACACTCGAGACATTAATCACATCACAACTGGGGGATACAAACTGGGGTATTGGTCTGGCGGTTTACAGTGTGCAGCGTGCAACACGCCATCACAAGGTCGTGTCAGGGAAACATGGGCGGTTAGCGATGATAGGAGAATTGGGCGAGCAACCGTGTGAAACTAACACACAACTCCACTTCCTCCATCACTCCACTTCCTCCACTTTCCCACGAGAGACGTGATGAAGGATTATCGACTTGTATAAATAGGTTCTCATCCCTATTTCCAACAACAACACAGAAAAACCAAGTGTTAATACCATCGTATTCAACACCCAGAGCTTGCCTGCAACATTTGCTAGCCTGCTCAACCTTCTGTTAACAAGTCATAAAATATCCTTCACCTTCATACTCTCAACACCTTCTTCGCTTCCCTCCCTAAGATCAACCTCACATCCTTCACCTGTGACCGAAACAAATCTGGAACGGCCGTGTCTTCGGTTTAGGACAGAATTGTACAGATTATCTCTCGAATCAAAGTGCTCATAGTGCAGCACATTTGTTGAAGGTTTAAATTCACTTCTCATCCACACACACACCTAAAATTACCTAAACCTGCAGAAGTAGTTTTCTCCCACAAACAATTGGCGACCACATTGGGAGGTTAATCTCTCGGTTGTGAAGTCGATTTCTTCGATACCTAATCCTATTTATTTGATTTCAAGATGTTCGGTCTTAGGAATACCTCGACAGCCTCAAGTCATGATCAAGTTCGCTCCGACGACACACCTAATGGTCTGGATGGAAGAATCCCGACGTTGATTGAGTTAGCACGAGCACAGGAGGTTCACACGAGAAACATGGACCTGATCAAAGAAGCAATCAAAAACATACTCTACCTCCTCATCAAGATGACGACAGAGATGGGAGGCCCTGTCATGGAGGTCCCGACACGGGGGACTGAACGCCCCCAAATCAACAGTTTCACTACAGGCCAAAGACCTGTGGATCAGGAAGCCGCTTCTTTAGTGGGAAGTTTATGTGAACTCTTACACCTCTCAAAAGAGCAGCGAACAGAGACGTTTGCAGCCGTCAACCGGATATCCTTGGATGTACAGTTAACTCCCTTGCGCTCATAAGTTTCAAGCGCGATGGAGGCATCCGTAAACAATGTTACTTTTACAGAGGAAGACATGATGGCAAAAGAGGGCCACAATCGGGCCCTGCATGTAACCGCACGCATCAAAGATTCAGAATTCAGGCGGGCCCTCATCAACACAGTAGCATCCTCAAATGTGATTACCCTCAAGACACTCAAGGAGGCTAAGGTTCGCCCAAACAATATTGTGCGGCGATCTACCATAATGACGGACTTTGAAGGGAACCAAACCAACACATATGGGTATGTTAATCTGAACTTATTCGTAGGTCCTATTCAATCAAAAGTGAAATTCGAAGTCATAGAGAAGGAACCAGACTACCACATGATAATGGGTAGGCCATGGCTCCACGAGAATAGGATTTTTCCTTCAACATATAACCAGTGCCTGAAAACTACGTTGAACGAGGAAGTCATTCGTATACCTGTATCGTTGTCTCCATACGCACCCATATGCGGAGTAAAATTGTTCAAACCGAAGGAAGCTATGCAGGAAGATCCAGGCAAAGTACATTGTACCCCACTTCCCCCGTGGGCGTCAATCCAGGAGGAGGATCGGCTTGCGTCATTAAAACTCAGACATGATGCATCCCAGCTGACGAGGAACTCTCCTTCACCCAGCGGGGCGGGAAACCACGTTACCAAGAGAGGACGAACCTTTGTGGCAACTCAAGATCAAAAAGGAAAGACTGTCTACCGCCGGCGCTGTTAGCAATTAGCAGGAGAGACTGATGCTCTATCTCTCCGCCTAATAGAATGTTGTCAAAGCGGAGACCCACAAGAAGAGGTGTTGGACGCCCCCAGACAGATGCAAGACGGTACCACCTCTACAACTGACGAACTCGAAACTATTAACATCGGCCGTGAAGAGTCTCCCAGGCCCATTTCCATGAGTTTCACTCTGTCCACGGAGGAGCGGACGAATCTTGTGCAACTCCTCAAAGAATACCAAGATATATTCGCCTGGACGTACGATGAAATGTCTGGTCTGGATGAAAAGTTGGTTACTCATCACCTGCACATCAAGCCTAGATCCAAGCCTATCAAACAGTATCCAAGACAATTCATACATGAGGTGGAAGATCAGATTAAATCTGAAATACAGAAATTGCTAACTGCCGGCTTCATCAAGCCCATCCACCTTCCAACCTGGCTGGTTAACGTGGTCCCAGTAAAGAAAAAAAATGGGCAGATCCGATGATGTGTAGATTTCAGAGATTTAAACAAGTGCTGCCCCAAGGACGACTTTCCTCTACCTAACATCGACATGTTGGTAGACGCCACGAGCGGGCATAGCATGTTCTCCTTCATGGATGGATATAGCGGCTACAACCAGATAAGGATGTACGAGCATGATGCAAGTAAGACTGCTTTTCGAACTCCTCTTGGAAATTTTTACTATACAGTTATGCCTTTCGGTTTGAAGAATTCCGGCGCAACATATCAATGTGCCATGACAGCAATTTTTCACGACATGATGAAAAGTTGAAGATTACGTAGATGACATAGTAGTCAAATCGAAATCCCGGATGGAAAACACAGGAGTCTTGCGACAAGTATTCGAGAGATGCTGTGAGTACAAGTTGAGGATGAATCCTTTGAAATGTGCCTTTGGTGTCTCCTCTGGAAAGTTTCTGGGATTCCAAGTGACTGCTGAGGGAATCAAGGTGGACCCATCTAAGACTCAAGCCATCCTCACTATGCCACCACCTCGAACCGTGAAGGAACTGCAAAGTTTTATGGGAAAGGTGAATTACATTCGACGTTTTATACCTGGTCTGGCTCAACTCGTTGCTTCCTTCACCCCCCTTCTGAAGAAATGAGCGGATTTTAACTGGACCAGCGTCCAACAGGAAGCGTTTCGAAAAATTCAGCACATACTGTCGTCTCCAGACATCATGAAGTCTCATGTTCAAGGGAGACCGTTATATCTCTAAACCGCCTTCAGTGACACTGTCGTTGGAGCCTTGCTGGCTCAAGAGGATGATGAGGGAGTCGAACGTCCTATATACTACTTCAGTCGAATATTGAGGGACGCTGAACTCATATACCCGAGAGCAGAGAAAGCATGCCTAGCATTGATACATTCCATCCAGAAGTTCGGGTATTACCTACTATCCAGCAAGGTAACGCTCATATCCAAATCGGACCCTGCGAAGTTCTTACTGTCAAAACCAGTTCTAATGGGAAGGGCTGCCAAGTGGCTCCTCCAAATGTCAGAGCTAGACATAATGTGTACTCCGCCCAGAGATGTTAAGGGTCAGGCTGTCGCGGATTTACTAGCAGCTTTCCCTGGAGAAGGTACCACAGCATTTCATGAAGACCTTCCTGGAGAATTTCCAGACATCTCTATGGTCGAAGAGGAATCTTGGATGTTATATTTTAACGGATCCGCTACTCCCAGCAACAACACTGGAGGAGCAGGCATAATCCTAGTATCTCCAACTGGCGAAGTATTTTCACACTCCTTCAAGTTAGATTTTCAATGCACTAACAACTCAGCGGAGTATGAAGCCTTCCTTATAGGGCTGCTATTAGCCAAGCAGGCGGGAGCCACACGTTTGGAAATAAGAGGCGATTCCAAATTATTGGTTAATCAGATGAACGGGGTGTATGCACTAAAAGAGATAACTCTAGATCCGTACCGGTCTGAAGCTCAGAGACAGCTGAACTACTTCGCTGACGCAACCATACCTCATGTCAGCCGCAATAACAACAGGCATGCTAATTTCCTGGCAATATTAGCTTCTAAATTGCAGTTCGAAGGCATAGAAGAAACCTTGACGGTGAAAATAAGGACAGTGGAATCAACATGGCTCTCACAATGCAAGGATGCTGAAACCTGTGACTGGCGGACTACGATCATTCATGAGCTTAGCAGTTCACTTTCAAAAGAAAAGGTTAGCCTTAAAGCCTTAAAAAACTTCTTTATGCTCCACGGCATGTTATACCACCGAAACCCGGATAGTTCCTTATCAAGATGTCTCGGAGAGGAATAAGCACAGCTGCAACTTGATCGTGTTCACAGCGAGATATGTGGACAAACATTGGTGGTGACACTCTATCGACGCCTCCAACGTTTAGGCTATTACTGGCCAGAAATGGAGACACAGTCTCGAGTGCTCCAACAGTCTTGCTCAAACTTCCAGGCACCACCTCATTAACTAGAGGTACTCAACATAAATCATATCGGGGATTGGAGGCAGCCATATGTTAACTACCTTCGTGATGGCACAGTTCCTGCTAACCAAAAAGAGGCAGTCAGAATGAAACAGAGAGCGAAGCATTTCGTGTTCCACGAGGGTTTTTGTACCGGAAAAGCTTTGGAGGTGATATGCTACGGTGCCTGGCTGGAGGAGAAATCTCAACAATATTGAAAGAGATGCATGAAGGAGAACATCAAGGAAAGAAGAAATTGTTTTTCCAGATACACGAGAAATATTACTGGCCGTCCATGGAAGATGATGCAGCTGC
Organism: Papaver bracteatum; assembly: GCA_023529315.1. Taxonomy (NCBI): domain Eukaryota; kingdom Viridiplantae; phylum Streptophyta; class Magnoliopsida; order Ranunculales; family Papaveraceae; genus Papaver; species Papaver bracteatum. The sequence continues at coordinate 814,150 of JAJJWX010004691.1, read as the reverse complement.
CTTCGTTCAAAGATTCCACAAATGCCAGATTCACGTGAACCTTGACCATGCACCATCCACTCCCCTACATTTGATAAGTAGACCGCTGCCATTCTATAGCTGGGGACTTGATATTATCGGAAAGATCAACCCGCCATCATCAAAGCAGCATGAATATATTATAACCGCAACTGAATACTTCACAAAATGGGTCGAAGCTATTACTCTGCGTGGAACTACAGGAGCAACGATTTCAGCGTTCATTAAAGAGCATATCATCTGCCGCTTTGGAGTACCTAAACATATCATTACCGATAACGGCACTCCCTTCGCCAACAAGCAAGTACGAGAGTTGATTGAAGGATATGGAATTAAACAAGTCTTCTCCACCGTCTACTACCCTCAAGGGAATGTGCAGGCTTAGAGCACCAACAAAACATTAATCCGGATTCTCAGTCGGACAGTACATGACAATCCCAGAGAGTGGCATGAACAACTACCGATAACACTATGGGCATACCAAACGGCACCTAGGATCTCCATTGGAGTTTCTCCATACTCACTCGTTTACGGGGCTGATGTTATCCTCCCGGCAGAAATCATAATCCCATCAGCCAGGATTGCAGCGGCAAGTGGAGTCCATTGGAACGAAACTGAGGCATCTAACTGCAGGATCGCTGAGATCGATACTCTAGACTACAGAAGAAGAAAGGCATAGGAACGCTCTAAGGTGTACAGAAACAGAGTCTCCAGGGCGTATGACAAATCTGTAAGGCCACGAAGTTTTAAAGTGGGAGACCTAGTTTTGAAGACAGCCAAACACATCCAACAAGACATGTCTGCACCAAAGTTCTCTCCAAAATGGGAAGGACCTTACGTGATTACCAAGGCTTACAACACTGGATACTACAAAATCATTAAGGTGGATGGAGGCAAGTTGGAAGTAGTCGTCAATGGAAAATGGCTCAAGACATATCACGCCTGATCATTGTCCCGTACTTGTCCCATGACATGACAATACAAGCATTCTCGTTTCATGTCTAACTTGTTAATTTATTCAGAAAAAATTAATGAATTTTTCTCCATCCATCTACACAAAAGAAAAAAAAAAAAAAAAATCTCGTATCTCTCAATGGAGTGCAAAAGAAAAAGAGAGGGAAGGAAATCTCTCAACGCAGCTCAGAAGAGGTCGTCCAACAGGTTGTAATCCCTGGAAAGCATCATCTTCAACCTTGCCTGGTACCTCTATTTTCGGGCCTTCAATCTTTGGGTCGCCTGCTCCACCTTCTATGACTCAACAGCCAGAGCCTTCTCTTCCTCCAAGATAGCCTTCGCAGCAGGGACTACGTTCATCAGGATACCAGCTCGATCGACCTTGATGATGTCAAGACGCTGCTGCATCCAACTCACGTTGAACTCCATGGACTCGCAGGTAGAGAGCATGTTTTCCCACTTCTCGAGATTTGATTCAGCTACCTTGCGGATAAAGACACCTTCCATCTCAGCAATCATGGGAAGCAAGCAGTTTACCACAGTAACCAAAGTAGACGAGCAATGCCGAATTACGTTCCTGGTCGCGATATGGCCATACTTTCTCCATATCTTTGTGTACATGGAGATGAACTCATTTCGTACTAAAAACCCACCGACAGTCTTGTAGCTAGAAGACAATCATTTCATACCAATATCGAACGAAAGGCCGGCATTGGGGTATTCATAGGATGAAATACCCAGATCAGCATTCTCGAGGTCATCCGGTGAAGGTGTATCTGAATTCAAAGAAAGTGGACTATCCAAGTCATCGTCATCAATGACTGTTACACATGTTCCAAGTGGAAATCTCTGCAAAAGAGGAGATTATTCACCTGATCAGGAAATAAGGGTGACTACTCGTAAAAGAAAAGGGAAAAGAACAAACCGGTATGACCCTCTTAACTCTACGCACACGAGCTGGAGGATTGTCACGAGTTTCAGAAGCGCACTGAAATGCAGAGCGGGTACGCTTGACAGACGAACCTGGGTGATATGAAGAAGACGACTTGTTGTTTCCTGACATGATGGAACTCTGCAGAGAATAAATTCTATCCCAAGATGTAGAAGAGGATTCTTGTGCATACGTATATATACATGCCAAGGGAAACCCTAGAAGTAGCTATCTCGGAGTACATCCAGCCGGCAAGGGATCAACACCAACCAAGTCGCGCTAGCTTCAGAAACCTAGCTGAAATCGGAGAAAAATTTGTTGAGGGGGAACAACTCCACCAGCGCTACAGGGCATTCGGCACGATCACCCTCCCCATGTGGCAAAAGTACGTTTACCCTAGCCTTAGTTATTTTTGTGCAAACTATCACCATCTCATGCCTACCCTACAATAGTGTAACCATTGCATGCTAGGCAGGGGACTTAATGTTGATGGTGGATTTCGATTTAAAGGCTAAAATTGTAAAAAGCCAATTTTTGTAAGCTGACGTCCTGCAAAGGATAAAGCCTTTAGGTGATGAATATTTCTCGCCATGATAATTCATTGGAGCATGTGCAACCATCCCTGAGAATTAAAACCTACCCAGAGCGGAGCATGTAGCAACCATCCCGATTTTATGTAGGTTTGCAGCATTACTATTAATGCTTTAATTAAAGCCTTGTGTTCGACATGCAAACACCTATAGGCTACCTGACGGCGGGTTATATTAGCCCCGATGAACGCATGCAAGACTACCCATGTTAGTCTCACCTGCTGAAAACAAACTCAAAAATATATCTCATCCATCCAACTTCGCAGGCATAGATGGAGGGTGTAGATATAGATTCAGGGGGTCCTGAGCATGCTACCATGATCACCTCGGACCCACATTCATGCATGACTGAACGGTCAAGACCAACTACAGTTGGTCCTTCCAAAAACGCGCGCTCAAAGTGAGCATGACGCACGGCTGGAACCTAATTAGGGTTCCTTTTAATCGTGAACGTCCAACTTCGCAGGCATAGTTGGAGGCTTAGATTATACCCTAAAACAAGTAGTGAAGTGATGGTACACCATTGGCGGGCCCACTTTCTACCTACATGACCGACTCCCTCATAGGAAATCCGTGGTGCAAAAAACGATTGCCCAAACAAGGCTAGGTTAATGCCTTATGCAGGTTGAGAAGATCCAAAACGATCACAACCATCCAACTTCGCAGGCATAGTTGGATGGCTTAGATTGCGCCCAGGGTCATAGAGCAAGCATGTAAATGCTCATTGTCGGCCCAAGATGTTGCATACATGATTGGTCTCCCCAAAGGAGGTGCACGCAACCCAAAACCGATCGCCCAAAGTGGCCGGTCCGAAATCCTAATTAGGGTTTGCGGCACATATGTCGCAGAAACATCTCGAGCGTCCATCTTCGCAGGCTTGGATGGAAGGCAAACATGGAGACTTAGAGAGAACCGAGCATGCTAGCATGACCACCGTGGGCCCGAATTCACGCCTAGCTGATCGTCCAAGACCGGCAGTGATCAAGTTCCTTTGTACGCGTGCCCAAAGGTAGAATGTCACGGCCCCTCCATAGGTTCTAATCTCGACCACTCGTCTTTGCCACCTAAAGTGGGTGGCTTAGATCAAATCTTTGCAAGTCAAGCAGGCATGAGCGTGAACACCATTATACCACCTCCATGTAGGGCCAATCGGTTCCTCCATAGAAACTCCCTTAGCATGCAAACGTTTGGGTTGAAAGAGGCAGCATGCGCGCCTCCCATCCAACGATCGCAAGTAGGGTTGCAAGCCATCTCGTCCGTCCAACTTTGCAAGCTTGGACGAATGAATTATGGTGCGAATCAACCAGCAAACAAGGTATCACCATGATCACCATCTGTCACTCTTCTTCACAGGGTAACTGACCAAGGCATGGCCTGTCTATACAGCCTCCAAACGGTCACCTGAAGATGGCTGCATGCGATGTTATACCAAGTTCACGATTCACCCTGCACTATTTTCTGTGGGTCCCACGATCCACACACTCGAGACATTAATCACGTCACAACTGGGGGATACAAACTGGGGTATTGGTCTGGCGGTTTATAGTGTGCAGCGTGCAACACGCCATCACAAGGTCGTGTCATGGAAACATGGGCGGTTAGTGATGATAGGAGAAGTGGGCGAGCAACCGTGTGAAACTAACACACAACTCCACTTCCTCCATCACTCCACTTCCTCCACTTTCCCATGAGAGACGTGATGAAGGCTTATCGACTTGTATAAATAGGTTCTCATCCTTATTTCCAACAACAACACAGAAAAACCAAGTGTTAATACCATCGTATTCAACACCCAGAGCTTGCCTGCAACATTTGCTAGCATGCTAAACCTTATGTTAACAAGTCATCAAATAGCCTTCACCTTCATACTCTCAACACCTTCTTCACTTCCCTCCCTAAGATCAACCTCACATCCTTCACCTGTGATCGAAATAAATCTGGAACGGCCGTGTCTTCGGTTTAGGCCAGAATTGTACAGATTATCTCTCGAATCAAAGTGCTCATCGTGCAGCACATTTGTTGAAGGTTTAAATTCACTTCTCATCCACATACACACCCAAAATTACCTAAACCTGCAGAAGTAGTTTTCTCCCACAAACAGGTGCGCAACCAGATTAGTTTATTAATCATTCTAATGCTAGTAGAGAGGTGAGTCGACCCGTAATTGTCTCTTATCTCCTACACAAGTAGAAATCGCAAGACCTTACGGAGGGATTCTGTGGAGCAATTGAAAGTAAAGACAACACCAGTAAGTGGACCGAGCGTACTGAGTTTTACTGCTGGGATCAAACCTAAATTCTCAAATCCTAATGCGTTCTGGGAATTACATCTTGTAGTCGAGCGCTTCCATGTCAAGGTGGTTCTTTTGAATAGAATCCGGTAGTCGAGCGCTTCCGTATCCGGTGATACAAGGAGTTTTTGGGGATTTCTAAGCGTACCTGCTTTCCTACGGTTGGTGAAAATTGTTTCTAACAAGAGATAAACGGGTACAATGTTGAGTTAACGGTTAGTAACGGCGAAGGATTTCTTCAATATCTTTTTCTTTTTATCCTTCATTTATATTTTCACTGATTTAGATAACCTATCAATTGCATTACTCTTCGTGGGAACGATCCTTACTACCGCTATATTATATTTAATAAGTGGGAAATATCTTTTTGATTTTGTTGAGTAAACGACGCTCACCAAAATTGGCGTCGTTGCCGGGGAGTAATTGCTAATTGGTATGTTATTCGTTTTGGCATAAAGGTTTTGTGGGTATATCTCTCGTAAGCCCTCACGAGACTATAACTCGTCCACTAGGGACACCTAGGGGTTTAAAGGCTTGTTATTCATGCTAAGAGTAACCGTATCCTCACGACATGGAGTTGTATTATATTTTTGTTTCGTTTTGTTTGCTCGAGGACTATCAAAGTTTAGGTGTGGGGGAATTTGATAGGTGTCTAAAAACACCTCTCTAAGTATTGAATGGTTATGCTTTCTTAGCTAGTTTTCGTGCAAAATTGTATTATTATCTTTTTTTTATATTTTATGGGAATTTTGGAGCTTATTCCCGAAAAGAACGAGAAATCGTCCAATTTACCAAAGAGAGACGGAATTATCGTTGCATCACCAAAGGTGCGTACTGCCATTGAAATAGGAAATCGAGTTCAGTTTGGAGAAGGAGGATGGGGTTACTCTGGTGGTTGTTTACAAAGGGATTTGTATTGTGCGTGTTGGTTTACTGAGAATGGCTTGAGGCACTCATGGGCTTAACATCAGTCCGGTTTACAGATATTGGGCTTAAATACGCGCGTTATTTTAAACAACGAATAAGTGGATTTCACATGTGCTGTTGGTTACTCAGAATTGGTGATTACTAGTGCTTCTGTCAAGGGTTTGTGTTTCGAGAGGAGAAGGAGATGAGCCGGGTTGTTGTTATCGGCCGTGTTGATTGATGGTTGAGCTACAAATATGGAAGCTAAGGTGTTGGTAGTCGATGAAAACTAGAGAAGCTCGAGTTGACTGTTGCATGGCAGTGATGACACGGAACTAAACTTGCGGGGGAGTGACGAATCAGTGGTACTGCCATTGATTCTCAAAGTCAATGGAAGGTAATGAGTATAGAATGGAGCTGAACTAGGGGTTGCACGAGTTCAGTTCATTTAAGAGAACCAAAGTCAGTTGAGACTTGAGAGTGGTGGCAGTTGATCGAGTTTGGAAAGAATCTAACTTGGTTGCAGTAGCGATAACTCGAGTATGAGAAGACTTTCCGGATAATGGTGCATTCGAGCTTGGAAATGGATAGAGAAGATTAATGGGACTGTGGTGTTGATGAAGCTCTAGGAATGGTGCTGACGGATGGCAGAGAAGATGATGGAAGTGAAAGGGGCTGTTGCCATTAATGGCTGTGATGGTGATGTTAGAGAATGAGAAGATGCATGTGATCGATGGAAAGAGTTTGACGAAGAATAGGTTACTGAGGTTGGTTTGAAACTAACGAAGGAATCATTGATCTTTGCTTTAGTGGGATATGCATGCTGAGATGTGATGTATTACAACTAGGATACAAATGGGCTGGGCTTTTTCTGCGCCACCAAGGCTATGCTAAGAATTTCAATGACCATCCTAGGCCCATTGGACTGTTTAGAGAATCACGAGCAAGACTTGGCCGTGAGTTGTGTATGGGATTTTGGCCAGAGTTTGTCAACCTTTTCGAACAGGGTTTTGATGCACGGGACACAATCCTTAAGGAGGTGCACTTTCCTATTTTTGCTAGGTTTTCTAGTTTTTTCAAGAGGAGGTGCACTTTCCTATTTTTGCTAGGTTTTCTAGTTTTCTTAAAGAGGAGGTTACAAAACTCTATATATAGGGAACCCTAGGCACAATTTTATTATCTTGATATCTTCTTTTCACCGTTTTTCTCCCCCTTAGGGGGAGAACTATCTATTTTCTATATTCTTTTTATTATAAGGAGGAATTCAAAGTTCTAATTGTGAAGCTCAATTATTTGCAAGTTTGTTTCAAGTTTTAAATTGATTCATTGTGGATTGTTTTTACTATATCGAAGGTGTATGATTGGTTCTTAGATTGGTTTGGGTGCGTAACCAGATTAGTTTATTAATCATTCTAATGCTAGTAGAGAGGTGAGTCGACCCATAATTATCTCTTATCTCCTACACAAGTAGAAATCGCAAGACCTTACAGAGGGATTCTGTGGATCAATTGCGAGTAAAGACAACACCAGTAATTGGAACGAGCGTACTGAGTTTTACTGCTGGGATCAAACCTAAATTCACAAATCTTAATGCGTTCTGGGAATTACATCTTGTAGTCGAGCGCTTCCGTGTCAAGGTGGTTCTTTTGAATATAATCCGGTAGTCGAGCGCTTCCGTTTCCGGTGATACAAGGAGTTTTTGGGGATTGCTAAGCGTACCTGATTTCCTACGGTTGGTGACAATTGTTTCTAACAAGAGATAAACGGTACAATGTTGAGTTAACGGTTAGTAATGGCGAAGGATTTCTTCAATATCTTTTTCTTTTTATCCTTTTTTTATATTTTCGCTGATTTAGATAACATATCAATTGCATTACTCTTCGTGGGAACGATCCTTACTACCGCTATATTATATTTAATTAGTGGGAAATATCTTTTTTATTTTTTTGAGTAAACGATGCTCACCAGATGTGCGTTTGAGCAATCATTTGAGAAAATATGAAGAAATCAGGGGTTTTTGATGAAACCGTCAAAACTTCATCAGATGAAGGAAAAATAATAAAAAAGTGAAGGAATCATGAAGTGTGGGACCGGATGTGTCCAGGGCATGGTCGGACGGCCAAAGGGCCCAATCCCACACATTTTTCCCAATTTTTATAATATTTTCATGATTTTAGGGAAATATGATAAAACCAAGGAATTTGTTAAAACCAAGGAGTTTTGTTGAAATCAAGAGTTTTGTTGAAATCAAGGAGTTTCCATGAGATGAGGAAAACATAAAAAATAATAATAATAAAATAAGGGACGTGTGGGACCGGCTTGAGCATGGTTGGCCGGCTAGAGCCCAGTCCCGTGAGTTTTTCCCTAATTTTATGTATTATTTCATGATTTAAAGGAATTTTCATAATTTGAAGGAAATATCATGAAATCAAGGAATTTCATGGGATTAAGGAAACATAAAATATAATAATAATAAAATATGACATGTGGGGCCAGCTTGGACGTGACCGGCCGTCTGAGACCGATCCCACAGGTTTCCCTAATTTTATATTATTATCTTCATGGGATTAAAGAAATATCATGAGATTAAGGAGTTTTCATGAAATTAGGGAAATAATAATAAAATAATGAGGAACCATGAGTTGTGGAGCCAGCCAGGATCAAGGTATGGACGGTTGGCCAATAATCACAGCCCCATAATATTTTCCCTAATTTTGTATTATTTCCTTGGAGTGAGGGAAACACCATGAAACAGAGGAGTTTCCACAAAACGAAAGATATTTGTTCAAGTGAAAGGATTTTCATGAAATCAATGAAAATAACAAAAAATATGATAAAAATATGAAACCGACGTGGGATTGACCATGGCACGTCCGGCCGGTCAGCGGGCCCATGCTCCCAGCGCCTTGGTCAATTTATGATTATTTATTATTTTCCTTCCTATTTTGCATAGTTTCATCGTCTCGCCGTATTTTGAAATACTTGTTCGTACGGTGATTTTAGTGCATCATCGTCGAGTATACTTGCACCATTTGAATCGGGGCTTACTCGGAGGTAGCTCAGATGCCCGTGTTTTCGAATATTTATTACTAACCCATGGAATTCTGCTGGGAAGAACCATGGATTGAAGTAACAAACTATTACAAAAGTATTTGAATACTTTCAGAAAATACTTGAATATTTTCAGAAATTCAGTGGATGAATCCAAGAATTTAAAAATAATTAATTGATGGCTCTATACTAGCAGAGCAAGCTATCTATGAGCATTAATTATCCTGATATGATCTTGCTGGAGCTTCATATCCTTTATATAGTCAGGGAAAACTTTTGTTTGTATCATGAAGGCGTTATTGCTCTATACTAGCAGAGCAAGCTATCTAGGAGCCGTCAATCTCGTGATTATGTATAGAAATAATTACTGAAGTGTTCAGTATTCATGAGATATGCTATTGTCCAGCCGAGAGACTACATATCTGTATATACTCTGAGAGACAGTATTCTCAGTCAGAGGTTCGACGAGCGACCCGTGTCTCAATACTCACGTCTGATTGTTGGACCAGAAGTTCGTATAATTATGGGTTTACGATTTTAGCCTTTGTCGAAAATCCACCATCTACATTAAGTCCCATGCTTAGTGAGGAAATCCGTGTTCCTCAGTCAGCATTGAATGGTGATTTTCTGGTCATAGACAATATAAGTAACTGAACTTAGTTGTAAGTTAAGACATTACTGGATTTTGATAGTACGAGCAAACCATGACTTGAATGAAGATCCCATTGGGATGATGGAACATCGTCTAATGGGCATAGATTGGTGTTGAATCGCTGATCTTGATGATGGGACCTTGGTCATTTAGGATTCGCGGGTCGGGCCCAAAAAATAAATCTTTATTTTAGGAATAGACGCTCGTTTGTTCGTTAGTTTAAGGAACAAACATGATATAAAATTGTCTATGAGCTTTCACGAAAACCAAAATTGTATCTTTGTGAGATTTCACAAAATGGAATAAACTCTCGTTCCAAAGGTGAATGCTCATACGAGAGAAAAGTTTTTTTTTTTTTGAAAAGACTGCATCTGTTAATAAAAAATTTGTCTATGAGTTTTCATGATTTTTTTTATTTTCGATATGTGAGCGTTCACAAAATTTTGAAAATATACTCTCGCTTCAAAGATAGATGCTCATGCGAGGGAGAAAAATATATAGATATATTTTTAAATTTACGTGAGTTTCACGTTAAATATATGTATTTTGTAAAATCAATGTTTTGATTTTGAACAACTGTTGAAAGTAGACAATTATACATGGTGAAATAATGTCTGTATGTGAGTTTTCACAATTGTAAGATGGACGTATGTCCAATTTTTGAAAAACCAGTGGATGTTAAAATTCACGTGGGTTGTTCACGGTTTGATGAAAATCACATCATGATTTTGAATAATAAATTTTGCTCGTCTTTGCAGATTTGAAGGGAGGAGCAAGTTTTTCGAAATTTTGACGTTATAATCACTATAGCTACTGAAATTGTAAATAGACAAGAGTTGGATTGTTACCGTTTCAGCGCGTGCTTGTTATTGATATATCCATGACTCCCTGTATTTCGCCTCAGATAGTGATGAATTTTGGTTACAACCACCCTTCTGGATCTTGCGGAGAACGCTCCAGAAATATCAAGTCAAACATGAAGACTTTTGCAGATGTTCATCCTGGGATGAATCAACCTTTCGAAGACACTGGAAAGCTGGTACTTTGTATGTCTCTCGATCATCAGTGAGTCATCCCTTATCAGCAGAAGCACCGCCGACTTCAGCAAATGAGACTATCGGCTGGCGATGAAGGCAGGATTTGCGTTGATGGTGTTGATCCTGATTCAGACGTGGATGAACGAAGAATTTTGTCATAATTCATCATCAGAAAATTCAAAAGTTAGGTCTTCATTGAAATTATTGTAGAATCTTTATCCGATGTATGATTTTCACAGTTTACCCATGTGTCCTCATGCCCAGGAAATTTCCAAACTTTAGTAAAGAAGATTTTTTGGTTCCGAGCATGTTTAGGATCCGAAATCGACGAAACAGTAAACTTCCAGGAGACCTTCAGAAAATTTTCAGCTGGCATGCGGTCCAATGTTTTGGCCACAACTCTTTGCTCGTTTCTCCAATTGCTATGAATTTTGGATATGCTATATAGGACTTCCATATGAAGAGAATGGTGTATTACCCATCCCCAAATTCTTCACCAATTTCTCCCAGATCTTCGGTTTGTACATGATAGTGTAAAATCATCTCCGACGAGTTTGATGTAAAACACTCATGTTGTGTCTTTAGACCATTCGCTTGTGTCTTGAACGGTTGGTGAAGAATTTTAATGTCATTGATTCATTTTATAAGGACCCCTTGATTGATACATGAGCATGGTGCTTGCAGTTCCATCTTGCTTCTGTCAGCCGTAGAAACATCACTTCTGAGACCCTGGTCACGAGACCATAGTTGAGGCTTCTCTCGATATGGGATGATGTAATGACCATGGTCTCGTGTCCCGGTGGTAGCATTACTTTTATGATGAATAATTAGCACATGATAGTCTGGTGCCATGAGTCTAGGACTGTGAAACTGATCGTCATGATCAGTGGACCGTCAGTCCCTAGTATTTTGTTAAATCTCTCCTTTTCGTTTTCTCTTCTTCTGGCAAGACTTAGATAAAGGACCCAGGTCGAAAATTGATGTAAATACCCAGGTGGTAGAATTTGGAGGTACCTTGATAAAGGACTTAGCGAAAATACCTGGTGGACATCGATTGACTGTAGAGGTTATGAATCCCGTCCACGAATTTATGCTTGCATGTAGTATGCTCTGGAAGCTGTAGGAACCTCACACAACGTCGGAATTCGATGCTTGACGCCAACTTTTGAATCTAAGAGACCGTGTTATTACATGATATAAGAATCACTCAATTTAGAGTTGTAGAAGTCTACCAACGAAGCATGCACATTTGCAATATATAATCCCGTAACAATTTTTCAGGTTTCGTAGACCTGACGGTAAAGGCCATATCTTTCAGCTCGTATGTCCAATTAGTGCGCCCTTTAGGTATGTTGTAGAAGAGGCATATACGAACATATTTTGTTGTGGAAGTATTGTCCCATTAATCACTCATTGGTACTTTTTTGGAAACCCATGACCTAAAGTGTGTTGTATCTCATTTGTAGAGGTGATGAGAACATCTTGTAGAAGATTTTGGATTATGTCCCCCAGTCATGCCAGCTTTGGGAAGACATTCATTTGAGCATGTTATTAGGTCTAAACATCTTGATATGAATCATTGGTTCTTAGAGAAATTCGCTTCATGTGTAACACTTCAGAGAATGATTAGTTGATGAAGCCCTGAGGATGTTGCTCCTGAGACCGTCGTTGGTGCTGAGACTATGAATGATCACGATCCAGAGATCTTTGTCGATGCTGAGATCATGGATGGTGTTCCCCTAGAGATTATTGTTGATGCTAATACCACGGTTGAAGTTGCTCCAAAGACCGAAAAGGATAGAACCATGATTATAGATATAATATTTGCTCCTTCTTCCAGTGAGCCTTTTACATTCACAAACTAGTTGATGAGTTGAGCGTCCGTAAGATGAAGGTGTACTGAGAGTTCAACCTGAATGCTCCTTAAAGCATAACTTTACCACGAACTGGCTTTGTCAGTGAGTTGTCATTGTTGCGGTAGATAGCATCAGCAATTTTCGTACTGGATGTGATTGGTGAAGAAAGAAAGTTCCTCAATCATGCAGGGGATTGTGATATAGAGAAATCCCGTTGATGAAGTTTCACGGAATCGCCTTAGGTTTCCCAGTATAAATTGAAGGAGTTAGTGTCATCCATGTATGAATGATGTTGCATCTGCTTCAGATGTATTATCATGGGATAATGAAGACTTATCGATTATAGTTTAGTAACACTTTCATCGTGTTGGTGTTGAATCAATGTTCCATCGTCTTGATATTTGTGCTGAAGAGTTGTACTCTTTGATTAGGAGTATAATTTGATGGCTTCTTAGATGCTTGAGCGTTGAAGCGTATACTCCTTAGGCATCAAATGCCTTAGGGGTTTGATTATCTCGGCCCTGGAGTTTCTTCTATTGATTCAGCATCCCTTTCATTGTGGTAGTGGGATTCGACACTTGTGCAGACATCAGAGCCTTCTGATTTTGTGGAACACATGGACTTTCAGGACAAACTCCCAAAGTATTTTTCGCCATGTTTGGACATCATCTCAGTAATAAATGTTTCATTGCTTGATTCGGAGAAACGTCATATTCAACCACTTGGTAAAATACTAATGCGGTGAAGCTACCATTCATAACATCTTATAGAGTTGCTAGCATAATTAAGTCCCCATGCTAGGATAGCATGTGACGAAATAAATGACATAGACATGGAATGAGACTTTCCTGAATGCGGAACCTCTTGATGAATGTCTATGCATCTTTTTGCAGATTCTTTCTTCAACCTCGTCAAAGTTTGAAATTCCTCAAAGTACTCTGATGATGGAATGTCCGTCAAACCTTTTGGATCAGAAATTTCTTCGTTGGAGAGATGTGTAACCAAAGGCGCTTTGTAAGTATCCATCTTTTCAGAGTGGATCCACGCTCGTCTGAAGGACATGTCATATCTTGGATCTTCCTGATTATGCGAAACTTGGTTTCTGTCCAGGTTGGACTTATGTTCACTTTGACAGTGATGTAGCCATGAGTATTTACAAGCGCTCCTTCAAGGTCTCTGATTGAGATGGGAGCATGAGTAGTTTCTTGTCGAGTGATGCCTGCGGCTCTGAAGGTTTTCAGTAGAATGATGTTGATGGCGGTGCTAGCATCGATCAACGTTCTTCCAAATTCGTTTCTTCTGAGATTGACTGTGGTAGGCAGTCCCCAGTTGTACATATCTTGATATATGGCTGGAGGCTCAAGAAGTATTCCTGGAATGGATTTCTTGACACGATGTGGTTTAGTGCTGTGAACATATCTCTCCTTTGTGCCTTCAGCATATAGAGAAATTTTACAGATTTGCTCGAGCAACGATTGAACTGCTTCTTTGAATTCAGAGAGCGCAAGGTTCTAACTGGAGAGGATTCTTGTGTACTCCTGGGATTCTCCATTTGTTCTTATATTGGCTCTCTCCTGATGAACTACAATTTAATCGTACCATCTTGAACCCAAACTTCCAGTAACTCGATCACTCCTTCATGAGACGAGAGAAGTTTAAGTATGTCCGATCATTTCCCGTTCGATGCCGGGTCGAGGTTTGTGCAAGATTAGTTATCCTTTCGTGATGCTTTTGTAGGATAAAATGTTGGATGTCGCATGTTTGAGAAGAAGCCTTCCTTTTGCCTCCTTGAGCAACAACGTTCATGGAAGGTTGGACATTGTATTGTTTGTTGATCAGGCGTCGGCTTCTACGATGTTCCTCGAACTTGTAGACTTTGCTCAGTAAAGCAGGTGTAGTAGTCGTTGATCGTTTGGATGCTTCATGAAGTTCTGAGAAAGTGTGGAACTGGATGTTTTCCAGCAAGGCTCTGTAGATCAGGATAATTCTATTGATTCACAAGTCTACAAGTTGCTTCTATATGACGTTTGGGTCGTGTAAGTCCAAGGCTTGAACTGTGAACCATTTCACATAATCATCAGGATGTTCGCTGCTCTTTTGAAACATCCTTCCTAGATCAGAGAGAGTGATTTTTTCTTACACGAAGAAGTATTTTCTGTATAAAGCATTAATCATCTCTCTCCAATCGGTGATACTTCCCGGTGCGATGTTGTTGTACCAGGTGTAGCCTCTTCCTGTCAGAGACTTTGAAAATTCCTTTAGACAGACGACATGTTGTGCTCGTGTTCGCCCAATAATTCTAGAAACCAAGAAATATGTTTTTGAGTATTGCAAGTTCCATCATAAAGAATGAATGTTGGAGCGATATAACCTTTGGAAGAGGAATCCTATGTATGGAAGCATGATATGAAGGTTGGTGAAGATAGACAAATGATTCCCTGTATTTTCCTCGATCCTCAAAAAGTGCTCCAGGTCTCTACGAGTGATGAAACTTGTGGGTTCCATTGATGGAGAGTCCTGCAGCTTTGTGGACTTCTCCATCATGTACAACATGGATTGGAGAGATTTCAGGATCAGCAATTGAAGATGTTTCTTTAGCTTTTCCTTTCTCACATTGAGGATGAGTTCGTTCAGATGCAAGCTTGTCTGTGAGAGTTTTGAGATAAGCACACAACTCTTTCTGTGATGCAGCTACGTCAGTCTGAACCTTCATGAGATCAACTATTGTAGGTTGATTTCCTCTGGTTTCTTCAGGAGATCAACCGAAGAGTGGATTGTTGATGGCGCCAGTACCGTCACTTTCAGGGGTGATCACTGGAGCATCGGTGCTTGGAGGAGTGGTGTTTGCGGTACCACTAGAGCTTGCGATATTAGGATCGGGTTTTGAACCCGGATTGGAAGACCTAAGACCGACCATCTTTGTGAGAATTGAGATTGTAACTGAGAGAAAGATCTCCCACTGTGGTCACCAATCTATAGATGGGTCAAAACGATTTGCTGGTTTTTAAGGAATTGAGGATACGACCGTACGGAGGGGAATCCTTGAACCGAGCAAAATTTTCAACCTCACACAGATGCACCGCTGCATAGCGGGTTCTTTGAATTCGAGATATTAATCTGTAGTACTCCGGCCTAAACCAAGACAATGGTCGTTCCAGAGTAAATTCGGTCATAAGAGAGGATGGGTTGATCTGTAGGAGGAAAGCTTAGAAATGTGTGAAATCAATGGTAATCAAAGATTGTAGGTGTGTTGTGAATTCTGAATATGATAAGTTTTGAATGATTGAAATTTCTCAGTTGAGAGTAATTGCTCAATTGATAAGTTGTTGATCTCGTTTTGTCTGTGAGACGTGAGATCCTTGTTGTTTAAATCATGATTCAGATACTTAATTATATTGTTGGAATTATAGACACCGTGATCCCATGAAGTGTGATAGTTGATAGAATCAAGAAGTGGAGAAATGGAAATCGTGTTTGAAACCAGTTGCTCATCGTGCGGAGACGTGGTCGATTTTCTATCCACTACTTTGTTAACTTCTTCAACTGACTGCACGACTTGCTCACATTCCATCGTGTGTTTGAACACAAGTGTCGTATACCGCCAAACCAAAATCCTAGTTGATATCCTCCCAAAGTGACACGATTGACGTCTCTTGGTTAATTAGTCAGTTGCGGACTTCATGATTTAATGGGACAATCAGTCCATGTATTTGCTGAGTTGAACATGATTTGAAAAAATGTTATGAAACTCATGAATTGAACGTGTCTGCTGAGACAGAGATAAAATTCTGACGTTGAGGTGAGCAAGTGTTGCTAATTAGATGAATTGTTGAATATTGATAGTTGAACCAATATTCCTTGGTTTGAGCAAATATTGCTCGTCTGAGCAAGTGTTGCTCGTCTGATGAATTATTGGTTGCGTGACCAAAATAAAATATTAATTAAAATACTGGTAGTTGAACCAAGCATAATTAATAAGAATACTGATCATGAGACCGTCATAAAATTATTAGTGTTTGAATCTGGAATTATGATCCATGGACTCAGAAACCCTAATTTGATCAATTGATGACCAATTGATGGTTTATTTGAAAATTAACCATGGAATGAAGGAGAATCGGATTCATGGGACCATGTAGCTCCTATATGCTCGTGTGAGCAAATACTAAGGCCTCTTGAAGAGTTAGTGATTTGTTAATGAAAGAATGATCAAATGCTGGTTTAATCATTTATTCGGAAAAATGCTCATCTGAGCCTTAGGTGATAAAACCTAATTAATTATGAAAAGGTGAAGGACCGACCAAGGGGTTATGAAATCGTCCCTAGGTGGTCACGGGATCGACTGACGATCATTCCATGAAAATTCCAAAATTATTTGGAAGAGTTTTGGACCTAATACGTGCAATTGCGCAAATTAGGTCAAATTGTGTAAATACGCGGGACCGGATCCTTGCAAGCCAAAGAGCCAACCTTGGTCGGTCAAGGTAACATTCTTTTGTCACCAAAGTGTTCGTATCTCAGTTCTGAGAATTTTGGTATTTTCATATGTGCATTTGAGCAATCATTTGAGAAAATTTGAAGAAATCAGGGGTTTTTGATGAAACCGTCAAAACTTCATGAGATGAAGGAAAAATAATAAAAAAGTGAAGGAATCATGAAGTGTGGGACTGGCCGTCCGGCCAAAGGGCCCAATCCCGCACGTTTTTCCCAATTTTTATAATATTTTCATGATTTTAGGGAAATATGATAAAACCAAGGAATTTGTTAACCAAGGAGTTTTGTTGAAATCAAGGAGTTTCCATGAGATGAGGAAAACATGAAAAATAATAATAAAAAAATAAGGGACGTGTGGGACCGGCTTGAGCATGGTTGGACGGCTAGAGCCCGGTCACTATAGTTTTTCTCTAATTTTATGTATTATTTCATGATTTAAAGGAATTTTCATAATTTGAAGGAAATATCATGAAATCAAGGAATTTCATTGGATTAAGGAAACATAAAATATAATAATAATAAAATAGGGCATGTGGGGCTATCTTGGGCGTGACCGGCCGGCTGGGACCGGTCCCACGGGTTTTCCTAATTTTATATTATTATCTTCATGGGATTAAAGAAATATCATGAGATTAAGGAGTTTTCATGAAATTAGGGAAATAATAATAAAATATTGAGAAACCATGAGGTGTGGGGCCGGCCAGGATCAAGGTATGGCTGGTTGGACAATAATCACGGCCCCACAATATTTTTCCTAATTTTATATTATATCCTTGGTGTGAGGGAAACACCATGAAACTGAGGAGTTTCCTCAAAACGAAAGATATTTGTTCAAGTGAAAGGATTTTCATGAACTCAATGAAATAACAAAAAATATGATAAAAATATGAAACTGGCATGGGATTGACCACGGCACGTCCGGCCGGTCAGCGGGCCCATGCTCCCAGCTCCTTGGTCAATTTATGATTATTTATTATTTTCCTTCGTATTTTGCATAGGTTCATCATCTCGTCGTATTTTGAAATACTTGTTCGTATGGTGATTGTTAGTGCATCATCGTCGAGTATACTTGCACCATTTGAATCAGGGCTTACTCGGAGGTAGCTCAGATGCCCGTGTTTTCGAATATTTATTACTAACCCAAGGAATTCTGCTAGGAAGAACCATGGATTGAAGTAACAAAATATTACAAAAGTATTTAATTGATGGATCTATACTAGTAGAGCAAGCTGTCTAGGAGCATTAATTATCCTAATATGAGCTTGCTGGAGCTTCATATCCTTTATATAGTCAGGGAAAACTGTTGTTTGTATCCTGAAGACGTTATCGCTCTATACTAGCAGAGCAAGCTGTCTAGGAGCCGTCACTCTCGTGATTCTATATAGAAATAATTACTGAAGTGTTCAGTATTCATGAGATATGATGTTATCCATCCGAGAGACTACATATCTGTTAATACTCTGAGAGACAGTATTCTCAGTCAGCGGTTCGATGAGAGACCCGTGTCTCAATACTCACGTCTGATTGCTTGACCATAAGTTCGTATAATTATGGGTTTACGATTTTAGACTTTGTCTAAAATCCACCATCTACAGTACCATAGACCAATCCAAGGATCAATCAATTTCCAATCAGCAATCAAAGGTTGGATTTCACAATTGATCGATACAACGTACAACCTATGATATTTCAATTATATAACAAAATATAATGCGGAATACAAATAACACAGACACAAGAAATTTTGTTATCGAGGAAACCACAAATGCAGAAAAACCAGGACTTAGTCTAGATTGAACACAATACTTTATTAAGCCGCTACAGACACTAGCCTACTACAAACTAACTTCGATCTGGACTGTAGTTGAACCTTAATCAATATCACATTAATTCAAGGTACAGTTGTGCTCCTTACGTATCTGATCCAAGCAGAATACTACGCAATTGATTCCCTTAGCTGATCTCACCCACAACCAAGAGTTACTATGACCCAAAGTCGAAGACTTTAATAAACGAATCTGTATCACACAGAAAAGTCTATATGATTGAATAAATCTGTCTCCCACAGAAATACCCAAGATTTTTTGCTCCGTATTTTGATAGAAATCAAGGTGAATAGGAACCAATTGATAACCCGGACTTATATTCCCGAATAACATCCTAAAATTATCAGTCACCTCACAATAATCTAAATCATATGGTAGCGAAACTAGATATTGCGGAATCACAAACGATGAGACGAAAATGTTTTTGATTTCTTTTTATCTTGCCCTATCGAAGATATAATCTCAAGTAAATTATTTAATTGAACTCGTACGATAGAAAATGGCAAGATCATATCGCTCAACTATAAGAGAAGTAGTTTCGTCTGGCTTCACAATCCCAATGAAGTCTTTCAGTCGTTAATCTACTGGGTCTTAAGAAGAAACCTAAGGTTAAAGGAGAATCGACTCTAGCAAAACCAACTAGTATCACAGAGGAGGTGTGGGGATTAGTTTTTCCATTTGCTAGAGTTCCTCTTATATAGTTTTCAAATCAGGGTTTGCAATCTAAGTTACCTTGGTAACAAAGCATTCAATATTCACCATTAGATGAAAAACCTGATTCATTCAAGCTAATATATTTTAATCGTTAGATCGAAACTTAGCTTGTCACACACAAATGAAATGTATTCATTTAGGTTTGAGTAACTGTACCTAAATGTGTACACTTAGTTGGTCACAAATAGTTAACCAATGGTTAGCCATATGAGCACTTCCATGTTAACCATATTCATCTTTCTCATAACTAGTTCAAATGACTCATAAGAACTAGTTGAAGAGTTGTTCAATTGCTTAGGTCTTTATGCATAGACACGATTGAAACAAAATCGATTTGATTCATTTGAATCAATTCATGAAAAATATAGACACCGTTTTCAAAGATTGTATTCCTTAAAATTTATTGTTTTAAGTTCATGAACTGCCGATTTGAGAAATAACTAGCTTGGGTACGCGTACGGGTATGCGTACCTTAGCTACCGGATTTGAGTTTACAAACTCAGCAGAAATGTTCGGTTCGAAATCTTTCGTGGGTACGCGTACGGGTATGCGTACCTAAGGTGATTGGTTTACTAGTTTGTAAACTACAAACTACAAACTCAACAAAAAAATTCGGTTCGAAAACTTCCGCTGGTATGCGAACAGGTACGCGTACCCAACCTGTCTCCTTCACCAGTATCGCATGAACACATATGCACGCACTTGGTTTTCGGCACATGGATTTATACACTAATGTGCGAACACACTATATATGCTTATATCCATATGTGGTAATCTCAACTCCACATTTCAATCATTGAAACATTCTTTTATAATATTATAACAATCGTTATTCACGACTATCGTCATCAAACCTATTTGCAAGATTGAAACGTCATCATGACTTTCGTCACGGGTAAAGATGAAATTAGTTAAATCGAAAGCTTACCGACACATATTTCGTGAAAAATATAGGCGAGTAAACTCGGCTCGAAATAGCAAATGTGTATGTGTCTAAACTATCATACTTATACGACTTTTGTCTCAAGAGTAGGAGATAGAGTAGACTTTTGAGTGATAGATAAGTTCAAGTCTCCACATACCTTTTAGTCGGATGAAGTTCCACTGGTTGCTCGAGTAGTTCTTCGTCTTCGTAAGATGATCGCCATGGAGTCTGGATCTCAACTACACTTGACTATCCTAGACCACGAATTAGTCATAAGTAAACTAGAAATCAAGACATATAGTTTTGATCACTAATATTGACAAACATGCTTGATATAGCAACGCATGCAAGTTCGACCGATCAATGCTCTAACAAATAGTTTCATTAGATAAATAATCTGGTGTAAGTTAAGTGGTGAATTCAATTGCCCTAGTTCCCTCTTATCAAGTGTTTAATCCTTTATTTCATTTACAGTTTTGTTCTTTAGTCTAGTTCTCATAGCAAGCATCTTGTCGTATCGATAACCCCCTGTTTGATCTAATTTAGTATAGAAAATCTACGAATTTTACCTTACACCGACCTATTTTCTGTGGGTTCGACATGTATTTTCCCTGTTTTACATAGTAGATGTTTTGCACTTGCAGTTTAATATAATTATAGGTATATTATAATCCTTCCAACACTTTGGCGCCACTGTCGGGGACTCGGTAGTGGTGTGGTTGAATATTTTTAGTTTCATTTTACTGATTTGTAGTTTAGGACTGTATATATATCTACTGTTTTTTTCTTTATTTGGTTCCGTAGGTTAAATTTATTTTAGTTGGTAATTTATAGTTTCGTAGGGTAGCTTACTCATAGTTGATCGTTGTCGTAGGCGTCAAAAATAATTACACTTTCTTACTACTCAAAATATATAATGAAGCAAGGGCAAGAAAGGATCGTTCCCAGAGAGAGGACTTAGGTTGTCAATATGTTTTGGTTTCCTAAAGTTAACGGGGGGGGGGGTTGTGATTTTTATAAACTAAAAGTAAAATAAAAGCAAACAAAGAAATAAACAAATCAAATCAAACAAGGAAAAATATTGGTTAAGGATTTTGCTTTCATTCACTAAAATGTTCTTGTCTTAATAACTATAATTGTTATTTAATCTCTCATTATCAAAGGCTCTAGGATACCTTGATCGCAAGAATATCCCGCTAATTCCCTCTTGTCATCAACAAACACATTAAAAGATGCAAGTATGAGTTATATCTAAGATAACAACCTAACGTGTAAAATCACTAATCAAGTTTAATTTCCTAGATGCATTAAGTTCTATGATATCATGCCAATCAAAGCAATCGAACATGGAAAGTGCATTAATTCAATTTAACAAAGGTCATTCACTAAAATGTTCTTGTCTTAATAACTATAATTGTTATTTAATCTCTCATTATCAAAGGCTCTAGGATACCTTGATCGCAAGAATATCCCGCTAATTCCCTCTTGTCATCAACAAACACATTAAAAGATGCAAGTATGAGTTATATCTAAGATAACAACCTAACGTGTAAAATCACTAATCAAGTTTAATTTCCTAGATGCATTAAGTTCTATGATATCATGCCAATCAAAGCAATCGAACATGGAAAGTGCATTAATTCAATTTAACAAAGGTCATGGTTCACATATGATTATCAGTATATATCAGTACAAGCAATAACCATATTTGTGCTACTTGTATTCAAGATGCATCACTTTTACATATGAAACACCCAAAACTAGCTATAGATATGAATACGAGTTCAATCAATTGGCCACTCAACTAAACAAATATTCAAATCATACATGGAGATATATATATTGAATCGTGATCGATAATTATAAGACAAAACTAATCTATTAATAAAAGAAGCATGCTTTGTGAAATCAAATTAATCCATAACCAATAATAATATTCTAGATCATGTTCATGGAGTTCATAACATGAAGGAAAAGAAAGGTTTTCATGTTTCTAAACCTTAGAACAAGAGTAGAAAAGATAATAGATGTGGGAATTATATAAATGTCCCTCCTTCTCATGGACTTCAAAAATACCCTTGTCCACTATATTAATACCCCTAATCTAAAAACAAGGAAATTCAATTATTCGATACTTCCTTTAATACCCTTTATTTTTATTTTTCAAATCTAAAAGGAACGATCCTCTATTTCCTTTTTTCTGCATCACTATTACCGCCACCACCATCGTCCTCATCTTTGCTTCCACCACCACCATCTTTATCCCCACCACCGCAACCACCTCCATCTTCACTATCAATAATATTTAAAATTGCAGAGAGAAATATTTTCTTCATCGGAAATCAAGCTTGATGATCATCATCAACGGTTAATATTCTTCTTCTTTTGATGTCTGTTATAGATTCAATGGGTTTAGCTTTTCAATTTAAAGTTCTTCTTCTCAATCGATATAGTAACAAGATCGAATTTAAGATCCATTTGATACAGCAACCCTAGTTTCGAATAATAGAGGTGAACGGTGGTGAAGGAGGATATCAAATCTATGTTTTAATAGAAGAGGATGATGGTGGTGATAGTGGTGGTAGAGGAAGATACCAGAATTACAATGATGGTGGTGGCAGCGGCGATGAAGGAGGTATGTATTTCAATCTATCAATTGATTAGATTCTTTTTCTTGTTTGAGTTTCCGCTGGTGGTGGTAGTATGTAGATGTAAACAGGTTAAAATTATGAAATTTATGATGGAGATTGTGTTGGTTCTGGTTCGAATGATGAACAAAAATGAGTCATGAAGATGGTGGTGGTTCTGGTTGTTGTGGTGTTGGTGGAGATTATGTGTGTTGCTGGTGGTGGTGATGGTGGTGAATTTGGAATGATAAGTTGGTGTATACTACTTCATCAACTGTTGAAGGTAATGACTGAATCTGTTTTGAATGGTGACAACATTGGTTGTGTATCAACTAATGTTGTTGATACTTTTTTCAGCGGATCAACTACCATTGTTGATCCCATTTATGGGATCAACTCCTGTTGTTGACAACAATTTTTATGAGATCAATTACTGAATCCTATTGTTTGATGTTTGATGGATGATTTTATAGTGGAGATGATGGCAGTGGTGGTTGTGAAGGTGCTGGTGGTGACTTTTGTTGGGATTGTGGAATCAACAATGGAGATTGACTTATTTTGCAACTATTTTGGCTTCAAGAGAAGATTTGGGAACTACTACATTGGGGATTATGTATGTATCAGGTACTGAAATCACCAATAATTCATGATATTAATAATTTATGGGATCAACTCCTTCTGTTGATACCATTTTTATGGGATCAACTATTGTTGTTGATTCAATAAATGGGATTAACTCATGTTGTTTACTCCATTTTTATGGGATCAACTACTGTTGTTGACAGCATTTCCTTGGATTAGTATAATTATGTCTGTAATTTAAATGCTTTGATATTTATAGATTTAAATCCTTCAAAATGTAGAATTTATGGTGCAATGGTAGCATGACTGATTCCACGTCAGATGATGCATGTTCGACTCACGCCAAATTTGCTAATTCGTATATGTCATTTTGTATAAAACTTTGGTTGTTATAGGTCATATATGGTTGTTCGACATATATTCTAATTTGTTTTTATGAATGTTATTCTTGTGTTTCTTAAGGATATGTCAGTTTGCAGGTTTCATGTTTATTGATTTTTACAGGAAACATACTTATATAAATATGTTGATCTCATTTTTTGTGGATCAACAATGGAGGGATCAACTTTTTTTGTTAACCCATTCACTGGGATCAACTTTTATTGTTGACACAATAAAAGAACTGGAATATGTGTTAGTAAAGTTATTTTTTGAACTTTTATTTTTTTTATCAACTTCGGTTGTTGACGCCAAATTTTGACGGCGGTGGCGGCGGAAACAGCGGCGATAGCAATGATAATGGTGGTGGTGTTGGTGGTGAAATATCAATGGCGGTGGTGAAATATTAGTGGTGGTTGTAGTTAGTAAGTGGTGGTAGTGGCCATGAAATAAGAAAAAAATTTGTTAATAGATAAGGATAAGGTTTTTTAATGAAAATAATTATAATTGAGGTTATTAATGTAATCTACTTACTAATGGATAAGATTTTAAAATGATATAGGTATATTTATTATTGTATAAGGGTATATTTGTTAGGTGTCAAAACTAGGGGTATTTAATTAATGTACCCATAATATATTAGAATAGAACTCTTCATTTATATACTTTCTCTTCCTTCACCTTCCATCTCTAAATTTAGGTCACGTCCAAAAGTGTTGCTGAACCAGCCTATGAGTGAAGCCCAGTCAAAACAGCCCAAATACATCTGAGTCAGACCGGGATCGGTGTGTCAACTCGTCCGATTCCGAGCCCAGGCGAGTCTCCCCTGTTTCTGTGCGACTTTCGGCCAAATTTCTGGCCATTCTTCTTCACTGTAGAATTCCTAGCATACATCTAAATGCTCAATAACCTCACACAATTCCATTCTATCTGAGCAACTTCCTTCTTCCACTGCAGCTGCAGACTAAGCTTTCCCATTGCATCACCAATCCATTTTGTTCTAGACTGCAACTCATACTATGACCTGCAATCTCACCACAAGCATTGCATCATAATACCACCAGTAAACCCATTTCAATTATCATATAACAACAGCAACAACACCACTCGTCCAGCTGCAAACTTGAGACGCTTCTGTCTCATCACCAACGCCAACTGCAGCTTCTTCAATTCCACTTCTATCTACCCATCTCTCCATTCCTGCAACTTTTCCAACACTGACCAGCTCCTGCTCTTGTTTAGAGACTCCACAACACAAGCATTGCAGCTGTATTACTAGAAACTAGCTCCAGTTCATCACCAACCTTAATACCGCCACCAACTGCTCATACATTCAACGCAACACAACAACATCACCTGAGCCAGTTTGAACTGCAATTCACTACCTGCACCAGTAATTCCTAGTTCCACAGACTCAAACACCACCAATCAGTACTCGGTTTTTTCCCATGTTCAATTCCATCCTCATACCACCTGCAATTGCAAACAACCAACACCAGTTCATAATTCATCCTTCACTGACTCATTTACTTCCATTCCGGCCACGGCAATAGCAGAAAGCATCTTTATCCTAAACATTCATCTAGCATTCATTCTTCACAACTCAGGCCATTGCATTTATTTTCACCACTTAGTACTTCCATTTCCAGTTGCTACACTTGCAATTGCTCATATATTCAGCTCCACCAATCTACAGCCTCAGTTCTGCATCTCCAGTTCATTATCTAATTCAGCTGCAATCTCATTTACACTTGAAATCTTCATATAGAATCAATTTCTCCTTCTCCTTTTCTTCCAGCAACAGCTAAGCCCATACTGCAACTCAAACACACATATCTCCTTCATAACCATCTGCAGTTGTAATTACTATCTCCATAATCGCAGATACCAACCACTGAAATTCCTAAACATACATATATTCATTTTGTCATGGCAATGGCAGCTTCCGCAGTACTGCCATCTCCCTGTAAAACCACCACTACCTAAATTCCAGCTGTAATTCATTCAGTTCCATAACCTCAATCTTCATTCCAGAACAATCAAACCCATTCTATACAACTGCATCTGCACTTCCTTCTCTTTCTCTCTATAGCTTTGTCATCTCTTCTTTACCACCAGCATCAGCCACCAGATCAAAAACCATCACTACTTCTCTGTAAATCTCAACAAAATCACTTCTATATCAGGCACTCAACTGCCAAACACACAACTCCATCCCATAATTCAGCTGACCTGCAATCAACAACATCATGATCCTAGTCGATCTCAATCAAAACTATAATGGAAAATTTACAGTAAAACCCATTTCCAAAAACACCACAGATAAATGAAATCAAGAGAAACCCTTCTTCAATCACAACTACCAGAACCATTCTCCATTTAGAATTACCACCATCTTCAACTTATCAATATCAGATTCAAACACACATTGGGAAACCCTAACCTAAAACCATCAGCAAACTCCTCTTTTTTCTGAGATCTCAATATTCACGGAAATAACTTGGATTGAGCAAAAAAAAACCTTTGTAGTTACCTTCCTGACTTCGAATCCGCCTTCAAAATATAGTTCTCCTCCACTGCCATCAATAACAGCAAATTTATCTTCTCTTTTACCCTTTCTTATTCTCAGATCGACAGAAATACAACTCATCTCACTAAGAATCAATATAGCTCAATTCTCTTTTTAATCTTTCAATCTCTCTGTTAATTCATCTCTCCATTTCTCTTCCAGCCGCCATAATCGTTTCTCTGATTCTCTACGAAGGGAGACTCTAAATTTTAGGTCGTGTGTAGGAAATGAGAGTGGATATAACCATCCAGGTAAATGGATAAGGGACAACTAAGGATGTATTCCCCTTTGCTTATCTAGGCTTAGCTGTAGTGGTTGTCTCCTATCATTGGCTTGGCTTGGTTGCACTCCCAATAACAGTTGCACATGAAATGACTTTTTTTTCCCTTCTTGCTCCAAATGAACGTTTTCTCCTTCTTTTGATCCAAGTGACTCCAAAGTACCTAAATACTCAAAAGTAAACATAAGATACATATTTTTGCAAGCGAAATAGCAAAGAAAGCATAAACAATAGATATAAAATCAAGGTGTTTTAGACACATATCAATAGTTCTATTGCGCTATGTAGCCTTTAGTTCTTGTAAATTTGTAGATTTAGTTTTCCCATATCTTTTTCATTCAAATTGTCTTATTCCACTTGGTTCCATCTGAATTCAAACATTAGTGTTCATTAGTGGTAGTGCATAGCCTTGTTTGCATATTTGTAATATATTACTTCTTATTAATAGGTTTAGTTATTTGGTTCTTTTGTTTTTAGTGTAATTAGATTTAGTCCACTACATCCGTAGCCTTTTGTTTGAATTCCTTTTCACATTTTAGTTTATCCCTGTATGTAGCTTTTAGTCGTAAGTGGCATTACATTTCCTTTCTTTTAATATTTTTCTAGTCTAACTTTGTCTGTAGCTTTTTTCTTCCTTTCGTTTTTAGGAGCCAACAAAAAAGATTTAGGGGCCAACAATAAAACAAAATAAGGTCACCCAAATGTAAAACGAAGCCACCCCTTATCTCGTGTAATTCGTAATGGCAAAACTGACATCTAATAATGGGTTTATAAATAAGGATCTTAATCTACCGAATTAATTCGGTAGAAAAAAAAATCCAGTATCGTCCGATTGTGGACGTTGTAGTATTAGGAATAAATGTGTTTCATTTTTATTTATTTTTAGGAGACTGTTTCATTTTTTTCATTTGTTGTCTGTTATAGTTCTAGAGAAGAAGAAAAATGGTAATCGTGAAAAACCCATTTTTTTAGAAATAGGCAACAAAAATGGATGGATTTGAAGAAGTAGTTGAGAATGATCGTGAAGAACTTAATGTTGAAGGATCATGACCGTTTAGAGAAGACGATTTGGGGTATATGTTGAATGATCCAAAATTTTGTGGAGAGGTAGACGACGCTTTCATGGAGGAAACCGGAGAATCAACCGAGATCGAAGCAAACGATGCATCTAACACACAGGTATTGTGTTGAGAAACTCATAACCCACTTTGTCTGCATTTGTTTTAGTTTTTAAACGATAAAACTCGATTAATGCATGCATTTAACGCCATGAACTACCCAGAATCGGTAGATAATGTATCCACATGTCTACCGAATACAACCTCCTCAGTACCAAATATTTAGAATCAGTAGTTTAAATAATGTATATTACTACCGAATAGTTTAAAAACCCCCAAATTGATTTTTCAAACTATCTACATTCGGTAATTATTAAAGTACATTTACTACCGAATGTCACCAAAATCGAAATCCTCAAAATTATGAAACTCAGTAATTCTTATCTTTTATATTCGGTAGTATTAAAAGTTTATATAACTACCGAATGTATCTTTGGCCCCAAATTCAAATTCTCGCAAACTTGTAAAAATTGTTATTCTTCTGTGAAAATCGGAGGAAAAGGTATAACTTTAACATCCGATTGTCTATATTCGGAATTATTACCAGATATATGTCTTCCGATTATGATTGTTTTTGTACTCAGGAGACTGTCTAAATCTTTCTATTAAAATCGGTAGTTTTGTTGACACAATATTGGTCTGATTATATTACAATCGGTTGTAAAACGTACATAATGTCTTCCGATTGTGAATGTAAAACATGTTGCTTCATTTTTGCAGGTCGTTGTAGCGGTTGTTGATGATTTCTATTTGAGGCCCGATACTTCGCTACACTATGCAAACGATTTGGTATACACATTATTATTATTATTATTTTTATTATGAAAAGGGGCCACGAAGGCTTTTATTAGAAAACAAAAGAAGAAATATGTGGAAATTTACAGTGATTTGGCTGCGAGGCGCGCGACAAGTTGCGCCCCAATGCCTCTTTGAATAATGATGCCTAACCTAAGGAAAAGAAAACTGCCTAAGTTATTATTGACATCGTGACTGGCCATGCAGTTCTTCAATCCATTCAGAAGGATTGTAATGTCTTCACTCAATTCACCCAGTGTTGTGAAGGCTAAAACCCAAAAACCGTATCCGTGTTAAATGCTTATAGTTATGATATTAGTTTTGTTATATTTGTGTTTAGTCATTTGCAAGTAAGAAGGAGGCGAAGGAACGGCTCATGAACAAGGAAAAAGATAACATGTGCGTTGTAGTTCAAAATAATCATGTGGGTGAAACTCAATTTGAAATGATTTGTAAGCGAGGTGGGGATCGAAAGAGTCATGGGGGAAAGAATAGTAAGTATGAAGGAAGACGCATAGGAAATACCGAAGCAATACAAAGAAAATCGGATGTCCTTTCAAGATTGTCTTCTATAAGCCCGAAGGTAAGGAAGGTTTAGAGTGGAAAATATATAAAGTTGATAATGGTTCTCATAACCACGATGATTCGGATACTCTACTTGGACATGTAATGGTTCCCAAGCTAAAACCAAGAGAAATGGAGACGGTGAAGTCTATGAGGATCCAAAAAGCGAGTGCGATCTTAAGTAAAATAAAGGCGGACGACCCCAAAAACTTGTCTTCTTTGTCTACAATTAAGTCAGCCCAAGTGATAGGTGTAGAATACACTGTATTTATTATCTAGTATTTATGCTTTCTTTGCGAGTTTTCTTGTAAATTATGTATCTTATGTTTTTTTTTGAGTATTTAGGTACTTTGGAGTCATTCGGATCAAAATAGGAGGAAACATGGCAAAAGCGTTGGAGCCGGATTGTGTCTCATTATTTGCTTTTATTTCTTCATCTCTGTCTGAAAAGTATGTCGGCTTTAGTGATGCAAATTTCTGTCTGAAAAGCACGACAACTTTAGTAATGACTCTCATTGAAGAGTATAGGTGAATTTGAGGAATAAGGGACGGTTGCTGTTAGTGGAGGAACTCGGAAGAAGGAGAAAGCGTTCAATTGGAGCACAAAAGGGAAAAGCTGTCATTTCACGGAGAACGCTATCCGGAGCCTAGCCAAGGTTAAGGGGTAATCAGTTTTGTGCTTAAAATGAATTGCTAAAAGCACCAAGGAAGAAACTCATGGCACCCATCTGGGTGGTTCTATAGTGGGGTGTAACAATCCATCCAATCATTCCCAAACCAATAACCCTAGATTTGAGAGATGTTTTCTCTCAATTATTGCATCTGAAATTGAGAAAGAAAGAAAAGGAAAAATGGTCATTGTGAGAACCAGAAATCGAAAGTTTGAGAGGGGTTTGTTTACTGCTGGTGAATCCGAATTAGGGCTAGCTCTTGGTTATAATGAACACAGATGAATGCTTGTGTTTTGTTATTTCTGGTGATATTGTTATTATGTGAATTTGAGTTTTGTACAAAGATGGATTCAGAGAAGGTTGGTTGTTGTGGATTGTATTGATACAAGGGAGGAAGATGAGTTGGGGCTTTATGGATTTCCTGTGGGTGGTGTTGTGCTGGACTGATCAAAGACCACAGATGGGGAATTGCAGGAGTTGATGAGCTCATGGTTTAGGTCAGTTGGTTGAACTGCAGTTGAAGTTGGTTTGCTGTTTTGATTCAAACCTGAATCTGTGTTGGATGAGATTTCAAGGAAGGAATTGCAGTCAAGGGTTGGTTGTGCCATGGAACTGTGGTTGTCAGTTTGGATGGTAGTGAGTGATTGGCTGAGATATGAGATGGAATTTGCAGTTCTGGTGCTAATGTTGTGGTCCTGGTGATGCTATGGGTTGAGGTTATTAAATGGAGTCACAGCTGGTGGTGCAATGGATATGAGAAGAACAAGGTGCTTGAGAAAAGCTTGAATTGGTGGTGATTCACTGAATGATGGTGGAGTTGGTGTGCTGCTATGGTGGAGCTACTGAATTGAAGATGACATGGAGATGTAGCTGGTGCAGCTGAAGTTTGCAGTGAGGCATTGGCGGTGATTTTGCAGCTGAGAAGAAGTTGGTTTGAATTTCAGCTGTTGCTATAGATTGCAGATGAACTCAGGGAAGTAGTGGGTTTGAAGCTGTTGGTGTTGGTCAGGTGCAGCTGCTTCCATGAATGTGTAAATGAATGCAATGTCTCTGCAGGTGTAACTGAAGTTGCTGCCACTGGAACTGCAAAACAGATGGTGCAATTGATTTGCAGAAGTGCAGATGGTAGTGCATATAGCCTGCTTTCTGATTAAAACTACAGCAGGGAAGGAACTGACCTGAGATGGTGGTTTTGAGGCTATATCTCTAATGGGGTTCGGACAAAACAGGAAGTGTAGCTGAGATGGGAAGAGATGTGTTGTAGTTTGGTGTTAGTTGGGTATTGAATGTGGTGAAAGTTAAGTGCAGTGCGTGGAATTGCAGGTTTAGATGAATGTTAGGTCGAAATTGCAGGAGATGGAACTGATTGGTGGTGTGGAGTTGTGCAGCTGTAAGAGTGAACGATTGAAGCTACTGGTGAAATGAAAATTGCAGGCAGCTGGTGACAAGGGAGTTGGTGGTTTGAACTGAGAAGATTGATGAGTTTCAGCTAATTTGGATGAGCCAGAGAGGAGCATTGATGTTGCAGTTAAGCTGCAGTTTAAGTGGAAGCACTGAACTACAGTCTGTAGGAGTAGTTCAAACTGGTTCTGGTGATAAATTTGAGGCATCACAAAACTAAAGCAATTGCGGTTAAGGTGTTGCTTTCGAAGGAGTTGTTGCGCTATTTCTGGTACTTGCGAGCTGAGTGTATCAAGTTGTAGGTGCAGTGATTGCAGGAACTGGAATTGAGAATTGAAGCTGAGAGATGCAATAATTCCAGTGGGGTGGCTCGACATGGTTCAAGTGGCATTTTGTGACATCAACGGGGTGGCTTGGTTGTGTTGTTGAGTTTGGAGCTCTGATGGAGTTGAAGAAGCTACAGAAGTTGTGAGATGCAATTGCAATGGTTTTGTGTTGGCTGGAATGGGTGAGAATACAGCCATCTTGGTTGGAAAAGAGATGCAGAAGGTGCAACAAACAGGGCCATTTTGGCCGTAAATGCTTCGGCTCAGGCAAAGGCCTAGTCAGTTGAGTTAGTGCTGACTCAGTTCTAACTCAGCGACTCAGACTTGACCCGGTCAACCGATAAATACCGTTAGTCAACAGTTAAGTATAATGGAATATTCCATCGACTGAGGTGAATTTTCAGGTAACCGGCGTCGACTTTCCGGTGCCGGATTCCGGCCAACTTCCGCCCAAAAACCCAGTTTTCCGGCGACCACTTTTGGGACAGATTTTCTACATGGGTTTCTCTTGCTCGTGGGCCGGGTGAATTTCCAACTAACGTATTTTGAAGATTTTGACCTATTTTTGGAAAGCAAAGGGCTATAAAAAGAAAGTTTCTACAACAAAGAAACAACGTTATTATTCTATTCTTGGAGCTTTTGCAGAGAACTACTTCTAGGGTTTGCTCTCTTTTATGTTTCATAGTCTTCCCTTGAATATTTTGATGATGAACTCCATGAATATGTGTAGCTAAATACAATAATTGGTTATGGGATAAAAGTTGATTTCTTCAAGCATGATTATTTGATTCTATGAATTAGTTTTGTCTCAATTTTATCGTTTATGATTCATTGTTTTTATTATCATACGATTTGAATGCTAGTTTGGTTGAGTCCGGAATCAATTGGATTTGTTTTCATCTCTAAAGCTATATTAGGGTTTTCAATACTTAAAAGTTGTTTGTCCCTGATTTCTAGTAGCAACTTGTGGTTAATACTTGTAGTGATACATCTTTTTAATTGCATATGAATCATAACCTTTGTTAAAACGAATTAGTGCTTTTACATGTTTGTTTGCATCGATTAGTCTTATTTCATAGAACTTATTGCTCTTAGGGAGTTAAATCTAATTGTGATTTTACACTTTAGGTTGCTTTTTAAGAAGATTTCACAATAGCATCTTTTAATGTTGTTTGTGATAAAATCAGGAAATAAACGGGATACTCTTGCGATCAAGATATCCTAGGGATTTTGATAATTGAGAGATTAAATACCAATTCTAATCATAGATGAAAAATACATGTTTATGAATGATACTATCCCTTAACCAATATCTTCTCCTTATTGATTATTCCAACTATTTACTTTGCTTTATTTAGTATTATTACTTTGATAAAAACAAAAACACAACTTGGGTTATTTGGTTACATAAGAATCTGAAAATTGCAGAACAACAATCGCCTCTATGTGGATACGAACTCTTTCTTATCGAATACTATATTCATATTAGTAAAGTGAGGAAGTGAATTATATTTTTGACGCATACGACACGCATCACCTAGCTATGATCAAAAGAACGAAATGGGATGGTAGAACGGTCATGCAACAATCGGAGTGGTTATCGGAGTTACACGACTACACGTTGAGAAGGGAAGAAAATGATGGTAAAGTGGTTCGTATTTTCTTGGCACATCCCGAAATGATCCAATTGGTCCAATGCTTTCATCAAATTTTGTTGATAGATGCCACTTATAAGACAAACAAATATAACATGTCGTTGTTGAATATTTCTTTCCACACTTCGGATAAAAACATATTTACGGTTGCATGGGGTTTAATGGATCATGAGAACAATGTGAGTTTCATTTGGATGTTGGAGACGTTGAGGGCCATTTATAATGGTGATGATTTTCCCATGGTTATTGTAACGGATAACAATCAATCCCTAATGCATGCAATAGCGGTAGTGTTTCCGGAAGCCCGAAACTTGCACTGTACCTGGCACATTCAACAAAACCTGAAATCCAATTGCCATAATCATTTCCAATCTAAAAAAACTAAGGAAGGGTACGAAGAGATCGAAGGAAGAGGATGAGCACATTAGTAAATTAACCGTGGAAGAACGAGAAGAAGAAAAACGGTTATTTGATGTAAAATGGACGGAGGATGGAATGATTTGGGGAATGTTTTTGAAAGAATGGGACAAGATTGTTTGGTCAATGACCGAGGAAATTTACGAAGCTAACTTGAAGAAATTTGAGGATGAATATGGCACGAACTATCCAAAACCCGTTGAGTATTGTAAAACACAATGGTTACCGATTAAGGAGAGGTTTGTATTTGCATGGACATATGAAGTTCATAACTTCAAGAACGAAGCGAAAAGCATTTCGGAGGGGTCTCATGGCCGATTAAAGACTATACTACTTGGCAGTCAAAATGGAGTTGTGTCGATTCAAGAAGCAATCCATGAATACACAAAACGTGATCTCGTAAAGATTAGAACCAGTATGCAATTTAGTGTACACCAATTCCCAACAGAACATGCTAAGGAAAGATTGCTTCTAAGGGGCATAGTTCATAAAGTTTCAAGATGGGAAATAAATCACATGATAAAACAACTCCATTTTTATAAAGCTTACGATGACGAGAATACAGTTTTTGTTTGCAAGGATATGATGGGTATTAGACTCCCGTGTCGTCATAAGTTGGGTAGGTATGTTGAAGTTATTGACATCAATGATATTCATCCATTTTGGAAGCAATTAAATTTTACTCCCAGCACCCCG
Organism: Papaver bracteatum; assembly: GCA_023529315.1. Classification (NCBI taxonomy): domain Eukaryota; kingdom Viridiplantae; phylum Streptophyta; class Magnoliopsida; order Ranunculales; family Papaveraceae; genus Papaver; species Papaver bracteatum. The sequence continues at coordinate 779,827 of JAJJWX010004691.1, read as the reverse complement.
GTAGTTGATGTTCCGTCTTTCTTTGAGTCTGAATTGTGTGCACGAATAGCACAGCGTTACGCTACATCAAATGGCACCAAAAAGAAAATATTCATGCATAATTTGGAGGAAGCCCTTCACCCTTGTTTACAGGATGTTGATGAACCTATTAAACAAAAAGGGGCCGGTAGACCCAACACCGAAGTGTCGATGACCATCCAAATAAAAGAGTTGAAGGAGTATTTGTCTAATAAAATAATACTGTGTAGGGCCGAGTGTTTGGAAGCCGAATATGAAGATGAGACGGAACCTAAGAAAAGAGGTCATCCAAGAAAGGATCAAAGTGGACCCACCACATGAAAAGTGAAACCAAAGGTCTCTACCGAGCCTTCTCAAGCAAGTCAATCCGAGGTGGTGGAAGAAGTTGTGTTAGTGGAGAGCCAAGCTAGTTGTACCGTTGTTGATCTACTGAGCGACTCTCAACAAACACAAATAACAGAAATGGTGACTATAAAAGAGAAGTATGGTAGTCTTCGTTTCCCTAGGGATCTTTATGGAAAACCAAATCGAACCACGTATACAATTATCGAAGAGTATTTGGAACAACTCCCTCCACTCATTGTTCCCTTTGTTTTATCCGCAGACGAGGTTGATGGGGATGGCAATTGTGGATTTCACGTTGCTATGGAACAAATGGGTTACTTTAAAGAGGCGGTAATCGAAGATGTCACCCAATGCCAATATTTAAGAAATAAGATGGTGGTACAACTAATGAAGGATAAGGATTTTTATATGGAAATGATGAGGCGAGGAGATAGATACAACAAAGAGGGTGAGTTCAAAGATTTAGTTGCGCGTATAAAGTGCCGAAAGGGATTGAAGACAATCGGATACAAGTATTGGATGACAATGCCTAAATGTGGATATCTCCTAGCGGCGGTTTTGAATTGCGTGGTACATTTTTTTGTTCCTCCGAAGTATGGACCTAGTATGGCGTTTGCACCCACAATAACGGTTTGCGATGAGTCCGTTAAAGATAGAAGAATCATTATGGCGTTTGTGAATGAAATGCATTTTATAGGATTGAGGGTAAAGAAAGATTGTCCGTTACCACCGTTGATTAAGTGGCATGATTACTTTCCAATGAACCATTGCAAGTATTGGGTGAAATAATATGAGTCTAACATGGTTGATTGGGATCGTGTTGTGATGAACAACTTTCCCGGTGGGTTACTCGAACTGATTGAAGATGATGATGACGATTAGTCTTTCCATTAGGTGTAGAAGAAGTATTTTGAACCGTATTTTTTTACAAGTTTTTTTATAAATTTCATTGGAGATATGTGATATAATCGGTTGATAATATTAGACACCTTTTTACCGAATGTTAGATTCGGATGGTTTTTTATTTCACCAAATTACCGATTTTAATCATTTTGAATTTAGAACTTGAAGAAATTGGAAGACTCCAGTATTCGGCAGATTATAAAATATAAAAACTTATGATTGTAACTCTGACTTTGGAACTTTCAAAATATGACCAGAATCGGTAGATTAAATAACATAATAACTACTGATTATTACAGAATCGGTAAATTAAACAATAATTTAAATAACATAATAACTACCGAATATAACATATTTCAGACAATAATTTAGGGAAATTGTGCCAAACTCTATACCGTGGCCACGGCCTTCAAGAATTTGTAACTTCCATCATATGTGAATTCTTCACCTTTTTCCTCTAAGTAGTGCATTTTTGCGAGTGTCTCCTACATAAACCAAAACAAACTATAATAGAATGCATAGTTTGTATAAACTATAAATACGATTTGCTAAGTTCGTATTGTTTCGTATGAAAATACTTACAAATTGTTGGATCGACAAGGTTAAGTGGCTATTGTTAAATATTCGCTTTTGTATCGTTATGTAATCGTTCACCACTTTTTGGATAAGTCGGAACCGATCATGAACTTGTTGGAGGGATCTTTGCTTTGGATTTCCATATTCTCGGACAAATTGTATGTACACTCTCCCCCAAAAGATTTCGGTTGTTAACCTCCCGGCAATGACATCTTCACGTCTGGTTTCTTGGTACCATGTTTTCACATTGGCCAAATCTTCAGCTGCGTCAAAGTTCGACATGATTGTAATATGAAATATTGTGGTACAAAAAAATACTAGACAATGGAATATGGATGTGTGTAGTTTGGTTCCTAAATGAGAAGAGGTTACCCTCCTTATATAGGTTAAAGTTCGAACGGCTCTTTTTTTGATAATATGGCCGTTAGGTTAGGAAAGAAAAGAGTGAACAGGTACAACTTACAATGTGCCAACAATAATTCACGATAATCGGACGTAAATGTGACACATTTTACCACCGAATATCATATTCGGTCGTTATTGTTAATTTCATACCACCGATTATATGCTTTTTGAATTCAGGAACCTGTTTTTTTATTTTACTGAATATTCGGTAGGAAACTTTAATTTATTATTACCGATTGTATGTGCATTTCGAGGCATGACTCTTTTTATAAAAAATATGTATCTGTTGTAGTACAATCGGTACATTACAAAACATAATAGTTTCCGATTCCAACACATTCGGTAGGTTAAATAACTCCCTAACTACCGATTACACAAAATATTTTGAATATCATAATAAGATGTAAGGATTATACTTGGACAATTCCATTACAATGACTTGTGCTTAGCTTAGTGGACGTGTTTCACGTGCCCTAAACGGATTAAATTTGGCCATCGCCTTAAGGATTCTGAAATGAGCTTCGAAACGGAAGTTTGATCTTTTCCATCTCCGCCATTCCTCGAGAGATCGTTCTATCACCTCATCATTAGTTTCACCTCTTAATTGATATTAATTTACAAGATAATTTAAATGGACGAATTGTTGGACTTGTGCGTTTATTGAACCAATTTGGCAGAAAATATCAGCCGACTGACGGTTATTTGGGTTTCCGGTGTCGACGAAAAAAATTTCGTGAATTCTAAACAAATAACTCATACTCATTACACCTCCTTTCCTGCGTTCTTCACCCCGTCTCGGATAGAATTGGACATAGCGCCTACATAAAGATAAATCTTCTTCGATCGTGAACTCGGTAGGATTAATGAATGGTTGGGCCATTATGTTGAAGATGATTTATTTGATGTTGGAGAGAGTGAAAATGTATTTTTGTTGGATATAGGGTAAGAGATACCCTCCTTATATAGGTTATGTAACCCAACGTCTATTTTGTTTGTAAGAACTACTAACATTCAGAGGATAAAATATCGTCTTTATCTACCGAATATAAGATGGCCTAAAATGCCGAAACCTGGAAAAATTAGGATTTTCTTGGTTTTGAACTTGAAGTAATCGAACGTAAAAAAAACAACAAAAAACCTCCGAATTCTCTGGCTAACCCTCTCTAATGCCTGTGGAACCACCCAGAGCCATGGCGGGGCTGGTTTTGAACTACTAACATTCGGAGGATTAGTCATCGTCTTTATCTACCGAATATAAGATGGCCTAAAATTCCGAAACCAGGAAAAATGAAAATTTTCTTGGTTTTGAACTTGAAATAATCGGACATAAAAAAAAACACAAAACCTCCGAATTCTCTGGCTAACCCTCTCTAATGCTTGTGGAACCACCCAGAGCCATGGCGGGTCTAGTTTTGAACTACTAACATTCGGAGCATGAGTCATCGTCTTTATCTACCGAATATAAGATGGCCTAAAATTCTGAAACCAGGAAAAATGAAGATTTTCTTGGTTTTGAACTTGAAATGATCGGACGTAAAAAAAACACAAAACCTCTGAATTCCCTGGCTAACCCTCTCTAATGCCTGTGGAACCACCCAAAGCCATGGCGGGGCTAGTTTTGAACTACTAACATTCGGAGGATGGGTCATCGTCTTTATCTACCGAATATAAGATGGCCTAAAATTCCGAAACCAGGAAAAATGAAGATTTTCTTGGTTTTGAACTTGAAATAATCGGACGTAAAAAAAAAACACAAAACCTCTGAATTCACTGGATAACCCTCTCTACAATGGCTCATCATTCCAAAGCTACAAAAAAACTAACCATTCATAATCCACCAAACAAACCATTCACAAACCATAACGTGTTTTAAGAAGTTCAAATCCGATCCTAACCTTAAAAACAAAACCAAATTAAGAAGCATTCCATAAATACTATAAAACGGAAGATTGTCATTCATTGTTTCTTTGATTTTACTTTATGACCTTTACTACCTCCAAGTACACCACGACCACGAGTTTGAGGTACTTCAGCTTCAATACCTTCCGTTCGACCGCTCGTAGAAGCTCAAGTTCTTTTACCCGACTTTGATACTTCCATCTTATCCGTTTGCATCTTCGTGGATTTCTCCCCAAATTCTGCTGCATATTCTTCATTGTCTATATTGTCAATTAGGTCTCTAGCCTTTTGTATCTTCTCAACTGGCACGTGATCTCCCTTCTTAATGCAAGCAGTTAACATTTTGGAAACACAACTGAACCTATTCACCTATTTTTAAATATAATGTCATAACATCAAACGGTTATTACATAAGATTTTTAGCAATAATATCAACAAAGTTAGAAGAATACACACCATTCTATCGTAACCAGTTGGTTTGTCTTTGATGATACAATTATAACTAGACCCCGCTGAAGTAGACATGGATTTAACTTCAAGGATAACCAAAGGATGTGATACGTTCCTATACCAAATCATATAGCCTGGAGAATTTTCATCACCTCGGGGGGCTGGTCTTCCAGTGTTGATAATGAACTCAATCCTCTTATCCCAGTTATCAAGAATAGTAGGTGGGCCTTTGTGAACGATCGTCATTTTGTCACCACTAGAAGAGCATAACCCCGTTTCCAATTTGTAGTAATCTCTCATTTCCTCTATTGGTTGATGTTGTATATACCCATGTTGTCACATCACCCTAGAGGGGTTGTACATCACATAACATGTGGGGTGCTACAATGGTCCAAAATAAAGGGACAAGTCCGACCGAACACTTATATGCCCACTAGCACGATCTTCCTTGTATGGATAAAAGCATACGTCTGAGGCCTTCAATTGGTCCATAACCTCCCTCATGCGGATCAACTGCTGCTCTTTTGTCCAAGAACGGTTGTCTTCGAAGATATACTTTTTTCCTCTAGCAGTACCTTTGCGCCACTCCGGGTCTTCACCGGCCAACTTCAGGATAGGGAAGTGGTCATTGATCTAGGCCTATATGGATAACAAACCAAGTATTATTAAATAGATTCATAACAATCGGAAACATAGGTAGAGTTAATTTCATCCGAATATACGAAATCGGAATACTGTGAGATCCGATTAATCAACATTCGGTAATAAACACTGTATATGTTCTACCGAATATGATTCAGTTGGAGTTCAGTAGACCATATTTTTTCTACATATTCGGTAGTATTTGACAAACAATAATACCCGATTCTATAAATTCGGAAGCAAACCTAAGTTACATGTTCCCGAATACTCAATCTTCGGAGGAAAAATATGTGAATCTACTACCGAATATCCATCATTTGGAGTTCAGTAATCATTGGTTTTTTGCCTATATATTCGGTACTAATTTGCCAACATCAAGTTCCGATTATATATCTTCGGGAGTAAAACTAATTGGCCTATGTCCGAATAAAAAACATTCGGACGTAAAATTGGATCATGTACTAACGAATATCCATCATTTGGAGTTCAGTAAACTATAGTATTTTGGCATATATATTCGGTACTAATATGGAAAGAGTAAATTCCGATTATACAAAAGCGGAAGTAAAACTATGTAATTTGTTTCCAAATACACCACATTCGGGGGGTTAAGAAAATATGTATCCTACCGAATAAGCATCATTTGGATTTCAGAATAGGCATCGTATGTATTGTCTACCGAATAACTATAGATTGACTAATAGAGTTCAAAAATAACCTGCAATAGAGCGACATTCCCAGCAACTTGGCTAGTTCCTCGCCTCGACGCCTTTCTCAACTCTTCCATCAAGAATGCTAAGCATGTCATTCCCCAAGAGTAGTCACCGACTTCATGTAGGGGATCCAAAATTTGTAGAAGGTTGGCATCGATCCGGTTGCCAGAAGTATTGGGAAAAATGACACATCCCAATACACAAAGGAGATACGTTGTGGCCGCGTAATTCACTTGCTCATAATTTAACGTTCCATTTTGTTCTTTATCCAAGGTGCCTCGGAACATATCCATCAAAATGGTAATGTTGAACTGTCTTGTTCGAGAACTTGCATGCCTGCTAAACTCTTCTGTGGTCGTCTCTTCATCCCAACCCAAGCACTTTTTAGTTAGAACATAAAGTTGTGCGCAACTTAACTGCTTTGTGTAGTTGAACTTCACAGTTGTGCCTTGGTCAGGAAGGTTAAGAATCTGCACAACATCATCCGGGGTAATCGTCATCTCCCCAAACGGCATATAGAAGGTATCGGTCTCAGGATACATTCTCTCCACGAACGCCGATATAGCAACACGATCATGTTCCAAAATTGAATTCTCCGCAGCATTAGCTAACCCCGAGTTGGTTACAATTCTCTTGAACCTTTCACATTCACCGGATAAAGGTCAGTCAAGCATTTTTGTTGGTGCAGCGGTGGGTTTGAGTAGACGAACCGCATCTTGATGATACTATTAAACACACGATTTTTTTTAAAGTACATACGAAAACCCTTAATACAACTATTAAGATAAAACACATGCACAGTACATTAATAAAAAATATACGATTATTATTACCTCGGTTTCGTATATTTCTTTGGCCCAAGAGTCTTTGTATCCAAAAAGAAATTTTCCTCCATCCGCCGGTAGCCCAAGGATTTCTCCAGGTGGAATATTCTTCACCTTCAAGTGCTGAGGGACAAGATGTGATGATTTCTTAGCAATATCCTTCTTTCCACCTTCTGCTCCTTTGTTAGTTTTTTTGGCTTTTTGGGTACCACTTGGTTGTCCTTCTTCTTGAACTCTGGGCACTGGGTCAATTGGTTCAATTTCAGGGTTGGATGTAAGTTGTGGAGCACTCGGTTCTACACCTTGTTGAATGCCTTGTTCACTGCCATGTAGACCAATTGGTTATACACCTTCTTGAGTGGGTTGTTGAGCACTTTCTTGCACACCTTGTTGACTTCCTTGTGGTTCTACACTTTGTTGAGCACTTGAATTAGCATTGGAACTCCTTTCTCTCCTAGCACTAGCTGTCACTTTCTTACTCCCTGCTCGACGAGGCCCTAAGTCGCCTATTTTTGGGGCTTGCTTAGCTCGACTTGGTCTAAACAAAAACAAAAGAATCAATGTTTACAAACCACACAATCGGAAGCCATAGTATACGAACAAAACCCGAATGTAAACATTCAGAAGCAACAATAAAAAAATTCAACCGGAAGAGAATTAAATTAATTTCAAACCGAATATGCATCAATTGGAGTTCAGAAACTCCAAAATTTTCATCATGTACAATCAGAGGTATAAAACATTATATTCTCTTCCGAATATATCCTGGCCCCAAAATGGGATTTTTCATAAATCAAATTTTTTTATTATATTTCATCATATTCAAAAATTCGGTAGTAAGTGTACTACCGATTATTGTGTGTCTACTTAAACATATTCGGAAGAACACAAATTCATTAACTACCGATTATTTCTATTTTCGTACATAGGAACATATGGTCAAACACATTCGGAAGAAAAACAAAAACTATAACTTCCGAATTCTGTCGATGTTCTTCAGAAATGAAGAACACGACTACATTCAGAAGTAAATTAAGAGGTGTAACTACCGAATCTGGGTAAATTGCAGAAAACCCTAGATTTTTTTTTTCTCAATTCGGCGAATTAAAGTGAAATAAACCCTAAAATTGATAGAGTATTACCTAATTGGGGCCATTTGAAGTTGCCGGAGTGTTAGACTATCAGAAACGCCACCACCAACTAAATCCGCGGATTCGTCTTCGTCGCGTTCTTCGTCATTTTCACCAACAATCTCTTTGTTTCTTGCTAAAATCCCTATATTTGGAACAAAACCCCGATGAACGTTTTTGGTTTTAGGTCTGTGGGATGCATTACCCGTATCCATTGTTTTATAGAAAAAAATTCCTCCACAATCGGGAGAGAATAGGAAGAGAGGAAGAAAGAAGAGTTGAAATGGATAGAGGGAGAAATTTTTTCCTAACAATACTACTACAATCGGGAGAGAATAGGAACACGCCTAAATTTGGGCTTTAATTTTTTTTACTACAAGGGCATTTCGGAACTTCAATATAAAAAAGGTTACCCCGTAACCAATGCCTTTGGCTGGGTATAACATGTTGGCCCCTAAATCTTTTTTGTTGGCCCCTAAAAATGCTAAGTTTTTCTTTTCTTTTCCTACTTAAATTTGTATGGAGTTGCGTATTTAGGATATTTTAACTTATTAGTTGTAGGTCATTAGTAGTCCATCCATCTTTTTATATAATCTTCATTAGTGTTAGCCGTAGTTTCTTACTTTTCAGTCATTCCTTTTTTCAGTTAGTTCACTTGCATCATTGCCTTGTAATATATCATCTCAGTAAGTTCGAGTCAGTTGCATCTGTAATCCGTAGCTTAGGTTTAGTACTAGTGCAGTTTGTAGTTTTAAGTCTTTGTCAATTCTGTAACTTTTGTTTTCCCATTTCATATTTCGTAGTATTTTTATTTTTATTTTTTTCTGCTTCAAAAAAAAAAAAAACATCTTGTCAACTTTTTTGTGTGCTAAATTTTTATTTGTAGTTGAATATTAAGATTAAATAGTGGTAGTGCATCTTTAACATAAGCTGTATAACAACTAGAAAGCTTAGCATCTCTTGGTGTTAGTAGTAATTTACTTATAAGCCATAAACTATCTCTGTCCTGTACATCTTTTCATTATTATAAGTTAAAGTTCTTTGCTTATTTTTTTTTTAGTATATCATAGATATAGACTACAGTCCATTTCCCTTAGATAGTTAATGTCTTGTCCATTTTTTATTTGTTTTTGGAATTATATATTTAGCTGAAAACTTGTGTAAGTTAGTGGTAGTACTTGATGTACACCATGTTTGTTTACTCCTGACTCATCTGAGTCGTCTGGATATGAGTCATCTGGATCTGAGTGAAATCATATGACTCATCTGGATTTGACTCGATATGTTTGTTTTGAGTCAGATCTGAGTCATCTGACTCAAAAATATGTGAGTTAGTGGTTTGATCCCACGAGTCAGGGGTATTTTGTTACCTGACTCAAATAGGTCCGAGTCAGGGGTTATGTTTGAGTCAGAGGTCGAGTCAGATCTGACTCAAAATGCAAAACAAACAGTCTGACTGCTGACTCGGCCCGAGTCAGGGGTTGACTCAGATCCAGATATCGAGTCAGCTCCAAACAAACAAGGTGGTAGTTAAGTGGTATCACATAGTTTATCTTCGGTTGCGTAATAATTAAGCTTAGCATCTCATAGTGCTGATGGGGTCTTAGTTTTAGGAAATAAGCATCTTTGTCATATACACAATTATTATAATTCAAAACTAGCTTAAGGTAGTTCTAGTGCAAGATATAGCGTAACTTCTTGTTGTAGTTAATTTTTGGTCAAAAGTTAATTTTTATCTGTAGCATATTATTTCACTTTATGTTTGGTACTAATAAGATAGTGTACATACATCTTTGTTTTGTATTTATTTCTTGGCACTGATATAAGATAGTTCCTAGCTGTCCATTTTTATTTTATCAGATTTGGGTCTGTAGTTGACACATGTGTAAGTTAGTATAGTATTGTTATCCAATTGACAGTATTACAAAGTTTTTGACAGTCAATAGCCTACTATGACCGGTCCAGAAAGTGAGCACAATGATTGTGCATTACAGTGTTGCAGGCCAAGTCACTGTTCAGCCATAACGGCGCAATGCATAGCCATAATAGCGCACTGCAAATCCATAATAACGGTATACTGTATAGACTGTCAAGCACTAAGATAGTGGCACGCTGCAGGGGCAGTGAAGCGCAAAGGTAGCACTATACTGTAAAGACATTTGGCTAAGTAATGAAGCTGATTGGCCGACACAATGAGGCTCCATTGAGGGATTGGAAAGACATGGCCAAAGTGACAAATGCAACATGCGATGTTGGCATTGAGGCATATCTGTGGAATTGAGTTGGCCTAAACTCAAGGATGATGCGAGAAGGTATAATAGACCAAGAGTTGGTCTATGTCATTAGTTCAAGGCTGGCCAAAGCTTGGACAGTCCAAACAAGCTAGTTTTGTAAGAGTGACATTACAATTGTCAAGTGAATTGGTTAAGTGTAGCATATGACGCCATGAGTAACTAGAATGAGTTTAAGAAATTGGCCTTTATAATTGAAGCACAAGGATGGTCTGTGCATTAACTTAGAGCAAGAATTTGGAAGGGCCAAAACGGTTGAGCATGGGATCAAGGATAAATTCAGTAAAGCGCAATAGTTGTGCAATACGGCTCAAGTGACGGTTAGGAGTTGGTTACGGGCTTCACAAGCATGCCAATGACGCAAGACAATGTATAACGGTTATAGAAGGAGTTTACAACCATGTGAGAGTGTTCATAACGACCAAGAACAGGTGTGGCGTCAATTGGTTAGACAACACAAAAGTTAGCAATTGAAAAGCAATGTACGCGGTTATGGAAACTACATTATGGGACACATGGCTGTTCCATGTGTGTGCAAGTGTTATGCATGGTTTTGGCCATTGTAACCACTGTATAAATAGTGTAAAGATATTAGGAAATCAGTAGGCTTACATGGGAGAGAGTTTTGTAGACATGTAGTCTCATACTTGAGAGAATAAGGCATCACCAAGAGGGTAATGGCATGTTTAGTCCATGTGATGGATATTTTGATGTAATCTTCCTTTAGTGCAATAAAATGGGTTTGTTGCAGTATCCTTTGTGTTCATTATATTTCTAATTTGTGTGAGAATTTTTTAAGTACATGGCAGAACCTCTTATGCTTATGGGGGCATGAAGAGTTATAGAGAAAGAAGAAAGACTTCCATTGTGCAAAGCCTTTAGAGTGAAGGCAGATGCATACTTTGATGCAAGTATGCAAGGCTGAGTACTTGTGGTTGAAATTGATTCACTGAACTACAGAGTATTACCGGTCATGTCCCATGAAAATTTTAGGAGATTAAATGGGCATGTGATAGCTAGTATCAGAGCTGTGTTTGGGGACACAGTTGCTGATTTATCTCTCTTTTTACTCAAGTTGGTGTCATTTGTTTGTCGAATTCAGTGAAGAATTATTTGGGTTTCTATAGTATGGAGACTATAAGAAGTTGTTCTTGTGTGGAAATATCAATTGGAATGAACTTTGAAGCTTGAAGTAGCAACATGCCATGAAAGTTTGTGACAAAGGTGTCAAAAATCCTGCCCAAAGTGTTAGACGAACACGCAAGAATCATTGAAAACCGGGTTTTCAAGTGATTGCATGACATAACTAAAGAGTATGCTGACTTCTATGGTGCACGTTAGGTGTTTAAAGTCCATGTTTCTCACAAGTATGCAAAGATTACGCATTTGGAATGCATATCTTTGTGGTGTTAGCAATAACAAGTACATTACCACATGTAATACAAGTTGCAGTGAGAATTTTGCAAAAATTCCTGAACTCAAAGAAGTTGATGGCCTTTGCAGTGGAAAAGAAGATGAAGAACCTGTCTATGCGATAGATTGAAGGTGTTTTCATCGTAGCTAGTTTGATGGAAGATTAAAGTTTATCTCTCACGAATGCATGTACCTTGGTGGTGATGCAAAGTATGGTTGCAAACCAGCGTTTTTGTGGCATTGTGATGCCATAAAAGAAGAATTGTATGGCCAATTCTTATCTAGCAAATTAGGGAAAAACCGATACACCACGGTATTGTGTTTGCAAAGAGTTGTCCATTGATGCTAGATGTGCAAAAGGAGTGTGCTTGTACCTGGTTTAAGAGTGGGATCAATATTCTTGGACAAGGGTGTCCAAAGATCTTCATTTGATCATAACCACAAGCGGATATTTTTGTCGACTGTAAATTAATAATTGTTGCTACTGAAGTTGATTTTGGAGAAGGGGAAAGACAAGAATAACCTGATGTACATGAGCAGTAAAAATGAGTTCCAAGTTTGAAGAAGAATGTGGTATTCTTGCTTCAATGAATGTAGGTAGTGGTGCCTCATTATCAAGGATTATGGCCTTGTTAAGATTGTCCAAGGAATTTGTCCGTGAAAGTCATTGTGTAACATGAATTTGCTGAGCTCTATGGTTATGCTCAGAATCACCAAGTTAAGTATGTTCCAGTTGTGCAAAGGTACACAAGTTTGTGTCAAGATTTAGGTGTTAATTGGAATAACAAGTATGCAACAGTAGCATGCGTCGAATGGGATTTTGGCATGGCAAAGATGTATAATGCATTTGGAAGTGCAAGTTAGGCCAAATAATGGGTGTTGGAAAGATAAGGACAAAGTAGTGGTGATGCGTGAGAATGGCATGAGGTTATTTTTGTAGAAATCTTCATGAAAGCTAAAGCAACATGATAGCATCAGTTTGAAGGAGTATTCAACTAAGTGTCAATTATATTATGCTTCGTTATGGGAGTTGCATAAGAACGTTGATAAGTAGAAAAGTGCATGTGGCAAAGTGAATTTCTACATTGGGGACAGTAGGTGATGTCTCGATTCATTGTTTGTTGTTTAGAAGCGAAGATGATTTCAGTATTGCGAGACTTGTTAGGTCTTACAAGTTGCAATCATTTGGCGCGAGTATTTGCTCAAGTTTGAGTATACTTTCAGTTTAGGGTCGAGTGGACCTTGGTGTTGGGAATTGTCTCTTTATGTAAGGTAGTAGTGAATGAGGGTATTTGAGATGAGAGTTCTTGTCCTTTTTTTCCAAAGTAAATCTAGTTCATGGGGAAGATGCTACATATCATATTAAGCAAAAATATGCAATAGAAGACGTTGAAAGTGAAAGAAGCAAATAGAGGAGTTGGTGGCATAGTCGAGTTTGTTGTTGAGAGTCATATGGAAGTCCGAAGATATTTGGAAGCGATAGCATGGAGTAAAGCATCCAAGATAAATATGTAAGCCCATCAAGTATATGAGTTATGAGCAACTCATAGTTTGGAGGAACATGATGTTGTTTTTCCGCCATATTAAAGCGTAGCAGTTTGAAAAAGAAAGTGATGCTTAAATTGCTGGTTTCAAAGGTGCCTTGTCCAAGGTGACAGTGGTATGTCCTGGGTAATCCTAAGTCATGACCATACCAAAGTAATGTATTTCAATCAAGGTGTAGCGACAATGCAAGCAAGGAACGCCAAGGTGCTGGTTCTTTGGCATACAAATGGTGCAAAGCTAGGAGGCATAATTTACAATCTAGTGTAAGTTTTGTTGCATTGCTGAGGACAACAAAGGATATGGATTGTGGCGCATACCAGAGTGGTATGGAATCATATCATGCATACCTTAAGGCATGGCATAATTTGGCGTAGGCGCATATGATTGAAGAATGAGGCCGAGTCTTGTGTAAGTTCTGTTATGTTGTGTGGTGCAACTAAAGTCGGAAAATGAAGGAAAAAAGCTATGGCAATGATCATTGGTGATCAGTTGGGAAGAATCATTGCTTGTGTACACTTAGGCACAAATGATTCAAGTGAAATTCAAGCCTAATTTAGGGAGTTGGCAAGAGGAATTTCCAATTTGCATTTGGGTGTTGATATGCGATTGTAGTGGGAGTTGAAGCATAGGACAACGTGACAACAACAATACAAGTCAGTAGGATCAATGGCAAGGTAGTAAGCTAAGTGATAGAATTTGGTACTAGGCATAAAAGTTTTGGCAAGAAAAAAGGCCAAACAAGTTTTCTGATTTCTGAGATAGGCTCAGAAGTATACAAGGCCAAAGAGAAATTATAGGGTGTATACTTTGTTGCATTCAACGAGGGCGTCGAACGGATTTGGTGGGGGAGGTCTATGACCCGTCCGGCAAGTGAGCACTATTATTGTGCGTAATAGTGTTGCAGGCCAAGTCAGTGTTCAGTCATAACGGCGCAATGCAAATCCATAATAGCGCAATGCAAAGCCATAATAGCGGTATATTGAATAGACTATCAAGCACTAAGAAAGTGGCACCCTGCAGGGTGTCACGACTCCTGTTGGGCTGCCTCTAGATTTTATTATCTGCCTTAATCTTCAGCAATCATTTTACCAATCATTATTACCAAACTGTTTTTACAGCTTTCTGAGTTACTTCCATGAGAGTTGATCACACGTGTTGCATAGTAATAAGCTAGAGTATCTCTTGTTAGGGTTTCCTTCTCTGTATTTAAGACTTAACGATTGTGTAAGTGAGGTCAAGAATAGAATAGAAATAATTGAGGCTACACTCTTGAGTGTGGAGTTACCCAAACCTTCTGAGTTATTGCTTCCAGTTCTTCAGTCGTACTTAGTGTTTGGTCACGATCTCAGTCATTTCATGACAATTGGTATCATCCAGTAGATTCCTCCTCATCGTCCTTACAATGATGAGTGCAACAATCAAATATGTTGACCACACAACGAAATAACTGTCCTCCATGATTAAACAACTAACAGATCTACATACTAAGGACAGTACATCCCGTGCTGAAGCAGAAAAAAAAGCATCAGGAGTCGATGAACGCACTTATTACTTTAGCAAAAGATTCAAAAACTCAGTTCAATACACTTATGGCTCACCTCCTCCGTACAAATCCGATTCCACCTGATTCTGGTGAATCTTCTTTTAACCAACCTATTATGGAAACTAGTAACCCAGATTTCATTAACAAATCTCTAAAAATTGATTTCCTTAAATTTCATGGTGATAACCCTCGGAGCTGGATCCGCAAGTGCGAGCGCTATTTCCATCTGAAAGGTGTTCAAGAACATCACAAGACCGAGCTAGCTTCCATTCACCTCGAAGGCAAAGTCGAGTCTTGGTTTTAAGACTTTCAAACGGGTAAAGAAACTATATCTTGGTTTGAATTTTCTTCTGCTATCTGTGAACGACTTGAGGACTTAGCAAATGAGAACTTTGTTGGTTGCTTCAACAAACTGTCTCAGATCAACTCTGTTGAAGAGTACTTTGAGAATTTTGAACCCTTAAAATCCTTTATGCTTCAGAACAACCCAAATCTTAAAGAAGATTATTTTGTTATGAGCTTTTTAAGTGGGTTAAAGGAGGTGGTTAAAATACCAGTGGAAATGCATAAACCCACCACACTAGCTCAAGCTTTTTATCTTGCTCGCCTATAACAGAGTTACCTGCAATCCCAACAACATCAACCACCTAAACCCCAATCTTTTAAATAACCGACAACTGCCACTTACTTTCATTAAATTTCACCTCACCCCCAGAAAACCACCACCCTTATCACCCCTCCCCTACCACCTAAACCACCTCAAATTATTAATACCCCCACCACCCATGTATCAAAATCAGTGTACATTCCACCACCTATTCGACGTTTAACTAGAGATCAATAGGACAAGAGGAGAGCTCAGGGGCTCTGCTATAACTTTGATGAAACTTATGTTCCGGGTCACAGATGCAAACCACACCAACTATTTATGGTCATGACTGAAGAGGTGGAAGAGTCACCACAACCAGAAACAAATCATGATGCTACTGACTCCTTACTTGAGTCAGATATGGAGATATCCCTCCACGCCCTTAAGGTACGATGAGTGCTGACACTATTCGCATTTCCGGGTTCATCAAAAAAAAAATCTGTGACAATCTTGATAGACACTAGAAGCACTCACAACTTCATTGATTCATCACTTGTTCACCAGCTAGCATGTGAAGTCTAACCTATAGCACACATGTTGGTTACAGTAGCCAATGGAGCAAGGACTACTAATACAGGTGTTTGCAAAATCTTATAGTGGCATATGCAAGGCCATGATTTTCTTGGTGACTTACGGTTGCTTCCATTAGGGGGTTGTGACATTGTCTTAGGGGCAGATTGGCTGAGCACCTTGGGAGATGTGACATTTAATCTGTCCAAACTCTCCATCTCCTTCTTCTACAATACTGAACTTATCACATTACAGGACTCTACTTCCAAACCTTCATTGATGGTCATGAGTAGTAATGCCATGAAGAAATTTCTTAAGAAGAACACACCTGCTTTAGTTGGTCAATTTTTTCACATAGATTCAACCCCACTACCAGAACAAGTACCCACTCCAGTACAACACCTTATTGATGAATACCATGATATCTTTCGGAACCTACCACCTTACCACCTACCAGAAACTTGGATCATAAAATCCAATTAAAACCCCATACACAATCCATCTCCTTAAGGCCATACAAGTGCCCTTACATTCACAAGTCAGTGGTTGAATCCTTGGTGAAGGAAATGTTACAGGTGATAGGTGTCTAAAAACACCTCTCTATGTATCGATTGGTTATGCTTTCTTAGTTAGTTTTCTTGCGAAATTGTATTATTAGCTTTCTTTTATATTTTATGGGAATTTTGGAGCTTATTCCCGAAAAGAACAAGAAATCGTCCAATAGACCACAAAAGAGGCAGAATTATCACTGCATAGAATCTACTATGGGCAGTCATGTAGGAATATCGGATGCTAGAAGCTCATATGAATGAACTCACTAATTTGAAGGCCACAAGTCGACATTGGTGGTGCCTCTGTAGCTAAAGAGAGTTAGTGATCCTGGTAGATGTCCGGAATCAACAGTTATGAACTATTGGGATGTATGGAGACATGCAGGAGACAAGCCCATTAAGAGCAACGGTTTATATACCAGTGACAGTGAGAAGCCTGGTTACTCTTGGCGGTGATAATGATGGATGCTGCTATTCTTGATGGATGCTGCTATTCTCGATGGAGCTGAGAATCGAGTTTTTCAGTGAACTAACGGAGGAGGCTAAGAAGAGATTCGAGTCCTTCATTGGGTTAGGATGAATGGGTTTTTGTTAAATGTATGAATGCTTACAGGGAAGGAGATGAATGATTACTGAAACAACAAGAAGTGGATAACCTACATTAAGAGCAGAATACACACAATGTGCTTGTACAAATACCTGAGTGATCAACTTCTCACTGCAAATTTAGGTGAAAGGGTGTTCACAGTTCGGTTTGGAGAAAATAAGGATGATGATGGTTATCAACATTGGAGAAGTGGGTTTGTTGAGCATGGTGGAACTATAAGGCTGTTGGAGAATGAATACTCTTGTTTGAAGATGATAGAGACGTAATGATGTATGAGATAAATGGTTGTTGCCAATAATCTCGATGAAGATCTGATGGGTTAGATGGAGGAGAGAAGAATGAATCTCATGTTGGAATTGAGCCGTGTTTTGCTGTTGTTGTTGGTCAAAGGAAGTGGTGTTGTTGCTGTTACCATGGGAAGATGAAAGTGATGATGAGTTTATGATGAAAGATGAGTTGCTTCCAGTGTCAAATCTCGAGAGAAGAATGGATAGTCTGCTGTGAAGGGTGTTGTCATTGGTAGTTATGGATTTGGAGTTCGAGAGAGAAGATGGGTTTTCTGGCTTATTGATGCTGACAGAATTCACAAGAGAAAAGAGATATATTGAGTTTACTGGCAGTGAAGGATGAGATCGAGACTAGGGAAGAAAGAGCTGAGCCCATGGACTGTTGGCAGTGATAGCCACAGATAGATTCTTAGAATCAAATGGAGCTCAAGCCGGACAAGTTTGATGGGTTACTGATGGTTGTAATGGTCGATGTTCTTCACTATTGCATGATGGATCATCATGAACATGGAGGAGTGTATACAGGGTAATTGAGTTCGATCATGCAAGGGTGGTGGTTATCAAAAAAGAAGATTGAAGTTGTGGTTTACTATTGACAGTAGCGACGAAGGAGTAAGTTCAGGGACATGAATGGCAGAGATAGAGAACTCAACAGTGGTGTTGCTGTGGCTCGAATAGGAAAGTGATGAGTTATGGTAGTGGATGCTGTGTTGATATTGTTGATGAAGAGCGTTTCCTTATGACAGAGAGCATGAGTTTGCTGTGGTTAATGGTGTTGTTGACAGGCTTGAGTAGACAAGAGTCAGTGGTGACGAGAATGAGAATTTCGAAAGCAACAAGGAGAACAACACGGTACAACTGTATAGAGGATAAAGCTCGTGATGGACTTGAGTTGAGGAGTGGCGATGATGCTGTGAACAGATCTTGGCAGTAAAGAATGGGTGCTCGAGTTTGTATGGGAGTTGAGAAGAAGTTACTGAGAAACCGAGTAGTTAACCGGAGAATCAAAAATCCAGAGAGAGAATCTGGCCGTGAAATGATAAGAAGAGAATAAAATTTACCTTGTCAGTTCCACGGAACTGACAGGCCATTTACAGGCTAGTAGTGTTTTGGCCTGGACTTTGCAGACCCGTTTGGATAATTGCAACTATTTGTTCTCGACCAACCTTGGACGTGTGAATGGCCAGAGTTTGCAACTTACTTTGCACGGGGTGTGATGCACGGGACACAATCTTAAGGAGGTGCACTTTCCTATTTTTACTAGGTTTCTTAGTTTTCTTAAAGAAGAGGTTACAAAACTCTATATATAGGGAAGCTTAGATACAATTTGGGATATCTTCTTTTCACCGTTTTTCTCCCCCTTAGGGGGGGAACTATCTCTTCCCTATTCTTTTTATTGTAAGGATGAATTCAAAGTTCTAATTGTGAAGCTCAATTATTTACAAGTTTGTTTCAAGTTTTAAATTGATTCATTGTGGATTATTTTTACTATATCGAAGTTTTATGATTGATTCTTAGATTGGTTTGGGTGCGCAACTAGATTAGTCTATTAATCATTCTAATGATAGTAGAGAGTTGAGTCGATCCGTAATTGTCTCTCATCTCCTACACAAGTAGAAATCGCAAGACCTTGCGGAGGGATTCTGTGTAGCAATTGCGAGTAAATACAACACCAGTAAGTGGACCGAGCGTACCGAGTTTAACTACTGGGATCAAACCTAAATTCAAAAATCTTATTGCGTTCTGGGAATTAAATCTTGTAAGCGTAACTCAAGGTGGTTCTTTTGAATAGAATCCGGTAGTCGAGCGTTTCCGTATCCGGTGATATAAGGAGTTTTGTGGATAGCTAAGCGTACCTGCTTTCCTACGGTTGGTGACAATTGATTCTAACAAGAGATAAATGGGTGCAATGTTGAGTTAACGGTTAGTAACTGCGAAGGATTTCTTCAATATCTTTATCTTATTATCCTTTTTATCCTTCTTTTATATTTTCGCTGATTTAGATAACATAACAATTGCATTACTCTTCGTGGGAACGATCCTTACTACCGCTATATTATATTTAATTAGTGGGAAATATCTTTTTATTTTGTTGAGTAAACGACGCTCACCAAAAGGCAGGTATCATTCAAGATAGCCAAAGTCCCTTTGCTTCTCCAATTATGCTGGTAAAGAAGAAGGGCAACACTTGGCACTTTTGTGTTGACTATAGGCAGCTCAATGTTATTACAATCAAAGATAAGTTTCCAATTCCCATTATTGATGAATTGTTGGATGAATTACAGGGTGCCACGGTTTTTACTAAACTAGACTTAAGGTCTGGATATTATCAGATAAGAGTTAGTGCAGCTGACATACATAAAATTGCTTTTAGGACACACCATGGCTATTACGAATTCAAGGTCATGTCATGTGGCTTAACTAATGCCCCTGCCACCTTCCAAGCCTTAATGAATTCTATTTTTGGTCCTCATTTACGCAAATTTATCCTTGTCTTTTTTGATGATGTTCTCATTTATAGTGCCAACCTTCAAGATCATCTTATTCACCTTTCTATATCCCTCACACTCTTAAGAGAACACCAATTATTTGCCAAACTTTCTAAATGCACTTTTGCTCAGTTCTCTTTACAATACTTAGGTCATATCATTACTGCTCAGGGGGTAGCAGCTGACCCTGACAAGCTTAAATGTATGCAAGAATGTCCCATTCCAAAAAAATTAAAACAACTCAGGGGGTTCTTAGGCCTTACTGGGTACTATATGAATTTTTTTAAGGGATATGGTACTCTATGCAAGCCAGTCACTGGTCCACAGCAGCATTGGATTCTTTCAACTCACTTAAAATGGCTATGTGCAACCCACCAGTTCTAGCTCTCCCAGACTTTTCAAAACCCTTTGTGGTGGAGTCTAATGCTTGCTCTCAGGGTGTTAGAGCTGTGCTTATGCAGGATGGCAGATCTATACCCTTCTTCAGCAAACCATTGGGTCCTAAGAATATGGGCTTGTCAGCTTATGAAAAAGAGATGTTAGCAGTGGTTATGGCAGTTAAAAGATGGAGACACTACTTGTTAGGCCATCACTTTTTCATCAACATAGACCAACAAAGCATTAAATACTTCATGGACCAGAAGATTACCACTGTTTTGCAACAAAAGTGGCTAATGAAGCTTTTAGGGCATGATTATACAATCCAATATAAGAAGGTCATTGATAACAAGGCTGCTGATGCACTCTCAAGGCTTCCTACAACTGATAATTCACCTAGCTACAACTCTGTGACCCTCTCAACACCTAACTGGGTCCCAGAAGTCATCCAAAGTTATGAGAATGACAAACCTGCTACTGAATTGATTCCTCAGCTCTTAATTAACTCAGTTGTTGTTCCTAATTATTCATACAATGAAGGCATCATCATATACAAGGGAAGACTCTATGTAGGTGAAGGTCATCAATTAAGGAAAAAACTTATGGAATCTGTCCACTCCTCTGCAGTGGGTGGTCACTTAGGAATTCAAGGCAGCTATCACAGAGCCAAGAGCTATTTTTATTGGAAAGTCCTTAAAAAGGAAATCACCATGTTTGTCAGCCACTGTGACACTTGCCAAAGAAATAAAGTGGAGCATGTTCAGTCACCAGGCCTTCTGCAACCACTTCCAATCCTTTCTCAAGCCTGGAAACACATCTCCATGGACTTTATTGAAGGCCTTCCTCAGTCCAATAAAAAAGATGTCATCATGGTCATTGTTGACAGGTTCATAAAATATGCACATTTCATTGCATTGTCTCATCCTTATACTGCCATAACTTAGCTCAGGAATTTCTCCATCATATATTCAAGCTACATGGTCTCCCAGTGTCCATTGTCTCTGATAGAGACAAGGTTTTCACTAGCCTATTCTGGCAAGAATTGTTTAAACATCTAGGCACCAGTTTGCAGATGAGCACTGCTTACCACCCATAGTCATATGGGCAGACTGAGAGGGTCAATGCCTGCTTAGAAGGGTACTTAAGATGCATGTCTGGTCATAAGCCTAAGCACTGGCATAAATGGTTATCACTTGCTGAGTGATGGTACAACACTAATTTCCACTCCAGCTTAAAGATGACACCATTTACTGCATTATATGGCTATACACCCTCTCATATGGATCTTCCAATGGAGACTACATCTTCAGTAGCAGCTGTGGAAGACTACTTAAAAGAGATGTCAGCTATGATCGACATTCTGAAAGATAACTTGTCCAAGAATCAAGAGCGAATGAAGATCTTTACGGACATGAAGCGCACTGACATATCCTTTGAGGTAGGAGACTATGTCTTTCTTAAGATGCAACCCTATAGACAGTCTTCCATAGCCATCCGGAGAAATTTTAAACTCTCAGCTCGTTATTATGGATCATTCCAAGTGACTCATCGCATAGGAAAGGTGCCTTACAGATTGGATCTCTCTGCAACATCAAAAATACACCATGTGTTTCATGTTTCACAGCTGAAGAAAAAAATTGGCCTCTCCACCTCGACTACACCAACTCTTCCACTGACTGATGTTGAAGGAGAAATTGTACTCAATCCTGTTGCAGCACTCAACTTTCGCCAAGATTTTCGACAGGGTTCGATGGTCCCTCAGGTGTTGATTTAGTGGTCTCACACCACACAAGAAGATGCAACCTGGGAAGATGTTGCTAATGTCAATGCTCACTTCCCAAAGTTAAATCTTTGAGGACAAATATTGTCTGAAGAGGAGGGTATTGTCACGACTCCTGTTGGGCTACCTTTAGCTTTTATTGTCTGCCTTAATCTTCAGCAATCATTTTACCAATCATTATTATCGAACTGTTTTTACATCTTTCTGAGTTACTGCAGTGTGAGTTGATCACACGTGTTGCGTAGTAATAAGCTAGAGTATCTCTTGTTAGGGTTTCCTTCTCTGTATTTAAGACTTAACGATTGTGTAAGGGAGGTCAAGAACCGAATAGAAATAATTGAGGCTATACTACTGAGTATGGAGTTACCCAAACCTTCTGAGTTATTGCTTTCAGTTCCTCAGTCGTACTTAGTGTTTGGTCACGATCTCAGTCAGTTCATGACACAGGGTCAGTGAAGCACAAAGGTAGCTCTATACTGTAAATAAATTTGTCTAACTAGTGAAGCTTATTAGCCGACACAATGAGGCTTCATTAAGGGATTGGAAAGACATGTCCAAAGTGACAAATGCAACATGCGATGTTGGCATTGAGGCATATCCGTGGAATTGAGTTGGCCCAAACTCAAGGATGATGCGAGAAGGTAGAATAAACCAAGAGTTGGTCTATGGCATTAGTTCAAGGCTGGCCAAATGTTGGACAGTTCAAACAAGCTAGTAATGCAAGAGTGGAATTACTATTGTCAAGTGAATTGGTTAAGTGTAGCATATGACGCCATGAGTAACTAAAATGAGTTTAAGAAATTGGCCTTGATGATTAAAGCACAAGGATGTTCCGTGCATTAACTTAGAGCAAGAATTTGGAAGGGCCAAGACGGCTGAGCATGGGATCAAGGCTAAATTCAGTAAAGCGCAACAGTTGTGCAATATGGATCAAGTGACGGTTAAGAGTTGGTTACGGGCTTCACAAGCATGCAAATGATGCGAGACAAGGTAGAACAGTTATTGAAGGAGTTTATAACCATGTGGGAGTGTTCATAACCACCAAGAACAGGTGTGGCATCAATTGGCTAGACAACACAAAAGTTAGCAGTTGAAAAACAATGTAGGTGGTTATGGAAACTACCTTATGGTACACATGGCTGTTCCATGCATGTGCAAGTGTTGTGCACAGTTTTGGCCATTGTAACCACTGTATAAATAGTGTAGAGACATTAGAAAATCAGTAGGAGTACATAGGAGAGAGTTTTGTAGATAGGTAGTCTCATACTTGAGAGAATAAGGCATCACCAAGAGGGTGATGGCCTGTTTAGTCCATGTGATGGACATTTTGATGTAATCTTCCTTTAGTGCAATAAAATGAGTTTGTTGCAGTATTCTTTGTGTTCATTGTGTTGCTGATTTGTGTGAGAATTTTTTAAGTACATGGAAGAAACTCTTATGCTTATGGGGGATTGAAGAGTTATAGAGAAAGAAGAAATACTTCCTTTGTGCAAATCCTTTAGAGTGAAGGTAGATGCATACTTTGATGCAAGTATGCAAGGTTAAGTACTTGAGGTAAAATTGATTCACTGAACCATAGAGTATTGCCGGTCATGTCCCATGAAAATTTTAGGAGATTAAATGAGAATGTGACACCTACCAAGTTAGTTAGTTATAATTTATGGTTACATAACAATATATTAAAAAAAAAATGATAGCTTGGCTTAGCTTTTCATAGTTCTGTCAATAATCATTTTGTAGTCCAAAGTTATAATTCATAGTTCTGTTCGCATAATAATCATACTGTCTTTCTGTAATAAGTATTTTGTAGTTAAAAGTTATATTTCATAGTTCTGTTTGCATAATAATCATACTGTCTTTCTGTAATATACCATTTCTTTTTATTTTGTTAGTAATAACTTTGAAGTACTTACTACCTTGCTTTGTATATGCACTGCTGGTTACTGAAACTTGCTGTTGAGTTTACATGTACCTACAATACTGATGTACAAACCCAGAAAAAGGAAAAAGAAGAGAAAAACAAGCTCGATTATCGTGCCTAAACCCGGTCATGTACCGGCGGTATCGTTTTCGAAACTTGTTGTCTATCATGACTGTGTGAATGCTACATAATATCTTGCTATTGAAACTAGCTACCTCACATAGCGTTGTCAAACTTCTGCAACATATAACATCTTTGTGAATGAACCTGTGATGTTTGAGTAACTTATTTGCTAGCTGAATTGTTGTTTCACTGTGCTTTTCTCGATATCTGCAAGATATTGTGTCTGTGTGCATACACCTCAGTGAATCTGTTTGTTGATCCTGTGATCTTTGGTATGGGTTGTGAACTTGTTGTAATTCTGGCTTTTATAACATGTTGATTGATGTCCCATCTAGGCTATGATTGTGTCGTTTTGAGACCAAACTAATCGTCTAGTTAGAATTCCGCGAGAGAACATAGTCAAAATCCATAATTCCTGTCGTAGAAAGACCTTACCAACCTGAGACGATGAGTGGAGAGTTAAATCAACCCGTAGTCTCAAAGATTACATGTACCCAACAAGGGAAAGCCAACCCTCTTGCATTGTTTACCAGATAATGCTTGTCATTTTGAATTAAAGGCGAGCACGATATATATGCTCCCTGTGTTTTGAGGGGTTGATGCTGAAAACCCCTGCCACTATGTGAGAGAGTGAAAATACGAGGGTACCCAAATACACCACAATCTTTAAATTATCCACCTATAAGTCCTTTTACCGAAAGTGATTGTCTATGGACAAAGTCGAGACAATACGACAAATCTGTATTCACACTTTGTGTGATCTTTTATGTATACGAGATCGAGAAAATACAACAATCAAAGTGTGATTACTTGATAATGGGTTCGGACTTAACCAAACTCTATACGATCACTATCAAGTAATACGGAGTTAACGTTTGTGTATTTTAATTAGAATAAGTAATTATAATTGCGGAAATAGAAAAGTAAAAGACACAACAAGATTTTGTTAACGAGGAAACCGCAAATGCAGAAAAACTCCGGGACCAAGTCCAGAATTGAATACTCTCATAATTAAGCCGCTATACAAAATCTAAACCAACTTCGTATAGTTGAGACCAAGTAACTAAACCTAGTTCACTTAGTTTCTTCAGTATCCATGCGCTTCCGATATTCAATAAGTGCACGCACTGGAACAATTCCTTTGGTTTGCATTCCAAATAGTAAAGGAACAACAAATATATTTGGTAACAACTCTCTTGATTCTTTCAGATGAAGATATCTCAAGTCATATGCAAAGGATATTCCATTTAAATTAATAAACTCCTTTGCCTGGTTAGATCAATCTATCCAACAACTACCGAAGTAGCAAAGTTTATATTTGCAATCAATCAATATAAAATACAACATGAAACTATAAGGCGATGCCGATCTTACGCAACTAATTAATCGAATAAATTTGATTCTAGTTGGATCCCAGCCGATCAAGGTTTGTGTTACACAAAGATATGAGAAACCAATAAAAAATCTTCTTTGTCATCAAATCTTCTTTAATCTTCAATTAAACCTGCACAACACCACTTGAATCTCTTGTGATCAATCACGCACAGAACAGAGTCTGTTAACAATGGATTATCACAAGATGTCTTTATATCTACAGACAGTTCTAAAGATCATGTCGACACTTCGATCTAGTTTGAGTGAATTTTATATCAGAAGAGAAGATTCTCAAGAATAAACAAACAAGGTGCAATCAAAGTTCAACAACCGTTAGTCAATAAAATCAATCGAAAACTAATAAACTGCAATTATCTAGTTTCCCACCAACGATACTCGTAGAGCTTCTTGATCCCACAGAAGTCTTAAAATGAGCGGTCGTAAGAGATTTCGCCTAATTATGGTACTTTCCTCTCCGGATAGACGGCTCCACCAGAAACAACAAAAAGATGAAGTTTGCCTGGCTTTTAGGATAGTTTTCTAGAAATGCAAACTTAGGTATTTATAGACCAAGGATGTTTGGACACCAAGGAATTTCCAAAACCGAATATTCTCAAGATATGCAATAAATGCCCAAATCGGTTTTCATAATTCCTGGAAATGCTTTGTCCAATATTTTCTGAAATCTCTCAATAGAAAATCTCCAATTAGTAAATGCACATTACTAATTTTTATTCTCTAGAGATATGCATTTAATTGCTGGTAATTAAAGCATATAAAAGTAACAACCTTAATTAAAATATTCTTAATTTATTTCAGACCGGGATCTCCTAGAGTAATTAAGGAATATCTTTGAATAATAAAAGATAAGAGTTATTGTTCGTGTTCAAAGTATGTTGACATATTTTGTAAATCCTCTTTCATGTTTACAATATTGGAATCGATTATACCACACTTCCAAACAAGTTGAGAATTGGTTCATCTGTATTCCAAGACAAATATGTGATTGATCAAATATCAATCACGGTCATGGGTTCAATCGGTTCTACCAATCACTAGGATCGGTTCTACCTAAATATGGATTACTTGTGATCGAACACACAAATTACCAGGACTGATTACATCAGTTACCAGGATCGGTTACGTCAATTACTAGGACCGATTACCTTATACTCATGGTATTGCTTGTGATCGGTCACACCAGTTACCAGGATCGGTTACACCAATTACCAGGATCCGTTACGCCAATTACTAGGACCGGTTACACCAATTACAAGGATCGATTACACAACTCATTTGTGATCGGCCACACTAATTACAAATATTGATCATACCATCTCAGGTGATTACTTAGGTTCGGTTACACTAATTAACAAAAACCATTCATACCAAAGCATAAGTCAGGCACTGTGATTAGTTATACCAAGATACATAACAAGTTATGATCGATTCTACTAACTCACACATATTGGTAATCTAAAGATATGCAATGAATAACAATACCAATAAGCCTAGCAATTTCCCTTTCGATTCATAAAACAAATTCATGAATGTACTTCCTTTAAACAAATGGAAATATTGTTTCTTAGGATGAAATCTTCAACTTTACCCATACATATAATCACAATAGTATTCATATGATTATGTCGATGTCATATATACGAAGTTCAGAAGATAAGCGTTATACTTCGTATCTTAATTCCTTAACACTATGATCATGTGATCATGTCTCACTACTAGAGTATAATTATTCACAGCTTTGCAGTTATGTTTTTAATATAGCATGACTTGAAAGATACGTTAGGAATGAAATAGTTAAATTCAATATTTCAAACCTCAAGAGGAAGGATAATGTCATCGTTATAGCTTGTTACTTATTCACATTCTTCGGGTCTTCGAGTAATACTTGTATGTATCATAATCCTAGACTTTCTAGTCTAACCTATACGAAGTTGTCTCTAGTACATAATCAAGCGACTCTTAGATGAGTTTTGATTCACTAAAATATGACAACCAAACTGGACATACCAACGTTTAGTGGGTTCAACCGAGCTATGCTCTAACAGAGAGTCTGAAGAGATTTGTGACTCCACGTTCACTCAAATACCGGAAGAGTCCCTGAAATTGAGACAAATTCTTTTCTCTTCGAAGGAAAAGGCCAAGTCTTGGTTGTATGCCCTGCATCCACAATTAATTAGGACATGGGTTGATCTTACGGGAAAAAAATCAAAAAGTTCTGCCCAAATCACAAGACTGCGACCATTCGCCAAAGTCTGAATAGCTTTATGCAATTAGATGGTGAGACCTTAGCCAAATACCTGGAGAGATTTAATGAATTATTGCTTTAATTTCCTCACCATGGTTTTGAAAAATGGATACTTGTACAAATTTTGTACGAAGGTCTAGATGTTGCCACCCGAACAATAGTTGAGTCAATGTGCAACGACACATTTATTGAAAAAAATGGTGAGGAGTCTTGGACTTTCCTAATTGAAGTTGCTGAGAAGACTCGGTAGTGGGAGTCCATTCATGAACCTATAAATACTTCCCCTGTAGTTAACATTCATAGGATTGAGTCTGACTTGGAGGGTAATGCGAAAATTGCATCGTTAGATAGGAGAGTAGAAGCGCTAGAGCTGCAGAAAAATGTGAAACCTACTGCAACTACTCTCAGTGACCATGTCGAAATGTCTATTTGTGCTGCATGTAATAGTTCTGACCATCTAGTGGATAGTTGTCCTAAAATACTTGCATTTTAGGAATCTAGACTTGAACAGGCCCATGATTTGTATCAGAAGCAAGAACATAACCCTTATTCATAGACCTACAACCCAGGATGGAGGAACCACCCTAACTTTTCATGGTCCAAGGTCCCTGTACAAGGGGGTATATCAGGAAACACACAAGGGTATCCTAGAAACCCACAGATATAGTCGTACACATAGTACCCTGCTGAGAAAAAATTATCTAGCATTGAAGAAAGTGTCGGTCTATTGATCCAAAATCTTTTGAAAATTCAGAAGTCGACTGACCAGCGTTTTACAAGTCTATAACTTAAGAAGGGTCAAATTTGCGATGCACTCAATGAGAGGAAAAAGGGTAAATGGTCAAATTTGCGATGCACCTAAGAGTGTATTTCAGGTCGGTACATCAGCTTACAATGAGTTTTCGCATGATTAAGTTAATTTTGTCACTACTCTTCGTAGTGATAAAGTTGTTGATAACAATGTAGGCGTACCACAAACAAGTAAGTCTGAGTTAGACTTATCACCACACACAATGTCACAGAAAATATCCATAATAGAAAATGAATCTGATCTAGTTTGTAAATCTAAAAGTTCTTCTGATGTTAATGTTCCCGTTGCTCCATTTCCTCAAAGGTTGGTACAGCAAAAGAAATGCACCCATTGCAATGAGATGTTAGAGATGTTCAAACAAGTCAACATCAACATCCCATTTCTTGAGCCAATTAAGCAGATTCCTGCTTATGCAAACTTTTTTAAGGATCTGTGTACACAAAAGCGAAAGCTTAATGTTCACAAGCATGCCTTTCTTACTAACCAGGTAAGTTTTAATCATTCAAAATAAGACTCTACCTAAGTTTAGGGACCCAGGTTGTCCAAAAATCTCTTGCACTATAGGCGACCATACGATCGATAAGGCTTTACTAGACTTAGGATCAAGTGTAAACCTACTGCCATATTCTGTATACGTACAATTAGGTCTTGGAGAGTTGAAACCCACACCTATAACTATGCAATTGGAGGACAGATCCGTCAAAGTTCCTCATGTTGTAGTTGAAGATGTTTTAATCAAGGTTGATAAATTTTATTTTCCTGTGGACTTCATTGTTTTAGATACTCATGCATGTGCAAAACCCTGACTGTCACATTCCTGTCATTTTAGGATGTCACTTCTTGGCGACGTCGAATGACATCATAAACTGTCGTAATGGAGTGTTGAAACTGTCATTTGGTAACATGAATGTGAAATTGAATGTGTTTAATGTTAGTCAACAACCTATGGATCTGGAAGATAATGAATTACATGAAATTAATATGATTGAAAGCTTGATTCAAGACTCAATGTCTAACACTTTATCAGTTGATCCTTTGCAAGCATGTTTGGAAAATTTTAACTTAGATATGTATGATGATGAATACATTAGTTAAGTCCACTCTTTGCTCGAATTTGTGCCTCATATGAACGTCACTAAATGGCAGACTGAAGTGGAACCACTCCTACTTTCTGATTCCAAATATGTTCCGTCCCTTGTTGAACCACCTAAGCTTGAATTGAAAACATTGCCTAATACTTTGAAATATGCATTCTTAGGCTCTTCTGATACTTTGCATGTTATTATTTCATCTTGTTTGAATATAGAACAAGAAAGTAAGCTTTTAGAAGTACTTAAGGAGCACAAAGAGGCCTTAGAATGGACCATCTTTGACCTTGAAGGCATAAGCCCCACTATTTGCATGCATCATATAAATCTTGAAGAAAATGCTACATTATCATGGGAAATGCAAAGGTGACTTAATCCTAACATGAGAGATGTTATTAAGGGTGAGGTACTGAAACTACTTGATGCGAGTATCATATACCCGATTTAAGATAGCAAATGGATTAGTCCCATTCAAGTTGTGCCAAAAACATCGGGAATTACTGTAGTTTAAAATAAAAAGAATGAATTAGTCCCTACTCGTGCAACCACAGGGTGGAAAGTTTGCATTGACTATAGGAAGTTGAACACAGTAACGAGGAAAGATCACTTCCCACTTCCATTCATAGACCAAATGCCACAACAGTTGTCTAGGAATAGTCACTATTGTTTCTTAGATGGATTTTCTAGGCACAACCAGATTCATATTGTGCCTGAAGATTAAGAAAAGACTACATTCACATGTACTTTTGGAACATTTTCTTATCGATGTATTCCCTTTGGGTTGTTAATGCACCCGTAATATTTCAACATTGTATGATGAGCATTTTTTCTGACATGATAGATAATTTTCTTGAGATCTTTATGGATGATTTCTCTGTGTTTGGATCTTCTTTTGATGAATGCTTGAACCATCTCACTCTTGTGCTAATTAGATGTAAAGAAAAACATTTGGTTTTGAATTGGGGAAAATGTCATTTCATGGTGAACTCAAGCATAGTTCTAGGATATATCATCTCTGAAAAAGGCATATAAGTAAATAAAGCTAAAGTTGACCTCATTCAACACTTACCCCAACCTCGCTCTGTGAGGGAAGTTAGATCATTTTTAGGTCATGATGGTTTTTATCGACGATTCATCAAGGACTTTAGTAAAATTTCTAGACCTATGTGTAATCTACTTGGTAAAGACGTTTCTTTTGTATTTGATGATGCTTGTGTGCGAGCATGGGAAGAACTTAAAACTCTTCTCACTTTAGCCCCTATAGTCATACCACCTGACTGAAAATTTCCATTTAAACTTATGTGTGATGCCTCTGATTTTTCTGTTGGTGCTGTTTTAGGACAGCACGTCGATGGACTTCCATATGTAATATAATATGCTAGAAAAA
Source organism: Papaver bracteatum (assembly GCA_023529315.1). Classification (NCBI taxonomy): domain Eukaryota; kingdom Viridiplantae; phylum Streptophyta; class Magnoliopsida; order Ranunculales; family Papaveraceae; genus Papaver; species Papaver bracteatum. Next base: position 748,909 of record JAJJWX010004691.1, on the reverse strand, counting down.
CTCTTAATGATGCTCAACTTAATTACTTAACAACTGAGAAAGAGTTGCTTGTTTTTTTTTTACATTGGACAAGTTTAGGTCATACTTGATAGGGTCTAAGGTCATCATATACACTGATCATGCTTCTTTAAAATTTCTTCTTTCTAAGAAGGATGCTAAAGCTTGTCTTATCCGATGGATATTTTTATTGCAAGAATTTAATCTCGAAATTCGAGATAAGAAAAGTTCTGAAAATGTGGTTGATAATCACTTGTCTAAGTTAAATGTTGAGTCTATTGATGAGTATGTGCTGATTAGATAATCACTCCCTGATGAACAATTGATGCTTGTGTCTGAAATGCATTGGTTTGCTGATATTGTTAATTACCTTGCTACATGTAGAATGCCCTTGCATTGGTTTATACAAGACCGTTCTAAGTTCTTTCCTGAAGTTAAACACTTCTTTTGGGATGACCCATACCTGTTTAAGTACTGCCCGAACCAAAACATTAGGAGAAGTGTTCCCAATAGTTAACAACAATATGTGATATCTTTTTGTCATGACCATGCATGTGGATGCCACTTCAGTGCCAAGAAAACTGCTGCAAAAGTCTTGCAGTGTGGGTTTTATTGGACATTATTGTTTAAAGACTGTCATGATCATTGTATTGCTTGTGAACGCTGTCAGAAACTAGGAAGTATTTCGAAGATAAACATGATGCCATTACACCCTATTTTGATTGTTGAACTGTTTGATGTGTGGGGAATTGACTTCATGGGACCATTTCCTAATTATGATGGTAAGTTGTACATCCTTGTCGTTGTTTATTATGTTTCTAATTGGGTAGAAGTGATTGCAACAAAACAAAATGACCACAAGGTGGTACTTTCGTTCTTAAAAGAAAGCATATTTTCTCGTTTTGGCACACCTAGAGCTATAATCAGTGATGGTGGTTCACATTTATGCAATAAGTCTTTTGAGTCTTTAATACACAAGTATGGCATAACTCATAAGGTCGCAACCCCATACCATCCACATACCAGCGGCCAAGTAGTGGTTTCTAATAAGGAGATTAAGCATATTATTGAAAAGACGGTTAACCCGTCTAGAAAAGGTTAGTCTTTACGATTGAATGATGCTATATGGGACTATAGAACAACATATAAAACCCATATTGGCATGTCCCCTTACCGACTTATGTATGGAAATATAAACCCCCAAAGCTAGCAGCTGACTAATCCAAGAGATTAACTAAATTTAGAGGCATTGAGAATCTAAATCATAAACTTAAACATTCAATTAAGAAATTTGTTACAAAACTTAACCCAAAAACTAGCCCCGCTCTGAAATATATAAATACAAGAACTCTTCTCAGATGATACATATACAATAGTAATTTGGCTTACAAATAAAATATGCAACGTAATAAACATAGCCGAAGTTAACCAACTAACAGATTAAACTCCTCGAAGATTCCGCTACGCAACTCTGATCTGTCTCTGAAGCAGAAAGTGGGAATGGGTGAGCATATCATCCCTAAAAGGGGTGCCCAGTAGGAATAACATTTAACTTTCAAGTAATCATTGTAAATGATTTGAAAAAAATTCATCTTTACCCTAAACACTAAAACGCAACCAATTTCACATAGGTAAACAATCATGTATATGGATCTAACTCTTTCTAAACAATTTACTAATATGGTGACTCATCCCGCACCAAGATACCTATATTGTGACTCGTCCCGCACCTATTTATTGCAATAAAAGTAAGTAGGTATAAATGAAGGAGCCGTATCCTATGTACCACAGATGGAAATTCTCAGTTTTCGAAAAATCAAATGGAAATTCTTATTTCCCGAACAATTCATGAAGACATCAAAGCAATTAAAATTCCTTTCCAAGCAATGGAAAGATTAAAAGAAATAACAGAACTTTCATATTTCAAAGTTAAACAATGCATGGAAAGCACAGCCAGACAATGCATGAATTTGTTAAACATAAACTTTGGTAAAAGAAAACAACGATGACAAGCCACGCCTACCTCGAGATCCACTGGTTCATTTTTTTAATCGGTCGTTGTTAAATAGACTGATTGTTAATCACACAAACACTCTAAGAATTTATCCAAAGGGATCATACAAGGCTCATACAAGTCTATCTAATGGTTCTAAGCTATTTATGACTTTACACCTTTTTATTATCTATATTTAACATATATAAGGTTTACTAATTCGATTAGATTGGTTGTATAGTCTATTGGCTAAGTTTTATGAATATTTACAACTCTGTAGAAGAATCCAAAGGTCAATTCGGACCAAAAAGGTCCAAAATATAAAACTAAGTAAAATAATTCTAAGCCCAAGTCTACTAAACCAGCCCATTAATCCAAGGCCAGGTCAAACTGAATCAATTAACGGTCACTAACGGTCACAGGTCAACTAACAGTCAACGTAAGTCAACAATCAAGGTCAGGTCAAAGTCCAAGGTCTAGTCAAATGAATTATAGACTAAATCGGTCCACTGAGTCAACACCATTCAACTCAGTCAGATTTACTGAGTCATCTAAACAAAACTGAATCAAATTGAGTAAGCTCAGTCAGACATGCCAAGGGTCCTTTTAACACATCTGCAACTCTAACTCTCTAACTCTACAACTCTGTTCAAAAGCTCAACTTCAATCAATTCATTGCAATAATTCATTCATTCAAATTATAACTTAAAATTGATTTATAAAAATAACACAGCCTACTTGTAACCACAAAAGTTGCAAGATTTCACTGCACGCACTAACTACAGTCCTACAACTCCCATCATCCACCCTTCCTTGCCAGCAATTCTTGTTCCGTACACAACTTTCATACTAACCTACTCTTCCATACAGACAAAAGATTCATAACCACCAATGCAGCTTCACTCTACATTTCCACCATTAACTACCAAATCAGTTCACATCCAAGTTAACTCAAACACCTCAAATAACTAGATAACACAATTATAGGTACAAAATATATTTACCTTAATCTGCAGATGCAGGCTTTCACTAAGGACAATGCTAAAATAACATTACTATCAACTTTATCTCATACATCTTACCAATATATTCAAATTCCAACAACTATGACACTGCCAACTTCTAGCCTACAATTCAAACCATAACATCTAGTTAAACAACATCCAACACTTCAATTCACCAACACGAATCCCTTGTTCAGTTCTACAAACTAGAGAAGTTCCTTGGAACCAACATCAATACTAATTCTAGCTCCAACTCTAAATTGTCTCAGCTCAAACAACCATCTCAACTGCAATACCAATCCACCTACAACTTCATGTAATATTGTACTTGGTTGTAGCATAATTCATCTTCATCTTCTATCACTGCAACTTCATAACAGTTGCTCACTCATCATTTACCATTCAACCTACACCATCTCGACAGTTCAGTTTAAATCATACTCACTTCATATTACCTACCATTTCCTCCACCATCACCACTAGTAACTCCATCAACCCCTTTACTAATTTCATACATACTATAGCTCCATATCAACTACAATTTGGTTTAAACATAACACTACCAGTTCAACACCACCAACAATTTGCACACCTGTAACAGTTCACCACCATCTGTAACACTAACTTATTACAATCAGATACTTAATTCCATAACCACCATCTCCAGCTCTTCCCTGCCTCAGTTAACAGTTCACTACAATAGTTCTTCCAGTTCCATACACATACATTTATCTCAAATCTAAGATCAATTACCCAACTCATAAACTCAACAAATCAAAGTTAAATTCAAAAGTTCCAATTCAACTTACCATTTTCTCCCGAGTCTTGAATCAACACCAATAATAGCTCTAGCACCCTCTTACTGACAAAATCGAGCCCTAGACTTCTTATCAAAATCTTCATCTCAAACCATTATTATCATAAGAATCCTAGTTCTTAAATTTGGGAAGAACATGAAACCATCATTCTTCAATTCTTTTATGTGAATCGAAAACCAGATATTAAATATTCTACTTTACGTTCAACACACAAAACCTATCTTCAATTGACCTTCTAGAGTATCAATTTCATCTTCGAATTCTCTTCTGCAACTCTACTGAAACCCTAATTCAAATCTCCTCAATGATTCTCCACTGAATCAACTTCAAAACTCTAATTAAACACCAACCCATTTGTTCTTCATCTAGCCATAGATATCTTTCTAAATCTTCAGAACAACAATTAAATCCTCAAACCCTAATTCTTGATTCTTCTCTGAAGTTTGAGAATCAAACTCTAATTTATCTTATTTGCTTCCAACACACAAACCCCCCAATTAATTACTTAATTTCATCCTCAATTGCTCATAATCTTCAATCCAATCCAAATATCAGAAACCTAACCTTCTTTTTTCGGTTCATCTCTTCTACTTCCTCTTAAGCTGAATCAGCAACAACCTCGAATCTCCATCATTTACAAAACCCCATCAATGATTCTCTTCAATCAAATTCTCTAGCTTTTCTCTCAAAAATTCACAGAAGAAGAAGAACGGAGAAGAAAGTTCTTCGATTTGGTTTTGGTAGATAAGACTAACGGGGAACACTAAACACACACTATCAGAGATAAGGGAAACCCAGGTCTGTCTAATGGAAAAAAGACTAATTTGCCCTTTATGCTAATCTGATGATTTCTTCTTCGTCCAATATCCGAACGACACTTTATAGTAGTCCATTCCGCATAAATTTTCGAGACCTATTCAATAGTACTAGTTTTGTAGCTAGATCGTTGTTAGATTAATTTCTATTAATTGGATAATCGGGATATTATTGGCTAATACGTCTCTTGACTAGTCTAATAGCGTTGACGAGCCTGAGGGTCTTTACATTCTCCCCACCTTATACATTTTCGTCCTCGAAAATCAAACCATCCTTCTGGTCTTCAAAAAATCCCCACCTTATAGAATAATCTCATCTCTTGTCTAAGCGCAAACAATCATAAAACAAAGCACAAACCTATATGGATTTCTATGACTAAAATTTATGGCTCTAAGTTCAACTACGCTGATTTAATTTCTTTCAAATAGGGAAGTCTAAGTTTTCTCTGCAAATTTCTATTTTATAACATATCTGTCTCTAACTTCAAGGAAGAAACCTACAAATCCTTCTAAGGTTGAAACTATCGGTTCTCTAAAAAGAACTAATTCATCCTTCTATGATCGGTCATCTCTGAATGCAGTTGCCCTGTCAAGGTTGGCCAATCCCAACAATACCTTCCTACGAACAGAGAAAACACAACCTTCACTATTCTCCAGTGCTAGATTTATTTATTAAGATAAATTAATATCTAACTTATTATGACTAATTAATCTCTAAATTTAATTGTAATTGATTTAACTTCAAAGTTTTACTTCATAAATTATATAGCATTTTAAACAATTTGATCATCAAATTTTATTTTATCAATAAGTAATCTTATTTTGATTTTACATCAATTTATAATATTTGATATCTTTAAGTTCGATGTAATACCATATATAATTTTTTTAAATTCATGTACCACTTAAGAACAACTTAATGTTATAACCATTATATCCAATGTTACTATTTTTATTTTATTTTATTTTTCATATCAATTTCAGTGTATCTATTTGTTTGTTTCATTATATGACTTGATATAAGTAAATAACCGCTAACAATTTTTCATTGTTGTTTGGTATTAATATTTTATTACTATTATTACTGTAGTTGCAGGAAATCCTACAACACACCCCTTATAATATCATGATAATAATTTCTAGATCTAAATCTATTTTTTCATAACCAAAATAAAGATTAAAGTGCTAAAACTATAAAACGGACACAAGGATTTTTTACATGGTTCGATCAATGTGATCTACATCCATGGTTCTTCGCTATGATTGTTTAAATTACATAATTGTTACACTTAGAATCTCCATTAATGGATATTTAGTAGAGCTCTAGATCTAGTTTTAGGGGAAGAAGATGCTAAAGAAAATAATAATCTCTCTCTAAAAAAAAATATGTCTCTCTGAAAAATATCTCTCTCTCTTTAAATTTTTTATCCTCCTTTTCTCTCTCCTTCCTTCCTCTTTATATAGGGTATTACATGGTGGATGATAGCTCACATATAGTGGGGTACAGCTAATAGAATCTCGCACCCATGCTACGTTCTCGCATGCTAAGGAAATGAGTAAATCTCGCACACTATCAAATGTGTTGTGCGAGATTCTGCTCCTACATCTTGCCTCTTTTTTCTTGAATATTGCTTGAAGAGCGATCTGTAAGAAAAAATCCATTGTTGTAGTAGTCTTTGATCTTTGTTGATGAAGGAACAAGCGAAAGAATACTTTTCTTGAAAAGTACGTACTTGCCTCTATTCTTTCGTGAAGTTCCGGAGCTTTGCAAAGTAAATAAGAAGTATCATCTCTTGAAGTATGCGAAGTATGAAGTACCTTTGAAAAAGTATAAGAAGTACTCAATCCTTGAAATATATGAAGTATCCGTCCTTGACTGCTAATAAGAAGTATTGCGAATTAATCATGCGAAGTTATTAACAGAAACTTTACTACTGTGTACAATTCCTTAGCTTTATATATGTTGTTGTAGACGATAAGAATCATGATGTCCTGACGAAATTTGCATTGTGCTATATTTTCTGCGAACTGGTCATTTGTTGATGATAGAGAAATGACCATACAAGTTTATTGGATTTTCTTTGTTTTGTATGCTTTGAGAAATGACCATACAGATTAATCTTTGCTCCAAACTTCGATGAAATTAATTTCTTTGTTGGACCACAACTGTGTTTTCTCTCTTGTTTCTTCACTTGAAATTTTGATGTGTTGTTTTAGGTCCACTAAGTCTCTTTTCACGTGATGATTTCTACCAAAGGTGACTGTTACTACCCTTCCCTTATTGCCTCGCTGGTGATGTTACTGCTTTTCTTTGTTGATTGTTCTTTCACTAACTTTCTTAAAGGACGACTTGCTGTGAGTTATTTTAATCAAACTGATTTGCTTCACAGAATTCTTATTAGATGATCCTTTCTCCAAAATAATTTAATGTTAATTTTTTTCCGAAGTAAACTTTGCAGAATCTTTTTCCTTATCTACTGTAGCTTTCTTCTTTCACAAACTACGTCTTCTTTGGAAATGATTCTTGCCGAGAAGATAAAGAACATGAAATGTTTTCTTAGTAATCCATAGTTGCCTCTGTTCTTTATCTACAAGGGTAGAATCCTTGAGAAAATGTTGAATGAGCGAGTTATTTCTTCATTCGTATCTTGCTTTTGTCTCATGTTTTGTGCTCATGCGATAGTATAATCTCTTCAAGTTGCTTATAATTGTGCGAAATAATTGAGCGAAGTAATCACATCCTGCGAAATAATCATATTTTGCGAAATTCTGAATAATCCTGCGAAATTCTGAATAATCCTGCGAAATTCTGAATAATCCTGCGAAATTCGGAATAATCCTGCGAAATTCTGAATAATCCTCATTTTGCCGCTCTAAAATTGATGTAGCTTTAAATTGCTTCCATTCTTCATTTCTCTGGCTTTGTCTCTAGTATATGCATTCCTCTTTGCGTATTTATTGTTCTTGCAAGTTCATTTGCTTGTGCTTATTGTATTCTTTGTCCATCTTTAGCTCATTGTATCTCATTGTTTTACTGTCTCCACTGTTTATTCCTGCACTATTAGTATCGCATAATATAATATAATCAAAATATCAAAGGTGCATCATTTTCACTATCTCAATTTCATTTCTTTATACAAGTTCACAAGCTTGTTTGCTTACATATAATCATCTTCGCAAGTTTATTTGCGTACTCTCTTATGTGGTCTTATTTTTCCTTCCTAGTTAAAGGTATTATTTCGCCATGTTTCTTTTTTATTTGAGACAATATCGCAGGACGTCTTTACACTTTCACGTATTGACCCATTGATCTTGTCCTATCATTTCTCTAGTATTATTTCCTCTGCAGGATATTTTTCATGCGACAATATGACAGGCCTAAATATTCTTGCGAACGTAAAGCCCCATGACATTGCTGTCTTGCAACGAAATCGCAGGAAGTCCGTACACTTGCATGCATTGACCCATTAATCTCGTCTTATCTTTCTCTAGTATTTTTGCCTCTTCAGGATTGTTGCACAAATATGACAATTCTTAATACTCTACTAAGTAAAAGTCCTCATGACATTTGTGTCTGTTTGACACTATAATCAGCTCCCTAATGGAGGGTGCTTCCCTTATCTTCCTCATGGTTGCCCCTTCAAGGAGACGTACCTCTACCATACAAGGTTGGCTCCTCCCATCAGGTTTTAACAACAACCAGTTTTTTTCGCAGCCTCTTGTTCCTTTTGCCTATATGGATTATGGTTACGAGACTGCACCCTAAGTGGGGTTTTCTTCGGGCCGAGTGCATCATAGAAAATATTGTCAAGAGTGGTAAAGAAGCTCCAATGCCCCCCGCACTCTTAACTCAACCGTGTACCTCGTCGCCTTGATCGAGTTCTGAACTCCTTAGGAGAGACCCTCAGTCGTCCAACCCAAATCATAAGTTTAGGTTGAAAATCTAAGGTACCTTTACTGGATAGGCTTTATTGACCCCAAATCTATATGACCCAGGTTCTGGGGCGGTGTAACCTTTCCCTGAGCCATGTAATAGGTACCCCCTCCAATGACGCACTTTAGGTCTTACATTTTCCTCTTGCGAAATTTTATTTCGCGAACTAGGGTGCACGCCAAAGAAAGATCGCCTCTATCTCTTTGTTTCTGCGAAATTTTCGCGTTTCTGCGAAGTTTTCACGTTTCTTTATTCTTTCATTCATTCTTTAATTTTTTGTCATTTCTTTTATTCAATCTTTCATTCTCATAATATCATATCATTTGAAGCAAAGTAAATATTCAAGAGAAATTTTAATACATTGTAATTCTGAAATCTTTGTAGTTGTGAAATATTTGTAATTCTGCGATTGTATCGCGTTTTGTAAACCAAATAAAAAATCTTTTATTTCTGTAAAAGTAAATTGATCTATACGAGATTTTTTTTTTCTTTTTTTTTTTTAAATCTTGCGATTGTATCCCTCTTTGTAAATCAAATTAGAAATCTTTTATTTGTTGTAAGTACAATAAAATGTTCAAGAAAGTGGTACTTAGCTTTCATGTGATTTGTTGTTGATGTCGTCTCACGCGAAGTATATGGTTTGCTTGCGAAACTCTTGCATATTCTCGCTCCATACCAACTGTGCTAACCCTCTCTTGCGAAATATATGTGCGAAATAATCATCAACTTTCTTCTTGGCAAAATTGACGCACACTTACTGAAACTTCAACTTATTCCATGCGAAATTTGTGCATTATTTGACCTCCTCTGGTAGTCCAAAAAAACATGCGAAAAATTCGAATGATAGGAGATTCGAACTTGCGACGTCAAACCTGTTCTCTTCGCCTCTGACCAATTGTTACAGCTTCTGTTTGTGAAAGAAAACCATATATCCGCAATTTATTTTAATCTTCTTCCTGGCAGTCATACACAAGATGTGAAAAAATATGAGGGAGGTGATGAGAATCGATATCTAAAACTCAAACTTGTTCATTTCGCTATCAACCATCTATGCGAGTTCCTGTTTGTGTCTTTTTTTGGTTTTGTCTTCCCATGAATCTCCTTCGCAAAAATATTTCTAAGCAAAGCTGATTTTCTCCTTAGAAGTCTTCGTGAGAAGCTTTATCCTTCCTCTCCCTTAATGTTATGTTTTAATTCTTTATGCTGTGAACCTGCGAAGCCAATAAGTAGAAGAAGAACACCATGAGCTGCAACATTTTTCCCCTTCATCTTACTGCTGACCTAATGCGATGTGCAAATTTCATGAGTTGCGGATTCCTTCGCGGAGATGACCTTTATCTTCGCGTTTTCTGCGAAATTTCATGAGCTCTTGACTGTCAACTTCTGTTTCTTCCACGAATTTATCGCCCTTGTATTTGTTGAAAATGTTCTTTGTACTTCAGTTGAGAATTTTCCGCTTGGTGCTGTTACTTTGCGCGCAGAATCTCCTTTATTCGTTCGTTGATACCCTTGGTGAGCTTTAAGATGGTGCTTTAATTTCGCATGATATATTCTGCCTCTGGATTTTATTCTTTCGCTGCATTTGCGTATTCCTTCGCGCTATAATGATTTTATTCTTCAACTGCGGTTCTGAGAAGATCTCAAGTGTGTGCTCCGTCAATTCTGAGAAACTAGTTTCTTTCGCATAAGATTTGAGGTGATATGCTTTTCGCGTAAGATGTTGGCAACTGATATCTGTAGTTCCATCCTCTGCAACTCCCAGCTTTGCTCATGCGAAGATTTCTCAACGAAGTTAACTGACGCCTTCTTTCATAAAACTGAATCCATAGACATAATTGCTCTTTTCTGCACATGAAGGAAACGTTGCCGGAAATCTATTTTGATTTGAATTACCGGAAAAATTTCTGACTCAATTAAATTTTGTGATACTCATCATTTTTAAAATCATTCACATGGGTTTCTAAAGCAAGTTATGTTGGTTGTAAATTTGAAATCAAAACGTATATTGGATAAAGATTTTGTTTGAAAATTAGATTTTTGTAGAAGCCATAAACTATTTTTGTAATGAATTTTTTTCTAACATTTTTGTTTTAAAATTCCTAGATATGAACACTTGAAAACAGAGTCACCAATACGATGAAGAAATTTGTCCCTTTAAACGAGTCGTTAATGTAGCTTTGTACGAATTTCCCTTTGTTGCAGGCAGTGTTAATTGCTGGTTTCTTCCTCAATGCTAGTGTCTTCTTTACGCATCACTAATTGATTTTCTTTGTTGGATGCTTTTGTCTTTGCCTATGTTGTTGACACTAATGAACCTAATCTCCTTTTTGCTGAGGTTTATTCTCCATGCTGAGCTGGCTGATGTATACTTTCGCATAAGAGGCGAATTTGTATTCTTTGCCCTTTACTTCCTCTTCTACGCGTTCAATTCGCATGACCCATTATTCTTTTTCTTCTCTCCATCGTGTCATTATTTCGCACTTTCTTTACTGCAAAAGAACTTGTGAGTTTATGTTATAGTTTTACAGTTTTTTTCTTCGCATGCATTTTTGGATGATTAATCAAAAAATGAGAAGGATAAGAAGAGGTTAGTCATTCTGGATTATTTTTTGGTGTAGTTTTATGTGGGTTTCATTTTGTTGACAATTTTTTCATTTCTGCTCCATCTCTTCAACATTTTTACTTCTCTTTCTCTATATACATTTCTCTGAAACTACCGTTTTTACTTTTGAGCTTTGAATATCCAGCAATTTTTATATCCAAATTCTCAAAAAAAATCTGAAACAAATAGGTTCAATCTTCCCTGTTTCTAGCGCCAAAATGTAGTTGCATGAAATCCTACAACACACCCCTTATAATATAATGATAATAATTTCTAGATCTAAATCTATTTTTTCATAACCAAAATAAAGATTAAAGTGCTAAAACTATAAAACGGACACAAGGATTTTTTACATGGTTTGATCAATGTGATCTACATCCATTGTTCTTCACTAAGATTGTTTAAATAACATAATTGTTACATTTAGAATCTCCATTAATGGATATTTAGTAGAGCTCTAGATCTAGTTTTAGGGGAAGAAGATGATAAAGAAAATAATAATCTCTCTCTAAAAAAAATGTCTCTCGGAAAAATATGTCTCTCTCTTAAAAAATATCTATCCTCCTTTTCTCTCTCCTGCCTTCCTCTTTATATAGGGTATTACATGGTGGATGACAGCTCACATATAGTGGGGTACAACATGCTATCAAATGTGTTGTGCGAGATTCTGCTCCTACAATTACATTTATTTCTTATTTCTTAGGTAGGTAAAAGCTAATCGTAATGTCAAGTTTAATCTTATCATTAATACTAGATTTGATTTGATTTAACTTTATTTCCTTAAATTATATTATTGCTATGTAATTCTTAAGTTCTGTTATTAACAAAAAATTAATTTTTTCTAATACAATACTAACATATACTTATTATCCAAATGATATTTACAATAACTTTAAATTTTATAATAATTTGTATTAAATAGTATTATTATTTGTTTATCTTATCGAAAATTATGGTCTTCGTTATATTATCATTTTTATTATTGTTTTATCAATTTGATTACTAGCGTAATTAAAATACGATCAGAATAATTATTTAGTAATAATACTTAGTTTAAATTTTATTAAGCCCTAATCTTGTAAATATAATTTTGACATTCACATAAGGACTGATATAATTATACTAAATATTCTAATTTTATCATTAGTTTAATTTACATAGATAAGCGTTATTAATTTTCGTAACTATTTAATCATGATTATTATTCTTATTGTTATATATCTTTGATGAGATTTTAGTCAAATTAAGTTTAAGACTAATTGATAAATGCTAACATTACTTTATTAAAATTATTACTACTATTATTTTCAATCTTAATTACTATTGTAATATATTTTTATTAATCGTAGAATGATTCCTTTTTTTAGCAGATGGAATGACACATTGAATTCGCAAAGGTAAATAGACAACCTAACCCAAAATCTTTACACCAGATCTCTTTCAACTGATTTTCTAATGAGATTGATTTTAAATTTATATGCAAATCCAAAATTTAATCAGAATGTTTTGGATTCTCTAGGTTCGGTATCCATTGCCATAATCAACATTACAATTGCATTATGAGGGTTTTCTGATCTGTTTTCAATTTTGTTCTTAGGTGTATTTTTCCAAGTATCCTTGCGTAATCCAAACAATATCAGGAGAGAAAGAATTCCGGTAATGAAAGACATTATAAGTATAGCTTTTTTTGTGATGATTTTACTTTTGAATATTGTTATTGGTCGGGTTTGCAACCATTTCTTAAATATCATCAAATAGAACTTAGTACGTAAATGTCGATAGTGCTTATGGGTCTGCCACCAAACCCATTAGAGCTGCAGATTCAGAAGCGTACCGGTGACTGTGTTTCAACGACATGATTTATTTGTGTATGTATCTCCCCCTTTCTATGTATTTCCCAAAGAGCAAAAAATATAAAATTCAATAAGTAGCTTTTGGTATTTTTTAGAGACGTTGTCTGTAGACATAAATTTCCAATTTCATTGAGGGACATCACCAGGTGGCTAAATGGAATGTGACAAAGGTCGTCGTTAAAATACTCAAAAAGGATGATGTAACGTATGTCTCTCGCTATATTTTTTTTCTTTCTTATGTTGATTTTGTTTTCTATATGATCATTATTTCTTATCTTGATTTTGTTTTCTATATGATCATAAGAAGATGTTGTTTTAGTTTTAGTATGTTCATGCGAAGTTAACCCCACTGGTATGTGATAGACAAGGATGCAGTCAATTGATAAACCTAAATGTGGGACTACCATGCCGATTGTTTTTTAAACTCACGACCATTAAATTTTGAAATTTAGATCAGGGAATAATTATAATGCCATAGATAGATAGAAAGAAGCATAAAGATTCAAAATATAGCCATTAAATTTAGATGAAAGGTAAATATGTATTTATTTTCTCTTCATTTTTTTGTTAAAAGATTCTACTACTTTTATTAAAAAAACGAAATGGTTGGTTAATTGTATTGTGGAACTTATACGGATGTTTTCTATCACAGGTTTATGGTACAAACAGGTTCCGACAAGAAATTCTTCATCGGAATTTTGTAAAGGTAAACATTTTTACATTACAATGTTTCTAAACAAATATTTGTTGCTATTTAAGTGTATCAAATATGGCTAGGGAAGCTATTTGTGATCATAAACAGATGTTTAGGGTTCCCTATTTCCAATTTGATTGTTGTGCATGATGTATATCACATCATTCGGACAAGTAGTATGTCAGTTGAATAGAAACTACAATGTAGGTGTTAGTTAGGATATTGTGCCTCTTATTTTAGTGTTCAAAACCAACTTTTCAGACGCTAACAAAGATTTAATGGTTTTCATCATGTACTCAAAGGAGATTGAATATGAATTCACTTAAAAGTTACTGTGAATTCATATGTCCATTTTTTTATGTAACTGAACTTTGTTTACATATTTATCACCATGAAAGAACCACAAAAAATACGAATGCGATATTAATGTGCATGATCTGCATATATTTTGTTGAGATTAATCAGATGTACATTTATATGACGACCTTGATTTAGCTTTGGTATGGGTGTGTAAATACGTTAACTATTTCAATATACTAAGGTTGTCATGCCATATACTTCAATAGATTACTTCGTTGTTATGATTTGCGCTATGTCAAAGGCCACTTATAAGCTTACTCTGTGACTTACTTTGAAATGGAACAGACTCCGGGTGAGACCATTGTGTTTCTCTAATTATCAATGAAGCCACCCAAACCTAGAGGAACTTACAGGTACTATCTTTCTTTAAAGTAGCTAATAGAAGAGTTAAGGGATTTTTTCCAATTGAATGTTTCTGTAAACTACCAGCTGCACATGAACTCTTTCTTTGCTGCGATGGAGCGTCTCGTGGCAATCCTGGAAGAGCAAGTGCTGGGGTGGTGGCACGAGATAATGAAGCTAATGTTATGGGAGCTTTAAGTATAGGGTTAGGATGCACAAACAATTTTCTGGCGGAGGTTTATGGGATAATTGTTGGCTTGGAATGGGCAGTAAAATGGGAGATGCAGAACGTCTGTGCGAGGCCGGATTCTTTGGAGGCTGTTTATGTTTTCATAAAAGATTCTTTACCTTAGTTTGCGAGGCAAAGATGGAGGAGCATTCATACAAGGTACATGAATATAATATTTGAGCACATTTTTCGTGAAATTAATTTCGCAGCTGAGCGAGGTTGTCATCATCAGGAGGAGCATGGTATAAGTTATGAAGGAAGACCTTTTTTCTTAAATTCGATAGAAGTACCTTATATCTCTTATTACCGCTTTAAATAGTTTGTAAGGTTTCAGGGTATTTTGTTACCTATTTGCTACAAACATTGGTTTTTTTATCTTTGTAATTTTGCTATTTTTAATATAAATTGGATTAAACAAAAAAAAAAAAAAACCTAGAGGATGTGGGCCTTTGGATGTCCCTACTGTCACTTCTCTTAAACTGCATAGACGCGTTAAAAATGAAAGATTAGATTATAAGATATAATTGTCATTTGCGGCATCATTCACGAATTATCCAATCTATATGTTCTTACTATTTGGTTATACTAATTTATTTTGTAAGAGAGTATTTTGTTATGTTCAATATGCTTTTGAACAGTGGTTCTACTATACAAGCAAATGAGTTTTACTACGAAGATGGCTTCCTACAAGAGAAATTCTTAGGGTAGTGCAGTTTACTATATAAAAGTTAAATCTTACAATCAAATATTTCAGCAGTACGAAAGTGCAAATGGCAATCTGAACGAGACTGTTTATATTGGTGACTCAGTGGGTGATTTGATATGCCTTCTTGAAGCTGATACCGGGGTCAAAGTTAAGAAGTAAGGATGGATTCAAGTTCACTCCTCTCCCTGGGGTTGTGAATAAGCAGAAAGAATTCATCAAAAGTAACTAATCACCTGGCTGGGAGGGGTGTATTTGGAGTTCGTTGGTTTGATAGATACGTAACAGACCAAGAAGCTCTTAGTGTTTCCTGTAATTTTCCAAAAAAACTTTGGTCCGGCTGTCGAGATTGTTCCCATCTTTCCTATATTCGGTTATGTAATATTCAACTCTGGCCACTTATTTAAAGCTTACTCGGGTTATGTAATTTGTGGTGCTACTTTGTTAACCCTTTGCACCATTAGTAGCTTTTCAACCCATTATTGAGTGTCTTGACATTTCTTCTTAGATCCACATTGAACAAACATTTTTGTTTTAGAAGAATATAAATTTGTCACTATTAATGTTCTATCCTCACTTCGGATTTTTATAGCTGATTGCTCCTTTAATCAATCAATCGAATGTTTTTAGCAGTACTTCCATTGTAATCAAATGTTTCTACCAGCACTTACATCGTTGTTGCTGAAAACGGCGTGATGTGTTTCTGCTTGGTTACTCCATCAGGTTTTCACCCATCTATTGATCCTAGGATCGTTTAGGAGTTATAGACATTCGTGTACAGTTATAAGGGTCATTGTATTGGTTTGTAAATAATGAAATCTAACGATTGTACTACTACAACAGATGTTCTTGCCTTTGAAAATATGGGTTAAAGAGCATATACAATGATATACAGAAAACCTAAGCTATTAGTCGAGTTATGTGAAGTATTTGGATTCGCCAACCTGAGCTCAGTTAGCAAGTGCGAACTAAAACGATACTATACTGTAGGTTCTTAGTTCTTCTTTACACAACACAAAACTACAACACAAAACTGTAATATTTGTACGCGAAGCCCATACCATATCTTTTCTTGAATCACGTAGTTTTTATTCTGTGATCCGATAAATGAAATCATGGGACCAAATACATAGACATTAGACAGGTGTCGAATATGCTATGCTAAAATAGCAACTCAAAGCAGCAAAGCACGTGCCTTAAATTTGTTAACAAGATATTTTGCAAGAACAACTCAAGGCCCGTGTCGTTACAGCACGTGTCATATCCTAGTGCATGTCTAAGGTAGATGCCATTTTATCCACCAAAGTGGTTGAAGAAGTTTCTCTAGGAAGCATATCAAGATTGATGAACGTATTTCTACAGTTATCAAAATCAATATTTTTACTAAGAAGTGCAACACTTGATTTCTCATCTTCATTTGAATCATAGTGATCAGACATTTCATCAAGAGTTGCAGCAAGACCTTTGTTCCCAGTGTATTTTCTACGATTTGGACACTCATTAGAAAAATGACCAAAACCTTTACACTTGAAGCATAGTGGCATATCCTCATCATCAGTATCGACAGTGTCCCTATTTTTAGGAGGGGCACGGCCATGAGGTTTGACTGATGACCTGGGATTATCTCGGATGAACCGTTTACTTCTCAAAAGAATATCTCTAAATTGTCTTGTGATCAGTAAGATTGAGTTGTCAAGATCTTCATCTGATGAATCAATCTCATTAGGATGCACTTTACACTCTTATCACATGTCCACAGTCGTTTGAGTGCTGGAATTGTGCCTTTGAAATCTAGATTGACATATCCAATTGTTGTGAGCTAAAATTGAATTGCACATTTCATGGAATCTGAGCATTTTTTTGTCCTAAATTTTTTAAGGTATGTTCTAAGCAAACCCTCACGAGACTTCAACTCGTCCACTAGGGACACTTAGTGGTTTAAAAGGCGTATTGCATCCGCTAAATGCAATCGAGAGACCTGCGACAGTGATGTAGGTTGGATTTCCTTAGTTTTTGGTTTACTCGAGGACGAGTAAAATTCAGGTTTGGGGGTGTGATCGGAACCTAATAATGCACATTTATAGATCATTTTGTTATCTTTTACATCTCTAATGCCTTAATGTTCTATTTTGTTGGAATAATCTCATTTTGTATTGTGTTGTAGGTGATTGAGTAAATGGTGAACAAGAGGTCAGCAAGACTGCAAAAGGGGAGCGTAAGAGGAAGTGGGATATATTAGCTGAGCATGTGCATAACTAAACTTACCAAGTCAATGGAACAAACAGTTGTGGTCAAGAATTACGAAATAAAATCAAATTTGACCAATGGTCAGAAGTTTTCAATACATGTTTGAAGATAAGAAAATCAACAGATTCACCATTGAACATATAAGTATGGTACACATGCCTAACACCCAAACAACCCCTCTTTACATTTTCCCTTCTCATTTCCAAAATCAGAAAAAAGACCCATCTTCTCAAACATCGACACCACTGCCCATACCCTCTCAACTGAAATTTTTATCTTCCATGTTTCAACTGTTCATCCATGAATAATTCATCACTCTTAAATTACCAACTATCTTTATCATCAAATCACTTTGTTTTCACCTCTCTTCCTACTATCCACTCGATTCATGGTACCATATATTGAGTTACAAGAAAGTGAAGAAATCTGAATTTGTGAGTGAAGAGAAGATTGCCGTACGAAGTTTGTTTGAAGACTCCCTCAATTGCAGTATGTATGTGGCATCAATGGAATGGTTGAAGGCTGTGGAGTACATCTCAGTTGTATCGTTTGGTGAGTGATTGACATCTCAATCCCTAATTTCAATTGTATTTGTTGACAAATTGAAACCCAATTTTGGGCGAAATTCATGTATAAATAGGGATTGTTGTTGTGTAACTTAGGCATCGAAGTGAGAAGGATCAATATGAGTGAATTAATAATATTTTTCTTGTACTGTTCTTGGTAGAAATCAGTTGAATAAGAAATTTTCATGAATGAATATCTCAATTTGTGAATCTCATGTCATCTGTTTTCATCATGTTTAAAATCTCTAACTTTGGTTTAGATGAAGCCCTTAACCTAATTCTAGGATATTTATGCTTATGGTGTTGTTCTTGTTATTCTTAAATGATTAAGGATAGATTTAATCTTGTGCTACAACATATTACTTTCACCTTGTTTTTTATGCAACATAGGTAGTTAGAACACTTCTATGTTGTACTTTAACTTATGCTTAACCTTTTTTTTTGCTCAATCAATGTGAAACTTTTATTAAGCTATGATCAGGACAAAAATCATTACAAGAACCATTTAAGGTTATTTACAAAAAAAAAAGATCTACTAACAAAATCTGTAGTAGGTATTAAATGAGGACTCTAGAATAAAAGAGTTACTATCTGTATTGGTCTTAACTATGCCTATGCTCAGTCCACTTCCTTCCTTTTCCATTTTATCATCATTAAAGATAATCTCCCTATAACAATGAGCAAAATCTATACTTTTGAGATTATCACAGACTATGTTCCATCTAGCAAGAACAAACCATGGCAGATTATTTTTCTGGAAGGCTAGAATATCAGCTTTAGAATCAGAGTTGAAAACTACTTCCATATGGTTTTTATGCACTGCCCATTCACCTGCACATACTATGGCCATAATTTCTGCAAAATAGTTTGTAGCCACACCAAGTCCTCCTGCAACTGCAATCAGAAAAGCTCCACTTCCTCCAGCCCTTGCTACAAAGCCATAACCAACTAATCATAGGTTCCCTTTACTTGCCCCATCACAACATAGTAAAGTTTTAGGAGGTGCAGGGAGAGTGAAGAAGAATTCTATAACCTTAAAACCATAAGTCTGCCTGTATTTTATACCAAAGAAACTCAATATCTGGAGGTCATACGCTACATTCCTTATTTTACATTTTAATTTGAATTCATTCTCACCAGTTTGGAAGATAATTTTGTTTTTAATCAAATCAAGGTTCTCAATTTCTTCTTCAAAAACTAATTTGTTTATAATGAACCAAATTTCTCTGAGAATGTAGAAAGCTGAAGCTATCCACAGTTCTTTGATCACTGAACTTTTATGGTTTGCCATCCCCAAAATATCATGGAATGAATAAGGGTTTTTTAATTGAAAGATATTGCGAAGTGAAGGAGATGGGGTTGATCTTAGGGAGGGAAGCGAAGAAGGTGTTGAGATTATGAAGGTGTTGGATGTTTATGACTTGTATCATAATGTTGAACTGACTAGCACAATATAAGCTATCAGTTCTGGATATTTTCTAGATACATTGGTTACAACATTTGGTTTTATGTGTTGTGTTAAAATTGGTTGAAGAGCCTATTTATACAAGTCATTTGAGAGCAATCCTCATCTCGTAGGAAGTTGAGTGATGGTGTAGTGGGGTCGTATAGGTGATTTGCTACACGATCACGTCTTTGCCCACTTCCCTCATCATCGTTAACCATCCATGCCTCCTGACACGTTCTCATAATGGGCGTGTTGCACGCCGCACGTTGTAAACCGCAAGACCGATACCCCAGTTAGTATCCCCCAGTTTGTGACATGTTTGATGTCTCGATTGAGTGGGTCGAGTCGTGGGACCCGCTGCAAGAAATAGCATACGGTGCTATTAGGTTAAATAACTAAGCTATTTAAGGATTTGATATTTACGTAATATCGTGTATGCTCGATGCATGTAATGCATCGTTTTTTAAGCAAGCATCTCAAAACAATCGATGAAGCATCGCTGTTTTAAAGCTTGACTGAATAAGTCGCGGATTAAGCGTCTTAAAATAGCATCGCATCCAACCATCTTCGAGTGATCGTTCGGATGCCACGTGGGTGGGCCACCATCTGGTCGATCACTCCTTGTGGCAGAGTGGCGAACGATGATCATTGAGGCGTTTCATTGATCGCCTAACTTTTGATCCAAGCCATTTGACCAAGATGGAAAATTTGGACATACGAGATGATTTACGGCACATGTTTGCTGCCGTTGATGGATTTTAGGGTTTTTAGAGGTGTGCAAACATCCTCTCTTTGGTTTAATCGAATCCTAGCATGGGTGTTAATTTTGGAGGGACCGACCAGGCATGCATGGAGACTGCGTTCCGACATGCATGTCTACACCTCTCAGTCCCATGAAGGTTCGATCTAGGCCATTCAATTTGACGGGCAAAGATGAGTAGTCGTGATTGATTTGAGACAGAAACCCATTGCCGCAAAGGATTTAAAGGTCGTATGGCATGCCACTTTTTGGCGTGCGTTTCGAGGCGCCGGACCATAGTCTGCCTAGGCCGGCCGGTCACACGCAAAGGTGGGCCCACGACGATCACTTCGACATCCTTGGGACATCTTGAGTCTATATCTACACCCTCCGTTTAGGCTGGAGAAGATGGATGGTCGCGATCGAACTACGACAGATATGCATTGTTGCAAACCCTAATTAGGGTTTAGAAACAGTCACGCACACGTGACTTTGGCCAAACGGTTTGGCAAAGCTGTGCTTCTCTTTTAGGGAGATCGATCATGTGGGGCCCATGTTGGGCTGACGGTGAACATATGTGCACCTTCCTGATGGTCCTAAAGGAGATTTAAGCCATCCAAATAGGCTGGCTAAGTTGGATGGTTGTGATCGATTTAATACATTAGTGGAATTTTCGCGACCCTTAGAAGCATCACGCCTACCATGGTTTGAGCAATTTTTTCATTGCTCCATGGCCTAGCCTTGAGAAAACCGATCGGGTAAGGGAGAAGTGGGCACGCCAACGTGTGCGTTATCACTTCCCTGATCATTCACGGGATGATCTAATTCGTCCAACCAGGTTAGAGAAGTTGGACGGTCGTGATGACTTTAACACTGCCCTGAACAGTCTTGCTCGTTCGAGCTTCTTCCAAAGCAGCGCGGCCACCTTATTTTAGGACTGACGTTTGGTGCACTGGGAAGTATGGTGTGGTGTTCGACCGGCTGGGGCATAAGTTAGCCCGCCGGTGGTCATCATGGTGATCGCCTGCTCCTGCTAGGGTTAGGCTAGGATGGTTAAATCATGCGTCCAACTTGCGTGGCCGTGATCATTTGTGAGACTGATACGGACAATCCAGATTTCCTTTAAGGAAATCAAGCATGCTCGATTAGCTAACCAATGCGCATCGATACAAGACTCTCTTTAGAGAGTGATGTAGCTTGTACTGGTATTTCGTGCATGTCTCAAAATTGGCACTTGGAGACTCATGTTACTCTGCTGAGAGTGAACACTCGGTAGTCATGTCATGTTAATAATGAGAGTTCATCTAGGAACTTTACAGGAAATACTATGCAAATCATGCATTAATTAATAATGCTAAAAAATTCACAGAATATTTGGGATTGTTGCTACATGCACCATTCTGGGTGAATTTTGTGTATTTATTTAATTGCTTCAAATAAATAAAGTGGAGAGGTACTCATCACTTATCAAACATCTTTACCCTTTGCAGGATGTCGGCACATCAAATTTGGTTTTACAACTTTAGCCCTGAACTAAAATCCACCATCAACATTAAGTCCCCCTGCCTAGCACGTAATAGTTGCACTATTGCGGGGTAGGCATTAGATGGTGACAATAAAAAGAAATTCAACGAAATGGTTTTGGAGTGTGTTACCAGGATGGAGTCTGGCTCGTTCCTTGGGAATTTATTCTTATTGCACGGTAGATGCCCTCAAATATTCAGATCGATAAGCATCTGCTGATTGTTATCCCGCATCTGTAGCCTTTGTAGACGGCAAGTGGAGACTCCTTTTATTCCCGAGATCCTATTAACTTGTGAAATATAAAGAATACCCTGAGACTTCTCCCACCACATAATTGTTTCCTTCTCTGTTACAGGTATTGCTCCATGCTTATTACACGACTTTATCTTTTGATTCATCATGATTTTTTTATATGTTGATATAATCATAACCTCTTCCTGCAGAATCTCATGGAGGATGCTGTTGATGACTACTCTGGTACCTCTACAGAAAGAAGCTTTGAAGTCAACAAACCTGAGGCTGATGCGTTCGAGGAGGTGATGGCTAAAATTGATCTTCCGCTTCGTGAGGCTGATCATGCTGTATAGGGAATGTCCATTCTGCATATGCGCACCGCTCGAAAATGCACTCAAACTCTTTTAGCTTCAATCGATAGGGAGGAAGAACAGAGGCATGATGAAGCGTCGCAATCACCGGGGAGCGCGAGAGGCGAGAGGTTTGCAGCACGGCTAAAGAGGCGAAGGATTGAACATGAAAAAACTCCGAGTGAAGATAAGCATGATTATATGATCCAAGATGGCGTGATAATCCTCGACTCTGATACGGAAGAACCCGAGCGCCCAAAGGTTGTCTGCACAATCTCCAACGCTGCAGTGGCCCTTGAGGAAGATACGAAAGTTGTTCCTACTGAGGATGTTGAAGCGGAGAACGTTGCTGACGTCACAGAAATATTCGAAAGGGAAGTCGAGGTAAACCCAAAGGAAGAAGCAGTGGCGGCCTATGACAACGGTGTTGAAGCAAAATCCGCCGATGGTGAAGGCGCGGTTGATCTCCTTGATGGCTAAATCTCCATGTTCCCTTTTTTTTGACGAGTATTTTCTCGTAATTTGTGAACACTTTCTCCTTATACTCAGTGGCGGCTGAGTTTAAGGTCTTCTTCTTTTTTACTTGCTTGTTTGAATAAGGGTTTCATATTGTTTTGAGGTAAGTCTTCCAATATGGCTACATCAGAATCTTCTCGAGCAGTGATGGGCCTTCATGTGATCGCACTTTATTATTGTGATGAAAAAGCAATACCATAATGAAACACCACGAACCTGTCTGTGCTCCTGACATGAGGTCTGCATGATTCTGTTGGAGTAGACTGCTCAAAGCGCTTTCCCTCTTTTCCTCTGCACATATTCTATTCCTCCAACATTTTCCAGAGAATATGAAATGTTTCTTTTAGGGTTTTTTTTCTGGTTTAATTTGGTAGGTAATGATGATTTAGGATGACTCAGAATTCCGTGTCATGTTTAAGAGGTAAAGAAATTCCTAAAAAGAAATAGTACTTTGATTAATTTAAAAACTGAAACCCTAATAATTATGAATGCAAATAATGCAATCATTTTGGAGGAATTACAAACATTGCATTTAAAAGGAAATTGTTGGAGGAACTACTACGGAGAAAACTGGAGGAAAAGAGTAGCACAACGCGCACAACACTTTTAGGTATTATAGGGCTTGAGCCATCGTGAGTGAACCATCACTCCCTAAAGCTTGTCAGCGTTGATGATCTTGCAATAGCCTCCTAGGATGACATCTGCCACAAGGTACGGTTCATCCTCCTTAGCTGCTGGAAAATCAGATTGAGCGGTCATCTCCACTGCTACGTTACCAACTTGAAAGGAGGTCGTCTTTACCACCATATCTCCAATTCGAAACGGGTTTGGGCTTGGCACAACTCCTTGATTCTGGGATGTGTTGCCTTTAACTGAAACAGCCTTTAGGTTTTTGGCAAAACGCTTGAAAGGGTCGGCACCCCACTCACATCTCTTAGTAGCGGTCAAGTTGTTGATTGAAACGAGTCCCCGAGCTTTAGCTGGGAGAGGTGTAACCGTTTGTAAAAAGGGTTGAATGAGACTTACTTCAGATCGGAACCTTTTAAGGTATGCTGACGGGATCTCTCCGGGAAATTATGTCACATATGCAAGCTGTTGATACGACAACAGGTAATCTTCGGGATGGGACGGCTTGTTGGAGATTCTTTCAGGTATCGAAATTGGCAAAGGACATATTCCCAGCGTTGTGTTGCCTTGTTGTCGTGTATCCACGAGCGTCCCAGGACCATATCATAATTCAAATATTCTTTGACTATGTAGAATTTAGCATGCATCAGGACATCTCCCACTTTAACTTCAAGATCAATGTATCCATAGGCGTCTCTGAATTCTCCTTCTGAGCTTCTAATCATGGTTAGGCTGAGAATAGCTTCTTGTTTTGAAATCTTTGCGGCTCTCAGAGCCTTGACAATGATGATGTTGAATTTGGAGGCTGCATCAATCAATGTATTTTCGAACTCGACATCCTTCAAAAGAGTGACGGTTAAGAGTCCCCAGTTCCCTTTGCTAGTTGCATCTTCCATGAAAGACTAAGGTTTCTAAATTATTTCCCCTTCTGGATACAAACGCATGCCTGACACGATACGGTTAAGGGATGTAAATATGTCTTGACGTTGTGCCTTTGGAAAATACAGAATTTCACATAAATGCTCCATCAAAGACTGTACAGTTTTGCGAATGGAATCCCCGGAGATCATGCAGCTCTTAATAGGAAGAGTATCCCTATGAACACCTTCGTTTCCTAGCTGTATTTCTCCTGCCTCTTCATTTTCTATGAAAATGTTCTTCAATTGTTACAATCCTTGGTCGGGTGATGGACGAACTTATGATAACAACAATATTTGGGATTTGCCATCTCTTCTTCGGTCGGCAGACGTCTGATAGGGGGTAGTTTGATCGCGTCATCTTGAATCCATGACCCCAAGAGTTCTATGAATTCATTCATGGGAAATTGGAAGTCTGAAACTGTATCTCCCGCTTCTTGTATAGGAGTCTTGCCCGCTCCCTTTCGAGATGAAGTTGTCTGCGCTGGAGCTGCACGCTTGGGTTGCTGTTCTGTTGCTGAAGCTTTCCCTTTTCCTCCTTCGCCCGCCACACTCACAGAAGGACCAGTGTTATATTGCTTGTTTGTAAGGACCCTCAAGCTCGTCAACGCTATTAGACTAGTCAAGTGACAAATTAGCCGATAATAACTCGATTTGTTTAACACGAACGTTAATTAATCTAACTGAAAACTTGATACGAAACTAGTACCGCTAGATAGATCTCGAAAAGTTACGCAGAATGGAATACTCGACGTGTCATTTATATATCGGGGGAAGAAGATATCATCAAACTAGTGATAAGGGAAAAATAGTCTTTTGTGATTAAACCTTTCTAGGCTGCCCTTATCCGATGAGTGGGTGTAGAAGTAAATCTCACTGGTCTTATCTACCAAAATCGGGAAGAGAAATATATTTCTATCTTAATCTTTCACTTTCTTTCTTTCTCGTTCCTCTTCTTCTCGTTCGTTCTTCTTTTCTTCTTATTTTCGCCGGCGAGAGATTTTAGAGTTAAGAGTGGTGATGGAGTTGTATGCATGTTATAGGATCCAAGGTTATTGTTGATGAAGAAGAAAAGATGAATCAGAGAACCAGGTTAGGATTTTCAGTGAATATGAATTAGGGTTTCTTAATAAGCTCGTACAAGATGTAGATGATGCAGTTGAGAGTTTTGGGAGAAGATTGGATATGGGTTTGGTTGATCTGAAGATTTAATTGTTGTCTTGGGTTCGAATTAAAGAAGCTACGGGTTATAAGATGAACTCTGAGAATGGTGAGAAGATTAAATGGATGGGTAAATGAGTTGGTGATAGTCAAACAACGAAAGGGTTATTATTTAATTGATGATGTGAATCGGTGTTGTTGATGAATCAGGAAGTTAGGGTTTCTCAGAGAATCGAATTGGAGTTCAATTAGGTGGTGATTAAGATGGAATTATAGATGGGTCTATGTGTATCAAGGTTTAGAGTTGAAGGATTAGGGTTTGTTTATGTTTATTAAATAGTATTGGGAATTGACTGTGATGAACAGTTACAGATGGAAAATAAGAATGGTGTTGAATAATTAACAAAGGTAGAAGATCTCTGAGTTTGAGTTGTCTTTTGAGTGTGTGGGTGAACCAAGGGTGATGTTGAGTTGCAATAGTTGAAGATTAAGAGGGTTGTTGATGATTGTGGAAGCAGCAGATGGGTATTTGGTGTTGATTGCGATTGAACTGAATGAGCATAGCAGATTGGTTAGTCTTAAGGGTTGGACTTGTATCTGAGGTAATTGTTCTCCTTAGTTAATTTAATAAGTTATTCTTTCATCGTTAATGTATGTGATTGTTGATGAGCTTAGGACTTAACATGAAAGTGAAATGGAGATGTGTGTTGGCGGTGGTTCTATAATTTTTATCCTAAATATGAATTTAAGTATGGATTAAAAGAGTATAGATGACTGTTAGATTGTTTCATAGAAGAAATGATATTGCATGTGTAGTTGTGTTGGTGGTGTTGAACTGATGGTGCAAAATGGTTAAGATGAGTATGTTTGTTGTGTTGAAGAATTAACATTAGGAAAAGATATTTGTACTGCTGCTGCTGGATTTAAATGGTAGTAATTGGGTGTCGTGTCAAAATACAGGGGAATGGATATATGTTAGATGGTGTATGTAATCGGAATTGCAAGTGGTATAGTTTTGTTGTGCATATGTTGAATTTCTGGAATGCAGGTTGTATTGTAATGGAACTGAATCGAGTTGAGGCGGTTATTGTGTAGTTACAACCATTGGAATTTTAATGTGCATGTGAGTTCAATGGATGGTAATGGTTCTAGAATGTCAGATTGAGATAGTATTGTTGTGTAAGATGAATGTTGTGTTGCTGAAGTTGAGATGATGTGGGATACAGCTGGTGATATCAGATTGGTTTGGCAGTTCAATGAATGAGGTGGGATGAAATCATAAATAGTGATGTTTCAGTGTTACAAGGATATGAGGATGAGGCACTGAGATTGTGGAAGAGAATGGTTGTAGTTTAGTTCAGTGTTGAATAACAGGATAGTTGCAAATGAATTTTATTTGGTTGTGTAGAAAGAGTGTGGCTTAGTACTGCAATTGCATGTAAAGCTTAAACTTCAAACGTATCTTGAATTCTTGAATTCTGTTAAGGTTAAATTTTGTGTATTGATCAAATTGGATAGAATTGAGTTAGTGAAACTGAACATTAGAGAGTTTTCTTTTTGAACTGGTAATAGAGTTCTTTTTGTATCATGGGCTGATTCCATTGATTTCCCTGAATTCTTTTACCTGTCAGATGTCTGACTAGTTTATTTAGCTGAATTATCTGTCTGACTGAGTTGAGTTAACTCAGTAAACCCTGATTCAACTTATTTGAGTTGACTCATTTGACCTCGACCTGACCTTGACTTGACCAGACATGACTCAGTGAATCTTGATTGAGTCGGATTAGACTTTGACTCAGTTGACCTGACCTTGACCAGTTGACTTAAACCATGTACTTTGACTAACATTTACCGTTAGTTGACTCAACTGACCATTAGTGACCGTTAGTTGACTCAGGTGGACTAGACATTAGTTAATGTGCCAGATTAGTGGACTTGGGCTTATAACCATTAGATAAGACTTGTATGATTCTTGTGTGAGCCATTTTGGCTAGATTCTTAGACTTCTTCTGTGATTAACAATTAGTCTTTATTAACAACGGTCGATTCAAAGGATGAACCAGTGGATCGTGGATCTCGAGGTAGGCGTGGCTTGTTATCAAAAGAGGTGGGAATCTATATTTAGCTCTTTTGTGATTATTGTTGTTTTCTTTTACCAAAGTTTATGTTTCATAAATTCATGCATTTTCTGGTTGTGCTTTTCCTGCATTGTTTAACTTTGATTTACGAAAGTTCTGTTATTTCTTTTAATCTTTCCATTTCTTGGAAAGGAATTGTAATGCCTTGTTGGTCTTTATGAATTGTTTGGGAAATAATAATTTCCATTTGATTGCTTGGAAATGAGAATTTCCATCTGTGGTATATAGGATACTGCTCCTTCATTTACTGGTGCAGGACGAGTCACCATATTATTATCTAGGTACCGGACGAGTCACCATATTATTATCTAGGCGCGGGATGAGTCACCATATTACACATTGTTTAGGAGGAGTTAGTTCCATATACATGATTGTTTACTTCTGTGAAATTGGTTGTGTTTAGTGATTAGGGAAAGCAAGAATTATTTTCAAATCATTTCCAGTGATTGCATGAAAGTTAAATGTTATTCCTACGGGGCACCCCTTTTAGGGATGATGTGCTCACCCATTCTCACTTTCAGTTTCAGAGACAGATCAGAGTTGCGCAGCGAAAGCTTCGAAGAGTTTAGTCCGTTAGTTGGTTAACTTCGGCTATGTTTATCATATTGCATATTGTATTTGTAAACCAAATGACTATTGTATATGTATCATTTGAGAAGATTTCTTGTATATATATGTTTCAGAGCGGGTTAGTTTTGGGTTAAGTTTTGTAGCACATTTCTTAATTGAATGCTTAAGTTTATGATTTATTTTCGTAGTGCCTCTTTATTTAGTTAATCTCTTGGATTAGTCAGATGCTAGCTTAGAGGACGCTACATTGTTGATGAGACGCCTGCTTCCTCTTCATGGAGCTCAGAATTTTTTTGAAAGCCCAGATTCTCTAACAAAACACGGTATATGGGCACCATTCCGTTAATACATAACTCCACCAACTGTCGTTCGGTGATATTCAGATCATGACAATCCAACGCTTGAATCCTGAATCTCTTAACGAATTCATTTGTATGCTCATTGTTTCGTTGAAAGATTCTCCCCAAGTATGAAAAGGTGATCTGCTCAGACACGAAGAAATACTTCATGTAGAAGGCACTTACCATCTCACTCCAATTGGATATGTTGTTAGGTGCAATGTTGTTGTACCAGGTGTATACTCTTCCAGTAAGCGACTTTGAGAACTCTTTCATACGGAGAGCATGATTATATTCATGTTCCCCTAAAGATTCCATAAATCGAGAGATATGTTCATGAGCGTTACTAGTACCATCATAAAGGGAGAACTGAGGAGAGGTATATCCTTTTGGAAGGGGAATCCGTTGCACGCCTTGAGGGTACGGAGGTTGATGCTGGTGGATGTCCATTGGATTTCCTTTACCCAGGTTTTGAAGGAGTTGCTCCAGGTCTTCACGTGTGACGAAGTTGGAAGGCTGGTTCCTTTCCCACGGGCGTTCAAAGGAAACACTAGATTCTTCATACATGTAGGCACACACTGCTGAAGTGCCTGCTCCGGGTGTGTTGAAGGTGCTCCTTGTTGGCTCGAGGGGTTGTGGTGACTTTTGCGGCAATCGCTCTATTAATATTTTGATAAAATTAAGTACCTATTTCTGAGTTGAAACCATGTCCGTCTAAGCCTTAGAAAGAACTTCCTGCATTTCCATCAAATCCACAATGGTAATAGAGGGTTGTCTTGTCTTGTTTCTCCAGTCCCTCGTCCTGACGGAGAAGTGGAAGTTCCTCTGGTGACGACTGGAGGTGTTATACTCGAAGAAATACCAGGGTTTGCGGCTGCTCTGGATCTGGTGATAAGAGGCGTCACACCCACTGGAATATCTCCTTCTCCGCTAGTGTTGGTGATAGAGGACGTAATTACACGAGATGCATTGATCGTATTCACGGGCTGTACAATAATGCCAATGCCCGGGGTATCAACGCCGAGAGCGTTGTCAGCGCAAGTTCTATCGGAATTGGTTGCTGATCCAGACTTAAGATCCACCATTTTGAAATCAGTAAAATTGAATTGGGTTTTGAAGAAATTGACTTCATAACCGAGAGATTATTCTCCCACTGTGGTCGCCAATTGTTTATGGGTGAAAACTATTTCTGATGGTTTCAGTAATTTGGGATGTGTTGATGGGAAACAAGTTCAAACCCTAAACAAATGCACTGCACGGGAATGCTTTTAAGTTTGAGAGATCAATCTATACAATTCTGGCCTAAACCAAGAAATGGCCGTTCCAGACTTGCTTCGGTCACAAAGTGAAGGAGATGGGGTTGATCTTAGGGAGGGAATCGAAGAAGGTGTTGAGATTATGAAGGTGTTGGATGTTTATGACTTGTATCATAATGCTGAACTGAATTGCACAATATAAGCTATCAGTTCTGAGTGTTTTCTGGATATATTGGTTACAACACTTGGTTTTCTGTGTTGTGTTAAAATAGGTTGAAGAGCCTATTAATATAAGTCATTTGAGAGCAATCCACATCTCGTAGGAATTGGAAGAAGTTGAGTGATGGAGTAGTGGGGTCGTGTAGGTGATTTTCTACACGATCACGTCTTTGCCCACTTACCTCATCATCGTTAACCGTCCATGCCTCCTGAAACGTTCTTGTAATAGGCGTGTTGCATGCCGCACGTTGTAAACCGCCAGACCAATACTCCAGTGAGTATCCCCCAGTTTGTGACATGTTTGATGTCTCGAGTGAGTGGGTCGAGTCGTGGGACCTGCCGCAAGAAATATCATACGGTTCTATTAGGTTAAAAAACTAAGTTATTTAAGGATTTGATATTTACGTAATATCGTGTATGCTCGATGCATGTAATGCATCATTTTTTAAGCAAGCAACTCAAAAAAATCGATGAAGCATCGATGTTTTAAAGCTTGACTGAATAAGTCGAGGATTAAGCGTCTTAAAATAGCATCGCATCCCACCATATTCGAGTGATCGTTCGGAGTCCGCGTGGGTGGGCCACCATATGGTCGATCACTCCCTGGGGAAGAGTGGCGGAAAATAATCATTGAGGAGTTTCATTGATCGCCTAACTTTTAATCCAAGCCGTCCGACCAAGATGGCAAAGTTGGACAATGATTTACGGCACATGTTTTCTGCCGTTGATGGATTTTAGGGTTTTTAGAGGTGTGCAAATATCCTCTCTTTGGTTTGATCGAATCCTAGCATGGGTACTACTTTTGGAGGGAGCGACCAGGCATGCGTGGATATGGCGTGCCGGCGTGCAGGTCTACACCTCTAGGTCCCATGAAGGTGTAGGATCAGAATATCACATTAATTACACTCTTGCGAAATTGTCAATAACGATACTCTTGCGAATATCGCAGAATTATTACAAAAATGACGTGACAGAACTTTGAAGATCTTTGAAGAAATTGTCAATAAAGATTCAGATGGAAGATCTTCCCTTGCGAGAGAACTATCAATATCATTATTATCGTCATCATCAGAACTTTCGCCAGACTGAAGATTTGAAGGAGAAGGAGAATGAACTTTTCGTTTCTTTGAAGGTGGGGCAGCAGATTTCTCCTTGCGAAGAGAACTTTTACCTTTGCCTTTGGTCTTCGCAACCTTAGATCCTTCTTCTTCAACAACTATAACACCAATCTTTGCACACAAATGAAGATAAGAAACAGAGGCAACAATATTGTTAAAAGTAATAAAAGAAAGTGTTTCTTACTTCATCCGTGATGGAACGTAGAGCAGACAAAGTGCTAGCTTTCCCCGTCCTGTTGTAGCTTGATCTCAGCTTTTTAATCTAAAATTTTCGCAAAGAGTTAGAAAACAAGAAAGTAATAATAAATGAAAGATTATGAAGTGATCAAGACTTGAAGACATACATCTTTCTCTTTATCGGGCCAATTAAATAACCAAGGTTGATAAGCAGCGAGATTCGCAGGAAGTACATTTGAACCATAAATATAAGGCCCCTTCAGAACCAGTGGAAAAACACACCATCTGTCATCCTTAGATTGGCGAGGAGTATTATTTTTACCAGAATGCCAGTCGATATCATGCATAAGCATTTTATCGTCAGCAATGTTATCTTTTCTCTTCAAGCGGACACCCCAGTGAGTACTATCTCTCTTCATGGGTATTAATTCATAATTCTCAAAGAAGCTCTCTACTGTATATTTTTCGGCGAGTATTTCCAGCTCCTTAAATTCTGGATCCCTAGCTTCTTTTTGATAAAGAGACCCTCTACCAGCACCACGATTAGCGAATTCAAGTGCTAAGCGAATGCAGTCCCCACTCAATTGGTAGATGGCTCGCGAGAAGTTCGCATGAGCAAGAATTTCGTAAAACAAAGGAAGGTTAGGATCATAGAGAGGAATGGGAAGGCCAGCGAGAATCTGAACAAGCGAAACTATGATTTCTTTATCATCACAATGATGATCAGAAAACAATTTAGCAGAAAGAATGGATTTGGCTCCTTGATTAGGAATGATGGCTAATGTAAAACCCTTCTTTTCGAGATCTCTCTGAATTTCTACAAAAGAAGCTTCATATTTATGACCACTTGGAGGCATTTTAAGTATGGGAATGAAGAAGAAGTTAAAGATTGAAAGAAGTAGGAACGAGAAAATTTACAAAGACAGAGAGCGGAATTTACGGAAGAACAGTGAAGAAAAATTGCAGAAAATATGAGAAGAAAAGTAAAAAAGAAGGGAAGAGAAGAACGAGAAGAATATATATAGAGAGAAGAATTCTTGAGAAGATAAACACATTTAATGCAAAGAGTAGACGTGAACGGTTGAGAAATAGCGGTTGAAAAAGATGGGTCAAGAAATGGATGGAAGAAGAGATACGTGTAATAAATTCTGCGTAAAATACAGAATTCTCTATATAATAACAGAGTTTTTTCGAGCGATCTCATTCACCGGAGCTTCTGGTTGATTTTGGCCCCGCAAGTTTTTTATTTTTTGGAAACTTATTAAATTTAAAAAAAATAAATTAGGAAAATATTTTTTATTCCAATAATAAAATAGCTAAATCTTGAATATTTTTTTATCCTAAAATAGCTAGATCTTAAAAATCTCATAACATACCAAAAATATATTAATGAATATATATAATTAGTCACAAAATCCACTATTTCATCATACCAAAAATATATTAAAAAAATGGCTATATTTAACTCTAACATCTATATTTTCAAACAAAATTAAAATAAAATAAAATCACATCACATCACCATCACCATCAAGATTTCATCACAAAATTAATTCAATCATACAAAAATAAAAACAATAAAAAATATCCAGTGTCCAATTACACATTTTGTAATTAAACTAATCCTAATTACAATTCTAGGCTATTGAAAATTAAACTAGCTCTAATGCGATAAAACTTGCAATTTTTATGAAATTAAAACTCTTTAATCAATAATCAAAATATTTAGAGTGTTGGATGTTTACCTGTAGATTAAAATGCGCTTCTCTTCTTCAAAAAATCGATATTTAATCCTGCAAAATAATCGAAATACAAAATTGTTAATAAAAAAATCACGGGTATTAAAGCATGATTTAGACAAACTTAAAACAAAGAAAAAATATAGCTAATTGAAACAAAAAAAATGTAGTTAAAAAAGTGCAATCAATAAAAATAAATGAATTTTCTTAATATTTTCATTCCATAAAAAAAGTAAAACAAATAAAATATATTTTTCTCTCCGAAAATATGGAAGATTTTTCGGCTTTATTTTCGAAAAATAACTTACCAAATAAATGTAGATATTTGAAAATATAGCGTGTATGTTTTATTTTATTCTATTTTAACTAAAAGTGGCAAAAATATTGTGTGCATGATATTTACGGTAAAATATCATTGGTAAAAAATAACAAAACAGGTAACCCTGTTTTAAACTTACCAAAAATTAATGTTATAGGTTGATGCAGTTGGCCAAAAAAAATAATAATTCTTATACTATATTCTTAAATATATCACTTTATTTAAACAAAATCTCTTTATTAAACAAAATATTTTTATTCATGGATAATATATCTCTTTATATAAAGCTCCGAGCATAAGCCAATCCCGTCGACACCGCTTCTCTCTTCTAATGGAGGCTTCGCTTCTTTTTTTTTTTGTCTGATCCCGGTTCTGTTGTTGCTTTGTAGGTATCGTGGAAAGGTTGATTGGCATTGTAAATGTTATTTCAAACAGATCTTCGCATCGAAAAAATTGGTAAATATCCGTCTCTTTCGATCTTCTTTTCCTATTCGTTTCCCCATTTTTTTTATCGATATAGAGTGATGTCCTTTTTTCTACCCGTCTTTTACCGAGGAAGGTATTGGTACATTTCCATCTTTTTAAATTGTCTTTTCCTTCTCCCCTTTTTTACCTATAGAGAATGATGGAATGCAAAGTTGATAAAAGAGAGAAAATTTATGGACAATTTTTATTGGAAAACCTTTTGGTGCTTTCACAGAATGTTTTGTCGTTGGTTTAGCCAAGACTAATAGTGGATTCAAGGTTAGTTCAGACTTATTCTACTATATTTTGAGTTTTTATTCTTATTCAAAATATATATCTCAACACATAAACCTATGTTTTCTGATTTTATTTTTATTTTATATAACCTTTAAACTCGATATTGCATTTGTTATAGCAATAGGTCACGTAGAATATCCACCGAATGAAAGACATTTTAGAATCTTTTTTTTTTCTCTTTTTTTTTCAGTTGAAGTCATTTTAATTTGCTGAGAAATTTTTCTGATTCTTCTTTAATTGAATATAATTTTTTTGAAATTAAACAAGAAATTCTTTGGACTTTGTTTTTTCGCAGTTGTTAGTGACTTAAACATAAGGGAACGAAATCATACTTTTTTCTATTCTTCCTTCCATTTTTTCCAAGGGTTGTCATTTGGTGTACATTGGTTCCATTTAAGGAGTGCGATATTTTTGTAGGCTGCAAAATTTACATTGTGTAAGGATTGGGAAGGAATATACAGTAAGGGAAAATTAGTCATTTTTCCCTAGGAAATGCTTATTTTGTTCAGCTGTCGATTGCCTACTTCTGTGCAAGAATATGCTTATTCATAATGACCAGCGAGTCATGTATAAAACGAAACAAAATGCAACACCTTGATTGGCAACAAACACTAAGGTACTGTTGATGGGTAAAACACAAGAGAGCATCTACTTTTTCATAATCCAAATTTTACTCCAATTACTACTATGCGTGAATATGATGTGTGAATTAAGATGTACTAAATAATATATTACTGGTAGTGCACTGACAGGTGGGATTGGATGACTCAATGAAATGATTTTTAACACATGTAGTTGTACAATTTCTCACTCCAATTGATTACTAGAGAGCAAAATAGTAAATCTAATTTTTTTCCCTACGATATTTAGTTTGAGAATACTAAATTATTAGGTTCTAATGGCTTTGCTGCTTGCAACGTTATTAATTGTTTAAGTAAATTTTTGTGAAGTCAAAAATTCATTATTCATTAGTTTCAACTTCCATCTTTGTTATTGTTCCCTTTTTACTAAATATTTAGGTTCTTATAATTTTTCACTTATACGGCTAATTTCTTGCTTGCAAGTTTTAGGGATGGAAAATTAGTTCTTAGACTTGATATATTGTTGTGAAATGGCTTTTCGTATGGTATAGATATTTTTTGTTCTTTATGGATTGAGCTGCTTACCAGTGTCACCTTATCAAAAGTCCTCGCAATGTAATCATGGGCCCTTATTATTTGAATAAAAGGGGGAAGACTAGTGACCACAATGATGCATCACTCGATTAATCGAACTTTCTTTCCCATGGAGACTAGGCGAGAGTAGTACACTGGTATATGTGGTTCTCTAAACAGAGAAAGATAGTTTAGAGGTAGAGTCCATCAAAAGTATTTGCGGTCCACCATACTTTATCAAAAGATTCAAAACATAACCTTATGTGTTCCACAAACAGAAACATGTATTACCTATCCGAATTTTTTTTTGCCAAATTTTCATAACCAAGTATCTAACCCCACCATTTGAGCTTTTTTTCTTTTGGTAATGTTAAAAATTTCGGCAACAAAATTCTAGGGAAATATTTTTTATCCCATGATATATTTTTCAGCCAACAACATTCAAGAAAAAAATAAAATCTTATAATTTTACCTTAAGAAAATCTGATAAAAACTACTTTCAACATACAAAAATATATTAAAAATTTGGATACATTTAATAATTAAACTAATCCTAATTACTATTTTAAGCTATTGATAATTAAAATAGCCCTAATGAGATAAAAATTACAATTCTTATGAAACTAAAACTCTTTAATCAATAATCAAAATACTTGGTGTGAGAGTCATAATTATTATCTTTGTTGTCGTAATCTTAATTATGACAACGTGTGAAAAATGAGTAATGTAGTAGATATTTTCCACAATATTTTATAAGATAAATAAATTTTCGTAGCTATATTTTCCACAACTTTTTCCGTAAATAGAGATCTTTGTTGCCGTAAATACAAATCAAAATTGCTCAATTTTAGTCTGAATTCTGCTCCTCACGAATGTATACGGATCTTGGCACCGGATGCTCTATCCCTTAAGCCATTTGTGCCAATGTATCGGCCACTCACAAGTTGCCATGTTGATTATTTGATTTTGCAACATATTATATTTTTTATTGTAAAATTTAAGCATCTCCAATAGAGTTTGGGTCTCTAAAAAAATTGGTGCCACGTAGGATTTTAGATACTCTAACATAAAAAAAAAAACTCTCTCCAACGTTAGCTGGATAATCAAAAAGTAGTATGAGTTGGTGGTTTGAGTTTGGATGAGAATATCTAAATTTAGATACTCTCATCCATACCCACGTCATAAAAAAATAATGTTTATAATTATTTTGACCTACAGTTTAGATTAAGTAACCTATAACTAAATGACATTGTATTAAATAGATATAGATATAACTACCACTAGAGATGCTTATAAAAACAAGATTCTATAGATATAACTACCACTGGAAATGTTAATTACATGTCTAATTTTAGGTTTCCACATAGGATATATACTCAGACACCATTGGAGATGCTCTTATTTAAGTAATATAGAAATATTATCTCGGGATCATGTTCTTTCAGATCATGGAAATAAACTTTATGCCGATGTGTCTTTCCAAAATAATTATTCAATTGATGAGTGATAAATCATTGATCAGATAATGAGAAAAGAAAAGAAAAAACATAATTGATAGGTTTATTATTCAATTGATGAGTGATAAATCATTGATCATAAAATGAGAACAGAAAAAGAAAAAAAAGGCATAATTGATGAACCTATCAAAAAAGAGAAAATTATTATGATCGTTACCCAAATCACGTTTTGGAAATGTTAAGCACCAATAGGATTTAATAAAAAAATCTCTCAAATCAAATCAACGAAGAAACCCATTAATTTTAAATGTCTTTGTGATGAATATCTTGGTTCATTCTTTCTGAAAAATCTGTTATTTCTCTTCAATGACCTTCAATTCTCAGCAATCTATTTTCAACTCTTGAAAAACCCTTTTCTTTTTGAGAGTGACGAATCACAATTTTTATTCTGAGAAGATTCTATTTAACATAGTCATTGGAATAGTTGGATAGAGAGAAGATAATGTCCTCTTGAAATATAGTCCACATGGCGTTCAATGAGTGGCGGAGACTGGCCAAAAAAACGCGAAGCTATTTCTCGAGATTCGGGTCTGTGTCTCGCTTATTTTTAATACCAAGTTATTATTAATTGTTTTCAACATGGCTACATCTATCTTGGATGCATTCCGTAACAAGGTAATTTATTTTTTAAAAGCTCGTATATTTTGAAATCAAACCGCATGGAGTTTTAATTAACAGTCCGTCCAAGAAATAAAAAACGCTCTTCTGTGAAGAAAATGCAGTTAGTTTGGTTGAAAGAAATGATTATTGTTGCATGAAATGCTGCACGTATAATACCAAAATCGTACACAAGATAAATAGTCATACTACTGCATTGGATGCATAACTTTGGAGCCGTCGACTAAACCAGTCTATGTATAAAAAATTCCAAAAAAGAGTATGAAGTTTGAACTATCAAATTTCATCTCAAAATGGTGGATCACACTTACTATGCAGTAGTGTTCATTCTTACGGACAAACCATGAGAAGAGTTCATGGGTTGTATCATAGAGGAGCTCTATGAAAAGGTATAAAAAATTAGTTATCCTAATAACTATTCTTTTGCCCTATATATAGTAATATGCTTACAAATGAAATACTGGTACATGGAACAGAAATCCACTCCACAACCACGACATAAATAGTACCTTGCATAGAAAATACGCTCCACTACCAAGATATCAAACATTCCTTACCAAGACAAAGTGGAGACAAAGGAGAGAGGAATAAATGGTTAGAAGAATTAATTTTTCGTTGCATTGTTTCCCATGAAGTTTACTTTAGTTTTTTTTGTTCATTTTATTTTCTTACACATATTTGTTTAGCCATCAGTTTTTGTTACCTATTTTTTTATAATATTATGTAACCAGTGTTCAATATTCCATAACAATAAATAGACCCGTGCATTGCACGGGTGAAAAACTAGTCATATTAGTACAGAAGAATATGGAAAAATGAACAGCTGCGGCATTTTTAAGTACAAATTCTCATGACATTCTACCCTTCGCAGAGAAGACATGAGAAGAGGCAATATGTAGCATCCAACCATCTTCGAGTGATCGTTCGGAGTCCGCGTGGGTGGGCCACCATCTAGTCGATCACTCCTCGGGGAAGAGTGGCGGACGATAATCATTGGGGGAGTTTCATTGATCGCCTAACTTTTAATCCAAGCCGTCCGACCAAGCTGGCAAAGTTGGACAATGATTTACGACACATGTTTGTTGCCGTTGATGGATTTTAGGGTTTTTAGAGGTGTGCAAACATCCTCTCTTTGGTTTGATCTAATCTTAGCATGGGTGCTAATTTTGGAGGGACCGACCAGGCATGCGTGGAGATGGCGTGCCGGCGTGAAGGTCTACACCTCTAGGTCCCATGAAGGTGTAAGATCAGAATATCACAACAATTACACTCTTGCGAAATTGTCAATAACGATACTCTTGCGAATATCGCAGAATTATTACAGAAATGACGTGACAGATGACGATATCTTAAACACGAGAAAGATGTAAAGACCTAGAGAGATTTAGGAATGTTGCGAAATTTAACATTTGTATACTTGCGAGAATATCGCAAGCTAGATCCGAAAATAAAGGACTGCTTAGCTGTCATCCACTATGTAATACCCTATATAAAGAGCCGAGCAGGCTTAGAAAGAGAGAGAGAGAGATCTTTTTAGAGGGGAGAGAAAGTTTTGAGGAGAGAGAAAGTCTAGAACAGTAGTTGTATTCTTGATTTCATTTCCTTCTTGTAAAATTTCTAAACTCAATTAATAAAAAGTGTGATTGTTGATCTTAAATATTTGTTGATTATTATGAATTCTTGTGAGGGATGTATTGTCGGAATTCCTGCAACTACAGAATGTTCAATCTAGGCCACTCAATTTGACTGGCAAAGATGAGTGGTCATGATCGATTTGCGACAGAAACCCATTGCCGTAAAGGATTTAAAGGCCGTGTAGCATGCCACTTTTTGGCGTGCATTTCGAGGCGCCAGGCCATAGTCTTCCTAGGTCGACATGTCACACGCAAAGGTGGGCCCACGACGATCATGTCGACATCCTAGGGACCTATTTAGTCTATATCTACACCCTAGCAAGCCATGCTTCTCTTTTAGGGAGATCAATCATTTGGGGACCATGTTGGGCTGACGGTGAACATATGTGCACCTTTCTGATGGTCCTAAATGCGATCTAAGCCATCCAAATAGGCTGGATTAGTTGGATGGTTGTGATCGATTTAAGACATTAGTGGAATTTCCGCGACCCTTAGAAGCATCTCACTTTCCATAGAGCAATCGTTTCATTTCTCCATGGTCATGCCG
The DNA here is from genome assembly GCA_023529315.1 of Papaver bracteatum. NCBI lineage: Eukaryota > Viridiplantae > Streptophyta > Magnoliopsida > Ranunculales > Papaveraceae > Papaver > Papaver bracteatum. Next base: position 709,131 of record JAJJWX010004691.1, on the reverse strand, counting down.
TGAGAAAACTGATCGGGTGAGAGAGAAGTGGGCCCGCCAACATGTGTGTTAGCACTTCCATGATTATTCACGGGATGATCTAATCCGTCCAACCAGGTTGGCGAAGTTGGACGGTCGTGATGACTTTAAGACTGCCTTGAACAGTCTTTCTCGTTCGAGTTTCTTCCAAAGCAGCGCGACTACCTTATTTTAGGGATGGCGTTTGGTGCGAGAAGTATGGCATGATGTTCGACCGGCTGGGGCATAAGTTAGTCGGTGATCGCTTGCTCCTGCTAGGGTTTGGCTAGGCTGGTTAAATCATGCGGCCAACTTGCGTGTCTGTGATCGTTTCTGAGACTGATACGGACAGTCTGTATTTACTTTAAGGAAATCAAGCATGCTCGACTGTCTAACCAAAGCGTATCGATGCAAGACTCTCTTTAGAAGAGTGATGTAGCATGTACAGGTATTTCGTGCATGTCTCAAAATTGGCACTTGGAGATTCATGTTACTCTGCTGAGAGTGAATACTCAGTCGTCATGTCATGCTAATAATGAGAGTTCGTTAGGAACATCACAGGAAATACTAGTCAAATCATGCATTAATTAATAATGCTAAAAAATTCACAGAATATTTGGGATTGTTGCTACATGCATCATTCTGGGTGAATTTTGTGTATTTATTGAATTGCTTCGAATAAATTAAGTGGAGAGGTACTCATCACTTATCAAACGACTTTAACCTTTGATGGATTTCGACACATCAAATTTGGTTTTACAACTTTAGCCCTGAACTAAAATCCATCTTCAACAACATTATAAAATTATCATTTTGGGGGATTTATTAAAGGAGCAGGACCCCTCTTCTCAGAATCATTCTTTCTAAAAAAAAATTGTTGCTTGCCTTCTTGTGGTAACAACAGGCTTGTTGTGCTGAGCATGAACCACTTTTGGATCTAAAGTTAAATCCTTATTCACCACAAGAGGGACATTGGTAGTAGAAATATTAATCATTTTCACCACTTCTAATGTTAAATCCTTCTTAGCAATATTTGAGGTAGGAATACTTCCTGTCTCTATCATTTTCACCACTTCCAAGGATGGAACCACATTTACTACATTAGAAGCATAAGTACTCCCTATCTGAAGCATTTTCACCACTTCCAAATGAGGGAATTCTTCAGGAATAAGCACCAAGTCATTACTTTTTAAAATCTTAAACCTGCCAGAAGAGATTTCACCTTCTTCCAGATTATCGTTATTTTGGTTTGATGGAGAAAAACTCCTCTCTCCACATTCTTCTGAGATATTCTTAGGAACTGGATTACAAATATCAAAGCCAATTACCGTATCAGTATCCTCTTTGTTTTTGTTCTTTCTCCTAAATTTATTCACCACTTTAGCCCCATTATCTAGTCCACTTTATTTTTGACTTTTGCTTACTTTTTACTCTGCATTCAGCTCCATAGTGACCTGTTACTTTACAATGATTACAAAATTTTGTCACCTTAGGGATTTAAACTCTCTATAAGAAACCCTCATATTTAGTCTTCACCCATACTCTATCAGGAATAACTTTGCTGAGATCTACCTCTACCAGCACACTAGCATAATACCCAATCTTTCTTTATAGAGTAGTGTCATCCACCTTCACAGGTATTCCCAATGCTATACCAATGTTCATAAGGATCTTCTCCTTCCAATATTCAATACTTAGCCCAGGGAGATGAAACCAAATAAAAGTTGTTGAAGTTTTTTGATTTGCAGCTTTAAAATTAAGTTCCCAGTTACGAATCTTCAAACTTTGTTTTTCTACTTCCCAGTATTGAGACCAGATATAGTTTCTATCTTCATTATTTTCTAGTTTAATCACAAAGAAACCCTTACCAAGAGGTATTAATTGACATTTACCTTTCAAAATCCATTGATGTTTAAGATATTTTTCTGCAGCTTCAAAAGAGAGTTTCAAAAAATCCAATCTTCCAATGAGGCTAAATTTCCATTCACCTTAAGCTTAACTGATTATTGTTAATCTGTGATTAGTTGTGCTGAAATAAGACAGCTAATTCTAGGGATTAATACCTTATTTGATATTAAATCCTTCATCTGAAGATAGCCTTGGATAAGCGGCAGACTCGAATCTTCCCCACTGTCTACTATAAGGAACAAGAATAGTTTTATTAGTTAAATAATCTGGTGTAAGTTAAGTGGTTAATTCAATTTCCCTAGTGCCCTCTTATCAAGTGTTTAATCCATTATTTCATTTACAGTTCTGTTCTTTAGTCTAGTTCTCATAGCAAGCATCTCCTCGTATCGACAACCCCCTGTTTGATCTAATATAATATTGAAAATCTATGAATTTTACTTTACACCGACCTAGTCTCCGTGGGTTCGACCTGTATTTGCCCTATTTTACATAGTAGATATTGTGCACTTGCAGTTTAATATAATTGTAGGTATCTTCTAATCCTACCAAGTTTCTGGCGCCGCTTCCGGGGACTCGGTAGCGGTGTGGTTGAATATTTTTAGTTTCATTTTACTGATTTGTAGTTTAGGAATGTATATATATCTACTGTTTTTCTCTTTATCTGGTTATGTAGGTTAAAATTATTTTAGTTGGTAATTTTTAGTTTCATAGTGTAGCTTACTCATAGTTCTACTGCACTCTGTAGCATTTAGTTCTTGTAAATCTGTAGCTTTAGTTTTTCCAAATCTTTTTCATTCAAATTGTCTTATTCCACTTGGTTCCATCTAAATTCAAACACTAGTGTTCATTAGTGGTAGTGCATAGCCTTGTTTGCATATCTGTAATATATTACTTCATATTAATAGGTTTAGTTCTTTGGTTCTTTTGTTTTTGGTGTAATTTAGATTTAGTCCACTACATCCATAGTGTTTTGTTTGAATTCCTTTTCCTATTTTAGTTTATCCCTATATGTAGCTTTTAGTCATAAGTGGCATTACATTTCTTCTCTTTTAATATTTTTCTAGTCTAACTTTGTCTGTAGTTTTTTTTTCTTCTTTTCCTACTTAAATTTTTTGTAGTTGCATATTTAGGAAATTTTAATGGGAACATTATCTATATACCCCTACTATGAGACCCCTTGCAAAAATACCCTTATGAACTTTACAAATACCCCTAAGCTTAATACATTACTAAAATACCCTCTTTTATATAGTGTATATACAAAACCACCAACCACTATTTAAAAAAAAAGAAAAAAAAAGACTAATCTATTGTCCACCGCCGCCACCAATCACCACCGCCGACTACCGCCGCCGCCAACCGCCACCACTGATGACCACCACCGCCACCAATCACCACCACCGACTACCGCCCCCACCACTGTCCACCACCGCCAACCACCACCACCGCCAACCACCACCGCCGCCAACCACCACCACTGTCCACCACCGCCACCGCCAACCACCACTACTGCCGCCGCCACCATCAATAACCGCCACCCACCGCCACCACAAACCACCACCACCGTCAACTACCATCACCGCCGCCAACCACCGCCACCGACGACCACCACTACCATGTGGAGACAACTAGCTCAAGTTGTCTCCATATAGGAGGCAACTAGCTCAAGTTGTCTCCAATAAATAATGTCCATATTGGAGGCAACTAGTTCAAGTTGTCTCCAAAACTGGAGGCAACTAGCTTAGGTTGTCTCCAATAAATAGTGTACAGGAATAAGTTACAAAACAAAATGGAGGAAACTAGATCAAGTTGTCCTCAAAAGTGAAGGCAACTAGCACAAAGTTGTCTCCAAATATGGAGGCAACTAGCACAAGTTGTCTTCATATATGAAGGTAACTATCACAAGTTTCCTCCAAAAAATAAAAATTGTACACAAATGAGTGAACCTAGTGTGAGTCGAACACACATCTTCTGACATATAGTCAGTTGTTCTACCATTACACCACAGATTCGTCAATACAAATTAACATATTAAAACACATATAGCACCTGCCACTTCATATCTCTTTTCAGGCACAACCAAAATTTGAGGATGAGTTTTATCTGCATTTGTTGCATGATAGACAAATCAAACATACATACCCAAGCCACAACAGCGGCAACCACCCAAACCTCCACTGCAAATTTGAGAATGAGTTTTACCTGCATTTGTTGCATGACAGACAAACCAAACATCCATAACCACCACGACAACAAAAACTACTCAATCTCTTGGATATCTTTTTGCTGCAAAAAATCATATCAAAATCACATTCAATAGACAGATAAATGGTAACACTGACCAAAAACGTCGATAAATTGCTAACTATTTTCTTAAAAAAATGGAGCCAACTAGCTCAAGTTGCTTTCAAATCTGGAATCAACTAGCTTAAGTTGCTCCCAAATCCAGAAGCAACTAGCTCAAATTTCCTCCAAATCCAGAAGCAACTGGCTCAAATTGCCTCCAAAAGGGGAAAGCATCTTTCCCAAGTTGTCCCCAAAATCTAGATATGATTTTCCAATTTTATTCGGACCACTCAAAATGACAATGACTCAAAAATATGTAAAGAAACATGATGCGCATGAGAACCAAAAATTAATCGAACAAGAATTAAATATTGGATACCTGTGCAATCCAATCCCCAAAAAGTAGACACCCCCACTTATCACCATTTTAAGTAGAACATGGTTGGTTTTCAGAGCTTCCCCATGAGCAGCACAGTTATGTAGAGGTGCACCTATTAGTATTTTATAGAAAGCTTATTCCTAGAAAACACAACGAACTGAAAATTAATTCAATTCTAACTAGAACACACCAATTTCTTCTACACCACAGTGATAATGCAAAACCAAATCAAGTACCATTATGGCTCAGATATTAGAAAACTTTAAAGATGAGCCGTATGACGAGTTTGCATTTAACACAATGCCACTTTAGAAAGTCTGTTCTATCGACCTGCAGGTTTTTCACAAGAAAGTTCCCAATCAAAGCTCTAACAACACCATAATTCTCTCAAACATTTCAGCAAACACTTGTACCTAGAATTTTAAATCAGTAATCGATAAACATGCCAGTTCTATATCTCTAATTCTCAATTTATATTCTAATTTCAATCTTTGGAAAACAATTAATGAAACATCCATATGTAAAATAAAAAACATGATAATAAATCTGCAACATAATCATTATCAAGTATATATCCACAATTTCCACTTTCAATAGGGAAAAAAATTTTCCGTGATTAAACATAAATCGAAAAGAGATTTGAAATCAAGCAAATGAATTTACAAAACCCTAGAATTTATACCTTTGTTAGTTTGTAATTTCCTAAGAGAGAGGGAACAACAACCAAAATCACATCAAATCTCCATCACCACATCAACAACCAGAAGCCCCACCATCTTCCTCACCAATTCCATCATTTTCTACCCTAACCACCACCAACAACACCAACAATAACGAGAGAAATAAAGATAATCACCTAAATCCCCTTTAATCTCCACAACCAATTTAGTTTGAATCTCGATTTGTAGCACGGAATTAAAAATCCAGAAAAAGAGAAGATAACCAGTCTCATTTCTAGATCTATTTGTTTTCGATCCGGCGGTTGCGGCGATGAAGAGTTCGGTGTTACAGTTGTGGGATTTGAAATAAAGTGATGGTAGTGATGAAGATGGTGGCGGTGGGATTAAGGAAGAGATGGAGATTGTGGTGGTTATATTCTTTGAATTCTTCGATATTTACTAGAATAATATTTTCAGAATAAAATTGAAAATATCATCATTATTCTGAAACTTAAATCGAAACTATGAAATCGAAAACCAATTTCACAAATCATTGTCTGAAACTGGTTCTAAGATAAGAAATGTCTTCTAATAATCTATATGTGAACTCCATTTTTAATCGACAAAATTGAAACCAACCACTAATGGTTTCTCTCATTATTTTAGATCTTCAGATTTAGAAGATAATAGTAAATGAAAAATAAGTATGAATTGATTTTTCTCGAGTGGGTAATCTGTTCGTGGCGGGGGAGGTGGTAGCCGTGGTAACGGCGGAGGTAAAGGTGGTGGTGGTGATGATTTCCAGATAGAAAGAGGAGAGAAAGATAAGAGAGATAGATGATAACTCACTGAGATAGTGATGATAGAGGCGATGGTGGTGTTCTTGTCGTTGGTTGCGGTGGCGACAGAGATGGTGGTGGCGACAGAGATGGTGGTGGCGATGAAGATGTAGTATTATAAGAAGAAGAAATAAAGAAGCTGGACTATAAGAGTTAAAGGTTAAAATTGGAATTATATAATATATTTTTCTGTTAATAATTTCACTTCTACCATTAGGGGTATTTGTAAAGACTCGTAAGGGTGTTTGTGCATAACCCATGGATAGTAGGGGCATAAATAACATTCCCACTATTTTAATTTGTTAGTTGTATGTCATTAGTAATCCATCCATCTGTTTATATAATCTTCATTAGTGTTAGCCGTAGTTTTTACTTTTCAGTCATTCCTTTTTCAGTTAGTTCACTTGCATTATTCCCTTGTAATATATCATCTCTGTAAGTTCGAATCAGTTGCATCGGTAATCCGTAGCATAGTTTTAGTGCAGTTTGTAGTTTTCAGTCTTTGTCAATTCTGTAACTTTTGTTTTCCCATTTCATATCCGTAGTATCTTTATTTTATTTTATTTTATTTTATTTATGCTTAAAAAAAATAGCATCTTGTCAATTTTTCTGTGTGCTAAATTTTTATTTGTAGTTGAATAGTAGCATTCAAGTGATTCAAGATTCTTGGAATTCTTCTTCTTCTAAAAAATGCTTAGTTCAAAATCTTAGACAAGTAGGAAAAAATTTATTAGATTGGAAAAAAGAATGTTTTTGGTCTCCCTAATAAACAAATTAATAAACTTCTAAAAGAGATTGAAAGATTTCAATCTGATAGGATAATTGTGCATCAACAGAAAAAATTAAAGGAACTAGAAAACCTATATGACACTCAAGAAGCTATAGCCAAACAACAATCAAGAGATAATATCATCAAACCAGGAGAAAGGAACACAAAATATTTCCATACTATAACCCTGAGAAGAAGAAAATGGAATACCATAGAGAGCCTAGTAATTGACCAGAATACTATTATAAAAGATAGGAAAGATATTATTATCATCTTAACCTCTTACTTTAAGAACCTTTTTACTAAAACCTCTACTGAATCAGATTCTTCTAGTACTATTTTCTCTAATATCCCTACTAGTATTTCACCTATAGATAATGTTAGAATTTTGGTTATCCCTACTATGGATGAAATTCATTTGGTTTGAAATACATGAAACCGAATAAATTTCCAGGACCAGACGGTTTCCCAGTTAGCTTCTTCTTACACAACTGGAATGCAGTGGGAGCACACGTGACATATACAATTAAAAAAAATCAGAGAAAATAAAATGAACCAAGATTTAAATATAACACATATATTTCTTATCCCTAAGCTCAATCACACGAAAAACCCTAGTCAGTTTAGACTTATTGGTCTTTGTAACACAGTTTACAAAGTCATAGCGAAACCACTAGCTAATAGAATAAAACTCTCTCTGAAAAAGATCATATCACCCTTTAAATTTGCTTTTCTTTCCTCTAGGTGAATCTCGGACAACATTATAGTAGCCCATGAAATAATTCATTCCTTCAAAAGGAAAAAAGCAAGAACTGGAGGCTTAGGAATTAAAATAGATATTTCAAAGGCTTTCGATAGAGTTAACTGGAATTTCTTGCTAACTGCTCTTAATACTTTTGTTTTTAATGGAGAAGTTTGTCAGTTGATTGAACAATATATTTCAACTACTTCTATTTCGGTTCTTCTTAATGGGACTCCTGGTGAAGCTTTTAACCCTTGTAGAGGCTTACGCCAAGGAGATCCCATATCGCCTTACCTCTTTATTATTTGTATGAAAATCTTCTCTAGACTTCTTCTAGCTCAAGAACAAAATAAAACCTTGCATGGAGTTAAAATCACACCTAAAAGTGAACCAATCTCGCATCTTTTTTTCGCTGACGATTGTTTACTCTTTGTTAAAGTTGATTTGTTAGAGTGTATAAACTTACTGGACACTATAGCAACCTTTAGTAAAGCTTCAGGGCAATTGATTAACTTTGAAAAATCTGGAGTGTTTTTTAGTAGGAAAGTAGAACCAAAACATCAAAGGATGATGTCAAAAATGTTGAAAATTAAACATATAAACCTTAGAGACCCTTATTTAGGAGCCCCTCTTTTTATGGAAAGATCAAAAATAAAAATATTTACCCCAATTATGGAAAGAATGGAATCAAAGTCAAAAGGATGGAAAAGCTTGATATTGGCTCAAATCTGTAGAGCAGTTCTAAAAAGAGTAGTTTTATCTAGTATACCTACTTATCTTATGGGATGCTTTCTTTTACCAAAGAAAATAACAAATAAAATAGATGATATTCAAAGAGATTTTTGGTGGGGTAAGGATGCTGGGGGTAAAGGATACTACCTTAAGGCATGGACATCCCTCTGTAAACCAATTCTTAAAGGAGGTCTAGGTTTTAAGGATGCTAGAAAGTTCAATCTTGCAATGCTGGCCAAGTTAGCATATAGAATGGCAAAAGAACCAGATGCTCTATGGGTAAAAACTATGGGAACTAGGTACTTCAGAAACAAATCACCTCTTATAACTAAATATTCTGCTAAAAGTTATTGGACTTGGAAATGCATTAGACAATGATTAGATTTGATACAAAAATACAGTATTTGGGAAGCAGGAATTGGGAGGATATTAACATTTGGAAGGTGTTTATGGGTGAAAACTATTTCTGCCAGTTTTGGTAATTTGGGGTGTGTGGATGAGAAATGAGTCAAAACCTTAAACAAATGCACTGAATGGGAATGCTTGTAGATTCGAGAAATCAATCTGTGCAAATCCGGCCTAAACCAAGAAATGGCCGTTCTAGACTTGTTTCGGTCACAAAGTGAAGGAGATGGGGTTGATCTTAGGGAGGGAAGAGAAGAAGGTGTTGGCTATGTATGACTTGTATCAGAAAGCTGAACTGGCTTGCAGGATATAAGCTATCAGTTCCGGTGTTTGAATACGATTGTATCAACACTTGCCTCTGTTGTCTTGTCTTTCCTTGTTCCTGTTTGGAAAATAGGGATGAGAAACTATTTATACAAGTTTTTAAGCCTAACCCTCGTATCTCGTGTGAAGTGGAGAAAGTGAAGTGATGTAGTAGTGGAGTCGTGTGTTAGTATCATACGACCAGTCTTGCCCACTTCTCCTATCATCACTAACCGTCCATGACTTCCTGACACTTTCTTGTGATGGCGTGTTGCGCGCTGCATGATGTAAACCGCCAGACCAATACCCCAGTATGTATCCCCTAGTTTGTGACATGATTGATTTCTCGAGTGTGTGGATCGTGGGACCCACAGAAAATAGCATGTAATGCTAGATTAAATAACTAAGTTATTTAGGAAGTCGATACTTGTGAAGTATCGTGTGTATTCTATTCAGGTACTACATCGAGTATATTCAGCATGTATGAAGCATCGCTGTTTGAGAGTCTCAAAATAGCCTCATGTCCATCCTACTTCATGTGATGGTTTGGAGGTTGCGCAAGCAATTCCTCCCTTGGACGACCACATGGTGTGGTAGAGTGACGGGTGGTGATCACCATGATGCTTCACTGACCAATTAACTCCTGACCAGGGCTGTATAACCAAGCCGGTGAAGTTGGACGGACGAGATGATCTTTGACACACTCATCGGCGACCATTAGTGGAATTAGGGTTTTATAAAAGGTGTGCAAGCACCACTTTTCAGCTTGGTCGAATCCAAGCTTGGGACACGATTTTGGCATGGCCGATCGGTCTGCGTGTAGACGGCATGCCGGTATACATGCCCCCTCATTGTCCCGTGAAAGTGTGATCTGGACCGTTCAATTTGTCCGGCAAAGAGAAGAGGTCAGGATTGATTTACAACAGAAGTTTGGTGTCGCAAATGCCACACGTCATGCCTTCTTCAGGCATGTGTTTCGGGACAAACAAGCTTGGTCGTTCCCTGATGATTGGTTTGGCGTGTAGGTGGAAGGCTGGTGTACATGCATACACCTTACTTTCCTATAAGAACGTGATCTAAGCCACTCAATTTTTCCGGCGAAGTTGAGTGGTCGATATCAGTTTGCGATTGGGAAATGTGACCACGCTAGTTTGGGTGTGCGAATTGGAATGACCAGGCATGGTATGCCTTGGCCGATCGGGTGTGGAGATAAATGGGTCCACGGTGATCATGTTGATGCTCACTGGACCTGCTCAGTCGACTCCTAAACCTTCAATTTGATTAGGAGAAAACTGACGTTTGTGATCAATGCAAACCCTAATTAGGGTTTTTCCGGCCGTGCGGCATGCCCACTTTGGGCGCACGATCAGGAACGACCAGCCATGGTTGGTCCTGAACGATCGGTCATGTGTGTATGCGGGCTTACAGTGAGCATGTTGACATGCTCTGGGCCATTTGAATCTACATCTACACCCTCCATTTATGCCTGCGAAGTTGGATGGTTGAGACTGTTTTGAGAAACATGTAATGGGCCGTAAACCCTAATTTAGGGTTTTTCGTCCATACTGCTTTGGCTTGGTCGGTTTGGCAAGCTATGCCACCATTATAGGGAGGCCGACCATGCGGGGCCCGCGTTGGGTCGGTAGTGAATATTCCAATACCTGCTTGGGGTCATGGATTCAATCTAAGCCGTCCAATCATACTGGTGAAGTTGGATGGTCATGATCGTTTCTGAAACTGATATGGACAGTCCAGATTCAAATATGCTCAATCGGGATAGTATAACACACCGAGAGTTGCAGCCTGTATGAGTATTTCGTACATGCTTCATTATTAATGATTGGAGGTTCGTGTTTCTCTACTGAGAACAACACTCAGTCGTCATGCCGCACCGATAATGAGTACATGAAATACAAGGCTGGTCATGCATTAATTAATAATGATGTAAATTCACAGAATACTAGGATTGTTGCCATATGCTCCATTCTAGGTAAATTAGTAAAGTGAAGAAGTATTCATCACTTATTAATGGCTTTACCTTTTGCAAGATGTTAGCGCATAATTTTGGCTTTTACAATTTTAGCCTTAAATGAAAATCCACCATCAACATTAAGTCCCCTGCCTAGCGCTTAATGGTTACGCTATTGTGGGGTAAGCATGAGATGGTGCCATACTTATGTGAAGAAGACAGGATAAAAAAAGTTTACCCGGAAGAATTTTGACCGACCGCTAGTAGTTGTCCATGTAAACTTCGTTGTGCAAGAGCAAAATCCTTTGGTGAGACCGGTTTCCTTCCTTGCGTGTTTGAATGAAAAGAGGAATCCAAGCAAAAGAGGAATCCTTGTTCTATTGGGATTCTTCCGAATATTTGTCTATAAAAGGGACCGGTCCTTTTATTTTTCTTCACACACTTTTTTTTTGTTCGGCCATCTCCCGTTCGTGATCTCCACTGCCGCCGCCGACCGCCACTACCAACGCCGCCGGAGCTCGTCGTCGTCCGTCCGCAACAAGGTAAGCATTTTTTTTAAAGGTAAAACCCTAGTTTGCTAGGTTAACACCTTTTGCAAGATATATATTATGCTTAGTTCTTCCACCAAGATTGATATGCCAATATTTGCTAGGATTGCTTAGTAAAACAAGCCGTGAATCCATGAATATGTTGTGTCTTGCTTCCTTTTTCATTGTTGCATGCAAAACCTAGCTTCTTAGGTTGTAGATTGGAAATAAATTCGGCTTGAATTTCATGAACATGATTCTCATGAACATAAGAGAACCGTGTTGTGCAAATAAATGTGGTCCCGCCATATATGCTCGATTAAACGTGGGTCCCATACCGAGTATGCCTGATTGAATGTCGCCTTTATACCAACCTTGTCCCTTGACCAACACCAGACTTGAAACTTGAGAAATACTGGACTTGAAACTTGAGCTATACCGGACTTGAAACTTGATCAATACCGAACTTGTGACTTGATCAATACTGGTGTTTGGACCCAATCCCGGCCTTGTGTACTCCAACGTGAATGTTTGTTCTGTCGTGTGTGACTACACGTCTCGCGCGTTTTTATACAAGTACTGACTCCTATATTTTATTGTAGAATGAAGAAAAGAACTCCTGTTGAGATGTCTTCTGGAGATAATGTTGGTGCCAAGTCAGGAAGTGTTGACATCTTCAAAGATATGTCGAACATTGTTGATGAGTTGTTCACCTCGTCTTTTCCAAACATTATGAAACATCCCTCTCATAAGATAGTCCTACTCTCCGGTTCAGATAATATGGAAGCTGATCCATCTTTTTCTTCAGCACTTGTGATGAGGTTCTGTCTTCGAAGAAATGAATATGCGCCTTCTCCTATCGACTTCAAGATTTGTCATACTCCACTGGGTTCTTATGAAGGGTGAATGAGACGCATGTTGAATAATTAGGATATTAAATCTAATTTGACCAAAGCGAAAATCCTCAATGCGGTCATGGTATCTGCTGCTCTTGAAATTAAGAAAGACGCTGCAGGCTTGATTACTTTCATTTCTCGGTGGCGCCCTTATACTCATACATCCATATCTAAATGGGGAGAGATGACTATTACTCTGGAAAACGTGGCTGCATTGATGAACCTGCATGTCGCTGGTAGTTTTTATTACGAGCTTTCTGATACAGAACAACGTGATTATGATGATATACTCCAAAAGGTGGCAGAATTCGACGATCTGGACAAGGAGGAGAAAAAGGATACGAGGTGCTTTTACACCTGGTGGGTGTCAGAGTGGTCTCCTGCAGACCAAGAACCGGATCAGGAGTTGGAAAACGAGCTCAGCGTGATTGCATTCTTGTCTTTGTGGCTATCCAGAGACATATTTCACGATGGTTCTGGAAAGAATACCATAAGAGGTGACCTTGTTAGGATTTCTATAAAGCTAGCAAAAGGTGAAGTTCTTTCCCTAGGTGCCTTGTTCCTTGGATCACTGTATTATCTTATGGATGCCTTAGCAATGGACATGCATGTTTCCAACGGGTACAAGAAGGTGGAGTCTTACGTCCACTTCGCTTTTCTTCAGGCATTCTTGTGGGAAAATTTCAAAAGTTATGCTCTTGTTCCTGCAACTTCGCTCAGCAGTTTGTATGGTGGCTCGAGAATACTTCGATGGCATAGGATGCCTCCCAGAACAGGTGCAAAACTCGTGGACATTTTTGACAATATGTCTTCCGTAGATTTCTTTCCATGGGGGCCGATCCACTCTTCCATTGTTCAGCCGAAGACTTTTGTTATTGCTTCTGACGGTCGTGATGCTGTGTTGCATACCGATGTCAAGACTATGAAATTTGGAGAACTCATTTATCTTCACAGCTGCATTCCGGGATATATCACATCTCTATTCAACGGAGGATTTACTGTGACTCCATACAATATTAACAGGTCTGCTCATCAAATGGGATTTGACCAGGGTGTTCCATTTATCCGTCCATCAGAGGCTCCAAAAGAACTTATCCCGGGTATTTTTAATGCTGACGTGTTCTTAGCACTGCAGAGTCTTCCCTTCTAGCCTATTGGGAGAAACCCAATGGTAACCGATAAGTATAAGGAATTTTGGAGGAAGCAACTGTTGGCTTTCTAGGAGTTCTCGGAGGATTTTGTGATAGATTCCCGTGGTGAGCCATCTTCTTACGTTTTGAAGAAGCATTTCCGGTTGAAGCCACTCCTAAGAAAACAAACCAGAGCTGATGATTGCAGTCCCCAAGCAGGAGAGAGATCTAAAAGGCAGGCATGTGATTTGGTGATCCTTAATTCCTCCAATATGCAGGTATTTAAATACCTCTCTGTCGATTCCTTCATTTCTCAAGAGTAATTTCTTCTAAGAGTGATCCTTGCTTGAAATCAGGGAATTCCGAAAGAGAATGTTTTCACAAGGTTGGCGCGCATTCAGAACGAGAAGTCTAGTAACGTTGGCCTTCGTGTTGAGAAGTCTGGTAACACTAATCTTCATGCTGAGAAGTCTTGTGAAATCGCTCCTTTTCCAGATAATGACAGAGATAACGAAATCTTTGCTGGACAAGGTGCCTCCCTAAGTGATCTTGTTGATGGGGCCATGATGGAAATCAGTACCCAGAGTGAAGTAGATATCGGGAGGAATATAAGAGAGGCAATATCCGCTATTGTTAAGGTGTCTCCCCTTGAAGAACGTTCTGAGCTAGTTCCAATCAATAAAGCTATCGTGGTGACTTCTTCTGAAAGGCCTCCTGCAACTGAAAAGGCTCATGTGATTGGTGAAATATTGGTAATGAAACCTGGGGCTTTGTTCGATCCTCCTTTCACTGTCCCTTATCCATGTCATGTGTTGGTTGGAGGATTCAGCGTGCCATCTCAGTTCGAAGGTTTGTACAAAGAGATATAGGAGAAGCACAACCATATTGATACCACTACGAAGCTCAAAAGTCGTCTTTCATTGGTCAACCGCGTCCAAGAAGCTTTATTTTCTATCCGCGGGATGAGCGTCACGACTGGTCGAACAGTTTCTGAGGAGATGATTGAAGACTGGAAGTGCCATCAAGATGTGTTTGTGCAGTGCGACTTCAATACTCCTTGGTTCTTCAAAGGATTCTCTGAGATTTAGGAGCTCCAGAAATTACAAGATGAAGTCCCTTCTGCAGACTGTGTTACTTGCCAGGAAGAAGAGGTTGAAAAGTTGTCTAAGGAGTTGAAGCTGAAGCAGGCTGTACTTCAAAGGATGAAAGTCACTCTTGCCTAGAAGGACGAGTTGTTGCTGAAGGAATTTCCTTGAAGGATTCGCGCCACCTACTTGCCTTTTCTTTTAGATGCTTTTCTTTTTGAGTGATAGTGAGGATTTCATTTCACTATTTGACTGCCGGTTTTGAATTAATAGCTAATTGAATTGGTTTATTTTGAGATAGTTTTGTGAACGACTTTTCTGAAAGACATTATTTTAAATGGAATTTGCATCTTGGTCATGAACGATTGCACATATCATATGAAATTGCAAATGTCACGTAAAAGGGAAGTATGAAGGGAAACAAACATGGTGTTTGATCATTGAGCCTCTTGGGATGCCAAGTCCCCAGTGAATTCTAAAACTATCTTTATTGTAAAATTATTGAATAGAACTTACTTGCTTTTGAAGCCTCACTTGTATCAAACCGAAGTAGCCTCTCTAAGGAAATCGTCCCCATCAATCTCTCAGAGAAGGAAAGCTATCCCTCTGAATTAAGCTTCTTCTGAACAATGAGTTTCAAAGCGTTGCATTCACTGGTAGAGTGGTGAAGGAACCAGTGGAAATGACAATACCTCGGGTCCATTACTTCTTAATCAGTGGGTGGACGCCATACAGGAGGTAGCTCCACCTCTCCGTTTCGTACCCACGCCTCCAGCAACTCCAAAATCTTTTTCATTGGGAACGGAAAGTGCAGGTAGTTCGAGTCTATCTTTTCCTGTGTTCTTGGGCATTGTGGTGTCTCTACATGGCTTTGATGTGGAGCAAATTTTGGAGATAAAGTTGGAAGACTCGTGAGTGCCATCATATCCGCGGATCGCTTGCCTGGGTGACGGGGTGTGGAAGGTGTCGTAATATCACTGCTGAGTGATCGAATTGAACGCTCCTATCCTCTATACTCACGTGTTCCTTGATTGATCTCTCCTTTTTCAAGCATTTCTTCACTTGGTTGAAAGGTCAATGCATATTGGACAGTATTATGGGCTTCGACAAGAGTCTTGAGATATAAATCTTCTAGCAGGGCTTCATAAGATGCATGCTCCCTTTATTTATCCGGCCGACGTTGTGGCACCCCAGACAAGTCCTTTCCTCTGTGGAGTTGCCTCGAGTCTTCGTTGTCGGATAGACCATGTTGTTCGTCTCTCCTGAGTCCCCTATGATTACACGCTCTTTATGCATCTCCATTGGTAAAGGTGTGAGTCCTAGCTAAGGATTCAGCATTTCTTGCACTATCTGAGTAGATGCCTGCCGACCCTTCTTGTAATTGTGTTGTTATATCATTCAAAATGCGGAATGCTTTTCTCTGTCTTCTAGCGATACCGGTTTGATTTTCCAAGATATCCTCCAGCATTCTATCTATACTTCCCATGATATCTGAACCACCTGTGGTTTCCGGGTGAGGATACATCACGAGATGAAAACCGTAAAATTGAGAATTCAATTTTTTGCAACCGAGAGATCAACCTCCCGCTGTGGTCGCCAATTGTTTATGGGTGAAAACTATTTCTGCTGGTTTTGGTAATTTGGGGTGTGTGGATGAGAAATGAGTCTAAACCTTAAACAAATGCACTGCACGGGAGTGCTTGTAGATTCGAGAAATCAATCTGTGCAAATCCGGCCTAAACCAAGAAATGACCATTCCAGACTTGTTTCGGTCACAAAGTGAAGGATATGGGGTTGCTCTTAGGGAGGGAAGCGAAGAAGGTGTTGAGATTATGAAGGTGTTGGCTATGTATGACTTGTTTCAGATTTCTGAACTGTCTTTCAGGATGTAAGCTATCAGTTCCGGTGCTTCAATACGCTTATATAAACACTTTCCTCTATTGTCTTGTTTTGCCTTGTTCCTGTTTGGAAATAGGAAGGAGAACCTATTTATACAAGTCTTTAAGCCTAACCCTCGTATCTCATGGGAAGTGGAGAAATTGTAGTGATGGAGTAGTGGAGTCGTGTGTTAGTGTCACATGACCAGTCTTTCCCACTTCTCCCATCATCACTAACCGTCCATGACTTCCTGACACGTTCTTGTGATGGCGCGTTGAGCGCTGCACGCTGTAAACCGCCAGACCAATACCCCAGTATGTATCCCCCAGTTTGTGACATGATTTATGTCTCGAGTGTGTGTATCATGGGACCCACAAAAAGTAGCATGTAATGCTAGATTAAATAACCAATTTATTTAGGAAGTCGATACTTGTGAATTATCGTGTGTATTCTATGAAGGTATTGCATCGAGTATATTAAGCATGTATGAATCATCATTGTTTGAGCGTCTTATAATAGCCTCATGTCCAGCCTACTTCATGTGATGGTTTGTAGGTTGCTGTAGATGGTGGATTTTCGACAAAGGCTAAAATCGTAAACCCATAATTACACGAACCTTGACTCAGCAGTTAGGCGTGAATATGGAGACACGAGTCTCTCATCGAATCCTCTGATGGAGAATAATTTCTTTCAGAGTGAAAATAGATATGTATTCTCACATCTGGACAACGACATATCTCATGAGTACTGAATACTTCAGTCATTATTTCTATCACGGGATGAACAACTCCCGAACAACTTGCTCTGCTAGTATAAAGTCATAAATTAATCATTCCTAAATTCTTGGATTCATCCGCAGAATTTCTGAAAATATTCAAATATTTTCGTAGATATGTTATTACGCAAATCATAGTTCTTCCCAGCAGAAGTCCATGGATTAGTAATAAATATTGGACGCACGGGCATCAGAGATACCGCCTGAGAGAGCCCTGTCTCAAACTTAGATTCTTGGATTCATCTGCAGAATCGCTGAAAATATTCAGATATTTTCGCGGATATTTCATTATGCAAACCATGGTTCTTCCCAGCAGAAGTCCATGGATTAGTAATAAATATTGGACGCACGGGCATCAGGGCTACCGCCTGAGCAAGATCTGTCTCACACCTAAATTCTTGGATTCATCCGCAGAATTGCTGAAAATATTCAAATATTTTCGCAGATATTTCATTACGCAAACCATGGTTGTTCCCAGCAGAAGTCCATGGAGTAGTAATAAATATTAGATGCACGGGCATCAGGGCTACCGCCTGAGCAAGCCCTGTCTCAAATGATGCAATTGTATTCAACAATGATACATTAATAATCACCGCACGAGCGAGTATTTCAAAATACGATGAAACGATGAGCCTATGCAAAATAGGACGAAAAATAACAAATAAATAAATATTGACCAAGGCGCTGGGAGCATGGATCCACTGATCGTCCGACCGTGCCGTGGTCAATCCCACACCAGTCTCATATTTTTTTTGTTATTTTCCTTGAGTTCATGAAAAACCTTTCGCTTGAACAAATATCCTTTGTTTTGAGGAAACTCCTCAACTTCATGGTGCCTCCTTCGCGCGGAGGAAATAATATAAAATTAAGGAGAGCATGAGGGGGGCGCGACCATTGGCCAACCGTCCATGCCTTGGTCCCAGCCAGCCCCACACCTCATATTTCCTCATTGTTTTATTATTATTGCCCTAATTTCATGAAAACTCCTTAATCTCATGATATTTCCTTCGTCCCATAAAAATAATAAAAATTAGGAAACCCGTGTGCACGAGCCATGGCCGGTTGACCAAACCCTAGATGGCTCACACGTCCCACTCTTTTATTAGCATATTTTTCATGTTTTCATAATCCCATGAAAATTCCCTGATTTCATGATATTTCCTTCAAATTATGAAAATTCCTTCAAATCATGAAATAATGCATAAAATAGGGAAAACGCACGGGAACGGGCCTTGGTCAGCCAATCATGCTCCAAGCCGACCCCACACGCTCACATGTCCGTTATTTTATTATTTTATTATTTTTGATGTTTCCTCGTCTCATGGAAACTCCTGGATTTCAACAAAACTCCTTCGTTTTATCATATTAGGAAAAATATTATGGGACCGGCCCCTTTGATTTTCCTGAGTTTTACTCTCTGGATATTTTCACCTCCCAAAAGAGCTTAAAACCTAAATATTCCCTCGTAGGGAGATATGAAATTCTTTTCCGTACGGAATGGAGGGGCGGACTAGCAAAATCCGAGTCCGTATGAGAAATCTATGTTGATTCTACCAAAGGACGCTAATTAGGGTTTCAACCAATCTGGGAGTGCTCAAACGATCAACATTTGATCCCGTGACCACCCATGTCCGGTTTCATGACCCCTTGGTCGGTCCCTCATGTCTTCATAATTCCTTCACTTTTCATTATTTTCCTTCATCCGATGAAGTTTTGACGGTTTTATCAGAAAACCTTAATTTTGTCATATTTTCTCAAATGGTCGCTCAAACGAGCACCAGAAAATATCAAAATTCTCAGAACTGAGACACGAACGTCTCAACGACGAAATCATGTTACCTTGACCGACCAGGGTTGGATTTGTGGCTTTCAATGAGCTAGACCCACGTGTTTCTCACAATCTGACCTAATTTGCACAATTTTACGTATTAGGTCCAAAAACTCTCCAAACAATTTCGGAATTTGACGGATCGATCATCATTTGATCCCATGACCACCCAGGGCTGGTTTCACAACCCCTTGGTCGGTCCATCATATTTTAATAATTAATTAGGTTTTATCACCTAATGCTGAACCCAAATGATAATTGAGAAATGATTAAACCAGCATTTAATCATCCTTTCAACAACTCACCAACTCTTCAAAGAGGTCTTGGATTTTGCTCACGTGAGCATATGAGAATTTCATGGTCGATCCATGGTCCCATGAAGCCGGTTCTCCTCCATTCTATGGTTAATTTCAAATAAACCATCAATTGGTCATCAATTGATCAAATTAGGGTTTCTGAATCCAAGGATCATGATTCCAGATTCAAACACTAATAATTTCACACTGATCTCATAATAATTTCACACTGATCTCATGATCAGTATTCTTATTAATTATGCTCGGTTCAACTACCAGCGCTTTAATTAATATTTTATTTTGGTCACGCTACCAATATTTCATCAAACGAGCAACACTTGCTCAGATGAGCAATATTTACTCAAATTAACGAATATTGGAACTATCAATAAATTAGCGAGCAACACTTGCTCTCCTCAAACGTGAGGACCTTATCGTTATCTCAGCAGACACGTTCGATTTATGAGTTGCAGAACATTTTACAAAATCATGTTTAACTCAGCAAATACGTGGACTCATCGTCCCACGAAGTCATGAAATCAACAACTGACTTAATTAACCACAAGACATCAATAGTGTCACTTGGGGGATATCAACTAGGGTTTTGGTTTGGCGGTCTATGGCACGTGTGTTCAAACACACGATGAAATGTGAGCAAGTCGTGCAATCGGTTGAGGGAGTTAGCGAAGTAGTGGGTGGAAAATCAACCAAGTCTCTGCACGATGAACGCAACTGGTTTCAAGCATTATTTCCATCTCTCCACTCCTTCACTCCATCAACTGTCACACTTCATAGGATCATGGTGTTTTCAACTCCGGCATTATATAATTTCTCTGAATCCTGATTGAAAGAACAAGATTCGAAGAGTTATCAAACATTCGAACACAATCGTCTGAACGAGCAATTTCTCACCAAAGTTCATACAGACACACTTTTGTCTACACGAACTCACATAAATTACTCTCAATCAGGAAAGATTCAATCATTTAGAGCATTTCATTTTGAAATCATAACACACCTACAATCTCAGATCACCATTGATCTCACACATTTCTCAGCTTCCCTCCTACAGATCAACCCATCCTCTCTTGTGACCGAATTTACTCTGGAACGGCCATTGTCTTGGTTTAGGCCGAAGTACTACAGATTGGTCTCTCGAACTTAAAGCACCCCCTTCATAGCGGTGCATCTGTGTGAGGTTAAACACTTTGCTCGGTTCAAGGAATTTCCTCCACACGGTCGTCCTCAATTCCGCAAAAACCAGCAGATCGTTTTTCCCCATCTACAGATTGGCGACCACAGTGGGAGATCATTCTCTTAGTTGCAATATCTCGTTCTCACAAAATGGTTGGTCTTAGGTCAGGATCGGTCACAAACCCTAACGCAAACATCGCTAGTACTAGCAACAATGATGACATCCCGGAAAAGGTTCCAGCCGCTAACACTGACAGTGTGACGTCACTCCTCCTCACAACAATGCGGAAGGCCATCCTTTGTTCGGCCGACAGCCCGAATAGGTCAGGGGAAACCCACCACCAACTATGGATGATCTCGTCAAAGCACAATAAACTCTTGCAAAAAATCAGATGGATATGGCCGCAGCACAAGAAAAGCTATTTTATCACCTGAAGACCCTCACTAAAAAATTGTCAGGAAAAGTTCAAGACAAAGGGAAAGAAAAGGAGAAGTCCTCAGACGCTGCTGATCCTGAGGTAACTCCGATTCACACGGTGAATGACGATGAAACTGATAAATCCACGGGCAATTCATCAAAAGAATCATCAAGTTTCATCACCCGAGAAGACTTGGAGCGCCTTCTGGAGAATCATGGGAAAGACAAGACACTGCATGTCCATCGTCATCAACCTCCATATCCTATCACTACACAAAGAACTCCACTTCCTAAAGGTTATATCTCCCCAACTTTTACTTTGTATGATGGAACTGGTAATGCTCGAGAGCATGTATCTCGCTTCCTTGAATCCTTAGGAGAGCATGAACATAACCATGTCGTCCGTCTCAAGGAATTCTCAAAATCCTTGAAAGGCAGAGCATACACCTGGTACAACAACATCGCACCAGGTACCATCAATAATTGGGGAGAGATGATTAACGCCTTCTACAGAAAATACTTTTTCGTGTCAGAGCAAGTCACTCTCTCTGACCTTGGAAGAATGTTTCAAAGGGTTGGTGAAAATCCCAATGACTTTGTGAAAATATTCAGAATCCAATCCCTGGATTGTCATGATCCAAACGTCACGGAGCAACAACTGGTGGATTTGTGCATCAATGGCATGTTCCCAGTCTACAGAGCTCTTTTGGAGAATCTATGATTCCAGACTTTCTCAGAGCTCCATGAAGCAGCGAAGAGGTCGGCAACCACTGCGCCTGCTCTGTTAGAAAGAACAAAATCCACAAAGGCTGAGGAAGCACGAGATGCTTGGGGAAGCAGACGCCTAGTCAATAATCAGTACAGTCTGCAACCTTCTGCAAACGCTGTCACAGAAGGGAGCAAACGAAAAGCCGAACCACAATGCAAGCATGCTCCTCCCATCCATTCAAAGGCACAAAAGAAAGATAATGTGGAAACGGCTCCTCAGCATATGGAAGATCCAGAAGCACCTGATTTCCCCTGCCCCATTGAAGAAGTCATCAAATTGCTAGAATCCTGGATTCAAGACAGCGCAATCAAATTTCTATATGTCAAGAAGGAACCAACTGAAGAGACGATGGAAAATCCTCGGTACTGTCGCATCCATAGGTTCATCGGCCACCCCACAAATGCTTGTAAGACTTTGAAGCGCATATTTAAAGAAAAGGTCGAGTCAGGGGAACTTAGTTTGGGGACTGAATGAGTGCACAGAGATCCACTTCCTGTCAGAAAATTCTCTATCTCCGAAGCCCCATTCAAGGAAACAGTCCAGTCATTAGTAGAGCATGTGTGCGAATTACTCTATCTATCAAAGGCGCAAAGAGGAGATATGTTTAAGGCTTTGAATCACTGATAGGTGTGATAAACACCTAATTTTATATCTAGTATTTATGCTTTCTTTGCGAGTTTTAGTATGAATTATGTATCTTATGCTTACTTTTGAGTGTATTAGGTGCTTTGGAGTCGTTTGGAGCAAAAGAAGGAGAAATTAGCCATTAGGAGCTACAAAATGCTAAAAGGAGCAAACAAGTAAAGTGTTATTGATGAAGAAGGGACAAAGACCAATTTTAACTCATTTCACTCAAGGAATTCTTATCACCATATCGAATAGAATTCAAACGCGAAAAGAACGCAAAAATAATGAGGTCATTCCGAGTTCGTATGAAGAAGTTATGAGCTAAATGGTGAAACCAATTTGGATTAGGTTTTCTGTTGGGCCTTATTGGGCCTGCGCGAAAAGAGAAAGGAGAGATGCGTTTTGGGCTTGCTATGGACGTGAAAATTAGGGTTTTTGGTGGATTTTGAGGAGGTTAAGTATCCTAATTGGATAAGGATATCATCTATTCTACTACTTTTTTCTAGGGTTTGCAATATGATAGAACTTCTTCTTCTTCTTGTTATGAACTCCTTGAATATGAATACCTAATTTTATTATTGGTTATGGAATAGTTGGATTTCACAAAGCATGATTCTTTGATTCAATATATTAGTTTTGTCTCATATTTATCGTTCACGATTCTCTGAAAATAGGTTCCATGATTGAATGTTAGTTTTGTCAAGTTGCAAATTGGTAGAACTCATAATTATATCTAATGATAGTTTAGGGTTTATTATACGAAAAAGTGATACTCCTTGAATACAAGTAGCATTATTGTGAATATTTCTTGTAGTGATGCATCCTAATAATCACAAGTGATTCGTGACCTTTGTTAAATTGAATTAGTGCGTTTTCCACGTTCGATTGCTTTGATTGGCCTGATTTCATAGAACTTAATGCATCTTGGGAATTAAACTTAATTAGTGCTTTTACACGTTAGGTTGTTCTTTTAGATAGAACTCATACTCGCATCTTTTAATGTGTTTGTTGATAATAAAAGGGAATTTGCGGGATATTCTTGCGATCAAGATATCCTAGGGCTTTTTATAAAAGTTGAGATTAAATATCAATTCTAATTATTGTTTTGAAAGAATGTTAGTGAATGAAGATGAATCCTTAACCAATATCTTTTCTATTTGAATTGACTTGATTATTTCTTTATTTGTTTTTATTTTATTTTAGTATACAAAAATCAGAAAAATACCCGGTGTTTTATATAAGGAACCGAAAATATATTGACAACCTAGACCTCTCTGTGGGATCGATCCTTTCTTGCCCTTGCTATATTTATATTTTGAGTAGTAAGAAAGTGTGAATTATATTTGTGTCGCCTGACAACCGATCAAATTTTGGCGCCGTTGCCGGGGACTCAACGGTTGTCACTTGTTTTTGGTTTCTTATTTTTGTATTGTTTTGTTTTTAGTTTTTCTTATTTTCTGGTTTTGACATAGTTTTGAGAACTCTTGTTTCAGGTACTTATTATGGAAGGAGCATATTGGAACAATGGGTATGGTTATCAACCTCAACAACATTATGACAACTATTTTCCTATGAATATTTCCTTGAGTTTGGTAGATGAGATGCAACAATTTATGGTCAGCATGAAGTCAATTAGACAACCAAGCGTGGAACCAATTTCATCGACCGAATATGAAGTAAGTAATTCTTCCTTGTCGAATGAGCTTTACCAACAAATGGAATGCTATTTTCAGAATTTGAATGGATCACTCCAAGAGCTTCAAAAAGGTGTTTCCAATTTAAGACAAGGCATTGAAGAATACAAAGAGGACATGCAAAATTCTGCGAAAGACCAATCTTTGGGAAGTGGTAGCCAATCTTATGTTGACTATGATAGTGACGATGACTATGAAAATACGTCGCTTGAACCAAATCATGGTGACATTCCCGAGGAGTGTACAATGGAATCTTTTTGAAATCAAGGTGAAGATGAAAAGGAATATGATGACACTAGTGTACCTTACTCAAGCATTGATCTTTATAATGATCAAGAACCTATTCAAAAGGTAGAGCTTGAGGATGATGCAATGAGTGTTCTAAAGAAATTCCTTATGGACAGAATTGCATCCCCAAAAGAGTACGTGCCTTGCAACAACGAGGAGTATGTTGAGAATGAAACCGATATGACCAATATTATGGAAGACCCAATTGAACTTGTGAATGTTTGTAATGATGATGTTGATGTCGAGACTTTGGTTACGGCAGAAACGGACGAAGAATGGTTGCAAGGTTTGATAGAGGACCATGATATACAAGAGGTGAGTAGTTCACTTGAATTTTTCAAGGATGAAGAGGATTCCGTGCTACAAGAGATTGTGCGAGGTTTGTCTAACCCTTTGCATATTGATTCTTCTCCTTTACCTCTTATTGGTTTGAATGTATGTGCTTCGAGAACATTGTTGAATGACTTTGTTTCTCGATATCCTCCATTAGAGAAACTTGATTCTCATACTATGCAGGTTTGTGAACAAGAAACCGTAGAAATACCCGACTCCTATATTCTTTATGCACTTCCAAGTGTGGACAAGAATAAGTGTGGGGGACACTCTTATCGGTTAATAGCTTCAATTTTGTTTTCTATTACTAATATTTGTGTGAAGCTAGTGTTTGAAAAACAGGTGCTATGGGTGGATCCCCAACTTTTCAGATTATTGGTGTATGGGGAATGACTCTTACAAGAAGCTAAGTCGGGCCATCGACTTTAAAACAAGCGCTAAGTGGGAGGCAACCCACCGGTTTTGTATCTCTTATCCTTTTGCTTTTGCTTTTGCTTTTGCTTTTATTTTTGTTTCGTTTGTTTATTTTTTATTGTTTTCATATCATATTTTCATCCCCATGTTTAATTTCATTAAGTCCATAATCTATCTTAGAAGAGAATTATGATGAATACCTTTTCGTCAGAAAATTTCAGACTGCGCGTAGTTCAGTCCAGAGACCATAACTGTCAGACCGTTTATCAGAACACTGTGAAATTTTGACACTGTGTATAAAACACGTAGATGAACAACTTTTATGAAATGGAATATTTCCAAATTCCTTACCAATTTGCACAGTTTGTGCGTTTTATCTGCTGTTATGTCAGAATTCAGAACTTTCGGTTTTACACATTGAGGACAATGTGAAGTTTAAGTGTGGGGGAGCATTTATATGTTTGTATAGTTTGTTTTAGTTTGTTTTATTCCTTTAAAAAAAATCAGAAAAATAGAAAAATTAGAAAAAACCAAGAATTTTTTTTTTGTGCTTTTTGAACTCCGAAATCTAGAAACTTGTGCCTTTAGGATGACACTATTAGTGGATGGAACCATTTTGAATGCAGGAGTTGAGGAACCAATTAACTAAAAGGGACGAAAATAGCTCAAAAATCACAATTAACATGATAGTTGTTACCATATCTCGGAATATCACCATATCACGTTATATTTTTATTTTTCCATATTTATCTATTGTTCTCTAAGTGCTTTGGTGGGTCACTAAAAATCAAGTTGTTATTACTGCTAGGATGAAATAGAGTGATTGAGTTACTAGAAAAAGAAGAAGAAAAAAGAGAAAAAAAAAAAGAAAAAAAAAGAGACCGACCAATTAGACCAAACGGAATAAAAGACACTTGGATAAAGCAATATGTGTGTGTTCTCCCTGTCTCCGTCGCCTAAACAAGCGTGGAATGCAGGATCCAAGGGAACTATCGTGTAATCTGCTGACAAGAATCATGCGCTTGGATCCAGTTTGATCCAATCATGTTGTCTAAAAAAAAAGGAAAAAAGAAATAAAAAAAAAGGTGAAAAAGTGAAAAGAAAAAGAAAGTATTATTTTGGTTGAATAAAGTCACTTCTGGTTCCCTTGTATATGCCAGTGAGTTGATGTAGAATTCATACCAAGTAGCTCAATCCAATAGGCATAGGTTCATCTTGGCAGTGACCTTCAGACAGATATGGGAAACATCGATCACTTGTGAACATTCGCCAACATCTACATCTATATCCATCTTCTTAATCTTTTCATTGTGATTGTGGTTTGTTAGTTTCCGAGTATTGTGGCTTGTTCGACTATCTAATTAGAGTTTATTTACTAATACTTGAATTCAATTTGCAAGGTACCTCCTCCTGTAGTCATTTTAGATTCGTTCATTGATTTGTCACAAATAGACGGAGTTGGAAATATAGGTTTTGTAGGTATATCTCTAGTAAACCTTAACGAGACTATAACTCGTCCACTAGGGACACCTAGGGGTTTAAAGGCTTGTTATTTATGCTAAAATTAACCGTAGCCTCGACGTCACGGAGTTGTTGTATTTTAGTTTTGTTTGATTTGCTCGAGGACTAGCAAAGTCTAAGTGTGGGGGAATTTGATAGGTGTGATAAACACCTAATTTTATATCTAGTATTTATGCTTTCTTTGCGAGTTTTAGTATGAATTATGTATCTTATGCTTACTTTTGAGTGTATTAGGTGCTTTGGAGTCGTTTGGAGCAAAAGAAGGAGAAATTAGCCATTAGGAGCTACAAAATGCTAAAAGGAGCAAACAAGTAAAGTGTTATTGATGAAGAAGGGCCAAAGACCAATTTTAACTCATTTCACTCAAGGAATTCTTATCACCATATCGAAGAGAATTCAAACGCGAAAAGAAAGCAAAAATAATGAGGTCATTCCGAGTTCGTATGAAGAAGTTATGAGCAAAATGGTGAAACCAATTTGGATTAGGTTTTCTGTTGGGCCTTATTGGGCCTGCGCGAAAAGAGAAAGGAGAGATGCGTTTTGGGCTTGCTATGGACGTGAAAATTAGGGTTTTTGGTGGATTTTGAGGAGGTTAAGTATCCTAATTGGATAAGGATATCATCTATTCTACTACTTTTTTCTAGGGTTTGCAATATGATAGAACTTCTTCTTCTTCTTGTTATGAACTCCTTGAATATGAATACCTAATTTTATTATTGGTTATGGAATAGTTGGATTTCACAAAGCATGATTCTTTGATTCAATATATTAGTTTTGTCTCATATTTATCGTTCACGATTCTCTGAAAATAGGTTCCATGATTGAATGTTAGTTTTGTCAAGTTGCAAATTGGTAGAAATCATAATTATATCTAATGATAGTTTAGGGTTTATTATACGAAAAAGTGATACTCCTTGAATACAAGTAGCATAATTGTGAATATTGCTTGTAGTGATGCATCCTAATAATCACAAGTGATTCGTGACCTTTGTTAAATTGAATTAGTGCGTTTTCCACGTTCGATTGCTTTGATTGGCCTGATTTCATAGAAATTAATGCATCTTGGGAATTAAACTTAATTAGTGCTTTTACACGTTAGGTTGTTCTTTTAGATAGAACTCATACTCGCATCTTTTAATGTGTTTGTTGATAATAAAAGGGAATTTGCGGGATATTCTTGCGATCAAGATATCCTAGGGATTTTGATAAAATTTGAGATTAAATATCAATTATAATTATTTTTTTGAAAGCATGTTAGTGAATGAAGATGAATCCTTAACCAATATCTTTTCTATTTGAATTGACTTGATTATTTCTTTATTTGTTTTTATTTTATTTTAGTATACAAAAATCAGAAAAATACCCGGTGTTTTATATAAGGAACCGAAAATATATTGACAACCTAGACCTCTCTGTGGGATCGATCCTTTCTTGCCCTTGCTATATTTATATTTTGAGTAGTAAGAAAGTGTAATTTATTTTTGACGCATACGACAGCGATCAATCACATAGTTTCCGGGAAGCACCTGCTAATTGCAGATATACCTCCCGAACCTTCAGCCATTGACAAAGAAATGAACGACTGGGGACTGCTCGCCACAGTGCACGTCAAAGGAAATGAATTCAAAGGGCTTTTATTGATGTTGGTACTGCTATCAACATCATTCCTTTAAAGACTCTTAGAGCTGCTGGCATTACTCGACATGAGGCTACTCACGCTCCCATAACGATCAGAGATCATGAAGGAACTCTCAAGGATGCATATGGATTCATCAATCTCAAAGTTGTGAAAGGTTCGACCTGCACTGAGACCAAATTTTACATAATCCGGGAAGACCCTGGATATGACATGATTCTTGGGCGCACATGGATCCACGGTGGAAAAGTTGCACCAACTCCTTCGGTTGCACTTTCATCCACTGAAGAAACGTCTGACTCAGAAGAAGAAGCGGAAGATATCTCGACATTTGAATATCTAGAGGAGGTCAAAGCCTTGACAAAGCTTGCACAGGATTTTGTGGAGCATCCAAATGCTTTTGTCAAGAAATTCCACGCCCAGGCAAGTATTATTCCTTCTCATGTGCCCATATCGTCATTTCTCAAATATGCTCATTTGGTTTGAGAGATTCACTCCACAAATGATTTAACAATTGCAAAATTCTATGCGTTGATCATCGCATCGCAGCAATATTTCGCCCAATGGATGAATCTAGAGCCTCTTCAAGCTGATCATCCAATCAAGCGATTCATTGTAGAAGATGCAGCTAAACATGACAAGCAATATGAGGGATGCTCCCTTTTGCACGAGTGTCCACATGTGCCACAGCCCCGGAGTCACATCGCTCGAATGATTCCAAATCAACAGAAGATATTCAAGGCACGGATTGCAAAGCCAAAAAAGTTCAAGGAAGGAAATTTGGTTCTCAAGGCAACTAGACGAGATCTTCATTCTGCAAGGAACTCCAATTGGGAAGGACCGTTTATGATCGCTAAATCCATGATCGGAGGATATTACAAACTGATCAACACAGATGGACGGAGCCTACCAGTAATCCACGAAAATTGGCTTAAGGCATTTGTCTAAGATTACGAGACATTCGAGGTACTGGGCACTTGAGCATTCATGACGTCTGGATTTTGCGTTTTAAGATATTCTTTCATTGTATTTCAATTCCTCCAAAACGTTTGCAACACTTGCAATCAGTATTTGAATTCATCAATTTATCAGAAATTCAGTTCATATTTCTTAAAGGAAAATATCTATCAAACCCAAAAGAAAATCCTTAACCATCTACCAATCCAAAACCATGATATCAAAACCCAAATAAAACCTCACATCTCTCAGAAATTCATAAGCCAAAGAGATTATGCAAAATGAATCAAAGAAAATCAGCAAAGAAAGATTTTTGCGCCTCTGCATCCTTCAAAGCCTGCAAAGCCGCCTGCTCCTTGGTCAGCTCTTCAATAAGCCTAGCGATCTTGTCTTCCTTCTCCAACACAACATTATTTGGAAAGGGTATGTTATTTTCACATGAATCTTTAATAGCATTCATCTTCTTACGAAGCCACTTCACATTGAAGCCAAGTCTCTCAGAATTCTCCAAGTTGAACTCCCAATCAAAGAGTACATCTGGAGTTACAGCATTTCTGGCTCTAGTGCATATGTCGCTTACAACACGCAAGAGTACACTTACCTGCATTGTTAAAGCATAAGCACGCCCAAGATTCCTGTCAACAATTATATGGCCAAATTTCTCCCATATTTTCTTGTACAAGCCCGCATACCCAATGGGAACACTGAATCCACCAACTAACTCATGATACGGGAGTGAGGAATCGAATGGGGGATCAAAATAAACTCCTGCACTTGGGTATTCGTTCACGATCATACGGTTTTCAATTAATGGAGCAACTTCTACGGTCAAGGCAACAATTTATTCAGTATTTTCTGCCGGTGTCCTGGATTCTTCTGTTACAGCAACAATCTGAGCCTCCATGACTCCATCAACAAAATTTTCCTGACCTTGAGGAGCATAGATGGTAGCCTCCCTATCAATAGCCTCAAAGTCGCTCGTTTCATCATTTTGGGTTCCTTCATTCTCAACTTCGGTGTTCTGTACCTAATACGAAGATTACATGAGATTAGGATCATCCAAACATGAAACCAAAGGAAATCATGAACTACAACATGAAATAAGTTTAACATCATTAAAGAATTTCATTATACATGCTAGATGTCAGTAAATAACGTGAAAGTCACAAAATCACGTTTTGCAACAATTGGTGAATTTCATTATACATGATACATGCCTGAGGAGATTTCATTAATTGGTGAATTTCATTAAAGAATTTCATTATACATGATACATGCCTGAGGAGATTTTACACTTCCCTGTACAACGCGATGACCTGGGAGCAATTGGTGAATAATCAAGGGTTTCGTTATATACCATTCTCTTCGTATGGTTATTACCTACAATAGGCCAAAATTTCATAGCAATCGGATGAACGAGCAAAAAGATATGGTCAAAACTCGGGACTACACGATATCTGAAAAAGTTCTGAAAGTCTCCTGGAAGTTCATTATTTCGTCTTTTTCAGGCTCTGAACGTGCTCAAAATTTAAAATTATTCTTTCCTAAAGCTTGGAAATTTCCTGGGCTTGAAAATGCATATGCGAATCAGAAAAATCTGACATCAGACGAAGATTCTACAACGTTTTTCCTAAAATGCTGAGTTCTGAATTTTCTGGTGACGTATTTTCGGCAAAAACTTGTCATATATTCACATACGTTCTCGTTCAGTCATTCATGGATCAACAAGTTTATACTTCTATGGATGAAATACAATATAAATACTTACTTGGGTGATTCCCGAAGCATTCAAGGAACCAGGATTGCTCACATCAATGCCGACAGCTCCGCTACCTTCATTCGGTCTTGAACCCTGAGAGTTCTCTTTATCGCTATCCTTCGGACGACCGTCACTAGTGTTCTCTACGACCATGGAATTGTGTTCCTAGATATATCCCCAACAATCAGCATTTCATTCATAAAGCGCCATGATTACTGTGGGGAGAGATACTTATAACTTCTTCATCGCTCAAGTCAGAAATTGTTTGCTCAAGAGCGGAAAAACGAAGACCATCAATACTTGATGAGGAAAAATTCTACAATGGAATAACAATATCAATTTCATGATCCTAGTAATACGTCCGAGAAAGGGTCATAACAAAGAGAGTACTGGAAACTCACCAAAGCGCCAGCTGGGGACGTTATAATATTGGGTAACATCTTATAGCTCTTATGCCTGCCCTCTCCGCCATGAACAACATCCTCAATTTCTGAGAAATCTACACGGATTTGAGGTCTTACAGCACGACCATCCTGTGATAAATTTCAACAGCATAATCAGAATACAGTTATCATAATTTTATGGAGATTATATAACAAAGCGTACCTGAGAACATCCTGGAGACGATTTTCGCTTATCACCAAAGAGATACTTCAATCTTGGTCGACTGGAAATCATCTCATCAGAAGGACGATCCTTCACTGGAGGCTGACCAACTGTCACTAATTCATGCAATCGCTCAAATTGATCGTCCCAGAAGGATGCGTAACCTGGGGTCACATAGGCGAACATGTCAGAGCAAGGGAACCAATATTTACTTCCTTCCACATAAGTATGGTCCAAATGAGTCATGAGCTGCTCAGCTGATGGTTTCCTCCTACGAATTGTCGGAACGCACTGGTCCATACCCATTTGTCGAGATGCTCTATCAATATTATACTCTTCCACTGAAAATTTCTCGTATGAGACTGACGGCAAATGACCAGGGGTGCAACTCAACATGAAAGATCTCTCACCATCGTTCAGATCTGCACCAGACGACAAGCTAGTACTCTCTCCAGTATTGAAAGTCATTGGTTGGGAAACATAGGAAGGCACTGACACCCAAGGATGAAAATTAAACTCAGACTCATCGTCCAACACGTCAATGAGGTGCGCCTTAGACCGAGGTTTCTTTGTGGACCAACGCATGATCCTAGCATTGTCTTTCTCAGGGAAAATATGGCGAGCGTCACTATTGGGTCCTTGCAAAACATTATGTGGGAGGGGTGAATAATTCTTGAAGTGTTCCCACATCAAGGCTTGAAGAAACATCGTGTTAGCATAACATTCAATCTTCATGAAGCTATTCGACACACTGGAGTCTATAACCAAAGAATCTAAGTTGTAATACAAGGAGACCAAGAACAAGCTACCTATCGGAAGTTGCTCACCTTGATCCATTTTAATAGCAAAGGGGATCACGAAAGGCTACAACAAGTTTCCACTGTCTTCAAAAACATCTCTGGACAACCACAAACACAAGAAAGCAGCAATGGGTAATATATTGTCAATAGGTTTATCAGAAACCTCATCTTTGGGCCACTAGCATGTCAACCAGAGAGCATAACATCCTTTACTGCCAGCCTTGTTTGCTACCTCCATTGCAGCTGTCAAGACATGAGAAATGGAGGTCTCCTTATCTGAAAGATCCCCAGGGAGATTGCCCGTGATTGGGAGGTGCATCAAAGATGCAATGTCTTCCAAAGTAATGGTAAATTCTCCCCATATGCATATGAAGGTGTGAGTGGGAATACACCAACGACTAAGCAGAGCTACCATGCCCCTTGCGTCATGATAAATGAACAAATCTCCAGAAGCCTGAATAGCTCTCGTCACCTGCGCCTGATCGAGCATGGCCCTCACATGAGGAAAACCCAGCATATGCCTCGCCCATCCAGCAAATTTCTCCAAAGGTCGACGAGAAAGTTTGAATTCTATAATTGATGCAAAGAAGACTCCTCGCTCAAGACAAAACCGGATGACTGTCTTAGGAGTCACAAATTTCTTCCGAGTGACAGTTCTGGGATTTATCAGAAGACGATAGGCTGGAGACTTCAAATGTTTTTCGGCTCCCGGAGTATATTCCTCAAAGAATGCGTCATCAATGTTTGGGATGTTCTTAATCCCAGGAGTTTCATCTTCGTCTTCACCAACAGAAGCTTCATCTATGCATGTCTCATCTCTGGAGATGTCATCATCAATACACATTTCATCTCTTGAAGAGTCGTTAACTTGGGAGCTGGTCATATTTATGAAGTAGCTGCAAAATTCACATTACATTATACTTCAGCGCATCATCCAGAATCAATGAAATACTAGCGTCTAACGGTAATTCTTAACTCTTACCTTTTTTACGCTTCCAATAAACAATAGTGAGAGTAATGCTAGAGTTAATGCTCCTAAATCGTCTGCTTCTTCAAAACCTACAGAAGACGTTCAAAACTCAGATTTTTCATAAAATCATGAACTTTACTACTGTGTGAACATTCACCATAGAACTATGAAAATTAAGACATTATTTCATCATAAATAATATTTATCTCTAAGCAATATCACACGAAACTCAAGTTTTGATTTTAGAGAAACAATATATATCTGCATATATTAATATATATATGTAATAGAACGTTTATTTACTCACGCAAATAAATGAATATTTTTCAACGTGAGCCAAGCTCACAAAAATTAATCGTGGATACTCCACGGTTTCAAAGAAAAAAAAACTTTTCCATGAACCGACCATGTTTTTACAAGAAAACTCTTTTCCTTCGTGCCGTCATATGTATTTGAAACGAAGGTTTATTTCAATTTTGTGAAAACTCACGCATTACATGATAAAGTTTTACATGAAAGCTCATACATAAAATTTTATCACTGAACACAAGTTCATGTATACATAAAGAGGAGAACTCGCTTCTCCGCACCATCGTTATTCTTTAAAACTAAGATTTTACTACGATAAAAAGCTCACTTTTTATGATCAAACTTTGGCTCACGAGAAATCTCATCAACATAGTTTCATCACTGAACCTACATATTCATATATGAAAGGAAATCACTCTTAAATCAGGGATTATTACTAGTTTTCAAAAACTAACGATCAAACGAACAAATGTTTTCAAAAACGAAGGTTTTTTCAACAAAACCCACAATCATATATACACGGGTATATAATTTTATCATGATCAATATGTGAACAAACCATAAAACTCATGAGCATCAGCAAACAAAAAAAAAATTGGACGGATACCTGTCGGCGCCGGCGGAAAACTGCCGGACGGTGGCGGCAACGGCGGCGGCGCTTGAGCTCCTGCAAATTTTTTCCTCCTCTCCTGGTGCTGGAGTGAAGGTGATGAGATGATGGGAGCTGTTGGTTGTGAGAAAAAAAAAAAAAAAAAAAAGGGAAGCAATTCCTTTTATGTCAAACTTTGTTTCCAAAACCTAATTTTCCAAGGATTTCCTTATTGGGCCCGGCCCGTGAATCCTGAATGACCAAGGTCCTGTCATCCAAATCAGCGGTGTAACACCAACTCATGCTCACCAAACGACATTCTATCATGCCACTAGAGCCTACTTTCAAGTCATGATATGCTCGTACAATCCAAATCCGGTAACATCTTAACTTATGGTTGAGTTCAATTACTTGCACTGTTATGACCGGAAAATCACCATTCAATGCTGACTGAGGAACATGTCTTTCCTCACTAAGTAGGGGACTTAATGTAGATGGTGTATTTTTGACAAAGGCTAAAATCGTAAACCCATAATTACACGAACCTTGACTCAGCAATTAGGCGTGAATATGGAGACACGGGTCTCTCATCGAATCCTCTGATGGAGAATACTTTCTTTCAGAGTGCACATAGATATGTAGTCTCACAGCTGGACAATAATATATCTCATGAGTACTAAATACTTCAGTAATTATTTCTATCACGGGATGAACAACTCCCGAACAACTTGCTCTGCTAGTATAAAGTCATAAATTAATCATTCCTAAATTCTTGGATTCATCCGCAGAATTTCGGAAAATATTCAAATATTTTCGCAAATATCTTATTACGCAAATCATAGTTCTTCCCACTAGAAGTCCATGGATTAGTAATAAATATTGGACGCATGGGAATCAGAGCTACCTCCTGAGCGAGCCATGTCTCAAACTTAGATTCTTGGATTCATCTGCAGAATCGCTGAAAATATTCAGATATTTTCGCGGATATTTCATTATGCAAACCATGGTTCTTCCCAACAGAAGTCCATGGATTAGTAATAAATATTGGACGCTCGGGCATCAGGGCTACCGCCTGAGCAAGCTATGTCTCACACCTAAATTCTTGGATTCATCCGCAGAATTGCTGAAATTTTCAAATATTTTCGCAGATATTTCATTACGCAAACCATGGTTGTTCCCAGCAGAAGTCCATGGAGTAGTAATAAATATTAGATGCACGGGCATCAATGCTACCACCTGAGCAAGCCCTGTCTCAAATGGTGCAATTGTATTCAACAATGATACATTAATAATCACCGCACGAGCGAGTATTTCAAAATACGATGAAACGATGAGCCTATGCAAAATAGGACGAAAAATAACAAATAAATAAATATTGACCAAGGCGCTGGGAGCATGGATCCACTGATCGGCCGACCGTGCCGTGGTCAATCCCACACCAGTCTCATATTTTTATCATATTTTTTTGTTATTTTCCTTGAGTTCATGAAAAACCTTTCGCTTGAACAAATATCCTTTGTTTTGAGGAAACTCCTCAACTTCATGGTGCCTCCTTCGCGCGGAGGAAATAATATAAAATTAAGGAGAGCATGATGGGGGCGCGACCATTGGCCAACCGGACATGCCTTGGTCCCAGCCAGCCCCACACCTCATATTTCCTCATTATTTTATTATTATTGCCCTAATATCATGAAAACTCCTTAATCTCATGATATTTCCTTCGTCCCATGAAAAATAATAAAAATTAGGAAACCCATGTGCACGAGCCATGGCCGGTTGGACAAACCCTAGATGGCTCACACGTCCCACTCTTTTATTAGCATATTTTTCATGTTTTCATAATCCCATGAAAATTCCCTGATTTCATGATATTTCCTTCAAATTATGAAAATTCCTTCAAATCATGAAATAATGCATAAAATAGGGAAAACGCACGGGAACGGGACTTGGTCAGCCAGTCATGCTCCAAGCCGGTCCCACACGCTCACATGTCCCTTATTTTATTATTTATGATTTTTGATGTTTCCCTCGTCTCATGGAAACTCCTTGATTTCAACAAAACTCCTTCGTTTTATCATATTAGGAAAAATATTATGGGACCGGCCCCTTTGATTTTCCTGAGTTTTACTCTCTGGATGTTTTCACCTCCCGAAAGAGCTTAAAACCTAAATCTTCGCTCGTAGGGGGATATGAAATTCTTTTCCGTACTTAATGGAGGGGCGGACTAGGAAAATCCGAGTCTGTATGAGAAATCTATGTTAATTCTACCCAAGGACGCTAATTAGGGTTTCAACCAATCTGGGAGTGCTCAAACGATCAACATTTGATCCCGTGACCACACATGGCCGGTTTCATGACCCCTTGGTCGGTCCCTCACCTCTTCATAATTCCTTCACTTTTCATTATTTTCCTTCATCCGATGAAGTTTTGACGGTTTTATCAGAAAACCTTAATTTTGTCATATTTTCTCAAATGGTCGCTCAAACGAGCACCAGAAAATATCAAAATTCTCAGAACTGAGACATGGACGTCTCAACGATGAAAGCATATTACCTTGACCGACCAGGGTTAGCTTTGTGGCTCGTAATGAACTAGTCCCATGTGTTTCTCACAATCTGACCTAATTTGCACAATTGCACGTATTAGGTCCAAAAACTCTCCAAACAATTTCGGAATTTGACGAAGCGATCATCATTTGATACCGTGACCACCCAGGGCTGGTTTCACAACCCCTTGGTTGGACCCTCATATTTTAATAATTAATTAGGTTTTATCACCTAATGCTGAACCCAGCAGTAATTCAGTAAATGATTAAACCAGCATTTAATCATCCTTTCAACAACTCACCAACTCTTCAAAGAGGTCTTGGATTTTGCTCACGTGAGCATATGAGAATTTCATGGTCGATCCAAGGTACCATAAAGCCGGTTCTCCTACTTTCTATGGTTAATTTCAAATAAACCATCAATTGGTCATCAATTGATCAAATTAGGGTTTCTGAATCCAAGGATCATGATTCCAGATTCAAACACTAATAATTTCACACTGATCTCATGATCAGTATTCTTATTAATTTTTCTCGGTTCAACTACCAGCGCTTTAATTAATATTTTATTTTGGTCACGCTGCCAATATTTCATCAAACGAGCAACACTTGCTCAGATGAGCAATATTTACTCAAATTAACGAATATTGGAACTATAAATAAATTAGCGAGCAATACTTGCTCTCCTCAAACGTGAGGATCCTATCGCTGTCTTTGCAGACACGTTCGATTCATGAGTTGCAGAACATTTTACAAAATCATGTTTAACTCAGCAAATACGTGGACTCATCGTCCCACGAACTCATGAAATCAGCAACTGACTTAATTAACCACGAGACATCAATCGTGTCACTTGGGGGGATATCAACTAGGGTTTTGGTTTGGCGGTCTACGGCACGTGTGTTCAAACATACGATGAAATGTGAGCAAGTTGTGCAATCAGTTAAGGGAGTTAGCGAAGTAGTGGGTGGAAAATCAACCAAGTCTCTGCACGATGAGCGAAACTGGTTTCAAGCATTATTTCCATCTCTCCACTCCTTCACTCCATCAACTGTCACACTTCATGGGATCATGGTGTTTTCAACTCCGGCATTATATAATGTCTCTGAATCCTGATTGAAAGAACAAGATTCGAAGAGTTATCAAACATTCGAACACAATCGTCTGAACGAGCAATTTCTCACCAAAGTTCATACAGACGCACTTTTGTCTACACGAACTCACATAAATTACTCTCAATCAGGCAAGATTCAATCATTTAGAGCATTTCACGTTGAAATCATAACACACCTACAATCTTATATCACCATTGATCTCACACATTTCTCAGCTTCCCTCCTACAGAACAACCCATCCTCTCTTGTGACCGAATTTAATCTGGAACGGCCATTGTCTGGTTTTAGGATGGAGTACTACATATTGTTCTCTCGAAATTAAACCACCCCCTTCATAGCGGTGCATCTGTGTGAGGTTAAACACTTCGCTCGGTTCAAGGAATTTCCTCCGCACGGTCATCCTCAATTCCGCAAAAACCAGCAGATCGTTTTTCCCCATCTACAGTTGCGCAACCAAGTCCTCCCTTGGCCGACCACATGGTGTGGTACAGTAATGGGTGGTGATCACCATGACGCCTCACTGACCAATTAATCCTGACCAGGGCTGTATAACCAAGCCGGTGAAGTTGGACGGATGAGATGATCTTTGAGACACTCATCTGTGACCGTTAGTGGAACTAGGGTTTTAGAAGAGGTGCGCAAGCACCACTTTTAAGCTTGGTCGAATCCAAGCTTGGGACACGATTTTGGAATGGCCGGTCGGGCATGCGTGTAGACGGCATGCCGGTATACATTCCCATACATCATTGTCCCGTGAAAGTGTGATATGTACCGCTCAATTTGTCTGGCAAAGAGAAGCGGTCAGGATTGATTTACAACAGAAGTTTGGTGTCGCAAATACCGCGCGTCATGCCATCTTTAGGCGCGCGTTTCGGGACAACCAAGCTTGGTCGGTCCCGGCCGATTGGTTTGGCGTGTAGGTGGCAGGCTGATGTACATGCCTATACCTTACCTTCATATAGGAATGTGATCTAAGTCACTCAATTCGTCCGACGAAGTTGAGTGGTTGAGATTAGTTTGCGATTAGGAAGTGTGACCACGCTAGTTTGGGCGTGCGAATTAGAATGACCAGGGATGGTATGCCTTGGCCGATCGGGTATGGAGATAGATGGGTCCACGGTGATCATGTTGATGCTCACTGAACCTGTTCAGTCGACTCCTAAACCCTCAATTTGATCAGGAGAAAACACATGTTTGCGATCAATGCAAACCCTAATTAGGGTTTTGACGAACGTGCAGCATGCCCACTTTGGGCGCACGATTTGGAATGACCATCCATGGTTGGTCATGGCCGATCGGCCATGTGTGTAGTCAGGCTTACGGTGAGCGTGTTGACATGCTTTGGGCCCTTTGAATCTACATCTACACCCTCCATCTATTCCTGCGAACATGGATGGTTGAGACTGTTTTGCGACCCATGTAATGTGCCGCAAACCCTAATTTAGGGTTTGTCGTCCATACTACTTTGGCTTGGGAAGTTTGGAAAGCTATACCACCCTTTTAGGGAGGTCGACCATGCGGGGACCGCGTTGAGTCGGTAGTGAATATTCCAATACCTGCTTGGGGTCATGGATTCAATCTAAGCCATCCAATCATGCTGGTGAAGTTGGATGGTCGTGATCATTTCTGATACTGATATGGACAGTACAGATTCAAATATGCTCAATCGGGCTAGTATAACACACCGAGAGATATATGCTCAATCGGGCCAGTATAACACACCGAGAGTTGCAGCCTGTACGGGTATTTTGTACATGCTTCATTATTAATGCTTGGAGGTTCGCGTTGCTCTGCTGAGAACAACACTCAGTCGTCATGCCGCACCGATAATTAGTACAGGAAATACTAGGCTGGTCATGCATTAATTAATAATGTTGTAAATTCACAGAATACTGGGATTGTTGCCACATGCTCCATTCTAGGTGAATTAGTAAAGTGAAGAAGTATTCATCAATTATGAATGGCTTTACCTTTTGCAAGATGTTAGCGCATAATTTTGGATTTTACAATTTTAGCCTTAAATAAAAATCCACCATCAACATAAGGATAATTGGATACCAGGATTACAAGGAACCTTACAACATTTTAATAATCCTAGTAACAATCATCTGATTAGGGTCAATGAATATGTCCTTACTTTCTTCAATTTTTCTTGTTGACACTGTGCACAAAATCAGTCATATATATCTTTTCAAAGACGATAACCATGAGCTCAGAAATGACCAAATATACTGGTATTTAATGAACTCTACTAAATTTACTGTCAAATCCATGTACGAGAAATTGAATATGTTAGAGCATTGCTTGGTTGAACCCACTAAGCATTGGTATGTCAAGTTTGGTTGCCATATTTTAGTGAACCAAAACTCATTTAAGAGTCGCTTGATTTAAATGTACTAGAGTCAACTTCGTATAGGTTAGCCTGAAAGTATTAGGGTGAGACATTACAAGTATTGCGAAGACTTGAAGAAGTACGGAGGTACAACCACAACATCATCCTTCCACTTGAAGTTAGTGATATTTGACTTGAATTGTTTCATTACCTAACGCATCTTTCAAGTCGTGCATATTGAAAATATAAAACTGCGAAGCATGAACACTCTAGATACACATAGTATTAAGGAATACAATATGAAGTTTCTTTCTTAACCATTAAACTTTGCATGTAAGATATCGACATAATCGTATGAATGCTATTGTGATTATGTATGGGTATGAGGTGAGGATTTTATCCTAGGGAACAATGTTTACATGTGTTCTAAGGAAGTAAGTTCATGATATGTGTTGTGAACCGAAAAGGAAACCGCCAGGCGTTATTGGGGCTGTTCTTCATTGCATATCTTATGAACAACCAATATGTGTGATTAGTATAACCGCTCATGACTTGTTTGTGTTCTTGGTAAAACTATTCACATGAGGCCTGACTTATGTATTGGTATGAATTTTATTAGTGAAACCGATCTTAAGTAATCACCTGGGGTATGATCGGTTTGTGAATGTCTGAACTTATTAATGGGAGAAGGGGAACCTATCCTAGTAAGAGGTGCAGTGCATCACAAGGGGAACCAATCCTTGTATAAGGTGTAGTAAGGTTTATGGGAGAAAGGGTAACCGGTCCTATGAACATGTGCAACACGTTTTTGGGAAGGGGGGACCGATCCTATGGACATGTGCAATGCATACAAGTTAGATACAAAAAATATATGGGGAACCGATCCTAGTACCTAGTCATCCGTATATTTGGTAAGCTAGTGTAACTATGCACAGTAATCACATGGAGGTAGAACCGAAACTTGTTTTGGTAGAACTGTAAACCCATGAGTTGTGATTGAGGGTTACTTGATCAATCACGTAGTTCTTGAAAGTCAGATGAACCAATTATAAACTTGTTTGGAAGCATGGTAAATCGGCTTCAAGTGAGCAAGTATGAAAAAGGACTTGCAAAAGTAAGATGTCGACACACTTTGAACACGGTGCATTAATGCTTATTTTTTATTGTTAAAAGATATTCCTTAACGTCTAAGAAGGAAGTAAATCCCAAGATCGAATTTAAATAAGTTAAGAATCCTTTTAATTAAGGGTTTTTAATTATATATGGAAAATAAGAATTAGTAATGTGCATTTGCTAATTAAATATTTTCCAAGGAGATTTTGATCATGTATTTTTGGACAGTGCATTCACGGGAATTATGAAAACCGAATTTGGTGGAGTAATGAAAAATATCTTGAGAATATTTTCAGTTTTAGAAATTCCTTGGTGTCCAAACTTCCTTGTCTATAAATACTTTTAGTTTTCATTTCTAGCAAACTAATCCTGCGTGACATAGACTTCCTCTTTTGTCTTTGTTACTGGTGAAGCCGCCTATCGGAGAAGAGAGTAACCTAATTAGGTAAAATCTCTTATGGCCGTTCAATTTAAAGTATTCTTTGGGATTGAGAAGCTCTAGCGCGACCAGTTGGTGGGAAACTATATATTGCGGTTTATTTTTAGTTTTCGTATTGATTTGATTGACTAACGGAGGTTGAACTTTGATTGCACCTAGTTTGTTTATGCTTGAGAATATTCTTTTCTGATATAAGATTCACTCAAACTAGTTTAAGGTTTCGACAGGGATCTTTAGACTATTGTTAGATCTAAAGACGATCTTGTGATAATCCATTAACAGACTCCGTTATGTGTGTGATTGATCACAAGAGATTCAAGTAGTTGTGTGCAGGTGTTTATTGAAGATCTAAGAAGATCTGAACACAAATAAGATATTGAAGATTTCTGACTTGGTTTTTATAATCTTTGGTGTGCACAATACTTGTTTGGGAAAAAGAGGATCCAATTAATAATCGGTTTATCCTTGTGGTAGATTGGATTGATTAATTGAGGAATATCGGCATCAATATGTTTACTTGTGATTAAAGGTATTGATTGGCTTAATCTTAACGATTTCCTTTGGGTGATTGAATATAAGATAGATCTTGGTGTAGGGCCAGAATATCGCTACCATACTATTTCTGCGATATTAAC
The DNA here is from genome assembly GCA_023529315.1 of Papaver bracteatum. Classification (NCBI taxonomy): domain Eukaryota; kingdom Viridiplantae; phylum Streptophyta; class Magnoliopsida; order Ranunculales; family Papaveraceae; genus Papaver; species Papaver bracteatum. The sequence continues at coordinate 666,665 of JAJJWX010004691.1, read as the reverse complement.
AACACTTTTGCGAGCGTCTCAGAAGACTCTTTAACAACATTTCGCGAGTGTCACAGAAGAATCTAAAAGAAGCTGACGATAGAAGAAATACAAAGAGAGTAAGTTTATCCCGCGATGGTTATCAATTTTGCAAGATAGAATATTATAATGATCGTGATAAGATCGCAAAGTATATTCGAAAAAGGAGGAAAACTTAGCTGTCATCCACTATGTAAAACTCTATATAAAGAGTTCGTTAGGTTCAGAAAAGTATGATGTTTTTTGGAGAGTTGATAAGATTTTGTGGAGAGAGAAACTCTAGAAAGAAATTTGTACTTCTGACATTAAAAAAACATAAAGGAGAGATAATGGTACGAATTCCACTAGGGGAGATTGAAATACAAGTAACGTTATGTGTGGTAGATGTGGAATCACCGTATAACATGATATTAGGAAGACCATGGATACACGCAATTAAGGATGTAGCATCAACGTTGCATCAATGCATCAAGTTTCCTACACCCAGTGGAATTGAAGAAATCAGAGGAGACACAGATTTTGCGAAAATGTGTTTCCAAATTGAAGTAATAAATTATGAAGGACGTCCAAAACTGCGAAAAGCTCGCAGAAAATTGGCGAGAGAAACAAAGAAGGAAGAAGAATTTAAAGTTTACATGATAAGAGCAAAAGAAGGAAAAGGAATACCCAGTGAAATCCCACAAGAAGGAGATGAATTCGCGAGAATTATGAAAGCACCAACACCAATGGAAGAACCTGAATCCAGTTACATCGCAACAGAACCAACAAAGGAAATAAATATTGGGAGTAAAGAAGAGCCTAAAATGCTGAAAATTGGGACTAGAATGGAGGCAGATGAGGAAGAAAGAACTATAAATCTTTTGCGAGAGTATGCAGATATCTTCGCGTGGTGCATGGATTAGATTCCAGGGATAGACCCGTCAATAGCATGTCATAAATTAGAAATCAACAAAAATATAAGACCATTTAAGCAAAGAATAAGGAAGATCACAACAACATATCATTCTAAAATAGAAGAAGAATTACAGAAGATGCTCGACGCATGAATTATAAGGCAAGCAAAATATCCAGAGTGGATTGCAAATATGGTAGTGGTCCCAAAGAAGAATAAGGGGATAAGAATTTGTATAGATTTCACTAATTTAAACAAGGCTTGTCCAAAAGATAGTTTTCCATTACCAGATATTCCACAGATGGTTGAATCAGCAGCAGGAAATGCTAGAATATCATCGTTGGATGGGTATAAAGGATATAATCAAATCCCTCTCGCTGAAGAAGATCAAGAACATACCGCGTTATTTGCTCCAAGAGGATTATATTGTTATACAAAGATGTCATTTGGCTTACGAAATGCTGGTGCAACGTATCAAAGAATGGTGGAGAAGGTGTTTGCAAGGTGGATCCACAAAACATTAGAAGTGTATGTAGATAATATGCTGATCAAAAGCAAAGAAGCTGAGAATCATGTGCAAGATTTGAAAGAGATTTTCGATCAAATGTGGCAATCCAATATTAAAGTGAATCCTGATAAGTGTACTTTTGGAGTAACTTCAGGGAAATTTTAGGGGTATATTGTATCAAAAGAAGGAATACAAGTTGATCCAGAAAAGGTACAAGCAATTCGCGATATGCCAACAAAAGAAGGAATACAAGTTGATCCAGAAAAGGAATACAAGTTGATCAAGAATTTAAGAAAAAGACTTGAGTACAGAAGATATAAAAGTAAAACAGAAAAACAAAAGAGCAGAGGCAAGAAAAATGTACCTTTCAGCTCGTCATTTTTTCTGCGAAGATTCTCGCAGTCTAGAGAAATTGCGGATCATATGATTCAAAGTATCGCATTCAGCAGTCTTGACTTGAAGGATTCTTCTCAGAGCTTCAACCTCATTTCCATAGACGCTCGTGAAGCATTACAATCAGAGCCAAAATATTTGAGTAGAGTCTCGCAAGCTTCATATTGAAGGGGATCAGTAGAGGACTTTCTAGCATTGTCTAAAATATTGGACAAGATTTTAAAAGCAACATCAACACCTGCAAAAGTTTCATTTAATGAAGGAAGGGGTGTAGAAGATGAAGTAATAACGAGAGCAAGTTGACAATTTGAATCATTTGCGATGGTTGAGTCGTCAGGAGGAGGGGTATTTGGAAAAACAACAGTTGAAGGCAGTAGAGGACTATGAGGAGTATCAGTCACAGCAATTTTAGAAGCTTCATTCGTCAAAGGGTTAGAAGAGGTAGAAGTATGTGCAGTGATATCCTTGCAGACAAAAGAAGAAGGATTTTGTTGCGACAATGTGGGAGTAGCCCTCGCGGATGTTAGTTGGGGAATAACGAGGTTATCTCCAAGAGTATTAAAGTGGCGATATCTCTTGGGAGGTTTAACAGAGTTCTCATCATTCTGCGAATAATAATTTAGATAAGAAACAGAGGCAACAATATTGTTATTAAAAAATAGAGGGTGTTTCTTACTACCTTATCATTCGCAAAACTCTTCTTCTTCTTCTCAGCTGGCCTTTTGCGAATATTAGGGTTTTGAGTTGTGGATTGTGTGTTAGAGATAGTTCCGCTGAAAAGAAGATATAACATGGAAGTTATGAATAATCAAATAAGAAAGGTTGGAGAATATAAATAAAAATTGGTTTAAATTCCACGCTCAGGCAAGTCTTATTCCTTCTCATGTGCCCATATCGTCAGTTCTCAAATATGCTCATTTGGTTCGAGAGATTCACTCCACAAATGATTTATCAATTGCAAAATGCTATGCGTGGATCATCGCACCGCAGCAATATTTCTCCCAATGGCTGAATCTAGAGCCTCTTCAAGATGATCATCCAATCAAGCGATTCATTGTAGAAGATGCAGCTAAACATGACAATCAATATGAGGGATGCTCCCTTTTGCATGAGTGTCCACATGTGCCACAGCCCCGGAGTCACATCGCTCGAATGATTCCAAATTAATAGAAGATATTCAAGGCATGGATTGCAAAGCCAAACAAGTTCAAGGAAGGAAATTTGGTTCTCAAGTTAACTAGACGAGATCTTCATTCTGCAAGGAACTCCAATTGGGAAGGACCGTTTATGATCGCTAAATCCATGATCGGAGGATATTACAAACTGATCAACACAGATGGACGGACCCTACCATTAATCCATGAAAATTTGCCTAAGGCATTTGTCTAAGATTACGAGACATTCGAGGTACTGGGCACTTGAGCATTCATGACGTCTGGATTTTGCGTTTTAAGATTTTCTTTCATTGTATTTCAATTCCTCCAAAACGTTTGCAACACTTGCAATCAGTATTTGAATTCATCAATTTATCAGAAATTCAGTTCATATTTCTTAAAGGAAAATCTCTATCAAACCCAAAATAAAATCCTTAACCATCTACCAATCCAAAACCATGATATCAAAACCCAAATAAAACCTCACATATCTCAGAAATTCATAAGCCAAAGAGGTTATGCAAAATGAATCAAAGAAAATCAGCAAAGAAAGATTTTTGCGCCTCTGCGTCCTTCAAAGCCTGCAAAGCCGCCTGCTCCTTGGTCAGCTCTTCAATAATCCTGGCGATCTTGTCTTCCTTCTCCATCACAGCATTATTTGGAAAGGGTATGTTATTTTTACATGAATCTTTAATAGCATTCATCTTCTTACGAAGCCACTTCACATTGAAGCCAAGTCTCTCAGAATTCTCCAAGTTGAACTCCCAATCAAAGAGTACATCTGGAGTTACATCATTTCTGGCTCTAATGCATATGTCGCTTACAACACGCAAGAGTACACTTACCTGCATTGTTAAAGCATAAGCACGCCCAAGATTCCTGTCAACAATTATATGGCCAAATTTCTCCCATATTTTCTTGTACAAGCCCGCATACCCAATGGGAACGTTGAATCCACCAACTAACTCATTATACGGGAGTGAGGAATCGAATGGGGGATCAAAAGCAACTCCTTCACTTGGGTATTCGTGCACGATCATACGGTTTTCAATTACTGGAGCAACTTCTACGGTCAGGGCAACAATTTCTTCAGTATTTTCTGCCGGTGTCCTGGATTCTTCTATTACAGCAACAATCTGAGCCTCCATGACTCCATCAACAACATTTTCCTGACCTTGAGGAGAAGATATGGTATCCTCCCTATCAATAGCCTCAAAGTCGCTCGTTTCATCATTTTGGGTTCCTTCATTCTCAACTTCGGTGTTCTGTACCTAATACGAAGATTACATGAGATTAGGATCATCCAAACATGAAACCAAAGGAAATCATGAACTACAACATGAAATCAGTTTAACATCATTAAAGCATTTCATTATACATGCTAGATGTCAGTAAATAACGTGAAAGTCACAAAATCACGTTTTGCAACAAGTCCGCCTGAGGAGATTTTACACTTCCCTGTACAACGCGATGAAATGGGAGCAATTGGTTAATAATCAAGGGTTTAGTTATATACCATTCTCTTAGTATGGTTATTACCTACAACATGCCAAAATTTCATAGCAATCGGATGAACGAGCAAAAAGATATGGTCAAAACTCGGGACTACACGATATCTGAAAAGGTTCTGAAAGTCTCCTGGAAGTTCACTATTTCGTCTTTTTCAGGCTCTGAACGTGCTCAAAATTTAAAATTATTCTTTGATAAAGCTTGTAAATTTCCTGGGCTTGAATATGCATATGCGAATCAGCAAAATCTGACATCATATGAAGATTCTACAACGTTTTTCCTAAAATGATGAGTTCTGAATTTTCTGGTGACGTATTTTCGGCAAAAACTTGTCATATATTCACATACGTTCTCGTTCAGTCATTCATGGATCAACAAGTTTATACTTCTATGGATGAAAGACAAGATAAATACTTACTTGGGTGATTCCCGAAGCATTCAATGAACCAGGATTGCTCACATCAATGCCGACAGCTCCGCTACCTTCATTCGGTCTTGAACCCCGAGAGTTCTCTTTATCGCTATCCTTCGGACGACCGTCACTAGTGTTCTCTACGACCATAGAATTTTGTTCCTGGATATATCCCCAACAATTAGCATTTCATTTATAAAGCTCCATGATTACTGTGGGGAGAGATACTTACAACTTCTTCATCGCTCAAGTCAGAAATTGTTTGCTCAAGAGCGGAAAAACGAAGACCATCAATACTTGATGGGGCAAAATTCTACAACGGAACAACAATATCAATTTCATGATCCTAGTAATACGTCCGAGAAAGGGTCATAACAAATATAGTACTGAAAACTCACCAAAGCGCCAGCTGGGGACGTTATAGTATTGGGTAACAGCTTATAGCTCTTATGCCTGCCCTCTCCGCCATGAACAACATCCTCAATTTCTGAGAAATCTACACGGATTCGAGGTCTTACAGCACGACCATCCTGTGATAAATTTTAACAGCATAATCAGAATACAGTTATCATAATTTTATGGAGATTATATAACAAAGCGTACCTGAGAACATCCTAGAGACGATTTTCGCTTATCACCAAAGAGATACTTCAATCTTGGTCGACTGGAAATCATCTCATCAGAAGGATGATCCTTCACTGGAGGCTGACCAACTGTCACGAATTCATGCAATCGCTCAAATTGATCGTCCCAGAAGGCTGCGTAACCTGGGGACACATAGGCGAACCTGTCAGAGCAATGGAACCAATATTTACTTCCTTCCACATGAGGATGGTCCAAATGAGTCATGAGCTGCTCAGTTGATGGTTTCCTCCTACGAATTTTTGGAACGCATTGGTCCATACCCATTTGTCGAGCCGCTCTATCAATATTATACTCTTCCACTGAAAATTTCCCGTATGAGACTAACGGCAAATGACCAGGGGTGCAACTCAACATGAAAGATCACTCACCATCGTTCAGATCTGCACCAGCCGACAAGCTAGTACTCTCTCCAGTATTTGAAGTCATTGGTTGGGAAACATAGGAAGGAACTGACACCCAAGGACGAAAATTGAACTCAGACTCATCGTCCAACACGTCAATGAGGTGCACCTTAGACCGAGGTTGATTTGTGGACCAACGCATGATCCTAGCATTGTCTTTCTCAGGGAAAATATGGCGAGCGTCACTATTGGGTCCTTGCAAAACATTAGGTGGGAGGGGTGCATATTCTTGAAGTGTTCCCACATCAAGGCTTGAAGAAACATCGTGTTAGCATAACATTCAATCTTCATTAAGCTATTCGACACACTGGAGTCTATAACCAAAGAATCTAAGTTGTAATACAAGGAGCCCAAGAACAAGCTACCTATCGGAAGTTGCTCACCTTGAGCCATTTTAATAGGAAAGGGGATCACGAAAGGCTTCAACAAGTTTCCGCTGTCTTCAAAGACATCTCTGGACAACCACAAACACAAGAAAGCAGCAATGGGTAATATATTGTCAATAGGTTTATCAGAAACCTCATCCTTGGGCCACCAGCATGTCAACCAGAGAGCATAACATCCTTTAGTGCCAGCCTTGTTTGCTACCTCCATTGCAGCTGTCAAGACGTGAGAAATGGCGGTCTCCTCATCTGAAAGATCCCAAGGGAGATTTCCCGTGATTGGGAGGTGCATCAAAGCTGCAATGTCTTCCAAAGTAATGGTAAATTCTCCCCATCTTCATATGAAGGTGTGAGTGGGAATACACCAACGAGTAAGCAGAGCTACCATGCCCCTTGCGTCATGATAAATGAACAAATCTCCAGAATCCTGAATAGCTCTCGTCACCTGCGCCTGATCGAGCATGGCCCTCACATGAGGAAAACCCAGCATATGCCTCGCCCATCCAGCAAATTTCTCCAAAGGTCGACGAGAAAGTTTGAATTCTATAATTGATGCAAAGAATACTCCTAGCTCAAGACAAAACCGGATGACTGTCTTAGGAGTCACAAATTTCTTCCGAGTGACAGTTCTGGGATTTATCAGAAGACGATAGGCTGGAGACTTCAAATGTTTTTCGGCTCCCGGAGTATATTCCTCAAAGAATGCGTCATCAATGTTTGGGATGTTCTTAATCCCAGGAGTTTCATCTTCGTCTTCACCAACAAAAGCTTCATCTATGCATGTCTCATCTCTGGAGATGTCATCATCAATACACATTTTATCTCTTAAAGAGTCGTTAACTTGGGAGATGGTCATATTTATGAAGTAGCTGCGAAATTCACATTACATTATACTTCAACGCATCATCCAGAATCAAGGAAATACTAGCGTCTAACGGTAATTCTTAACTCTTACCTTTTTTATGCTTCCACTAAACAGTAGTGAGAGTAATGCTAGAGTTAATGCTCCTAAATCGTATGCTTCTTCAAAACCTACAGAAGACGTTCAAAACTCAGATTTTTCATAAAATCATGAACTTTACTACTGTGTGAACATTCACCATAGAACTATGAAAATTAAGAGATTATTTCATCATAAATAATATTTATCTCTAAGCAATATCACACGAAACTCAATTTTTGATTTTAGAGAAACAATATATATCTGCATATATTAATATATATATATATGTAATAGAACGTTCATTTACTCACGCAAATAAATGAATATTTTTCAACGTGATCCAAGCTCACAAAAATTAATCGTGGATACTCCACGGTTTCAAAGAGAAAAAAACTTTTCCATGAACCGACCATGTTTTTACAAGAAAACTCTTTTCCTTCGTGCCATCATATGTATTTGAAACGAAGGTTTATTTCAATTTTGTGAAAACTCACGCATTACATGATAAATGTTTACATGAAAGCTCATACATAAAATTTTATCACTGAACACAAGTTCATGTATACATAAAGAGGAGAACTTGCTTCTCCGCACCATCGTTATTCTTTAAAACTAAGATTTTACTACGAAAAAAAGCTCACTTTTTATGATCAAACTTTGGCTCACGAGAAAGCTCATCAACATATATTCATCACTGAACCTACATATTCATATATGAAAGGAAATCACTCTTAAATCAGGGATTATTACTAGTTTTCAAAAACTAACGATCAAACGAACATACGTTTTCAAAAATGAAGGTTTTTTCAACAAAACCCACAATCATATATACACGGGTATATAATTTTATCATGATCAATATGTGAACAAACCATAAAACTCATGAACATCAGCAAAAAAAAAAAAAAATTGGACGGATACCTGTCGGCGCCGGCGGAAAACTGCCGGACGGTGGCGGCAACGGCGGCGGCGCAAGAGCTCCTGCGAATTTTTTCCTCCTCTCCTGGTGTTGGCGTGAAGGTGATGAGATTATGGGAGCTGTTGGTTGTGAGAAAATTAAAAAAAAAAAAAGGGAAGCAATTCCTTTTATGTCAAACTTTGTTTCCAAAACCTAATTTTCCAAGGATTTCCTTATTGGGCCCGGCCCGTGAATCCTGAATGACCAAGGTCCTGTCGTCCAAATCAGCGGTGCAACACCAACTCATGCTCACCAAATGACATTCTATCATGCCACTAGAGCCTTCTTTCAAGTCATGATATGCTCATACAATCGAAATCCAGTAACATCTTAACTTATGGCTGAGTTCAATTACTTGCACTGTTATGACCGGAAAATCACCATTCAATGCTAACTGAGGAACATGGATTTCCTCACTAAGCAGGGGACTTAATGTAGATGGTGAATTTTTGACAAAGGCTAAAATCTTAAACCCATAATTACACGAACCTTGACTCAGCAATTAGGCGTGAATATGGAGACACGGGTCTCTCATCGAATCCTCTGATGGAGTACTTTCTTTCAGAGTGCACATAGATATGTAGTCTCACAGCTGGACACCGACATATCTCATGAGTACTGAATACTTCAGTCATTATTTCTATCACGAGATGAAAACTCCCGAACAACTTGCTCTGCTAGTATAAAGTCATAAATTAATCATTCCTAAATTCTTGGATTCATCCGCAGAATTTCTGAAAATATTCAAATATTTTCGCAGATATCTTATTACGCAAATCATAGTTCTTCCCAGTAGAAGTCCATGGATTAGTAATAAATATTGGACGCACGGGCATCAGAGCTACCGCCTGAGCGAGCCATGTCTCAAACTTAGATTCTTGGATTCATCTGCAGAATCGCTGAAAATATTCAGATATTTTCGCGGATATTTCATTATGCAAACCATGGTTCTTCCCATCAGAAGTCCATGGATTAGTAATAAATATTGGACGCACGGGCATCAGGGCTACCTCCTGAGCAAGCTCTGTCTCACACCTAAATTCTTGGATTCATCCGCAGAATTGCTGAAAATATTCAAATATTTTCGCAGATATTTCATTACGCAAACCATGGTTGTTCCCAGCAGAAGTCCATGGAGTAGTAATAAATATTAGATGCACGAGCATTAGGGCTACCGTCTGAGCAAGCCCTGTCTCAAATGGTGCAATTGTATTCAACAATGATACATTAATAATCACCGCACGAGCGAGTATTTCAAAATACGATGAAACGATGAGCCTATGCAAAATAGGACGAAAAATAACAAATAAATAAATATTGACCAAGGCGCTGGGAGCATGGATCCACTGACCGGCCGACCGTGCCGTGGTCAATCCCACACCAGTCTCATATTTTTATCATATTTTTTTGTTATTTTCCTTGAGTTCATGAAAAACCTTTCGCTTGAACAAATATCCTTTGTTTTGAGGAAACTCCTCAACTTCATGGTGCCTCCTTCGCGCGGAGGAAATAATATAAAATTAAGGAGAGCATGATGGGGGCGCGACCATTGGCCAAACGTCCATGCCTTGGTCCCAACCAGCCCCACACCTCATATTTCCTCATTATTTTATTATTATTTCCCTAATTTCATGAAAACTCCTTAATCTCATGATATTTCCTTCGTCCCATGAAAAATAATAAAAATTAGGAAACCCGTGTGCACGATCCATGGCCGGTTGGCCAAAACCTAGATGGCTCACACGTCCCACTCTTTTATTAGCATATTTTTCATGTATTCATAATCCCATGAAAATTCCCTGATTTCATGATATTTCCTTCAAATTATGAAAATTCCTTCAAATCATGAAATAATGCATAAAATAGGGAAAACGCACGGGAACGGGACTTGGTTAGCCAGTCATGCTCCAAGCCTCTCCCATACGCTCACAAGTCCCTTATTTTATTATTTATGATTTTTGATGTTTCCCTCGTCTCATGGAAACTCCTTGATTTCAACAAAACTCCTTCGTCTTAACATATTAGGAAAAATATTATGGGACCGGCCCCTTTGATTTTCCTGAGTTTTACTCTCTGGCTGTTTTCACCTCCCGAAAGAGCTTAAAACCTAAATATTCACTCGTAGGGAGATATGAAATTATTTTCCGTACGGAATGGAGGGGCGGACTAGCAAAATCCGAGTTTGTATGAGAAATCTATGTTGATTCTACCAAATGACGCTAATTAGGGTTTCAACCAATCTGGGATTTCTCAAACGATCAACATTTGATCCCGTGACCACCCAGGGCCGATTTCATGAGCCCTTGGTCGGTCCTTCACCTCTTCATAATTCCTTCACTTTTCATTATTTTCCTTCATCCGATGAAGTTTTGACGGTTTTATCAGAAAACATTAATTTTGTCATATTTTCTCAAATGGTCGCTCAAACAAGCACCAGAAAATATCAAAATTCTCAGAACTGAGACACGGACGTCTCAACGACGAAAGCATGTTACCTTGAACGACCAGGGTTGGCTTTGTGGATCGCAATGAACTAGTCCCACGTGTTTCTCACAATCTGACCTAATTTGCACAATTGCACGTATTAGGTCCAAAAACTCTCCAAACAATTTCGGAATTTGACGGAGCGATCATCATTTGATCCCGTGACCACCCAAGGCTGGTTTCACAACCCCTTGGCCGGTCCCTCATATTTTAATAATTAATTAGGTTTTATCACCTAATGCTGAACCCAGCAGTAATTCAGTAAATGATTAAACCAGCATTTAATCATCCTTTCAACAACTCACCAACTCTTCAAAGAGGTCTTGGATTTTGCTTGCGTGAGCATATGAGAATTTCATGGTCGATCCATGGTCCCATAAATCCGGTTCTCCTCTATTCTATGGTTAATTTCATATAAACCATCAATTGGTCATCAATTGATCAAATTAGGGTTTCTGAATCCAAGGATCATGATTCCAGATTCAAACACTAATAATTTCACACTGATCTCATGATCAGTATTCTTATTAATTTTTCTCGGTTCAACTACCAGCGCTTTAATTAATATTTTATTTTGGTCACACTGCCAATATTTCATCAAACGAGCAACACTTGCTCAGATGAGCAATATTTACTCAAATTAACGAATATTGGAACTATCAATAAATTAGCAATCAACACTTGCTCTCCTCAAACGTGAGGATCCTATCATTGTCTCAGCAGACACGTTCGATTCATGAGTTGCAGAACATTTTACAAAATCATGTTTAACTCAGCAAATACGTGGACTCATCGTCCCACGAAGTCATGAAATCAGCAACTGACTTAATTAACCACGAGACATCAATCGTGTCACTTGGGGGGATATCAAATAGGGTTTTGGTTTGGCGGTCTACGACACGTGTGTTCAAACACACGATGAAATGTGAGAAAGTCGTGCAATCATTTAAGGGAGTTAGCGAAGTAGTGGGTGGAAAATCAACCAAGTCTCTGCACGATGAGCGCAACTGGTTTCAAGCATTATTTCCATCTCTCCACTCCATCAACTTTCACACTTCATGGGATCATGGTGTTTTCAACTCCGGCATTATATAATGTCTCTGAATCCTGATTGAAAGAACAAGATTTGAAGAGTTATCAAATATTCGAACACAATCGTCTGAACGAGCAATTTCTCACCAAAGTTCATACAGACGCACTTTTGTCTACACGAACTCACATAAATTACTCTCAATCAGGCAAGATTCAATCATTTAGAGCATTTCACGTTGAAATCATAACACACCTACAATCTTATATCACCATTGATCTCACACATTTCTCAGCTTCCCTCCTACAGATCAACCCATCCTCTCTTGTGACCGACTTTACTCTGGAACGGCCATTGTCTGGGTTTAGGACGGAGTACTACAGATTTGTCTCTTGAACTTAAAGCAACCCCTTCATAGCGGTGCATCTGTGTGAGGTTAAATACTTCGCTCGGTTCAAGGAATTTCCTCCGCACGGTCGTCCTCAATTCCGCAAAAACCAGCAGATCGTTTTTCCCCATCTAAAGTTGCGCAACCAAGTCCTCCCTTGGCCGACCACATGGTGTGGTACAGTAATGGGTGGTGATCACCATGACGCCTCACTGACCAATTAATCCTGACCAGGGCTGTATAACCAATCCGGTGAAGTTGGACGGACGAGATGATCTTTGAGACACTCATCTATGACCATTAGTGGAATTAGGGTTTTAGAAGAGGTGCGCAAGCACCACTTTTCATCTTGGTTGAATCCAAGCTTAGGACACGATTTTGGCATGGCCGGTCGGGCATGAGTGTAGACGGCATGCCGGTATACATTCCCATACCTCATTTTCCCGTGAAAGTGTGATCTGTACCGCTCAATTTGTCTGGAAAAGAGAAGCGGTCAGGATTGATTTACAACAGAAGTTTGGTATCGCAAATACCGCGCATCATGCCATCTTTAGGCGCGCGTTTCGGGATAACCAAGCTTGGTCGGTCCCGGCCGATTGGTTTGGCGTGTAGGTGGCAGGCTGATGTACATGCCTATACATTACCTTCATATAGGAATGTGATCTAAGTCACTCAATTCGTCCGATGAAGTTGAGTGGTTGAGATCAGTTTGCGATTAGGAAGTGTGACCACGCTAGTTTGGGCGTGCGAATTGGAATGACCAGGGATGGTATGCCTTGGCCGATCGGGTATGGAGATAGATGGGTCCAAGGTGATCATGTTGATGCTCATTGAACCTGCTCAGTCGACTCCTAAACCCTCAATTCAATCAGGATAAAACAGACGTTTGCGATCAATGCAAACCCTAATTAGGGTTTTGCCGGATGTGCAGCATGCCCACTTTGGGCGCACAATCTGGAACGACCAGCCATGGTTGGTCATGACCGATCGGTCATGTGTGTAGTCAGGCTTACAGTGAGCGTGTTGACATGCTCTAGGCCCTTTGAATCTACATCTACACCCTCCATCTATGCATGCGAACATGGATGGTTGAGACTGTTTTGTGACACATGTAATGTTCCGCAAACCCTAATTTAGGGTTTTTCTTCCATACTGCTTTGGCTTGGGCGGTTTGGAAAGCTATGCCACCCTTTTAGGGAGGCCGACCATGCGGGGACCGCGTTGGGTCAGTAGTGAATATTCCAATACCTTCTTGGGGTCATGGATTCAATCTAAGCCATCTAATCATGCTGGTGAATTTGGATGGTCGTGATCATTTCTGAGAAGCTCTAGCGCGACCAGTTGGTGGGAAACTATATATTGCGGTTTATTTTTAGTTTTCGTATTGATTTGATTGACTAACGGAGGTTGAACTTTGATTGCACCTAGTTTGTTTATGCTTGAGAATATTCTTTTCTGATATAAGATTCACTCAAACTAGTTTAAGGTTTCGACAGGGATCTTTAGACTGTTGTTAGATCTAAAGACGATCTTGTGATAATCCATTAACAGACTCCGTTATGTGTGTGATTGATCACAAGAGATTCAAGTAGTTGTGTGCAGGTGTTTATTGAAGATCTAAGAAGATCTGAACACAAATAAGATATTGAAGATTTCTGACTTGGTTTTTATAATCTTTGGTGTGCACAATACTTGTTTGGGAAAAAGAGGATCCAATTAATAATCGGTTTATCCTTGTGGTAGATTGGATTGATTAATTGAGGAAGATCGACATCAATATGTTTCCTTGTGATTAAAGGTATTGATTGGCTTAATCTTAACGATTGTCTTTTTTTGATTGAATATAAGATAGATCTTGGTGTAGGACCATAATATCACTACCATACTATTTCTGCGATATTAACAACACTTTTGCGAGCGTCTCAGAAGACTCTTTAACAACATTTCGCGAGTTTCACAGAAGAATCTAAAAGAAGCTGACGATGGAAGAAATACAAAGAGAGTATGTTTATCCCACGATGGTTATCAATTTTGCGAGATAGTATATTATAATGATCGTGATAAGATCGCAAAGTATATTCGAAAAAGGAGGAAAACTTAGCTGTCATCCACTATGTAAAACTCTATATAAAGAGTTCGTTAGGTTCAGAAAAGTATGATGTTTTTTGGAGAGTTGATAAAATTTTGAGGAGAGAGAAACTCTAGAAAGAAATTTGTACTTCTGAGTTCTTATGTCTTTTGTAAAGAATTAAAAAATTAAAAAAAATAAAAAAGTGTCGTAATTCATTCTCAAACATAATTCAATTTCTGTAGATTTTATCAGGGGTGTAGTGTAGGAATTCATGCAACTACATTTTGGCGCCCGAAACAGGGATTGAACTAACAAAAATTGAAGAGAAAGTGAAAAAGAATATAAGAATTGTTTAAGATTAAGGAAATCATTAAGTAAATTGGTGAGATAATTGAAGGGAGAATGATCAGAATCAAAGAGGATTGTAGAAAATTGGAGTGTGATATGGTAACAAGAACAATGATTGATAGATTTCATGAAAATATTAAGGGGAAGATACACAAACGGGATTTTGAAGGAAGGAAAATTATGACGGTGGAAAAAATATCACCATTGAAAGATTGGGAAAAGCAAGAAATCACGTTTACAGCAGCAGAAATACCAGAAGAATATCTAAGTCATACATCTCCATTGGTGGTCACAGTAACCACTATACCAATGAGAAAGGAGAAATCAACAAAATTTGTAGAAGAATGGGCTATGAATAGAACTTTCGTGGACACAGGAAGTTATGTAGACATAATATTTTATCATACTTTCAAGAAAATGGGATATAAGGATGAAGAAATGTCTTATTCAACATATCATGTTCATGGATTTGGAAAGACATTAACAAAACCTAAAGGAGAGATAATGGTACAAATTCCACTAGGGGAGATTGAAACACAAGTAACGTTATGTGTGGTAGATGTGGAATCACCGTATAACATGATATTAGGAAGACCATGGATATACGCAATTAAGGCTTTAGCATCAACGTTGCATCAATGCATCAAGTTTCCTACACCCAGTGGAATTGAAGAAATCAGAGGAGACACAGATTTTGCGAAAATGTGTTTCCAAATTGAAGTAAGAAATTATGAAGGACGTCCAAAACTGCGAAAAGCTCGCAGAAAATTGGCGAGAGAAACAAAGAAGGAAGAAGAATTTAAAGTTTACATGATAAGAGCAAAAGAAGGAAAATGAATACCTAGTGAAATCCCACAAGAAGGAGATGAACTCGCGAGAATTATGAAAGCACCAACACCAATGGAAGAACCTGAAGCCAGTTATATCACAACAGAACCAACAAAGAAAATAAATATTGGGAGTAAAGAAGAGCCTAAAATGCTGAAAATTGGGACTAGAATGGAGGCAGATGAGGAAGAAAGAACTATAAATCTTTTGCGAGAGTATGCAGATATCTTCGCGTGGTGCATGGATGAGATTCCAGGGATAGACCCGTCAATAGCATGTCATAAATTAGAAATCAACAAAAACATAAGACCATTTAAACAAAGAATAAGGAAGATCACAACAACATATCATTCTCAAATAGAAGAAGAATTACAGAAGATGCTCGACGCAGGAATTATAAGGCAAGCAAAATATCCAGAGTGGATTGCAAATATGGTAGTGGTCCCAAAGAAGAATAAGGGGATAAGAATTTGTATAGATTTCACTGATTTAAACAAGGCTTGTCCAAAAGATAGTTTTCCATTACCAGATATTCCACAGATGGTTGAATCAGCAGCAATAAATGCTAGAATATCATTGTTGGATGGGTATAAAGGATATAATCAAATCCCTCTCGCTGAAGAAGATCAAGAACATACCGCGTTTTTTGCTCCAAGAGGATTATATTGTTATACAAAGATGTCATTTGGCTTACGAAATGCTGGTGCAACGTATCAAATAATGGTGGAGAAGGTGTTTGCAAGGTGGATCCACAAAACATTAGAAGTGTATGTAGATGATATGCTGATCAAAAGCAAAGAAGCTGAGAATCATGTGCAAGATTTGAAAGAGATTTTCGATCAAATGTGGCAATCCAATATTAAAGTGAATCCTGATAAGTGTACTTTTGGAGTAACTTCAGGGAAATTTTAGGGGTATATTGTATCAAAAGAAGGAATACAAGTTGATCCAGAAAAGGTACAAGCAATTCGCGATATGCCAACACCTGCGACGGTAAAAAATGAGCAAAAATTAAATGGACTCTTAGCCTCGCTAGGAAGGTTCATTTCGCGATCTTCAGACAAGTGCAAACATTTTTTCGATATACTCAAGAAGGGAGCAAAATTCAAGTGGACAGATGAATGTGAAAAATCTTTTCAAGGAATAAAAGAACATTTAATGAACATAACTATTTTACAGAAAGCTGAACTGGGAGAAGAATTATTGATTTGTCTTGCAACAACCACATATGCGCTAAGTGTTGTGTTGCTGCGAGTAGATGCAGGGGTAGAAAAACTAATTTATTACATTAGTAAAACATTCAATTCTGCAGAGATAAATTATTCAAATATTGAGAAACTAATTCTAGCATTGGTACATGCAACTTTCAAACTTCGCATCTATTTTCAAGCACATAAGGTCAAAGTGTTAACGAAAGTGCCAATTGAGTCAGTAATGAAAAATTCAAAGAGATCAGGCAGAGTTAAGAGATGGAATGCACAAGTAGGACACTTTGATATTCAATATGAAATTTTATCCTCGCCAAAATCACACGTCATCGTAGAGTTCTTAGCTGAATTTCCTTTAAAAGATGATGAAGTTGTGGAAGAGATGATGGATGTAGAAGAGGAATATGGAGATCCAAAAGAGCTATTAACAGAACCCAACAGATGGGAAATATTAGTGGATGGATCATCCAATGGAGAAGGAAATGGAATTGGAGTTGTTTTCATATCGCTAGAAGGAGAAAAAATAGCTTTTTCATTTAGACTTAAATTTGCGTCAACTAATAATGAGATAGAGTATGAGGCCATGATCCATGCTTTAAAATTTGCGATAGAAATGAATTTGGAAAATGCGAGAATCACCAGCGATTCATAATTGGTTATTCGTCAAGATAAAAGGAGAATACACAACAAATGAACCATCCTTGAGAAAATACAAAAGACTTGTTGAAGAATTATCTGCGAGAATTCCAAAAATAAAATGGAGACATATATCAAGGAAAGATAATAGAATTGCAGATGCTTTTGCTTTCATATCTAGTATGATGACAAATCCATTGGCAAGGTGCATAAAAATTCAAACACTTTCATTTCCGTCGGTAAACAAGGAAGAAGAAGAGACAGATGTAATGATGGTAGAAGCTAGCGAAGGAGATCCAGCGAGCAATATCACAGATTGGTGAGAAGATATTCATGCATACTTGGCAAGAGGATAAATCCCAAGAAATCGATTGGAAGCGCATAAATTAAAGAGTAGGGCAACCAATTATGAATTAAGAGATGGAGTATTATATCACAGATCTTTTAATGGACCATCGCTAAGATGTTTGACGAAGGAAAAAGGACAAAAGATATTGAAGATGTTGCACAGTGGTGACGCTGGTAATCACAGTGGAGGAAGATCTTTGGCATATAGAACAAAAATGCAAGGCTACTAATGGACATATATGCATGAAGATGCAAAACAACTCTCAAGGCGTTGTGAAGATTGCCAGCGATATGGAAAGAAGATACATGCACCAGGAGCACCATTATCATCCTCAACAAGTGTGTGGCCTTTTGGGAAATGGGGATTAAATATTGTGGGACCATTTGTACCTGGTTCTGGAAAAAGAAGATATTTGATTGTCGCAACAGATTATTTCACAAAATGGGGAGAAGTAAAGGCAGCACAACATATTCGCGATAAAGATATTTTTACATTCATATTTGAGAATATAATTTGCAGATTTGGGATTCCAGCACAGTTGGTATCTGATAATGGAAAGCAATTTGAAGGGCAAAATATATAATTGCTACTCAATGCATTTAAGATAAAGTGTGGAAAATCTACTCCTCTATATCCACAAGAAAATGGTCAAGATGAAGCAACCAATAAGACAATCACAGACATCTTAAAAAAGAAGCTAGAAGGATACCACGGAGCATGGTGTGAACAGGTGCATAATGCAATATGGGCCTACAATACAACTAGACTAGAAGCTACTGGAATGTCACCTTTTTGTTTGACATATGGAGTTGAAGCTATGTTACCAACATAAGTCTCTATTCCTACAACAAAAAGGGAGGCTTGGGAAAGAAATCTAAGTGCTTGAATGATTTTAAATAAATTGGATGAATTAGAAGAAAAAAGAGAAAAAACTTTGCAACATATGGAAAATTACCATCGAAGATTATCTCGTGAGTACAACAAACGTGTTAAGAAACGTGAATTTCAACCTGGCGATTTAGTGCTGCGAGAAACACCAAGTTATCAGCTAGAGAATGGTGGAAAGTTGGTGAGAAAATGGGATGGACCATACATCATTAAAGAGATAATTGGAACTGGGGCATACAAACTAATGGATCCTGAAGGAAGAGATGTTGGTCAAAGACTCGATAGACCATGGAATAGATTATTTCTGAAAAGGTATTATCAATGACATCTTCTACAAGATAAGAGATATTGGTATGTTATATGATGAAACAGGTAATAAATTCTTCTATCTCTATTTACAACTGAAAAATTCTTCTGATAACAAAGCACAACAAAAACAGCGAGCATCATCGCAAGTAAAGCGAATATAAATTTTGCAGAGATTAATAGAATGGGACGAACCTTTATGGCGTGCACCCTAGTTCGCGAATAAAATTTCGCAAGAGGCAAATGTAAGACCTAATAGCACGTCATAGGAGGGGGTATCTCTTGACATGATTCATGGGTAAGGTTATACCGCTGCTGGATCCCGAGTCATGCAGATGTTGGGGTTAAAGAAAACCTATCCGGGAGAGAGATCTTGGATTTCCAACTATATAAGGTTATACCCTGGTTGGAAGACTGAGAATCTCTTCCAAGAAGTGCAAAGTATGACCAAGGATCCGAGGTACACGGTTGAGCCAAGAGTGCCCGGGGCGTACGAAACTCCCTTGCCATTCTTGGAAAGTCTTGGCTATGATGCACTTGTCCTGAAGAAAACCCCACTTAGGGTGCAGTCTTGTAACTATAAGCCATATAGGCATAAAGGATAAGAGGCTGCGAAAACAGCTGGTTGTTGGTAAATCTGGATGGGAGGAGCTAGTCTTGTATGGACGATGTGCCCTCCTTGAAGGGGCAATATATAAGAAGGCAAATTCTTAACATTGCAGATTCCTTAAGAATTTTTCAGAACATCACAGCAGTACTCATTGCATCGCAGATACAAAAAATAATTCACCATTTCAAGAAAGATAATAAAGGGCAAATAGGGGAATGGAGAAGTAACATTTCATTATCTTCCTTGAAAATATTCAAAGTAAACTAAGTTGAAATTTAAATTCTAAAAAGGTTTCAAAAGTTACATCGCTCGCAAGAAAGAAGAAGGAAAAGAAAGCAAAAATAAAGTTCAAGCCTCGCCAAATTCATTATTCTTGCTCGTTAGATTTATTATTCTTGCCAGAGTTATCAACTTCATCAGCATCCTTCTCACCACGAGTCTCTTCTTCTTTTGATTCTTCATCAGCGATTTCTTCGCCACTTGCAGTTACTCCTTTGGGAGGACTTCTTTCTTCTTCTTCACCATCTTCTTGGGTGATATTTTCTTCATCATTAGTAAACTCTAAATCTTCATCCATGGGAAGAGGAATTTCATCATCATCAACCTTTAGAGGAGGAACAGATACAGGAGGGAGAGAATGGGAGAGTAGAATCTCGTTCACAAGAACTTCAGCACTGAGGTGGACCTTGCGAAGGAAACCTCTATCACGATTCCTAATCTCTATATTTTTAAAGTATTCGAGATAATCAAGTCTTCTTTATGCTTTATCGCGGGCTTCAAGATAATTGGAAAGAAGAGATTTGTTCTCTTTGCGAACCTTATCCAATTTGTTAGTAAGATCGGCAATGGTAGAATGAAGACTTCTTTCAGATTCTGCGAGTGACAAAAGTGATAAAAGATCATTTAGTCAAAGATTTTGCAAGAAATATAACACAAAATTTAACAGAAAAGTCAATAAGAGAGAGGCAGTCAATTGACTACCTTCCTTCTGCGAGGTTAAGTTTTGAATTAATGTAAAGAAATAGTTTTCCCATTGATTCATAGCGTCATCGAATTTATCGCCAACCACACCCTTCAGACGAGATTTCATGTTTTCTTCTCTAGTGCGTAGATACAAGTTTTCCTTTGCTAGTAAAGAATGAGATTCCTTCAATCGAGAGCACTGGTTTTGAAGCTCTCTAGCCTTCAAACTAAGAGTTAACCTACCTTTGATAAGTTTATCCTTCTCAGCAGCGGATGATTCAGTTACTTCCTTAAGCTCATTTTTAAGGGAACGAAGAGATTGCTCCTGATTATCGCATATCCTTTGTAGATTACTTAATTGATGTGAAGAAATCGCCATCAAGCTTGAAAATCTATGTTTCTCTTGGGATAAAGTTATATTTTCATCTGATAAAGATTCTACCTCCAGATTAGACTTGGTTAACGAATATGAGAGACGAAAAACCTCATTACTTAATAAACTTTGATTTCGCGATAATTGATTATTCTCATTAGTAAGATTATCTATTTGATCAATCAAATATGTATAAAGATTATCTAATCTATTATACTGGTCCATCCAAGAATCTATTTCGAAACGAGCTTCATCAGCAATAGATTCAAACTTAAGTCTCTCCATGAAACGAGTCCGATTTGAAACTAATATATGAATCAAGAATTTAAGAAAAAGACTTGAGTACAAAAGATATAAAAGTAAAACAGAAAAACAAAAGAGCAGAGGCAAGAAAAATGTACCTTTCAGCTCGTCATTTTTTCTGTGAAGATTCTCGCAGTCTAGAGAATAATTGCGGATCATATGATTCAAAGTATCGCATTCAGCAGTCTTGACTTGAAGGATTCTTCTCAGAGCTTCAACCTCATTTTCCATAGACGCTCGTGAAGCATTACAATCAGAGCCAAAATATTTGAGTAGAGTCTCGCAAGCTTTATATTGAAGGGGATCAGTAGAGGACTTTCTAGCATTGTCTAAAATATTGGACAAGATTTTAAAAGCAACATCAACACCTGCAAAAGTTTCATTAAATGAAGGAAGGGGTGTAGAAGATGAAGTAGTAACGAGAGAAAGTTGACGATTTGAATCATTTGCGATGGTTGAGTTGTAAGGAGGAGGGGTATTTGGAAAAACAACAGTTGAAGGCAGTAGAGGACTATGAGGAGTCTCAGTCACAACAATTTTAGAAGCTTGATTCGTCAAAGGGTCAGAAAAGGTAGAAGTATGAGCAGTGATATCCTCGCAGACAAAAGAAGAAGGATTTGGTTGCAACAATGTGGGAGTAGCCCTCGCGGATGTTAGTGGGGGAATAACGAGATTATCTCCAAGAGTCTTAAAGTGGCGAGATCTCTTGGGAGGTTTAACAGAGTTCTCATCATTCTGCGAATAATAATTTAGATAAGAAACAGAGGCAACAATATTGTTATTAAAAAATAGAGGGTGTTTCTTACTACCTTATCATTCGCAGAACTCCTATTCTTCTTCTCAGCTGGCCTTTTGCGAATATTAGGGTTTTGAGTTGTGGATTGTGTGTTAGAGATAGTTCCGCTGAAAATAAGATATAACATGGAAGTTATGAAGAATCAAATAAGAAAGGTTGGAGAATATAAATAAAAATTGGTTTAAATAAATATCATAAGTCAAGAAATATACCTTGGTGACTCCATTAAAACAGTAGCAGGAGAATATGAAGAAGAAAAGTTGCAGACGGAAGACGAAGTAAATGGATGAAGAAGATAAAGAAACGGAAGAGGAAAATTAGTTCTGAAATTTAACTCTACCTTTTATAGGCAAAAAGGAGTTGACCTATTAAGAAAAGACGTGTCAGTAAAAAGAGGGATAAACAACACGTGTAGGCGGTAAAGGATATATTAACGGAACCTTGTCGAGAAGAAAATATAAGAGGGAAAGAAGTTGCGAGTATTAGTTCTCATGATCTTCTCTTCTTCGCAGAAAAGACATGAGAAGAGGCAAGATGTAGGACCAGAATATCGCTACCATACTATTTCTGCGATATTAACAACACTTTTGCGAGCGTCTCAGAAGACTCTTTAACAACATTTCGTGAGTGTCACAGAAGAATCTAAAAGAAGCTGACGATGGAAGAAATACAAAGAGAGTATGTTTATCCCGCGATGGTTATCAATTTTGCGATATAGAATATTATAATAATCGCGATAAGGTCGCAAAGTATATTCGAAAAAGGAGGAAAACTTAGATGTCATCCACTATGTAAAACTCTATATAAAGGGTTCGTTAGGTTCAGAAAAGGATGATGTTTTTTGGAGAGTTGATAAGATTTTGAGGAGAGAGAAACTCTAGAAAGAAATTTGTACTTCTAAGTTCTTATGTCTTTTGTAAAGAATTAAAAAGTTAAAAATAATAAAAAAAAAGTGTCGTAATTCATTCTCAAACATAATTCAATTTCTGTAGATTCTTATCAGGGGTGTAGTGTAGGAATTCCTGCAACTACACTTGGAACCTGGCAAAGGAGTTTATGTTAAGATAAACAAGGGAACATTTGCGAAACTCATATCACTTGGTTTAAGAGAGTTGATACCAAACATATTTGTTGTTCCTTTACTATTTGGAATACGAACCAAAGGAATTGGTCCAAGTATGTGACTTGTTTACAGGTTGGAGGCGTGGGAATACAGACGGAACTAGGTGAACTATAGGTTTAGTTGCTTGGTCTCAACTATACGAAGTTGGTTTATTTTGTATAGCGGCTTAATCCTTAGAGTATTCAATTATGTACTAGGTCCCGGGGTTTTTCTGCATTTGCGGTTTCCTCGTTAACAAAATCTTGTTGTGTCATTTACTTTATATTTCCGCATTATAATTGTTTTATTATAATTAAAGTAAATTGCATAAACATTAATTCCTATTTACTTGATACGTGAATCCTATTGAGTTTGGTTAAGTACGAACCTTTGTATCAAGTAAACACACTTTGTTGTCGTATTATCTCGATCTCGTATTTATAGACGATCACACAAAGTGTGAACCAATTTGTTGTAATGTCTCGACTCAGTCTCTAGACAATCACTTTCGGGAAAAGGACTTATAGGAAGGAAAAGTAATAGCTTGAGGTATACTTTGGGTACCCTCGCCTTTTCAATTGGTATCAGAGCGGGCAAACACGAAAAGATCTAATAATATGTGTTTGGTGTGATCCATCCTATAAGATATGGGCCAAAGTAAAGTCAAGCGAGAGCGAAAACTTAAGAAAGGCTCAATTAACAAATTGCAAGGTATATGCTCAAAAGAAGAATACTCTTTATACTGTTCAATTGATGAGTTCTCAAATGAGACATTTTTGAAATCCATGATTGAGATTTCGAATGAAAGATCAAGTGTGAAAACTTCTGAAATAAAGGAATTCAGCAAATAATTTCTTTATATCTCTGAAGAACTTCTCTCTACACTTAAAAGAGAACAAGAGTTAACCTTAAAGGTTGAAATTCTCTCTAAGGAGAATGAGCTTCTAAAGGAAGAAATCACATAGAAAGTGAATGATCATGAGAAAGGAATGAATACTGAAAGTAATCATGTTGAAACTTGTAAAATTGATCTGGAGAAAAATCAAGAAAATATTTGCCTCTTAGCAAAAGAGCTTGGTAACTCTAAAGCAAAATTGAACTCTCAACAGGAGCTCTACAAAGAAAAGGAAGAAGGTTTTCTTTCCAAAACAAAGTGTTTAGAGAAAACTCTTAACTCTACTCTTGATGAAAATATTTCATTAAAAGAGGAAGTTTCTATGTTAAGAAGACTTAATTAAAGTTAAAATAATTTATCTTCCTTATTGGAGGTAGGAAGAAGTCACGGAGACACACGTGGTTTAGGGTACGAAGGTGATAGCACTACAATTTCTAAAAATGAGGCAAAGTTTGTCAAATCCGAGTGTACTCTAACACAGGATTCCCTAAAAGAAGATACTCAACATAATGAAGGAAATTCTAAAGACAAACAAACAAGTGATGATCATTCAGACCCGAGGAAGAAATATCATAAAGAAAAGAAGAAGTCGAAACCTCAAAAAGTAGAGAAAAAGGAAGGAGCATTCTACAATCGTACACAAACAGGTAACAATCCACATCATAATTCTTATACCATATATTGTTATTCTTGTAGTAGTAAAAATCATATACACAAGGGGTGCAAGATTCGTAAAATGCAAAAGGCTCTCAATTTTGTTACAAAGGAATTAAGAAGAATGACCTTTGTTCCGTATGCCTTAACAAGCAAAGAAAAAGACTATTTTGGCAATCCTTTGTCTACTCAGTTTACACCAAAAAGGTTTAAAAGGGGTGTAAGAAAAGTAAGTTTAAGCAGATAAGTTTTGTCTCTCATCCTTTAAAAGGAAAAATCTCCGAACCACTCTTTGATTATGATGATATATCATTTTTAAGAATGTGGGACATAAAGAACAGTCGAAAATAATACAATGTTACAAAAGAACAAATTTCTCTGTTCCCAAGCACGGTTGTGTTATGGAAATTTTCTTAAAAATGGGAAATTTCTGCTATTTCTTTTTGAGAAGGATTTCAAAAAATTCTATGTATAAAAGGTTACCTTTTATAAGTGGTTAAAGTCTCTTAAAACCGAATTCTTATTCGAATTCTTCATGAATGTTTACAATGAAGGACTTAAAAATTGCTATATCAAATTTGATATACTCCTGTAGATTTCATGATCTTTTAACAAGGAAGATTCATGTAATCCGTTTTACTGAAAATAAAAGATCATACAGTGAATTTGTAGGAGAATACTGTATCCAAGAAGTGGAAAGTGTTTTGGATTCCTCTAAGAGCTACAAGCCTATGTGAAGGAGTTCTTGAACTAATAGGAACTTCTGAAGAAACTATCTTCTGTTACCCAAAAAGAAATTATCTATCATGTTGTTTGTTGGGCATCGTTTAGAGACTTTCATGAGCTTCAAAAGATTAGTACTCTTTCTAACAACCTTGAGATGTATGAAGATAACCTTGATATGTATGAAGATAACCTTGATGAAATCATGGAGACAGAAGATAACAAGGATGAATAAGTTCAGAATACTTAATCTTTAAAATAAACATCAATTTTTCTATTGAACGAGTCTATTGTATAATCTTTAAGTTCAGAATACTATTATAAATAAAGTTATTTGATTTATAATTTTTCTTGTGATAGTTTTTTATTTACATAGACGGTACTTTAATGCTTTATTTATTTGCTATGTTTGTGTATGAGATGTTTGATTTCGGATTTACTACCTTGATATTCGATCTCATAATATGTTGTGAACCCTTATGGTTTGGGTGACTTTTTGATTTAGTAGGATTAAGTTCTAGCCCATGTAGGATCAGAATATCGCAACAACACTTCTCTACGAGATTAACAACACTCCTTTGCGAGCGTCACTGCAATCTCTTCAACAACACTTGGCAAATAACACAAAAGAATGACGTAATGGTTGACGATTGAAGAAAACACGAGAAGAGCATGATTGTTCTGCGATGGTTACAAAACTTGCAAGAACCAACATTAAGACTCTCGCGATATGATCGCAGAGTAGATCCGAAATAAGAGGAAAACTTAGATGTCATCCATTATGTCATTTCCTATATAAATGGTTCCAATAGATTCAGAGAGGGATGTTGTATTTTTTGAGAATTGAGAAAGTCTTGAGGAGAGAGAAACTTCAAGAGAAAAGTTGTATTCTTGAGTTCTTACATTTCCTGTAAACAATTCTGAAAATCAAATAGTAAAGTGTCATTTTTAATCTTCAAATTTGAGTTGGTTATTACAAATTCTTAACAAGGGTGTAGTGTAGGATTTCCTGCAACTACATTTTGGCGCCCGAAACAGGGATTGAATTAACAAAAATCGCAGAAAAAGTGAAGAAGAAGATAAGACTTGTTCAAGATTAAGAAAATCATTAAGCAAATTGGTGAAATAATTGAAGGAATAATGATTAGAATCAAAGAGGAATGTAGAAAATTGGAGTATGAAATGGTAACAAGAACAGTGATTGATAGATTTCATGAAAATATTAAGGGAAATATACATAAATGGGATTTCGAAGGAAGGAAGATTATGACGGTAGAGAAAATTTCATCATTGAAAGATTGGGAAAAGAAGGAGATCACATTTACAGTAGAAGAAGTACCAGAAGTAAATCTAAGTCATACATCTCCTTTGGTAATCACGGTATCCACTATACTAATGAAAAATGAGGAATCAATAAGATCTGTAGAAGAGTGGGCTATGAATAGAACTTTGGTGGATGCAGGAAGTTATGTGGATATAATATTTTATCATACTTTTAAGAAAATGGGATATAAGGATGAAGAAATGTCTTGTTCAACATATCATATTCATGGCTTTTGAAAATCTTTAACAAAACCTAAATGCGAAATAGTGGTATGAATTCCGCTAGGAAAGATTGAAACACAAGTAACATTATGTGCGGTAGACATGGAATCGCGGTATAACATGATACTGGGAAGACCATGGATACATGCAATCAAGGATGTAGCATCAACATTGCATCAATGCATCAAATTCTCTATGCCCAGTGGAATTGGAGAAATTAGAGGAGATACAGATTTTACGAAGCTGTGTTACCAAATTGAAGTGAGAAATTGTGAAGAGCGTCCAAAGATGCGGAAAACTCCCAGACAATTGGAGAAAGAAACAAAGAAAGAAGAAGAGTTTAAAATTTACATGATAAGAGCAAAAGAAGGAAAAGGAATACCCAGCGAAATTTCGCGAGAAGGAGATGAACTCGCGAGAGTCATGAAAGCACCAAGACCAATGGGAGAACCTGAATCCAGTTACACTGCAGTAGAACCAACAAAGGAAGTAAATATTGGGAGTAAAGAAGAGCCTAAAATATTGAGAATTGGGACTAAAATGGAGGGAGAGGAGGAAGAAAGAACTATAAATATTTTGCGAGAATATAAAGACATCTTCGCGTGGAGCATGGATGAAATGCCAGGGATAGATCCCTCAATAGCATGTCATAAATTAGAAATCAACAAAGATGTAAGACCATTCAAACAAAGAATAAGGAAAATCGCAACAACATACCATTCACAAATAGAAGAAGAACTACAGAAAATGCTTGATGCAGGAATTATAAGGCAAGCAAAATATCCATAGTGGATTGCAAATATGGTGGTGGTCCCAAAGAAGAACAAGGGGATAAGAATTTGCATAGACTTTACTGATTTAAACAAAGCTTGTCCTAAAGATAGTTTTCCATTACCAGATATCCCACAAATGGTCGAATCATCCGCGGGAAATGCTAGAATATCTTCATTGGATGGATATAAAGGATATAATCAAATCCCTCTCGCTAAAGAAGATCAAGAACATACCGTATTTTTTGCTCCAAGAGGATTATATTGTTATACAAAGATGCCCTTTGGCTTACGAAATATTGGTGCAACATATCAGAGAATGGTGGAGAAGGTGTTCGCAAAGTGGATCCACAAAACATTAGAAGTGTATGTAGATGATATGCTGATTAAAAGTAAAGAAGCTGAGAATTATGTGCAAGATTTGAAAGAGATTTTTGATCAAATGCGATAATTTAATATCAAAGTGAATCCTGACAAATGTACTTTTGGAGTAACTTCAAGAAATTTTTTGGGGTATATTGTTTCAAAAGAAGGAATACAAGTTGATCCAACAAAAGTGCAAGCAATTCGCGATATGCCAACGCCTGCGACGGTAAAAGATGTGCAAAAATTGAATGGACTCTTAGCCTCGCTAGGAAGATTCATCTCGCGATCTTCAGACAAGTGCAAACATTTTTTCGATATACTCAAGAAGGGAACAAAATTCATGTGGACAAATGAATGTGAAAAGGCTTTTCAAGGAATAAAAGAACATTTAATGAACATAACTATCTTACAGAAAGCTGAACCGGGAGAAGAACTATTGATTTATCTTGCAACAACCACACATGCGCTAAGTGTTGTGTTGCTGCGAGTAGATGCAGGGGTAGAAAAACCAATTTATTACATCAGCAAAACATTCAATTCTGCAGAGAGAAATTATTCAAAGATTGAGAAACTAATTCTAGAGTTGGTGCATGCAACTTTTAAGCTTCGCATCTACTTTCAAGCACATAAGGTCAACGTGTAAACAAAAGTGCCAATTGAGTCAGTAATGAAAAATTCAAAAATATCAGGCAGAGTTGAGAGATAGAATGCACAAGTAGGACAATTTGATATCCAATATGAAATTTTATCCTCGCCAAAGTCACAAGTTATCGTAGATTTCTTAGTTGAATTTCCTTTAGAAGATGATGAAGCCGTGGAAGAGATGATGGATATAGAAGAGGAACATGGAGATCCAAAAGAGCTATTAATGGATCATCAAATGAACCATCTACTTTCAAGACATAAGGTCAACGATGGGATATATTGGTGGATGGATCATCAAATGGAGAAGGAAATGGGATTGGAGTTGTTTTTATTTCGCCAGAAGGAGAAAAAACAGCTTTTTCATTTAGATTAAAATTTGCATCCACTAATAATGAGACAAAATATGAGGCCGTGATTCATGCTTTAAAATTTGCGGTAGAAATGAAGTTGGAAAATGCTAGAATCACCAGCGATTCACAATTGGTTATTCGCTAGATAAAAGAGAATACACAACAAACGAACCATCTTTGAGAAAGTATAAAAGACTAGTTGAAGAACTGTCTGCGAGGATTCCAAAAATAAAATGGAGACACATATCAAGGAAAGATAATAGGCTCGCAGATGCTTTTGCTTTCATATCCAGTATGATGACAAATCCAGCTGCGATATGCATAAAAATTCAAACACTTTTATTACCAGCGATAAACAAGGAAGAGGAAGAGGAAGATGTGATGATGGTAGAAGTTGGCGAAGAAGAATCAAAGAGCAACATTACAGATTGGCGAGAAGATCTTCATGCATACTTGGCAAGAGGAGAAATCCCAAGAAATCGATTAGAGGCACATAAATTAAAAAGTAGGGCAACCAACTATGAGTTAAGAGATGGAGTATTATATCGCAGATCTTTTAGTGGACCATCGCTAAGATGTTTGACGAGGGAGGAAGGACAAAAAATATTGAAGATGTTGCATAGTGGTGATGCTGGTAATCATAGTGGAGGAATATCTTTGGCATATAGAACAAAAATGCAAGGCTATTACTGGCCATATATGCATGAAGATGCAAAGCAACTCTCAAGGCGTTGCGAAGATTGCCAACGATATGGAAAGAAGATACATGCACCAGGAGCACCATTATCATCTTCAACAAGTGTATGGCCATTTAGGAAATGGGGATTAGATATTGTGGGACCATTTATGCCTGGTTCTGGACAAAGAATTGCAAAAGATTATTTCACAAAGTGGGGAGAAGTAAAAGCAGTACAACATATCCGCGATAAAGATATTTTTACATTTATATTTGAAAATATAATTTGCAGATTTGGGATTCCAGCACAGTTGGTGTCTGATAATGGAAAGCAATTTGAAGGGCATAATATAGAATTGCTACTCAATGCATTTAAGATAAAATGTGGAAAATCTACTCCTTTATACCCACAATCAAATGGTCAACCTGAAGCAACTAATAAGACAATCGCAGACATCTTAAAAAAGAAGCTAGAAGGATACCACAGAGCATGGTGCGAGCAAGTGCATAATACAATATGGGCTTACAATATAACTAGACGAGAAGCAACTGGAATGTCACCTTTTTGTTTGACATATGGGGTTGAAGTTGTGTTACCAACAAAAGTAGCTATTCCTATAGCAAAAAGAGAGGCTTGGGAAAGAAATCTAAGTGCTGGAATGATTTTAAACAAATTGGATGAATTATAAGAAAAAAGAGAAAAGACTTTACAACATATGGAAAATTACCAGCGAAGATTAGCTCACGAGTACAACAAACGTGTTAAGAAACGTGAATTCCAACCTGGCGATTTAGTGCTGCGAGAAACACCAAGTTATCAGCGAGAAAATGGTGGAAAGATGGCAAGAAAATGGGATGGACCGTACATCATTAAAGAGATAGTTGGAACTGGGGCATACAAACTAATGGATCCTGAAGGGAGAGATGTTGGTCAAAGACTTGATAGACCATGGAATAGACTATTTCTAAAAAAGGTATTATCAATGACAACTTCTGCGAGATAAGAGATATTGGTACGTTGTATGATGAAAAAGATAATAAATTCTTCTTTCTCTATTACAACTGAGAGGTTCTTCTGATAACAAAGCAAAACAAGAGATGTGAACATAATCGCCAGAAAGGCGAATAAAATTTTTGCAGAGATTAATAGAATAGGACGAACCTTTATGGCGTGCACCCTAGCTCGCGAATAAAATTTCACAAGAGGCAAATGTAAGACCTAATAGTGCGTCATATGAGGGGGTATCTCTTTACTTGACTCAGGGATAAGGTTATACCGCTGCTGGAATCTGAGTCATGAAGTTCTTGGGGTTAAAGAAAACCTATCCAGGAGAGGGATCTTGGATTTCCAACTATATAAGGTTATACCCTGGTTGGACGACTAAGGACCTCTTTTAAGGAGTGAAGAGTATGACCAAGGCGCCGAGGTACACGGTTGAGTCAAGGGTGACCGGGGTGTACGAAACTACCCTAGCCATCCTTGGAAAGTCTTGGCTATGATGCACTCGGCCCGAAGAAAACCCCACTTAGGGTGAAGTCTTGTAACTATAAGCCATATAGGCATAAAGGACAAGAGGCAGCAAAAACAACTGGTTGTTGGAAAATCTGGATGGGAGGAGCTAGTCTTTTATGGCCGATGTGTCCTCCTTGAAGGGGAAACCAGGGGGAAGATAAGAGCGTCACCCTCTATTAGGGATCTGATAAGTGTCTAAAGACGGCAATGTCATGGGGCTTTATGATCGCAAGAACATTTTGGCATGTCATATTGTCGCGTGACGAAAATTATACAGAGGCAACAAGACAAAATAGAAAAGTTAAGATGAGATCAATGGGTTTTTACATGAAAGTGTAATGACGTCCTGCGATTTCATCGCAAGACGGCAATGTCATAAGATTTAGTTCTCGCAAGAGAGTTTAAACTTATCAAATTGTCGCGGAGAAATTGAAAAAATTTGGATAAGACAAGATCAAAGGGTTTTTACATGCAAATGTTAAAACATCCTGCGATTTTGTCGCAGACACAAAAAGTTTTGCAAAATAAAACCTTTAACTAGGAAGGCAAAATAAGACCAACAGAATAATCTCAAACATTAACTATTCGATTTAAGAATGCAGGAAAGATTTTTTCATCACATGAGTATTGGAATAAAATATCGCATCAATATTCATCACATCGCAGATCTATTCCTAATATTGCAAGAAATATAGACACATAACTTACACAAGGAAGATTCAGAAAATAATTCATCATTACAAGAAAGATAATGAAGGGCAGTAGGGGAGTGGATAAATAAAATGTCATTATATTCCTTGAGAATATTCAAAATAGTAGGAGTAAAAGTTGAATTCTAAAGTTGCAAAAAGTTATATTGCTCGCAAGAAAAAGGAAAGAAAAGAAAACAAAAGCAAACCTTAAGCCTCAACGTTGGTCTCTCCAGATTCATTATTGCCAGAATTGTCAGCTTCACCAACATTCTTCTCCTTGCGAGTTTCTCCTTCTTTTAATTCTTCATCAGCGATTGCTTTACCACCAGTAGTTACTTCTTTGGGGGGACTTCTTTCTTCTTCACCATCTTCCTGATAAATATCTTCTTCAACACTTGAAAACTCTAAATCCTTATCCATGGGAAGAGGAACTTCATCATTATCAACTTTTAGAGGAGGAATAGATACAGGAGGAAGAGAGTGGGTAAATCAGAATGTCGTTCACAAGAACTTCAGCACTAAGGTGAACCTCGCGAAGAAAACCTCTGTCACGATTTCTAATCTCCATATTCTTGAAGTATTCAAGATAATCATATCTTCTCTATGCTTGGTCGCGGGATTTTACAAGATCGCAAGAAAGAACCCTATTTTCATTACGAGCTTTATCCAATTTATCAGTCAAATCAAAAATGGTAGAGTGAAGATTTCTTTCAGATTCTGCGAGTAACAAAAATAACAAGAAAATATTCAAATGAAGATCTCGCAAGGAATATAACATAGAAATTTAACAGAAAAACCAGCAAGTGAGGCAGTCAAATGACTACCTTCTTTTTGTTAAGTTAAATTTTGGATTAGTAAACAACAATTCTCCCATTGATTCATGGCATCGTCAAATTTATCCCCAACTATACTCTTCAGGCGGGATTTTATGTTTTCTTCTTTGGAATGGATAATTTTCTTTTGCCAATAAAGAATAAGATTCTTCTAATTTGGAATATTGTTCTTGAAGTTTGTTGGCCTTTAAACTAAGAGTTAATCTCCTCTTCATAAGTTTATCCATCTCAGCGGCAGATGATTCAGTTACTTCCTTGAGTTCATCCTTAAGAGAACGCAGAGATTGCTCTTGATTGCCACATATTCTTTGAAGATTACTCAATTGTTGTGAGGAAATCGCCATCAAGCTTGAAAATGTGTGTTTTTCTTGAGATAAAGTTCTATTTTCATCTGATAAAGATTTTGTCGCCAAATTAGCTTTGATTAACAAGTATGAGAGGCGAGTAATCTCGTTATTTAATAAATGTTGGCTCTGTGATAATTGATTATTCTCATTAGTGAGATTATCTATTTGATGAAATGAATATGTGTAGAGATTATCTAATCTATTAAACTGATCCATCCAAGAATCTTTTTCAGCACGAGCTTCTTGAGCGATAGATTCAAATTTAAGTCTTTCAATAAATCGACTCTGATTTAAAACGAAATATACAAGCCAAGAATTTAAGAAAGAAACTTAATTACAGAGAAGAAGAAAACTTATTAGAATAGAAAAGCAAAAAGACAGAGGCAGGAAAATTATACCTTTCAGCTCACTATTTCTCCTACGAAGATTCTCGCAATCAAGTGAAGAGTTGAGAAGCTTGTGATTTAGAGTAACGTATTCTGAAATTTTGGCTTGAAGGTCTCTCTTCAGAGCTTCAATTTCATTTTCTAGAGACGCTCGCGAAGCAGTACAATCAGAGCCAAAATACTTAAGTAAAGTCTCACAAACTTCATATTTGAAGGGATCAGTAGAATATTTCCTAGCATCATCTAAAATATTAGATAAGACTTTGAAGGCATCGTCGATTCCTACTGATGCTTCATTAGATGAAGGAAGAGATGCAGAAGGTGAAATAGTAATAATGGCGAGCTGGAGATCTGGATTATTTGCGATGGTTGTATTATCAGAAGGAGGAGTTTCTGGAAAAGTAACAGTTGAAGGCAATAAAGGACTAGAAGGAGTTTCAGTCACAACTATTTTAGGAGTTTGGTTTGTCAAAAACTCAGTAGAGATGGGGGTATTGATAGCGAGGTTCTCGCAGATATAAGAAGAAGGATTCAATTGCGAAGGTGTGGGAATAACTCTCGCAGATGTCATCTGGGGAATAATGATATCAGCCTCAAGAGTTTTAACTTGGCGAGATCTTTTGGGAGGTATAGTGATATGCTCGTCATTCTGCGAATAATAACTTAGATAAGAAACAAAGGCA
The DNA here is from genome assembly GCA_023529315.1 of Papaver bracteatum. Classification (NCBI taxonomy): domain Eukaryota; kingdom Viridiplantae; phylum Streptophyta; class Magnoliopsida; order Ranunculales; family Papaveraceae; genus Papaver; species Papaver bracteatum. The sequence continues at coordinate 632,688 of JAJJWX010004691.1, read as the reverse complement.
ACAATATTGTTATTAAGAAATAAAATGTGTTTCTTACTACCTTATTACTCGCAGAACTCTTCTTCGTCTTTTCATTCGGCCTTTTACGAGAATTGGGGTTTTGAATTACAGACTGAGTGTTAGGGATGGTTCCACTAAAGAGAAAACATAATAAGAATTATGAAGAATCAAATAAAGAAAATTGAAGAACATAAGTAAAAATTGGTTCAAACAGATAAAGTAATTGAAACACATACCTTGATGACTCCATTAGAACAGTAGCAGGAGAATATGAAGAAGAAGAAAAGTTGCAGACGGAAAACAAAGTAAATAGACGAAGAAAGTAGAAAAGTAAAGGAAGAAAATTAATTTAGTAACCTAACTCTACCTTTTATAGGCAAAAAGGGGATTACCTGTTGGGTGAAGACGTGTCGGTAAAAAGAAGAATTACAACACGTGTAGGCGGTTAAGCTAAATCATCGGAATCTTGTCGAGAAGAAAATATGGAAAGAAAAGAAGCTGCGAGCGCTATGAAGAGTTGGAAGTTCTCATATCTTCTCCACTTTACGAAGAAGACATGAGAAGAGGCAAGATGTAGGATCAGAATATCGCTACAACACTTCTCTGCGAGATTAACAACACTCCTTTGTGAGCGTCACCGCAAGCTCTTCAACAACACTTGGCGAATAACACAAAAGAATGACGTAATGGTTGACGATTGAAGAAAACACGAGAAGAGCATGATTGTTCTGTGATGGTTACAAAACTTGCGAGAACCAACATTAAGACTCTCGCGATATGATCGCAGAGTAGATCCGAAATAAGAGGAAAACTTAGCTATCATCCATTATGTCATTTCCTATATAAAGGGTTCCAATAGATTCAGAGAGGTATGTTGTATTTTTTGAGAATTGAGAAAGTCTTGAGGAGAGAGAAACTTCAAGAGAAAAGTTGTATTTTTGAGTTCTTACATTTCCTATAAACAATTCTGAAAATCAAATAGTAAAGTGTCGTTTTTAATCTTCAAATTTGAGTTGGTTATTACAAATTCTTAACAAGGGTGTAGTGTAGGATTTCCTGCAACTACATCCCATGTTGGTAGGCTTTATCAAAGGATCATGAGAGGTTCCTATAGAAACAATATGTGAAAAAGTCACAATATGTTGAATCGGTTTTGGTTTAGCATAAAAGCATATGTGTTTCGACGGTTTTCAACTTTTGCTTGCAATTGTTAAAACCAATTTTCAAACTTTCTCTGGTAAAGGTTGGTTGTTGTTATTCTTTTGTTTTTGGCATGAGAATGACAACATAATGGTATTTCGATATCAATTCTCCATGAAAAAGAAAACGATGCGATCATATTTGGAGAAGTTGGATGCGAAATTGAGGTAACAATCTTGTTAGTTAATTGTTTTCGTGTTTTAAGAAAAGCCTATTTTTATTTGATATGTATATATATATATATATTGCTTTTTCTTAAACGAAATATTTGGTACAATTGATTTGCTTATTCCATTATGTATGTGTGGATGTTTGTGCGATTCAATTTTTCCGGTTAAGTAGAACTTTTGTTATCTTGCTTTGTTGTGTGATATCAATAGTTTAGGCTTACAAAATTTGGTGCAATTGCGGTGCTTTAATGTTTATGTTAATTTAGTTGCTTCCAGTTAAGTAAAACAATTGTTATTTTGCTTTATTGTGTAGTATTAATTTTTTAGGCTTACAAAATTTCGGTGCAATAGTGAAACCTTGATATATATGTTGTTTCTATTGTATCCGGTTGAGATGAATAATTATGCAAGTTGATTTATTGGTTTGTATGAATTATTTATGGCTTAACGAATGAATATGTTAACGGGATGAGTTGTTTAGTCCAATTCGATTCCGGATAAGATAAACTAAGTTAATTCTGATCTTAGTTAGACTTATCAAAGTGAAGGTTTTGGTTATTCAAGTCTAGTCGAAAGCCTAAACAAGGAAATGCTAGTTAACTAACCTAGTATTTGGCTTGCTTGAAATCTAAAGGTCTAAGTTATATGGATAATTAGAACCTGATGAGAAAAATGGAGTTTATCTTTGTTTTGGTCTTATCGAATGAAGCGGTTGTATTTATACAATCGGTTAGCAAAGGAACTAAGTTGCTTAGTTGATTTTTGGTTTGCTAAACTAGTTGGGAAAATTGCTTCGGGCAATTATTTCCATGATAACATATCAAAACGTAATTACTTTGTAGTTTCGGTTTTGATATTGGTTATCAAAAATGGTATGTGGAACCCTCGTGCTTGACTCAACAAGTTGCAAGTCTATTTTTGAGATTTGTAAGATCCTTTACATGTTGTCCTTTATTTTTTCGTTTCTTTGTCATTTTTATGACAAAAAGGGGGAGAAATATATGGATTAAACAAGTGATGCTGGTATCAATTTTATGGTTGATTGGTGTCACTAGGGAAGAGGTCAATGGTGCTTGAACGTTTATCTAACGAATGAGGAAAAGCACAGACTAAGGCGGAGTAACATATCATATGATTGGGATAACAAAGACGTGCGGATTGAAAATCTACCAATCTCACCTTCAGGGGGAGTATGAGCTTTGTTATTATAATGCAGCTACTGCATTTTATGGATTGAATGAATGCAGGTTATGTGCTGTTGGATTCGGAAATCAAGCGTATGTGTAATGAATTCTTGAAAAAAATTTATCCATATGATTGTAAGAGTTTTTTCACTAAAATTGACAAAGGGGGAGATTGTTAGAGCATTTCTTGGTTGAACCCACCAAGCGTTGGTATGTCAAGTTTGGTTGTCATATTTTAGTGAACCAAAACTCATTTAAGAATCGCTTGATTTAAATGTACTAGAGTCAACTTCGTATAGTTTAGCTTGAAAGTATTAGGGTGAGACTATGTATGGGTATGAGGTGAGGATTTCACCCTAGGGAACAATGTTTACATGTGTTCTAAGGAAGTAAGTTCATGATATGTGTTGTGAACCGAAAAGGAAATCGCCAGGCGTTATTGGGGATGTTTTTCATTGCATATCTTATGAACGACCAATATGTGTGATTAGTATAACATCTCATGACTTGTTTGTGTTCTTGGTAAAACTATTCACATGAGGCCTGACTTATGTATTGGTATGACTTTTATTAGTGAAACCGATCTTAAGTAATCACGTGGGGTATGATCGGGTTGTGAGTGTCTGAACTTATTACTGGGAGAAGGGGAACCGATCCTAGTAAGAGGTGCAGTGCATCACAAGGGGAACCGATCCTTGTATGATGTGCAGCAAGGTTTATGGAAGAAAGGGTAACCGATCATATGAACATGTGCAACACGTTTTTGGGAAGGGGGAACCGATCCTATGGACATGTGCAGTGCATACAAGTTAGATACCAAAAATATATGGGGAACCGATCCTAGTACCTAGTCAGCCGTATCTTTGGTAAGCTAGTGTAACTATGCACAATACTCACATGGAGGTAGAACCTAAACTTGTTTTGGTAGAACCGTAAACCCATGAGTTTTGATTGAGTGTTATTTGATCAATCACGTAATTCTTGAAAGTCAGATGAACCAATTCTAAACTTGTTTAGAAGCGTGGTAAATCGGTTTCAACTGAGCAAGTATGAAAAAGGACTTGTAAAAGTAAGATGTCGACACACTTTGAACACGGTACATTAATGCTTATTCTTTATTATTCAAAGATATTCCTTAACGTCTAAGAAGGAAGTAAATCCCAAGATCGAATTTAAATAAGTTAAGAATCTTTTTAATTAAGGGTTTTTAATTATATATGAAAAATAAGAATTAGTAATGTGCATTTGCTAATTAAATATTTTTCAAAGAGATTTCGATCATGTATTTTTGGACAATGCATTCATAGGAATTATGAAAACCGAATTTGGTGGAGTAATGAAAAATATCTTGAGAATATTTTCGGTTTTGGAAAATCCTTGGTGTCCAAACTTCCTTGTATATAAATACTTTGAGTTTGCATTTCTAGCAAAATAATCCTGCATGACATAGACTTCCTCTTTTGTCTTTGTTACTGGTAAAGCCGCCTATCGGAGAGGATAGTAATCTAATTAGGTGAAATCTCTTACGACCGTTCAATTTAAAGTATTCTTTAGGATTGAGAAGCTCTAGCGCGACCAGTTGGTGGGAAACTAGATATTGCGGTGTATTGATTTGATTGACTAATGGAGGTTGAACTTTCATTGCACCTAGTTTGTTTATGCTTGAGAATCTTCTCTTCTGATATAAGATTCACTCAAAATAGTTCAAGGTTTCGACAGGGATCTTTAGACTGTTGTTAGATCTAAAGACGATCTTGTGATAATCCATTGTTAACAGACTCCATTATGTGTGTGATTGATCACAAGAGATTCAAGTAGTTGTGTGCAGGTGTTTATTGAAGATCTAAGAAGATTTGGAGACAAAGAAGATATTGAAAATTTCTGACTTGGTTTTTATAATCTTTGGTGTGCACAATACTTGTTTGGGAAAAATAGGATCCAATCAATAATCGGTTTATCCTTGTGGTAGATTGGACTGATTAATTGAGGAAGATCGGCATCAATACGTTTCCTTGTGATTAAAGGTATTGATTGGCTTAATCTTAACGATTGCCTAGGGGTGATTGACTATAAGATATATCTTGGAACCTGGCAAAGTAGTTTGTGTTAAGATAAACAAGGGAACTTTTGCGCAACTCATATCACTTGGTTGAAGAGAGTTAATACCAAACATATTTGTTGTTCCTTTACTGTTTGGTATACGAACCAAAGGAATTGGTCCAAGTACGTGACTTGTTTACAGGTTGAAGGTGTGGGAATACAGATGGAACTAGGTAAACTATAGGTTTAGTTGTTTGGTCTCAACTATACAAAGTTGGTTTATTTTGTATAGCGGCGTAATCCTGAGAGTATTCAATTCTGGACTAGGTCCCGGGGTTTTTCTGCATTTGCGGTTTCCTCGTTAACAAAATCTTGTTGTGTCATTTACTTTATATTTCTGCATTATAATTGTTTTATTATAATTAAAGTAAATTACACAAACGTTAATTCTTATTTACTTGATACGTGAATCCTATTGAGTTTGGTTAAGTCTGAACCTTTGTATCAAGTAAACACACTTTGTTATCGTATTGTCTCGATCTCGTATCCATAGACGATCACACAAAGTGTGAACCGATTTGTTATATTGTTTCGACTCAGTCTATAGACAAACACTTTCGGGGAAAGGACTTATAGGAAGGAAAAGTAATAGCTTGAGGTGTATTTTGGGTACCCTCGCCTTTTCAGAATAAAAGTGGACTAGATGTGACAAGTCTGTCCTTACCAGAAATTTTCTGGAAATCGCTTTGGAAACTTAATATATGTGAAAGAATTAAGCTTTTTCTTTGGAAATGTTTGCAAAATGTTCTTCCTACTAATGCTAAACTCTTTGGTAAAGTTAAAGATGTCAACCCTTTTTGTACTATGTGTAAGACTGAAATAGAAACAACTGAGCATCTATCAATATTTATGACATAATTTGAAGATTAAGAACACTTTTTCATTAATATGATCTTAAGGAATTACAGAAATCAAGAACACAGAACACTTAGCAAAGATTTTTCTCTCTCCTAAAAACTTTCCTAACACTCAAAAATTCATCCCCTCTCTGGAACTATTCACCTCCTTTATATAGATATTTACATAGTGGATTACAGCTCATGACAGCTCATTTACAGCTAAGATTCCCTTCAATTTCGGATCTGAGTTCTTGCGATAAATCGCAGCTGGCACCGCCTTTATCTTTCGCAGGTTTTATTGATATACCGCAAACATGTCACACTTTCTTCGTGTTTCTGTCGTTTTCAGTCATTACGTCATTGTTTAAGTCATCTTTGGATGTGTCGCAGAATATCACTGATGTGCCGCAGAGTAATTCGTTTATTATCGATGCATCGCAGAACAGTCGTTTATTTCGCAGGAATATTGTTGTGACAATATTCTGCCCCTACATCTTGCCTCTTCTCATATATTTTCTGAGAAGAAGACAAAGATCATGAGAATTTAAATTTCTTGATTTTCCACAACTTATATTTTTCGAGAATATCAAATACATCTTGTCTTTTTATATTTCCTTTATTTTGACACGTCTCTATATCCATCGCTAAATATCCTACACATGTTTTTCTTTTCTCCATTTATTCCTTGAAACGTATTCTTCCAACCGTTGAGTTCTGACCATTCACGTCCTTTCTTCATTGAATGCACATTGATAATCTCGAAAAATTTCCTCTCTTATAAATATCGTCTATGCTAATCCCTCTTCTTCTTTTTACTTTCGCTTTTCTTCTCTGCAACTTCACTATTCATCGTCTTCTTCCGCAAATTCCGGATCTCAATTATTCTTTCAGTTTTTCTTCTTTATTCTTCTTCGCCTTAACCATCGTTCCCATATTAAGAAATGGCTCCTTCTAAAAAATTAGGTCAATCCACTTTCAAAAATCACCAGCAGAAGCTTCAATCCTTAGGTTTCATACTTTCTGAAATCCCTGATCAATCTTCAGAATCTGATCTCTCCATTGATCTTGTTTCAAAATTTCCTTCTTCTAACGAGAAGATCCTTGTTTCACTAGGTCAATTAGAAGCTGGCCTTCCTATTCCTCTTTATAACCCAGATCTCCCTCTTTTTTATGAGATTATTTCTCATGCTAAACTTTCGCGAGAAATCTGCCAACTAAGTGGAGATTGTATTCGCCTCATTCATGAATATGCTTCCCGTGGAGCTGGTAAAGGATATCTTTATCCTGATGATGCGAAACATCCTGATTATAAGAAAATTCCAATTATTCCAGCGAAATATACCGTGGAAAACTTCTTTGCGAATTATCAAGTGATTCCAATGAAGAAAGAAATCACGTGTTGGGCTATTCGTTTGAATAGGAATAAAAAAGTTGCGAAAGATAAAATCCTTATGCAAGATATAGACTATCATTCCACAAGAAACAATATTCCATGCTTCTCCAAAGATGATAAATGGTGTAGATTTCCTCTCCTCCTTGAAGGTCCATATATTTCTGGTACTCTTAACCTTCCCCGCGAATCTCGCATATCTTGCGGCTTATCATCCTTGGATTTTTAATTGGCCCGAAAAGAATTCTGAGGTATATCTCGCGGTTAATCATTATTCGCAAATTCAGATAAATATATTATTCTTACTAGTTATTGAATTATTTGTTATCAGATTGGAAAAATGAAGGCTAGCTACATCAGTACTGGGAATCCCAATCTCCTAAAAGTTTTGAAAACCTTCACAGATGAAGTAAGAAACATTCTCTTATAAATTTTAACAATATATTATTGCCCCTGTTTCTTATCTAAATGTGTGGTTGTTTTCTAGGAAATACCATTTGTCGCAGTAGTTGAAGCCAAGGATAAAGGCAAAAAAGTAATAACTCCAAATGAGAGTTCTGGCACTTCTCCTCATCGCAATGAGAATCAAACTGCTGAGAGTCCTCCAAAAAAGATAAGAAAAACTCAACCACTTAAAGACATTTCTTCTGTCGCTGAAAAAGATAATGAGGTTGAAGAGAGCGGAAGAATAAATAATGATGCTACCATGAGCACCTCTTCATTACGTTTTTCCTCCGTAAGAGTTAGATCTGCGATGGGTCTTTCTCAACCTGAGACTCCTATGGATCAATTGTCAAATATCTTTAGAAATCCCATGCAAGGTATTGATGATGACGATATTGCTCACGCTTGCAATTATCTCTCAAAAATCTGCGATGCTTCCATCTTAACCAATAATAAATATCTTAAAGGAGTCTCGAGATTTATCAATCCAGATTTTCTTCATGCACTAGCTTCATTGGTATGCCCCTTTACACTTGTCATGAATTTCGAAGATCTTATTTTTACCCTTACTTATTTTCTCTTATCTGCCACAGACTGCTAGAGATTCTTTTTCCGTTGCTTCGGAATTAGAAAATAGATTATCATTATCGCAAATAAGGCTTACTGATTCACAATCTGAGTCTGCGAAACTTCGCGAATATAATAAGCAATACGAAGATGAAATATCCATTCTTCACGAAAAATGTAAACAATTGGAAATATCTGGGAATACTGAGCTCCTTAACAAGAATAAATCGCTTGAAGTAGATGTTGAAGTTCTTCAACAAAAACTAGCTGACAAGGAGAAGTTCAGCAAACAAATTATTGGTATGATTTATTTTATTTTATTTTTACTTTCTTCTTTCTTGCTATTTTAGCTTATTTAAACAACCATTTTGCATATGCCTATAACCTTACTGATGAAGCTCTTATTCTTAATTCTTTTGATAAACCCATAGATGAATCCATTCTTCTTCAGCGTCTTAATGACGCTTTAAATAATTATTCCGATGAAAAAATTAATGCTCTATCTATCGATGAACTTAGATTTCACATTTCCCTTATAAGAATGGATTATAGATCTACTTTGAGTATATCCAATAGTTTTAAGACTTGTAGAGATGAATTTGGAAAAAGAATCAAAACCTTGAAAGCCCAAAAGAAGGAACTTGAGAAGGAGAAAGAACACATTACTCTTCAAGGCGCTGAAGCTCTATCAAAGTTCCGCAATGCCCTTATTGACACTGAACTTGAGAGAGATAGACTTAAGGATGAAAATATTGAACTTCTTAAAAGAGAAAAACAGATCCGTTCCCATCTTCTCATTCAAAATAATGATGAATTCGCATGGGCTGCGACAGTTCTCGATAATGCTAGGAAAACTTAGCAATAGATGTCAGTCTTCACACCGAACAGGCAACCTTGATACAAGAAATGATTAATGAAAGAGAAGGTTATTTATTGATCCTCTAACATCTTTATATTTTTTGTAAATTCTTGATAAATTTCTAACTTGTTATTGTGTTGTCGCAGAATCTGAAGAAAAACATGCTAAAAGGATCGCAGAACTTGAAGAAGAAGAAAGTGGTCTTGTGAATAATCTTGCTTCCCGCAATGATAAGATCACTAGACTGTGAAAGAAGATAAAAATATCTAACTCCAATTTGCATAGTAATCTTCTCACTGTTCGCAATAACGCTATTGAGAAAGTCTGCATTGATAATAACCTCTCTCTTAGCCTATATCCCTGCCTCTTGGAAAGTATCCCAGCCAGATCAAGTACCAGTTATTTCCGATGTGAGGCTGATATAGATGAGAATGAAAGTGAAGATGATGAAGAAACTGATGATGAAGATAATGAAGACAAAGATGAAGATAATGGTGAAGATAAATCTCAATAATTTTGCTTCTTCTTTTTGATCTTCGTCTGTATTTTTATCTTCCTTTATTGCGAGAGTTATCTTTGGCAAATTGTATCATCCTTTCCACAAGATACTTGTAACTCCTGATGTTCTTCAATATATATAAATTCCCTTTTTGCTTCTATCCGTCCGTTACTTATATGAATTTATCATATAATGATGAATAACAATATTTATCATTCTTATACATCGTTCCCATACTTGCCTCTTGTTATTAATCTGCAATATGATAAATGAATTATCGCAAGTATTTCTGCGAACAATTTATTATATGTTTCGCAGACATATCTTTTCTTGTGGTCTTATTTCGCCTTCCTAGTTAAAGGTCTTATTATGCCACCTTTATGCAACAAGATCCCAGGATATTCTTACCTTATATGTAATAATCCATTGATCTTTCCTTATCATTATTTTATTTTCTGCGACAATATGATAAATCTAAGCCATCTTGTGAGAGATTAATTCTCTCTTTGCTTTTTAAGATTTATGACATTGTCATCTTTGCGATGAAATCGCAGGACGTCTTTGCGATTTATTTCCTCTTATTATTGATTTCATTTATCTCATCTTTTTGATCTTATCACAAAAACCCATTGACCTCATCTTAACATTTCTCTTTAGACTTTTTGGCCATTCATGCGGCAATATGACGGTCCTAAATATTCTTGCGAATATAAAGTCCCATGACATTGCTGTCTCTGTCACGCGACAATATGACGGGCCTAAACATTCTTGCGAATATAAAGCCCCATGACATTGCCGTCTTTTTTGATACACAGCTCCCTAATGGAGGGTATCGCCCTTATCTCTCCCCCCGGTTTCCCCTTCAAGGATTATACATCGGCCATACAAGACTAGCACTTTCCCATCCGGTTCTGCCAACAACCAGTTATTTTCGCAACCTTGTCCTTTATGCCTTATATGGCTTATAGTTACAAGACTGCACCCTAAGTAGGGTTTTCTTCGGGCCGAACACATCGTAAGCCAAGACTTTCCATGGATGTCCAGGGTAGGTTCATCCATCCCGGGCACCCACAGCTCAACCATGTACCTCGGCGCCTTGATCATACGTTGCATTCCTTAGGAGAAACTCTAAGGCGCCCAACCAGGGTATAACCTTATATAGTTGGGAATCCAAGTTATCTCTCCTGGATGGATTTTCTATAATCCCAATCTTTATGACTAGGTTCCAGCAGCGGTATAGCCTTTCCCATAGCCATGCAAAGAGATACCCCCCTTATGACGCACTTTAAGGACATTGCCTCTTACGGAATAGAATCCCCGAACTAAGGTGTACGCCATAAAAGTTCGTCCCATTCTTATGATAATTGAAAGTAAAGAAGATACCCCCCTTATGACACACTTTAAGGACATTGCCTCTTATGGAATAGAATCCGCGAACTAAGGTGTACGCCATAAAAGTCCGTCCCGTTCTTATATGTTTTTAGGCGATTTGCGCCCGTCTTATGCATTTGCATTAAAAATTCTTATATGATTAGAAATCACCATCTCTTTATTTTTAATAGAAAAATTTCTCATTTTTGAACAGAATTTTTCTTTTAATATTCGAAATCATCTTGTTTTTTAATTGTTCGCAAAATGATATTGCTGTACTTCTTTTCTTCTGTGACGAATGATTATTCGCAACTTCATCTTTTTGTGCTCCTGCGAAAAATGAATATTTCAACTTTTCCCCATTTTTGTATGATTTATAGCCATTGAATGTTTTGAGACAAACTATTCTTGAAATATACCCTTTCCCCGCAATTCTATATTGTCCACCATCAATTTCTCAGCTCTTTGATTTTGCTTCTTGTTATGTTTCCAATTACGATTTCGAGCATTCCTTTCTTCGCAAGTATTAATGTCAACTTCATAACACTTTTTTCCTTCAAACCAATCACCTTTAATTATCCCAATACCATGAGGATGTGGAAATTTTATGCATTGATGATATGTTGATGCTATGCCCAAGATCCCATGGAGCCATGGCCTTCCAATTAAGGCATTGTAAGGAGATTCTATATCCACTACACAAAACTTGATTTTTGAAGATATCTTGTTCAATGGAATTTCCATAGTAATTTCTCCTTTTGGCTTGTTTGCGGTGCCATTAAAACCATAGATCTTGTAAGTTGAAGGGATTAGCTCATCATCTCTTCCACCCATTGTGCGATAAGTATGATAAAACAAAATGTACACCGAGCTACCAGTGTCAATTAGAACTTTATCTATTGCCCAGGAATCACTTGCTGCATCATCATCATCATCTTCTTCTCCTCTATATTTTGGATTTATCTCTAATTTCACCACCAATGGATTGTCATGCATCTTCTCAGGCTCTGGTATCTCTTCTGCAGTAAAAGAGATAACTTGTTTCTGCCATTCTTCTATCGGATAAATCTTCGCAATATTCATCACCTCTCTTCCCTATATATCCCTTGAAAATACTCTGCTTAGCACATTATCATGGAAATCCTCTATCGTTTTTTGTGAATGTACAATTGAATTGCAAAATAGATTTTTTGTTGTAGCTCCTACTTCAATGACAAATGTTTCTGCTTCTTTCGCAACATTAACTCTGCGAATTTCTGGTGCTTGCGGAAATTGATGCGGTTGTAAATATCTTGCTAAAAAATGATTTAATTTTCCTTATTCGATCATTCGCAAAATGATTCTTTTCACATTCCTACAATTATTCACAGAATGACCATGAAAATGATGATAAGGACAAAATTCTTGATTGTGATTGTTGGGATGTGGTTCCTTCCCCATGTTCCAGGGTGAGGGTATGTTCTCCATTAAAATAATCGCTTCCCAAATCTTATCTATACCAGTATTTAAAGGCAGCAATTTGATATCTTCCCACATATTCCTCTGACCTCTCTGCTCTCTTGAATAATTCTGCCTCTGTCCACCATAAGTTTCCTGCGGTTGATCAAACCGTGAGACCTTATTATTGTTATTGCGATTATAAAAATTTCTCTCTTTTTCTAATTCCTCTTGATCTCTACTCCCCATTGCTACTATCTTAAGTTGATTATCAGTCTCCATTTTCTCTCGCGGATTTTGGGAAGTACTTGCTACTGTATTAATCATCCTTGGTAACAAACTTCCATTTGCTGCGACTAAACTTGTGCCTATAAGAGTTGGATAAGATTCCATTTCATTTTGTTTTTCCTCTAAAGAAATATATTTCTCTTGCAATTCTCGCAACTCTGTCATAGTGATTGTGTTTTTGACTCTGAAGACCTGTATGTATAATAGATTTGTCGCAAACATAGCATTTATGAAGGACAAAATGAGATATCTTTCATCTACTCTTCCTGCCATTTCACTACACATTGTCCTCCACCTTATGGTTAAGTGCTTCAAACTCTCACCAACTCTCTGTTTTAATCCAAACACATCTTCAATTCCAGGTCGCGCAGAATTATTGCTGATGTAGGCTCCTAAGAAAGTGGTTTGCAAGTGCATAAATGAAGTTATTGTATTCTTGGGAAGACTTTCGAACCACTTCAATGCTTCGCCAGTTAAACTTGACGCAAAATATTTGCACAAAACGACATCATGGTTCTCCCATTGTAGCATACATCTAATATAAGCTTTGATATGTTGGACAGCACACGTAGTTCCATCAAATATACTGGTCAACACCGGTAAATTGCATTTTGGAGGTATCCCTCCTAATTGTACCTCTTGAGTAAATGGAGTTTTCGCAGCCTCTTCGATTGCCTCATCAAGTTGTCTTCTTCCTCCTTCTCTTCTGTTATTTATTATTCCTCTCATTTCTGCCAATTCTCGCAAAATTTGTTCATTCCTATCAGAATTTGCTCAATTGGTCTTTTCAACACAGCTTCTCTTCGTCTGGGTTCATGCCTTTCTTGTCTTGCGATGTTTCTCGCTTCTTCTTCAACATCTTGGTTTTGCCTTCTTCTGCGACTTTCTTCTTCTTGCAAGTTTATTTGTCTTTCATTCTCTTCTCCATGAATTTCCTCATCCCTTATTGTTTCTCTTCGTTGCCTTTCTATGTCTCTGCGAACTCTCTCATATTCCTCACTGAGATTATCATTATTACGATTTTGCGCACGTCGTCTTTCTCGATTGTCATGATTATTCTGACGCAACGCTGCTTGAATTTCTTGCTCTTCTACTTCTGCTCGCAATCTCTCTCTTTCTCCTGCTAAGCGTACTTGCTTAATATAATGTCTCTCAATATCATCTTCGATAACCCTGCAATTTCTTCGAATCTCTTCATCACGTAACATTCTCCTTCTATCTTCTTGATTTTCTTCTTCTATCTGATTATGTCTAATGTCTAAAGTTTCATCGCGTGGAGCATAACGATCATTTATCAAATTTTCCTCAATATTTTGTATAGGAAGATTTTTCCTTGCTTCTTCTCTATATGATCTTGAATTTGATCTCATGCTGCTTCTTGATCTTCTGTTTTGCAACCTCAAATTTTCCATTCTTAATTCATGATTTCGCCTTGTAAGATTAACACGTTCTTCTGCCTCTAACCTTATTTCTTCCTGTATCCTTTGTCTTAAACCATCTTCCACTTCACGTCCTTCATGAATTGATCCTCCCTCCATTTCTTGATTTCTTTCCTCTTCTTGACTTTCCGCCTCTTCTATCGAATCCGACCTCCAAGTATGCACATTTACTCTATCATGATCCATATTTCTATCTTGTGCTCGTATTTGTTGATTTGGTGGTTGGATTGAATTTTCTGCTCCATTTCTCATTCTACTTCTTCCTGATCTGTTCCTTAAAGATCCTTCCAATTCACCTGTTCCTTCCCCTGCAATTCTTTTACTTCTTCTCACTGTTGTTGATGGTTCTGATGTATTTCTCCTCCTTCTAGCCATTTCTCTTCAATTCTAATAATTTCTTCAAATCTTCAAACTGCAATTTGAAATTTCTCAAGCTTGATTCTCCATGTTTCTGGGCGCCAAAATGTAGTTGCAGGAATTCCCACACTACACCATATTCAAGAATCTATCAATATTTATGACATAATTTTAAGATTAAGAACACTTTTTCATTAATATGATCTTAAGGAATTACAGAAATCAAGAACACAGAACACTTAGAAAATATTTTTCTCTCTCCTAAAAACTTTCCTAACACTCAAAAATTCATCCCCTCTCTGGAACTATTCACCTCCTTTATATAGGTATTTACATAGTGGATTACAGCTCATGACAGCTCATTTACAGCTAAGATTCCCTTCAATTTCGGATCTGAGTTCTTGCGATAAATCGCAGCTGGCACCGCCTTTATCTTTCGCAGGTTTTATTGATATACCGCAAACATGTCACACTTTCTTCGTGTTTCTGTCGTTTTCAGTCATTACGTCATTGTTTAAGTCATCTTTGGATGTGTCGCAGAATATCACTGATGTGCCGCAGAGTAATTCGTTTATTATCGATGCATCGCAGAACAGTCGTTTATTTTGCAGGAATATTGTTGTGACAATATTCTGCCCCTACAGTGCATTTTTATTTTATCATATTTGGGTCAGTAGTTGACACATGTGTAAGTTAGTATAGCATTGTTAGCCAATTGACGGTATTACAAAGTTGTTGACAGTCAATAGCCTACCAAGTTAGTTAGTTATAATTTATAGTTACATAACAATATATTAAAAAAAAATGATAGCTTAGCTTAGCTTTTCATAGTTCTTTCAATAACCATTTTGTAGTTCAAAGTTATATTTCATAATTATCTTCGCATAATAATCATACTGTCTTTCTGTAATAAATATTTTGTAGTTAAAAGTTATATTTCATAGTTTTGTTCGCATAATAATAACATTGTCTTTCAATAATATACCATTTATTTTTATTTTGTTAATAATAAATTTGCAGTACTTACTTCCTTGCTTTGTATATGCACTGCTGGTTACTGAACTTGCTTTTGAGTTTACAGGTACCTGCAATACTGTTGTGCAAACCCAGAAAAAGAAGAAAGAGGAGCAAAACAAGCTTGATTATCGTGCCTAAACCCGGTCCTATACCGGTGGTATTGTTTTTGAAACTTGTTGTCTATCATGACTGTGTGAATGATGCACAATATTTTCCTGCTGAAACTAGTTGCCTCACATAGCCTTGTCAAACCCCTGCAACACATAACATCTTTGTGCATGAACCTGTGATGTTTGAGTAACTTATTTGCTAGCTGACTTGTTGTTTCACTATGCTTTTTTCGATCTCTGCAAGATATTTTATTTGTGTGCATACACCTCAGTGAATCTGTTTGTCATTCCTATGATCTTTGCTATGGCTTGTGAACTTGTTGTGATTCTGGCTTTTAAAACTTGTTGATTGATGTCCCATCTAGGCTATGATTATGTCGTTTCGAAACCAAACTAATCGTCTAGTTAGAATTCAGCGAGAGGACATAGCCAAAATCCTCATTTCTGTCGTAGAAAGACCTGACCAACCTGAGGAGATGGGTGAAGAGTTAAATCAACCCCGTAGTCTCAAAGATTACATGTACCCGACAAGGGCAAGCCAGCCCTCTTGCATTGTTTTACCAGATGATGTTGGCCAGTTTGAATTGAAAGCGAGAACGATACACATGCTCCCTGTGTTTTGAGGGGTTGATGCTGAAAACCCCTACCACCAAGTCTTGGTTGTATGCCCTGCAGCCATAGTCAATTAGGACATGGGATGGTATTACGAAAGAATTTTTCAAAAAGTTCTTCCCCAATCACAAGACTGCGACCATTCGTCAAAGTCTGAATAACTTTGTGCAATTAGATGGTGAGACCTTAGCCAAATACCTGGAGAGATTTAATGAATTATATTGCTTTAATGTCCTCATCGTGGTTTTGAAAACTGGAGACTTGTGCAAATTTTGTATGAAAGTCTAGATATTTCCATCCGAACAATAGATAGTTTGGTCAATGTGCAGCGGTGCATTTATTGACAAAAGTGCTGACGAGTCTTGGACTTTCCTAATTGAAGTTGCTAAAAATACTCAGTAGTGGGAGTCCATTCGTGAAACTAGAAAGACTTCCCATGTATCTAATGTTCATAGGATTTAGTTTGCCTTTGAGGGTAATGCAAAAATTGCATTGTTGGCTGAGAAAGTAGAAGCGCTAGCGCTGCATAAGAATGTGAAACCTACTGCAACTACTATCCGTGACCATGTCGAAATGTTTATTTGTGATGCATGTAATAGTTCTGACCATCTAGTGGATAGTTGTCCTGAAATACTTGCATTTCAGGAATCTAGACTTGAACAGGCACATTCTTTGTATCAAAAGCAAGAACATAACCCTTATTTACATACCTACAACCCAGGATGGAGGAACCACCCTAACTTTTCATGGTCCAAGGTCCTTGTACAAGGGGTTACATCAGGAAACACACAAGGGTATCCTAAAAAAACCCAGATGCAGTCATGCACACAGTACCCTACTGAGAAAAAATTGTCTAGCATTGAAGAAAGTGTCGTTCTGTTGACCCAAAATCTTTTAAAAATTCAGAAGTTGACTGACCAACGTTTTACAAGTCTAGAACTTAAGATGGGTCAAATTTGGGATGCACTTAATGAGAGGGGAAAGGGTAAACTCCCAAGTCAGCCTCAACAAAATCCTAAGGGTGCATTTCAGGCAGGTACATCAGCTTGCAATAAGTTTTCGCATGATCGAGTTAATTCTGTCACTACTCTTCGTAGCGATGAAGTTGTTGATAACAATGTAGGTGTACCACAAACAAATGAGTCTGAGTGAGACTCATCACCACACACAACATCACAGAAAACATCCATAGTAGAAAATGAATCTGAGCATGTTTGTAAATCTAAAAGTTCTATTGATGTTAATATTTCATTGCCATCTAATGTTCCCGTTGCTCAATTTCCTCAAAAGTTGGTGAAGCAGAAAAAATGCACCCATTATAATGAGATGTTAGAGATGTTCAAACGAATCAACATAAATATGCCATTTCTTGAGGCAATTAAGCAGATTCCTGCTTATGCGAAATTCCTTAAGGATCTATGTACACAAAAGATAAAGCTTAATGTTCACAAGCGTGTCTTTATCGCTGAACAAGTAAGTTCTATCATTCAAAATAAGACTCCACCTAAGTTTATGGACCCAGTTTGTCCAACAATCTCTTGCATTATAGGCGACCATATGGTCGATAAGGCTTTACTATACTTAGGAGCAAGTGTAAACCTACTGCCAAATTGTATATGTGCAATTAGGTTTTGGAGAATTGAAACCCACACCTATAACTCTGTAATTGGCGGACAGATCCGTCAAAGTTCCCCGTGGTGTGGTTGAAGATGTTTTAATCAAGGTTGATATATTTTATTTTCCTGTGGACTTCATTGTTTTAGATACTCAACCTGTGCAAAACCCTGACTGTCACATTCCTGTCATTTTAGGACGTCCCTTCTTGGCGGCGTCCAATGCCATCATAAACTGTCTAATGGAGTGTTGAAACTGTCATTTGGTAACATGACTGTGGAATTGAATGTGTTTAATGTTAGTCAATAGCCTATGGATCTGGAAGATAATGAATTGCATGAAATTAATATGATTGAAAGCTTGATTCAAGACTCATTGTCTAACACTTTATCAGTTGATCCTTTGCAAGCATTTTTGGAAAATTTTAACTTAGATATGTATGATAATGAATACATTAGTGAAGTCCACTCTGTGCTCGAATTTGTGCCTCATATGGATGTCACTAAATGGCAGACTAAAGTGGAACCACTCCCACTTTTTGATTCCAAATCTGTTACGTCCCTTGTTGAACCACCTAAGCTTGAATTGAAAACATTGCCTGATACTTTGAAATATGCATTCTTAGGCTCGTCTGATACTTTGCATGTTATTATTTCATCTTGTTTGAACATAGAACAGGAAAGTAAGCTTTTAGAAGTACTTAAGGAGCATAAAGAGGCCTTAGGATGGACCATCTCAGACCTTAAAGGCATAAAGTACTTTGAAAATGCTTATAGCGCCCCCAAAGATAGCATCTAACTAATCCAAGAGATTAAATAAATACAGAGGCACTAATAATCTAAATCATATACTTAAGCATTCAATTGAGAAATCTGCTAAAAAACTTAACCCAAAAACTAGCCCCGCTCTGAAATATATATATATATATATATATATATACAAGAACTCATCTCAAATGATACATATACAATAGTCATTTGGTTTAAAAATATAATATACAACATAATAAACATAGCAGAAGTTAATCAACTAACAAACTCAACTAGGGCTGAACATGGTTTCGGTTTTCAGCTGGAACCGGACCAAACCAGACCAACTAGGAAGAAACCAAACCGAATAATTTACTAAGGGCTTGCGGCGCAGCTTGTTGCTCGCTTTCCTTCTATGTAATAACTCGTGAATCTGTTTCAATGTTTACAATTACTAAATATATATATTTACTAATGGATTGGTTACGGTGTAGAAAGTGGAAAATCGATAGTGTTGGTTTTGGTTTGGTTTGACCTCTAAAACCGAACCAAAAACCATTGGAAAACCAATTAATTTTTAAACTCAGTTTCTACCGTTGATTTACAAGTATTAGATTCTACCCATTAATTTAGAGGATAAATTGAAACCCTAAATCTAATATTTCATTATGATACTCTGCCTCTTTCTCTTTCTCCTTCTCACAGTCGCCTCCCTTCTCCACCCCCAACTACAGCCGCTACTACTGGACTTTTTTCTTTCGGTCTTCCTTCTTTTTTATTTGTCAATAACTAAATTAAGATATATTATATATCTTCTTTTGATCTCTAGATTTAGAGTAAGCTTTAACTATTCTTGATATTTTATTTTATTTTATTTTTTTGTCTGTAAATTTGTGTAAACCAATACTATCGGTAACTACGATTTTTTTATCTGTAAATTTGTGTATTTTGTTTTCTGGTTTGTCATAATTATTGGTTAACCAAAAACCACTAGGACAAACCGAAACCAACTGGAAATATTTGGAAACCGAATCAATGGTTAATGAATTGGTTTGGTTTAGATTTTTAGAAACCAATAGTATTGGTTTCGGTTTTGGTTTGGCTAGAAAACGAACCAAAACCGACCATGAACAGCCCCAAACTCAACCCTTAAAGCTTTCGCTGCGCAACTATGATCTGTCTCTGAAACTGAAAGTGGGAATGGGTGAGCACATCATCCCTAAAAAGGGTGCCCAGTAGAAATAACATTTAACGTTCAAGAAATCATATGCAAGATTTGGAAAATAATACATGTTTTCCCAGACACTAAATAGCGACCAAGTCACTGAAATAAACAAACATGTATATGGACAAACTCCTTATTTCAAACAATGTATAATATTGATGCCAATTCCACACCAAATAATAATATTGCGGTGTATCGCCCTAGCCATAGCATAAAAGATGAAAATAAGTAGATATAAATGTGAAGGAGCGTATCCTATATACCACAGGTGGAAATTCTCATTTCCCATAATAATTCATAAAGAGAAACAAAACATTTCAAGTCCTTTCCAAACCATGGAAAGATTAAAAGAATCACATAACATCGAAACTCAAAATTAAACAATGCATGAAATGCACAATCAGACAATGCATGAGTTTGATAAACATAAATCTTTGTAAAAGAAAACAACAATGGTTTCAAAAGAGTTAAATATAAATTCCCACCTCTTTTGATTACAAGCCACGCCTACCTCGAGATCCACGATCCACTGGTTCATCCTTAAAAACCAATCGTTGTTAATAGCTAATTGTTAATCACATAAGAACTCTAAGAATCTAGCCACGATAACAAGCCACGCATACCTCGAGATCCATGATCCACTGGTTCATCCTTTGAATCGATCGTTGTTAATAACTAACTATTAATCACACAAGAACTCTAAGAATCTAGCCAAAATGGCTCACACAAGAATCATACAAGTTTATATAATTGTTCTAAACCTAAGTCCACTAAACCATCCCGTTAAACTAAGGTTCAGTCCATCTGAGTCTTTAACAGTCTCTAACGGTCAAACTGACGGTCAAATGTCAAGTAACAGTCGACGCCAGTCAAAAGAGTCAAGATCATGTCAAATGGTCCAATAAGTCAAACATGAATCGGTTAAAGTCAACTCAGGCAGACAAGCTGAGTTAGACGAGTCGGACAATTGATTGGGGTTACAACTTAGCTAAAACAGATTCAATCAGCTAAACTAAATGCAATCTGGCCAAGGCCATTGCACAGGCCAAATCTTGAGATGCACCATAATGGTGTATCAACAACATATAGCACAAATCCAAAACTCTATTATGGATTCAATTCTACCAAATAACTACAAGATTATTTCTTAATCACAATAGAGCCTACCTGCAAATGTTGTTCCAAGATTTTACAGCAACTAATACTAATTCATCCTCTCTGCAAAACCTTACACTTTCCTAACTCTCAACATCAAAGCTCAATGACTTCAGGCCTGTAATTACCCTGACAATTTGTTCCCATAATCCCTACTTGAGCCACAGTACTAAAATCATCAACATTTACCCTCATTATCTAGCGAACCAAACTCAAATGCACTTCAACACTACTTTACACCACACTAGCTAACTAAGTTATAGCATTATTATTACTTCACTAACAACACCTAGTGCTAAGTTCAGATATTACAATCAAACCCGCAACATCATTTCATTACGAAACCATATATCACAATCCACTTCAGGTCCATTCAACACCATAACTAACTCTCGTGTCTTGCACTAGTTATGTCTTTTCAGCACCAGTCTCTCATCAGCAGTCCCTAACTTTAACACCCTTCTTCAGTTTTTTCACAACACAGCTGCAGACTCACTCCATATCTTAGCTCAACCATCTGCAGCTTCTTGTGCATACCTGTTCATACCGCCAAAGAAAATTAGTTACACTTCCATGTATTTCAACTCAAACATCACTATAACTCTGACCATATTATAGTTGCACCTAACAAACCATCTACAATTCCAACTCACACAACCCTGCCTTAATCTCATTTAAACTTCATGATCAGTTCTTATCTTCCTAAACACTCTCATCATACATCCACAACAATTCAATTCAAACAACAATCATTCATAACTTAATAATAATGTCTTCTTTTCCTCTTCCAACTGATTCACATCAATACCATTTTCAAAATCTCAACTTCTCATTCATATCAACTCTTAATACCACCCTTTACAAACCTACTATCAATCACACATACATAAATAATGAAACTGAATAACCATACTGAAATCAACTCACTTGTTTTAACACCGTCACCTCCTTGCCAGTTCAAGTCATAGACCCCAAGATGATTCTTAATCATCTTCTTTCATAAATCGAGTTTACAATATTAACTCAGATCTCCATATCGAGCAAACCTACCTACTAATTTATCCTTATCCAAAATCCTCAAGAACAGAACCCTAATTCCCAATTTGGGGAAGAACATGAAACCCAAGTTTCAATTCATCAACCTCAGCTTCAAATTCAACCTTAACCCTTGTTCGTGTCAAAACCCACCTTCAATTAAACTTCTAAACCTTCAAATTCATATTCTAACACTTCTATCGAATTTCTTCCAAACCCTAATTTCTTCACATACTCACAAAATATCTCAATCAAAAGTTCAAATCAAACCCAAACTATGAACTCAATAATACCTTACATGATTGATCGATTTCACTAATTTCCTGTAAAGTTTTCTCAAAAGAAATTTTATCTCTCGATCTTCAAAAGAAGGAAAACGGAGGAAGAGCATAAGAACGAAGAAAGACAAGAAAATAAAATGAGAGTTATCCTCTCGATTTGGCTAGAGATAAGGCCGGTCAAAATGTTAAAGGCACCCAAGAAATGGATAAGGGCATCCAGGCAGTTGTCCGCAAAAAGATTATGTTTCCCTTCATAATCATCTGATAATATCTTCTTCGTCTGATATCCGAATGACATGTTCGAGTAGTCCATTTTGCATAACTTTTCGAGCTCAATCCAAAGATACTAGTTTCGTATATATATCTTTATTAGATTAATTTCTATTAATTAACGCTTGTGTTAAACTAATCGAGTTATTAGTGGCTAAGAAGACTCTTGACTAGTCTAATAACGTTGACAAGCTTGAGGTCCTTTACAATGATAAACTATCTAGGGAAATGCAAAGGCGACTTAATCCTAACATGAGAGATGTTGTTAAGGGTGAGGTCCTAAAACTACTTGATGTGAGAATCATATACCCGATTTCATATAACAAATGAATTAGTCCCATTCGAGTTGTGCTAAAAAAATCTGGCATTATTGTAGTTCAAACTGAAAAGAATGAATTATTCCCTACTCGTGCAACCACAGGGTGGCAATTTTTCCTTGACTATAAGAAGCTAAACACAGTAACAAGGAAAGATCACTTCCCTCTTTCATTCATAGACCAAATGCTAGAAGGGTTGTCTAGGCATAGTCACTATTAACCAGATTCATATTGCACCTGAGGATCAGGAAAAGACTATATTCACATGTACTTTTGGAACATTTTCTTATCGGCGTATGCCCTTTGGGTTGTGTAATGCACCCGCCACATTTTAACGTTGTATGATGAGCATTTTTTCTGACATGATAGATAATTTTCTTCAGATCTTTATGGATGATTTCTCTGTGTTTGGATCTTCTTTTGATGAATGCTTGAACCATCTCACTCTTATGCAGATTAGATGTAAAGAAAAATATTTGGTTTTGAATTCGTAAAAATGTCATTTCATGGTGAACTCAATCATAGTTCTAGGACATATCATATCTGAAAAAGGCATAGAAGTAGATAAAGCTAAAGTTGACCTCATTCAACACTTACCACGGGCTCGCTCTGTGAGGGAGGTTAGATCATTTTTAGGTCATGATGGTTTTTATCAACGATTCATCAAGGACCTTAGTAAAATTTCCAGACCCCTGTGTAATCTACTTGGTAAAGATGTTTCTTTTGTATTTGATGATGCTTGTGTGCGAGAATGGGAAGAACTTAAAACTCTTCTCACTTCATCCCCTATAGTCAGACCACCTGACTGGAAATTGCAATTTAAACTTATGTGTGATGCCTTCGATTTTGTTATTGGTGTTGTGTTAGGACAGCACGTCGATAGACTTCCATATGTAATATACTATGCTAGCAAAACTCTTAATGATGCTCAACTTAATTACTTAACTACTGAGAAAGAGTTTCTTGTTGTTGTTTTTGTATTGGACAAGTTTAGTTCATACTTGATAGGGTCCAAGGTCATCATATATATTGATCATGCTGCTTTAAAATTGTAGGAATTTTAAAATTGTAGGAATTGATCATGCTGCTTTAAAATGCTAAAGATTGTCTTATCCGATGGATATTGTTATTGTAGGAATTTAATCTCAAAATTCGAGATAAGAAAAGTTCTGAAAATGTGGTTGCTGATCACTTGTCTAGGTTAAATGTTAAGTATGATGAGTATGTGTTGATTAGAGAATCACTCCCTCATGAACAATTGATGGTTGTGTCTGAAATACCTTGGTTTGCTGATATTTTTAACTACCTTGATACAGGTAGAATTCCTTTGCATTGGTGTAGACAAGATCGTTCTAAGTTCTTGGCTGAAGTTAAACACTTCTTTGGGATGACCCATACTTTGTTAAGTACTGCCCGGACCAAATCATTAGGAGATGTGTACCCAATAGTTAACAGAAAGATGTGATATCTTTTTGTCATGACCATGCATGTGGCGGCCACTTCAGTGCCAAGAAAACTGCTGCAAAAGTCTTGTAGTGTGGGTTTTGTTGGTCATCATTGTTTAAGGACTGTCATGATCATTGTATTGCTTGTGAACGCTGTTAGAAACTATGAAGTATTTCGAAGAGAAACATGATTTCATTACACCCTATTTTGATTGTTGAACTGTTTGATGTGTGGGGAATTAACTTCATGGGACCATTTTCTAATTCTAAATATAAGTTTTATATCCTTGTCGATGTTGATTATGTTTTTAAGTGCGTAGAAGCGGTTGCAACCAAAACAAATGACCACAAGGTGGTACTTTCGTTCTTAAAAGAAAACATCTTTTCTCATTTTGGCACACCTAGAGCTATAATCAGTGATGGTGGTTCACATTTCTGTAATAAGTATTTTGAGTCTTTAGTATGAAAGTACGGCATAACTCTTAAGGTCGCAACCCCATAACATCTACAGACCAGCAGCCAAGTAGAGGTTTCTAATAGGGAGAGTAAGCATATTCTTGAAAAGACCGTTAATCCATCTAGAAAAGATTGGTTTTTACGATTGAATGATGCTTTATAGGCCTATAGAACAACATATAAAACCCCTATTGGCATGTACCCTTACAGAATTGTGTATGGAAAGCTTTGTCATTTATATATTGAACTAGATCATCGAACATATTGGGTTATCAAAAAACTCAACTTTTCTCTTGATAAGGGAGGTACTCAACGGAAACTTCAACTCAACGAGTTGGAAGAGCTAAGGAATGATGCTTATGATAGTGCTAGGCTGTACAAAGATAGAATTAAGGTATTTCATGACAAGCGTATTTTGCGCAAGTCATTCACCACTGGTCAGAAAGTTTTACTATACAACTCTCGTTTGCATCTTTTTCCAAGTAAATTGTGTTCTAGATGGACATGCCCGTTCTTGGTGCGCACAGTATTCCCTCATGGAGCTGTAGAACTCGAAGATGTATCAAATAAGAACGTCTTCAAAGTCAATGGGCAGAGACTAAAACTGTTCCTTGAACCAATCCCACCAAAAATTGAAACAACCAATCTAGAAGATCTCATTTATGTGGACTGAACTGGTTCACCCTTGTACATAAATCAGGTTAAGGATTCTATTTTATTTCTCTTTGTTTGTTTCTTTTGATTTATATTGTTCTCTGCATTGTACAGCTCTGTTGCATGGTAACTAGGTATCTATCTTATCATTTCTACCTTGATGTTTGCTTTCCGAGCACTCATCTAGTTCTATTTGGGCAACACTCTTCACATCTAGTAAATGATATGTGTCTAAAAAACACCTCTCTAATTATCGATTGGTTATGCTTTCTTAGCTAGTTTTCTTACGAAAGTGTATTATTATCTTTCTTTTATATTTTATGGGAATTTTGGAGCTTATTCCCGAAAAGAACGAAAAATCGTCCCATTGTCAAAAAAGAGAAAGCTAAAAGGTAATCACAGGTCGACGTCAGTGTTGCTACCGGAGGTGAAGAGAATTTTTATTCTCTAAATATTTGCTTGTCAGATAAATGCAGCATTCACAAGGGAATCTGGATTTGAAAGTCATTTCATGGGCTTGGTCAGGAGACTCAGTACGTGGCTACAAGGAAATTAAAGGCCTTTATAATTCAGTGGACTTCACCACCTAGGAATCGCACATGTGTAGTACTCGGGTTTCATTAGAAACCATTTGTTGCGAGCAGGAGAGGACCCATATCTTGTTTCAGTTCATGGCAGATCAGAGGAATGGAATGGAGGAGGGTGAAACAATAGGTTTTAGAATATGAATATGGCTTGGGATTGGTAGCTAAAAAAAGGAGGCGAACTGAACTCGAAACATGAAGATTCATGTGATGCTGGTAACTCAAGTTTGGTGATATTTCTGTAGGTTCATGACAGTCGAATAAAAGAGGAGCACGGCAGTTGGTGCAGTTCAACGGTGAAGCAGGTAAGAACTCGATATTGTAACTGAACTCGAATTAAGTGGAGATGACTCTGTTGGTTAATGGTGAGTTTAACGGAGCTGATTGCTGCTACCGTAGGATCCGGGAATGATGGCAACGGCAGAATGATGTTGCTCATGAGTTGATGCCAGTAGTGTATGTTGGCAGCGATGATGAAGAATGATTCAAAGAAAGCGAAGCTGTAAGTGTTGCGAGAAGAAATAACAATGGTTGTTTAATGAAGTCTCGAGCTCAAGTCGAACAGAGAAGATGCAGGGAGAGCTTGAGAAGTATGTTTGAGTATGATAATATTGAGAAGACAGCTATGAGAAGATTGACTTAAGGGCTGGTGGTTTGTGGTGATGATTTAGTGGTCATGTTGTGTTGATGGCAGCCATGATGGAGAAGATATTAAGCTGCTGCCATTAAGTGGAGATAGTCGATGAGAATGCGATGGCAGTGACGAGAAGAATGGATGCTGCCATTAACAGGGACTGAGAAAGAAGAAAGGCTCGAGTCTTTGGAGGCATAGGCTGCTGTGGTTGAATATCATGAAGATGAACAAAGACCGAGGGATGGGAGCTAGAAATGAACTGAATTTTGAGCAGCCACTGTCTGGTGGAGATTGATGTGGTGCTCAAATGACTGATGGATACTCGAGTTGGTTTGGTGTGCTTTGGCAGAGATCGTTGGAGTTGGGTCAGTGATGATGGCTATGACTGAGAAGGAAATTGGACGGAGAATATGAAGCCATGGGTGCTGTTTTGGTTGTTGCAGTGACAATGCTTGAGGTGAGATATGGGAGATGGGAATGGAGGAGCTCGAGTCAAGACAGTGCAGATAGTGATGGTTCTCCGTGATTGAGAAAGCGATAGAGCTCGACAAACCAAGACGAACAGGTGACGGAGCGGTGGTGACGACGAAACTCTATGCTAATGGAAGTGATGACACGAAACTAAACGTGTTGGTGAGTGGTGACGAGATGGGTATTGATGCTTCTATGCTCGGGTAGGACTGCAGTGACGTAGTTTGAAGAACAGGGAAGCAAAGGAGAGTTAGGCTATCAGTTTTGGAAAACTAACTAGCCAAGTACGTAAAATGGGCTGGGCTTCTACAAGCTGCTACACAAGACCAATGGGCTGGACTATGCAGTATTGAATGCAAGCCCACTTGGTTGTTCTCAATTTCTTTGAATTCGAGACATGGCCGTGAATTATTTTTGGCAAGCTAGTTTGCAAGGGGTTTGATGCACGAGATATTTTTAAGGAGGTGCATTTTCCTATTTTTGCTAGGTTTTCTAGTTTCTTCAAGAGGAGGTGCACTTTCCTATTTTTGCTAGGTTTTCTAGTTTCTTCAAGAGGAGGTTACAAAACTCTATATATAGGGAAGCTTAGACATAATTTAGGATATCTTCTTTTCACCATTTTTCTCCTCCTTAGGGGGGAGAACTATCTCTTTTCTATTCTTTTTATATTGTAAGGATGAATTCAAAGTTCTAATGTGAAGCTCAATTATTTTGCAAGTTTGTTTCAAGTTTTAAATTGATTCATTGTGGATTGTTTTTACCATATTGAAGGTTTATGATTGGTTCTTAGATTGGTTTGGGTGCGCAACCAGATTAGTTTATTAATCATTCTTATGCTAGTAAAGAGTTGAGTCGACCCGTAATTATCTCTTAAATCCTACACAAGTAGAAATCGCAAGACCTTACGGAGGGATTCTGTGGAGAAATTGCGAGTAAACACAACACCAGTAAGTGGACCGAGCGTACCGAGTTTAACTGTTGGGATCAAACCTAAATTCACAAATCTTAATGCGTTCTGGGAATTACATATTGTAGTCAAGCGCTTCCGTGTCAAGGTGGTTCTTTTGAATAGAATCCGGTAGTCGAGCGCTTCCGTATCCGGTGATATAAGTAGTTTTGGGGATTGCTAAGCATACCTGCTTTCCTACGGTTGGTGACAATTGATTCTAACAAGAGATAAACGGGTACAATGTTGAGTTAACGGTTAGTAACTGCGAAGGATTTCTTCAATATCTTTATCTTATTATCCTTTTTATCCTTATTTTATATTTTCGCCGATTTAGATAACATAACAATTGCATTACTCCTCGTGGGAACGATCCTTTCTACCGCTATATTATATTTAATTAGTGGGAAATTTCTTTGTATTTTGTTGAGTAAACGACGCTCACCAAAATTGGCGTCGTTGCGGGGGAGTAATTGTTAATTGGTTTGTTATTCTTTTTGGCTTAAAGGTTTTGTGGGTATATCTCTCGTAATCCCTCACGAGACTATAACTCGTCCACTAGGGACACATAGGGGTTTAAAGGCCTGTTATTCATGCTAAGAGTAACTGTATCCTCACGACATGGAGTTATATTTTATTTTTGTTTCGTTTTGTTTGCTCGAGGACTAGCAAAGTCTAAGTGTGGGGGAATTTGATAGGTGTCTAAAAAACACCTCTCTAAGTATCGATTGGTTATGCTTTCTTAGCTAGTTTTCTTACGAAAGTGTATTATTATCTTTCTTTTATATTTTATAGGAATTTTGGAGCTTATTCCCGAAAAGAACGAAAAATCGTCCCATTGAAAAAAAAGAGAAAGCTAAAAGGTAATCACAGGTCGACGTTAGTGTTGCTACCAGAGGTGAAGAGAAATTATATTCTCTAAATATTTGCTTGTCAGATAAATGCAGCATTCACAAGGGAATCTGGATTTGAAAGTCATTTCATGGGCTTGGTCTGGAGACTCAGTACGTGGCTACAAGGAAATTAAAGGCCTTTATAATTCAGTGGACTTCACCACCTAGGAATCGCACATGTGTAGTACTCAGGTTTCATTAGAAACCATTTGTTGCGAGCAGGAGAGGACCCAGCTCTTGTTTTAGTTCATGGCAGATCAGAGGAATGGAATGGAGGTGGGTGAAACAATGGGTTTTCGAATATGAATATGGCTTGGGATTGGTAGCTGAAAAAAGGAGGCGAACTGAAATCGAAACATGAAGATTTATGTGACGCTGGTAACTCAAGTTTGGTGATGTTTATGTGGGTTCATGACAGTCGAATGAAAGAGGATCACAGCAGTTGGTGTGGTTCAACGGTGAAGCAGGGAAGAACTCGATATTGTAACTGAACTCGAATTCAGTGGAGATGACTCTGTTGGTTAATGGTGGGTTTAACGGAGCTGATTGCTGCTACCATAGGAGCCGGGAATGATGGCAACGGAGGAATGATGCTACTCATGAGTTGATGCTAGTAGTGCATGTTGGCAGCGATGATGAAGAATGATTCAGAGAAAGCGAAGCTGTAAGTGTTGCGAGAAGAAACAAAAATGGCTGTTTAATGAAGTCTCGAGCTTAAGTCGAACAGAGAAGATGCAAGGAGAACTTGAGAAGTATGTTCGAGTATGATAATATTGAGAAGACAGCGATGAGAAGATTGACTTAAGGGCTGGTGGTTTGTGGTGATGATTTAGTGGTCATGTTGTGCTGATGGCATCCATGATGGAAAAGATATTAAGTTGTTTCCATTAAGTGGAGATAGTCGATGAGAATGCGATGGCAGTGATGAGAAGAATGGTTGTTGCCATTAACAGGGACCGAGAAAGAAGAAAGGCTCGAGTATTTAGAGGCATAGGCTGATGTGGTTGAATATCATGAAGATGAACAAAGACCGAGGGATGGGAGCTAGAAATGAACTGAGTTTTGAGCAGTCACTGTCTGGTGGAGATTGATGTGGTGCTCGAATGACTGATGGATACTCGAGTTGGTTTAGTGTGCTTTGTCAGAGATCGTTGGAGTTGGGTCAGTGATGATGGCTATGACTAAGAAGGAAATTGGATGGAGAATATGAAGGCATGGGTGCTATTTTGGTTGTTGCAGTGACAATGCTTGAGGCGAGATATAGGTGATGGGAATGGAGGAACTCGAGTCAAGACAGTACAGATAGTGATGGTTCTCCGTTATTGAGAAAGCTATAGAGATCGAGAAACCAAGACGAACAGGTGACAGAGCTGTGGTGACGACGAAACTCTCTGCTAATGGCAGTGATGACACGGAACTAAACGTGCTGGTGAGTGGTGACGAGATGGGTACTGATGCTGCTATGCTCAGGTAGGACTGTAGTGACTGAGTTTGAAGAACAGGGAAGCAAAGGAGCAGGGGCGGATCCAGAAATCTAACTAAGGGGGAGCAAAAAACCCCAAAAAATTCTAGGGGGTGCAACTATGATAAAATAGGGGGTGCAACTATGATAAAATAGGCTTAAAACCCAAAAAAAATTAAAAAAATTGGGCTAAATTAGGCTTTGGAGCTAGTTTGGAAGGGTGTTGCACACCCTTGCTATACACTATCTCTGCCCCTGCAAAGGAGAGTTAGGCTGTCAGTTTTGGAAAACTGGCTAGCCAAGTACGTAAAATGGGCTGGGCTTCTACAAGCTGCTACACAAGACCAATGGGCTGGACTATGCAGTATTGAATGCAAGCCCACTTGGTTGTTCTCAATTTATTTGCATGCGAGACATGGATGTGACTTATTTTTGGCCAGAGTTTGGCAAGCTAGTTTGCACGGGGTTTGATGCACGGGATATTTTTAAGGAGGTGCATTTTCCTATTTTTGCTAGGTTTTCTAGTTTCTTCAAGAGGAGGTGCACTTTCCTATTTTTTCTAGGTTTTCTAGATTCTTCAAGAGGAGGTTACAAGGTTTTTTATATTCTTCAAGAGGAGGTTACAAAACTCTATATATAGGGAAGCTTAGACATAATTTAGGATATCTTCTTTTCACCGTTTTTCTCCCCCTTAGGGGGGAGAACTATCTCTTTTCTATTCTTTTTATATTGTAAGGATGAATTCAAAGTTCTAATGTGAAGCTCAATTATTTTGCAAGTTTGTTTCAAGTTTTAAATTGATTCATTGTGGATTGTTTTTACCATATCGAAGGTTTATGATTGGTTCTTAGATTGGTTTGGGTGCGCAACCAGATTAGTTTATTAATCATTCTAATGCTAGTAGAGATTTGAGTTGACCTGTAATTGTCTCTTAACTCTTACACAAGTAGAAATCGCAAGACCTTACAGCGGGATTCTATGGAGCAATTTCGAGTAAAGACAACACCAGTAAGTGGACCGAGCGTACCGAGTTTAACTGTTGGGATCAAACCTAAATTCACAAATCTTAATGCGTTCTGGGAATTACATCTTGTAGTCGAGAGCTTCCGTGTCAAGGTGGTTCTTTTGAATAGAATCTGGTAGTCGAGCGCTTCCGTATCCGGTGATATAAAGAGTTTTGGGGATTGCTAAGCATACCTGCTTTCCTACGGTTGGTGACAATTGATTCTAACAAGAGATAAACGGGTACAATGTTGAGTTAACGGTTAGTAACTGCGAAGGATTTCTTCAATATCTTTATCTTATTATCCTTTTTATCCTTATTTTATATTTTCGCCGATTTAGATAACATAACAATTGCATTACTCCTCGTGGGAACGATCCTTACTACCGCTATATTATATTTAATTAGTGGGAAATATCTTTTTATTTTGTTGAGTAAACGACGCTCACCAGTAAACTCTCTCCTTATCTCTACTCTACATGGTCTTCCTAATATGATGGCAACTTTTTGGTTCTTTTTGATCATTGAGGACACTGTTTAGTTTAGGGTGGGAGTGTAGGTAGACCACATGAACTTTGTAGTAAGCATGTTAGAACTTGTAAATATCTGAGTGAGAAAAAAAACTAAAAAATGGAGCTTAGTTACCTTGATTTGTGATACATGTGCATGTATGATAACTTAGGGTTCTTAGTCTAGATGATGAGGCACCCCTGATTTTAGCACAACTCACATGTGATATACAAAATTTGCACACACACGATCTACCGAGCATGTACAGCGTCGGTGTTTCATAGGTTAAGTATGCTGACAATCATCTAGAATACTAAATGAGACTTGACTAGCTTGTTCTTTGGTTGGCTGGGATGAAAGTTGGAGGATACATTAAGAACAACAACCATTGAATTTGACCGGATGCATCGAAAAGGGCTACCTCCTGCTAAGTGTCATGTAATGTATCTTTTATGTTTTTATGTAAAGTTGTTGTGTGATCTTGTGTTTTATCTCTCATTATTCTAAAATCCGTTGAAAAAAAAAATCCATAAAAGAAAAAAAAATTGATAAGAGAGCCCATTTTATTATGTTTCAAATATTATAGTCAATGTTTTTCTCTTTCCTCAAATATAAGAGAGTAGTCGATGTAAATAAGAGTCATGTTTTGTTATATGTTGTAAATAGTCTTATAATAAGCAAGGGAGGGAGTATGCCCTCGATGCACAACGCGG
The DNA here is from genome assembly GCA_023529315.1 of Papaver bracteatum. Lineage (NCBI taxonomy): Eukaryota > Viridiplantae > Streptophyta > Magnoliopsida > Ranunculales > Papaveraceae > Papaver > Papaver bracteatum. The sequence continues at coordinate 600,388 of JAJJWX010004691.1, read as the reverse complement.
GTAAACTGAAATATCACCAACTCTTAGGTGAACATTCACAATTCTCGTAAAGTCGGAGAACTAGCTTGGCTTTGAATTCAGTTATTAGCCTAAAAACTATCTCATTGTAATTGACAGTCATAACTGTTAGAGCATTGCTCGGTCGAACTCGCATGCGTTGCTATCTCAAGAATGTTTGTCAATGTTAGTGATCAAAACTATAAGTATTGATTTCTAGTTTACTATAGCTAAGGTCTCGGACTAGGATAGAAAGTGTAGTTGAGCTCAAGAACTACATGGCAATCATCATACAAGACGGACTACTTAAGGAACTGGCGGATCTTCATCGAGTAAAAGTTATGTGGATACTTGAACTTATCTATCACTCAAAAGTCTATTTATCTCCTATCTTGACAGACTTCGTTTCAAAAAAGAGAAACTAAGTGCATCTCTTACTCTAGCCCATGAACAGTGCAAATCCTTAGAAAAGGAAAACTCTGTCTTAAGGAGAAATTCTTCTTTACAAACTAATTATCATGAATTACAGCACATGAAGAAGTGTCCTCCTGTAGAAGGTTGTGTCAAGAAAGGTTTACATAACTTGCAATCTTCTCATATGGCTATGAATTTAAAACAGGTGCCAATTATTGCTTATCCTCCACGAACATGTACATTCTGTGGGAAAAGGAATCACTATGCTATCCATTTCTTTGCCAGAAGGAAACAAATTTCTAATCTTCATAATTTGCTTCTCTTCATTGTCAATGGAACAAATAGTCAGTCGACTACTGCAGTGAATTACATGCCTACAGAAAATCAGAAATCTTATAAAAATGATCTCTATTTTAGAAATCATCATAGGGCTCAAGTGCATTCCGACATAAATTTTTGTGTTGCTAATGAAAGCATTCCCTGTATTTATAAGACTATTTCTGGTAAATCTAAGTCTAGAAAATGGATTCCTATCTATTCTGATTCTCTTGAACCAATTGCAAGAGGTCCTAGATTTAGTTCTCAGAGAAAACCTTCTGACGGTTATGATAAACACGCCATGCCTTACTCTTTAGGAATGAAAGTCAACAGAAGAAAGGAGAAAAAAACAAAAATCAAATTGTCAGATGAAATACACAACTCCTTTCTCAAAGACAATGGTGGAATTAACTTCCACTCGACCACCTGATTCCATGTATTCGTTTCCTTGTTTTTAACTTGAGAAATGCAAGGAAACTAATTGAGAAATGCTCAAGTATGTTGTATATTATTTTTGTTTGTATTTTTGTGTTGACAGTCCGCAAACGTTCGCATCCTCCTCTCGTGAGCTCCTAGGGTTTTCTAAACCAGAGTTTCCTACTCTTGTTTACAAACGCATATATACTTATCGTATATTGTGTTTCTCCTTCCCAAACATCTTATGGAGAACTCTGCAAAATCTCAAGAGATTGTGCATCTTGATATGAAGGAAGACAATCAGGAACGTGAGTCAATTCAGGAGCTGGTTCTAAATAAGATGCTTGAAAGAAAGGATCACAACTCCTGGATTGATGATTATGTCAAGGATTTAACTCGTTTTCAAAATGATTCAATGGTCAAGTTTGTAAATATTCAATTGAAAATAAACCAGTTTCTAGATAGTTAGGCCAGAATTCTTGCTAATCAGAATCTTCTGATACGGAATCAAAAGAAGCTTATCATGGACTGCGTCAAAGCTAGACAGCTTGCTCGGGTAGTTAATCGAAAAGTTAGTGTTCTAACTCCAAACAGATTACTCGGGTAGTTGATCGAAAAGTTAGTGTTCTAACTCACGAACATGGTGTGTCTACAGTCAAGAGAATAAAGGAAATCAGTGATACCTTCTTTGATGGATTCATTGAAAGATATGAGGTTCTCAATGAACTCTGATTTATTGCCTAGTAAATCTTCTATTTCTCTTGTTTTTGTTTAGAAGAATAACTAGAGGTTGGAATAGCCATTATTGTGATTACACATAGCTATGTCCAACGTTTTCATCTTCATGTTTTTAGGTTTATTTGTTGAAATTCTAAAATTGTTTGGAAGATGATTATTGCAGTATTAATTTTTATGGTTTCATATATTGAAATATGTTTATGGGATATGTGTGTTTGCGTCCATGAACTTGATTGTCCCATACCTTGTCAAAAGTAAAGTCGTTCATGAGTTGATATGCATATATTGATGAAATACTGAATCTACTTTTGAAAAATACAAAAGTTAAGCCTATTATGTCAATTTTTAATGGAATATAGGTTAAAATCTTTTGTTTTCAAGGATTATGTCTATTGTATGTCATTGTGCAAAAGGTGGTAGAACATAAAATGAATCCTTGTGTATTTCGCAGTAATTGATCTTCTCTGATCCATTTTTTATGTATTATTGTGAGGCTCCGTAATGTGTCTTATGTCGAGCACTAAATAATCAAGTTGATTATTTTATGATTAGCTTTGTTGTTGTTCCGTAAGGTACTTTATGTCGAGCATATTGAACTAAATTAATCATCTTGTTTGTTTATTTAGTTAAGTCTCCATAAGTTTCTTGTGTTGAGCATATTCGGTTAAATTAATTATGAGTTCTCTTATGATTAACTTAATTGAATATTTTTTTATTCAAATTCATACTTGTATGTGATTTGTTATGTCCAAAGAAATCATTCTTTTCTTTTGAAATGAAGGTCGCTCTTGTTGTTCTTTCGGGAATGACATATTATGGGGGAGAGTTCTTAATTGAACTTGTGCTTAATTTCCAAATCTTTGTGGGGAGTGCGGCTGTGGAATATTATAGGGGTTATCTTGTATCTTTATAGACTCCTTTATGAATGCATTTAGCTTCGGCTTTATGATTGCATCTAAATAAGATGATATATGCTTACTTTTAGACATGAAACGTCTCTTTCGAAAATTTCATTAGGATCTCGTTCTTGTACCTATGCCAATTTTATTGACAAAAAGTGGGGAGAATTAATATGTAGTTCACACTACAAATACATATGGTTTTCGGATCATTATGTAAGGGGGAGTGGTTTCCATGTGAGATGGAGTATTGACTAAGGGGGTGTGACATATCACCATAGTATTGTTGTTAAAGTTGTGATGCGATTGGACTTTGACGCTGTGTAATGATACTATGATATTGTATAACAATGATTGAGAACTCTTGTTTTCTCATTGTTATAGCTACGGATTTTCAACAACGATGATGCTATACTTACAACCTTTGGGATCATTGGAGTACTTGGAAGTGACGAAGATTTCGAGTAATGTTGAAGATTAGACATGTGGAATAGGAGCTACAAAGTTTGTTTATATATTTTGTATTCCATATGTATTGATAGTTTTGTCACTAAAATTGACAAAGGTGGAGATTGTTAGAGCATTGCTCGGTCGAAATCGCATGCATTGCTATCTCAAGCATGTTTGTCAATGTTAGTGATCAAAACTATAAGTCTTGATTTCTAGTCTACTATAGCTAAGGTCTCGGACTAGGATAGAAAGTGTGGTTGAGCTCAAGAACTCCATGGCAATCATCATACAATACGAAGGACTACTCAAGGAACTGGTGGATCTTCATCGACTAAAAGGTACGTGGATACTTGAACTTATCTATCACTAAAAAGTCTATTTATCTCCTATCTTGAGACAAAAGTCGTTTTGTTATATAGACTTAGATTATACACATTCGGTAATTCGAGCCGAGTATACCTCTCCTATCTATTTCCCGAAATATGTGTTGGTAAAACTTTCGCTTTAGCCAAGTTCATATTTACCTATTGATGAAAGTCATGTTAAGTTTCAATCACCTTGAAAATTGCTCTGACGAAAAATGGTTTGTGAATAACAACTATATAACGTCCTCTGAGAATGTTTCAATGATTGAAATGAGAGTTTAGACTATATAACCATTGGGGGATATAAGCATTGTTGTGGAAACACATATATGTATAAATCCTTATTGCTTGAACCAAAGTTTGCGAACTTTGTTGATCAAGTGAAATCGGAAAAGTGCGTGAGCTAAGTCCGAGAACTGGCGAAGTTCTCAAACCCGAGAATTTCTGCTGGAGTTTGTGAACTCCATCCGGGAACTTAACTCCGCGAACTTGAGTAGGTTATGTCTAAAAACGATGTTTGTGAACTTATCTTTATAAACTAAGGAATGCAATTGAAAATTGTGGCTATATAGTTCATGAACCGATTCGAGTGAATCAAATCGTTTTTGCTTCAATTGTGTCTTGTGTAGTACATGATATTTCCTTTCAATTGAACAACTCTCTAACTAGTTCATTTGAGTCATTTGAACTAGTTATGGTGAAGAAGAATATGGTTGATATGAAACTTATCATATGGCTAACTATTTGGTTAACTATTGTTGAACCAACTAATGTACAAGTTTGGGTACGGTTACACAAGCCTAAAAACGTGCATTTCATGTGTATATAACAAGATAGGTTTTCGATCTAACAGTTGATAAATATTATCTTGAATATAATCATGTTTTCATCTAACGAAGAATACTGAATGCTTTGTTACCAAGCTAACATTGATTGCAAACCCTGATTTGAAAGACTATATAAGGGAGAACTCTAGCAACTGGGAAACCTAATCCCCACACATTCTGTGTGATACTAGTTGTGCTAAGCTAGAGTCGGTTCTCCTTTAACCTTTGGTTTCTTCTTCTAAACCAGGTTAACGACTTAAATACTTCATTGGGTTTGTGAAGCCAGACCGATACTACTTTTCTTGTAGTTGTGTGATCTGATCTTGTTGTTTCTATCGTACGAGTACAATTGTAATAATTGTATTGAGATTTCTATCTCCGATAGGAAAGATAAAAATTAGTCAAAAATATCTTCGTCTCATCGTTTGTGATTCCACAATATCTTTTTTTGCTACGTCGATTAAGATTATTGTGAGGTGATTGATAGTACTGAGTTGTTCTTCGGGAATATAAGTCTGGTTTATCAATTGGTTCCTGTTCACCTTGATTTATCAAAAGACGGAACAAAACTCGTAGGTATATTCGTGGGAGACGGATTTATCTAATACCGTAGACTTTTCTGTGTGATACAAATTTGTTTATTAAAGTCTTTGACTTTGGGACATATCAACTCTTAGTTGTGGGTGAGATCAGCTAAGGGAATCAAGTACGTAGTATCCAGGTGGGATCAGAGACGTATGAGCATAACTATACCTTGGATCAGTGTGAGATTGGTTGGGGTTCAACTACAGTCCAGACCGAAGTTAGTTTGGAGTAGTCTAGTGTCGGTAGCGGATTTATACAGTGTATGTTCAATCTAGACTAGGTCCCAATCTATATTGAGTCTGACTGTCTAGTTGATTCTCTAGAAAGTATATTGGAGTTTGTCCATACAAATTGCTAAGGCGAAATATTGGGTGTGGTTGTTAGACCCCCCACTTTTTCAATAACTTCCTACAGTAAACCATTCTCTATGCATGTCTAAGGTAGATGCACTTTACACTCTTATCACATGTCCATAGTCGTTTAAGTGCTGGAATTGTGCCTCTGAAAGCTAGATTGACATATCCAATTGTTGTGAGCTAAAATTGAATTACACATGTCATATTCCATGGAATCGGAGCTCTCTTTTGTCCTAGAACTTTGTGGATATGTTCTAAGACAACCCTCACGAGACTTCAACTCGTCCACTAGGGACACTTAGTGGTTTAAAAGGATTTTTGCATCCGCTAAATGCAATCGAGAGACCAACGACAATAGTGTAAGTAGGATTTCCTTAGTTTTTGGTTTACTCAAGGACGAGTAAAATTCAGGTTTGGGGGTGTGATCGGAACCTAATAATGCACATTTATAGATCATTTTGTTATCTTTTATCACATCTCTAATGCCTTAATGTTCTATTTTGTTGGAATAATCTCTTTTTGTACTGTGTTGTAGGTGGTTGAGTAAATGGTGAACAAGAGGTCAGTGAGACTACAAAAGAGGGGCGTAAGAGGAAGTGGGATATATTAGATGAGCATGTGTAGAACTAAACTTACCAAGTCAATGGAACAAACAATTGTGGTCAAGAATTACAAAATAATATCAAATTTGACCAATGGTCAGAAGTGTTCAATACATGTTTGAAAATCGACAGATTCACACTTGAACATCTAAGTAAGGTACACATGCCTAACACCCAAATAACCCCCCTTTGCACTTTCCCTTCTCATTTCCAAAATCAGAAAAAGACTCATCTTCTCAAACCATAGACACCACCGCCCATACCCTCTCAACTGCAATTTTCCTCTTCCATGTTTTAATTGTGCAGCCATGAATAATTCATCACTCTTAAATTACGAACTCTCTTTGTTTTCAAATCACTTGGTTTTCACCTCTCCTACCTCTCTGCCTATCCACTCGATTTATGGTACCATATATTGAGTTACAAGAAAGAGAAGAAATCTGAATTTGTGAGTGAATAGAATATTTTCGTACGAAGTTTATTTGAAGACTCCCTCAATTGCAGCATACATGTGATGTCAATGGAGTGGTTGAAGGTTGTGGAGTACTTCTAAGTTGTATCATTTGGTGAGTGATTGACATCTCAATCCCTAATTTTCGTTGTATTTGTTGACAAATTGAAACCCAATTTTGGGCGAAATCCATGTATAAATAGGGGTTGTTGTTGTGTAACTTAGGCATCGAAGTGAGAAGGATCAAGAGGATTGAATTAATAATATTTTGCTTGTACTATTCTTGATAAAAATAAGTTGAATAAGAAGTTTTCATGAATGAATATCTCAATTTGTGAATCTCATATGTCATCTGTTTTCATCATGTTTTAAATCTCTAATTTTGGTTTAGATGAAGCCCTTAACCTAATTCTAGGATATTTATGTTGATGTTGTTGTTATTTTTATGCTTAAATGATTAAGGATAGATTTAATCTTGTGCTACAACATATTACTTTCACCTTGTTTGTTATGCAACCTAGGAAGTTAGAACACTTTTATGTTGTACTTCAACTTATGCTTAACTGATTATTGTTAATCTGTAATTAGTTGTGCTGAAATAAGACAGCTAATTCTTGGGATTAATACCTTATTTGATATTAAATCCTCCATCTGAAGATAGCCTTGGATAAGCGGCAGACTCGAATCTTCCCCGCTGTCTACTATAAGGAACAAGAATAGTTTCATTAGCTAAATAATCTGGTGTAAGTTAAGTGGTGAATTCAATTGCCCTAGTGCCCTCTTATCAAGTGTTTAATCCTTTATTTCATTTACAGTTATGTTCTTTAGTATAGTTCTCATAGCAAGCATTTCGTCGTATCGATAACCGCCTGTTTGATCTAATTTAGTATAGCAAATCTATGAATTTTACATTACACCGACCTAGTCTCTGTGGGTTCGACCTGTATTTTCCTTGTTTTACATAGTAGACAATGTGCACTTGCAGTTTAATATAATTGTAGGCATCTTCTAAGCCTACCACATACTGCAAGTTCATCTTCCAATAACTCTAGAATTTAATAAATAAATCTAAAAACATGCAAGATGAAAAACGTTGGAAATAGCTATGTGTAATCACAATCTTTTCTATACCAAACCCTAGTTATCCTTGTCAAGAATAAAATCCTCAAAAGAAGCTTCCTAGATAACAAAAGAAAAATAGTCAAAAGATTATTCATGTTCTTCATCGTCGGAATCACCCATAGAAGCTTGAATATTGTTTATTTCGTCCTTGATGTCGGGAAATTTTGTAGAAATCACACATAATAGTTTTTGCATACTTTTTACCTTGGAGTTAATCTTGCAAACATCCTTGTGAATTCATTGAAGAAGACTCAAGGTTGTTGGATCACAAGAACCGCCAAGAGGCGAAAAAGAAGCCCATTTCCTTTTGTTCTCGTTCGTTTTCATACATTTGAATACTTTCACGAACTAGAGTGGGAGGTTTTCGTTCGTTTGAATACTTTCACAAACTAGAGTGGGAGATCCAATGATTGTCGAATTCTTCACATATGCGTCCAATGAGACACGGAAACCCAAATATCTTCTTGGATACCATCATTGATACCATTTGAGAAATGATCAACCCACATATGTCAATATTTTTAGTACCTATTTTAAGAAAATAAACTAACTCTGCAAAATCATGACTCCAATATGCACCTCTAATTGTGGATGGACAAATGTTGGGGATACCCAACTTACCAAAAAATTTAAGAGGCATGCTAAGCTCTGATGTAGGAAGCTTCCCATCTTTCCAACCAATATTATTTCCACAAAGCTCAAGAGAAATGGTTTCAAGCGATGGTTTTTCTTCTTTGGATCTTGGAAGTTGAAAATAACCAAGAGGAATATTTGTGAGTTCCAAGATAAAATCTCGATTAACAACAATCTGTCGAGATTAACATCATACATATTCACATAAAATACTCTAGTAAGAAGATCAAAACCCTTTCCAAAGCCACTAAAGATGTCCCTAGTTCATATTCATCAAAACAGGCTAGATCTTCCGTTTTAACATACCCTTATTCTAATTTATTTTCTAGAATAATTTATCTAGTTGCAATTCTTTCAAAAGTCTCATTACAATCCGTGTTAATAAAACTGACCCAAGGTTCAGGTTCAAGGATCTTAGAAATGGGTTTTTTACTAACTCTTTTTGTTATTGCCATAAAAACACAAAGAGAAAAGATTTGATCTTACTTGAGTAGCTCCTTTTGTAGATGATTGCTTGATATGCTCCTTTTTGATACTCTTTCTTTTAGGAAATTTTGAACAACAACTTAAATCATGAATACCTCACACTGGTACGGAAACCCTAACCTCAACTTCTAATCTCGTTCGTGAACTCACGAAAAAAGGAGTAGGGGAGTACGCGTACTCTTTTTAATAAATCCTTAATGGGCTTGGCCAGGTTCAGGTGCGAAACTCCAATAGGTATCCTTTTATTTTATTTTCATTTATTAAAAAAAAAAATCCATTAGAGGATCCAATCATACTAAAATGTTGATTTCCGGGTTAATCCGAAAATTGATAAAATTATCAATTTTATAAGATGAATACTCTTCCTTAGATCAATGGAAAAAAAATCAGAGCACAAGATATCAAATTAACATTTACATAAATAGAAGACTCGTAGTTTATAATAATCTTACGACATCGTAGTGTTGGAGCCGTCTCAAACACATGAGATGTTATGATCATAAATTATTACAATATTCTTCTTTTACTAGTGATCAATTATATGATCCTGGGTTCAAACATTTAGTAGATTTAATATGGAACATTAAAAAAAACAGAAACAAACCTTTACAACAACTACCCCCATCTCAAATGAATACATGATGGGATAACACCAGAATCTTTCTAATCGGAGTTAGGATGAGCAACCTGCTCACAATCTATCCTGGAGTGATAGTCTTTTGGTTTAGTTTCCTCATCCTCATGGTAAACATGAGGAGATATACTTATAAAATCTGGGATAGTCAAAACAGTAGCAATACTGCAAGTTTTTTTGACATGCGCAGGTTTCCCACACTGATAATAAGTTTTTCAGAGACATAAACACGAATAGGTACTTCCTTACTTATGATCACTGCAATGTATTCCAAGAACTCAAATATTTTTTCAAAAGCCATAAAAAGATCTTCGTCTACAGACCCTCTTACGTTGCATTCCTTAAACAGACTGTTTAGCAATATTTTAAGACAGCGAAGCTTCTTACTCTTAACAGGTTGTTTCTTGTTTTTAACAATTGCAGAGGATTCTTTATTTTTTCCTGTCGATTCTTTATAATCACTCAAGGTTTTTGAAATCTTGGGGTGAGTCAAGAGCATCCTGTGAGACACTAAGTCTTGAGGAAAACAGACTATGGAGAATCGTTAAGAAATTCTGATGTACGTCTATAGAGATTTCGTCTCTGTTCTTATGGTCAGACTACTTCAACCAAAGACTTATTAGGTCTTAGTGTGTTTTCCTGCTCTGATACCAATTGAAAACACTGTGGGTACCAAAATACACCACCCACTTTTTTGTAGGAAATTGTATGGACAAACTCAACACAACTCCGAGAGTAAAAACTCAATCAAGGAAAGTTTCTCTCTCTCTCTCTCTTGTTGTTAGAACGTTTACAGAACTGAATCTTTGAACCTAACTACAAAGAGAGTTCTTGGACGGTATCAAAGACCAATATCCAAGAATCAATCAAGTCTTATCCAACTAACAAGGTTGGACCTAGCTACTGTGATTGATCAAAGAACAACCTATAATATTTCAATTATAAAGATAAACAATATAATACGGAATAAGAAATAAGAAATAATACAGACTCCGAAAATTTTGTTAACGAGGAAACCACAAATGCATGAAAAACCCCGTGACCTAGTCTAGATTGAATACCAAGCGGTATTAAACCGCTACAGAACTAGCCTACTATCAATTAACTTCGGTCTGGAATGTATTTGAGCCGTAAAAGGAAATCCACCGATTAAGGTACAGTCGCGCTCCTTACGCCACTTGAATCTCGCAATACTCTGGGCAATTGATTCCCATAGATGATCTCACCCAAAACTAAGAATTGCTTCAACCTCAATTGAAAACTTTAAACCAAATCTGCCTCCCACAGATTAAGCCTATAATTAATTTCCTGATTTATGATCTAAATGGATGATTACATCAAACAAAAAAATTTCAGGTGATGAAAATCGATAGAAACTTGACAAAAGTCTGTTTATCCTCAAAATTCAGACTTATACAACCCGAAGTGCAGCCTAGATTATTACTCACCTCACAAGTATAAAACTTGCGGAATGAAAAAAGGATGAGACGAAGAGACTTTGTTGATTACTATCTATCTTGATTGATGGAGAAAGCTCTACAAACAATCGAGATCAGGATACTCGAGTTATCAAGATAAAAGATAACTGGACCTGGCTTCACAAATCCCAATGAATTCTTTGTAGTCGCTAAACCCTAAAAGGGTTCCTGGAGAGGATGACTCTAGATACAACTAGGACATACCAAAAAGTAGTGTCGGGATTCAAAGATCTCAGTTGCCAATAGTTCCCCTCATATAAACTTCAAAGCCTATGTTGTTTTAGGTTTAAGCTAAGATAGCTTTGGAACCAAGCAATCAATATTCACCGTTAGATGAAAGCTTTGAATCTTAATCACATATACAATATTTACATTATAGTTAGGTAGAAGCGTAACCAAACCGTGTAAACATTTTATGTCCAACATGGTTATCCGAAACTAGCCGATTTGAACTTTAAAAGCTTAATACTCATTTCATGTTCACTAAGACATTAATATCGAGTCACAATTATGTGATCAAAAGAGTCTAGTGATAATTAGAGAATTGATCAAATGCAAATCACTTCATAGAAATAATTTCATTACATTTGAATCATAATCTACATGGAGTTGTAAATGCACAAAGTACAAATACATGACGGTACATGAATCGGCTGAGTCACAGTACGTGAACCGGTTTAAAAACTTATATGCAATAACCAGATCTGAAGTTGACAGAAATTTTCAAGCTCACGTACCGGTTTGCAAACTTTGAATCAACTCAAAGTTCTGGAGTTGACAGAACTTTTCAAGTTCACGTACCGGGTTGCAAACTTTGAATCAACTCAAAGCTCCCGAGACGACATAAATTTTCAAGTTCACGTACCGGTTTGCAAACTTTAGAATTTTCCAACCGGTTATGGAGTTCACAGAACATTTTCAGTTCACGTACTGGTTTGGGTACTTGACTGGTTTAAAAACATAAAACTGTTTTGGCTTTCATACCAGTTTGATTATTTTAACCTGGTTCCCTTACCACAGTCCCAAAATGGTTTGTATAAAAATACATACCTATCCAGATCACGAAACAACCTGATTTTCCCATGATGTACATACGAATATGCATAACATACAAATCTGAAAGTCAATATATATCTACTCCGCTACATGTGCGAATACATGTCTTCTTCAGACATATAACAGTTTTCCAAGTTTGTAAGACTGATAACATTGTCTTGTATTCCAAATATAGTAGTTTTATATATCTCTAAATCAATTCAAAACATTCATGAATAATATCAATGACACATATCACTGTTCCAGGCTATTTTCAATTGATAAACTTGAATCATGATTTGGTTCCGAACAATAAATTATTCTCTGCCGAATTTGATCAAGTATGAACAAATGTTCATTAAGCTTAGTCATTATATTTCGAGAAATTCGTGAACTAAATAAATAGTTCTCGACTCGAAATTTTTGTCTATGCAAGCTAGTGTATAGAGTTATGCAACAATCGTCTCAAAGATAGAAAGGTGAATATAACTTGAAAAATAGGTGGTTCAATCTTCGCTTACCATTTGTTGATGAAGTTTTCCAAAATCTTCGGTGATCTTCGCCTTCAAACGGTAGAACGCAAATGATGACTGGCTCGTTTCTTAAATACCTCTATCCTAGACCGAGACTTAACTAATAATAGACGAGAAATCAAGATATAGTTTTGACAACTAAATTTGACAACAAGCTTGATATAACAACACTTGTGAGTTCGACCGAGCAATTATTTAATAGAAGAGGAGGATAGATCTTACTTGGAGAGCTCCTTTAAACTCCTTCTTGACAAAGATGCTTTTTATTAATAAATAGAGAGAAAAAATTGTGAATAACCAACCTCCAAAGCAAAAAATATATAACACCGGTTCGGTAACCCTGGGCACAACTTCAATTGCCTTATGTGAATACATAAGTAATAAGAAGGATAAGGGGAGTACGCGTACTCTTTATAATACCCTAATGGGCTTTTACCAGTTCGCAGTAACCCATAACATGGATACTTTGTCAAAAAGAATGGTTATAGTACATATTTCTTTTGAAAATGTATACTAACAAGGTGTATGTGATTTCCAGTAAATACTCAATAACTGGCAGAGATTACAACTAAGTTACAATATCAATATAATATGATGATTAATATTATCCTTATCTCAGTGAATCAAATAAGGTTCAGAGCACGAGTAATATTGATATTCACATTTTATTTAAAAAATTAAATGCGCAGAGATATGTTTTGACTTTATAACATCATGGAATTGGAGCTGTCTCAACAATATGTGACATTTTAATTGTATCATGACAGATTACTAAACAACTTCCTTTATCAGAGTCAATTTATATAAAAAAAACAGGATCTCAGATACTTGATGAATATACCACGGAACCAATACAGTATAAACAGAAACAAACTTAACTGCTACCTTCCCCACCTCAAGAAATAATTACATGATGGGGTGATACCAAGATCTTTTTAACAAGAAGTTGGGTGAGTAATTAGATACTCACAAGCCATCTTGGCATGATAATCTTCCTGTTTCGTTTCTTCCTCCTCGTTGTGATCAAGATATGGTATTCTGTGACCATTATGATTATTCATTATTATTGTGATAATCTCGCAAGATTTCCTGACATGTCCAAATTTTCCACAATAGTAACAAATTTATCAGTGTCTCAAAACTGCAAGGACTTATCCTTACTCAAGATCAATGCAAGGTGTTCCAAGAATTTAATAGTTTTTTCAAAAGCTAAAAAGAGATCTTCATTCACAGACCCTTTTTTGTTGCTTTCCTTAAAAAGACTGTTTAATAATCTCTTCAGTCAGCGTACTTATTACTTTTAACAAGACGTATCTTGTTTTTAACCTTTGCATAGGATTCTTTACCATCAACCAGAACATTGGAAAAAAATCTTGGTTGAATCGAGAGCACCCTGTGAGACAGAAAGTCTTGAGGGAAATAAACTCTGAAAAATCTTTAAGAAACTCTGGTGTATGTTACAGGTGAACAGAGAAAGCTTCCCAAAGTAGAATCCCATAAGAATATACTTTCATGATCAACCAAACAAAAACCTATTAGGTTTTCCGTGTTTTCTCAATCTGATACCAATTGAAAATGCGGGGTACTAAAATGCACACCAACTTTTTTGTAGGCAACCTGTATGGATTAAACCCAAATACAATTCTGCGAGTTACAACTTAATGAATCTCAATCAGGAATTATATCAAGAGTTTACATCTCTTTATCTCACAATCAATATGTAAACGGAGACAAGTTCGTGAACCTGATTAGGTATCTTTACCTTCCTGAGTTCACGAGTCAACAAAACTCTTTGGTATGCATACTGGGTATGTTTACCAAAGGTCGTTGCTGAACTATTGCTACGCCGATATGTGTACTACGGCTCCGGACCAATAACATTTACGTCAGTACTTGAACTATATGTGTACTATCATGTATCCAGATTTACAGTATTTTTATATCTCTCTAATAATCGATTTGAAACATTCCCGAATAACATCAATGACACATATCACTTTTCCAGGCTATTTTCAAATGATTAACTTGAATCATAATTTAGGTCATAAACAATAAATTGTTCTTAACCAAATTCATCAAGTATTGAAAAAAAAAATCTTAAGCTTAGTCATTCATATTTCAAGAATAATTAACAAGATAAACTTGACTCGAAATTTCTATTCTGCAATATTTTAAAGTCAACTTAGTCATGTGACTTAGTCTCATAGATAGAAAGGTGAAACTTGAGTAATAGGTTGGTTCAGCCTTCACATACCTTTTGTCGATGAAGTTTTCCAAATGTCTTCAGTTGATCTTCCCCTTCAAACGGTAGAACGCATTGATGTCAGAAACTTACGCTTAATCCTAATCCGTGACTTGACTAAATGTAGACTAGAAATAAAGATATAGTTTTGATCAACTAGATTTGACAACAAGCTTGATATAGCAACACTTGTGAGTTGGACCGAGAAATGCTCTAACAAAAATATCATTGTTGAGATTCGCTATCATTGGTAATTTTTTATAAATATTCCACAAGTGTCCACTTGGTACACATAATATAGTTATGCTTAACATTAGCTTAGGACAAATACAAAATCCAAAGATATGTAAAATATAGCATATTTCCGGATCCATAGAGGGTTCCGAAAATATTTACGCATCATTTTCTTCTGTGTACCATAGTTACGAAATGTGTTACATAACGGATCTGGTTCTCTAACCAAACTGATTTTGGTTCCAGAACCTATAAAAGGTGGTTCTGGAGCCTAAGGCTTATTCGGAAAACTCATAGTTGGGTTTGGAATTCTTACACTCTACTTACACAACACAATAGATAACTAAACTTGGATCAATAAAACTCTTATGTAGCAACCCATTTCCTCTATGTCCTTTAATTCAGTTCTAATAAAGTAAGCCTAACCAATTCACATATAGATATAAGACCTAAATATTGTTAGGAGATTATTGCAGTCATTTGATTATTCTTTAGTTCTTCGTTTGTGAAACTTCAGTTTTCACGTAAGTAACCGAATGACGATGGATTTTAAACCTAGCTAATAGCCTAAACTTGACGAATTAGACTTATGTAATCACAAGATTTCAACTGATATATGTAATAAAGTAAGTCTAACCAATTTTCAGACTTGGCATATAAATGTCTGTAAAGGTCTACCGAATAATGCTTTACCAATTCCTCTTTTTCCAATTTTAGTGACAAAACCTTTTGGCTTATATAGACTTTACGGGTATGGAAATTCAGCTCATACATATAACTTTTCTTCAAAGCTCTCATAATGTCTTCGTTTCAGCTCTACATTTATAAAACTTGATAGCTAATTTTTCTCCTCCTTATTTCTCCCTCTTATTTGTTATCATCTTGAAGTACGACAAAACAACGGTGTCACAACTACTTCACTTTAGATGTTCACCCCCTTTAATCTTCACTCTCTTGCATGCAACATTTTCATACATTGCGAACATAATCAAAGATGCTTCAAAGATTTAGAATTGGATCCCCTTTTGCTCACTGGTCTTGACAAAAAAATAAAATAATTAGTGATGAATTCAAAAGATCAAAAACAACTCGATCAAAAAGGATAAGTTTCCTTTCTGCTTTACTGATTATAATCCTAATTACTTGGATGTTTATGTTATGAACGAAATTGAGAGACATTTCCAAAAAAAAAAAAAAAAAATCAACAAAAGTTTGTTATTCAATAAAATGGAATTTTCATCTCAAAGGCAAAAGGAGGAGAAATATAAAAAGATGTGGGAAAGTGAAGAAGAAGCGGAAAGGAAAAAGAAAGAGAATTTTGCTTAATTGGAGAGAGAAACTCTTTGGTTTATAGACTTTACGGGTATGGAAATTCAAACTCATACACAATATAACTTGTCTTTAACGCCTTTCATAATGTCTTCGTTTCAGCTCTGCATTGATAAAACCCGATAGCTAACTTTTCTTCCCCTTATGTCTCCCTCTTATTTGTTATCATCTTGAAGTACGGCAAAATAATGGTGTCACAACTACTTCACTTTAGATATTCTTGTTGGAAAAAAAATCAGTTTTTAGTGAATAGATAAAACATTACTCACACGTTTGTAAGAGACACAAGGCTCTTTTGCTTCTTGTCTGCATGTGTAACGTTAGGAATCTTCACGCATGCTTTCTGTTTCCAATACTTCACGCCTTTATACTTACTTTTCTCTGTTTTTGATGCGCATAAAAACAATGTCTTGTGTTTCAAAACCTGCTTTCACATTTTTCCTTATCATTGTTTAATGCATGCCTGACATTTCTTTTATCAATAAAAAGAATCTTCTAATTTCTTTTGTGGATCCTTATTGTTTCTAACGTTGAGATTATCTTCATTGTTTTTAACTTGTGAAACACTATAAGAAAAGGAGAGTAGAGGAGAAAAAGAGAAGAACTCTTCTCATGGTTTCATTAGCAAAAAGAGAGAAAAACAAAAAGAACTCATTCATTTTTTGAGAGAGAAAACAACATCATTAACTCCTATGTTGCACGGACACGCCAAGAAATATGCCGTAACCGTGTCGGACACGACACGGTTACGACACTTGCTGACACGTGATGGACACGCCACATCACGTGTCGCATAAAAACCGACATTAGACACTTTACGAACACTAATTAGACACTTTCGGACACACCATAAATGATAAATTGTGGCTTGGAAAATCAAAATAAAGTCAAATCCAAGAATTATTCATGAAAAACATTACCGTTATTTCATTATTGTTAATTTTATTTAATTAACAATTAATTATTTTGCATATAAGAACTATTATCTTATTGAACAGATTGTTGTAAAATCTCATTTTACTGGTGGAGGTAATATATCTAACGTGTCCTCGTAACCCAATTTTTAGAGATTTGGCGTGTCCCCGTAACCGTGTCACGTGTCCGTGTCCATGCAACATAGATTAACTCCTATGTTTTTAGTAGAAAAAGGAAAAAGAGAGTAGGAGAGAAAAACAGAAAACAAGTTTTCTTCTTCCATTTTTCTCTATGAGTTTTTTGTGTGAAACAAGGTGGTTTCACTGAGTTGTTTTTTCACTGCCAAGTTCTTAGGGCGTTCTCTTGTATGCTACAAGAAGGAACGCTAACGATAGTTGTATCCTGGAGGCAACTCGCCAATGAAGCTGTAACATCTCTCTGTTTAGAGAAGTAGCAGGCGATATTGTCTTTAGGACAGCGTATCATATACGCGCCTCTATCAATTTTTGCTCCTCATGCTACTCGACTTGATGCATCCACTAAGTTTATGAAAATCAAGCTAAGTATCACTTGTGCTTATTCAATTTATTTCCATTATTTTGTTGTTACTAACCCAATAATTCCTCCCCTTAATCTTCACTCTCTTTCATGTAACATTTTTATACATTGCGAACATAATCAAAAACGCTTCCAAGATTTAGAATTGGACCCCTTTTGCTCACTGATCTTGACAAAAGAAAATCATAATGTGATTTTCATAAAATGTAATTCAATAAAATGTAATTTTCATCTCAAAGGCAAAAGAGGGAGAAATATAAAAAGATGTGGAGAAGTGAAGAAGAATCGGAAAGGAAAAATGAGAATTTTACCATAATTGGATGTTTTGTCATGGAAGGATGTTTTGCCATGGAAGTGTTAATATCTAAGTATCTAACTCACTTATGACTCTCTACTCTCTAGATCTGACATCCCCCACCTGTAAGGCTGTAACAAAAGTTTCCTTGGAAATCTTCCTGATGACATTCTCACTCTTCTAATTGTGCCTTTATAAGCTGTTTTCTTTTTCTTCTTTTTTGGCAGTGAATATCAAATGAAAGAGAACAATCTGTATAAAATCCTAAATATCAAATTGCTGTCATCGATTAAAAAATTGAAGTTCACAGCTTGGCAGTTCTCCATTTAAAATAGAAGATTGAGAAACAAGAGAAGACCCACCAGCTGATTTACTCCAACAACCACAAATAACAATTTACACGACAAATACTCACAAATGCACCTGTTGAAATTTATGTCCGTGTCTTTATTTTCATTTATTTGGTTTCAGGACTCAGGTACATAATACATGATTCTGTTTTCGACCAAGTTTTAGCTTTGAGTTCAGAATAATTCAAGATCACCAAGTTCTATGCTTTGTGATTCTTTGCCATAGCATCAACGTCCAATTCAACTGCAATCACGGGAGAGTCTTTCTGCATGCTGTAATGACTGCACAAGGTTTAGGAGAAAGCATACAAATGCAGTGTCAACAAATATTTCTCAACAGTCATATAAAACGCGAATTAAATTTGTGCAAGATACTAAGATATCATATCATAATAAAGCCGGTGCATTACCTGTTCTGGACAGGTCCATGGTCTACAACTGATCGCAGACAGTAGATGACTCTGCCAACAATATCCGTCATAGGTACAGGACCAAATGTTCGACTGTCCTTAGCTTCCTGTCCAACGAAACAAATTTTAGATATGCAGTCACTCACATGCAGACGTTGAAAACGTATCTTATAAAATACATGTGGGTTTTGAAAATCTAACCCTATGTCGGTCTAATGGCTGTTTATTTCTAAAACAGTAGCAATTTGCTTACTGCTCGGTAAGCTTATATAACTAAGGATAAGATTAGGAATTGAGCCCAACCGTTTACAAGAAACGTTGTTGGTACTAAAAATATCTGTGATCATATATAACAAATAAGAGAATAAATTATACCTTGCCCTTCAGAGCTTCATTATCAGACAAAACCCAACACTCATCCTTCTCAAGAATAAACGGTTCCTCTTTCTCAACAGTAGATACCATTTCATACCCTTCCACGGCTGCCAATCTTCTAACCAGGTGGCTGTCCGTTTTTTCTGGGTCCTTTAACACAACGACATCTCCAACAAAAACGCGCCTGCAATAGAAACACTTACATACAGTAAAAAAGCTACCATACTCTAACAAGCTCAAATACATCCACATACAGAAGTATAGTAAAGGTTTGAGATGTGAAACTCAAGATAGTGGGGTACATTTGAAACATATAACCTCGATGCATCCGAACACAAATAATGAATACAAAAATTTAAGAATAAATCCATTTAGCAATGTGCTAAGGTTTCTAAAAGGTATTTATGATAGAAATCACGGATGCTCAATTCTCTTGGTTTGCGTATGTAAGGAGAAGCTATGCCTAATATGAAAACAACTAAAGTTGTAGCTAGGAATCATAAATATGAATATTTTCTATCTACAGATGAAGTCAAGCTATAATTATGTTAGCACAAAAAATTGAAGTTCGACCAAAATAGACAAAATCATTATTTAACACATCTCTATTACGTCGGATCTGAAACTGCTAGATGCCGAACAAGAAGTGTTCCCCCCTGCTCTGCTATTGTTGGAGCCATCTCTTTTCCTTTAGTCCAGTGCAAGTATGTCATTTTCCCCTGGAACAGATGCTTCCAAACAGTATCGCCTACTTCTCTGTCACTTATTTGACCTACTTGATAGCTCTGCGCCAGAACAAGACTTGATAAGGAAATTGCCTCAAAAAAAAAAAAAAAAAAAAAAAGTACCACTAGCTTGCTTGATGAAGGAAACGTGCAAGCAAATTATCACGTAGAACCAAACAGAAAAGAAGACACAGCATAAGGTGAACAAAATTCTCTCTCAAGAAACCTACTAAAATATATCCATGTAGAGATAATAACCAGAGACCCTTCTATTATGTGCAAAATAGAACCTTTCATTCTATGCTTCAATAATAAAAGAAAGAAGAACCTTTCATTCTCGTGATATTTTACAAACTATAATTATTACAACCCTTGAACTCGCACTGAAAACTAGGAAAACACAGTCTCGACAGGATGATTGGGTTTCTATTATATTGGGGGATTCTAAGCTGCCAAAGGTTCAAAGAACATGTACTCGCGAACGAGCTAGTAAAGATTCGGAGTGAAAGAGGTGGCAGATTTTTGATAAGTTATCCACTCGATACTCCCATGGTGTAGGTTTTCCAAATCCGGCCACTTGGAATTTGAAAACAGTGCGCCAGAATTTGCTACAGTTAATGTTTTGGTGAGGTGTCAAGGAAAATTGGTGGCAATACTGAGATTAGCTAAGTAATCTTTAAAAAGCTATAGAAAGTTACACTTCCTCATCTCCGCCAAGGACCTAAATTTGGAAACTGGATTTCTTTGTCTGAGCTATATAAGATTAACAACTTCAGATTGTTCACGCATCGAGTTAACTTCAGGGGTGATAATCAAAATAGAGGTTTCATTGTTACATTTCATTTTTAGAAAAATTACTTATCTCCTTGCGATCAAGCAGTAATTTAAGCAGCCTTCGGCTGATGTAGTGTTGTGTCTCTTGTCTTCAGAGGAAATTTAACTGCGAGAATATGTGTCCTAAATTATTGGCCACCGGCCATTAAGCTATAGTGATGCTTCCGGAAACAAAGAATTACCAGTAAGACAACAGGTTATCAAGAGCCAAGAATCAAATCAAGATGACAACAAGACAAATACAGAAATATATGCAGGTATGAAGGGAGACCATTTTGGATCATCAACAGAACACTATAGTTCAACAACAAAAAAGATGGGCAAAGTAGCCACGAAAAGCAAAACACACACACACACACAAAGAATATGCCGAGCTAAAAAGTGATAACGTAAACCCATATTAGAATACATCACATAAAGACCAAGAAAGCAACATACTAGAAAACCTAGAAAATCATGAACCAGCATTGAGAAAATCCATCATTAACCTATTCACACTATTAACATTAAGAAACGGGATTATCCCCAAATGAAAATGAAGAAAAACAGAGAACGAAAACAAAACAGACCTAAATATGGAAGCTAGAAAAATGATCAACGTCTTCCAATTGTTTATGCATCATCCATCAAGTACTTTAAAGGGTTATTCAATATTGAGGTTCTTACTTTTAGTCACATTTCATTTTTATGATTTTAACTAATTCTATGCACTTAAGCACAGCAGTGTAACTTCAAAAAGTATAAAGCTGATGTAGTCTCTCATGTCTTGGCAGGAAGTTTACGTGCATGTTTTTTTTTCTCAATTTTGGGGCATTAAGCTAAACTGATATTCCGAAAAGCAAATAATATAGCCCACAGACAATAGACAAGATCTGAGGTGAAAAATCCACAAGATAAGAAGAAACCATTGTGGAATTCATCGACACGACACTTTAGCTCCCCAATATAAGAGAAACGAGAGAACTAAAACAATCCATGAAAAGTAAAAAACAAACGAAATGCAAAACTAAAAAGTGATTACTCAAACCAAAAAAGTAACATATAGTATAGAAATCAACAAAGAAACATACTAAGAAAACCTAGAAATTCATGAACAAAACCCATCACCGAGCCATTCACACCCAACATTCTCATTAACAAGAGAGAATACCCCCAAAATTAGTGCACATAAAACATCAAAAAGGTATCGTTTTTATTGAACATTTTTGAAATCTCAAATCACATATCATAAAAAACAAAAACAAAATTACACCTTTCTCAAATACCATACCAAAATCAACAAAAACAAATCACAAAAAAATCCAAAAAAAGCCTACCCTAGAAAATAATCAGCAAGTAAATCAACCCAGAATAAACAAAACCCCCCAAAAAGATCCCAAATTTCTGCACAATCAATCAAACCCAGATGTGGAACGAGAGAGAAGTGAATGACTAACCTTCCAACTTAGAGAAAGAGAGTACTCAAACTTGCGTGCTATGTATCTACACCATGTCGATAAGGAAACCATTGTAACAACAACACAAAGCTAAAGCCTTTGACAACAACGACCCAAAATCTATGGCAGCATCAGCTTCTTAATAAACCCTTATAAGTTTAATCATTCACATCTTCACCCACTACTTGGACAATAAATCTAAACCTTTAATCATTCCCATCTTCACCCACTACTAATCTCGATGCTAAAATCATTCCTTTCTCAAAGGTTCAGATTCATTGTCCCAGTTTTGGACTATGACTAGTGTCCCAACTGTAGACAATTCCATAAGTTAGTGAATGTCTCACTGACACAAGTTCAATATTTTAAAGAGGGGGTTTTAAGGGTTTTGTTTTGGCTGATGAGTCTGTGACCTAAAACACAGCGAAAATGCTTTAGTAGTTCAGCAACCAGTTTAGACTTCACTTTTCCCGATGTTGTTGTTGGATTAGATTCACATTGCTAACAAACAATCTATACCGTTCCGTTAGTGGACCTCGACAAAGTCAACAGTAATGTACACCCGGTAATGTACCTTTGATATGTTTGCCAGAAGGAGTCTAGACTTTAGTGGGTAATTTGACATCTGGATAATTAGGAATTACTAGTTAATCCAGTTGTGAATACCCATTTAATGTTTAATCCACTATCAAAACAGTTTTAATCGCTAGTCCAAAAACATGTTTTTGGATCAGATCTTTTACTTTTTAATCCAGCACATGCAGGTAACCGATAAGGCTGCACATGGGCTGGTATGGTCCGAGTTTTTTAAGAACCCGGTACCTGCTACTTAAAAGTTTTTATTTTGACTACCTGTACCAGTGTTGTACCTGTAAGACCGATCTGGTACAGGTCTGGTACCGGGTTTTTACCCAGTTCATACTAGACCGAAGAAGAGATATTGCTTTATCCAAATACATCTAACACATTCTTCTCATCTTCTTTCGTAACTTCAAGTAACCTATCCAATGCTTTATGTGTCGCTTCCAAATGACCCATATGAATCTGAGTTAATAACTCAAGTAAATTTGATTGAATCGAATTCTCTAACTCGCTCTTAGAAATAATTTTAGCATCATTTATAATTATACGAACCAACGAAATTATAAAATGAAATCGGACTGATGCCCAAGGGTAAACCCCATCTCATGAACAAAATACACATTTTCAGATCTATTAGAATTGGCAATTGGAGACTGGTAGAAGTTTTGCTCTTGACACACGATATCACTTTGAAGAATTTTATCAAACAACTCTTGTGTTAGTGCCATGGTAGGACTCTAAACAATACCTACAATGACTGCAAGTGCACAGTGCCTTATTGTGTATAGTGAAAATACAGGTCGATCCACAGGGACAAGGTGGGTGTGGAGTTGATTTTAAAGTCTTACTACAACTGATTCAAATAAGAATAATACAAAGGGTTGTTTTGTTGGGTGTCGATACGACAAGGCATAAACTTGGTAGGACTCTAAACAATACCTACAATGACTGCAAGTGCACAATGCCTTATTGTGTATAGTGCAAATACAGGTCGATCCATAGGGACAAGGTGGGTGTGGAGTTGATTCTAAAGTCTTACTACAACTGATTCAAATAAGGATAACACAAAGGGTTGTTTTGTTGGGTGTCGATACGACAAGGCAGTGATTGAAATATTAAAGCAAAATGTAAAGCAAGATGCAAGAACAGATTGTAAACAATTAGATGAGGGGTACTAGGGTGGTTGAATCCAAGTCCTAATCCTATGCTAAGGCAAATCTCATTCAAGTTATACTCTTATTTCTTTACAGGGAGGTCTCCAATGGATGACTTATCAACCAATGTCACTAACTCACCCCTAGTATTAGATGTCTTCTTACAGTGCAATTGATCACATGTTAATTTAATTAATTAGCTAACTAATCCTTCCTAAATCAACTAAGCACATCAAGAATAATAACATGAACATGAATTATCTCAACATATGATTAAGGTTTTCATTTAAACCATAACTAATGAACTTAGAACATGATGAACAAGATGAAGACACAATTATATTATGAAAACTAGTTGATCCATCTAAACTTGGATGATTACAACACACCACATCAAGCTCTATTTATATTCACTTTCGCTCAGTTCACCTTTAATTCGAAAACTAACAGTGACCCACTCACCAAAACGCCTTTCTATGAAAGTTTCTATCTTCAATTATTCTCTCTGCAAGCCTACTCTTCCAGCTGTTGAAGATAACTCTAGTCTTATCTCTCTCAATCCTAGCTTCTAGGGTTACTATTCTTGATAAGGAAAAAGATAGGATTGAGAGAGATAGAGATTAAGAGTTTAATTGTGTTTATGATGGTGGCTATGAGCAGAGATGGTTGGGGAGATGGATTTGATGGAAGAAGGCTGCAAGTGGTGTTTTAGAGAATAAATGCAGATGGTTTTGGTCTCTGTTCGAATAGGGGAAGAAATATAGGGTGTTACGGTGTTGGACGGATGCTTCAGATGTTGATGTACAGTGTGGAGATGATGTTGGATGTTGAGCAACTTTTGGATGTTGAACGGGTGTATGAGGTTTGATATCTCAGGTTTGGGAAACGGTTTTGGGTTTTGGGTTCTCTACTAAGCCCATATCTCCTTCAAAGCTAATATATCAAGCCCACTACTAGTGTATCTCTTGCAAGCGGCTTACGGAATGAGCGCAAACGGTTTGCAGCTGCTCTTTGCGCAACATTTCATCGGAATTTCTCATTTCCTTTACGCCCCTGGCCACCAATTTCCGGCTCTTTTGGCTTCTCAATTCATCCAAGATTTATTTAGTACCTAAAAACACAAAATTAATTAGTAAAAGTATTTATTCTTGAAAACAATGAAAAAACAGAATTTGGGATAATATGGGGATTTAAAGCACAAAAGATGATATAATTACCAGTAAAACGATATAGAATTATGCACTATTTGGCACTCATCATGTCACCTTCATGCTTTTCTTACTTCCAAATGAGAAAGTAAAGTTCTCCAGTTTTAATGAACACCCATTCTTTGGAATTCGCAAACAACCAATTAAATCCATACGCATGTCTAATTCATTCAAAACTACTAAACAAACCTTAATCTCATCCATTCATTATCAATTTCAATGGTAGAAGATCCTAACTCATCTAGTGATTTCACGACCACAATCAAATGATGATGACGATGAATTGAACAGTGATTATGTTGGACTTGAATAATCATCTGAAGAAGATGATGATGATGGTGGTGGCATGCTTCCCTGTAATAAAGGAGAAGGTGGTGGTACAACGGAAAAAAAGAAGAAAAACAGGAGTGAAATATATTTACTCTTAACCTAAAATCAACAACCCAGATTTAATTTTATAAATTTTATCAATAATTAATATTGATCAGTTCTTTGGGTACCAGTTCGGTCGGGAATCATAGCAGAACTGGTACTTGTACCCCCTTCTACACCGGTTCTGAAAATTGGAACTGTTACCTGTACCTCCTTATCCGGTTCTGGTTTGGTTTATCATTTCCGGTTCGGTTCCTGTGCAGTCTTAGTAACCGAAGACTTTTCAACTATATCCATACAATGATATATAACGAGTGACAAACTCAAAATCGAACTCTTTTTATTTTTTTATTTTTTTCTTCATCTCAGATCTGAGTCTATTGCTCTCTGATGCTGCTAGTTTTTATTGCTCTCTGCTGCTGCTGGTGTCTCTCAATTGTTAGGTTTATTTCAGATTTGAGTAAGGTACCTTTACTATAATCATCTTCTCTGTTGCTGCTTTCAGTTTTTTTTTTTTTTTTTTTTTTTTTGAAATCACGGTGATCGGATATTTTTTATATGATGTACATTGTTCAATTTCTTTCTCGATTAGAAACTAATCGTTTTACTATGATGTTTTAGATGGTAGTTTTTAGTTCAGGGATAAAATCATAAAACCCTGCATTTAATGCGTCGTCGTTCTGCAAAGAATATGAGCCATTTAAGAGTGATAACTACCCAGGCCTCCTTACTTACATATGTATTGAGCAATTCAATATATTTATATACAAAATTTACCCAGAATGGTGCGTGTAGCAACAACCCCAAATATTCTGTAAATTTTATCTTCTCGTCTGCATTATAAACAAGATGTATAGCTTATTGAGTATTGTTCCTATGCTATGTTCCCTGGCTGAACCCTTAATATTGGCATGACATGGCAATTAGTGTTCACTCGCATCTGAGTGTAGATGGGGAAAAACGATTTGTTGGTTTTTAAGGAATTGAGGAGACGACCGTACGGAGGGGACTCCTTGAACCGAGCGAAATGTTCAACCTCACATAGATGCACAGCTGCAAAGGGGGTGCTTTGAATTCGAGAGATTAATCTGTAGTACTCCGGCCTAAACTACGACAATGGCCGTTTCAGAGTAAATTCGGTCACAAGAGAGGATGGGTTGATCTGTAGGAGGGAAGCTAAGAAATGTGTGGAATCAATGGTAATCAAATATTATGGTGTGTTATGATGATACAGGTGTATCCGTACTCCTTTAGGTAACTTAGTTAACCTCAAGCTAAGTTGAGGGAAGAATCCTAATCTAGGCAGGAATACTTGTTTAGGCTGAATTTCTAGTTAGGGTAGAGTTTGTTTTAGGTAATATTCTTAGTTTAGGAAATAGATTCCTAATAGAAGTCCTTGGTCGGCTGAGTACGATGAAGACTATAAATAGAGAGTTTTGGCTAATAGCTAGACACACAGAGAAGACACAGAAACTAGGCATAGAAAACTAGAGGAAGCTGGGAACAATACTTGTGCAAGGTTAGTAAACAGTTTAAGGTTAATCCACTGTTTAGAGAAGATTGTGAGCGTAACAAAGAGATAATTGTAATCATTTTCCTGTTCATAATCTAAGAGAGGATTTTTTTTTTTGAATTACTACTTGTGTTCCGTTTTCTAAGTTTCTCGTCTATTATTATTTTGAATTCCGCCTTTATAGTAATAGCTACCAAGGTATATAGATCATACTATCAAGTTTGGCATCACGATCAAGGTTAGTTTTTAGGGTAAATCCCTGTGGTTTATGGTTTTCACTAGATCTCTCTACATAAAGCTTGGTGAGGTACTCGAGAAGTTAGAAGACGTTAGGAGAACAAGGGGATCAAAGATGACAAAGTCAGATGATGAACCCAAGCATAGCAAACCACAAACTATGGAAGAAAATGTGGCTACGCTACAAACAGACATGAAGTCGATTAAAACCACCCTTGAAGAATTTACTGAATGTATTCGTTCTCATACACCAAAGCCGAAGATGGAAAAAAACGATTACACCTTCGCCTGAAGCTTCGGAAAAAGATGAATCAGAAGAATACGATTAGGAAGAATAAGAAGAGGAAGAATATGGGGATGAAGAAAAGAAGAAAAGAGAGTTTCTTAAAAGTCCTACATCAACTAAACCTCATGGTAAGAATCTGAAAATTGATTTTCGTGTTGATATTCCACTTTACGATGGGAGTGTCGATGTAGAAAAATTGGATGATTGGATTGAACGTCTAGAGACGTATTTTTATTTCTTTGAATATGGTTCAAAGGAAAATATTGCTTTCGCGGCATTGAAGCTACAAAAGCATGCTCTAACCTGGTGGAAAGCTTATCAAGACAAAACCAAGGTAAAGGAGTATTGTCGTGGAGAAGATTCAAGGCAGCTGTAAGGAAACATTTTTATCCGGTTGGCTACCTTGAGGAGAGATGGTTCAAGTGGTACAACTTGAAGCAGACTTACAACCAAATCGTCCAAGAATATACTTCGGAATTTCAGAATCAAGCTATGATTTTGGATTTAGACTTGGGATATTATATTATCTTTATGAAATATATTTCTTGGTTACATGAGTATATACGGAAGGAGTTGAATATGTTTTCGGTGGATTCTATCTCCGAAGTAAGTATAAAATCTAATACCATTGAAGGCAGGCTTAAGAAATCTGATTCAAAGGGGAATATTAAGGCGAAATCTGGAGGTACCACTGTAAAAGGAGGTGAAATGAGCAAAGAAGAAGGGAAGTTTAGTGACAAGGAAGGTTTGACTTGCACCCATTGCAAATAGACAGGTCACGTTATCGACAAGTGTTGGGTTAAGAACCCTCATCTAAAGCCTAAAGGGTTGCAGAGGAAAGAAGCCAAGAATGCAGCACTAGTCGCTCAAACTCCAAAAGAAGTTCGCGGACTAACGAAACCCAATTCAAAACTCTCTCTTATGATAGGGGCAAAAGAAACACCTTCAAAAGATGATCTTATGGAGCGACTCTTCACGGTGAAGATGCAATTCAAAACATCACTAGTTAATATTGTTATTGATCAGGGAAGTTAGAAGAATTTACTTTCACATTCTTTGGTGCAGAAGTTAGGATTGAAGACTATCAAACATCCTAAACCATACCCTTTAGGATGGCTTCAAAAGGAAGGGCTTACAAGTTTCACATCAGTGCACGTTCAAATTTGCTCTAGATGAGTCATATATTAACGAAGTTACATGTGACGTAGTTCTTTTGGATGTTTGTCAGGTAGTATTAGGTAGTCCTTACCTATGGGATAGAGATGCAACTCTACACAGGAGGGAACAAAAGTATACCTTTATCAAAGATGGAGAAAGTTTTGTGATTCGGGCTATAGATTCTCCTTCAGAGGGATCAAGCTTGATTACAGTCACTCAGGCTATGCGGTTGGTGAATGCTAGCACAAAGTTCATTCTCCTTGTGATCCGTTTTCTTGAGGAGAAGCCGGGTATAGTTTGTTTGGCAGCCTTGACTGCACAGCAAGAAGGCGACCTAGAAAGGTTGAAGTTGAGATACAAGGATTTATTTTCTGATATCACGGGGTTACCGCCAAAGAGGAGTGTGGAGCATAAAATTATGTTAACCGGGGGGAGTTCTCTTCCTAATGTAGGTCTTTATCGCACGTCCATAGAGGATTCTGATGAGATCAAGAAATAAGTCCAAGAACTCCTAGAATTGGGAATGATAGTTCCAAGTGCTTCACCTTGTGGATCAGCGGTATTATTGGTACCAAAGAAAGATGGAGGTTGGCATATGTGTATTGATTATAGAGCATTGAACAAGATCACTAGCAAGAATCGTTACCCTCTACCTAGGATAGACGACATGATGGATCAGTTGGAAAAATATCGAGTCTTTACAAAGTTAGATTTCAAATTTGGATACCATCAAGTGAGAGTTCGAGAAGATGATACATGGAAAACTACTTTCAAGACCAAACAAGGCTTGTTCGAATGGTTGGTGATGCCTTTTGGTTTGTGTAATTCTCCAGCGACGTTTATGCGTTTGATGAATGATTTGTTACGACCTTTTATAAAAGATTTTGTCATTGTTTATCTGGATGATATCCTTATATACAACAGAACTTGGGAAGAACATCTCATTCACATTGATAAGGTGTTTAAAGTGTTACATGAAGGCCAGCTGAAGTTAAACGTAAAGAAGTGTGAGTTTGGAAAGGAGGAGTTGGTGTACCTTGGATTCATTGTTGGTGGTGGACAACGGAAGATCGATCCAAGGAAGGTCTAAGTGATTAATAAGTGGCCTAGACCTAGTACTGTGACTGAAATCAGGAGTTTCTTAGGGGCATGCACATACTTGTGTAAGTTTATCCGGCATTTTTTGACTATTGCAGGACCATTACATGGTTTGACGGGAGCTAAGGCAAAGTTTGAATGGCAGCAAACCATGAAGATGCTTTTCATTTACTAAAAAAAAAATATTCAGAAGCACCGATATTGTCATTGCCTAACTTACATCGTACTTTTGAAGTTGAGACCGACGCTTCTAACTATGGATTGGGAGGAGTGTTGTTGCAAGATGGTAAACCAGTGGAGTACCATTCAGAATTGTTCTCGGGTGCTATTAAGAACTACGCACCTTATGACAAGGAATTTTATGCTTTATACCAATGTATCAAGCATTGGCGAGTGTATCTCTTAGGTAAAGAAGTAGTGGTACATTCAGATCATAAACCATTGGAGTATCTACACGCACAGACGAGACTACAACAAGCCCAACACATGAAGCGGATGTCTTACTTGATGAGTTTAAACATTCTCATTAAGTACAAGAAGGGAGTAACAAACAAGTTGGCAGATATGTTTTCTAGTCCACCAGTCCGAGCATAGCCATGAGAATTCAGCCGATTGTTCCTCAATAGTATGCAGAATCATACGCATCCAGCAAAGACTTCAAGAAGGTGTAAAGAGTGGTTTGAAAGGTGAGTTTGAACTCCGGGATGAATTGTTATACAAGAGTCAGTTACTTTGCATTCCATAATATGGATATCCTTTACAATGGTTGAGAGAGGCACACACGTCTCAAGTTGCTAGATACTTTGGGATGAATAAGACTCTTCTTAACCTTCGTCGTTATGTCTTTTGGCCAAAGATGCAAGATGATGTGACTAAGTTAGTTAGAGGGTGTAAGTTGTGCAGCACATCTAAACCTTCTAACAGAAAATGTGGGTTATATCTACCATTGCCAGTACCATCAAGACCTTGGGAGAGTATTTCTATGGATTTTCTTGGTGAGTTACCAAAGACCAAGTATATCTACCATTGCCGATTCAGCAAGTATATCTAAACCTTCTAACAGAA
This sequence comes from Papaver bracteatum, assembly GCA_023529315.1. Classification (NCBI taxonomy): domain Eukaryota; kingdom Viridiplantae; phylum Streptophyta; class Magnoliopsida; order Ranunculales; family Papaveraceae; genus Papaver; species Papaver bracteatum. The sequence continues at coordinate 569,672 of JAJJWX010004691.1, read as the reverse complement.
AATATGGGTTATATCTACCATTGCCGATTCAGCAAGATGGTTGCATTAATTCCATGTACAAAGACGGTAACGGGAGCCGGTGCAGCAAAGATCTTCTTTGAGCATGTGTGGAAGCATTTTGGTTTACCTACTTCGATTATTTCTCATATGGATAGTCGATTCCTTAGTCATTTTTGGGATTCTTAATGGAAGATGATGGACACTAGGTTGAAGAAGAGTACAGCTTTTCATCCACAAACAGATGGACAAACATAAGTGGTCAACATGACTATGGTTCGTATGTTAAGGGTATATAATTCCAAGCATCCTAAAATTTGGGATGAGAGTTTACCATATCTATAGTTTTCATTCAATAGAGCAGTTCATAGTTCTTCGGGAAAATCTACTTTTGAGACGTGCTATGGTTACTTACCACCTAGTCATTTCGATCTAGTATTTTGTAGTGACACCTCAATGGGGGGAAAGGAAGGAAGTGAACGGAAAAAGGCACAAAAGTTCTTGGAGAAGATATCTCAGATTCATGCAACTGTTGAAGCACAATTAAAGAAGTCACAAGCCAAATACAAAGCAAAGCATGACAAGCATCTTGTGCCTTGTAATTTCGGTGTTGGTGACTTGGTATGGTTAAAATTAGGTAAGGAACGACTGAAGGGGGAAGGCAAGAAGCTGAAGCCATTGAGGTATGGACCATTTCGTATTCTCGATCAGATTGGTGACAATGCCTTTTGTTTGGATCTGCCACCTTATCTAGGAATGTATTCGGTTATAAATGCCGAATACTTGAAGTTATTTGAACCACCATTACTAGATGATGACGGTGATGACACTATGATCTTACCACGGGTAGAAGACTTATGGTTTGATAGAGAGGAACCACTCAAGGAAGACTGCGTATTGGAGCGAAGAGTGACTAAAAAATGACAAGGAGAGAAAGAAGCTTTTCTAATTGGATGTAAAGGTCAGGTTCCTAGCAAGGCCAAGTGGTTTAACAAGGAAAAAGGGGCTCTCGAGTTCCCTAACCTTCATTTTTAACTCTCACAGGAGTTCAAGTTCTTTAAAGGGGGACCCATGATACAGGTGTATCCGTACTCCTTTAGGGAACTTAGTTAACTTCAAGCTAAGTTAAGGGAAGAATCCTAATCTAGGCAGGAATCCTTGTTTAGGCTGAATTCCTAGTTAGGGAAGAGTTTGTGTTAGGTAATACTCTTAGTTTAAGAAATAGAAGTCCTTGGTCGGCTGAGTACGATGAAGACTATAAATAGAGATCTTTGGCTAATAGCTAGACACACAGAGAAGATACAGAAACTAGGCATAGAAAACCTAGAGGAAGCTGGGAACAATACTTGTGCAAGATTAGTAAACAGTTTATGGTTAATCCACTGTTTAGAGAAGATTGTGAGCGTAACAAAGAGATAATTGTAATCGTTTTCTTGTTCATAATCTAAGAGAATATATTTTTTTTCGAATTACTACTTGTGTTCCGTTTTCTAAGTTTCTCGTCTATTATTATTCTGAATTCCGCCTCTATAGTAATATCTACCAAGGTATAGAGATCATACGTATCATGTGAATTGTGAATAAGATAAGTTCTGAATGATTGAAATTGCTCAGTTGAGAGTAATTGCTCAATTGATGAGTTGTTGATCTCGTATTGTCAGTGAGACGTGAGATTATTGTTGTGTCTTCAATCATGATTAAGAGACTTATTTATATTATTGGAATTATAGACACCATGATCCCATGAAGTGTAACAATTGATAGAATCAAGAAGTGGGGAAATGGAAATCTTCTTTGAAAACAGTTGCTCATCGTGCGGAGACTTGGTCGATTTTCCATCCACTACTTTGTTAACTTCTTCAACTGACTGCACGACTTGCTCACATTCCATCGTGTATTTGAACACATGTTTCGTAGACCGCCAGACCAAAACCCTACTTGATATCCCCCCCAAGTGACACGATTGATGTCTCGTGGTTAATTAGTCAGTTGCTGACTTCATGATTTAATGGGACAATGAGTCCATGTATTTGTTGAGTTGAACATGATTTGCAAAAATGTTCAGAAACTCATGAATTGAACGTTTCTTCTGAGACAAAGATAAAATTCTGACGTTGAAGTGAGCAAGTGTTGCTCATTAGATGAATTGTTGAATATTGATAGTTGAACCAATATTCCTTGGTTTGAGCAAATATTGCTCGTCTGATGAATTATTGGTAGCGTGACCAAAATAAAATATTAATTAAAATACTAGTAGTTGAACCGAGCATAATTAATAAGAATACTGATCATGAGATCGTCATAAAATTACTAGTGTTTGAATCTGGAATTATAATCCTTGGACTCAGAAACCCTAATTTGATCAATTGATGACCAATTGATGGTTTATTTGAAAATTAACCATGGAATGAAGGAAGACTGACTTCATGGGACAGTGGGTCAACCATGCAGCACCCATATTCTCATGTGAGTAAATACCAAGGCCTCTCGAAGAGTTGGTGATTCGTTGATAAAAGAATGATCAAATGCTGGTTTAATCATTTATTCGAAAATGCTCGTCTGGGCCTTAGGTGATAAAACCTAATTAATTATGAAGAGATGAGATACCAACCAAGGGGTCATGAAATCGGCCCTAAGTGGTCACGGGATCGAATGACGATCGTTCCATGAAAATCCCAAAATTATTTGGAAGAGTTTTGGACCTAATACGTGCAATTGCGCAAATTAGGTCAAATTGTGTAAATACGCGGGACCGGATCCTTGCGAGCAAAATAGCCAACCTTGGTCGATCAAGGTAACATGCTTATGTCACCAAAGTGTTCGTATCTCAGTTCTGAGAATTTTGATATTTTCAGATGTGCATTTGAGAAAATATTTGAGAAAATATGAAGAAATCAAGGGTTTTTGATGAAACCGTCAAAACTTCATAAGATGAAGGAAAAATAATAAAAAAGTGAAGAAATCATGAAGTGTGGGACCGGCCATGGCCAAGGCATGGCTGTCCAGCCAAAGGGCCCAATCCCACACGTTTTTCCCAATTTTTTGTAATATTTTCATGATTTTAAGGAAATATGATAAAACCAAGGAATTTGTTAAAACCAAGGAGTTTTGTTGAAATTAAAGAGTTTTTTTGAAATCAAGGAGTTTCCATGAGATGAGGAAAACATGAATAATAGTAATAATAAAATAAGGGACTTGTGGGACCGGCTTGAACATGATTGGCCGTCTAGGGCCCGGTCCCGTGAGTTTTTCCTAATTTTATGTATTATTTCATGATTTAAAGGAAATTTCATAATTTGAAGGAAATATCATGAAATCAAGGAATTTCATGGGATTATGGAAACATGAAAAATATAATAATAATAAAATGGGACGTGTGGAGCCAGCTAGGGCCCGGTCACACGGATTTCCCTAATTTTATATTATTTTTTCATGGGATCAAGGAAATATCATTAGATTAAGGAGTTTTCATGAAATTAGGGAAATAATAATAAAATAATGAGGAACCATGAGGTGTGGGGCCGGCTGGGATCAAGGCATGGCCGGTTGGCCAATAATCACAGCCCACAATATTTTCCATACTTTTATATTATTTCTTTGGTGTGAGGGAAACACCATGAAACTGAGGAGTTTCCTCAAAACGAAAGATATTTGTTCAAGTGAAAGGATTTTCATGAACTTAAAGAAAATAATAAAAAATATGATAAAAATATGAAACTGGCGTGGGATTGACCACGGCACGTCCGGCCGGTCAGTGGGCTCATGCTCCCAGCGCCTTGGTCAATTTTTAATTATTTATTATTTTCCTTCCTATTTTGCATAGGTTCATTGTCTCGTCGTATTTTGAAATACTTGTGCGTACGGTGATTGTTAGTGCATCATCGTCGAGTATACTTGCACCATTTGAGTCGGGGCTTACTCGGAGGTAGCTCAGATGCCCGTATTATTGAATATTTATTACTAACCCATGGAATTCTTCTGGGAAGAACCATGGATTGAAGTAACGAAATATTACAAAAGTATTTGAATACTTTCAGAAAATATTTGAATATTTTCAGAAATTCAGTGGATGAATCCAAGAATTTAAGAATAATTAATTGATGGCTCTATACTAGCAGAGAAAGATGTCTAGGAGCATTAATTATTCTGATATGATCTTGCTGGAGATTCATATCCTTTATATAGTCAGGGAAAACTGTTGTTTGTATCCTGAAGACGTTATCGCCCTATACTAGCAGAGCAAGCTATCTAGGAGCCGTCAATCTCGTGATTCTAAATAGAAATAATTACTGAAGTGTTCAGTATTCATGAGATACGCCGTTGTCCAGCCGAGAGACTACATATCTACATGTACTCTGAGAGACAGTATTTCTCAGTCAGAGGTTCCCGTGACTCACGTCTGATTGCTGGATCAGAAGTTCGCATAATTATGGGTTTACAATTTTAGCCTTTATCGAAAATCCACCATCTACACTGAGTAGCATGAATTTCCCGAAGTATCAAGATTAAGGTCTGCATGAAAATACTCAATCAGAAGACGTGTTAACTGCTCTATGAGAATAAAAGAATTTTGTGTTAACACACAAAATTTATCCAATTTGATCAATTTTGCGACAGCTCGCAATATTCAAATTTTAACCTAATTAATTTGCAAAAATTAGGTTTTTGCGCCCTGCGCAATATCTTGAACCCTATTGGTCGAGACCAAACCTAGGTAAGCTAGGAAATCGATCCACCATGGAATAGTAGGAGCAAAACCCTACCAAAAGTAGAAAGAACAAGAAATAAAGAGGAACTGCGGCAATTAAAAGCAGCAGCAAAGGGAGGCGTGGCTACACCACTTGGCTGGACGATCTGCTCCAGTAGGCGCCACCCGTATCCGAGCGGCCATACTCCATTTTTCCGCCGGATGGCCCCCTTTCCCATCGACCAATCATATTGCTTTAAATTCGCCACATGCACTTTTAAATAAAGTTGGAAGTTGGCTGGTCGACATGTCTAAATTCCTTAAGGAATTTAATATAAACTGCCCATGACAGTCTTAAAATGATCTTGGTCGTACGATTTGGACACTCGATTTATCAAGCTTAGCCGCTCCCTAACGTGACCGGAAAAGCATCACCATGCACACTGGCGGGCTTATAATGCCTTGTCCAATCAAATTCTTCCAACTCACAAGAAGAGCCACCAAACGCTTACCCAAAGTAGGTTGGCCGCACGAGATATAAAACCCTAAATTATGTTAGCATCAGCATATTGCTTCCGCAAAACGATCTTGGCCGCCAAACTTCGCCATCCGAATTGACCGGCCTAGATTCAATCTCAATCAACGAGCAAGGTGCGGATATTCTCACCATTGGCTCAACTATAGTGTTGGCCAGACGAAGAGCTCCCAACGCACGCCAATACCAAAAAACACTGGTCCAAATAGGATGGCCACGTGGTTTTTAAAACCTAAATTGAATCAACGGTAGCCATTAACTGCTGCAAATCATCTCGGCCGTCCAACTTCGCCAGACGAATTGGCCGGCCTAACTCCTATTTTAAACAGTCAACAAGATGTGTCCATGGTCAACTACCACTCCCCTTCCATAAGCTACAATCGGAAAAGCCACGGCTTTCCCATATGGCTCCCAAACGAGCATCCAAAAGGGGTTGGTCGTGCTGTTTACATGAACTTTAAGGCAGCCATTAACTGCCGCAAATCTTCTCGGTCGTCCAACTTCGTCAGCCGAATTGACCGACCTAAATTAAATCTTAGGCGACCAATAGGATGTCATAATAGTCTCTAGCCATCACTTTCCTATAGGGACCGACCGGCCAACCTTTGGCATGTATAAATAGCTCCCAGCAGCTTCCTGAAAATGGTCGGTCATGTTTTTTTTAAAACATTAGTTTCCGCGACCAACCAAGACAGGATCAAATACAACGATGCCTCACATGCATCAATTATTTTGAGCTGCTTGCTTAAAAGCGATGCTCTACATGCATCGAATACATATGATATTCTATGAGTATCGGCTTCACAAATAACTTAGTTATTTGACCTAATAGCGCCACATGCTATTCTTTGCGGCGGGTCTCATGACTTGGCTCGTCACACATGACTACCCGCCACTTAGTTTGCGCGTGATTGTTCATTATAATTAGGAAAGACCCACTCAATAACTTGCTATATATTTTCTATGAAATACTCGAGACATCAAACAAGTCATAAACTGGGGGACGTTCATCAGGGTATTGTTCTGGCGGTTTACAACGTGCGGTACGCAATGCTCTCATTACGACAAAGTGTCAGGAGAGGGCGGACGGTTAACATTGGTAAGAGAGTAGTGGGTATAAGGCTGACCAGTCTTCCCTCATGATGGAAACGTGATGGTCACCACCTTTTACACAACCCCACTTCTCAACTACTTATCTGTCTCCACTTCCTACGAGATCAGGGTGCGCTCAATCATGACTTGTATACATAGGTTTTCAACCTATTTTGACAAAACACAAGTGTTATCAACATAATATCCAGAAGTAAACATAAAAGAACTGATATCTTACATTCCGCAAGAAAATTTCATATTCTGATACAAGTCATAAAATAGCCACACCTTCAGAGTTAACCATTATGATCTCAACACCTTCTTCGCTTCCCTCCCTAGGATCAACCCTTCTCCTTCATTTTGTGACCGAAGCAGGACTGGAACGGCCATTTCTTGGTTTAGTCCAGAATTGTACATATTGATCTCTCGAATCTAAAGTACTCCCGTGCAGTGCATTTGTTTAGGGTTTAGATTCGTTTCTCGGCGGTACACCCAAATTTACCATTTCCAGCAGAATCAGTTTTTACCCCAAAACAACTGGCGACCACAGTGGGAGGTTAATCTCTCGGTTGCAATTCCAACTTTTACAAATATGGTTGGTCTTAAAACTAATTCAACAACTCCAAGCTCCGGTTAAAATCCTTAAGATGATAATGTTTCTCCTCCCAATTCTCAATCTAATCACACGGCTAATGGAGAAATTCCAACCTTGATCGAGTTGGCACGAGTACAGGAAATCCACACGAGGAACATGGACCTCATGAGAGAGATGATAAACAACATACTCAATTTCCTCGTCAGGTTGACATCGGATTGAAGCGTCTCCTCTGCTTCATAAATTCCAGCAGCAAGGGCTAACTCTCTAACTAATGATCATCTTCAAGTCAATAGTTTCACTACCAACCAGAGGCCGGTGGAGCAAAAAGCGTCTTCTCTAGTGGAAAGTTTGTGTAAGCTTCTACACCTCTCGAAGGACCAACGAGTTGAGATGTTTGCTGCGATCAATCAGATAGCTCTGGATACGCGTTTGGTTCCTTCACGTCCCGAAACCTCAAAAACATCAAAGATGTCCATAAACAATGTTACATTTACTGAAAACGACATGATGGCATAAGAGGGTCATAACATAGCCTTACATGTTACTGCACGCATCAAAGATTTAGAGTTCAAAAGGGCTCTCATTGATACGGGAGCGTCCTCCAGTGTTGTTCCGCTTAAAACTCTCAAGACAGTCAGGGTTCGGCCAAATAAAATCGTACGTCAGCCTACCAAGATGACAGATTTCGAAGGAAACCAAACCAACATGTATGGGTACATCTATCTGAATTTATCAGTAGTGGTTGTCTGGTCGAAAGTGAAATTCGAGGTAATAGGGATGGATCCATACTACCATATGATACTGGGAAGATCGTAGCTTCATGATAATAAGATCATTCCCTCAACATATCACCAATGCCTGAAAACTATGTTGAATAAAGAAGTCGTTCGCATTTCGGTGTCATTGTCTCCATTAGCACCAATTTGCGGCGTGGAACTGTTTGAGACAAAAGAAAATTCACAAGACTCATTAAGAAAGGTTTACTGCACTCTACTCCCTACATGGACGTCGATCAAGGAAGAAGACCGGCTCGTATCACTGAACAAAGATACCAGATCTCGCGGTGCACCACTGCTGACGGGATAAGCCAATCCTTCTTCATCAAACAAAAACTTTTTCCATCTTCATACCAAGAGGGAACGGAATTTTGTGGGGAGTTGTGACCAAAAAGGGAAAACTGTATATCGGCGCCGTTGTTAGCAATTAATAGGGGAGACTGCTTCCCAGTATCTCCGTCTAATATAATGCAACCACAATAACACGAAGCAAGAAGAAGTACCAGACGCTCCACGGCAATTACAAGATGGCACCGACTCCACTATAGATGAACTTGAAGTTGTCAACATCAGAAATGAAGAATCTCCAAGGCTTGTCTCCATCAGTTCAACTCTATGTGATGATGAACGCACGAAACTTGTGAATCTTCTTAAGGATTACCAAGACATATTCGCATGAACATACTAGGAAATGCCCAGCCTGGATGAAAAACTGGTCACTCACCATCTATATATAATATCTGGATCAAAAACAGTCAAGCAATCTCCCGGAAAGTTCATACATGATGTGGAGGAACAATCAAAGACTGAGATTCAGAAGTTACTAGCCACCGGCTTCATCAAGCCCATTCACCATCCCACCTGGTTGTCCAATGTGGTTCCTATAAATAAGAAAAACGGTCAAATTAGATATTGTGTCGATTTCAGAATTCTGAACAAATATTTCCCCAAGGACGATTTTACCCTTCCCAACATTGACATGCTAGTAGACGCTACCAGTGGACATGGTATTTTCTCCTTCATTGATGGGTACATAGGCTATAACCAGATAAATATGTATGAACACAATGCAAGTAAGACGGATTTTCGAACTCCATAGCTTCATGGGAAAGGTAAACTACATTCGGCGTTTCATACCTGGTTTGGCTCAACTTATCGCTCCATTCACCCCCTTGCTAAAAAAGGGAGCAAGCTTCATTTGGACCAGGAAGCAACAAGAAGCGTTTCGGAAGATCCATCAAATATTATCATCGCCAGCCTTTATGAAATCTCTTATATAAGGAAAACCAATATGCCTCTACACTGCTTCCAGCGATGCTGTTATTGGGGCCCTCCTTGCTCAAAAAGATGATGAAGGGATTGAACACCCTATATACTACTTCAATCGTACTTTGAGGGATGCTAAACTCAGGTATCCTAATGAAGAAAAAGCATGTCTATCCCTAGTTCACGCCATTCATAAATTCAGACATTATTTGTTGTCGAACAAAGTGGTGCTAATAGCTAAATTCGATCCTATCAAGTTTTTAATCTCAAAATCGGCCCTGATAGGAAGGCCGACCAAATGGCTACTCCAAATATCAGAGCTTGACATAACGTGCACTCCTACGAGGGCTATTAAAGGGAAAGAAGTAGCAGATCTACTAGAAGCATTCCTTGGAGAAGGTACTACCGCACTGCATGAAGACCTTCCTGGGGAATTTCCATAAATCTCTTTTGTCAAAGAGAAAGCGTGGCTATCGTATTTCGACGGTTCTGCTACCCCTAGCAGTAATAATAGAGAAGCGGGTGTACTTCTAGTGTCTCCAACTGTTGAAGTATTTTCGTATTCTTTCAAGCTGGACTTTCAGTGCACCAACAATTCAGCAGAATACGAAGCTTTCCTCATATGATTATCACTATCCAAACAAGCAAGAGCCACACACCTGGAAGTAAGAGGAGACTCTAAACTATTGGTCAATCATATGAGTGGAGTATACTCACTCAAAGAGGTAACACTATCCCATTATAGATCTGAGGCGCAAAAGCTAATGAACTACTTTGCTGATGCGAACATATTCCATATCGGCCGCAATAACAACAAACACACTGATTTCCTAGCTACGTTAGCCTTGAAGCTGCAATTCGAAGGTTTGGAAGAGACTTTGATCGTGAGGAGATGGATTGTGGCATCAACATGGATTTCAGTCCAAAGATACTGAAGCCAATGATTGGAGAACTCTGATTATTTAAGATCTTAATAATTCGTATTCCCAAGGAAAGGTTAGTCTCAAAACCCTGCAAAACTTCTTCATACTTCATGGAGTGTTATACCACCGGAATCAAGATAGGTCTCTGTCAAGATGTCTCAGAGACGAAGAAGTATAGCTATAACTTAACCATATTCATGGTGAGATATGTGGACAAACATTAGTGGTGACTCTTTACCGGCGTCTTCAATGCATTAGCTACTATTGGACGGATATGGAGACCCAATCCCGAGTGCTCCAAGGATCCTACTCCAATTTTCAAGGTCCACCATATCAATTGGAAGTGTTAGAGCATTGCTCGGTCGAACTCGTAAGTGTTGATATCTCAAGCTTGTTTGTCAAGTTTAGTTACCAAAATTATAAGTCTTGATTTCTAGTCTACTTATAGCTAAGTCTTGGACTAGGATAGTAAGTGTAGTTGAGCTCTAGACTCCACGGAGTTCATCATGCAAAGATGAAGAACTACTCAAGGAACTGGTGGAACTTCATTGACAAAAAGGTATGTGGATACTTGAACTTAGCTATCACTCAAAAGTCTATCTACTCTATCTCCTATCTTGAGACAAAAGCCGTATTGCTATATAGACTTCGATTATACACATTTTCTATTTCGAACCGAGATTATCTCGCTTATCTATTACTCGAAATATGTGTTGGTAAGCTTTCACTTTGGACAAGTTCATCTTTACTCGTGACAAAAGTTATGTTAGTTATTTCAATATCTTAAAAATCGCTTGGATAAAAAATAGTTTGTGAATAACAACTATATAACATCCTATGAGAGTTTAGAACATGTAATCTTCTTTGGATATAAGCATAGTGTGTTTTCATATTTGTGTAAAAGTCCAAAACCGGGAACCCAAAGTATGCGTACCCATACGCGCACTGGAGGTTGTTGGAAATCCAGGATAGTATGCGTACCCGTACGCGTACTGGAGAAAAGTTCACGTCAGTGAATTTCTGCTGGAGTTTGGAAGTAAAGTCAAACTCAATCCGGTTACTTAAGTACGGGTACACGTATGCATACTTAAGTAGTTTACTTTCTAAAATTGGTTCGTTTATGAGCTAAAACATTTATATATTAAGGAATGCAATCTTTGCAAACTGAGGCTATAATGTTCATGAATCGATTCGAGTGAATCAAAACCGATTTTGCTTCGATTGTATATTTTATACTTCTATAAGATCTAAGCAATTGAACAACTCTCTAACTAGTTCATTTGAGTTATTTGAACTAGTAATGGTGAAGATGAATAAGGTTGATATGAAAGTCTTCATATGGCTAACCATTGGTTAACTATTGTTGAACCAACTAGGTATACACGTTTAGGTACGGTTACTCAAATATGTATAAAAAGCTAAGTTTGATCTAACGGTTGACAGATATTATCTTGAATCATAAGTTCGATCCAACGGTTGAAAGATATTAGCTTGAATCTAATCAAGTTTTCATCTAATGATGAATATTGAATGCTTTGTTACCAAGGTAACTTAGATTGCAAACCCTGATTTAGAGATTATATAAAGGAGAACTCGAGCAACTGGGAAACCTAATCCCCACACCTACTGTGTGATACTAGTTGTATAAGCTAGAGTCAATTCTCCTTTAACCTTAGGTTTCTCTCAAGACTATGTAGGTTAACGACTTAAAGACTTCATTGGGATTGTGAAGCAGGCCCAACTATTTTCTTTGCATGATCTGATCTTGCTGTTTCTATCGTGATTGAATATAATCATAAGATTATCTTGAGATTTATATCTCCAATAGGCAAGATAGAAAAGTAGTCACAAATACCTCCGTCTCATTGTTTGTGATTCCATAATATCTTGTTTCACTAGTCGATTAAGATTATTATGAGGTGATTGATAATTCTAGGATGTTCTTCGGGAATATAAGTCCGGGTTATCGATTGGTTCATGTTCACCTTGATTTATCAAAAGACGGAACCAAACTCGTAGGTATTTCTGTGGGAGACAGATTTATCTATTCCTGTAGACTTTTCTGTGTGAGACATATTTATTTATTAAAGTCTTCGACTTTGGGTCGTAGCAACTCTTAGTTGTGGATGAGATCAACTAAGGGAATCAAGTGCGTAGTATCCTGCTGGGATCAGAGACATAATTAAGGAGGACAACTGTACCTTGGATCAGTGTGAGATTGATTGGGGTTCAACTACAGTACAGACCGAAGTTAGTTTGTAGTAGGCTAGTGTGTGTAGCGGTTTAATATAGTGTGTGTGTTCAATCAGGACTAGGTCCCAGGATTTTTCTGCATTTTCGGTTTCCTCGTTAACAAAACTTCTGGTGTCTGTGTTATTTCTTTTCCGCATTATATTTTGTTATATAATTGAAATACCACAGGTTGTGCGTTGAATCGATCAATTAGTAAATCCAACCTTTGGTTATTGATTGAAATTGATTGATCCTTAAACATTAGTCTTTGATATTGTTCAAGTTATTTCTCTTGTATTCAATCAAGCTCGCAGATTTCTATTTGTTTGAGTAAGGATTGAATAGAGAAATTGAGATATAACTCTTTGATATACCTTTTTATTAAGATTGAGTCTGACTGTCTAGTTGATTCTCTTAAAAGTATATTGGAGTTAGTCCATACAGATTGCTAAGCGAAATATTGGGTGAGGTTGTTAGACCCCCGCTTTTTCAATTGGTATCAGAGCAGGCAAACACGTTTAAGACCTTATAAGTCTGTGTTTGTAGCGATCTGATTATGGACGAGTCAATCTCTAATAACGTACCAGTTCAGAAATTACCAGATGTTTTTGAAAGCTTAAATTCACCTGAGAGAACTGTCACATCTAGGTCAATATCAAACATCCTCGTGATGTAGAAATTGTTGATATCTGGGAAACATGCCTAGAATAATAGTTGGATGAACTTTCTGATGAAGGCGACTCAGATATTGATAGAGATGTTGATGAGGAAATATCAGAGTATTTTAAGTTGTTGAAACCGGTGGGAAAGTTGGTGACTTCTTCTGTCACTCCTTTTCTAACCCATTTCTGCCGAGAAAATAAGAAATTGAGAAGATGTTACGTATGTGTTTATGTTTCGAATTGTTCTAACAAATAGATCTTCGAGGATTCGGAGGAAAACCTACGTATAAAGTCACTTGAATGTGATAATCTTTAAAAGAATTTTTTGTTGGAAGAGAAACTTGCACAATCTGAAGCAAGGATTAAATCCCAACAAACAAGTTTTTATGACAAGGGAAGTGCTTGTCGCTTTCGAGAAAAACGCATTGAAGCTGATTTAGCTGCTGCTCTAGATAAAATCAAGATGTTGGAAGATGACTTGAAAAAGTTCAATGCTATTTCAAGCAAACTAACCACTATGCTAGGAGCAAGTAAAAATCATCGTGATACATAAGGATTGGGCTATAAGGGAATAAATGCTCCAAGTATTAGCAAAGTGGTAAAATTTGTCAAGGCTAGTGATACTTCTCAAACAAAAGGTTTCCACTGATGGAAAAAGTGAAACACCTTCACCAGCAGTTAAGGTTCGAAAAAGCAAAGTATATCAACCTCCAAAGTTAACACACACGGATCCTGGTAAGAACATTCCTTATGTTTACCACTATTATGGAAATAAAGGTCACTTGGAAAGGAGATGTCGTTTCCGTATAAGGAATGAGAAACTTCATGATGTTCTTATTTGTGCATCACTAGAAGTTGTGAAACCAAGATCATATGTTAAGACTAATCCCTTTAAGTTTATAGGTTGTAACTGTCCATATTTTAGGCAAAGGATTCAGTGTTGTGATAAACCTATATCTTCCTATAAACGTCATACAAATCTGTTAGAGCATTGCTCGGTCGAACTCGCATGCGTTGTTATCTCAAGCATGTTTGTCAATGTTAGTGATCAAAACTATAAAGACTTTATTTCTAGTCAACTATAGCTAAGGTCTCGGACTAGGATAAAAAGTGTAGTTGATCTCAAGAACTCCATGGAGATCATCATACAAGACGAATGACTACACAAGGAACCAGTGGATCTTCATCAACTAAAAGGTATGTGGAGACTTGAACTTATCTATCACTCAAAAGTATATCTACTCTATCTCCTAACTTGAGACAAAAGTCGTATTACTATATAGACTAAGAATATACACATGTGATATTTCGAGCTGAGTATATCCCGCTTATCTATTTCTCGAAATATGTGTTGGTAAAGCTTTATCTTTATCCAAGTTCATCTTTACCTAGTGACGAAAGTCATGTTACGTTTTAATTATTTTGGAAATCGCTCTGACGAAAAATAGTTTGTGAATAACGACTATGTAACACCCTCTGGGAATGTTTCAATGATTGAAATGAGAGTTTAGACAATATAACCATTGGGGGATATAAACATTGTTATGGAAACATATATATGTATAAGTCCTTAGCACTTAAACCGAAGTTTGCGAACTTTGTTGATCAAGTGAAACCAGAACTTGAGCAGCCAACTCAGTCCGCGAACGTGCGTAGTTCCCGAAACCAAGAATTTCTACTGGAGTTGTAGCTCGGTTACAGTCCGCGAACTGACAAAAGTTCTCGAACCCGAGAATTTCTGCTGGAGTTTGTGAACTCCAACCAGTTAACTTGAGTTCATGGACAGGTCCGCGAACCCTGTCCGCGAACTTAAGTGGTTATGTCTAAAAACTATGTTTGTGAACTTATCTTAATAAACTAAGGAATGTTATTGCAAACCGTGGCTTTATAGTTCATAAATTTATTCGAGTGAATCACATAGTTTTTTCTTCAATTGTTTATTGTGTAGTACATGAGATCTCATAGCAATTGAACAACTCTCTAACTAGTTCATTTGAGTCATTTGGACTAGTTATGGTGAAGAAGAATATGGTTGATATGAAAGTTATCATTTGGTTAACTAGTATTGAACCAACTATTGTACATATTTGGGTACGGTTACACAAACCCAAAATCATCAAGTACATGTGTGTATGACAAGCTAAGTTTTCGATTTAATAGTTGAGAAATATTAGCTTGTAACCAATCAGGTTTTTATCTAACGGTGAATATTGAATGCTCTGTTACTAAGCTAAGATTGATTACAAACCCTGATTTGAAAGACTATATAAGGGAGAAATATAGCAACTGGGAAACCTAATCCCCACACATTCTGTGTGATAATAGTTTGCTAAGCTAGAGTCGATTCTCCTTTAACCTTTGGTTTTATTCTTCTAAAACCAGGTTAACGACTTAAAGATTCATTGGGATTGTGAAGCCAGACCGATACTACTTTTACCGTAGTTGTGTGATCTGATCTTGATGTTTCTATCATACGAGTATAATTATAATAATTGGGTTGATATTTCTATCTCTGATAGGAAATATATAAAAGTAATCACAAATATCTTCGTCTCATCATTTGTGATTCCTCAATAATCTTCTTCGCTGCGTCGATTAAGTTTATTGTGAGGTGATTGATAAAACTGAGCTATTCTTCGGGAATATAAGTCTGGTTTTATTGATTGGTTCATGTTCACCTTGATTTATCAAAACATGAAACAAAACTCATAGGTTTATTCGTGGGAGACGAATTTATCTATCTTGTAGACTTTTTTGTGTGAGACAGATTTGTTTACTAAAGTCTTTGACTTTGGGTCGTAGCAACTCTTGGTTGTGGGTGGGATCAGCTAAGGAAATTAAGTGCGCAGTATCCTACTGGGATCAAAGGCGTAGGAGCATAATTATACCTTGGTTCAGTGTGAGATTGATTGGGGTTCAACTACAGTCCAAACCGAAGTAAATTTGGAGTAGGCTAGTGTATGTAGCGGCTTAATACAGTGTATGTTTAATCTGGACTAGGTCCCGGGGTTTTTCTGCATTTGCGGTTTCCTCGTTAACAAAATTCTGGTGTCTCTGTTATTTCTTTTCCGTATTATATTTCGTTATATAATTGAAATAATACTGGTTGTGCGTTGTTCAATCAATTAAAATATCCAACCTTATTGGTTGTTGATTTAAATTGATTGACACTTGGATATTGGTATTTGGTACCATCCAAGTTATCTCTCTTTGGTTAAGACTCGCGAATTGTATTTTCTTGAGTAAATAAAATTGAGAGATTGAGATAATAACTCCTTGAGTATTTTCAATTGATTGAGTCTAACTGTCTAGTTGATTCTCTAGAAAACAACTCGGAGTTGTCCATACAGATTGCTAATCGAAATATTGGGTGAGGTTGTTAGACCCCCGCTTTTTCAATTGGTATCAGAGCATACAAACACGATTAAGACCTTAAAAGTCTGTATTTGTAGCGATCTGACTCTATGGACGATAAAGTCTCTTATAACGCTTCACCAGGAATAAGAACTAATCGTAGAAAAAGTTCTGATAAACTTGTTATTCTCCAGAAAAGGTTGGATGAACAAATATGGATCAATTCTGATCTTTTTGCAGAAATTGCATTTCTTAAGGATTTGAAACCAGTCATAAATCCTTTAAAGGATATGAGAATTCCCAGTAGTATCCCTCCAAGGAAAGGTCACACATCAGCTGATAAACAATGGTTGAATATTGTGAAAACTGATATGTCTCAAAACTGTTCTACGAAACTAAAAGATGTTGGCCCATGTTTGTTTTGTGATTTCTCAAATCACTCTCAACATAAATGTGTGTCTTTTCAAAAGAGATTAAGAGTTGCAAGTATTCTTCATGAGAGAACTAAACAACTATTAACATCTCTAAAAAGACATACAAAACTATTTGGAATTCCAAACAAAATAGTACGAATAGTATGGGATCTTTTGCTTTAAAATCAACATCACCCTTTCAATGGTTTCTCGACAGTGGATGTAGTAGACATATGACAAGTGATCTCCCGTGGTTTGTTTCTTCAGACGACTATGAAGGTGGACATGTAACATTTGGTGACGGGAGATGTTGCTACATCAGCAAAAAGGGAACGATAAAATTACCTGGCGTACCTGAAATTCATGATGTGGTCTACATAAAAGGTATGACTGCAAATCTTCTTTTTATTAGTCAAATTTGTGACAAAGGCCATCGAGTTGTCTTCAATGAAAATGGATGTGACATTGTAGACAAAGCTGGGAAAGTAATTTTTCAAGGAACTCGTGGTAAAAATAACTGTTATCTTCTTGATACTCAGTTCAGAAATTGTTGCAATTTGACTAAGGTGGAATCTACACATCTTTGGCATGAACGTTTTGGTCACATCAATTATCGCCTTCTAACTAAGATCATTAACAAAGAACTTTTTAGAGGCACTCCCAAAATCAATGCAAAGATTGAAGGTGTATGTGGTGCCTGTCAAAAGGGTAAACAAACAAAAGTTCACCATAAATCATCTCGAGATATTCTCACTAAAGCTCCACTTGATTTAATTCATATGAACCTCTTCGGACTAATTCAACAACCCACTGTTGCTGGTAATAAGTATGCTTTAGTTATGGTAGATGACTACACCAGATTCACTTGGGTTGCTCATAAGAATGAAACTCTTGGAGAATTCAAGATTATTGTTAATAGAATCCAGAACGAACAAGGTCGCAAACTAAAGAAAATTAGAAGCGACCGTGAAACTTAATTCAAAGACACGAAAGTGTTTGAATTTTGTGACGAATTAGGAATTGTTCAACAATATTCTCCACCTATTACTCATCAAGCTAATGGAGTTGCAGAAAGAAAGAA
The DNA here is from genome assembly GCA_023529315.1 of Papaver bracteatum. NCBI lineage: Eukaryota > Viridiplantae > Streptophyta > Magnoliopsida > Ranunculales > Papaveraceae > Papaver > Papaver bracteatum. The sequence goes on along the minus strand of JAJJWX010004691.1, from coordinate 552,056 downwards.
CAAAAACATTCAGGAAATGGCCAGGGTAATGCTCCACGACAAAAACTTACCGTTAAGGTTTTGGGGAGACGCTGTCTTCACAGCATGCTATTTGATCAACCGTGTCTACTTACGGTCTAAAACCCTCAACACTCCTTATGAGTTGTGGTATGGTAGAAAACCCAACTTGCACTATCTTAGAGTGTTTGGTAGTAAGTGCTACATTTTGAAAGATCGAGAACAAAGAGGGAAATTTGACACCAAAAGTGATGAAGGTATCTTTCTTGGCTATGCTTCTGATAGTCATGGTTTCCGAGTATTCAATCTCAAAACCCAAGTCATGATGGAATCCGCTAATGTTATCATCGATGATATTAGTAATTTTCATCATGACAATTCTCCTGATGAATTGCCTCCTTCAGAGACAATTGAGAAAGTCAAAGAAATACCTGAATCAGTTGAAGTTATCCCAACTATTACTGATCCTGATATTTCTAGTGACGAGGAGAAGAACTCTGATCAAGCCACTCCCGAAGAACAAGAACGTGTACCTCCACGACACCTCTGGGTTCAAAGGAATTCTGATCCAAACAGTATTATTGTAGGAAGAGATTCTACAGCTAAAACAAGAGGACAACTTCAAAATATTTGTAATTTTAGTTGTTATCTGTCTCTTGTAGAACCGAGAAATATTGATGAAGCTCTTAGCGATCCCGCATGGGTGAATGCAATGCATGAAGAGTTAAATCAATTTCAAAGACAAGACGTATGGGAACTCGTACCTTGTCCCTCCAATGTTAATATTGTTGGTACTAAATGGATATTTAAGAACAAGTCTGATGAATATGGCACAATTATTAGAAACAAAGCCAGACTTGTCGCTCAAGGATATTTACAAATTGAAGGTATCGATTTTGATGAAACCTTTGCACATGTGGCACGTCTTGAGTCCATTAGACTTTTATTAGCTCATGCTTGTTTTCTCAAGGTTAAGCTTTTCCAGATGGATGTAAAATATGCGTTTCTAAACGGGATTTTAAAAGAAGAAGTCTATGTTGCTGGTAGGCTCGGAAAGATACCTACTATTGTGTATACTGCAAGTGCACAGTGTCGACAAGCAACACAGGGCAAGCACAGATCGAACCACAGATACTTGGAGAGTGTAGAAGTTTATTCTAAATCCTTACTAAGAACTGATTCAGAGAGTAACCAAATGGGGTTTAGGGACCCGCTACACAGCTGGTGATAAATCATTTTTTAGAGACCCGCTACACAGCTGGTCATAGAAAACAACAACACAAAAATGCAAAAGACTACAAAAGATCCTACAAAAGACCCGCTCCACAGCTGGTCATAAAAAATAACAACAAAAGACTCACAACTCCATATGCAAATACTCCCCCAAACCTAAATATAACACTGTCCTCAATGTTTCAAAAGATGACAGAAATAACAACAAACCATGAGAACAAAACAGATTCAAAGGAAAGAGATTACCAAATGCAAAAAGGTTGGTGCTAACCATAGAAGGATGAATGCTTTGAAAGCAAACAATAAGAGTGATAAGACAAAAATTTGGTTAGCACAAAATATATACAAAATACAACTTAACCGGTTCATGAAACAAGATTTAACAATATCTACTGGATTATATACAAAGATTCACCATACACTAACAATCTAAAGAGTTGAGGATCAACCCAAAAGATGAAGTGCAGAAATTTTAACAATCTCACATAATTATGATATGATAGAAATGCAAGTGAGAAAGTAAAACAAAATGAGATACCCCTAAACCTAGATTTTTCAATAGTAATACTTTTGGGCACGAAATCTAACAATTTTAGGGGTTCATCACGCAGAAGGTCTAGCTCAAAATGGGCTTTGTTCGGGATGGGAAGAGAAACATCAATGCATTCCAGATATGACTTCTCAATAATAGGATATTTAGTGGACAAAAAGTCCAAAAGAATTTGAGATGCACATAACTCTAACCCTAGGTTTGGAACTGTCAACCACATCGATTCAGCACACTTCAAAGGAACAATTCTTAGGTCCACTGCAAGACCATCAGTTGGTGACTTAATCAGGAGAGTAGGAACGTCTAAGTTGCTCATATGGATGAGATCAAGAGTACCATTATCATTAGTTACATTAACATCTCCTAAGTCATCTACAAGTGCTACATCATGCTCACATTCATAGAACAATTCAGCAAGACCCAAATTAGTTTCATGATCATCCAAAGTTTTATTTTCATGCATAGACAAATCGAAAGAGACATCATGTTGTGACCTAGGTATAGAATCAGACACGTCAATTATATTTTCATGCATAAGATCATTAGTGTCGATAGGAGATTTAACATTTTCTAAGTCAGACACAAGAAATGTGTCATGCTCTTGTTCACAGGACAATTGCACAGGCTAAAGATCAGTATCAACATCCCATGTATATGGAACATTAGAAGAAACATCACTCATTAAGGTCGAGGCAGAGAAGCCTATTGTCTCTCGAACCCAAAGGTTCGACAATATTTTCAGTAAAAACATGTTCTTCTAACATAACATCATCATCATTATCATCACAGAAATGCTTTTCCCTATTCAAAATCGTAGTATTTCTAGTCCCTTCATTTAAAACAGGTTCATATGCAATATCAGTTGCACGAGTAAGACTAGGCATACTATTTTCACATTTTATTTCATTAGGACAAACAAACATTTCATCCTGAAATTCCTCCCTTCCTACATTTTGTAAACGAATCAAATTCATTTTTAATAATGCATTAAGTTGTTCGATGGAAGGAGAGTCTTCAACAGTAGGAAATTCATAATCAATGATATATGGTTTATCATGCAATACACTCCTAGCATTATTTTGTTCGATGAATCTGAGATTTTCCTCCACAGATTGAGAAGTACAAAATTGTTCAACTTCCCACTGTAGTGGATGATACATATGTGCAGGGTCATTAGGGTCTATAAAATAATGATCGCAACCTTCGAAAGGTTGATTATGGTCCCAATGACTATCAGCTTTGTAATCTGTTGGCATTTCATATTTTGGATTTTCATGATTTTCTCTAGATTGCCTAAAATCATGCAAAATATAGCAATTCTCAGCAGGATGGCCTAAGCCTCCACATAAGGTACAAGCATAGATTTCAGATTGCCTAGAAGAATTATATGCGACAGATTCATGCATTTGCATTTCTAAAGCTGCAATTCCATCTTCTAACTGGTCCAAAAGTGATGATTGTGAGAGTTGGGCACTGTAAAGATGTTCATTTTCACCCTGTGGTGGATGATACATGTGTGAGTAGTTATTAGGGTCCATGTATTGATGCTCAGGACCGTGAAAATGTCCATAAAAATCCCTATAACTATTGACATCATGGTCTGGGAAAGGTTCATAACGTGCAACATGCCCGTAAGCAAGTTCTCGAATTGATTTGTTTCCATCCCCACCTGCAGACCAGAATCCTGACATGATCTCTAACTAGCACAAGGCTTGTTGTAGAGATTGGGATGTACACACTGAAAACAGACCAATATTTTTTTCATTATTGGTGTGTTTTTTTTTATTATTTATTATTTTTTTCAAGCTCGTTCTCTAATGACCTCGGGCATACATTAGAAAAACAAAATAAAAGAAGAAAAATCATAAACGGAAAGGAAGTTCTATGCAATCGCAAACAAGGCTGACTCTACCACAGAAAACCTATTGATTTCTAGCAAACAAAAAGCATGATGGTTCCACTTAGATTGTTTTCTAGACCAGCTTCTAATCCTTCGAAAGGGAATTCGTTACAATCTGAGTAAACCTCTCTGGAATCAATCTGAGTTTAAGTTAATTGAATAGAGGCGAGGGAAGCTGCTAGAGCTTTGATACCCAAGACCTCACCGTATTACAAGGCGGCGCAGTCACGCATTCAATTTACAGAAATCGTCATGAACTTCGAAGTATGCTTAGAGAGTAACCAATATTTTTCGAACGACTCTCCTACTAAGCTCGTTACCTTATAGGTCTCATTTTATTTCAAATTTTAATGCTTAGGTTCACGTTAGGTATTGTTTTCCTAAGGCGGGCAAGAAGAGAACGTTGATGAAATCCGAACCCTTATCTTGTATGGCCAGTCCTTGCCCTTTACTAGGAAAATAAAACAGCCGTATTCAAATCCTCAACATATATGCAACCGAAGGAATACAGTAACTCGCTAACAGGGGATTCACGAGTGTTTCGACAAACTTACCTCCCGTACCAGACGGGGGATGAACCGTTTTTGTCGACTCGGGCCACGACTCCTATGTCATGAACGAACCCGAGGGGCCGAGGTGATATTGTAATCACCGTCCTTCTCTAAAAACAGTTTGATATTTAATACTACCCTTCCGTAGGGTTTAAAAATAAAAATAAAAATAGAATGTCCAAGTCCAAGTCCAAAGTCCAAAATAAAGTGCAAAAGAAAAATAAAATTACAAGAGTAAAGGAATCCTAATACAAACTAAAAATAGATAAATAAAATAATTTTTTTTTTTTATTAAAATAAAAACTTCTTTCGCTTCCTTTCCTTCGCATTTACAACAACAACTCAGGCACCTGTTGAGCTCAAAAGAGGTAGTTAGGGTTTCGAAGTTTAAAAGAAAAAGCAAAATAAAAAAAAAATATCAAAAAATAAGTGTAAAATTGACTGTGAATAGTTACGCTGTTACAGTAAAATACCTGTTGTACAGTGATTTATGCTACAATGAAATATGAACAGTGACAAGAGATAGAAACTTCAACTACACCGCTACCGAGTCCCCGGCAACGGTGCCAAAAACTTGGTAGGCTCGGAAAGATACCTACTATTGTGTATACTGCAATTGCACAGTGTCGACAAGCAACACAGGGCAAGCACAGATCGAACCACAGAGACTTGGAGAGTGTAGAAGTTTATTCTAAATCCTTACTAAGAACTGATTTAGAGAGTAAACAAAGGGGGTTTGTTTTTGTCGATACGACGAGATATTGGCAAAGACTTAAACAGAAAGTAATTTGAATTAAAATATGCAATTAAATCAAGGTGTAAATATTGAGAATATGGATACTAGGGTATTCAAATCCACCACTAACCTATGATATGCAATCAACTTGTAATATTATTCTTGTCCTTACAGCAGATTCAAGTCTACCGTATATCTAAGGTGTTTCTCCAATGGATAATTTAATCACAACTAAAGTATTTCTCCAAAGCATTAACTGTCTAATTAAAGCACAACTAATCTAAGGATCAATATTTGGTTAAGCATGAGTTGTAGCATAATCAACATAGAGATATTCTAACTACAATGGATACATGGCATACATTGTGAGAGCAAGATGTTGACAAACTTGTATTAAATTATATCTTTAAACAATTCTAAACTTTCAAGAACAATATACAAGATATGAATACATACCAATGAGTTACGGCTTCATTTAAACCCTAGCAAATGAAACTAGAACATGAAGAACATTACAACAAAACTTAAATTTGATAAACTAACATGAACAAGCTATTCTTGGATGAGTTTTCAACACAACAACCCTCTCTATTTATACACAAAAATTCTCTCACACTTGGGATTCGAATTTTACTGTAGCAACCACTCAACAATTAAACAAAACATGTTTTCTTTAATTGATGGATGAAATGGAATACAATGGGGGTGATGTGGATGTTTTGGAAAGAATCCAATGGGGGTGAGGTGGATGTTTTGGAAAGAATACAATGGGGGTGAGGTGGAAATGGATTTGGGTCTTGGGTTTTGGATCATGGGTTTTGGATCATGGGTTGTTTAATCCCATGAATTTGTAAACAGGTTGCCACTGATGCGCGAGCGGGTTGCAACGCTTCCAACTTTCTTCTCTTTTGTCTTCTCAATTCTTCCAAGCTTTATTTAGTACTTAAAAATACAAAATTAATTAATACAAATATTTATTCTTGAAAATGGTAAAAATGCAGAATTTGGGATAATATATGACTTTGAAGCGCGAAAGATGAGTTAAGTGCCAATGAAAAGGTGTATGAATATGCAATATTTGGCACTCATCAGTTGCTCAACCAAAAGGGTTTGAGAACCGTGATTTTCCAGATCATGTTCTCAAACTCAAAAAGGCTTTATATGGGTTAAAACAATCACCTAGAGCCTGGTTTGAAAAACTTACCACTTCCCTTATTAGGAAAGGTTTTTCAAGAGGTGGAGCTGATAAGACCTTGTTTACCATATGGAGTGGGAAAAACGTTGTCATTGCTCAAGTATACGTAGATAACATAATTTATGGGTCAACTACTGAGAAGCTAGCAAAGGATTTTCAAGTTTCACTTGCTAGAGAATTTGAAATGAGCAATGTTGGTGAGTTAAAATTCTTTCTAGGATTACAAATTCAGCAACATAAGGATGAAATCTACTTATCCCAAGAAAAGTATGCAATGGATCTTGTGACAAGGTTCGTCTTGGATAAGTATTATCCAAAATTGACACCTATGCCTACTACTAATAAACTGTATAGAGATGAGAAAGGAGTAAAAGTAGATCAAAAGTTTTATTGATCTATTATTGGAATCCTTTTATATCTAACATCTACTAGACCTAATATTTCTTTTAGCGTTAGTTGTTGTGCAAGGTTTCAGGATGATCCAAAGGAATCTCATCTTGCAGCTGCAAAAAGAATCATATGATACCTCAATCACACTGTCGGGTATGGTCTATCCTACACTTTTGATACTAACACTGACCTCTCTGCTTATTCTGATGCTGATTGGGAAAGATGTGTAGAAGATAGAAAAAGTACATCAGGGGGTTATACTATGTACGATTGAATCTTGTTGCTTGGTACAGTAAGAAACAAAATTTACAATCCATGTCTACATGCGAAGCAGAGTATATTGATGCTATATCATGTTGTACTCAACTTCTATGGATGAAACAAATGATCGCTGACTACGGAGTTGATACTGGAATAATGAAGATATTTTTTGATAACTCTAGTGCGATTCGAATTACTGAGAATCCCGTTGAGCACTCAAGAACGAAGCACATTGACATAAGGTACCATTTTATTCGAGATCTTTATGAGAATGGTATCATAAATATGGAATTTGTGCCTTCCGAACAACAATTGGCTGACATTCTCACCAAAGCATTAGACACTGCCACTTTTCAGCACCTACGGCAATCTATTGGTGTTGTTTCAGTTCATTAGCTATTTACGTAACTCTTGCCCCTGTGCTTATCTCGATCTTTTGGGCAATTGAGTTGGAACTCCAGTAGGTCTACGCCATGTTTGTGTTTGATTCACATAGGTTGATTTTATGTTGTGTGTTTTGTTCTAAATCCTTCTTTTCTCTTGAAATTAAGGTCGCTCTTGTTGTTCCATTGGGAATGACATATAATGGGGGAGAGTTCTTTTGAACTTTTGCTTAATTGCCAAATCTTTGTGGGGAGTGCGGCTGTAGAATATTAGAGGGTTTATCTTGTATCTTTATGAACTCCTTGATGAATGCATTTAGCTTCGGATTTATGATTGCATCTAAATAAGATGATATACATTTACCTTTGGTCATGAAATGTCTCTTACGGAAATTTCATTAGGATCCCGTTCTTGTACCTTTGCCAATTTTATTGACAAAAAGGGGGAGAATTAATATGTAGTTCATACTACAAATACATATGGTTTTCGGATCATTATGTAAGGGGGAGTTGTTTCCAGGTGAGATGGAGTATTAACTAAGGGGGAGGAAGTATCACCATAGTATTGTTGTTGAAGTTGTGATGCAATTGGACTTTGACGATGTGTAATAATAATATGACAATGTATAACAATGATTGAGAACCGATGCTTTTCTCATTGTTATAGCTATGGAGTTTCAAAAACGATGATGCTAAACTTACAATCTTTGGGATCATTGGACTACTTGAAAGTGATGAAGATTTCGAGTATTGTTGAAGATTAGACATGTGGAATAGGAGCTACAAAGTTTATTTATATATTCTTTGTATTCCATATGTATTAATAGTTTTTCCACTAAAATTGACAAAGGGGAGATTGTTGGAGCATTGCTCGGTCGAACTCGCATGCGTTTCTATCTCAAGCATGTTTGTCAATGTTAGTGATCAAAACTATAAAGTCTTGATTTCTAGTCTACTATAGCTAAGGTCTCGGACTAAGATAAAAAGTGTAGTTGAGCTTACGAACTCCATGGCGATCATCATACAAGATGAAGGACTACTTAAGGAACCAGTGGATCTTCATCGACTAAAAGGTATGTGGAGACTTGAACTTATCTATCACTCAAAATTATATCTACTATATCTCCTATCTTGAGACAAAAGTCGTATTACTATATAGACTAAGAATATACACATGTGATATTTCGAGCTGAGTATATCTCGCTTATCTATTTATCGAAATATGTGTTGTTAAATCTTTCGCTTTAGCCAAGTTCATCTTTACCTAGTGACGAAATTCATGTAACTTGGAAATCGCTCTGACGAAAAATAGTTTGTGAATAACAACTATAAAACGCCCTCTGAGAATGTTTCAATGATTGAAATGAGAGTTTAGACAATATAACCATTGGGGGGATATAAATATTGTTGTGGCAACACATATATGTATAAGTCCTTATCACTTGAACCGAAGTTTGCGAACTTTGTTGATCAAGTGAAACCGGAACTTGAGCATCCAACTCAGTCCGCGAACTCAGTCCGCGAACGTGCGTAGTTCTCGAACCCGAGAATTTCTGTTGGAGTTGTAGCTCGGTTTCAGTCCGCGAACTGACGGAAGTTCTCGAACCCGAGAATTTCTGTTGGAGTTTGTGAACTCCAACCGGTTAACTTGAGTCTGCAAACCCAGTCCGCGAATTTAAGTGGTTATGTCTAAAAACGATGTTTGTGAACTTATATTAATAAACTAAGGAATGCTATTGCAAACAGTGGCTTTATAGTTCATGAATCGTTTCGAGTGAATCATATCGTTTTTGCTTCAATTGTGTCTTGTGTATTACATGAGATCTCATAGCAATTGAACAACTCTCTAACTAGTTCATTTGAGTTATTTGGCCTAGTTATGGTGAAGAAGAATAAGGTTGATATGAAAGTTATCATTTGGATAACCATTTGGTTAACTAGTATTGAACCAACTATTGTACATGTTTTGGTATGGTTACAAAAACCCAAAATCGTCAAGTACATGTGTGTATGACAAGCTAAGTTTTCGATCTAACAGTTGAGAAATATTAGCTTGTATCTAATCAGGTTTTCATCTAACGGTGAATATTGAATTCTTTGTTACTAAGATAACATTGATTGCAAACCCTGATTTGAAAGACTATATAAGGGAGAACTCTAGCAACTGGGAAGCCTTATCCCCACACATTCTGTGTGATACTAGTTTGCTAAGCTAGAGTCGATTCTCCTTTAACCTTTGGTTTTCTTCTTCTAAAACCAGGTTAACGACTTAAAGACTTCATTGGGATTGTGAAGCCAGACCGATACTACTTTTATCGTAGTTGTGTGATCTGATCTTGCTGTTTCTATCATATGAGTACAATTTGGCTTAATATTTCTATCTCCGATAGGCAAGATATTAAAGTAATCACAAACATTTTCGTCTCATCATTTGTGATTCCTCAATAATCTTCTTTGCTGCGTCGATTAAGTTTATTGTGAGGTGATTGATAAAACTGAGTTGTTCTTCGGGAATATAAGTCTGGTTTTATTGTTTGGTCACTGTTCACCTTGATTTATCAAAAGACGAAACAAAACTCATAGGTTTATTCGTGGGAGACGAATTTATCTATCTTGTAGACTTTTATGTGTGAGACAGATTTGTTTACTAAAGTCTTCGACTTTGGGTCGTAGCAACTCTTGGTTGTGGGTGAGATCAGCTAAGGGAATCAAGTGCGCTGTATCCTGCCGGGATCAGAGGTGTAGGAGCATAACTGTACCTTGGATCAGTGTGAGATTCATTGGGGGTTCAACTACAGTCCAGACCGAAGTTAATTTAGAGTAGGCTAGTGTCTGTAGCGGCTTAATACAGTGTATGTTTAATCTGGACTAGGTCCCAAGGTTTTTCTGCATTTGCGGTTTCCTCGTTAACAAAATTCTGGTATCTGTGTTATTTATTTTCCGTATTATATTTCGTTATATAATTGAAATAATACAGGTTGTGCATTGTTCAATCAATTAAAATATCCGACCTTATTGGTTGTTGATTTAAATTGATTTGACACTTGGATATTGGTCTTTGGTACCATCCAAGTTATCTCTCTTTGGTTAAGACTCACAAATTGTATTTTCTTGAGTAAATCAAATTGAGAGATTGAGATAATAACTCCTTGAGTATTTTCTATTGATTGAGTCTAACTGTCTAGTTGATTCTCTAGAAAACAACTCGGAGTTATCCATACATATTGCTAATTGAAATATTAGGTGAGGTTGTTAGACCCCCGCTTTTTCAGAATCCTTTTCACAATCGTAATTGTTATCAAAAGGATAACTTCGTAAAGGCGAAGACAAGATCCGATGCTCCCAGTTGGAGAAAGACTAACTTGCAAAATAATAGTCAATTCAATTCTATTTCGAGAAATCTAGAAGAGAGTAATGGGAATAAGGTTCATATTGTTCCTAAATGCACTCAGAAGTGGATACCAAAGAAAGCCTATGATACTTTGAGTGTGAAAAGGAATGATCTCCCAGAAAATTCCATGACTGTGGAGAAGGCAGTATCCATGATGCTGGACCTTACAAAGTTCTTTAGAAAGATGGGTTTGGATGTGAAAGATTCTAAAAGCGATCTCTTTCATGATAATCCAAAAATAGAACAAAATAAGCCAAAAACTATAGATGGTGAAAATTCCATAGTTACGGAAAAGTCTGTTTCAGTCACTTGTGGTGAGCAAGAAATTTTTTACCTCAACACAACTTGATTGTGTTGTAAGTGCATCCTTACCAAGGAATGCCCTGTTATGTATATGGTGAGGGAAGTACGAGAATTGGGGCGCACAGATTATGTGTGGTAAGGCTGTAGAATTCGATTGGATTCATCTAAAAAGGTATGTCTATAAACTTGAGCAAGATTTGTGCTTTTATTTATTTGCTTGGAGTTCTTATAATGATCCATGTACCTTGCTTATCGTTCATTTCTACCTAACTTGATCTGTGTTTAAGGTTCTTAAATGTTTAGGTATGAAAATAATAGTTCGGGATGTTTGGACTTTATGGTACACATACCAGGTATACATACCACCATTTAAAGTCAAAAGTACGCATACCCGTTTGCATATTGCTCTGAGTCATGAAAATTCGTTTGCAAACCGGTATGCATACTTGCCCATAGACGTCGATATTCGATAAACTTGTGTTGGCCGTAACCTCTTCATCCGAACTCGGAATGACCTCATTCTTTTTGCATTATATTCCTTCTTGAATTATATTCAAATTGGATATGAGAATTTTTGAATTTGGATGACTTAAGATTGGTCTTTGTCCCGTCTCTTGTTTTTGAGTGTTTTGCTCCGTTTCGTCGCACTTGTTCCGCTTCACTTGGATTCTTGGAGTAATTCTCTTCTAAGCTCATTTGTAGATTTTACAAGAATGTTGTTGGTGAATCACAACGAAGGAAGTTCAAGAATGGGCAGTAGTACGTATTGATATGGGATTCTTGAATGTTCCCAATCATCTTATGTGAACTATGGTGCAAGGTCGTTAATGACTTTGTATGTTCTTCTTTGTTAAGAAAATATTTTTATACGCCATTGGTAGTTATTATTGGTGTAAATCCATGCGAAAAAGATTGATTCTACCTTCAAAGGGAAAATAATTTTGCAGTGTTAATCTTTATGGTTTTATATATTGCAAATTGTTATGGGATATGTTGTTTACGTCGGTGAACCTTGACTGTCCCATAATTGTTCAAAAGTTAACTCTATTATATGTCGATATGAAAGTATTGATAAAAGATAGAATGAACTTTTGACTACAAAAGTTAAGCCTTTTATGTCATTATGCAAATATTGACGAAAGAAAGGATGAACTTTTGTTTTCAAAGATTAAGTATATTATATGTCATTATGCAAATAGTGATGAAAAATAGAATAAATCTTTGATTATTCCGCAGTATTGGTCTTTCCCTGATCCACATCTTTGTGCATATACTGTGTTGCTCCGTAAGTCTCTTATGTTGAGAATGACCAATTGAATTGATCATATTCCTTGTGGTTAATTCAATTGATATTTTTGGATACAAATTCATATTCTTATGTGATTGATTAATGTCCAAAGAAATCCTTCTTTTCATGTAAAAGTAAGGTCGCTCTTGTTGTTCTTTCGGAAATGACATTTTATGGGGGAGAGTTCTTAATTGAACTTGTGCTTAATTTCCAAATCTTTGTGGGGAGTGCGGCTGTGGAATATTATATGGGTTATCTTGTATCTTTATAAACTCCTTGATGAATGCATTTAGTTTCGGCTATATTATTGCATCTAAAAAGTTGATATGTGCTTTCTTTTGGTCATGAAGTGTCTTTATGGAATTTTCATTAGGATCCCACTAGTTTTCGTACCTTTGCCAATTTTATTGACAAAAAGGGGGAGAATTAATGTGTAGCTAACACTACAAATACATATGGTTTTCGGATCATTATGTAGGGGGGGGGGGTTTCATGTGAGATGAAGTATTAACTAAGGGGTACTGATACATATCACCATAGTATTATTGTCGAAGTTGTGATACAATTGAACTTTGATGTTGTGTAATAATACTATGACACTGTGTAACAATGATTGGGAGCTATTGTTTTCTCATTGTTATGGCTATGATCTTCAACAACGATGATGTTGAATTTAATATCTTTGGAATCATTGGAGTACTTGGAAGTGACGAAGATTTCGAGTAATGTTGAAGAACCAAGGAGATCAAGAATGTGGATGAGAAGCTACAAAGTTTATTTATTTTGTATTCCATATGTATTGATAGTTTTCTCACTAAAATTGACAAAGGGGGAGATTGTTAGAGCATTGCTCGGTCGAACTCGCAAGCGTTGCTATCTCAAGCATGTTTGTCAAGTTTAGTTTCCAAATATATAAGTCTTGATTTCTAGTCTACTTATAGCTAAGTCTCGGACTAGGATAGTAAGTGTAGTTAAGCTCTAGACTCCACGGTGTTTATCATGCAAAGACGAAGAACTACTCAAGGAACTAGTGGAACTTCATTGCCAAAAAGGTATGTGGAGACTTGAACTTATCTATCACTCAAAAGTCTATCTACTCTATCTCTTATCTTGAAACAAAAGTCGTATTGCTATATAGACTTCGATTATACACATTTGCTATTTCGAGGCGAGTTTATCTCGCTTATCTATTTCTCGAAATATATGTTGGTAAGCTTTCACTTTGGCCACGTTCATCTTTACTCATGACGAAAGTCATGTTGGTTATTTCAATATCTTGAGAATCGCTTTGATGAAAAATAGTTTGTGAATAACAACTATATAACATCCTCTAAGAATGTTTCAATGGATGAAATGAGAGTTTAGAACATGTAACCATCTTTGGATATAATTATAAGCATATTGTATTTTTACATTTGTGTAAAAATCCAAAACCGGGAACCCAAAGTATGCGTACCCGTACGCGTACTAGCGGTTGTTGGAAATGCGGGACAATATGCGTACCCGTACGCGTACTGGCGGAAATTTCACGTCCGTGAATTTCTGCTGGAGTTTGAAAGTGAAAATAAACTCAATCTAGTTACTTAAGTACGCGTACCCGTATGCATACTTAAGTAGGTTATTTTCTAAAATCGGTTTGTTCATGAACTAAAACATTTATATATTAAGGAATGCAATCTTTGCAAACAATGGCTATAATGTTCGTGAATCGATTCAAATGAATCAAAACCGATTTTGCTTTAATTGTGTTTTGTATACTTCTATAAGATCTAAGCAATTGGACAACTCTCTAACTAGTTCATTTGAGTCATTTGAACTAGTTATGGCGAAGATGCATAAGGTTGATATGAAAGTGTTCATATGGCTAACCATTGGTTAACTATTGTTGAACTAACTAGGTGTACACGTTTAGGTACGGTTACTCAAACCTAAATGAAGTCACATTTCATTTGTGTATAACAAGCTAAGCTCTATCTAACAGTTCAAAAATATTAGCTTGAATCTAATCAGGTTTTCATCTAACGGTGAATATTGAATGCTTTGTTACCAATGTAACTTAGACTGCAAACCCTGATTTGGAGACTATATAAATAAGAACTCTAGCAACTGGGAAACCTTATCCCCACACCTTCTGAGTGATACTAGTTGTATAATCTAGAGTCGATTCTCCTTTAACCTTAGGTTTCTCTCGAGACCCTGTAGGTTAACGACTTAAAGACTTCATTGGGATTGTGAAGCCAGACCCAACTATTTTCTCTGTAGTTGTGTGATCCGATCTTGCTATTTCTATCGTGATTGAGTGCAATCGTAAGATTGGCTTGAGATTTATATCTCCGATAGGTAATATAGAAAATTAGTCACAAACACCTTCGTCTCATTGTTTGTAATTCCACAATATCTTGTTTCGCTAGTCGATTAAGATTATTGTGAGGTGATTGATAATTCTAGGATTTTCTTCGGGAATATAAGTCCGGGTTATCGATTGGTTCATGTTCACCTTGATTTATCAAAAGATGGAACAAAACTCGTAGGTATTTCTGTGGGGGACAGATTTATCTACTCATATATAATTTTCTGTGTGAGACATATTTATTAATTAAAGTTTTCGACTTTGGGTCGTAGAAACTCTTAGTTGTGGGTGAAATCAACTAAGGGAATCAAGTGCGTAGTATCTTGCTGGGATCAGAGACGTAAGGAGCGTAACTGTACCTTGGATCAGTGTGAGATTGATTGGGGTTCAACTACAGTCCAGACCGAAGTTAGTTTGTAGTAGGCTAGTGTATGTAGCTGCTTAATACAGTGTGTTCAATCTGGACTAGGTCCCGGGGGTTTTCTGCATTTACGGTTTCCTCGTTAACAAAACCTTTGGTGTATGTGTTATTTCTTTTCCGCATTATATTTTGTTATATAATTGAAATATCACAGTTTTTGCGTTGAATCGATCAATTGGTAAATCCAACCTTTGGTTGTTGATTGAAATTGATTGATCCTTGAACATTGGTATATGGTACCGTTCAAGTTATTTCTCTTGTATTTAATCAGGCTCGCAGATTTCTATTTGTTTGAGTAAGGATTGAATTGAGAAATTAAGATATAACTCTTTGATATACTTTTTATTAAGATTGAGTATGACTGTCTAGTTGATTCTCTTAAATGTATATTGGAGTTATTCCATACAGATTGCTAAGCAAAATATTGGGTGAGGTTGTTAGACCCCCGCTTTTTCAGGAAGTTCTTAACATTGGATATGCTGGGGACTGGCGAGAACCATACGTCAACTATCTCCGCGATGGTGTGTTACCCGCCAACAAGAAATATGCAGCCAAGATGAAGGAAAGGGCCAAAAGATTCGTGTTTCATGAGGGAATCCTATACTGCAAAAGATTTAGAGGCGACCTGCTATGATGTTTGGCAAAGTCTGAAATTCCAACTATGTTGAAAGAAATACATGAAGGTGAACAACAAGGGCAGAAGAAGTTATTCCTCCAAGTGCATGAAAAGTATTACTGGCCAACTATGTAGGATGATGCGGCGACGTTTGTTCATAAATTCCATGAATGTCAGATTCACGGGAATCTCATCCACACGCCTTGTACTCCCCTTCATTCAGTAAGTAGTCCGTGGCCTTTATACAGATGGGACTTGATATTATTGGGAAAATCAATCCACCATCATCAAAACATCACGAGTATATCATAACCGCGATGGAATACTTTACCAAATGGGTTGAAGCTATTCCTCTTCGAGGAACACTGAAGCGACAATTGCAGCATTCATTAAGGAATACATTATTTACCGGTTTGGTGTACCAAAACACATCATTACCGATAACGATACTCCCTCTGACAACAAGCAAGTAAAGGAATTGCTTGAAGGATATAGAGTTAAACAGGTCTTCTCCACTCCTTATTACCCTCAAGGGAATGCGAAAGCCGAAAGCACCAAGACTCTGATTCGAATTCTCAGTCTAATAGTGCATGATAATCCCAGGACGTGGGACGAACAACTGCCTATGGCACTGTGGGCATATCAATCAGCACCTTGGAGATCTACTGGCCTTTCTCCTTATTTACTTGTCTATGGCGCAGACGTAATTCTCCTAGCAGAGATTAAAATCCCATCGGATAGGATTGCAGCAACAAGTGGAGTTCAATGGAATGAGGCCGAAGCATCGAGTTCCAGAATAGCGGAGTTGAATACTCTGGACTCCAGGAGAATTAAAGCGGAAGAGCATGCTCAGGCATATAGAAAGAGGATCTCCAGAGCATATGATAAAGTCGTAAAACCTTGAATTTTTCAAATAGGAGATCTGGTATTAAAGACTGCCAAGCACATTCAGCAAGACATGTCCGTACCAAAGTTTTCTCCAAAATGAAAGGGTCCTTATATGATCACCAAAGCATATAGCAGTAGGTACTACAAGATTATCAAAGAGGATGGAGGAAAATTGGAAGCGGTCATCAATGGGAAGTGGCTCAAGGCATACTATGCCTAACCATTATTCCATCCCTCGCCATCTCATGACACGGTCAATCAGGAACTCTTCATTCCTCTCATATATGAGTTATCAAAGTTTATATTAGTTAAAGCATATTAATGTAAACTCCATTTGCTTACCAAAACCCAATGCAATTCATTTTCAAAAAAAAAAAAAAAAAGGTTTAAAACCCAAAACAAAGGAGAACGATCAAACATTCTCATGCCTACTTATTCAAAAATAATAAAATATAAGTATGGCTCAGAAAAGTCCATCCAAAAAGTTGTAGTCCCTTGAAAGCATCATTTTCAGCCTATCCTAGTACCTTTCGGTCCTACTTTTCAAGCTTTGGATAAACTGTTCCACTTTCTTAAACTCCGCAGCCAAGGCCTTTTCTTACTCCAAGATAGATTTCGCAGTAGGAACGACATTGGAAATGATACCAGCTCGACCAACTTTGATGATGTCAAGACGTTATCGGAGCCAGATCACGTTGAACTCCATGGATTCGCAGGTAGATACCATGTTTTCCCACTTTTCAACAGTTGATTCAGCAAGATTACGAATGGATGAACTTTTCATCTCTGTGACCATGGGCAGAAGACAGTTCACCGTAGTAACCAAAGCGGACGAACAATGTCGCACTACGTTCCTAGTAGCAATGTGGCCGTACTTCCTCCATATTTTCGTATACAAAGGCACAAACTCCTTCCGTACTAAAACTCACCAACATTCCGGTATCCAGAAGATAAACACTTCATGTGAATATCAAACGGTAAGCCTGCATTGGGGTACTCGTAGGAGAAAATACCCAAATCAGCATCTTCCAGGTCTGCAGCAGTAGGCGTGTTTGAGCTTTAAGGAAGAGGAGTGGCCTGATAATTTTCGTCGACCACTGTTACACATGTTCCAGCAGGGTACCTCTAAAAAAAGGGGGGATAGAATTTTTTATTACCTACCGGCCATGGCAAACGAATACCTATTCACCAGTGAAAAAGTATACCGGTATGATCTTCTTGACTCGGAGGATATGAACAGAGGAGTTGTCACGAGAACCAGAGATTCGTTCACTCTGAAAAAATGATGTTAGAGCCTAAAAGAGAAATAGGAATTACTACTTCAAAATCAAGATGTAATTGAAGTCATACTCTGGGTACAAGCCGCCTGCGTTTGGTAGAAGAGTCTTGCTGGGTCAAATATGATCCACTCCTGTCTGACATGATGAAAGGATATGGGTTTAGCAGGTGAATATCTATTCCAAATTGAGAAGGATGGCCTAATTTCACCTGTATATGTATATATGCTGCAGAAACCCTAAGAGGAGGCGGATGCTGAACAATCTCAACGGGACTTATCCAATAAACAAGGATTCAACGTCAACCAAGTGGCGCTTCTTATTGAAACCCTAGTTAAAGCCGGGAGAAGACTGTCAGATATTCAAAAGAAGAATGCTTTCATCCGAGCTCAGGAGCCTGGCAGAACATGCTCGCTAGCATGGCTAGATCAAAATCAACATGCCCGAAAGGCACAATCCTGGTACGTCGTCCTAAGTTACTGTTTCGAGATAGATGTCACTTCCCTGGAAACGTTTATTCACTTTGACTTGATCATTTATCTTTTGACTATCACCATTTAGTACTTACCCCGCAACAATGTCACTATTACGTGCTAACCATGGGACTTAATGTTGATGGTGGTTTTTAGTTCAGGGCTAAAATTGCAAAACTCTGCATTTAATGCGCTGTCGTTCTGCAAAGAAGCTGATCCATTTAAGAGTGATGAGTGCCCATGCATCCTTACTTACATATATATTGAGCAATTCAATATATTTATATATAAAATTTACCCAGAATGGTGCGTGTAGCAACAACCCCAAATATTCTGTAAATTTTATCTTCTCGCTTGCGTTATAAACAAGATGTATGGCTTATTGAGTATTGTTCATATGCTATGTTCCCGGGCTGAACCCTTAATATTGGTATGACATGACAATTAGTGTTCACTCGCAGCTAAGTAACATGAATTTCCCGAAGTATCAAGATTAAGGTCTGCTCGAAAATACTCAATCAGAAGACGCGCTAACTGCTCTCTGAGAATAATTTTTTTTTTGTGTTAACACACAAAATTTATCAAATTTGATTAATTTTGCGACAACTCGCAATATTCAAATTTTAACCTAATTAATTTGCAAAATTAAGTTTTTTTCGCCCTGCGCAATATATCGAACCTTATTGGTCGAGACCAAACCTAATTAAGCTAGGAAATCCATCCGCCATGGACTAGTATGAGCAAAACCATACCAAAAGTAGAAAGAACAGGAAATAAAGAGGAAATGCGCAAGTAAAAGCAGCAGCTAAAGAAGGCGTGGCCACACCACTTGGCTGGCCGATCTGCTCCAGCAGGCGCCACCCGGGGCCGATCGTCCACACTCCATTTTTCCGCCCGCCGGCCCCCTTTCCCATCAACCAATCAGATTGCTTTGAATACGCTATGTAGTTGCAGGAATTCCTACACTACACCCCTCATAAGAATTCACAATTATCAACACATATTTGAAGGGAACAACACTTTATTGATTAATTCTCAGAAATGTTACAAGAAATGGAAGAAATCAAGAATACAATCGCTCATAAGAACTTTCTCTCTCCTCAAAAATTTCTCCAGACTCCAAAAATGATCTCTCCTTTCTGAGTCTATTAATTCTCTTTATATAGGATAATTACATAGTGGATGACAACTAAGTTATCCCTTATTTTCGGATCTGACTCGCGATACTCTCGCAGTAGTTGTAATTTTAACCCTCTCAAATGTTTGTAAGCTTCGCAACATTATCACGCTTTTCTCATGTTTCTGTTATCGCCATCCGTTACGTCATTCTTTCAATCATTCTAGTGACACTCACAGTGTGTCGTTGAAGAGCTCACATAACTGTCACTGTAAATATTGCAAGAGCACTGCTGTGGCGATATTCTGATCCTACATCTTTCCTCTTCTCATGTATTTTCTGCGAAGGGGAAAAGATCATGAGAAATTGAAATCTTTTGAAATGCCGCAGCTGTCTATCTATTCACGTTCTTTTGTTCTGAAACGTATCTGCATCCCTCGCCAGATTTATTACACGTATCTTTTTATCCATTCAACTTCTGACACGTTCTTTTCAACCATTGCGCTCCAACCGTTCACGTATTTTCTTTGCATTAATTGCACTTATCTTCTCGAGAATTTTTACCTTCTATATATATCTTCTTCACTCTTTACTTTTCTTCTTTTTACTTTATTCTTCCTTCTCTCTGCAGTCTCTCTGCAAATTCACTGTTCTTCCGTAAATTCCGCATCCGCTGCTGTTGCAACCTTTATTTCGATCTTCTACTCTTTTCTTCATTCCCATACTTACTAAGAATGGCTCTAGATGGTCGTAAAAATCTCATCGCCTTTGAGCAACTGCAAAAGAAACTTAAGGACGAAGGTTTTGCTTTATCTACCATACATGATCAAAACCCTAAAGCCGAACTTTCTATTAATTTATTTTCTGATCATCCGTGTTCTCGCGAGAAGATTATAGTCTCTCCAGGTCAGCTTGAAGCT
This sequence comes from Papaver bracteatum, assembly GCA_023529315.1. NCBI lineage: Eukaryota > Viridiplantae > Streptophyta > Magnoliopsida > Ranunculales > Papaveraceae > Papaver > Papaver bracteatum. Next base: position 531,816 of record JAJJWX010004691.1, on the reverse strand, counting down.
GGTCTTCCATTCCTCTTTATGATCCTGAGCTCCCTTTATTCTATGGAATACTTTCTCATGCGAGATTATCACGTGACATATATCAGTTGAGTGGGGATTGCATTCGTATGATGCTGGAGTATGCTACCCGCGGTGCTGGTAAGAAATCTCTTTATCCTGAAAAAGCGAAGAACCCTAAATTCAATGATGTTCTAATTATTCCTGCGAAGTATACTGTAGAGAATTTCTTCCCAAACTATGATATAATCCCTGGGAGGAAAGATAACACTTGTTGGGGTGTCCACTTACAAAAGAAGGATGACATTGCTGAAGATAAAATTCTCATGTTGGATATTTACTGGCATCCGGTAATAATCAAGGTCCGCGCCATTCTAGTGATAATAAATGGTGTATTTTCCCATTATTTCTAGAGGGTCCCTACATATGCGGTCCTCATGCTTTACCTGCGAATCTCGCAGAGTACCAGCCATGGGTGTTCAGCTGGCCTGAAAGGAATAAAGAGGTATGTTCTCTTAATTTTTTGCATAAATTATCATTATCATCTTCCTCATGATTTTATACTCTCGCTGACTACTCCAATTTTTTCCAGATTAACAGGCTAAAAACTAGCTACCAGAATCTTAAGTTACTCTCGCTGACTACTCTCGCAAGGGGAAATCTGATGCTTCTCGCAAGGAGAAGTCTGGTGCTCCTCCTTTAAATAAAACAAAATCTCAATCTCCTTCTCCTTCAAATCCTCAATCTATTGAAAGTTCAAGTGATAATATTGATAATGACGATGGTGATGATGATGATGCTGATATCTCTTCCGCGAATGAATCCTCCCATCCTAAGTCTTCTATGGCTCATCTATCCGGCATTTTTGCCAATACCATGCAAGTAATTGGTGATACCTGATAAGCACGTAAGTGCGACATTTTTATACCCACATTTACACTACCTAGGTCTCATTTATCATCTAATAATGTTGTTTTAAGTCTGTTACAAGATTTGCAAATGAAATATGTTCACCCAGAGGATAAAATGTCTTAGAAAGCTAAATGGGCCTTTGCAACTTACGGTGCCAATAAGTCAGGCTAATTATTAGTGGGCTGCGTTATTATTTGCTTTATGTTGGTCGCATCACTTGAGATAACCAGGCTGCATACAAGGATTCAAGCCTAGCCCGCTAGTAGCCAAAGGGAAATGGGAGACGTGGCTTATTTCCTACCATAGTTCTCTATTGAATTTTCAAGGCATAGTCTATCTTTTACCAAAACAAAGAAAAGATATCTTCTTTTCTCTTTTCAAGCAGCTGTATCTTCATGAATTGACGGTGAGAGTTTACTAGGTCGAGAAGAGGAGCAGGTGATGGTTTTTGGGTTGAGTTGGGGATGGAATTCCATTAATAAATACAGATGGTGAAGCGGATGGATGGGATTTTGGAGTTCTCTACAACAGTGACACAAGAACAGATCTGAGGTTTTATTACATTTGTTCGGTGCCAATTTGGTGTAATTGTGGAATGGATTTGGGGTTCTCATCTAAAGAAATGAGATATTGTTATCATAAGCAAGGTTAGGTTATAATGGTGGATGTGCGCGAAAAGTTAACTGCCAGAATTTGAGGAATTTGGTTTACTGGGAGTTAGCAACAAGACAGGGAGTTGGATGTTCTTGATGGCTGATTCAATGGAAGGAAGTGGTATGAATTCAGGGAAGATTGCTGTGATATGGCTGTTACCATGGTTGCCGTACATGGTTGAGTTCGAGTGAGGGAAGATGGCGTCAATTGGCAGCGAGAATAATCGAGTCTCTATGGTGGTTAATGTGGTCTGAAATTTGGGTTGGTTTGAAGTTTAATCTTTGAGCAGTTGCAGCTAGTAGAGATCGAATGGAGGACGAGTTTTGGTGGCTGTTTATATCCGTTTTGGAATTTCTCAGTTGCGGAACAAGCACAACAGCGGAAACACCAAAGGAAACATAATTTGGAGGTTTTTGAAATTAAATGAAATGGGTAGAGTTCTTGAGATGTGGGTGTTTGGTTTGAATGAAGAAGTGATGTTATTGTTATGGTTGTTGTTGTTAATTCATGGGTCCGTTGCAGGCAGCAGAATTAGGGAATTTTACATTGACTAAGTTGAGAGAAATTTTAGGAGAGAACAATCAGTTGAAGATATCACCAAGAGCTGCTTTATGAGTCAAATGCAAGCACCAACTGATTTCATCTATTTTTAGGCAGAAACAGTAGGAAGAGTTTACAACTGTGGACTGGTTTCGATAAATGGGTTTGTTGTGTACCAAATAAAGAGATGAATACGGGTTGGTTCAAGTCTTTTTGGCATGAAAATAGGTCTAATTCGTTGAGCTACAAATCAGAGAACAAGTCATAGCCTTTGTGTATAAAGGAGAACAACAACCAGCCAAGAGGGGTAAGCTGGAATAACACAATCTGTTCTTTAGTTTTGCTAATCAGTTCAGTGTTTAGTTCTCTTGTATGTTAGGGTTTTCTACTGAATATTTTTCTATGGCTGTCTACACAACAATGAGTAGCTAAACCCCTCTCTGCCAAGACTAGAGGGGAAGCCTAATGGGTTCTAGTATTATTTGTCGTGATCATAAATGAATTTCATGTTTTAGTCCATTTCTTTATCTGTGTTTTGATTGCAATTTTGTGTTGATGGTGTTGACAAACTTCATAGATTCATTGTGATTTCCGGATACATTGAATGCTAGGGAATCCCTGTGACACTTCTCAATTGGGCTTTATCTTAGAAATATAATCAATCAGTCTTGATTTGGTATTTGTTTTAGTTACTTTGAAATCTCAATTTGCTATATCTGCCGGGTAGAATGAATCATTATTCAGTTCTATTCGAGTTATAATTTGGTCACATAATACTAAAATACGTTAGGTGGAACTTCAAAGTCTTGGTATATACAACAATCAATTTTACTTTTCTTTACAAATATCGTCTGCTGCAATTTACAACTTAACTTTACATTATTGTTTGGTTTAATATTTCTCTTGAACACCTGCAATCTCTGTGGTTCGAACGATTATACTACAATTTATCTTTGATACTCTGAAAAGAGTGATCAATACCCCTCTGACTAATGCTTGCAAGTCTATAGCTACCATCTGCGATGCCCCTCTCCTAGAGAATAATGAATCTCTTCACGGGGTATCAAGATTTATATCTCCAAATTTCTTGCATTCACTTAACAACTTGGTAAATTTCCATACTTTTATCTTTCTTCACTTCATTTTTGTCTTAAATTCAAAATTAATTTCTCAAAAATTCGCTGCATTATTTCGCAGGCTGGGAAAGCTTCCTTTGCAGTTGTCTCAGATTTGGAGAAAAGGCGTGCAGTTCTCGCAAAGAAAAACGCTAATCTTCGCAAAGAGAATGAAGAATTAAAGTTTGAATCTCTTACTCTTCGCAAAGAAAATGAAGAATTAAAATCCGATTCTATTAATCTTCGTGAGCAGTTAGAATATGGATATGTTGGCCTTCATGAGAAGATCAAACGATTAGAAACTGAACTCTCTTATTCGCAAGATAAGGTTGGTAGTCTCCAGGCTGCGAATGATCAACTTTATGGTAAGATTTTTTTTATTTTCTTTTATCCTTGTATTCCTTTGTGTTTTCTTATTTAGTTAGTCCTTTTCGCAGATATTTACGACCTCTCTGATGAAGCTGTATTCCTTCGTTCTTTTCCAAATCTAATAGATGATGATACTCTCCTCAATCGCCTTAATGATTCTTTGAGTAACTTTTTAAATGATGAAATTAAATCTCTTTCCATAGATGAACTTATATCCAAAATTCATCTCTTAAGGATTGAACATAGATTCAACTTGGGTTTAACCAATAAGTTTAAGTGCCTTTATATTGACTCAAAAGAGGAAACTAATATATTAAGAACCAAGTATAGTGATCTTATTGACGAAAAATACCTCATTGCTAAAAATGGTGCTCAAGCTTTAGCAGATTTCCATAAGACTCTTCTCGATGTTCAAATTGAAAGAGATAGACTTATCTGCGAGAATAGAGCTCTTGTTGAAAGGGAAAACCAAGTTCGCTCCCGCCTTCTCATTAGTAATGATGATGAGTTTTCTTGGGTTGCGAAAATTCTTGACAATGCCAAAAACAATTTAGACGTAGATGTTAGTCTTCATGCTGATCATTTTGCCCTGATTAAGGATATGATCTTGCAAAGAGAAGGTTGTTATTCTTATTTTTCTACTAATCCATTTTGTAGTTGTATCTTCACTATTTTATTAATATGTTGTCATCTGTTCGCAGTATCTGAAGGAAACTTTTTCCAAAGAGTCAAAGAGTTGGAAGAAGAAAAGGGAAATCTCGCAAGACTTCTGTCTTCTCGCAACGAGAAATGTTCCAAATTCAAGAAGCAACTTCAGATTTCTCTGGAGAATTTCAGCAATATTCTTGTTGGTGTTCGCAATGATTCTATTAAGATGGTCTGCGATGATCATAAAATTCCTCATTCTACTTACCCTTATCTCGCGAACGAAATTCCAAAGAATGTTCCTGACCTTGTCATCTCCGATAGCGAAGCTGAAGAGTCTGAAGAAGATGAAGATAAAATTGAAGAAGGAGAAAAATCTAGTGAAGACAATGATAGATCTAAATAGTTTTGTCTTCCTTTTTAATCTTTTTGTAATATTTGTACACTTATCCATTTCCCCTTGTAAAATATTGCTGCGAATTTCTCCAGCTTCTAATGTTCTTTGGTGTATAGATTTGCATACATTAGAAAACAATTCATTTTTGCAATATGGTTAATCAATTTGCTTACTAATTTTTTTTAATTATCTGCGTAAATCTGTCATATAAAGATGAATAATAATTTTATCATTTTGTTCATTCCCATACTTGCCTCTGTCATTCATCTGCAATATGAAAGATTGAGCTGATTAGTTACGAATAAGATATGTTTGTAAGTTTTTGCCTCAATATCTGCGTAAATATCGCAAGTCATATCTGCTTATTCTCATGATCTCTTTGTAAATATCGCAGTCATTCAATCTTGATCTCTTGTGGTCTTATTTTTCCTTCCTAGTTAAAGGTCTTATTTAGCCACATTTTGTTTTGGCAACAAAATCGCAGGACATCCTTACATTTGCATGTAAAGACCCATTGATCTTGTCTTATCCTTATTATGTCAATTTTATTGCGATAATATGACAGGCCTAAGTTTTCTTGCGAGAACAAAGCCCCATGACATTGACTTCTTGCGATGAAATCGCAGGACGTCTTTAAACTTTCATGTAAAAACCCATTGATCCCATCTTATCTTTTTCTCTTGGCTTTTTGCCTCTGTATTATTGTTGCACAAATTTGACAATCCTAAATATTCTTGCGAATATAAAGCCTCATGACATTTGCGTCTTAATATACTTATCATCTCCCTAATGGAGGGTGCCGCCCTTATCTCCCCCCTGGTTGCCCCTTCAAGGAGGCATACATCGGTCATACAAGACTAGCTCCTCCCATCCGGTCCTGACAATAACCAGTTGTTTTCGCAGCCTCTTATCCTTTTTGCCTATATGGCTTATAGTTACGAGACTGCACCCTAGGTGGGGTTTTCTTTGGGACGAGTGCATCATAGCCAAGACTTGCCAAGAATGGCCAGGGTAGCTTCATACGCCCCGAGTACCTTGACTCAACCGTATACCTCGGCGCCTTGGTCATACTTTGCACTCCTTAGAAGAGACCTTCGGTCGTCCAACTGTTAATATATATATATAGTTGGAAATCCAAAGTATCTCTCCTGGATAGGTTTTCTTTAACCCCAACATCTTCATGACTCGGGTTCCAATGACGGTATAACCTTATCCCTGAGCCATGCATACATATACCCCCTTATATGACGTACTTTAGGTCTTACATTTGCTTTTTGCGAAATTTTTATTTGCGAACTAGGGTGTACACCATAAAGGTTCGTCCCATTCTAATGTCTCTGCAAAATTTTATTCGCGTTTCTTCAGTCTTTGATTTTCTCTTTTTGCATTTCAGCTCTTGTATAATTTTTCAATTTCATCTTTTTCATTGAATCGAAACATATTTTTGTAAAATTCTCTTCAACAAATCATTTAGACATTTCTCATACTTCACGATCTAAAAATTTTACCTTTTCTACTTACTATTTTCTGTTTCTGCTTTTTTGTTGCGCTTTGTTACGTTTTCTCCATCCATCACAGGACGCTCGCCATCTATTGGTTTCAAAGATATGTTGACTTCGCAAAGATTCCTTCTTCTCGCCGTTCTACCGTATCCACCATCAACCTTTCACTTTTTTGCTTTTGTTTGATGTTATGTTTCCAGTTTCTGTTCTTCGCAGCCCTTTCCTCGCAAGATTCCATATCAATTTCATAACACTTTTTTCCTTCAATCCAATATCCCTTGATGACTTCAACACCGTAGGGATGTGGAAATTTAATGCATTGGTGGTAAGACGATGCTACACCTAGAATCCCATGCAGCCAAGGTCGGCCAATCAAATCACTGTAAGGAGATTCAACATCAACCACACATAATTGAATATTTGAAGATATCCCCTTCAATGGAATGCACATTGTAACTTCCCCTTTGGGCTTGTTGGCAGTACCATTGAAACCATAGATCTTATAAGTCGATGGTATTAGATCCTCATCTCTTCCTCCCATGGGTTTGTAAGTATAATAAAATAAGATATCCACTGAGATTCCAGTGTCAATTAGAACTCTGTTAATGGCCCAAGAATCTTCAGCTTCATCATCCTCATTTTCTTCATATTCTTCTTCTATATGTTTTGGGTTTATTTCTAATCTTACCACTAGTGGGTTATCATGCATCTCGCCAGGCTCTGGTACCTCTTGTGCTGTGAAAGAAATAATTTGCTTTTGCCACTATTCTAATGGCAAAGCTTTCGCAATGTTCATTATCTCTCTTCCATCTGCATCTCTCGCAAAGACTCTGCTTAAAACATTATTGTAGAAGTCTTTTATAGTCTTGTATGAATGTATGATGGAGTTACATGATAGATTCTTCGCTTTTGCTCCTACTTCTATCACAAATGTTTCTCTTCCTTTTGTTGTATTTACTCTGCGAATTTTTGGAGCTGGGGGTAGTTGCTGAGACTGTGGGTGATCTCTTAGAAAATGGTTTAATTTTCCCTGGTCTATCATCTTCAAAATGATTCTTTTTACATTCCTGCAGTTGTTTGTTGTGTGACCATGAAAATGATGATAAGAACAAAATTCTAGACTTCGATTATTTGGATGTGGTTCTTTTCCCATATTCCAGGGTACGGGTATGTCCTCCATCAAAATTATAGCCTCCTAAATTTTCTATATACTAGCATTTAGAGGTGGCATCTTAATTTCTTCCCATATTATCTTCTGACTTCTTTGCCCTCTATAATAATTTTTCCTCTGTCCACCATAAGTATCTTGCGGTTGATCAAGCCTCTGAATTTTATTATTTCCACTTCTACTGAATAAATTTCTTTCCCTTTCGAATTCTTCTTGATCTCTACTTCCCATAGTTACTAATTTCTGTTGACCACCATCCATACTCTTTTCTTGCTTCACCTGCGAAGTGCTCGCTACTGTATTTATTAACCTAGGAAGTAAACTTGCTTTTGCTGCACCTGAACTGGTGTTCGCAATGGGATATGACTCCATCTCTTTTTGTTTTTCCTCCAATGCAATGTATTCTTCTTGTAACTCTCGCAGCTCCATCATGGTGATTGTATTTTTGATTCAGAAAATTTGTATGTACATCAGATTGGTTGCGAACATAGCATTAATGAAAGATAAAATGAGGTATCTCTTATCCACTCTTCCTGCCATTTCACTACACATTGTCTTCCATCTTATGGTTAGATATTTTAAACTCTCGCCAACCCTCTGTTTTAACCCAAATACATCTTCAATGCCAGGTCGCGAAGAATTGTTACTTATATACACCCCCAAGAATGTGGTTTGTAGATGATTGAAACAAGTTATAGTGTTCTTGGGTAACCCTTCAAACCATTTCAGAGCTTCGCCGGTTAGGCTGGATGCAAAATATTTGCACAATACATCATCATGGTTTTCCCACTGCAGCATACACCTAACATAAGCTTTGACATGTTGAATAACACAAGTAGTTCCATCAAAGATACTGGTTAACGTTGGAAAATTACATTTTGGGGGTATTCCTCCCAATTGTACTTCTTGGGTAAATGGAGTTTTCGCAGCTTCTTCAATGGCCTCATCAAGTTGTCTTCTGCCTCCCTCTCTTCTGTTATTTAATATTCCCCTCATTTCTGCTAACTCTCTTAAGATCTGTTCATTCCCAGCCGAAATTTTGTCCATTGGCCTTTTCAGTGCAGCTTCCCTTCTTCTGTGTTCATGTCTTTCTTGCCTTTCGAGATTTTGTGCTTATTTTTCTGTATCTTCACTCTGCCTTCTTCCGCAATTTTCTTCTTCACCCCCTTCTTGAATTCGCAAATAATTATGCCTTTCATTTTTTATTCTACGATTTTCTTTATTTCTCATCGTTTCTCTTTGTTGTCTATCTATTCTTCTTTGTATTCTATCATATTCCTTATTGATATTATCATTGTTGCGATTTCTTGCGCGTATCCTTTTTCTATTATCATGATTGTTCTGATGTATTGCTTCTTGAAACTCTTGTTCTTCCACTTCTACTCTCAACCTTTCTCTTTCGCAAGCTAGACGTGCTTGTTCACCATAATGTCTCTCAATTTCATCCTCAATTATTCTTCGGTTTATTTGAATTTCTCGCTCATGTAATGTTCTCCTACCTTCTTATCGATTTTCTCCACCGTCTTGGTTATTTACACCTCCTTGATTTCTATTACCACGCTTATCATTCACAGTTTCACCACGCGGAATGTAGCGATCATTAATCATCTCTTCTTCTCCACAACGCTGCTCTTCATCTGGATTTTGCATTTCCTCTCGAATATTTTCACCAGCATTTCTCACAGGGGAATTTCGCCTTGCTTCTTCTCTAAATGATCTTGATATTTATCTTGCAGTACTTCTCGATCTCCTACTTTGTAATCTCAAATTCTCCATTCTTAACTCGTGATTTTGTCTTGTTAAATTTGCGTGTTCTTCTGCCTCTAATCTCCTTTCTTCTTGTATTCTTTGTCTTAGAGCCTCTACTGCTTCATTTTCGTCATCTCCATGAATTAATCCTTCAACCGCCTCTTGATCTCTTCCCTCTTGCCTTCCATTTCTTAATTGTCGGTTTTCTACTTCTTTCATTGAATCTGATCGCCAAGTTTGCACGCTTACTCTGTCATAATCCATAGTTCTATCTTGTATTGATATTTGCTGATTTGGCTGTTGAACTTGATTTTCTCCATTATTCCTTGTTCTATTGCTCCTTGTTCTTAATCTTGAAGATTCTCCTATTTCATTTGTCCCTTCACCTGCAATTCTTCTACTCCTCCTTACGGTTGTAGGTTGTTTTGATGTATTTCTTCTTCTAGCCATTCCTTCAATTTTGATGTATTACTGTAAATCACGTAAAAATCTTCTCCAACTTCTTCAAATTATTACAAATCACAATTCGAATCTTTGCTTAGAAACATCCTTGTTTCTAGCGCCATTATGTAGTTGCAGGAATTCCTACACTACACCCCTCACAAGAATTCACAATTATCAACACATATTTGAAGATTAAGAACAACACTTTATTGATTAATTCTCAGAAATGTTACAAGAAATCGAAGAAATCAAGAATACAATCGCTCACAAGAACGTTCTCTCTCCTCAAAACTTTCTCCAGACTCCAAAAATGATCTCTCCTTTCTGAGTCTATTAATTCTCTTTATATAGGATAGTTACATAGTGGATGACAGCTAAGTTATCCCTTATTTTTGGATCTGACTCGCGATACTCTTGCAGTATTTGTAATGTTAACCCTCGCAAATGTTTGTAAGCTTCGCAGCATCATCACGCTTTTCTCATGTTTCTGTTATCGTCATCCGTTACATCATTATTTCAATCATTCTGTGACACTTGCAGTGTGTCGTTGAAGAGCTCGCAGAACTGTCGCTGTAAATATTGCAAGAGCACTGCTGTGGAGATATTCTGATCCTACACGCCACGTGCACTTTTAAAGATGGAAGTTGGATGGTCGACACGCCTAAATTACTTAAGGAATTTAATATAGATTGCCCATGATAGTATTAAAATGATCACGGCCGTACGATTTTGCCACTCGATTTATCAAGATTAGCCGCTCCTTAACGTGACCGGACAAGCATCACCATGCATACTGGCGGGCCTACTAATTCCATGGTCAATCGAATTCTTCCGACTCGCAAGCAAAGCCACCAAACACTTACCCAAAGTAGATTGGACGCACGAGTTATAAAGCCCAAAATTATGTTAGCAGCAGCATATTGCTGCCGAAAAACGATCTTGGCTGCCCCACTTCGCCAGCTGAATTGACCAGCCTATATTCAATCTCAATCAACGGGGAAGGTGCAAATACGCTCACCATCGGCTCGACTATAGTGTTGGCCGGACGAACAGCTCCCAGCGCGCGCCAACACCAAAAAACGCTGTCCCAAAATAGGTTGGCCACACGGTTTTAAAAAAAATGAATCAACGACAGCCATTAACTGCCGTAAATCATCTCGGCCGTCCAACTTCGCCAGACGAATTGGCCGGCCTAACTCCGATTTTAAACAGTCAACAAGATGTGGCCACCACAACTTGCACATGTGGCTACCAAATGATCATCCAAAAGGGGCTGGTCGCGTTTTTTACATGAATTTTAAGGAAGCCATTAACTGCAGCAAATATCTCGATCGTCCAACTTCGCCAGCCGAATTGACCGGCCTAGATTAAATCTTAGGCGACCAATAGGATATCATCATATTCTTCAGACATCACTTTCCTATAGGGACTGACCGACCAACCTTTGGCATTTATAAATAGCTCCCAGCATCTTCTTGAAAATGGCCAATCATGTTTTTTTAAGACATTAGTTTCCGCGACCAACCAAGGCAGGCTCAAATACATCGATGATATACATACGATATTCTATGAAAATCGGCTTCACAAATAATTTAGTTATTTGACCTAATAGCGCCACATGTTATTCTTTGTGTTAGAGCATTGCTCGGTCGAACTCACATGCATTACTATCTCAAGCATGTTTGTCAATGTTAGTGATCAAAACTATCAAGTCTTGATTTATAGTCTACTATAGCTAAGGTATTGGACTATGATAGAAAGTGTAGTTGAGCTCAAGAACTCCATGGCGATCATCAAACAAGAAGAAGGACTACTCAAGGAACCAATGGATATTCATCGGCTAAAAGGTATGTGGAGACTTGAACTTATATATCACTCAAAATTCTATCTACTCCATCTCCTATCTGGAGACAAAAGTCATATTACTATATAGACTAAGATTATACACATATGTTATTTCGAGCTGAGTATATCTCGCTCATCTATTTCTCGAAATATGTGTTGGTAAAGCTTTCGCATTATCCAAGTTCATATTTATCTAGTGACGAAAGTCATGTTATGTTTCAATCATTTTGGAAATTGCTCTGACGAAAAATAGTTTGTGAATAACAACTATATAACGCCCTATGAGAATGTTTCAATGATTGAAATGAGAGTTTAGACAATATAAACATTGAGGGATATAAGCATTGTTGTGGTAACACATATATGTATAAGTCCTTATTTCTTGAACCGAAGTTTGCGAACTTTGTTGATCAAGTGAAACCGGAGTAGTACGTGAGCTCAGTCCTCGAACTGGCATAGTTCTAGAGCCCGAGAATTTCTGCTAGAGTTTGTGAACTTCGTCCAGGAACTTAAGTCCGCGAACCCAGTCCGCAAACTTGAATAGCTTATGTATAAAAACGATGTTTGTGAACTTATCATAATAAACTAAGGAATGCTATTGCAAACCCTGGCTTTATAGTTCATGAATCAATTCGAGTGAATCACATCGTTTTTGCTTCAATTGTGTCTTGTGTAGTACATGAGATCTCATAGCAATTGAACAACTCTCTAACTAGTTCATTTGAGTCATTTGGACTAGTTATGGTGAAGAAGAATATGATTGATATGAAAGTTATCATTTGGATAACCATTTGGTTAACTAGTGTTGAACCAACTAATGTACAAGTTTGGGTACGGTTACACAAACCCAAAATAGTCTAGTACATGTGTGTATAACAAGCTAAGTTTTCGATCTAACGGTTGATAAATATTAGCTTGAATCTAATCAGGTTTTCATCTAACGGTGAATATTGAATGCTTTGTTACCAAGCTAACATTGATTGCAAACCCTGATTTGAAAGACTATATAAGGGAGAACTATAACAACTAGGAAACCTAATCCCCACACATTCCGTGTGATACTAGTTTGCTAAGCTAGAGTCGATTCTCCTTTAACATTTGGTTTTCTTCTTCTAAAACCAGGTTAACGACTCAAAGACTTCATTGGCATTGTGAAGCCAGACCGAACTTCTTTTATTATTAAGCCAGACTGATGGTTTGACTATTATTCAAACTATTCTTATAATTATTATTAAGTCCCAAAATATTATTAACAATTATGTAATTATAATTTGTTTACTCTTTATATAAGTCAATATTTTTCAGTGAGTTTCTATGTGATTTACAAGATCTATCAATAATACTAATCTCACTATTATTATAATATTAATTATTTACGTGTTCATACTTTTTAGATTAGTTATTCTCAAGTCCTTATTCGCTAATGTTATTGGTGTACCCTAAAATTTTACTTCATTACATAAACAAACAACCACACAAACAAATCAAGCAATCAAATAATTCTTTTTATTATTGATAGCTTTTAGTAATTAAGATTTATCTCACAACCCAACCCAGTTCTAAACTAATCCATTTCACTAACTTACAGTGGCTGATTTCTATCTTTTCCCACATAAGATCTAATAGTGAGCTCTGATACCAACTTTGTAGTGCCCCCTAAGCTAGCAGATGACTAATCCAAGAGATTAGCTATTTAAAGTGGCACTAAGAATCTAAATCATAAACTTAAGCATTCAATTAAGGGATCTACTACAAAATTTAACCCAAAACTAGCCCCGCTCTGAATATATATATATATACAAGAACTCCTCTCAGATGATACACATACAATAGTCATTTGTTTTGCAAATATAATCAACATACTAAACATAGCAGAAGATAACTAATTAACGGAGTCAACCCCTCGAAGCTTTCGCTGTGTAACTCTGATTTTTCTTTGAAACTGAAAGTGGGAAAGGGTGAGCACATCATCCCTAAAAGGGGTGCCCAGCAATAACATTTAACTTTAAAGAAATCATGAGAAAGATTTGGAAAACATTTGATGTTTTCCTAAACATCAACAAGTGACCAAGCCACTTTAAATACACAAACATGTATATGGACAAACTCATTCTTCAAACAATGCATAACATTGATGCCACCAGGTTGTTCCACACCGAATAGCTATTGATATCACCCTTTAATGATGACCAAATATAAGCATAAAAGCTGAATTCATGTAGGTATAAATGTGAAGGAGCGTATCTTATATACCACAAGTGGAAATTCTTATTTCCCATAACAATTCATAATGACATACATTACAATTCCTTTCCAATTCATGGAAAGATTTAAAGAATCAACAGAACAATCATAATACAAACTAAACAACGTATGGAAAGCACAGACAGACAATGCATGAGTTTGTTAAACATAAACTTTTGTAAAAGAAACAACAATGGTTTCCAAAGAGTTAAAAGTATTCCCATCTCTTTTGATGACAAGCCACACCTACCCCGAGATCCACGATCCACTGGTTCATCTTTTGAATCGTTCATTGTTAATATAGTCTAAATGTTAATCACATAAGAACTCTAAGAATCTAGCCAAAGTGGCTCACACAAGAATCATACAAATATAACTAATGGTTCTAAATCCAATTATGATTCTACATATTTTAATTATCTATCTTTAACTTATCTAAGGTCTACTAATTCAATTAGGTTGATTCTATAGTCCATTATCTAAGTCTTATGAATATCTACAACTTTGTAGAAGGAGTCAAAGGCTAAATCATACCATAAGGGTCCAATACATCAAAATAGGAAAGACTAAACCTAAGCCCAAGTCCACTAAACAAGTCCATTAACTTAAGGTCCAGTCTACTTGAGTCAACTAACAGTCAATAACAGTCAAAGGGTCAACTAACAGTCAACGTCCAATCAAAGGTCAATGTCCTGGTCAAATGGTCAATTCGGGTCAACAACAGGGAAACTCGGTGAGTCACAACGATTCAACTCAGTAAGAAAACTGAGTCAGCTAAACTGAATTAGTCAGACATCTGACTAGATGACAGAATACTGGCCTGAACCTTTGTACATGCCAAACTACTCACACAACTGTGACTCTAATCTCAGTTCAACTCCATCTAAACATTACATCAATACATTCATTAATAAATAAACTTCAAACCACAATTACAACTTCGCTTACCTGCAATTGCAGTTTTAAGCAACATCTAAATCATCTCAACTCACGCCTATCAGTTATAAACAAAACAGAGTCTACTTCAACTGAACTCAGTTTAACACTATCAATTCTCATCAACAACAACATCCGTTCATCTCATTTACCACCATGACCTCTTTCGTATCCTCTAACTACACTCTAAACAGTAACACCAACCATTATCATTCAGTAAACCAAACCACTTGCAATACCAACTCCACTAGCCCATGGTAAAAACTGTCATCTTTGCAACCAATTCATTCGACTTCAAAACTCATTCATCATCTTAGGGAATTAATAAACTTCTTCTTAGTCTTAACACATTCCATTATGAATCCTCCCTGCTAGTTCGAGTTTTATACCCTAAGAGAACTCTCAATCCTCTTCTTTCATAAATCGAGTTTGTAACATCAACTCAGTAAGTACACCATCTTCTCAATTACAATTCTAATTCTTCCACCAGTTCAATCCACAATACCTACCAAAACATGTACAAAACACACCACCATTTCAAGCCACCAATTCAAGTAAACTCAACTATGTACCTCCACCCAATACAACCAGTTTAGCAACATCTCAACTTATCATCCATCATCATTTCTCATTCAATAATAACTCATAAACTTAATAACAAACTTCATTAACCATCACATAGAATACCAAAATCCACAGATAACAACACAATAACCTTTCAAAGATCATGAAACTACAACTAGGGAGATAAAGATTACCTGAATCGAACCCCCAGTTCTCTCAGCAGCTTCAACCCATCAACTTCACAGATTCTCAATAATCCCTAGTTAGTTCACAATTATCTCTATTTCCAATTCAAGTTCAAAACATAATTCTACTCTTCATATCATTGAAACCCATCTCTAATCCTTCTCTTAAAACCTCAATTTCATCTTCACTTCCTTTTTACAAACCCTAACTATTTATCAAACCTTACCTTCTCCTGACTGAATCTTCAAATTAACTTCTTATTCACTTCATGATCTTCAAAACCCATCCTTCAATTTCTTCTTATTCATCACCAAATTAAATTCTAACTTATATCAGCAGAGACCCTAATTCCTTGATTTTTCACCGAGAAATGAAATTCAATTGTTAATATTCTTCCTTGATATCAACTCATGAAACCCATCACTAATTACTTGACTTCATCCTCAAAACATCCTAAATCCTCAACTGAAACTCATTTCTCAGAACCCTAGTTTCTTTCTTTCTTTAATCCACCTTTTATTTTGAATCTGATTCAACTAGTGATAATCGCACCATCACTAACAACTAATATATGATCTCATAACCTAATCTCACTTAATTTCATTACTCAAATCTGTCAGAATTACCGGAGGCTAGAAACAGAAAAAGAAAAGAGAATAAAAGAAGAAACAAGAAGATTGGAGAATGAAGAAGAAGAAAAGAGAATAAGGGAGGGTTTATCCTCTCTATTGGGTAGATAAGACCAAAGTTGGTTAATGGGACACTATTCAAAAGGACAAGGGGAGTCGGGTCTGCTAAATCACAAAAAGACTATTTTTCCCTTCACATTATTCTGAAGATATCTTCTTCGTTCGGTATCCGAATGACACGATCGAGTAGTCCAATTCGCATAACTTTTCGATATCTATCCAACGGTACTAATTTCGTATCTAGGTTATTGTTAAATTAATTCCTATTAATTAACTTCGTGTAAAACTAATCGAGTAATTAACGACTAAATCGACTCTTGACTAGTCTAATAGCGTTGAAAAGCTTGAGGGTCTTTACAGTTTATTCGTGGGAGACAAATTTATGTATCTTGTAGACTTTTCTGTGTGATACAGATTTGCTTATTAAAGTCTTCGACTTTGGGTCATAGCAACTCTTGGTTGTGGGTGAGATCAACTGAGGGAATCAAGTGCGCAGTATTTTGCTAGGATCAGAGGCGTAGGAGCATAATTGTACCTTGGATCAGTGTGAGATTGGTTGGGGTTCAAATATAGTCTAGACCGAAGTTAATTTGGAGTAGGCTAGTGTCTGTAGCGGCTTAATACAGTGTATTTTTAATCTGGACTAGGTCCTGGGGCTTTTCTGCATTTGCGGTTTTCTCGTTAACAAAATTTTGGTGTATGTGTTATTTCTTTTCCGAATTATATTTTGTTATATAATTGAAATAATACAGGTTATGCGTTGTTCAATCAATTAGAATATTCGACCTTATTGGTTGTTGATTTAAATTGATTGACACTTGGATATTGTTCTTTGGTACCATCCAAGTTATCTCTCTTTAATTAAGACTCGCGGATTGTATTTGCTTGAGTAAATCAAATTGAGAGATAGAGATAATAACTCTTTGAGATATTTTTTTATCTAGATTGAGTCTGACTGTCTAGTTGATTCTCTAAAGTAACTCGGAGTTTGTCCATACAGATTGCTAATCGAAATATTGGGTGTGGTTGTTAGACCCCCGCTTTTTCAATTGGTATCAGAGGAGGCAAACAGGTTCAAGAACTTAAAAGTCTGTGTCTGTGGCAATCTGAGTCTGAGGACAAGATCTCATTTGCGCATACCAAAATGTCTCCTAAAGCTTTTGATTTCTCCAAGTGTCTTGGAAATACCTCAAAGGATTCTTCCTTAGTAGATTATTTCGAATCCTGAGGTGGAAAGAATGTTCAGTTTGATAATGATATTTCTTCCTCTCATGAGGCATGTGACACTCTGGTGATGTGAATCAATGATGTTGTAGTAGTAAAAGGTTCGTGAGACTTGTGAAAGCAAAGGATTTTAGATTTAATAAAACTAAAATAAGATAAAAATATATACAAAAATTGTCACAAGATGAAGAGATGTGCTGGGACTTGTCAGGACCCAACCTTGGTCTGACAAGTTCAGTGAAGGGCCACCCGGCTATGGGGTGCTAGTAGTCTATTTAGTTTAATTAGTAGTTAATTAATCATTACTATTAGTTGCTAAGTAGGATTAGTAGAGTGTGTGTGTGAGTGGCACATGTGCACACCAAACCCCTCATTTATATTCCCTTCTTGTTTGTAGAACTCATTATGAAAAATTAAATCTAAGAAACTTTCTTTGTTCTTCAATCCTTAAGGATTTTCCCCATCTTTGAGCTAATTTGTAAGGCAAGTCCTTACAATTGGTATCAGAGCACTCTTTCCTGAGTGACCTAACCATGAAGAGTAGAGAAGAAATTGTAGAATCAAATTCTAGGTTTGATATCTTAGAACAAGATATCTATGAAGCCAGAAAAGCATTATACCACGAATTATTCGATTTGAGAATGAAGTCTATAAATCTAATCTGGGATAAAAATTCACCAGATCGTGATTTCAACCTTCTACAAATTAATATTCTTATTTCCAACACCGAGAAGAAGTTAGAATCACTTCAAGTTGAAGAGGTAAGAGATCTGGAAGCTACAAAGATGGAAGAGGATATTGTCACAGAGGAAGTAATCACTAATTTTAGTCAATCCACTTCAAATTCATCAGAAACAGAAGATGAATCTTTCAATTCGGCAGGAGATGAATCTCTCAATTCAGAATTGATTAATTAAATCGCTTTTGTTCGATGAAGAAATAGACGATTAGTCCAAATGATGTGGTTCATTGTTTAAATAAGAAGAAACCAGCTGATGATTCACTCAAACCCTGGAATATCGCCGTTAAATCAAATTTAGTAAGTGGTTTCACTCAACATTCTTCATCACCATCAGCAATGGGAGAAGTTAACTGTCTATCTACACCAAAAATTAGATTCTCTAATGATGATGGGAAGTTCTTCACTGTTGACAACCTCAACCGAATTGATTCCTACCTATTCAATGCATTCAAGGAGTTTTCCAGCTTACATATATCTCTAATTACTTTCTCGTGTGTTGTTTTACTTATTCATGATCATGGTCGAATGCTTTTTGATCGAGGGAAGTTGTTTGCATCAATCAGGAGGTATTCTTATCATCATACAAGCCATACTCATTTCAGTTTTCGTACACTTAATTTTAGTTTGATAGCACTTGATGGGTTGATTTTCATGAATAATCGTGATAGAAAATTCGTTTATGAGCTGAATTTGGATGTTGGGTACCCTTTAGACTTGATTTTTGATCACATGAATGTGTCTAAGAATGTTAAAATTGGTGACACTCGTGATGTTCTCCAGTTGTTTGATGAACTATCACAGCAAGTTAGTGTTCACTGGGCTAAAGTTATCCTTCATGTGACAAATGAGAGTGAATCCAGGAAGTCAGGGAGTTTGAGGAATGAAGGATGTTCATATTACGGCATGGATAATGCTGAAAGTATGTTGGATCTGTTAATTCAAGTTTTTCAAATTGATTTGGTCGTTTGGGATGGGTTAGTTCGCGAAGACACAATTTATAACTTGTACAGTCAAATACCTTTGGAAGTTTTTGCTGATGAGAACTGGATATATAAATGCACTTCCCTTCATAAAAATGTACCCATGCTACGTAACTCAGTAATTATTACCAGGTTTCCTCTAAGTCGATGTTGGCAGCACAACTTCTTAATTTCAGGGAGCAAAAAGCTTGACAAATATGTTATAGTGATCATTGAAGCTACGGAGTTATTGGAGTAAGCTAATTGCACACTGGATATATGATCGAGACCCTTCTTTCACTTGGTTCGCTAGCTTGCTGAGTGGTATGAGTACATTTTGGGTTCTCAACGAGCCATATGGAGTACCTAGTAGCAGGGGTGGTGATGATGGATGGATTGCTGGCTGGAGGGAATTCTGTGAATGGAGAGTTGGAATCCAGTACCACTTCCAGGCTAATGGATTTGTTTGTACAGATATACTTGGTAAAAGCTCGGTACAAAAGTGGGTTGAATTAACTGGGTTTGTACACAATATTGTGTGTGCTACAGGATCAATCTTCTTATCCTCAAGTAACTTGTTCAGTGTGGAAATGGAAAGTGGATCTTTGGGTCGGTCAGAAAAACTTCAGGGCAGAGGTATGCAGTCCATGGCTTGAATGTGTGCCGCAACAACCTTCATTCGATAATTCGACTATCTTCTACCATGGGTTATGTCACGTGCATCCTAGTACTTCTATTCGTAACCTATTGCATCCAGGAAGGGATGACGATATGTATATTTGTGAACTCGGGTGCTGGTTCTATTGGTTGTTTAGCGATCTAATTGTTTGTCCATGGGGGGTGTAGGATACAAGGCCTCATTGGGGTACGGCATACTGGAGCTCAGTGGTAACTCAGTTCTTTAAGGAGTATGAAGGCGATAAGATACATGAATGGGTTGGTGAAAAACATGATAATATTGTGAAGGATTCCAGCATATGTGCATATTTCTTACTCCTGCAGATTCAAAAAGGGTTACCTGCAATTGTACCCTATGAAAGTCTTACTATTCGAAGGGTAACTTTAAAGACAAATCTTAATTCTGCTATGATGGGTTCTTTCTCCTGGTATGTAATGCAACACAAGCTTAACTTTTGTGCTGGGTTATTGGAAATGAGAAGCTGCATACAATTCGAGTCCTATGGAAAGACAATGGGAATGCTTAGTGAGCAGTGTAGGGTTAACGTGGTGATTACAACCAAGTACCTTCACTTTCGGAAATCTGTTAGAGCTAAAGACAGAGTTGAGAAGCTGCATCATCTCAATGTTTATAAGGTCGGGATTGATATTCCAAAGGGTAATTCCAGGAGTGCAGACCAAGCTGGAAGTTATGCAAATAACACACTTGTTTACGTTAAGGATATAAGAACTCGGGAGTTAACTTCACTAGTTCATTTTGATAAAGTAACTCCAACTGTAAGTGCTCCATGTAGTCTGCAGGAAGGTCAGTTGTCTGCTAGGCTGGGTATGGAAGTATTCAAAGATTTTAATTGGCCTTGGGCTACTGGAATTCTGATGCAAGCATTCAAACTGATTCCCATATGTTTTCGGTGTGTGCGGAGTGTCATAGAGATTAACATGGGTTTCACCTCAGTCGTGCATTGGGACACAAACCGGTATTATCAAAACGATCAGTTGGTTGTTATTAAAGTTCTCGAGAAAATTGCAGTGACTCTCATGGGAAAACAAAGTTGGTACCTGGGCATTAACCCGGAAGTTTATGCTACTATGGGGGTTGGACGAAATAGATCATTCCCTGGTAAATGAATACAAGTCTGTCAATGCCAGTGCAAGTCGGACTTATATTAATTCCTACCCTACAGGAAGTTACGAATACAATGGACAGGTTTACCTCTGGGAAATGAATACTAAAGAGTTAACTTTAATGGTTCATTTTGAGACGAGAACTATAGACATTGCGTTCTGCAAGGAAGGAGACAGTTGGTTATTGGGCTTGGTTTTGGAGCGTGTAAAGGCCTGACATGAGTTCTTTTTTGGCGTTTTTGCTACTGGGCTTCTCATGTGTATTCAAGGGTGCTATAATGTCAACCAATTGGAGGGAGCATAGACTACTTGAAGGAGTACAACCAATCTTCTTGCTTGCAGTTCAGACGAATGGATCAAAATTTTAGGCCCGAGTGTTGAAATTTGTGAAGCCCACATTCGAGATGGAGATGCCAGTCTGCCACTCGTGTGTTCTCATAAGGTCGAGCTCATTTCATATCCTTGAGGACAAGGATAATTTCAAGGAGTGGGATTTGTCAGGACCCAACCTTGGTCTGACAAGTTCAGTTAAGGGCCACCCGGCTATGGGGTGCTAGTAGTCTATTTAGTTTAATTAGTAGTTAATTAATCATTACTATTAGTTTCTAAGTAAGATTAGTAGAGTGTGTGTGTGAGTGGAACATGTGCACACCAAACCCCTCATTTATATTCCCTTCTTGTTTGTAGAACTCATTATGAAAAATTAAATCTAAGAAACTTTCTTTGTTCTTCAATCCTTAAGGATTTTCCCCATCTTTGAGCTAATTTGTAAGGCAAGTCCTTACAGGACTCAGGATTCGGCCAAACTCACAACAAAAGATTCAAAAATTAATTCTTTTAACAATTATCGCTCAACAAATAAAAACATGGACTCTTATTTTGCCAAAGTAGATCCTCAAAATATTAATTGTATCCCCTAAGCATAGATTATCTAAACAAAGCATAAACTATCTAATTGAATCACAACTAATTTTATCGAATCATGAATCAATTTAAAATAGTGCAAAAGTCATAAAAAGAATTAAATAATTTTACCCATGTATGAAATTCGTCTTCCTCCGTCGTCCCAGTGATGGGGTCTAGCTCATCATATTGGAAACACGCTCAAAGTATGATTTCATTGCTCAAAAAGGTGCTTACAAGGATGAAAAGTATAAAACAGACGTTTGCAACTGTGAATGGGTGTTACAAAACCTCGTGTTACAAATACAGCGCTATTACAAAGAACGAAAGTTGTAAATTTCCACTGTCACTGTAGCAGTTACGACGCTCCTTAATGTGTCGTTCTCACTGTTCATGAACGACTGTTTTCTCTGGTCTAAAGTTCTTCGTGTTCTTGAGGTGCAGCAGCAGAAACAATTATGCAACCTCTGATTTCTCACCCTATTTGGTCCCCTCACTCTCCATCCCCTCTCACTGACCCCGTAAAACCTTTATATACTCTACAGCAGCCCATAAATCCTTGTAATAAATCCATATATCTTCAAAATATTTTTATGCAGTTCACGGGAAATATTTTCTTTATTTAGATCTTTCACTCATCAGCAACCATCGAACTTCTTCCTAACTTGTTCATTACACACCCTTGAAGCAATTAAACACTCAAAGTCCACATGCCAATCGCAGGAAAACACGGGAAAGGGGGAACAAGTCCGTGAATATCTCACTCCCATGTTTAATCGAGAATCGAAAAATATCTTCCTTTTGAAGAGAATAATTCCCTTACCAAATCTGTTTTGGTGCAGTTACTTGATACTAATCCAAGTAGACGAGAAAATCCGACAATCTCTCTTCAAATTTTGATCCAAAAATCACGTAGGCGAATAACCAAATTTCCCGCCAAATTCTTTTTTAAACCGTAAAGAAAAGGTGAGGTGCCCCTATCCTGAACTGGGGTGCGAATAGCAGGTGGGGTAAAAATAGTGAAGAAGGTGTCCCTTAGTAACTGGGTGCCCCTTATCCAAACTGAGAGTCCGTTTAACAGTTGTCCTCCTGGGGTCCAAAAAGCATTTTTTGAGCAACTTTTTCCACGCGAATGTATTTCTCCAAAAACACCTATACAAACATAAAAACACCAAAATAAGTACAAAATCAAGCACTAAAAAATGAGACACTAAGGATAATTCAGACACAAAAATGTGTCTATCATCTGGCAAAAGCTGAAAAGGAGCTCCCCAGAATTTCAAAAAATACAGCTGAGACTATTGATTTTAATGATCATGATCAGATTATTGATGAATTTGAAAAGTCTCTTGATTGAGAACGTGATCTCTATAACATTGTTATGTCCTTCTCTAAGAATATTGAGAAAATTCTACCAGAAACTACTCTACAACGTGAATAGATTAGTGCTCTTGAGGAGGTTGTTAAGGAAAACACAATAAGAAAAAAACGTTTGCTCGAGACTCATTCATCAGATCTCAATAGACTTCGTGATGAAAAAGAGAAACTAAGTGCATCTCTTACTCTAGCCCATGAACAGTATAAATCCTTGGTAAAGGAAAACTCTATCATAAGAAGAAAATCTTCTGTACAACACATGAAGAAATGTTCTCCAAAAGAAGATTGTGTCAAGAAAGGTTTACATAACTTGCAGTCTTCTCATATGGATATGAAGTTAGGACAGGTGCCTATTATTGCTTCTTCTCCATGAACCTGTACTTTTTGTAGAAAAAAGAATCACTATGTTATCCATTGTTTTGCAAGAAAGAAACAAATTTCTAAGCTTCATAATTTGTTTCTCTTCACTGTCAATGGAACAAACAGTCGGACGACTACTGCAGTGATTCGCATGCCCACATAAAACCATAAACCTTATAAGAATGATATCCATTCTAGAAATAATCATAGGGCTCAAATGCATTCTGGCATAAGTTCTTGTGTTGCTAAGGAAAGCATTCCATGTACTTATAAGAATGTTTCTGGTAAATCTAAGTCTAGAAAATAGATGTCTATCTATTATGATCCTCTTGAACCAATTGCAAGAGGTCTCAGACTTAGTCCTCAGAGAAAGCAATCTGATGGTTTTGTTAAGTACGCCATGTTTTATCCTTCATGGATGAAAATCAACCGAAAAAAGGCGAAGAAAATAGAGATCAAACAGTCAGATGATATATACAACTCCTTTCCCGATGATCATAGTGGAATTAACTTCCACTCTACTACCTAATTCCAGGTATTTGTTTCCTTGTTTATAACTTGAGAGGTGCAAGGAAAATAATTGGAAAATACTCAAGTATGTTGTATATTATTTCTGTTTGAGTCTTTTTGTTGGTAGTCCACAAACGTCCGCGTCCTCCTCTTGTGAGTATCTAGGTTTTTCAAAACAAGAGTTTTATACTCTCGTTGACGAACGTATATATACTTGTTCTATATTATGTTCTCCCTGCCCTAGAACTCTATGGAGAATTCTGCAAAATCTCAAGAGATTGTGCGTTTTGATATGGAGGAAGATAATCAGGAACATAAGTCAATTCATGAGCTGATTCTAAAGCAGATGCTTGAAAGAAAGGATCACAACTCCTGGATTGATGATTCTGTCAAGGATTTAACTCGTTTTCAGAATGATTCAAGGGTCGAGTTTGCAAATCTTCAATTGCAAATAAACCAACCTCTAAATGGTCATGCCAGAATTCTTGTTAATATGAACATTCTAATTCGGAATAAAAAAAATCTTATCATGGACTGTGCCAAAGCTAGACAACTTGCTCGGGTGGTTGATCGCAAAGTTAGTGTTCTAACTCACGAACATGGTGTGTCTACGGTCAAGAGAATAAAGGAAATCGCAATACATTCTTTGATGGCTTCATTGAAAGATATGAGGTTCTTAATGAACTATGATTTCTTATTTCCTAGTAAATCTTCTATTTTTTCTCTTTTATTTAGAAGAATAACTAGTGCTTTGGAATAGCCATTATTTTGATTTCACATAGCTATGTCCAAAAGTTTTCATCTTCTTGTTTTTAGATTTATTGTGTTAAATTCTAAACTTGTTTGGAAGATGATGGTTGTAGTATTAATCTTTTTGATCCTATATATTGCAATATTTTGATGGGATATGTATGTTTACGTCCGTGAACTTGATTGTCCCATATTTTGTCAAAAGTAAAGTCGTCCGTGAATTGATATGCAAATATTGATAAAAGAATAAATAGACTTTTGGCAAAACACAAAAGTTAAGCCTATATTTTCAATTATTGATATAAGATAGGTTACAATCTTTTGTGATTCAAGGATTATGCCTATTGTGTGTCATTATGAAAATAGTGATGGAAACATAGAATGAATCCTTGCTTATTCCACGGTATAAGGTCGATTCTCCGATCCACAATTTTTGTGTAAATACTGTGTTGTTCCATGAAGTGTCTTATGTTGAGCACTAAAACAACAAAAGTTGATTTCCTTGTGATTAGCTTAGTTGTTGTTCCGTAAGGTACTTTGTGTTGAACATGATTGAACTAAATTAACCATCTTGTGTGGTTATTTAGTTATTACTCCATAAGTTTTCTTATGTTTGAGCATCTCTTTGACTGGGTTGGTTATTCGTGATTAACTTAGTCATTGCTCCATAGAATTTCTTATGTCGAGTGTGTCCAATTAAATTGATTACTCTTGTAATTGGTTTGGTTGTGCATGACAATTAGATTATTTACGAGTTTTTCTTGTGATTAATCTAAATGATTTAAGTCTCCATAAGTTTACTTGTGTCGAGCATATTTAGTCAAATTAATCTTGGTCCGCTTTGGTTAATATGATTGAATAGTTTGGATTCCAAATTCATACTTGTATGTGATTTGTTGAGTCTAAATAAATCCTTATTTTCCTTTGAAATTAAGGTCGCTCTTGTTGTTCCCTTGGGAATGCCATTTTATAGGGGAGAGTTCTTTTGAACTTGTGCTTAATTGCCAAATCTTTGTGGGGAGTGCGATTGTGGAATATTAGAGGGGTTATCTTGTATCTTTATGAACTCCTTGATGAATGCATTTAGCTTCAGCTTTATGATTGCATCTAAACAAGATGATATACATTTACCTTTGGTCATGAAATGTCTCTTACGAAAATTTCATTAGGATCCCGTTCGTGTACCTTTGCCAATTTTATTGACAAAAAGGGGGAGAATTAATATGTAGTTCATACTACAAATACATATGGTTTTAAGATCATTATGTAAGGGGGAGTGGTTTCCATGTGAGATGGAGTATTGACTAAGGGGCAGTGAACTATCACCATAGTATTGTTGTTAAAGTTCTAATGCAATTGGACTTTGATGTTGTGTAATAATACTATGACACTGTATAACAATGATTGAGAACCTTTGCTTTTCTCATAGTTATAGCTATGGATTTTCAACAACGATGATGCTAAACTTACAACCTTTGGGATCATTGGACTACTTGGAAGTGACGAAAATTTCGAGTAATGTTGAAGATTAGACACGTGGAATAGGATCTACAAAGTTTATTTATATAATTTTTGTATTCCATATGTATTAATAGTTTTCCCACTAAAATTGACAAAGGGGGAGATTGTTAGAGCATTGCTCGGTCGAACTCGCATGCGTTGATATCTCAAGCATGTTTGTTGTAGTAGCAGGAAATCCCACACTACACCCCTCACAAGAATTCATAATAATCAACACATCTTTTAAAGATTAAGAACAACACTTTTATTAATTGATTCACAGAAATGTTACAAGAATACAATCGCTCTTTAAACTTTCTCTCTCTTGAAAACTTTTTGAGCACTCTCAAATTGATCTCTCCCACTTCTGAGTCTATTAGTTCTCTTTATATAGGGTAGTTACATAGTGGATGACAGCTAAGCTGTCCTTTAATTTCGGATCTGACTTGCGGTAATCTCGCAAGCTTGTTAGTGATACTTCTTCGCAAACCTCTTTCGTTCGCAAGATTATCACACTTTCTTCATGTTTATACTACCGTCATCTATTACGTCACTTTCCTAACCATTCTGCGACATTTGTAATGAGTTGTTGAGAATTTCGCAAGAGTGTTGTTGTTAACTTCGCAAGACTGTTGCTCCTGCGATATTCTGATCCTACATCTTGCCTATTCTCATATCTTCTCTGCGAAAGGGAGAATATCATGAGAATCTTATTTCTTCAAAATGCCGCAACTTCCCATCTTTCTATATTCTTCTATTCTGACACGATTCTGCATTCTTCGCCAAATTTACTACACATATCCCTTCTTCCATCCAGCTTATGACACGTCCTTTTCAACCGCTATATTTCAACCGTTCACGTCTAATCTTCGCATTAAATGTGTTTATCTTCTCGAGTATTCTTCTCTCTATATATACTCTTTTCATTCTTCTCTACTCTTCTTTTTCACTTTCTTTCTTATTTTCTCTGCAACTTTCTTCACTGTTCTTCCGCGAATTCCGCTCTTGCTACTGTAACTTTTCTCAATTCTTATCTTTTCAAATATTTACTATCTTCTCCATTCCCATACTAAAAAATGCCTCCATCCGGTTGTAAGAATGAGATTGCATTTGAAAAGGCTCAAAAGAAACTTCAAAACAGAGGTTTTACTCTATCTCGCATTCCCGGTCAGAACCCTAAATCTAAGCTTACTGCCAAATTATTTTCTGATCATCCCTGCAATTAGGGAAAGATCATAGTCTCGGTAGGTCAGATTGAAGCTGGTCTTCCCATTCCCCTCTATGATCCTGAGCTCCCCTTGTTTTATGAATTTTTTTTTCATGCGAAGTTCTCGCGAGCTGTGTACCAATTGAGTGGGGACTGTATTAGTCTAATGCTCGAGTTTGCCACTCGCGGTGCTGGTAAGGAATCTCTTTACCCTACTGAAGTTAAGAATCCTAAATTTGCTGAAGTTGCGATTATACCTGCGAAATATACTGTAGAAAACTTATTTGCGAATTATGAAGTAATTCCTATGAAGAGAGACAATACTTGCTGGGGTGTTTTCTTACATAAGAGAGATAATGTTGCTGATGACAAATTACTCATGCAAGACATTGACTAGCATCCTGGCGATAATTCTACCCCGCGTCATTCTAATGATAACAAGTGGTGTGTTTTACCCTTTTCTCATGTCTTACCTATGAATCTCGCAGAGTACCGACCCTGGGTATTCAACTGGCCCGAAAAGGATGCAGAGGTACATTTACACCTTTTTCTTGAATCATTATTATTATTTTTCTTATACTCTTACATATGTTCTCGCTAATCACTCCAATATTTTTGCGTAATTGCGAAATTACCAGATTGAGAGGCTGAAAGCAAGCTACAAGAAGTTTGGGAAAGCTAGTACTTTATCAGCTTTTTAATCAATCACAGATGAAGTAAGAAATATTCTTTTAAGATTTTTGACAATATATTATTGCCTCTATTTTTTATCTTTATCTGTGTTTGAAGGCTATTGGTGAGATAGAGGAACCCTCCAAGGTTGCGAAGAGCAAGGGTAAAGTTAAAGGCAAAGGTGCTCCTCGCAAGGAGAATTCTGCTGCTCCTCTTTTAAAGAAACGAAAAGTTCAATCTCTTTCTCCCCCAATTCCTCAAGATAGCAAAAGTTCCAGTGACAATAATAATGATGATGATGATGATAGTGATAATGACGATATCTCTTCTGCGAAAGAATCTTCTCAAACAGAATCTTCCATGGCTCATCTGTCCGACATTTTTGCTAACACTATGCATGGTATTGGGAATGATGCTTTTACTGGTACGTGCCAGACCCTCGAATGATTCTCTTTGTGGAGTTTCAAGATCAGTGGCTCCTAGTCTCTTAAATTCACTTAGCGCTCTGGTATATTTTCATTTCTTCGCTTCCTCTCCATACTTAAAGTTTTAGCTATGTTTATTTTGGTAACCTTTGCTTTTTCTTCACAGGCTGGAAGGGCTTCTTTAGCCATTGCCTCAGATTTAGAGAAGAGACGTATAGCTTTTGAAAATAGGAATACAAATCTTCGCAGTAAAAATGAAGAATTAATATGAATCTGCTGAACTTCACAAGAATAATGGAGAATTGGAAGCTGAAGTTGCT
This sequence comes from Papaver bracteatum, assembly GCA_023529315.1. NCBI lineage: Eukaryota > Viridiplantae > Streptophyta > Magnoliopsida > Ranunculales > Papaveraceae > Papaver > Papaver bracteatum. The sequence goes on along the minus strand of JAJJWX010004691.1, from coordinate 503,108 downwards.
GAGCTTCGCAAGAAGAATAAACAGCTAGAAATTGATGTTTCAAGCAACAAACACAAGATATCTGATCTTGAAAAAGTCAACCATCAGCTCTATGGTAAGAATTTTTCCCTTTTTCTCTTAATTCTTTTATCCTATTGTTTTAGCTTATTCAAGCAACCATTTTTGCAGTATTTATGGTTTTACTGATGAGGCTACACTCCTCCGTATTTTTCTTGAACCTATAGATGAGGATACCCTTCTTGATCGCCTTAATAATTCCTTAAATAGTTATTCAAATGACAAGATTGAATCTCTTTCCATAAATGACCTCAGATCCAAACTTCGTCTTTTAGAAATTGACCACAGGTCTAGTTTGAGTGCATCTAATACGTTTAAACATCGCTATCTTAACTCCAAAGAAGAAATCAATAGTTTAAGAGCCAAGAGTAGTAATCTCATAGACGAAACAGATCGTATATCTAGGCAAGGTGCTCAAACTTTCGCGGAATTCCATAAAAATTCTTCTTGAAGTTCAAATTGAAAGAGATAGACTTATTTGCGAGAATAGTGTTCTTGTTGATAGGGAAAACCAAGTTCGCTCCCGCCTTCTCATTAGTAATGATGAATTTGTTTGGGCTGCGAAGATTCTTGATAATGCTAGAAATAACTTAGGTGTAGATGTCAGTCTTCAAGCTGAGCAAAGGGCCTTGATTAGAGATATGATTTCTAACAGAGAAGGTTATTAATCGTTCTTCTTCCTTTAGTTATTTGCTTTTTCATAAACTACGTATCATATTGTTGACTTATTATTATATTTTCGCAGAAGCTGAAGAGAGATATCGCAAAACAATTGAAGAGCTTGAGAATGAAAAAGCGAAACTCGCAAAAGATTTATCTTCTCGCAATGATAAGTGTTCAAGGTTGAAGGCTCAAATGAAGATCACTATGACAAATTTTGGGAATGATGAAATTTCTTTCCGCAATGACACCATCAAATGGATTTGTGATGACAACAAGATTCCTCACTCCAAGTATCCTTGTCTCCTAGAAAAAGTTCCAGAGAATGTTCCTAATTTGGTCATCTCTGATAGTGAAGCTGATGAAGAGACATAGTCTGAAGAAAGTGAAGAGGAGAAGTCTGATGAAGAATCCGATGGAGAAGAAAATTCTGATGAAGAACTTGATGATGATAATGCAAAATCAAGCAAAAAATAGTTTTCGCTTCCTTATGCTTTCTTGTTCAACTTTTTGTAAAACTTGTATATCTGCTCTTGATCTTTCATTCTTAGATACTTGTAACCTATTACTGCGAATTTCTCCAGTCTTCTATACAAGCTCTATTTCTTTTGTTCTTTCCTGCGTGTGTTAGAAAAAATTTCTCTCTTGCAATATGACAAAATACAATTAGCTTTTTATGCGTAAATCTATCATGTGAAAACAAATAACGCTTAACTTATTTTATGCATTCCCATATTTGCCTCTATTATTTGTATTCAGATGAGTGATTGAGCAAGCTGCCTCTGTTTAATAAAATAATTTGCGACAAAATCGCAATTATCTCTGCGTAATCTCGCAATCATAAATTGTTAGAAAATCACAATTATCTCTGTATAATCTTGCAATTATAAATTATAAAATTGCATTCTTTCTTATATTCTGATGTGGTCTTATTTTTCCTTCCTAAGTAAAGGTCTTATTTTGCCATCTTTTTTCTTTTGCGACAAAATCGCAGGACGTCTCTACACTTTCATGTAGAAACCCATTGATTTTGCCTTAACTTTTTGTTCTTTTGTATTTTTGCTGCGATAATATGACAGGCCTAAATTTTCTTGCGAAACTAAAGCCCCATGACATTGCCGTCTTGCGACGAAATCGCAGGACGTCTTTACACTTGCATGCAACCCATTGATCTCGTCTTATCTTTTCTTTTGTATTATTGCATCTTCAGGAATGTTGCACAAATATGACAAGTCTAAATATTCTTGCGAAAATATAGCCTCATGACATTTGCATCTTAAGACACTTATCAGCTCCCTAATGGAGGGTGCCTCCCTTATCTTCCCTCTGGTTGCCCTTTTAAGGAGACATACTTCTTCCATACAAGACTATCTCTTCCCATCCAGTCTTAACAACAACCAGTTTTGTTCGCAGCCTCTTGTCCCTTTTGCCTATATGGCTTATGGTTACGAGACTGCACCCTAAGTGGGGTTTTCTTCGGGCCGAGTGCATCATAGCCAAGACTTGCCAAGAATGGCCAGGGTAGTTTCATACGCCCCGGGCACTCTTGGCTCAACCGTGTACCTCGACTCCTTGGTCATATTATGCACCCCTTAGGAGAGATCTTATTACCTTAGTCGCCCAACCCAAGTCATATGCTCAAGTTGAGAATCCAAGGTGTCTCTCCTGGATGGGCTTTTATTGACCCCAAATCTCCATGACTCAGGTTCCAGCAGCGGTGTAACCTTATCGCTGAGTCATGTAACAGATACCAACATACTTTAGGTCTTACATTTTCCTCTTGCGAAATTTTATTCGCGAACTAGGGTGTACGCCATAAAGGTTCGTCCCATTCTGGATCTTAAGTGATCATTTCTTGCGAAATTTTCGCAAATTGTCAAGATAATTATTTTGCATTTCATTTTTGTTGTAATTTCTCAATCTCATTTTTATCATTAAGCAAAATATATTTTTGAATTTTTTTCAACAAATCAATTATACATCTTTTTTCTTTTTCGCAATATTTCTTTCACTTCACAGTTTGAACTTTTTACCTTTACTGTTTTCTATCTCTGTTCTTTTGTTGCTTTTCGCTACAGTTTTTTTGTCTGCGACATTTTCATCAGCTTAGAGAATGTAAAAATCCAGAGATAAGCTATGGGTCAATATCATGGAAGGTAAGTATTTTTTCAATTATAATCCTCTTACTGGTGTTGTATTATCCAATGAAGGGTCTTGGATTTGGAAAGGTATTTGTGAGGGTATTGAAATTGTTAGAAAGTATGATGTTTGAGAAGTAGGTGATGGTAAGGATATCAATATATGAAAAAATAGATGGATACCAAGTCTATATACTACTGTTAATGTAGGACCAGAATATCGCTACAACGATATTCCTGCGATATTAACGTCTCTGCGAGCGTCACTGTCAATACTTTAACAACGTTTCACGAGCGTCACAGAATATCCAAAAGAAGCTGACGATGAAAGGAATAAAACAAGAATATGTTGGTCCTGCGATGATCATCATACTTGCGATAGAGAACATTGTAGAGATCGCGATGAGATCGCAGAATAGATCCGAAATAAGAGGAAAACTTAGCTGTCACCCATTATGTAAATCCCTATATAAAGGGCACGATAGATCCAGAAAAGGATGATGTATTTTTTAGAGTTGAAAGAGTCTTTGAGGAGAGAGAAACTTTAAGAGTGTATTTTTAATCTTGATTTCTTCCAAATTCTGTAAACATTTCTGAAAATTGAATAGTAAAGTGTCGTTTAATCTTTAAAGTTTAGTTGATTTCTATAGAATCTTAACAAGGGTGTAGTGTGGGAATTCCTGCAACTACATTTTGGCGCTAGAAACAGGGAGAATCAAATTAAGAAATCTCTAATTACAACTTGAAGATTTAAATGAATTATTAGGGTTGAAGAAATGGCTAGAAGAAGAAGAAATACATCAGAACCACCGACAACTGTGAGGAGAAGTAAAAGACTTGTAGGAGAGGGAACAAATGAATTGGAAGAATCTTTAAGGATGAGATCATGAAGAAATAGAATAAGAAATGAAGCAGAAAGTTCAATTCAACAGCCAAATCGACAAACACAAACACGAGATAGGAGTGTGGATTATGAAAGAGTGAGTGTGCATACTTGGAGGTCGGATTCGATAGAAGAGGCAGAAAATAGACAATTGAGAAATGAAGAAGGAGGAGAAAGAAATCAAGAAATAGGTGGAGGATTAATTCATGTAGGACGTGAAAATGAAATAGCAAATTATTTAAGGCAAAAAATACAGGAGCTAAGAATGGAGAATTTGAGGTTACAAAGAAGGAGGTCAAGAAGTACTGTTAGATCAAATTCACGATCATTCAGAGAAGAAGCAGGGAAAAATTCCCCAATGAGAAATGTTGGAGAAGAAGTGCAAAATTCAAATGGAGAACAACGTCATAGAGAAGAAAAGATAATTGGTGATCGTTATAATCCGCGTGCCAATAGAAATCAAGAGGGAAGAAACAATCAAATTGAAGAAGAAAATTCAGAAGAAGGTAGGAGGATATTACATGGGCGGGAGAATCAGAGAAATCAAAGAATGATTGAAGAAGAAATTGAGAGACATTATGCTGAACAAGCACGTCTAGCTCGTGAGAAGGAAAGATTAAGGATAGAAGTAGAGGAACATGAATTTCAAGAAGCAGTGCGACAAAATAATCATGAAAATCGAGAAAGGTGACGTATGCAAAATCGCTACAATGGTAATATTCAAGATGAATATGATAGGATACAGAGGAGAATAGAGAGACAGCGAAGAGAAATGAGGAGAAATGAAGAAATTCGCAGAGAAGAAGATGAAAGAGAAAATCGCAGAGAAAGACGAGATGATGATGAAGAAGGAGATACACAAAATCTCGCAAGACAAGAAAGGCAAGAACGCAAGAGAAGGGAGATGGCATTAAAGAGACCAATGGAACAAAACTCAGATGAGAATGAGCAAATATTAAGAGAATTAGCAGAAATGCGAGGAATGATGAACAATAGAAGAGAAGGAGGTAGAAGGCAACTTGATGAAGCTATTGAAGAAGCTGCGAGAACTCCATTTACTCAAGAAGTACAGTTAAAAGGGATACCTCCAAAATGCAATTTACTAGCATTAACCAGCATTTTTGATGGGACTACTTGTGTCGTTCAACACGTCAAAGATTATGTTAGATGTATGCTACAGTGGGAGAATCATGATGCCGTGTTATGAAAATATTTTGCATCCAGCTTAAATGGAGAGGCGTTGAAATGGTTTGAGGGATTACCAAAAAATACCATAACTTCTTTTGATCATTTACAAGCTATATTTTTAGGAGCGTATATTAGCAACAATTCATCGCGGCCGGGTATTGAAGATGTGTTTGGATTAAAACAAAAAGTTGGCGAGAGTTTGAAGCACTTAACCATAAGGTGGAAATCAATGTGCAGCGAGATGGCTGGAAGAGTAGATGAGAGATACTTGATCTTATCCTTCATTAATGCAATGTTCGCGACTAATCTGCTGTACATTCAAATTTTCAGAGTCAAAAATACAATCACTATGACAGAGTTGCGAGAGTTACAAGAAGAATACATTGCTTTGGAGGAGAAACAAAATGAGATGGAATCATACCCAATCGCGAACACCAGCTCGCTAGCAGCAAGTGGAAGTTTGCTCCCTAAAATAATAAGTAATGTGGCGAGCACCTCGCAAGCACAACAAGAGAAAATAGTAATTGACAACCAACAAAAATTGGTAGCGATGGGAAGTCGAGATCAAGAAGAATATGAAAGGGAGAAGAATTATTACAATCGCGGTGGAAATAATAAAATTCAAAGAATTGATCAGCCGCAAGAAACTTATGGCGGACAAAGGCAGAATAACTTTAGAGGGCAAGGAAACCAAAAGATAATATGGGAAGAAATTAAGATGCAACCTCTTAATGCTAGTATAGAAAAAATTTGGGAAGCTATCATTCTGATGGAAAATATACCATTCCCATGGAACATGGGAAAAGAACCACATCCAAGCAATAGAAGTCAAGAATTTTGTCCTTACCATCACTTTCATGGCCATTCAGTAAATGATTGTAGGAATGTAAAGAGGATAGTTTTTAGGATGATTGATCAGGGGAAGTTAAATCACTTTCTAGTAGGACATCCACAACCTCATCAATTACCGCCAGCACCAGAAACTTGTAGGGTAAATGCTGTCAAAGGAGCAGAAACATTCGTGATAGAAGTGGGGGCTAAAGCAAAGAATTTGTTCTGCAACTCTATCGTGCATTCATTCAGAACTGTGGAATATTTCCATGATAATGTTCTAAGAATAGTCTTCGCAAGAAATACAGATGGAAGAGAGATAATGAATCTAGCGAGAGCCTTGCCATTAGAAGAATGGCAGAAGAAAACTCTATCTTTCACCGCGCAAGATGTACCAGGACTTGGCGAGCAACATGACAACCCATTGGTGGTACGGTTAGAGATAAAACCAAAGAATATGCAAGCAGAAGATGAAGGAAATGATGGTAAAATTGAATACTCTTGGGCCGTCAACAGAGTCTTAATAGATACTGGGAGTTCAGTTGATATCTTATTCTATCATACGTATAGAACCATGGGCAGAAAAGATGAAGATTTGATACCATCAACATATAAAATCTATGGATTTAACGGTAAAGCTAACAAACCAAAGGGGGAAATTGAAATGCAAATACCGTTAAAAGGAATATCTTCAAAAATCTTATTATGTGTTGTGGACATCGAATCGCCTTACAATGCTTTGATAGGAAGACCTTGGTTACACGGGATATTGGGTGTAGCATCTACTTATCACCAGTGTATCAAATTTCCTCATCCTAAAGGTGTTGGAGTTATCAAAGGAGATTGGGGAGAAAGAAAAAAATGTTATGAAATCGATATGAAGTCTTGTGAAGAAAGAGCTGAAAAGAATAGCAATTGTAAGTAAAAAATCAAACAACAACAGAGATGTGAAAGATTGATGATTGATACAATAGAGCGGAAAGAGGATATGAAAACTGATGGCGAGCGTCTCGTAGAAAAAGGAACAACAGTAAAACGTAGCAGAAAAGCGGAATCAGAAAATAGTAAGTAGAGAGGTAAAATAATGAACTTTAGAGAATTCTATGAATAATTTGTTTGAATATGTAATTGAACAGAATTTTCTGCTTGAAAGAATCGCAAGATTTTATAAAAAGAAAGAAGATCAAAGTTATGAAATTCTATCAGAGTTACAATACTCGCGAGAAACGCGAATAAAATTTCGCAGAGATTAAAGAACGGGACAAACCTTTATGGCGTGCACCCTAGTTCGCGAATAAAATTTCGTAAGAGGCAAATGTAAGACCTGCGAGCGCGTCATAAGAGGGGGTATCTCTTGACATGATTCAGGGGTAAAGTTATATCGCTGCTGGATCCTGAGTCATGCAGATGTTGGGGTTAAAGAAAACCTATCCAAGAGAGAAATATTGGATTTCCAACTATATATGGTTATACCCTGGTTGGCCGACCGAGAATCTCTTCCAAGAAGTGCAAAGTATGACCAAGGCGCCGAGGTACACGGTTGAGCCAAGGGTGCCAAGGGCGTACGAAACTCCCTTGCCATTCTTGGTAAGTCTTGGCTATGATGAACTTGGCCTGAAGAAAACCCCACTTAGGGTGCAGTATTGTAACTATAAGCCATATAGGCATAAAGGACAAGAGGCTGCGAAAACAACTGGTTGTTGGTAAATCTGGATGGGAGGAGCTAGTCTTGTATGTCCGATGTGCCCTCCTTGAAGGGGAAACCAGGGGGAAGATAAGGGCGGCACCCTCCATTAGGGAGTTGATAAGTGTCTTAAGATGGCAATATCACGGGGCTTTATGATCGCAAGAACATTTAGGCCTGTCATATTGTCGCGTAACGTAAATTATACAAAGGCAACAAGCCAAAAGTTAAGATGAGATCAATGGGTTTCTACATAAAAGTGTAAAGACGTCCTGCAATTTCATCGCAAGACAGCAATGTCACGAGGCTTTGATCTCGCGAGAGAGCTTAGACTTGTCATATTGTTGCAATACAATCAAAGAAGAAAGATAAGGCAAGATCAATGGGTCAATACATACAAATGTAAAGACGACCTGCGATTTTGTCGCTGAAAGAAAGAGTGTGGCAAAATAAGACCTTTAATTAGGAAGGCGTAATAAGACCACAAGATTACTGCGATAATGCTCGCAGATGTTATGAGAATTGCGATTTCATGCAGTTATTGCTGACGATAAGATCACCAATATGGAGGCAAATTTTATTTCCCAGTAATACCTAATCTTTTAATTAATTTTTATATTTGCAGATGAATAATAGAGGCAAGTATGGGAATGCATGAGAGCGATGAAATTATTATTCATCTATCATATAAAAATTGCATAGATAAATGTGCACGCAGATAACTAAAGAATAATAATTATATTAATTGACTGACTTGCAGAAAAAGAATTGTTTTCTAATTCATACAGGTAGAAGCAAAAGAAATTCACAAAATTGGATAAATTTACAACAATGATTACAGAAAGGAGAAAATAAATTTACAAGGAAGATAGAAGGGAAAAGAAGAACTAGCTAGATTCATCGCCATCGTCTTTATCAGACTTCTCTTCATCGCCAGATTTCTCCCTTTCTTCATTATCATCACTATCAGAGTCTTCTCCTCCACCAGATTTTTCTCCTTCGTCATTATCATTTTCATCCTCGTCAGAATCCTCAGCTTCACTATCAGAAATGTTAAGATTTGGGATTACTGTGGGAATTTCCTTTGCAAGGTCAGGATATATGGAAGGAGAAATTACATGATCATTGCAGACCAACTTAACGGAATCATTACGAACAACAATAAGAGATCTGTTGAAGTTCGCGGTAGTAATGTCAAATTGCTCCTTCAATCGTGAGTACTTATTATTGCGAGCAGCAAGGGTATTTTCAAGTTCCCCAATTCTTTCAGGATATCTTCTTTCAGCTCCTGCGAGAATATGTGACAACAAGTTAGAAATTTTGTAAAGAAGAGTAATAAAAACAAGAAAATAGCAAGAAGAAGAACATCAAGCAACCTTCTCTTTTAGAAATCATATCTCTAATTAAGGCCACTTGTTCAACTTGAAGACTAACATTTACACCTAAGTCATTCCTGGAATTTTCAAGAACCTTCGCAGCCCAAGAAAATTCATCATCGCTATTAATGAGGAGACGGGATCGAACTTGAGTATCCCTCGCAAGAAGATCTTCATTCTCACAGGTAATTTTATCTTTGTCTGTTTGAACGTCAAAGAGAGTTTTATGAAAGTCTGCCAGGGTCTTGGATCCCCTTTTGATGGCAAGATATTTTTCGTCAATAAGATCGCTATTCTTATGTCTTAATCTATCTATTTCTTTCTTTGAATTAAGATAAAATCTCTTATATTTGTCAGTCAAACCTAAATTGAATCTGTGTTCAATTTTTAAGAGATTAAGCTTGGATATAAGTTCATCTATGGAGAGGGATCTAATATTATCATCTGAGAAATTACTTAAAGAATTATTAAGACAGACAAGAAGAGTATGATCATCTACAGGTTCAGTAAAAGATTGAAAAAGTATAGCCTCGTCAGTAAGACCATAAATATCTGCAAGTTAAAAATAGTTGCTCGAATAAGCTGCGATAGAGTCAAAGAATTAAGAGAGAAAGGAAATCAGTCATACCATAGAGTTGTTGGTTAGCTCTATCAAGATCAGAGATCTTTTTCTTATCAACTGAAGCTTCAATCTCCAGCTGTTTATTCTTCTTGCGAAGCTCAATAACTTCAAGTTCTAATTTTTGTTTATCCTGGCTAAGTTTAGCAGCTTTCTCTTCAGAGCTGGCACATCTTTTATCTAAATCATAAGCAACATCAAAAGAAGCTCTTCCAACCTGCGAAAGAAGAATATAAATTAAGATCTAGCGATGGAGAAAATATATGAACAAACTGAAAAAATGAAAACATACCAGGGCACCAAGAGAATTCAAGAGACTGGGAGTCAGCGATCTTAAGATTCCTTGGAGGGAATCATTGTCCACCAGAATGGGGGCATCACAAACCTTAGCGAGGGCTTGGGATGTTTTGTCAATAATTTCATCTTTATCATTAGAAGTAATGATGTGAGAAATATCGCTAAAAATTCTGGATAAATGAGTCATTGAAGAATCAGAATCAGAATCAGAATCAGAAGAATTCTTTATTGAAGGAAAACCGCTAACATTGAAATCCTCGTCATTATTATCTTTATCAAGATTAACACTTGGGTTTTTCGGAATTGCTTGAGGAATTGAAGAAGAAGAAGGTTGAGTTTTTCTTCTCTTTAGTGGAGGATCGCTAGATTCTTCATTGCGAGGGGCAGAAGACCTTCCCCTAGAAGAAGCAGAAGATTTCTCCTTTGAAGATTTCCCAGATTTCTCTTTTGAAGATTTCTCCTTGGTTTTTGCGGGTAATGGGAGAGAGCCATATATATAGGGACCTTTAAGACGTAGTGGAAAGATGAACCACTTGTCATCGCTAGAATGGCGAGGACCTTGGTTGGTAGATGTATGGAAATAAATATCCATCATAAGAGCTTTGTCACCAGCGACCTTCTCTTTTTTCAAGCGAACACCCCAGCAGGTGCTATCCCTCTTAATATGAACTATACTGTAATTTACAAAGAAGTTGTCCACAGTATAATCCGCAGGAACAATGGGGACATATTTAAAGTGAGGATTCTTTGGAGCTTCAGGGTAGAAAGTTCCTTTATTAGCACCGTGAGAAGCGTATTCAAGTAGCAATCTGATGCAATCTCCACCGAGTTGATATACCGCTCGTGAGAACCTCTCGTCAGAAATTATTTGATAAAATAATGGAATTTTTGGGTCATAGAGAGGAATGGGAAGACCAGCTTCAAGTTGTCCTAGCGATACTATGATTCTTTCACGAGAACATTGATCATCAGTGAATAATTTAAGAGAAAGTTCAGACTTAGAATCCTGATCTGGAATTAAAGATAAGTTAAAACCTTTAATTTTGAGTTTCTCGCGCATCTTATTAAAGGCCTTCAAGTTTTTAGAGCCAGCAGCAACCATTTTTGAAGTATGGGAATGAAAGAAAAGGTCGAAAAGAAGAAAGAAATCACGGCAGTAACAGAAGCGCAATTCGCGGAAGAATAACAAAATTTGCAGAGAGAGTATGAAAGAAGAAGAAAGTAAAAGAGAAAAAGGAAAGAAATGAGAAGAGTATTTATAGAAGAAGAAATCTCTCGAAGAAGATGAAGGTAATTAATGCAAAGGAAAGACGTGGTTGGTCAGATCGCAGCGGTTAGAGGAGACGTGTCAAAAATTTATTGGAAGAAAGAATTCGTGAAAACAGCTGGCGAAGGACATAGAAACGTGTCAGAATAGAAAAGTCTGAAAAGATAAGCAGTTATGGAATTTTTCTCACGATCTTCTCTTCTTCGCAGAAAAGACATGAGAAGAGGCAAGATGTAGGACCAGAATATCGCTACAACGATATTCCTGCGATATTAACAACGTCTCTGCGAGCGTCACTGTCAATACTTTAACAACGTTTCACGAGCGTCACAGAATATCTAAAAGAAGCTGATGATGAAAGGAATAAAAGAAGAATATGTTGGTCCTGCGATGATCATCATACTTGCGATAGAGAACATTGTAGAGATCGCGATGAGATCGCAGAATAGATCCGAAATAAGAGGAAAACTTAGCTGTCACCCATTATGTAAATCCCTATATAAAGTGCACGATAGATCCAGAAAAGGATGATATATTTTTTTAGAGTTGAAAGAGTCTTTGAGGAGAGATAAACTTTAAGAGTGTATTTGTAATCTTGATTTCTTCCAAATTCTATAAACATTTCTGAAATTTGAATAGTAAAGTGTCGTTTAATCTTTAAAGTTTAGTTGATTTCTATAGAATCTTAACAAGGGTGTAGTGTGGGAATTCCTGCAACTACAGTTAATACTCATTTTTTCCAGCTAATATGGAAAGTGTATCACAACTCATTGATAGTGATTCTATATTTTGGACTGTTATAATGCTGAATAGTTTCTTTGATAATAGTACAGTCAATAATTATAATTCTTTTTACTGGCAATGATCATATAAGATGGAAATCTAGCTCTAATACATAATTTAGTGTTAAAACTTCCTACAAAGTTATTCTAAATGAGGTTAACAGTGCTAATGGCTTCACTGCTGATACATCTGTTAACTGGAAAATCTTTTGGAAAACTATACTGCCTCAAAATATTCTGTACTTCTTATGGAAATGTATTACTCATTGTTTGCCCACCATTGAAAAGATCAATAGATTCTACCAGAATATCAATACTTTGTGTCCTAATCGCAATAATAGCAATGAATCTATGCAACATCTGCTTCTTGAATGTGATTATATATGCTAAAGTAATTTGGTCTTCTATTGCTGTAAATAAATTTTATAAATGAAATTACTTATATAACCTTTCAGGATTGGATTGTGGACATGATCAAGTGAAAACGCATGGGTACCAAGATACACTACCAACTTTTTCTTAGACAATATGTATAGACAAACTCAGCACAACTCCGAGAGTAAAAACTCAATTAAGGAAAGTGACTAGAGTCATATCTCTCTCTCTTATTGTTATAATGTTTACAGAATTGAATCCATGAACCTAACTACACAGAGAGTTCTTGGATGGTACAAAAGACCAATGTCCAAGGATCAATCAAGTATTTTAAACTGACAAGGTTGGACCTAGATATTGTGATTGATCAATGCAAAAACTGTGATATTTCAATTATAAAGATAAATAATATAATGCGGAAAAGAAATAACACGGACACCAGAAGTTTTGTTAATGAGGAAACCGCAAATGCAGAAACACCTCGGGACCTATTCTAGATTGAACAATATGTTGTATTAAACCGCTACAGACACTAGCCAACTACCAATTAACTTCGGTCTGTAATGTAGTTGAGCCCTAAAAAGAAATCCACTGGTTAAGGTACAGTCGTGCTCTACGCCTCTCGAATCTCGGAAGACTCTGCGTAATTGATTCTATTAGCTGATGTCACCCACAACTAAGAGTTGCTTCAACCTCAATTTAAGACTTTAAACCAAATCTACCTCCCACAGATTATGCCTATAATTGATTTCTGATTTACCATCTAAATGGATGATCATATCAAATGATAGATCCAGGTGATGAAAATCTATAGAAGCTTAGATAAAAGTCTGGATATCCTCAAAATCCGAACTTATGCAATAAAAAGTGCATCCTAGATTATTATTCACCTCACAAGTATAAAACTTGCGTAATCAACAAAGTATGAGACGAAGAGACTCTGTTGATTACTATCTATCTTTATCGTTGGAGAAATCTCTACAAACAATCAAGATCAGGATACTCAAGTTATCAAGATAAAAGATAACTGCACCTGGATTTACGAATCCCTGTAAAGTCTATCTAGTCATTAAACCCTAAAAGGGTTTATGGAGAGGATGACTCAAGATACAACTAGGACACACCAAAAAGTAGTGTTGAGATTAAAAAATCCAAGTTGCCAAGAGTTCCCCTTATATAGACTTCAAAGCCTAGGTTGTTTTAGGTTTAAGCTAAGATAGCTTTGGAACCAAGCAAACAATATCCACCGTTAGATGAAAGCTTTGAATCTTAATCACATATACAAGATATGCACTATGGTTAGGTAAACCGTAACCGAACCGTGTATAAAGACTATGTTCAACATGGTTAGCCGAAACTATCCGATTTGAACTTAAAAGCTTAACACTCATTTTCATCTTCACTAAGACATTTAGATTGAGTCACAATCATGTGATCAATTGAGTCTAGTGTTAATTAGAGAAATTATCAAATGCAAATTAATTCATAGAAATAATTTAATCGCAATTGAATCATGATTGACATAGTTTATAAATGTACAAGGTATGCAGACCAGTTTGCAAACTCATATGAAATTACCGAGTTCCGGAGTCAACAAATCTTGTAAGTTCATAAACCGGTTTGCACACTTATGCAATTACCAAGTTTCGGACTCTTACATAACTTTTCAGTTCACGTACCGGTTTGCAAACTTTGACTAAACTCAAAGTTCCGGAGTCTATAGAACTTTTTAATTCATGTACCGGTTTGCAAACTCGTAGACCTTTACCGTTTCTGGAGTTCACCGAACAATCAGCTTGCGTACCAATTTGGGTACTAAACTGGTTCTAGAACATAGAACTATTTTGGTTCGCATACCGGTTTGATTATTTTAACCCGGTTCACTTACCACAGTCCCACAATTGCTTGTATACAAATATACAAACCTAACCACATCATAAAACAAAGAGATTTTTCCATGATGTACATACGAATATGCATATCACACAAATCTGAAAGTTGATATATAGCTACCACGCTACTTGTACGAATACATGTAATACGTTTTTAGATATATAACAATTTTCTCAGTTTGTAAGACTGATAAATTATTTTTTATTCCGAATATAGTAGTTCTATATTTCTCTAAATCAATTCGAAACATTCCCGAGTAACAACAGTGACACTTATCACTGTTCCAGGCTATTTTGAAATGATGAACTTGAATCATGATTTGGTTCCGAACAATAAATTGTTCTCCACCGAATTTGATCAAGTATGAATAAATGTTTATTAAGCTTAGTCATTATATTTCGAGAAACTCGTAAACTAAATAATTAGTTCTCGACTCGAAATTCTTGTTTATGCAAGCTAGTCTAATTAGTTATGCCACAATCGTCTCAAGATAGAAAAATGAATATAACTTGAGAAATAGGTGGTACAGTCTTCACTTACCTTTTGTTGATGAAGTTCTCCAAAAGCTTCGGTTGATCTTTGCCTTCAAACGGTAGAAAGCAAATGATGACTGCTCATTTCTCAACTCCACTATCCTACACCGAGACTTAACTAATTGTAGACTAGAAATCAAGATATAGTTTTGACAACTAAATTTGACAACAAGCTTGATATAACAACACTTATGAGTTCGACCGAGCAGTGCTCTAACAATCTCCCCATTTGTCAATTTTATTTTCAAAACCATTTAATACATATGGATAACAAAAATAAATTTTTGAAAAAACTCCTCGATCCACCATGTCTTCTTGATTTCCTTGGTTTCTTCAACTCTCCATGAACTCTTCGTAATTTCAAGTTGCAATGATTCTGAACGTGTTCAACTCAGCATCTTTGTTGTTGAAGAACCAATTCCATAGCGATAACAACTTTTAAAAAATAAAATATTCTCAATTGTTGTTATGCAGACACATAGTATTATTATCTTCCCTCCAAAGTTCAATTGTATCTCAACTCTGAAGTAATATTATGGTGATATGTTTCTCCCCCTTAATCAATACTTACATCTTTTGTTTAATAGGAAAACCTATTGCTCAAATGATCCACTCCCCCTTACATAATGATCCATAAACCATATGTATGTAGTATGAAACTAATAAATAATTCTCCCCCTTTTTGTTAATAAAATTAACAAAGGTACGAAAATCGCGGGATCATGATTGATGCGTGTTGTAGGTGCTCAAATTAATTCACTTATATTCTACTTTACTAATGAATAATATAGTAGCAAATAAGGTTCGTTCCCACGAAGAGTAGGGAGTTTTAGTTGTAAAAAATGTCACAATGGGGGTGGATTTTTGTTTTAGATTCAAAATAAAATCAAAGTAATTAAAAATAATTAAGTTGCAAGCAATGGAGAGAAATATAATCAAGGAATCCTTCTTCGTACTAAATATTCATTAAATTAATATACTCATCTATTTATCGTTAATCATAGATTATTACCAACCATGGAATAGCAACTAGCTCAGTGTTATCCCCTAAATTCCTTAAATCACTGAGTACTTAAGCTCTCCAATACCAGATTCTATTCGCCTAAACCACCTAGTAGTAGCTCACTCCAGATGTAATTTTGGTCGAATGCTTTATATGATCCTAGTAGTTAGACTCTTAGCTTAAGGTCTACTTTCTAGGGTTGTTTTTACTCGCAAACCCTCCACAGAATCCCTCTGCAAGGTTTTACGATTTCTACTTTGTAAAGAATTAATAAACTATTACACTTATCTTTTAAAACTTTGCTAGCATTAGATTAATAGATAAAACAATTTAGTTGGCCACCCAAACAATTTTAAAATTAATCATAAATATTAACCATAGTAAAAACAATCAAAAATCTTGTAAACTACTCAAAATAGATTTATTTTATAATTTAAATCATATTTAGTACTAGGAAATCATCCTCAATCAAATAATAAATTAGCTAGACATAATTGAAGTTATAGAGAGCAAACTGTTATTATAGAAGAACTCCAGCTACTGTTGCCTCTGTTGCAAGAGATTAACCACTGCACCTTGTTGCTACTACCCTTATGCTACTGGTGCATATATGACTCCTTATGTTTCTGCTGTTCTCTGAGTACTTCTGTCGAGCAATTTCTGGACGTGAAAGTAAGGGTGAGAAGATCCTCTCTGCTGGCTATTCGACCCTCAATTTATAGCTTTTTGTAGCTGAAATTTCGAATCTGATAAACACTCAGCTCTCCTTAACCGACTCAAACCCTAAAATCGTTTTAAATATCTACCATTCATCTCATAAATCGACGGCAAAAGTCTCACCTGGTGACTGTTTTCCAGCGAGAAAACTTAACAAAACTCTGAATTCTCGCCCAAGCTTTGACTTCTAAAGATTACCCAATCTTCACCAGCGGGTAGCAATGATTCCTTGTTTATCCGATCTCCAGAACCACCACTTAATCATCTCCATCCAACCTATTCAATCAACGACAGAAATATCAGTTTTCGAGATGATTTCTCTCTCAAGTTTCGAGCAACTACACCTCCCCGAACTCCCTGTTTTATCTATAACCACTCTTCCAATCAAACTAGGATTCCAAAGTCATAATCCCAGTCATTTTCTAACCACCAGAACCAATGGAAGAAGCTATCTTGCTTCACCTGATATTGAGCCCAATACCAGTGCTCAACCTAAACTCAACTCAACACTTCTTCCTTGTCACTGCCAGCATGCATTACAATGCCATCAACTCACGAACAGTGTCATTCTTCATCGTTGTCATTATCTGCAGCTCTATACTTCTTCCTCCATCGTCAATCCCTGGGAAAACTTCATCACTAAACTCTCTTAATTACTGCCAGCCATCACCGAGTATCAATGGCAAAACTGACAGCATCTCCTGTGTTTTGTTCTCAAGCAGAACTCCTCCATGCCAATAGAAGCTCCATCAGATCATCCTTCTTAACTTGTTTTACCAGTGACCCATCTTATTTTCTCGGAAATGGCAGGAGTTCATCACTGCCAATGGCAGCATTTGATAACAACATCACAATCCCAAGTATCTACTCCATCTTCTTAATCCTCACGAACCCATTCGAGCTCAGTAAAAACTCAGCACTCCATCTTTTCGAGATGATCATGATAGCGGCAAAATATCGAGCAACAAATATCCATGCAGAAGAAACTGCATGCACGAGGTATTTTCCAATTCGAAGATGGCAGCCCCGAGTACATCCATGACTGCCTTTTAACAATATTTAAAATGTTGGTTTCTCCTTTGTAATGGACTGGACTGTGCTTAGCATATCCCTTGAAAACTGACTGCCCCTTAACAGATTGGATGCCCCTCAACACTCGACGAGGTGTCAATAGTAGTTGCCCCGGAAAATGACCATTTTGCCCTTTTGTCTTCTGAGTTCTTGTTTTGCTCATAACTTCTTCATACGAACTCGGAATTACTTCATCCTTTTGCCGTTAGCTTCATATTTTCGTCTTCTTCCATATGAAAAGTAGAAGTCTTGTATATGAATGAGTTCCACTTTGTCTTTGTCCCTTCTCCTCTTGTAACTAGCGTCTTTTATTGCACAATTAAGTGTCAATTCATTTCTTTTGGATGATTCACCTAATAAAACATAAATAAAACAAAACAAACGTAATATACAATAATTTTGCAAGAAACTAAGAAATTACTGGCATGGATTCGACACTAAGTATATGCAAAATATGCAGTTAACAAATTCCCCTTGGCTTTTGCTAGTCCTCGAGCAAACTATCTAAAATATAACAACTCCATGTCGCCGAGGATACGGTTACTCTTAGCATGAATAACATGCCTTTAAACCCCTAGGTGTCCATAGTGGATGAGTTATAGTCTCGTGAGGGCTTACGAGAGATATACCCACAAAACCTACTCCAACTTCAAAGCGTTCCAGCTTCCCAAGCATCCAAAGAGCTATGAGGACATAGAATTTCTGCATGCTAGTAATAAGAAGTTAGAAATACCAAAGAACATATTCATTCTTTAATCTTGAGTGAGAAATAACCACACCATAATGAGAGAAACGCGTGTTTGAGAACGATCAATAAGCATTTCGCCTCGACTTCTGCCTCACTTAAAAGGATTTTATGATAATTGCACTCAATAAGACGGCTTTTTTATGGGTCTCACATGTGTACGGGTAGGAATGAAGAGAGAATCCTACACACGTTGAATGGTGGGAAGGAAACCTTCCGAATTATTTTTGAGACTCCACAAAATCTTGGAAAATAAAGATATTTTTTCTGATGATCTCTAAGAAAGGAAATCAACCACTATAACCAGGATGGGAGTACTTACCACCTTCACATACGATCGGCAGTGACGAAAGCACCACTCTCACAGCATCCAATAGAAACGTCTTCCTTCGGCTCGTCTTCTTCATCTTCTCGGTCTTCAACTATTGATGACAAACTCTTGAACTTCGTAGTACTTCGACAATTTGTACTCTTTTCCTCAATTTCCTTGTTGCTTGAAACTTTTTTATATATTTTTCTTCCACATGGCCTTATTGAACAAATAACAACCTAAATGCAAATCTCTTTGTAAATTTTTTTTTTCCTTTTTTTTCCTTTTTTTTTTTTTTTGAAGAGATTGCAACTAAAACAATAAATATGAAATAAAATTAACATGGCCATGAAAGAAGTACGTTACCACTTTGATATTCACAACTTGTAATGCCTTCGTATCATAAACTTCAATAACTGTCATCTTTTGATTTTCTTCGCTCTTGTAAATGAGTCTTCATACTTTGATATAAAATTCCGCTCCTTATGTGTAAGTCTTCAACATGTATATAAAAATCTGCTCATTGTATGTTGCTTTACTTGGATATGAAATTTACTCTTCCTTGTATTGTTGCTTGTAAACCTCAAACGTCTTCAACTTTCCTTGTAGATTTGGATGTCGCTCTTCTTGTTGATGATGATGGTGTTTCTATGGATCTGTTGTTGACGAGAGAGAGAATGGTGCTAACTGCAATTCAAACTACAAGAAGGTGGTTTTCATCTATAGACGTCACCCTCATGATTTACAAAATTAGCACTCAAGATATCAAAAATAGTGTGAAGTTGGGTAGCTCACCATTCTACCCGGAATTAACATACGGTGAAACACACTCAAAACAAAGCTCTTTAGTCAGCTACAAAGAAAATTTGGTCTGGTGCCTTGGTTGATATGAAAATATGTAGTCTCCACTAATGATTTATCAGCAACTCTAATAATGCTTTTCTATCTGCTCCTAATTTGCATCACCGGCATGATTAAATCCATTATTTAACACTCCAATTCGTAAGAATATTCCGAACGGAGTTCTCTAACACTTCCAAGTTCAGTTATGTCGGTCATAATATCTATGTAAACATACCTAGAAGTATGCTAGTGACTCTAAAATCTCTACAAGTTGAAGGTTTTTTATGCAAAATTTTGAAAAATCTATATGCAAAATACTCCCCCACACTTAAACTTCACATTGTCCTCAATGTGTAAAACCGAAAGTTCTGAATTCTGACGTAACAGAAGATAAAACACAAAAACTGTGCAAATTGGTAAGGAATTTAGAAAAACTCCATCCCAAAAAAGTTGTTCATCTACGTGTTTTCTACAAAGTATCAAAAGGACACAGTGTTTCGATAAATGGTCTGACAGTTATGGTCTCTGGACTGAACTACGCGCAGTCTGAATTTTTCTGACGAAAAGGTATTCGTCATAATTTTCTTCTAAAATAGATTACGGACTTAATGAAATTAAACATGGGGATGCAAATATGATATGAAAACAATAAAAAAATAAAAATAAATAGAAGAGTTTAATATACAAAACCTAGGGGTTGCCTCCCATTTAACGCTTGGTTTAAAGTCGTCAGCCAGACGTGACATTCTCCTTATTACTCCTCCAGAGGGAGCAAATTTTGAAGCTCCATCTCATACACATTCACATAAGCGATGTTTTCATAATATGGCTTCAATCTATGGCCGTTGACCTTAGAAGTAGTCCCATCTCTCAGACTAGTGATATCAACTGCACCATGAGAATAAACATTAGTAACAACATATGGTCCAATCCATCTGGACCTTAACTTACCAGGAAATAATTTAAGACGAGAATGAAATAAGAGAACTTTCTGTCCCACAACAAAATTCTTCCGAGAAATCATCTTGTCATGGAAAAGTTTAGTATTTTCCTTATATATACGAGAACTCTCGTAAGTATCATTACGTATCTCCTCTAGCTCACCGATTTGTAGTTGCCTATGTTTTCCCGCTTTATCATACTCCATGTTGCACATCTTTACCGCCCAATAAGCCTTATGATCAAGTTCAACTGGGAGATGACAAGCTTTGCCATAAACCAACCGATATGGAGACATACCAATCGGTGTCTTATATGCTGTTTTATACGCCCGAAGTGCATCGTTGAGTCTATAACTCCAATCCTTCCGTGTAGTGTTAATGGTTTTCTCAAGGACGGACTTAATCTCACGATTTGAAATTTCATCTTGCCCACTAGTTTGTGGGTGATACGGCGTACCAATCTTGTATGTAATGTTATACTTCTTGAGAAGAGCATGAAAGGATTTCTTGAAGTGCGAGCCTCCATCACTAATAACCACTCTTGGTGTACCATGTCTAGAGAAAATATATTCCTTCACAAACTCAAAAACAACTTTAGAATCATTAGTAGGGGTGGGTTTAGCTTCCACCCATTTTGAAACATAATCCACAGCAAGAAGTATATAAAATTTTCCATTCGAATTAACGAAAGGACCCATAAAATCAATGCCCACACATCAAAAATCTCGACAGTTAGAATAAGATTGAGTGGCATTTGATTTAGAGCACCTAGATTGCCCGTTAGTTGACATCTATCACAAGATTTGCAAAAAGCATATGCATCCTCAAATAGGGTTAGCCAATAAAAGCCACTCTCAAGGACTTTGAGAGCGGTACGTTTTGATCCAAAATGACCACCACAAGCATAAGAATTACAAAAAGATAGAATTGACTGAAATTCAGAGTTTGGTACGCACCTGTGGATAATTTAATCAGCACCATATTTCCACAAGTAGGTCTCATCCCAGACATACTGCTTGGTAATTTTCTTAAGCTTTAGCTTTTGAAAATTAGACATAGTACTAGGTACTTTCCTTATAACCAAGTAGTTTACTATATCAGCGTACCAAGGTGTTGAATCTTCAATTGAGAAAAGTTGCTCGTCCGGAAAACGATCTTGTAGAGGAAGTTCTTCTTCGAACACAACAAGTCTACTAAGATGATCTGCAACAGTATTTTCAACACCTCTCTTATCTTTGATTTCATAATCAAACTCTTGCAATAACAATATCCACATAAGTCTTGGCTTAGGTTCTTTCTTCTTAAGTAGGTACCTAAGTGCTGCATGATCGGAATACACAACCACTTTTGCACCCACCAAATATGTTCTAAATTTTTCAAGTGAAAACATTATAGCCAGAAACTCCTTTTCAGTGGTAGAATAGTTAATTTGAGTATCATTTAGGGTCATAGATGCATAATAAATCACATGTGACTTCTTGTCTACTTTTTGACCCAAAACAGCTCCAACTGCATAATCACTTGCATCACACATTAACTCGAACGGCAAATTCCAGTCAGGTGACTTAATAATTGGTGCAGTAGTCAATAATTCCTTCAATTTATTAAAGGCATCCTTGCACTCCTGGTCGAAGTTAAAGGCAACCTCCTTTTGCAATAATTTGCACATCGACATTGAGATTTTGGAGAAATCGTTGATAAACCTCCTATAAAAACCTGCATGACCAAAAAACGAGCGAATTTCCCTCACCGAAGTCGGGTATTGTAAGTTCCTAATCAAGTTTATCTTTGCCTTGTACACTTCGATCTATTTAGAGGAAACGATGTGGCCAAGTACAATTCCATAGTCTACCATAAAGTGACATTTCTCCCAGTTTAAAACCAAATTAGTGTATATGCATCTTTTAAGCACAAGTTCAAGATTATTTAAACAAATATCAAATGAATCGCCATAAACACTAAAGTCGTCCATAAATACCTCAATGAACGTTCTCCACGTAATCAGAAAATATACTAACCATACATCTCTGAAAAGTGGCAGGCGCATTGCAAATACCAAATGGCATTCTTCTATATGCAAATATACCGAAAGGACAAGTACAAGTTGTCTTCTCTTGATCCTCCGGTGCAATAAAAATTTGATTATAGCCCGAATAACCATCCAAAAAGCAATAATATAAATGTCCCGCTAACCTCTCTAACATCTAATCAATGAAAGGCAAATGAAAGTGATCCTTGCGGGTAGCCGAATTGAGCTTTTTGTAGTCTATGCACACTCGCCATCCTGTTTGAACTCTTGTAGGAATGAGTTCATCATCTTGATTTCTAACAATAGTGACACCTGATTTCTTAGGCACCACTTGCACCGGACTAACCCATTTGCTGTCAGAAATTGGGTAAATCACCCCCACACTTAGTAATTTTAGGATCTCTTTCTTCACGGCCTCCATCATTGGGGGGTTAAGCCTACGTTGACCATCACGTACTGGCTTTACATCATCTTCCATAAGGATTATATGCATGCACATGTATGGACTAATGCCTTTGATATCAGCAATTGTCCAACCAATAGCCATTTTGTGCTCTTTCAGAACCCGAAGAAGGTGTTATTCCTGCATTGCTGTGAGATTCTTTACAATAATGACTGGAAGATCTTCCCCATCACCCAAGTAAGCATACTTTAAGTGATCAGGTAGAGGTTTCTTCTCTAATTTAGGTGCCTGCATAATAGAAGGTAAAGGAACTTCATCAATAATAGGTAAAGAGATATATGAAATATTACCTGTTTTAAATTCTTGTGATGCCGTTAAAGCACCACATGTCTCAACTAACTCCTTGGAAATATCAACGTCCAACTTAGGAATGCCATGGATGTCCAAATCAATTCTATTTTGTAGCACAAATTCAATTTCATCTTCTTTGTTCAAATCAAACATCTGTTATGCCAACGAACCAATAACATCAACAGAGAACGCGAAGTGCACATCACTAGGATAACGCATGCCCTCAAATATGTTGAAGCGAATAACCTCCTTATCAAATTACATAGTGAGTGTACCATTGTCCATATCAATCTTCGTCTTTGTTGTTTTCATAAACGATTTCCCAAGAAGTAACGAAGTAGATGACCAATTATCTCCATTATGCATATCCACAATGTAGACTGATTCACTTGAACTAACATGTCCTCCACGACTCCTTTAGGATATATATTGGACTTGTTTGACATTTGAATAATTATCTTTGCCTCTTTTAAAGGTCCAAGATTCAAAGAATCATAAACATCGGCTGGCATAACACTTATGGATGCTCATAAATCAAGCAAAACACGCTCAAATCGTCGATTACCAATAGTAATTGGCACTGTGAAGCCACAAGGATCTTCACACTTTCCAGGCATCTTCTTAAATAGCATAGTTGTTGCACTTTCGCCCATCTGAGTAATTTCATTAGCAATCAACCTATCCTTCGTTGTACACAAATCCTTCAAAACCTTAGCATAGATGGATACGGTTCTGATGGCATCAGTAAATGAGATGTTGATTTGTATCTTGTTGAAAATATCCATGATCTCCTTATCTTGAGCTTGCTTCTTTGATTTGGAAAAACAACTAGGGAAAGTAGGTGATGTGGTAAAGGTGGGAACTGTATCATTAGGTTGGCCGTTTGACGTTGATGTTCCTTTGGGAGGATTTCCTCCTCTACTTCCTTTTCGATGTCGTTATTAACCACTTCTTATTTCTTTGGCTCTTCCGTTTGTTTCCCACTTCTTAGAGTTACTGCATTAACGTGCTCTCTTGGGTTCACAAAAGGTTGTGATGGCAACTTTGTCGAATCTTGTGCTTTCATTTGATTCATATCTGTCGCCAATTGCCCAATCTGTACTTGCAAGTCTTTAACGGCAGCATCATTATTTTGTTGATATAGTAGGTTTTGTTGAAATATCGTCTTCTGCTCTTTGGACGTTTCATCTTGCTTTAGCATCATAGCTTTCATCATCTCTTTTAAACTAGAGCTTTGATTCTGTTATTGAGGTTGTGGCTGAAATTGTTGTTGAAAACCACCTTGCCTCACATAAGGATTAGGAGCTGCAGCTTGCTTGTTGGCATAACTGAAATTAGGATGATCTTTCCAACCTGATTGTAAGTATTAGAATATGGATCATACCTTGGCCTAGGATTAGGGAATAAAGCATTAACCTCGGCCTTTTCTTCAAATGATGGAGCTACTACAGAAGTTATGCGATGAATCGCCTTTTCAATTGTACTCAAACGATGCTCTGTATTTGGAGAGTCCCCCATCTCGCTAAATCTTCTAACATTTGAGTCATGTCTTGTATAAAATTGTTGAGAATTTGAGGCCATACTCTCAATCAGACTAGTTGCTTGCGAGATTGTCTTCTCAGTGAGTGAACCACCAGCTGCTGCATCAATCAGATTCCTCTGTTATGGAAGTAATCCTTCGTAGAAGTATTAAATGATAAGTGTTGAGGATATATTATGGTGTGGGCCGCTTGCCAACAACTTCTTATACCTCTCCCAATATTCATATAAAGACTCCCCAGACATCTGTAGAATGCCATTAATCTCCTTACGAACGGATGTCGCTTTGGAAGCAGGAAAATATTTCTCCAGAAATAGATTTTTCATGTCATTCCATGTTGTAACACTCCCTCGAGGAAGACAATACAACCATTCTTCTGCTAAGTCTGTCAATGAGAGCGGGAAAGCTTGTAGCATAGCCATATCTCTGTCTTCGACTCCTTGTCTTAGACTTGTCATCTTGTATTGAAATACTTGAAGATGACGGTTCGGATCTTCACCAGGATGTCCCTTGAACTTCGGGAGATGATGAAGTAGATTCGACTTCAGCTCCACTGGGTTAGTGATTGTAATGCACAGCGGTTGCGAATCTAAGCATGGAGATCTCAATTCTCCTAATTTCCTCTCCGGAGGTGGAGGTGGTGGTGGATTATTATTACCGCCTACCATTGTTGATGTAGAAGGTTCTTCTTGCAACTTTGGGCGTGCTTGTATTACCGTTCCCTTGCGAGTTTGAATTCCACACCTCTGGTAATTCCAATCCTTCGATGCCAGAGATTAAGTACCTAAAACAAAAATCTAGAAAAAAAAGTTAAAAACTACAAAGAAAATCTAAAAACAAAATAAAACAAAAAGAAACAACTAAAGCTACCGACTGCCCCCCGGCAGCGGCGCCAAAATTTGATGCATGTCGTAGGAGCTCAAATTAATTCACTTATATTCTACTTTACTAATGAATAATATAGTAGCAAATAAGGTTCGTTCCCACGAAGAGCAGGGAGTTTTAGTTGTCAAAAATGTCACAATGGGGGTGGATTTTTGTTTTAGATTCAAAATAAAATCAAAGTAATTAAAAATAATTAAGTTGCAAGCAATGGAGAGAAATATAATCAAGGAATCCTTCTTCGTACTAAATATTCATTAAATTAATATATTCATCTATTTATCGTTAATCATAGATTATTACCAACGTGGAATAACAACTAGCTCAGTGTTATCCCCTAAATTCCTTAAATCACTGAGTACGGAAGCTCTCCAATACCAGATTCTATTCGCCTAAACCGCCTAGTAGTAGCTCACTCCAGATGTAATTTTGGTCGAATGCTTTATATTTGGTGAATATAGGTTGATCCTAGTAGTAAGACTCTTAGCTCAAGGTCTACTTTCTAGGGTTGTTTTTACTCGCAAACCCTCCACAGAATCCCTCTGCAAGGTTTTACGATTTCTACTTTGTAAAGAATTAATAAACTATTACACTTATCTTTTAAAACTTTGCTAGCATTAGATTAATAGATAAAACGATTTAGTTGGCCACCCAAACAATTTTAAAATTAATCATAAATATTAACCATAGTAAAAACAATCAAAAATCTTGCGAAGAACTCAAAATAGATTTATTTTATAATTTAAATCATATTTAGTACTAGGAAATCATCCTCAATCAAATAATAAATTAGCTAGACATAATTGAAGTTATAGAGAGCAAACTGTTATTGTAGAAGAACTCCAGCTACTGCTGCCTCTGTTGCAAGAGATCAGCCACTGCACCTTGTTGCTACTACCCTTCTGCTACTGGTGCATATATGACTCCTTATGTTTCTGCTGTTCTCTGAGTACTTCTGTCGAGCAGTTTCTGGACGTGAAAGTAAGGGTGAGAAGATCCTCTCTGCTGGCTATTCGACCCTCTATTTATAGCTGAAATTTCGATAAACACCCAGCTCTCCTTAACCGACTCAAACCCTAAAGTCGTTTTAAATCTCCACCATTCATCTCATAAATCGACGGCAAAAGTCTCACCTGGTGACTGTTTTATAGCGAGAAAACTTATCAAAACTCTGAATTCTCGCCCAAGCTTTGACTTCTAAAGATTACCCAATCTTCACCAGTGCGTAGCAATGATTCCTTGTTTATCCGATCTCCAGAACCACCACTTAATCATCTCCATCCAACCTATTCAATCAACGACAGAAATATCAGTTTTCGAGATGATTTCTCTCTCAAGTTTCGAGCAACTACACCTCCCCGAACTCCCTGTTTTATCTATAACCACTCTTCCAATCGAACTAGGATTCCAAAGTCATAATCCCAGTCATTTTCTAACCACCAGAACCAATGGAAGAAGCTATCTTGCTTCACCTGATATTGAGCCCAATACCAGTGCTCAACCTAAACTCAACTCAACACTTCTTCCTTGTCACTGCCAGCATGCATTACAATGCCATCAACTCACGAACAGTGTCATTCTTCATCGTTGTCATTATCTGCAGCTCTATACTTCTTCCTCCATCGTCAATCCCTGGGAAAACTTCATCACTAAACTCTCTTAATTACTGCCAGCCATCACCGAGTATCAATGGCAAAACTGACAGCATCTCCTGTGTTTTGTTCTCAAGCAGAACTCCTCCATGCCAATAGAAGCTCCATCAGATCATCCTTCTTAACTTGTTTTACCAGTGACCCATCTTATTTTCTCGGAAATGGCAGGAGTTCATCACTGCCAATGGCAGCATTTGATAACAACATCACAATCCCAAGTATCTACTCCATCTTCTTAATCCTCACGAACCCATTCGAGCTCAGTAAAAACTCAGCACTCCATCTTTTCGAGATGATCATGATAGCGGCAAAATATCGAGCAACAAATATCCATGCAGAAGAAACTGCATGCACGAGGTATTTTCCAATTCGAAGATGGCAGCCCCGAGTACATCCATGACTGCCTTTTAACAATATTTAAAATGTTGGTTTCTCCTTTGTAATGGACTGGACTGTGCTTAGCATATCCCTTGAAAACTGACTGCCCCTTAACAGATTGGATGCCCCTCAACACTCGACGAGGTGTCAATAGTAGTTGCCCCGGAAAATGACCATTTTGTCTTCTGAGTTCTTGTTTTGTTCATAACTTCTTCATATGAACTCGGAATTACTTCATGCTTTTGCCGTTAGCTTCATATTTTCGTCCTCTTCCATATGAAAAGTAAAAGTCTTGTATATGAATGAGTTTCACTTGGTCTTTGGCCCTTATCCTCTTGTATCTAGCTTCTTTTATTGCACAATTAAGTGTCAATTCATTTCTTTTGGATGATTCACCTAATAAAACATAAATTAAACAACACAAACGTAATATACAATAATTTTGCAAGAAACTAAGCAATTACTAGCATGGATTCGACACTAAATATATGCAAAATATGCACTTAACAATAATGAATACAACCAAAAGATATCTCAAGCTTAAGGAAGATGGAGCATAGTTAAAATGTAACTCCTCATATTAACTTGTTTTAGATGATGTCACAAAGTAATAAATACTTAGCGCTCTCATAATTTTGCTCCGCAACTTTATCTTTTAACATAAACGGTTATCTCCTTCTCGTAGTAGTTATCTTCATCCATTAGTAGTTATCTTCATCTTCTCCATTGAATTTTCTCAACCATCTTCTTATTTTCTACCCGAATTTTAATTTAGTTTAAGATCCGGGTAGAATTACTTATGTAATATATACTTAAATAAAAATAATTGCATTATAACAATTGATATTGTAGTATGTTTTTATTTATGATACTATGGCAAGTTTGTGACATTATTATTTCTCATACCTCCTGGAGGGGCTTCGATCTCATTCAATCTTTCCTACGACCATCTACGGACGTGATGAACATAGATTACAAAATTCAATGTTGAATTTGGGCATATTACTTATGTTAAGGAAGCATCATATCTTCTCGGAGTGTATCCAACAAAATGGTGATAAACCATTAGAATATTTAAATTCCCTTGTCGGTTTACATATATTTGGTGCAGATTTTTGTTTTCAATTTTCTTCGTTTCAAAACTATTGTACTAATCATGTTTTTCGATTCATGGATGTAATTGAATGTTATGTAATTATATTTTATTAATCAATGAAGTTTGGAGCTTTCATGCTCCTCATTCCACAAAAAGAATGATTTGTGGACATTAACAAATCATTAATCAAAAAACAAAACTAGTCATAAAAACCCAAGGTGACCAAACTTGGGGTACAAAAACCCCACTCAAATGTTGGGATCCATTAAAACTCCATCTTAAACAAAAGTGATACAAAAACCCCAAATTTTTAAAAATTGATACAAAAACCCCAAATTTCAAAAAACCAAATTTTGGTTTCATCAAATTCTTTGGGGTTTCATCAAATTTTATGATGAAACCAAATTTTGGTTTCATCAACCGTGAGTTATTTTTGTTTTGTTGGGGTTTTTGTGTTACTTTTATTTTGATGGGTTTTTTGTGGATGGATAGTGACACCTTTTGGGTTATAACTCGCGGACCGAAAAAATAATTATAATTAATCAAATTATTTTTTTATTAATTAATCAAAAAAAATATATACTTAGCGCTCACCCTAGGAGATTAAAAAGATACAAGCATCTTCTTTATAATTCCACATCCACACTCCCCACAAAGATATAACAATTAAGCACAAGTTCGTTTAAGAACTCTCACCCCATTAAATGTCATTCCTGAGAGAACAACATGAGTGACCATACTTTCGTGAAAAAGAATGATTTGTGGACATTAACAAATCACAAGGATTTGTATCTAAAGTATCGACATAAACCAATCTCAAGGGCAATTACGACCAACAAGACAATTTACTCGATTTTACTTAACATAAGAGAACCTTACGGAGTGTGTCACGCAGCAAAACACAAAGGTGTGATCAATAAGATTAATACTGTGAGAAAAATCTCAAGGAGTTTGTTCTATTTTCTATTTATTAAAAACATAATAGATTTAACTTCTTAGCATATATGAAATATTAGCTCGATTCACGAGAATTTAAAGGCACAAATATTTCATAAGATTATTGCAATAATTAAACCAATAATGATTACATGCTGCAAATTCATCTTCCAACAACTCTAGAATTTAAATAAATAAATCTAAAATCATGCAAGATGAAAAACGTTACAAATAGCTATGTCTAATCACAATCTTTGCTATAACAAACCCTAGTTATCCTTTTTAAGAATAAAATCCTCAAAAGAAGTTTCCTAGATATTAAGGTCTTTGAAGAATTTCTTATCATCTCCAAACTCCTTATCAATGACTGGCAAAGGAACATACGGTTCATGAATGAAAGAGTTAGTTCCCGCAAACCTGGTAGGCTGTTGATTGACAAGGGAATCTTGTAGTTTGAGAGATTTTTGCAAAATCTTCTTTAGTCCCTGCACCTCCTTCTTGGTTTTACTAAGTTCTCCAAGAAAATTTTCAAACCTTTTCTGATTAGAGTAACCCGATCTAGGTTTCTTCTGATTCCTCCTTCTCTTCTGAAGAGATAAAACAAAAAGAATAGATATCTCTATCTCCTTGTTAGTTAGAATAGTATCAACAACCATTGGATTAAGGGTTTCACAAGAAGATATTGTGCTTGGAGCCTCCATGATTCGTTTAGAAAAATGAATATGTGAAACACAAATGTATGGCTCAACAGGCAAACCTACTAGAAAGAGATATGACTCTTGAAGTGAAAGTCATTTTTCATGCAGGATTTCAGAACTTATAAAGGTTCACGCACATAAAACCTAAAATGGAACAAAAATGTCATTTTTATCCCTACATGTTTTAAGTTTTGCATATCGAAATTTACAATACCATTACTTGAGACATATGGATATCCAAGCACTAATATTCAAACTTTGATCCAAAGCCCTGATGTGCAAGGTTCTTATCTCTTTTAAGGGAACATGAGATAAGATGCACATTTCAACACACTTAGACTGTGTTGAGGTGAGCACAAGACTGCTCACCACCAGATTCCTGCACAGAACTGACAATATCCTTCAAAACGGAACCTTTAGTCCGAACTCTTCTTCTTCTTTTTTGAGAATTTCCCTTATCCATCAATCTTTTAGAAGAAGAAGAGTTGAGTTTTCAACCGCAATTTTGTTAACGAGAAAACCGAAAATGCATAAAAACCTCGGGACCTAGTCCATATTTGAACACCGCACTGTATTAAGCCGCTACAGACACTAGCCTACTCCAAGTTAACTTCAGGCTGGAATGTATTTGAGCCCTAATCAATCTTACACTGATCAAGGTACAGTTGCGCTCCTTACGTCTCTGAATCCCAACAGGACTCTACGCACTTGATTCCCTTAGCTGATCTCACCCACAACTAAGAGTTGCTACGACCCAAAGTCGAAGACTTGATAAAAAAAATTGTCTCACACAGAAAAGTCTATTGTATAGATAAATATGTCTCCCACTGATAAACCTATGAGTTTTGTTCCGTCTTTTGATAAATCAAGGTGAACATGAGCCAATTGATATACCAGACTTATATTCCCGAAGAACAGCCTAGAAATATCAATCACCTCACAATAATATTAATCGTATGGTAGAAAAACAAGATATTGTGGAATCACAAACGATGAGACGAAGATGTTTGTTACTACTTTTTATCTTGCTTATCGGGGATTAAATCTCGAGGCAATCTTAGAGAAGATAACACTCAATCACGATAGAAACAACAAGATATGATCACGCAACTACATAGAAAATAGTTGGGTCTGGCTTCAAAATCCCAATGAAGTCTTTAAGTCGTTAACCTACAGGGTTTCGTGAAAAACCTAAGGTTAAAGGAGAATCGACTCTAGTCGTAACTAGTATCACATATGAGGTATGGGGATTAGGTTTCCCAGTTTCTAAAGTTATCCTTTATATAGTCTTGAAATCAGGGTTTGCAATCAATGTTACCTTGGTAACAAAGCATTCAATATTCACTGTAAGATGAAAACCTGATTAGACTCAAGCTAATATCTTTCAATCGTTAGATCGAACTTAGATTGTTACACACAAATGAAATGTACCTTCATTTAGATATGAGTAACCATACCTAAAAGTGTACACCTTGTTGGCTCAAAAATATCTAACCGAAGTTATCCATACGAACACTTTCATATCAACCTTGTTCATCTTAACCATAACTAGTTCAAATGACTCAAATGAAACTAGTTCTAGAGTTGTTCAATTGTTATATTCTCATAGAAGTATACAAAACAGAATTGAAGCAAAATCAATTTTGATTCACTCGAATCAAGTCATGAAAATTATATCCACAGTTTACAAAAGATACCATTCCTTATTATATAAATGTATTAGTTCATGAACAAACCGATTTTAGAACATCATCCACTTAGGTGTGCGTACGGGTATGCGTACCTAAGTAGCCGGACCAAGTTTGGGTTTTTCCAGTGCGCGAACTGGTATGCATACTATCCAAACTCAGCAAAATTCCCGGACCTGAACCTTACGCCACTACATGTACCGGTTTGCATACCAGGTTCCCGGACTTTATCAAACCAACAAGTACACATACGGGTATGCATACCATGGTTCCAGGATATGAATTACATATATGCAAGTACACATACTATGCTTAAATCCGCTTGTTCTAAACTCTCATTTCAACCATTGGAATATTCTTGGAAGATGAGAATAGCTATCTCACATAAACTATTAGCTTCAAAGCATTTTTCAAGTGATCGAATGATCAATATGAAACATTCCGAGTCTATATCAAATGATTGTCTCACACAAATCATGTAAGATGTTACCAGCAGATTTTCACATGATCATCTTTTGACTTTCGTTAAGAATATAAGATGAACTTGGTTAAATAGAAAGCTTACCAACACATATTTCGAGAAATATGTAAGAAAGTTAAACTCAGCTCGAAATATCAAATGTATATAATCGAACTCTATATAGCTATACGATTTTTGTCTCAAACAGGAGATAGAGTAGATAGACTTTTATGTGATAGATGAGTTCAAGTCTCCATGTACCTTTTGTTGATGAAGTTCCACAAGCTCCCCTTAGTAGTTTTTCATCTTCAATCGATGAACGCCGTGAATTCTAATGCTTAACTACACTTTTTATCCTAATCCGAGACTTAGCTATAAGTAGACTAGAAACCAAGACTTATAGTTTTGGAAACTAAACTTGACAACAAGATTGAGATAGCAATGCTTGCAAGTTCGACCGAGCAGTGCTCTAACAATATCCCCCTTTGTCAATTTTAGTGACAAAACTATCAATACACATGGATTAAAAAATAAATAAACTTTGTAGCTTCTCATCCAAATGCTTGATCTCCTTGGTTCTTCAACATTACTTGAAATCTTCGTCACTTCCAATTACTTTAATGATTCTGAATGTGTTCAACTCAGCATCATAGTTGTTGAAGATCCGTAGCTATAATAATGAGAAAACAATAGCTCTCAACCATTGTTATACAGTGTCATAGTATTATTACACAACATCAAAGTTCAATTGTATCACAACTTTGTAAATAATACTATGGTGATATGTATCACTCCCCCTTAGTCGATACTTCATCTCACATGAAAACCACTCCCCCTTACATAATGATATGTAAACCATATGTATTTGTAGTGTGAACTACACACTAATTCTCCCCCTTTTTGTCAATAAAAATTGGCAAAGGTACGAAAATTAGTGGGATCCTAATGAAATTCCCATAGAGATACTTCATGACCAAAAGAGAATAACATATCAACTTGTTTAGATGCCATCATATAATCGATGCTAAATGCATTTATCAAGGAGTTTATAAAGATATAAGATAACTCCTACAATATTTCACAGCCGCACTCCCCACAAAGATTTGGCAATTAAGCACAAGTTCAATTAAGAACTTTCCTCCATAAAATGTTATTCCAGAAAAAACAACAAGAGCAGCCTTACTTTCACAAGAAAAGAAGGATTTCTTTGGATATTAACAAATCACATAAATTTGTATCCAAAATGCTCAATTAAATTAACCACAGGAGAATCCATGATTAATATAATCGGAAACGCTCACATAAGAGAACTTACGGAGCCGCACATTATTTACACAAAGACATGGATCATGGAAAACCAATACTGCGGAATAGACAAAGATTCATTATATCTATCATCACTATTTGCATAGAGACATATAATAGACTTAACTTTTGTTTGTCAAAAGTTCATTCAATCCTTTATCAATATTTGCATAATGATATATGAAAGACTTAACTTTTAACATATGTGGACAATCATAGTTCACGGACGCAAACACATATATCCCATAAAAATTTGCAATATATAAAACCATAAAGATTAATAATACAAAATCATCTTCCAAATAAACTTTAGAATTTAAATAAATAAATCTAAAAACATTGCAAGATGAAAATCGTTGGAAATAGCTATGTGTACTCACAATAATGGCTATTCCAAACCCTAGTTATCCTTCTTAAAACACAAGAATAAATTCTCATAAGAAGTTTCCTAGACCAAAATTAGATAAGATAAAAGAAAGAGAACTTTAGTCATCATCTTCATCATTAGAAACCATCAAAGTAGCTTGCATCGTATCCATGTCTTCCTTGATTTCGGGAAACTTGGTGGAAATAACACACAATTGTTTTTGCACATACTTTACCTTGGAATTAATCTTACACACACCCTTATGAATTTGATGAAGAAGACTCAAGGTGGTAGAATCACAAGAACCTACAATGGTATCATATCTTTGTATTTTGCAAGCATTCACCTTCATACGTTTGAAGGTACAATGACGAACAAGCTTGGGAGTTCCAATAGAGTTTCCAATAGGAGCAATGGAGTAGGAGCGACAAATTTACTCAATCAAATAAGGAAAACCTAACTTCTTGTTGGAAGACGTCATCGAAACCATTTGAAGAATGATGAATCCACAAATGTCGAGACTTTGAGTACCCAATTCAAGGAAATAAACCAACTCCGCAAACTCACGACTCCACCGAGAATTCTCAATTGTGGAGGGACAAAGATTAGATTTACCAAGTTTTCCAAAGCACATCAAGGAAAAACTAAGATAATTAGTAGGAAATTTTTCATTTATCCAATCAACACTTTTCCCACAAAGACCATTAGAAATGGTTTCATCAGATGGTCTTTCTTCTCTTGGTCTAGGAAGGTGAAAATTACCCAAAGAGATTTTGGTAATGCTTAAAATCAACTCTATATTAACAAGAATCCTTTCTCTAATTATCATGGTCTTGAATTCCATGTCAACAAGATCAACATCATAGATGTTAGCATAGAAAATTCTTGTTAGAGTGTCAAAACCTTCACCAATACCATTAAAGATGTTTCCAAGTTTAAGTTTTCAAAGCAAACCAAATCTTCTTTACGAACACTAACCATTTCCAAAGATTTTACTACTAGAATCATTGATAAATATAATTCTAATAGAATCTTGTATTTGTGGTATAGTCATGCTAGAAGATAATGAATCCAAGTTTTTTGAAACCTTCTTTGAAACCTTGAAATTTACCATGAGACCTAGAAATTGAGAGTACAAGAAAAAGGAAAAACTTACTTGGTGTGCTCCTAGAAGATGGGGAAAATCCTTGGTCTCTTTTGAATCTCCAAAGAATTTTTAGAATAGTTCACGTGCGCTTACTAGAGAGGGAAGAAGAAAGGTATGCGTACTATACTTCTTATATACCCAATAACGGGCTTGGACCCGTTCATGAACCGCGACCCGTAAAAGGAAGGCAGGATTTCTTAATCAAAGGTTCACACACTGAAAGGATCAGTACCGTGCAATAAAGGGAAGGTAGGAAGAACCTCATCACCTTAATTAACCTTAGATAGAGAGAAAATGAAAGATTTTTTTTTTTAACCAAGCACAAAAATAACCCAACCGTTACTTGCCCCATTTCAAGTTATATACAAATGGGGTAGGGCCAAGCTTGTTACCAAAAGGTGACATGTGCAGAGAGATTCTCATGCAACATTTCCGATTAATATTTGTGAAACGTACCAGAAGTATAATCATAGTAATGATGATACTCATGGTTAATAGAATTTTTAGAATTCCTTTTCTTATGACCAAGAAAAAAAATTTTCTGACAATTAAAACCTACACCGAACTCTCCAGACATATTTTTATTAATTTCACATGAGTTGGTAGTAATCCTAGTTCGTACATCATGAATACATGATTTGACGGGTACATAACTTTTATTAGAACGATTCTTATTCTTAATCGAATTAATCTTTTCTAAGAATTTAAAAACGCTTTCAAAAGCTCTAAATAGATCTTTGTCAATTGATCCATCACGATAGTATTCCTCAAAAAGATTAAGAGTTAATCTAGTGAGGTTCCATATCTTTGAGCGTTGACCATGTTTTCTCAAACATCATTTCTTAAAAGAACTTTTAATTTTTCCTTTAGACTGTTTTTCATCATCTAAGTTTGCCAAAGTCTTAGATGGAACGAGATTATCATGAGAGACCAGAGGTCCAATGCATAATAAGCTCTTGTAGTTGCAGGAACTCCTACACTACACCCCTCACAAGAATTCATAATAATCAACACATATTTGAAGATTAAGAACAACACTTTTATTGATTAATTCTCAGAAATATTAAAAGAAATAAAAGAAATCAAGAATACAACCACTCTCTTAAACTTTATCTCTTCTCAAAACTTTCTCAATACTCTCAAATTGATCTCTCTCTCTTCTGAGTTATTAGTTCTCTTTATATAGGGTAGTTACATAATGGATGACAACTAAGCTATCCTTTAATTTCGGATCTGACTCGCGATACTCTCACAGTAGTTGTAATGTTAATTTTCGCAGATGATATAATCTTCGCAGGCTCATCATGCTCTTCTCGTGTTTCAGTTACCATCATCCGTTATGTCATTCTTCGAGTCATTCTGCAACACTCGCAGTGTGTTGTTGGAGAATTCGCAGAAATGTTGTTTATAAATTTCGCAAGAGTATTACTGTGGCGATATTTTTGTCCTACATCTTTCCTCTTCTCATGTATTTTCTGCGAAGGGGAAAAGATCATGAGAATTGAAACTTTTTAAAACGCCACAGCTGTTCATCTTTTCAGGTTCTTCTGTTCTGACATGTTTCTGCATTCTTCGCCAGATTTATTACACATATCTTTTCTTCCATTCAATTTCTGACACGTCCTTTTCAATCGATGAACTTCAACCGTTCACGTCTTCTCTTCGCATTAAATGCACTTATCTTCTCGAGAATTCTTACCTTCTATATATATCTTCTTCATTCTTCTTTTTTCTTCTTTTTACTTTCTCTTTCCTTCTCTCTGCAATTTCATTTTTCTTCCGCAACTTCCGCATCTGCTACTGTTGTAACTTTTCTCTTATTCTTTTGATCTTCAACTCTTTTCTTCATTCCCATACTAAGAATGCCTCCCGCGGGTCGTAAAAATCTAATTTCCTTTGAAAAAATGCAGAAGAAGCTTCAAGATAGAGGTTTTACTTTATCCACCATTCCCGATCAAAACCCTAGAGCTGAGCTCTCTGTTAAATTATTTTCTGATCATCCATGTAATCGCGAGAAGATCATAGTCTCACTAGGTCAGCTTGAAGCTGGCCTTCCCATTCCTCTTTATGACCCTGAACTTCCTTTATTCTATGAAATACTTTTTCATGTGAAGTTCTCGCGGGCTGTATATCAGTTGAATGGGGATTGCATCCATTTGATGCTTGAGTTTGATACTCGCGGTGCCGGTAAGGAATCTCTTTACCCCCCTAAAGTGAAGAACCCTTAATTCGCTAAAGTTCCAATTGTTCCTGCGAAGTATACTGTAGAAAATTTCTTCGCGAATTATGAAATAATCCCCATGTGGAAGGATAACACTTGTTGGGGTGTCCACTTATTGAAGAAGGATGACGTTGTTGAAGACAAAGTTCTTATGCTAGACATTGACTGGCATCTGGGCAACAATTCATCTCCTCGCTACTCTAATGATGATAAATGGTGTATTTTCCCATTATTTTTAGAGGGCCCATACATCTCTGGTTCTCATGCTTTACCTGCGAATCTCGCAGAGTACCAACCAAGGGTGTTTAGCTGGCCTGAAAGAAATACATAGGTATATTTCCGATTTTTTTGCTTAAATTACCATTATTATTTTCCTCATGCTTTTATATATACCCTCGCTGACTACTCCAATTTTATCAGATTAAAAGGCTGAAAGCTGTTGCCTCTATTTATTATCTTTATCTGTGTTTGAAGGTTATTGAAGAAAGTGAACCCATTAAGGTTGCGAAGACTAAGGGGAAAGGCAAAGGTGCTCCTCGCAGAGAGAAATGTGATGCTCCTCTTTCAAAGAAAAGAAAAGTGAAATCCCCATCTCCTTCAATTCCTCAATCTATTGAAAGTTCAAGTGATGATACTGATAATGACGATGATGATGGTGATGCTGATATCTCTTCCGCGAAGAAATCCTCCCAACCTAAGTCTTCTATGTCTCAGCTGTCTAGCATATTCTCTGATACTATGTATGGTATTGGGAATGATGCTCTCACTAGCATATGTCAAGCTCTCGTAAGTGTCTGCGATGCTCCTATACTAGTTGACAATGAACCTCTTCATGGAATTTCAAGATCTGTGAGTCCCAGCCTCTTAAATTCACTCAGCACTCTGGTATGTTCTCTTTTCTTCGCCACATTTGTGTATTCTCATTTCCTCGCAAGGTTTTAATTTATATTTATCTTGATAATTTTTTGCTTTCCTTCGCAGGCTGGAAGAGCTTCTTTTGTTGTTGCCTCGGACTTGGAGAGGAGACGTGCAGCCTTTGAAAAGAAGAATATTATTCTTCGCAAGAAGAATGAAAAATTAGAATCTGAGTCTGCTAGTCTTCACAAGAAGGATGAACAGCTGGAATCTGAAGTTGATAGTCTTCGCGAAAAGGTTAAGCAATTAAAAATTGAAGCCTCCTCTCAGTCAAACAAAGTTTCTAGTCTCCAAGCTGCGAATAATAAAATTTATGGTATGAAATTTCTCTTCTTTCTTTTACCTCATTGTCCTACGACTTTATCTGATTTTATTAATCATTCTTACAGATGTTTATGGTCTCTCTGATGAGGCTTCAACCCTTCGTTCTTTCCATACTTCTATGGATGATAACACTCTTCTTGAACGTCTTAACAATTCATTAAATAGTTTTTCTAATGACCAAATTACATCCCTCTCCATAGATGAACTCAAATCAAAATTTCATCACTTAGAGGTTGAACATAGATTCAACTTGATCTTAACCAACAAATTTAAGCGCCATTATCATGATTCTAAAAAATAAATCAAAACTTTAAAAGCCAAGAATATTAAGCTTTCAGATGATAAGGACCGTATCACTAACCAAGGTGCTCAAAGCTTTAGCATATTTCTATAAGACTCTTCTCGATGTTCAAATTGAAAGAGATAGACTTATCTATGAGAATAGAGATCTTGTTGAAAGGGAAAACTAAGTTCGCTCCCTTCTTCTCATTAGTAATGATGCTGAGTTTGCTTGGGCTGCGAAGATTCTTGATAACGCCAGAAATAATTTAGGTGTAGATGTTAGTCTTCAAGCTGAGCATTCTACCTTGATTAAAGATATGATCTTTGAAAGAGAAGGTGGTTATTCTTGTTTTTACACTAATCCATTTTTTAACTGAAGCTCCACTATTTTATTAATAGGTTGTCATTTGTTCGCAGCATCTGAAGGAAATCTTCGCCAAATAGTTGAAGAGTTGGAAGAAGAAAAAGGACAACTCGCAAAACTTCTGTCTTCTCGCAACGAGAAATGTTCCAAGTTCAAGAAGCAGCTACAGATTACCCTGGCGAACTTTAGTAATGTTCTTGTTGGTGTTCGCAATGATTCCATTAAGATGGTCTGTAATGACCATAAAATTCCTCATTATGCATATCCTTATATCGCGGATGAAATACCAGAGAACGTTCTTAATCTTGTCATCTCTGAAAGTGAAGCTGAAGAGTCTGAAGAAGATGAAGAATATAATGAAGATAAAGGTGAAGGGGGGAAATCTGGTGAAAATAATGAAGAATCTAATGAGAAATAGTTTTATCTCATTTTCTAATCTCTTTGTAATATTTGTACATTTATTTCCTTATCCTCGTAAGATATTCCTGCGAATTTCTCCAGTTTCTAACATTCCTTGGTGTATAGATTTCTTTTGTTTCTATCTGCATACATTAGAAAATAATTATTTTTTGCAATATGGTTAATCAATATGATTATTAATTTTTAACTATCTGTATAAATCTGTCATATAATGATGAATAACAATTTTATCATTCTGTTCATTCCCATACTTGCCTCTGTTATTCATCTGTAATATGAAAGATTGAGCAGATTACTCTCTGAGTAAGATCTGTTTTTAAATTTTGGCCATAATCTCGCAGCTGTTTCTTTCTCTCTTGTGTGGTCTTATTTTGCCTTCCTAGTTAAAGGTCTTATTTTGCCACGTTTTGTTTTGGAGACAAAATCGCAGGAGGTCCTTATATTCGCATATAAAGACCCATTGATCTTGCCTTATCCTCATTTTGTCAATTTATTGCGACAATATGACAGGCCTAAGTTTTCTCGCGAAAACAAAGCCCCATGACATTGCCATCTTGCGATGAAATCGCATGATGTCTTTACACTTTCATGTAAAAACCCATTGATCTCATCTTATCTTTTTCTTATGGATTTTTTCCTCTGTATAATTATTGAAAAAATATGACAAGCCTAAATATTCTTTCGAACATAAAGCCTCATGACATTTGCGTCTTAAGACACTTATCAGCTCCCTAATGGAGGGTGCCGCCCTTATCTT
The DNA here is from genome assembly GCA_023529315.1 of Papaver bracteatum. Lineage (NCBI taxonomy): Eukaryota > Viridiplantae > Streptophyta > Magnoliopsida > Ranunculales > Papaveraceae > Papaver > Papaver bracteatum. The sequence goes on along the minus strand of JAJJWX010004691.1, from coordinate 462,680 downwards.
CCCCCTGGTTGCCCCTTCAAGGAGGCGTACATCGGCCATACAAGACTAGCTCCTCCCATCCGGTCTTAACAACAACCAGTTGTTTTCGCAGCCTCTTATCCCTTTTGCCTATATGACTTATGGTTACGATACTGCACCCTAAGTGGGGTTTTCTTCGGGATGAGTACATCATAGTCAATACTTTCCAAGAATGGCCAAGGTAGTTTCATACGCCCCGGGCACCCTTGGCTCAACCGTGTACCTCGGCACCTTGATCATACTTTCACTCCTTAGGAGAGACCCTCGGTCGTCCAACTTTTAATATATATAGTTGGAAATCCAAGGTACCTCTCCTGGATGGGCTTTCATTGACCCCAAATCTCCATGACTCAGGTTCCAGCAGCGGTATAACCTTATCCCTGAGCCATGCAAAGAGATACCCCCTAATATGACGTACTTTAGGTATTACATTTGCCTCTTGCGAAATTTTATCTGCGAACTAGGTTGTACGCCATAAAGGTTCGTCCTATTCTAATATGTCATTATTCTTTGATTTTCTCTTTTTGCATTTCATCTCTTGTATGATTTTTCAATTTCATCTTTTTCATTGAGTCAAAATATACTTTTGTAAAATTTTCTCCAACAAATCATTAATACATCTCTTATATTTCACGATTTAGAAATTTTACCTTTTCTACTTATTATTTTCTGCTTCTGATTTTTTGTTGCGCTTTGATACTTTTTCTCTATCTGCGAGACGCTCGTCATCTATTGGTTTCAGCACATGTTGACTTTGCAGCATTCCTTCTTCTCGCCGTTCTATTGTATCAACCATCATCCTTTCACTTCTTTGCTTTTGTTTGATATTATACTTCCAATTTCTGTTCTTCGCAGCCCTTTCCTCGCAAGATTCCATATCAATTTCATAGCACTTTTTTTCCATCAATCCAATCTCCCTTTATGACTCCAACGTCACTGGGATGAGGAAACTTAATGCACTGGTGGAAAGTTGACGCTACACCTAGAATCTCATGCAGCCAAGGTCGGCCAATCAAGGCATTGTAAGGAGATTGAACATCGGCAACACAAAATAGAATTTTAGAAGATATCCCCTTCAGTGGAATTCGCATAGTGATTTCCCCTTTAGGTTTATTGGCAGTACCACTAAAACCATTGATTTTATAGGTTGAAGGTATTAGATCCTCATCTTTTCCTCCCATTGTTTTATAAGTGTGATAGAACAGGATATCTACAGAACTCCCCGTATCAATTAAAACTCTATTGATTACCCATGAGTCTTCGGCCTCATCATCCTCATCTTCCTCCCATCTTCTCTTTGTTTGGATTTATCTCTAGTTTTACCACTAATGGATTATCATGCATCTCGCCAGGCTCAGGTACTTCTTGTGCAGTGAAATAAATTTTCTGGTTTTGCCATTCTTGTAATGGCGAAGCTTTCACAATATTCATTATTTCTCTCCCATCAGCATCTCTTGCGAAAAATCTGCTTAGGACATTGTCATGGAAATATTCGATTGTTTTGTACGAATGTACAATAGAGTTACAAAACAATTTTTTTGCTTTTGCTCCAACTTCGATGACAAATGTTTCTCCTCCTTTTGTTGCATTAACTCTGCGAGTTTCTGGTGGTGGTGGTAAGAGTTGAGATTGAGGGTGCCCTATTAAGAAATAATTTAATTTTCCCTAGTCTATCATTCTCAAGATGATTCTTTTTACATTCCTGCATTCATTTGTTGAGTGACCATGAAAATGATGATAAGAGCAAAATTCTAGATTTTGATTATTTTGGTGTGGCTCTTTTCCCATGTTCCATGGTGCGGGTATGTCCTCCATCAATATTATAGCCTCCTAAATTTTCTCTATGCTAGCATTTAGAGGTGGCATCTTAATTTCTTCGCATATTATCTTCTGACTTCCTTGCCCTCTATAATAACTTTGTCTATGACCACCATAAGTCTCTTGCGGCTGATCAAGCCTCTGAATCTTATTATTTCCACCTCGATTGAAAAACTTTCTTTCTCTTTCGAACTCTTCTTGGTCTATGCTTCCCATAGCTACTAATTTATGTTTACCATCATCCATACTCTTTTCTTGCTTCATATGCGAAGTGCTCGCTACTGTATTTTATTAACATGGGAAGTAGACTTATATTTGCTGCAATTGAGATGGTATCCGCAATAGGGTATGATTCCATCTCATTTTGTTTCTCCTCCAAAGCAATGTATTCTTCTTGCAATTCTCGCAGATCTGTCATCGTGATGGTGTTCTTGATTCTGTAGATTTGGACGTATAACAGATTGGTTACGAACATTGCATTAATGAATGATAAGATGAGATATCTCTCATCTACGCGGACTGCCATTTCACTGCACATTGTTTTCTACCTTATGGTTAGATGTTTTAAGCTTTCACCAACCCTTTGTTTTAATCCAAATACATCTTCAATGCCAGGTCGCGAAGAATTGTTACTTATATATGCTCCCAAAAATGTAGTATGCAAATGATTGAAAGAAATTATAGTGTTCTTAGGTAAACCTTCGAACCATTTTAGCGCCTCGCCTGTTAAGTTGGATGTGAAATATTTACACAATACATCATCATGGTTTTCCCACTATAGCATACACCTAACATAAGCTTTGACATGTTGAATAGCACAAGTAGTTCCATCAAAGATACTGGTTAACGTTGGAAAATTGCATTTTGGGGGTATTCCTCCTAATTGTACTTCTTGGGTGAATGGAGTTTTCGCAGCTTCTTCAATGGCCTCATCAAGTTGCCTTATGCCTCCCTTTCTTCTGTTATTTAACATTCCCCTCATTTCTGCTAACTCTCTCAAGATTTGTTCATTCCCAGCTGAATTTTGCTCCATTGGTCTTTTCAATGCAGCTTCCCTTCTTCTGCGTTCATGTCTTTCTTGCCTTGCGAGATTTTGTGCTTCTTCTTCAGCATCTTCATTATGCCTTCTCCCGCGATTTTCTTCTCCACCTCCTTCTTGAATTCGCAAATGATTATGCCTTCCATTTTCTCTTCTGCGATTTTTTTCATTTCTCATTGTTTCTCTTCGCTGTCTTTCTATTCTCCTTTGTATTCTATCATATTCCTTATTGATATTATCATTGTTGTTATTTCATACGCGTCTCCTTTCTCGATTGTCATGATTATTCTGACGTATTGTTTCTTGAAACTCTTGTTCTTCTACTTTTGCTCTCAATATTTCTCTTTCGCAAGCTAGACGTGCTTGTTCAGCATAATGTCTCTCAATTTCATCCTCAATTATTCTTCGGTTTCTTTGAATTTCTCGCTCATGTAATATTCTCCTACCTTCTTCTGGATTTTCTTCACCATCTTGGTTATTTCCACCCTCTTGATTTCTATTATCACGTCTATCATCCAAAGTTCCACTACGTGGAATGTAGCGATCATTAATCATCTCTTCTTCTCCATAATGATGCTCTTCATTTGGATTTTGCATTTCCTCTCGAATATTTTCACCAGCATTTCTCACAGGGTAATTTTGCCTTGCTTCTTCTCTAAATGATCTTGAACTTGATCTTGCAGTACTTCTTGATCTCCTATTTTGTAATCTCAAATTCTCAATTCTTAACTCGTGATTTTGTCTTGTTAAATTCGCGCTTTCTTCCGCCTCTAATCTCCTTTCCTCTTGTATTCTTTGTCTTAAAGCCTTTACTGCTTCATTTTCGTCATCTCCATGAATTAATCCTCCAACCGCTTCTGGATCTCTTCCCTCTCGCCTTCCATTTCTTAATTGTCGATTTTCTGCTTCTTCTATTGAATCTGACCGCCAAGTATGCACGCTCACTCTGTCATAATCCACAGTTCTATCTTGTATCGGTGTTTGCTGATTTGGTTGTTGAACTTGATTCTATCCATTATTCCTTGTTCTGTTGCTCCTTGTTCTTAATCTTGAAGATTCTCCTATTTAATTTGTCACTTCTCCAGCAAGTCTTCTACTCCTTCTTACGGTTGTTGGTTATTCTGATGTATTTCTTCTTCTAGCCATTCCTTCAATTTTGATGTATTATTGCAAATCATGTAAAAATCTTCTCCAATTTCTTCAAATTCTTACAAATCACAATTTTAATCTTTGCTCAGAAACATCCCTGTTTTTAGCGTCATTATGTAGTTGCAGGAACTCCTACACTACACCCCTCACAAGAATTCATAATAATCAACACATATTTGAAGATTAAGAACAACACTTTTATTGATTAAATCTCAGAAATATTACAAGAAATGAAAAAAATCAAGAATACAACCGCTCTCTTAAACTTTCTCTCTCCTCAAAACTTTCTCAATACTCTCAAATTGATCTCTCTCTTCTGAGTCTATTAGTTCTCTTTAGATAGGGTAGTTACATAATGGATGACAGCTAAGCTATCCTTTAATTTCGGATCTGACTCGCGATACTCTCGCCGTAGTTGTAATGTTAATTTTCGCAGATGATATAATCTTCGCAGGCTCGTCATGCTCTTTTCGTGTTTCATTTACCATCATCCTTTATGTCATTCTTCGAGTCATTCTGCGACACTCGCAGTGTGTTATTGAAGAATTCGCAGAAATGTTGTTTATAAATTTCGCAAGAGTATTACTGTGGCGATATTCTGGTCCTACAGCTCTGAACAATCTTTAAGGAATTCTGGCATGCATTACAGATGCTAAGAGCAAGTTTCCCAAAGAAATTTCCCATAGGAACGGACTTTAGGGATCAGTCAAACACAAACTTATTAGGTTTAAAGTATTTGCCTGCTCTGATATCAATTGAAAAAGCGGGGGTCTAACAACCACACCCAATATTTCGCTTAGAAATCTGTATAGACAAACTCCAATATAGTTCCAAGATAATCAAATAGACATTCATCCTCAATCAATTGAAATATATCCTAGAGTTGTATCTCTGTTTCACAATATAATCAGCAAATCAAACAGATAGAAATCCGCGAGCCTGATTATTATGTGCAATAACTTGAACGGTACTAAAGACCAATGCCCAAGTGTCAATCAAGTTATATCCAATAAACAAGGTCGGATTTATCAACTGATTGAACTACGCACAACCTGTGATATTTCAATTATATAAACAAATATAATGCGGAAAGAAATAACACAGATACCAGAAATTTTGTTAACGAGGAAACCGCAAATGCAGAAAAACCTCGGGACCTAATCCAAATTTGAACACCACATTGTATTAATCCGCTACATGCACTAGCCTACTACAAGTTAACTTCGAACTGGAATGTAGTTGATCCCTAACCAAGTCTCACACCGATTAAGGAACAGTCGCGTTCTTTATGCCTTTAAAACCACGTCGAATTCTGCGCACTTGATTCCCTTAGATGATCTCACCCACAACTAAGAGTTGCTAAGACCCAAAGTCGAAGACTTAAAAACAAATTTGTCTCTCATAGATATGTCTATTCTTTATTCTGTTTTTGTTACATTTTTTGATACAAAGATCAAGGAGAACATGAACCAACTAATAATCCAGTCTTATACTCCCGAAGAGAAGCCTAGAAATATTAGTCACCTCACAAAAACCTAACTTATTAATAGAAGAAGTTATTGTGGAATAACAAGAGTCCGAGTCGAAGAACTGTTGTGATTACATTTTATATCTTACCTATCGGAGATAAATCTCGAGTAAATCTTAGAGAAGAAAAGACTCAATACGATAGAACAAGTAAGATCAGAATACGAAACTACAGATAAAATAGTTGGATCTGGCTTCACGAATCCCAAATGAAGTCTTCAAGTCGTTAACCTAATATTGGGGAAACCCCGGTTAATGGAGAATCGAATCTAGTTTGCAACTAGGACACATGAAAGTGTCGGGATTAGGTTTTCCAATTGATAGAGGTCTCCCTTATATAGCCTTTCAAATCAGGGTTGCTTATAATCAAATCTAAGATAGCTTAGTAACAAAGCATTCAATATTCACAGTTAGATAAACTCCTGATTTAAGATTCAAGCTAAGTCTGCATAGAAATTAAGCAATCAATCTCCACCGTTAGATGGTCTTAGCTTGTAACACACAAATGAAATATTGTTAGAGCATTGCTCGGTCGAACTTGCATGCGTTGCTATATCAAGCATGTTTGTCAATGTTAGTGATCAAAACTATAAAGTCTTGATTTCTAGTCTACTATAGCTAAGGTCTCGGACTAGGATAGAAAGTGTAGTTGAGCTCAAGAACTCCATGGAAATCATCATACAAGACGAAGGACTACTCAAAGAACCAGTGGATCTTCATCGACTAAATGGTATGTGGAGACTTGAACTTATCTATCACTCAAAAGTCTATTTACTCTATCTCATATCTTGAGACAAAAGTCATTTTACTATATAGACTAAAGGTATACACATGTGACATTTCGATCTGAGTATATCTCGCTTATCTATTTCTCGAAATGTGTTAGTAAAGCTTTTGCTTTAGCCAAGTTCATCTTTGCCTAGTGACGAAAGTCATGTTATGTTTCATTCACTTTGGAAATTGCTCTGACGAAAACTAGTTTGTGAATAACAACTATATGACGTCCTCTGAGAATGTTTCAATGATTGAAATGAGAGGTTAGACAATATAACCACTGGGGGATATAAACATTGTTGTGGTAACACATATATGTATAAGTCCTTAGCGCTTGAACCTAAGTTTACGAAATTTGTTGATCAATTGAAAACCGGAAATTGAGTAGTCAACCCAGTCCGCGAACGTGCGTAGTTCTCGAACCCGAGAATTTCTGCTGGAGTTGTAGCTCGGTTTTAGTCTGCGAACTCAGTCTGCGAACTGACGGAAGTTCTTGAACCCAAGAATTTCTGCTGGAGTTTGTGAACTCCAATCGGTTACTTAAGTCCGCGAACTTGAGTGGTTATGTATAAACGATGTTCATAAACTTATTTAAATTATCTAAGGAATGCTATTGCAAACCATATCTTTATAGTTCATGAATCGATTCGAGTGAATCACATCGTTTTTGCTTCAATTGTGTCTTGTGTAGTACATAAGATCTCATAGCAATTGAACAACTCTCTAACTAGTTCATTTGAGTCATTTGGACTAGTTATGGTGAAGAAGAATATGGTTGATATGGAAGTAATCATTTGGCTAACCATTTGGTTGAATAATATTGAACCAACTATTGTACACGTTTGGGTACGGTTACACAATCCCAAAATCGTCTAGTACATGTGTGTATGGAAAGCTAAGTTTCGATCTAACGGTAGAGAGATATTAGCTTGTATCTAATCAGGTTTTCATCTAACGGTGAATATTGAATGCTTTGTTACTAAGATAACATTGATTGCAAAACCTGATTTGAAAGACCATATAACGGAGAACTTTAGCAACTGGGAAACCTAATCCCCACACATTCTGTGTGATACTTGTTTGCTAAGCTAGAGTCGATTCTCCTTTAACCTTTGGTTTTCTTATTCTAAAACCAGGTTAACGACTTAAAGACTTCATTGGGATTGTGAAGCCAGACCGATACTACTTTTCTTGAAGTTGTGTGATCTGATCTTGCTGTTTCTATCATACGAGTACAATTGTAATAATTGGCTTGAGATTTCTATCTCCGATAGGAAAGATATAAAAATAATCACAAATATCTTTGTCTCATCATTTATGATTCCATAATATCTTTTTTCCCTACGACGATTAAGACTATTGTGAGGTGATTGATAAAACTGAGATGTTCTTCGATAATATAAGTCTGGTTTTTTTGATTGGTTCCTGTTCACCTTGATTTATCAAAAGACGGAACAAAACTCATAGGTTTATTCGTGGGATACGAATTTATCTATCTTGTAGACTTTTCTATGTGAGACAGATTTGTTTGCTAAAGTCTTCGACTTTGGGTCGTAGCAACTCTTGGTTGTGGGTGAGATCATCTAAGGGAATCAAGTGCGTAGTATCCTGCTGGAATCAGAGGCGTAGGAGCATAACTGTACCTTGGATCAGTGTAAGATTGATTGGGGTTCAACTACAGTCCAGACCGAAGTTAATTTGGAGTAGGCTAGTGTATGTAGCGGCTTAATACAGTGTATGTTTAATCTGGACTAGGTCCCGGGGTTTTTCTGCATTTGCGGTTTCCTCGTTAACAAAATTCTGGTATCTATGTTATTTCTTTTCCGCATTATATTTTTATATAATTGAAATAATACAGGTTGTGCGTTGTTCAATCAATTATAATATCCGACCTTATTGGTTGTTGATTTAAATTGGTTGACACTTGGATATTGATCTTTGGATAGACTCGCGAATCACATTTTCTTGAGTAAATCAAATTGAGAGATTGAGATAATAACTACTTGAGATATTTTCTATTGATTGAGTCTAGTTGATTCTCTAGAGAACAACTCGGAGTTGTCCATACATATTTCTAATCGAAATATTGGGTGAAGTTTTTAGACTCACGCTTTTTCAATTGGTATCAGAGCAGGAAAACACGTTTAAGACCTTACAAGTCTGTGTTTGTGGCAATCTAAGTATGTGGACAAAATCTATGTTGCGCATACCAAATGTCTCCTAAAGCTTTTGATCATGTCAAGTTTCTTGGAAACTCCTCAAAGGATTATTCCTTAGTTTATTCTTCTAAATACTAAGGTAGAAAGAATGTTCAATGTGATAATAATATTTCTTTCTCTCATGAGGCATGTGACACTCTGGCAGAAGCTGAAAAGGAGCTCACCAGAATTATAACACATACAACTGAAAATATTGATTTTAATAATCATGATCATCTCATTGATGAATTTGAGAAGTCTCTTGATCGAGAACGTGATCTCTATAACATTATTAAGTCCTTATCTAAGAATATTGAGAAACTTCTTCAAGAAACTACTCTTCAGCATGAAAAGATTAGTGCTCTTGAGGATATTAAATAGGACTCAATTAGAGAAAACGTTTGATCGAGACTCATTCATCATATCTCTACAGACTCCATGCTGAAAAAGAGAAACTATGTGCATCTCTTACTCTAGACCATGAACAGTGCAAATCCTTGGAAAAGGAAAACTATGCCTTAAGGAGAAAAGCCTCTGTACAAACTAACTTTCGTGATGTTCTGTACAAGACAAAGTATTCTCCAGAAGAAGATTGTGTCAAGAAAAGTTTACATAACTTGCAATCTTCTCATATGGATATGGAGTTTAAACAGGTGCTAATTATTGCTTCTTCTCCACGAACCTGTACTTTTTGTGGGAAAGGGAATCACTATACTATCCATTGTTTTGCAAGAAGGAAACAAATTTCTAAGCTTCGTAATATGCTTCTCTTTACTGTCAATGGAACAAATAGTCAGTCGACTAACGCAGTGAATGGTATGCCCACAAGAAATCAGAAACCTTGTAAGAATTATCTCTACTCTAGAAATCAGTACAGGGCTCAAGTGAATTCTGGCATAAATTCTTGTGTTGCTAACAAAGGCATTTCCTGTACTTATAAGGATGTTTCTGATAAATCTAAATCTAGAACATGGATTCCCATCCACTCTGATCCTCTTAATTCAATTGCAAGAGGTCCTAGATTTGGTCCTTCTGATAAGTATGCTAATCAAGCAGTGGCTCATCTCTTTATAAAGAGCACAAATCAAAGACAGAAGGATAAAAAGGAACAACATTCATTTGATGAGCTAAAGTCTCATACTTGTGTATAGTAATCACAAGGTTGAATATCTCACATACAAAAAGCCTAGTTGTGAGAAACTTGAATAGGTATACTCCGTAACTGTGTGACTCGAATTATCTAGCTAATCTCTTATCGTTTTTAGAAGGATAATTAGTCAAACACTGGTCGTGAGTATTTTTTTATGTTCCTTTTCGAATCTTATCTTTGAAAAGTAAAAGTGTTTTTCTCTTTCCATGCAGAGTTTTGTGAAAAACCATCTTACGTACGGGTTATTCTTTAAAACTTATCCCGTAAACCCTAAATCTCTCGAGTTTTTCTTTATATACCTATCCTATTGAGTTATTCTTATTACTCTAGGTTTCTTTTTATCAATGGCATCTTCTTCTTCCTGCTCGTTGGATTTGGCTAAACATGTCATTGATAAGGCGGTATATTACAAACTCGATAAAGAGAAGGAAACACTTGTTATTGAAAGTTCCCTTCCTCAATCCTCTGATTCACTTTCGAGTATAGAAGAGATTGAAGATATTTCATCAGATGTAGTTCTCGACTTCCTAAACGAATTTGAGAAGGCTAAGCAGTAACTTGTTGATACAATGAAGTGTCTTGATGTGGTAAGAACAGAGTTGAAAAAGGTTAAGTCTGACCTTGTTCTCATGAAAACCCGTATTAAAGAACTTCCCAATAAGGATGTCCTCTTCAAAGGTGCAGAGGATGCTTCTATTCACAAGCTCCAAGAACTTAAGACTCTAGAAGGTCCTGAACTGTCTATTTGACGTTAGTTCTCTGCAGCATAGAGGTTTTGTTTAGCTTATTTTTGATTTTGTTTATCTAGTAAATCTTCTATTGTTTCTCTTTTGTTTAGAAGAATAACTAGTGTTTTGGAATAAATATTATTGTGATTACACATAGCTATATCCAATGATGTTCATCTTTTTGTTTTTAGATTTTTTGGTTTAAAAATTCTAAGTTTGTTTGGAAGATGATGATTGCAGTATTAATCTTTATGGCTTTATATATTGCAATATTTTGATGGGATATGTTGTTTACGTCCGTGAACTTGATTGTCCCATATTTTGTCAAAAGTAAAGTCGTTCGTGAATTGATATGCACATATTGATAAAAGGATGAATAGACTTTTGACAAACACAAAAGTTAAGCCTATATTGGCAATTATTGATGGAAGATAGGTTAAAATCTTTTGTGATTCAAGGATTATGTCTATTGTATGTCATTTTGCAAATGGTAATAGAAACATAAAATGAATCCTTGTGTTATCCACGGTATAGATCCTTATTGATCCATTTTGTATGTATTACCGTGAAGGCTCCATTGTGTATCTTATGTTGAGCACGATACGACTAAGTCGATTCCTTATTGGCATGGTTGGTTGTTCCATGAGATGCTATATGTTGAGCATTAAGAACTAAATTAATTAAATTGTGAGGTTATTTAGTTTGTATTCCATAAGTTTTCTTATGTTGAGTACATGTATGGTTAAGGTTGTCATATCTAATGATAATCTTAGTCGGGGTTCCATAATCTCTTATATTGAGCCCAAATGAACTAAAACAATTGTCTAGTATGGTTATTTAGTTAGCACTCTGTAAGTTCTTCTCATGTTGAGAATAATTGACTAGGATGGTTATTTTTATGATTAACTTAGTCATTGTTCCATATATATTCTTATGTAGAGTATGGCCAATTAAATTGATTACTCTTGTAATTAGTTTGGTTTAGTATGACAATTAGATTATTTGCAAGTTTTTCTTGTGATCAATATAATTGATTTTTTAAGTCTCCATAAGTTTACTTGTGTTGAGCATATTTAGTCAAATTAATCTTGGTTCGCTTTGGTTAATTTGATTGAATATTTCTTGTTGGATTCCAAATTCATACTTGTATGCAATTTGTTGAGTCTAAAGAAATCCTTCTTTTCTTTTGAAATTAAGGTCGTTCTTGTTGTTCCTTAGGGAATGACATATTATGGGGGAGAGTTATTTTGAACTTGTGCTTAATTGCCAAATATTTGTGGGGAGTGCGGCTGTGGAATATTATAGGGGTTATCTTTCGTCTTTATAAACTCCTTGATGAATGCATTTAATTAGCTTCTGCTTTATGATTGCATCTAAACAAGATGATACATATTTACCTTTGGTCATGAAATGTCTCTTACGAAAATTTCATTAGGATCACGTTCTTGTACCTTTGACAATTTTATTGACAAAAAGGGGGAGAATTAATATGTAGTTCACACTTCAAATACATATGGTTTTCGAATCATTATGTAAGGGGAAGTGGTTTCCATGTGAGATGGAGTATTGACTAAGGGAGAGTGAAGTATCACCATAACATTGTTGTTGAAGTTGTGATGCAATTGGACTTTGACGTTGTGTAATAATACTATGACATTGTATAACAATAATCGAGAACCGATGCTTTTCTCATTGTTATAGCTACGGATTTTCAACAACGATGATGCTAAACTTATAACCTTTGGGATCATTGGACTACTTGGAAGTGACGAAGATTTCGAGTATTGTTGAAGATTAGACATGTGGAATATTAGCTACAAAGTTTATTTATATATTTTTTGTATTCCATATGTATTAATAGTTTTGCCACTAAAATTGACAAAGGGGAAGATTGTTAGAGCATTGCTCGGTCGAACTCGCATGCGTTGCTATATCAAGCATGTTTGTTAATGTTAGTGATCAAAACTATAAAGTCTTGATTTCTAGTCTACTATAGCTAAGGTCTCGGACTAGGATAGAAAGTGTAGTTGAGCTCAAGAACTCCATGGCAATCATCATATAAGACGAAGGAGTACTCAAGGAACCTTTGGATCTTCATCGACTAAAAGGTATGTGGAAACTTGAACTTATCTATCACTCAAAAGTCTATCTACTCTATCTCCTATGTTGAGACAAAAGTCGTTTTACTATATATACTAAAGATATACACATGTGATATTTCGAGCTGAGTATATCTCGCTTATCTATTTCTCGAAATATGTATAGGTAAAGCTTCGGTTTATCCAAGTTCATCTTTGCCTAGTGACGAAAGTCAAGTTATGTTTCAATCACTTTGGAAATTGCTCCGACGAAAACTAGTTTGTGAATAACAACTATATGACGTCCTTTGAGAATGTTTCAATGATTGAAATGAGAGGTTAGACAATATAACCACTGGGGGATATAAATATTGTTTTGGTAACACATATATGTATAAGCCCTAAGCACTTGAACCGAAGTTTGCAAACTTTGTTGATCAAGTGAAAACCGAAACTTGAGCAGTCAACCCAGTCCGCAAACGTGCGTAGTTCTCGAACCCGAGAATTTCTGCTGGAGTTGTAGCTTGGTTTCAGTCCGTGAACTCAGTCCGCGAACTGACGGAAGTTCTCGAACCCGAGAATTTCTGCTGGAGTTTGTGAACTCCAACCGGTTACTTAAGTTCGCGAACTTGAGTGGTTATGTCTAAAAACAATGTTCGTGAGCTTATTTAAATTATCTAAGGAAAGCTATTGCAAACAGTGACTTTATAGTGCATGAATCGATTCGAGTGAATCACATCGTTTTTGCTTCAATTGTGTCTTGTATAGTACATAAGATCTCATAGCAATTGAACAACTCTCTAACTAGTTCATTTGGACTAGTTATGGTGAAGAAGAATATGGTTGATATGGAAGTTATCATTTGGCTAACCATTTGGTTGACTAATATTGAACCAACTATTGTACACATTTGGGTACGGTTACACAAACCCAAAATCGTCAAGTACATGTGTGTATGGCAAGCTAAGTTTCGATCTAACGGTTAAGAGATATTAGCTTGTATCTAATCAGGGTTTCATCTAACGGTGAATATTGAATGCTTTGCTACTAAGCTAACATTGATTGCAAACCCTGATTTGAAAGACTATATAAGGGAGAACTCTAGTAACTGGGAAACCTAATCCCCACACATTCTGTGTGATACTAGTTTGCTAAGCTAGAGTCGATTCTCCTTTAACCTTTGGTTTTCTTCTTCTAAAACCAGATTAATGACTTAAAGACTTCATTGGGATTGTGAAGCCAGACCGATACTACTTTTCTTGTAGTTGTGTGATCTGATCTTGATGTTTCTATCGTACGAGTACAATTATAATAATTGGCTTGAGATTTCTATCTCCGATAGGCAAGACATAAAAGTAATCACAAACATCTTCGTCTCATCGTTTGTGATTCCACGATATCTTTTTTCGTTGCGTCGATTAAGACTATTGTGAGGTGATTGATAAAACTGAGATGTTCTTCGGGAATATAAGTTTGGTTTTATTGATTGGTTCCTGTTCACCTTGATTTATATAAAGACGGAACAAAACTCATAGGTTTATTCGTGGGAGACGAATTTATCTATCTTGTAGACTTTTCTGTGTGAGGCAGATTTGTTTGCTAAAGTCTTCGACTTTGGGTCGTAGCAACTCTTGGTTGTGGGTGAGATCAGCTAAGGGAATCAAGTGCGCAGTATCCTGCTAGGATCATAGGCGTAGGAGCATAACTGTACCTTGGATCAGTGTGAGATTGATTGGGGTTCAAATACAGTCCAGACCGAAGTTAATTTGGAGTAGGCTAGTGTCTGTAGCGGCTTAATACAGTGTATGTTTAATCTGGACTAGGTCCCGGGGGTTTTCTGCATTTGCGATTTCCTCGTTAACAAAATTCTGGTGTCTGTGTTATTTATTTTCCGCATTATATTTTTATATAATTGAAATAATACAGGTTGTGCGTTGTTCAATCAATTAGAATATCCGACCTTATTAGTTGTTGATTTAAATTGATTGACACTAGGATATTGGTCTTTGGTACCATCCATGTTATCTCTCTTTGGTTAGACTCGCGAATCACATTTCCTTGAGTAAATCAAATTGAGAGATTAAGATAATAACTCCTTGAGATATTTTCAATTGATTGAGTCTAGTTGATTCTCTAGAAAACAACTCGGAGTTGTCCATACAGATTGTTAATCGAAATATTGGGTGAAGTTGTTAGACCCCCGCTTTTTCAAATATACTTATATTTAGATATGGATAACCGTACATAAACATTATATTGGGTTGGCTCAATATAACAGTTAATCGAAGTTAGCCATATGAACACTTTTGTCTTAACCATATTCATCTAACACTTCTAGATCAAATATGATGATCAATCAATCATGAAAGATAATCAAATGAATCTAATTGTGTTTCAAATAAAGTTATTCAATTGTTCACTATCTCATATAAATATATATGAACAATTGAAACAAAATTGGATTGATTCGTAATCATACAAAGTATTTATACAAAAATCAAGCCATGAACATTAAGCGGCGGTTTGCAAAGTTAATTTGCATTCTTTAAATCCTAAATGTCTTAGTTCATGAGTATGAGAATCATACATGACCGATTTTAGAATTTAACCACAGTGTTCGCAAATTGGGTACGCGAACATCAGCTCCGGACCTTGGCCTAGTCCAGTCGTTGACGAACAACCGTTCTGCACCCAACTCAGGTAAACCCATTCGCATACTAGGTACGCAAACAAGAATTCCGAACCTTCTCAAGTAAATCCGTTCGCATACTAGGTACAAACAAGAGTTCCGGACCTGAATCATCACAATACAGTTCGCATACTAGGTATGCATACCGTGTTGTATCCAGACATGGGTAATTGTTCTAAACTCTCATTTCAATCATTGAAATATCCTTAGAAGACGACAATGGTAATCTAACACATACCATTAGCTTCAAGTAATTTTGAAGTGATCGAATGATCAATACGAAACTTCTCTAGCTAACATCAAATGACCGTCTCACACAAATCTTGTAAGATGTTCAAGGTAATTTTCAGATGATCATCTATTGACTTAATATTTAGTTTCCAACTAAACTTGTCAAGAATATGATGAACATAGTTAAAGCAAAAATCTTCCAACACATATTTCGAGAAATATATAAGCGAGATAAACTCGGCTCGAAATATCAAATGTGTATAATTTAAAAGTCTATATAGCTAACTTAGTCTTTGAAGATAGAATAGAATAGACTTCTGAGTGATAGATAATTTTTAGTCTCCACATACCTTTTGTTGATGAATTTCTCCAATCAAGCTCCTTAGTAGATCTTCGTCTTCAATTGGTGAACGCTGTGAAGTCTAAAGCTCAACTACACATTCTATCCTAATCTGAAACATAGCTATAAGTAAGCTAGAAATCAAGTATATAGTTTTGATAAACTAAACTTAATAAACAAGCTTGAGATATCAACGCTTGCGAGTTCGACCGAGCAGTGCTCTAACACTATCCTCAAAATCCAGAATTATGTTATCCATAGAGCATCCTAGATAATTATTCACCTCACAAGTATAAAACTTGCGGAATCAACAAAGTATGAGACGGAGAGACTCCGTTGATTACTATGTATCTTGATCATTGGAGCAAGCTCTACAAACAATCAAGATCAGGATACTCAAGTTATCAAGATAAAAGATAATTGGACCTGGATTCACGAATCTCTGTGAAGTCTTTATAGTTGCTAAACCCTAAAAGGGCTTCTGGAGAGGACGACTCTAGATACAACTAGGACACACCAAAAAGTAGTTTCGGGATTCAAAAATCCAAGTTTCCAAGAATTCCCCTTATATAGACTTCAAAGCCTAGGTTGATTTAGGTTTAAGCTAAGATAGATTTGGAACCAAGCAAACAATATCCACCATTAGATGAAAGCTTTGAATATTAATCAGATATATAAGATATACACCATGGTTAGGTAAACCGTGACCGAACCATGTATAAAAACTATGTTCAACATGGTTGGCCGAAACTATCCGATTTGAACTTAAAAGCTTGACACTCATTTTTATCTTCACTAAGACATTAAGATTGAGCCACAATCATGTGATCAATTAAGTCTGGTGTTAATTAGAGAAAATATCAAATGCAAATTACTTCATAAAAATAATTTAATCGCAATTGAATCATGATCGACATAGTTTGTAAATGTACAAGGTACAATTACTTGAACCGTTCGTGAATCAGCTAAGTCACAGTACGCGGACCGATTTGCAAACTCATATGCAATTACTGAGTTCCAGAGTCAACAGAACTTTTCATTTCATAAACTGGTTTGCACACTTATACAATTACCAAGTTCCGGATTCTTATATAAATTTTCAGTTCACGTACCAGTTTGCAAACTTTGACCAAACTCGAAGTTTCGGAGTCTACAGAACTTTTTAGTTCATGTACCGGTTTGCAAACTCGTAGACCTTTGCCAGTTCCGGAGTTCACAGATAATCATTTTGCGTACCGTTTTGGGTACTAAACTGGTTCTAGAACATAGAACTGTTTTGGTTCGCATACCGCTTTGATTATTTTAACCCGGTTCCCTTACCATAGTTCCACAATTGTTTTTATACGAATATACAAACCTATCCGGCTCACGAAACAAGTAGATTTTCCATGATGTACATTCGAATATGCATATCATACAAATCTGAAAGTCGATATATATAGCTACCTCGCTACGTGTACGAATACATGTAATACAGTTTCAGACATATAACAGTTTTCTCAGTTTGGAAGACTGATAAATTGTTGTGTATTCTGAATATAATAGTTTTATATTTCTCTAAATCAATTCGAAACATTCCTGAGTAACAACGATGACACTTATCACTGTTTCAGGCTATTTTCGAATGATGAACTTGAAACATGATTTGGTTTTGAACAATAAATCATTCTCCACAGAATTTGATCAAGTATGAACAAATGTTCATTAAGACTAGTAATTATATTTCGAGAAACTCGTAAACTAAATAATTAGTCTCGACTCGAAATTCTTGTTTATTCAATCTAGTCTAATTAGTTATGCGACAATCGTCTCAAGATAGAAAAGTATATATAACTTGAGAAATAGGTGGTCCAGTCTTCACTTACCTTTTGTTGATGAAGTTCTCCAAAAGCTTCAGTTGATATTCGCCTTCAAATGGTAGAACGCAAATGATGACTGTCTAATTTCTCAACTCACTATCCTAGACCGAGACTTAACTAATTGTAGACTAGAAATCAAGATGTAGTTTTGACAACTAAATTTGACAACAAGCTTGATATAACAACACTTGTGAGTTCGACCGAGCATTGCTCTAACATCCAGGTAAGTAACTCAAACAATATAAGTATTACTATGCTAAATTGGTTTGGATTTGTCATTTGGAATATCTGGAAAAGTAGATTCAAGAAAGTATTTGAAGATTTTAAACTATCTGTCTCATAGGTAGTGATGATAATAAAAAATAAGTTCTCAGATTGGAGCAGACTAGGTAGCTATCCAGAACCTAATGTTATAAAAATAAACTTTGGTGCTTCATTCAAAGAACTTACCAAGGATGTTGGAGCGGGACTAATAATGAGGGATTTTGCAGGTAACAGTGATGGAATTAGATGATGGCACACAAAAGCGCTAGACCCGGAACATGCAGAGGATAAAGATCTTATTGAAGCAATAATATGGGAAAAAATAAAGGGTACAAGGAAGTTGCATCTGGAAGGAGACTGTTTGTAATAAGAGCTCTGAATGACAGTTTCAGCTAAATAAAATGGACTACCAAAAACATTATTTCAGATTGTTTAATGGTGGGTTTGGATGTAGAATTTTAAAGGTGGAATTTATGGTTTCAGGGGATTTGGTAGAATTACATTTCCCTCGGTACGTTTGGTTTCCTGAATCCTTGGAATCACGTTTCCTACGGGAATCAGTTTTCCAACAAATCCTTCATATGGAGTCCGAACCCTCCCCCTCAGATTTGCTGGGAAACTTAACAAGGGATTTATGGACCCACTTTGTTTTAACTCTAAATCCCATATAGATGCAATTTTAAGATTTGAGGGTAATCTCAAACGGTACAAAGACTTTAAAAAAATAAAACCCTATAAATCATATGAATTTTAATTGAGTTACCAAACACACAAGGATTTATATGAATCCTAGAATTTGTAATCCCATGGAATTATAAATTCCCAGAAACGAATTCTACAAACAAATCCACCATAAGTTTATTAGTTTCTTTTGAGTCATGGATTTGCACTCATGTGCGGAGAGACATTAATCATATAGCAGATTTTGTAACAAAATATAAATATCTGTAATGAGGCATAATGGTTATCTAGTATTCCCTCCTGGTTAGCTTTATGTCTTCAGGAAGATGAGTAAGATAATATAATTAATAAGGGGAAAGCTACTTTTACTAGAGGGAAAACTGACTTTAGTCTGACTGCGGGTCAACATTGGGTAGATTTAAAATACAGTATAAACTCTATAAATTAATGATGTCGGGAACATCAAAATTTATTAATTAAACGAGATATTAATTAACCGATTGATTAATAATTATTAATTTATATATTAATTAATAATGTATTAACTTATAGATAAATTTCATATCACAAGTTTAGAAAAAAATTATGCTTTCGTCATTGTAAACTTCGATCAATAGATAACACAAGTTTAGACAATTTGGATGAACATACAGACAGTAAAATCACTCAAGACTTGCAAATTTTGATCGAGAAATTGGGCTATCGCAATTCAATGAATTTCGAAGATGTCCTAAATTATCCGAAAGAAAATGAAGTTACACAGTTGTTGACTGATGAATAAATAATTGAGAGCTTTATGGGAACTGATAAAGATATGGAAGAAGATGATGAACGTTCTACAATATATCCCCCTTCACGAAACAAGTCTATTAAAGCGGAAACCACATTGATTAATTTCTTGCTGATCTCTGAGAAAACAATACCAAAAATTCTTACAATGATAAGAAAAAGTAAAGATGAAATTCAATGCGATATTGATTTTAGCAAAAAACAGAAGACGATTAAATCATTTTTCAAATATCTTCGTAAATCACTAACGTATTTAATATATATGCATTATTAATTTATATTTCATATGGGGTCTACATATGTAATCAAAAATTTATTATCTTATAATTGGCCGACCTTAAGGGAGGCCTTCTATGTGATGAAAAATCTGCATTTTGTCAGTCACAAAGAATGTCCCAAACTTTTAAAATTAAAAATTTAAATTTCTCAATTTCATAAAATTAAGGTTCCATATAAGGTAATCAATGGAATTGAATACAAATTTCTGTCGAGTTTAATCAAAAAAGCGAACTAACAGTTCAAAGATTCTCAAAATTGACGTTAAATCGATCAGAATCGATCTCAGTTTCTTTTTTACTAAAAAAAAAACAAACTCAATTCTGATTTTCTTAATCAATTTGAAAGAATTACTAAACCAACAAATAGGTAAACCTACTTCAACTTAACGAAAATGGAACCCCATTTAATTATTTGAGCTTTAGGATCTTTAGTTTCAACAAATTTGGCATTTTGAAAGTTGATTTTCACTGAAAGGGAAAACAGAGTTATTCCGTATCCAAAGAAGAAGACGATAAATATGGATGCGGTATTTCACCAAAATACGGATACCGACTCTACCCGACCCGACCGACTCGTATTTATACTAGAAAAGATGAAGCAAAATCAACTCGAAGTTGAAATTTATTCCGGACAAGTTTGAGACTGAACCACTTCCACTTTCCTTCAAGTTTTCAACTTAACGAAAAACAACAATTATCGACTGGTTCTTCTCTTTGAAACTTCTAATTCTCTTGAAAGCGACATAAGACTTTCACTGACTTTAGTTCTTTTATCTATTTTGGTTTTTGTCCACTTTTTTTTGTCCAAAACCTTCAATCAATAACTATAGATATGATCATGTATAGTCTTTTCTCAGGGTGTATCATAAAATTCAAGAGATGATATTGTGTGGTTTGTTTACAGGAATTATCATAGAGTCGTGATTATGGATAAATCTGAAAAAAGATTAGATAACTTTACAATGCTCGACCAGTGTTTGATAATATTGCTGAAAGAATTGGCTTGAAATTGACTGTAGTTCCAGGAATTTAAAGCGATATGGATCAGTGGGTGTTGTTTATATACGATTTTAGAGTAATGGTTCTTCATAATATGTTCTTTACATACGTTTTTAGGCAACTTAACGGGTGCATCTTTGTGTTAATGAGGGTATACGGGTAGGAAACTTAAAACAATAAAAAAAAGACCCCAAGGAAAGTAAAGAGAAAGTAAAGTTATGAACTTGATTTAACTGAAAACTAGCTACGCTAAAAATTCTATTAAAGTATAATGTCTTGTTGAGTATCACCATAATCGCATACATCATTGGTATGTACCATAATCGCATACATCATTTTCATGTGTTGGTGTGAGTGTCAGCTCTGTTCCTTGTATGCTAATCTGAATTCATCAATCAAGATTTTTTTTTATGCACACCTTCGTTGAAAGCTTTATTTTGTGTTTGTTGTTTAGAGTGCTATTATAATGTGGACAGGGTTTTCGATATGTGCATCTGGTTGCATGGTCATATCTTCATATAAGTCAGGCGAGTATTACATCAAATCCATGATAGATGGATATCGAGCCAAACGTTCTTCTGCACTTCATGTGTTTCATAAGGAAAACCCAGATTACTCTTGCTTATACTGTAAGCACTTCAATAACTTATCCCTCTATCTTTTTCCTGATTGGTCTTTGACCACGTTTTTATTGGCTGGGTCTCCCTCCCCACCGCACCGCATGCGGTAATCTAGTTTTAGCGAATTATTAATTTGGCACGTTGTCCCCGACTCAGGACCGGCCAAACATATTAGGGAAAAAAACGGTTCAGTCCAAACACCGTTTAAATAAAACAATTTAGTCCAGACCTAGTTGACTAGGTACAAATTAGTCCAAAATATGAGAAAGTACACTAATAACCTTATTATTTACTATTCAGTCCAAATATTAGCAGTTTAGTCCAGGATGATGTCAGCAATTTTAAATAATAAAAAAATAATTTAAAAACAGTTTATCTTTCGAACCGTTTGTCCAAAATTCGTAAATTTTATATATTCGGAAAACTCTTTCCGAGAGCTACAAAAAGAATACCCATATGACTATATAATTTTCATTTTTTATAAATCTTAGTTTACACCGGTGTACAAACATGTACACATTTACAAAATCCAGAAAATCCAAAGACAAGCCAAGGTGCACCTCATTAATATCTTGAACTTGTCCATTATTCTTCTCCACCTTAAAAATAACCTAAACACAAAGCAAGATGCTACTAAAAATCATCTCATGAGATTGAAACAACAATTTAGGCTTTAGCAAGAATTAGTTTTTTTATATTTTTGAAAGAGCATTTGTATAATTATGCATACACCTACGGAAATCTAACATCACTACCCACAAAACAAACCATATATTATTGAGAGAGCACAATGGTGTATAATCATGTACACACCTACAAAAATCCAACACTTGTACCCATTAGTGGTTTCCCTAATTTTTGGTTTGTATATATAAAATATAGTTCTGCAAGTGTACAATAATATACACCTAAAAATAATCAACATGTGGACAACTATATATACCTAGATAACATAACATGTATGTACAATTATGTACACACTAGTACATTCCCTAATTTCTTAAACTTCAAAAGGAATAACATATGGACAACTATGTATAATGAATAATCAACATGTGTACAATTATATCAGTTGTCTAATTTTTGGAACTCACGATCCTACAGTAAAATAAGATGAACACCCTAGATATTTACGATCAAATTGTGTTCGAAATGGGTTCAAACTTCAAATGTGAACCAAAAATAGAGACAGATGAACCATTTGTAGACATCACTGACAAGAAAAAAATACTTGTAATTTAAGTTCTTACTTCGCGAACATCCTCTGCATGGCGGGTATACGATAGGGAGAGAAAATCATTTTCGTTTGGAACACCCAGGTGCTTATAACCTAATAGAAGGAAAGACTTAACATAATTAAAGGAGTACAAAAACATATAAGAACATGAAATATTTTGTGAATCAACATGTGTACAAGTATGTATGCATTACAATTCAACATGTGTACAACTATGTGCACGGTAACACTTTAAAAATAAAATGTGCACAAACTAGAAACACAAGCATAAGCTTACAGAGTCATTTTTATACACCTAGT
Source organism: Papaver bracteatum (assembly GCA_023529315.1). Taxonomy (NCBI): domain Eukaryota; kingdom Viridiplantae; phylum Streptophyta; class Magnoliopsida; order Ranunculales; family Papaveraceae; genus Papaver; species Papaver bracteatum. The sequence continues at coordinate 439,914 of JAJJWX010004691.1, read as the reverse complement.
TTGTACACCTAGGCATGCACTAGTTTGTACACCTATGTGTGCACTAGTTTGTACACCTGGGAATCTATGCATCATAATCTCATCAATTTTTCTATTTTTGAAAATTACATTTGCTTCTCCAACAGAAACTCCTAACTACACATTAAAAATTTAATAACAAAAGGCCACTCTGGTGAAAATTTAATTAACCCATTACGGTTTCAATAAAAAACCTGAAGCAAAAAGGCTACAACTAAGAATGTTACAGAATTTTTAGCTGTTTCAAAAACTGGTGTACTAAAAAGTACACTGCGTATAACTGGTGTAGTAAAAAGTACACTGCTTACAACAGGTGCACAAATAACACGTGTACAATTATGTACACATTAATAATTCAAAAACAAAGTGTGCACAAACTAATAAAGCAAATGTTTGGACTAGTGGTCTATCTAACATTTGATAAGTCTCTACTCTTACAAGTTTTAGGCTTAATAAAATATTTGGACCATCCATTCAAGCTTGACTCAAAAATGAAATTTGTAGTGGATCTCACTACAAAATTCAAGTGCCTGAAAACCTATTTGCAACTGTTTACTAATTTGTACAGAAGCCAAGTCATAACAATCTTGAAATCCATTTTTTATGTTTTTTTTTTCCATTCAAGCCTTTTCAAATAATCATGCCCTATGAATTAATTCCCAAACATCAATTCCTACAAATGTTTAGTTATACGCAGTCATGTGGAGCTTACCCATAGAGTTTTAATGCAGAAACAATATCTAAATATTTCACAAGCAAAAGAAAATCACAACCAATATAAAATCGGGACAAGGATTAGATGATAGAAAACAGAAATTGAATCACCTTCTTTAGCTTCAACCACTGCAAGATACATTTTGAATGATATAGATGCCGGCACGGCAAAGTGGTCAGCATTCTCGATTTTGTATTCCATACAACAGATCACACATCTGCAAAATTTTAAAATTAACCCGAAATAAGAAACACAGGACTTTCTTGACTCAGTGTGAGTGATGGATAAGGAGAATCAATAAGTTACACTTAAATGCTATAAGCAGATTGGATTTATGTACTCGTCATATTCTTTCTTGAAGAAGAATCCTACTTTATGTGAATCATGAGGAGAATCCGTTGGAACTGAAAGCACAATTGTGTACCACTATGTGGACACTAAACAATCAAAAGGTGTACAACTGTGTACACATTAACGAACAACAGGTGTACAACTAAGTACCCATTAAAAATCCACATTTGTACAATTACGTACACATTAAGAGTCAATAATAAATTACTTAAAATAATAATGATCAACTCTCATAGTCAAACTTTTCATTTAAATGAGGGAAATCTAGCCCAGCTAAGGGTGGAGAACCAAAAATGAATCTTAAATTAAATAACGTATCATGCGAAAATAGAAATGAATCTTAAAGTAGAAAAAATAAATACTTCGCATTAAAGAAATGGAAAACTAATAAAAATGATTGGTTTTTAAAAAAAATGATTGGTGATGATTATCTCCGACGTAGGAAGAATGATACGTTTGTTGTGTGTAGACATATGTCTAAATGAAAAATACTAGTTTGATAGTTTTAGTTTCACAATCAATACAGAAATAAAGTGCACAACTTACAACTAGTATGATAAAACTGGTGCACTTAAAAGTACACTGCGTAAAACTGGTGTACAAATAAGTACACACCATATATATTCCTGATACGATAAAAACAATGCACATAAAAATTCCACCAGTCTTTAGCCTTTCAAAAGACCATCTCCACAAATTTCATAAGAAAATGAATAAATGGTAAAACGGGCTACATGTAAAGAAATTACCTTGCCAAACATCACTATCATGAGATGCAAGTCTTTTTCTTAGTGCTGATATTGTTACCTACATAAAGAAAATGTAACAAATCACGACAAACCAAGATGGGATGACATAAAATATAAGACAAATAAAGTCGAAAACCAAGCGTAATAGGAAAAATAACAGTGAGCATAAAATAGATTTTGCATATCCACAAATTAAAATAGCTCGCAATTTATGGACTTTTCAAAAAGAGACTATGCAACAGATGTCAAATCTTAAATTTATGTGTTTGTGGTATATGGATATCATAAGATATAAAAAATATCCATACACTTGTACCAGTCTCAAATGAGAAACCATGGGACTACTTACTAACCCGTTCTCACAACAAGCTCATTGTCTATGAAACCAAACGCATTGACGTAGTTATCTAGACTCAACATGCGCACTCATTAGCAATCAACACGTCTACAATTATGTACCCATTAAGAATCAACATGTGTACAATTATGTACACCTTATTTATTTTCCCAAACATAAGCCTATGAAGTCATTTTTTTCACATACGTACCTACGCAAGCATAACTTATGGAGACATTGTTTCACATGTGCACCCGTTTGTACACCCTAATTCTTTATGCAAGCATAAGCTTATGAAGTCATTTTCTCACATGTGCACCAATTTGTACACCCTAGTTTAAGAACCCAACATAACATACAAACCACAAGCGATTATAAAAGATGCAATTAAAATTGTATATACCACAATAAGGAAAAAAAGAATAAAAAAATATCAGGTGGATAACGATGAATTTTGAACCAAGAACCAACTACTCAAGTAGCTGCAATCCAAACTATTCATCAAACTTGAATTTTTGGTGAAATAAATGCATAATTACAAGGGTAATATGTATTAGGTATCGTAAGAGGGTTGATATTATAGGGATATACTATTAGTTCTTCTAAAAGTTATAATTACAAGGACTGTCAATGGTACTTCAAACCTATGTAGATATTCAAGTAAATTAGTAAAAAAATATCAATAAAACCAGGTCAACATCAATTTCAAAGATGTAAACATCAATTCCACTACAAAGTAAGTAATAATATTTATTAAATGTTTCGTTTTAAAGATCCAGCAAAGAGTAATCTAAAGTTCTTAATTATCCAGATCTTTACATACGCAAAATTTCATTAATTAAATTTCCTCCTCATGAATACAAAGTCAATAATCCAGTAAAATAATTATCAAATATAAACAATCTCAATTTTTAAAAACTCATAATAGTCTAAGCATAGTCGATAAGCAACTAAAAACCCTAAAATGTAAGGATAAAGCAAAATCATAGAAGAGGAAATTAAAAGTGAACGAAAGATCTAGCTAAAATAGATCTAAAATTGAGATTTGGATGTAAGAGAAGAAGAAGAAATCTGATAAGAATGGTGAAACGAGAAGAAGAACAATTTGAAGTTGATTTCATGATTGGGTCGATATAAAAGATAAGAAATGTTTTGGTCATCGCGAAAATTCTCCGATGTAAACTTTTTTAGACACCCTTTCTCTCAATTTGAAAAATGAATAAGGTATTTAGGGTAATGTGAAAAGTGTGATTTTATGGATCGGGGAATGTTTGGACTAACTCATCCATATTTTGGACTAAACTATTTATGCAGAGGAATTTTGGATCTCCTAGTACTATGCTTAAGGAGGCAAGACTAGAGCGTCTAAAGGGTGACTCCATTGGATTTATCCGTCACACTTTTATGGTCCCTGTTTTTACATCCAAGTTTTTCCTTTGATTTGCTCAAAATTCTTCATTTCTCGAGCGTCTTTTGTCAAATTTGTTTCAGTTTCTTCTAATTCATCGAAATTAAACTCTAATTTAACAACAATTTAAGCAGATTTTACTGGTAGCTCTATCAATTGCACCTTCAAATCGTAACAGTTGTTAAAATTGAAAATTTTGAAATAATTTCATCAAATTAAGCCAACAATTGCAATTTCAGCTTCAATTTCTTATATAAACAAGACTTAGTAGTGATAAAAAATTTGAAAAAAAGATCATATTTGATTCAACTGTAGCAGAAGAGAAAGAATTTGCGATGTCATGGTTACAGAGAATCGAGTAAAGAAGATGACGGGAATTTGGGTAAAACTAAACCTGACCCATAAACAAAATGCAAATCAATTTCTTCAACTAGATGGTGCAACATATTCATACAAATCCAGCTGCCATTGTTGTCTACCGAACCCAAAACGCAACAGATGATAAACTCATCTTCACTTGACTACTTGAGCATTAATTTCTTTCCCATCCTCAAACCCCACGGTTAGCAGCACACAAAAAGAAATGAATTTTGGTTTACGGGAAAGAGGGGAATGGAAAGAAAAGTGACACAAAAAAGGAGTACTTATTGTTTTAGCTTACATATGATTTAAGAAGCAGAAGAAGAGGTTGTTTAGCAATTGGGAAGGGGGAGGCGGTACCTAAGGAGAAGAAGAAATGAGAATTAGGGTAGGGTTATGAATTGAAGACATTTTATAGTTTCAGTCAATGGCTACGATACAATATAGGTATATCTACGGCTAGCATTTATTACGAAGGGTTTTGGTTACATAACGTGTCAGTTCTAGGAAACTGACATTAGCCATGTTATAACCCCAACTTCCTCAAGTGAAGGCCACGGTTTCTGCCCAATGCTCATGGCTCGGTTTTGGGCAACCCAAAGGCTATATTAACTGAGATGCATCAAGTTTGATTAGTAATTAGCTGCTGCTTTAAGAAAAAGAATAAGAGTTTTGATTAGTCAAAGGCTTTCAAAAATTGCGCAATTGCTCCCTGATCTATGTAGCTTTTTAACACAAATACGATAAAAATAAACTAAAATATAGGTAATTTTTGAAAATTGTGGTGCAAGTGTCAACAAAAAATAATTCACCGTGGAATGCAAAAAAGGTCATGTAGGTCACTTGCATTCTCACAAAGCGTGTCCTGTGTGATTAAGTAGGTTTCTTGGTTTTCGTCGGCCCCACTACTGCAGCAGTCATCTATTTTAAGAGAATTTGTTAAATAATCGAGTATTAATTAAAAGAGTTTCTACTGTACGCTTTCCCTTATCATAAAAATACCTTTTTAGTCTCGTATGTCACCATTTCCACACTAAACGTATACTCATCTCACGACCTTGATTTTTTGTATTCGTATTAACACACACTGGCCACTGGATGATTAGATTATTAATTTGATCTCTAATGTAAAGTACCAATATGAAAGTGAACAATGTATCGTATCCAACTATTTGAGGTAGAAGTAGAAGAAAAGTAACATGATCTTATCCAGAAATATGAGAAAAAAATCAATAATATTTTGTATATCTGTTAAGGTGCTTGATCATAGAAATGAGGGTCCAATTGTATATATTGTTGGAAATATTGACAACATTCGTAATTAACTTAGAAAAAATACTTAGCTCAAACTGACGCTCGATTGATGTTCCGGGAGATGTACTGATAATGTAGCGGGAACTAGTAGAGGCGCGTATGAGATACGTTGACCTAAAGGTAATATTGCCTGCTACTCCATTGATATGCTATAGCAGTTGTCAAGTCACCTCCAGGATACAACTACTGGTAGTACTCCTCAATGTACCATACATAGAAAGCACTCTAAGAACTTGGCAGAGATGTATGAAGAAGTGGAAAAAGTTATGGTAAAAATTAAAATAGTAGCAGTTAAGAACCAGAGAAGAAAAAGGGGTTTCTTCTCTACTGTATGTTTTCAAAACTGAACTGAAAACTCATGATATACTCAACCAAAAAATGACACGTTACTAACCATAAAAGATTCCCACGCGTGACAGATAAAAGCATAGAAAATAGGAACAACTTTTGCATAAAATAGTTTTCTTTTGTCAGGTACAGAAAACAGCTTTTGCAGATTTTCTTTTGCTTTTGCCAGAAGCATGCGAGACACAAATAGAAGCCAAGCCAAACACGTACAGACAAGGAGTAAGATTCTTCTACATGTGTGGAAAGCTCGTGTGAAAAATTTCAGTAAAAAGATAGGATCTTATGAACCCACACCCACACCCACTCCCACGCCCGGCCCGCCCGACCTGACGGACGGCGGCGTGCGTGCTTCTGTGCGAAGCACCACGCGTACGGGAAAGGCAACCTTTCCCTAGTCTAGGTATTCCCCTCATAAAAAAGTGTGTAGACCCAAAGGGCCATGCCCTTTAGGAAAAACACATGGTATTTAAGGCTAAAACTCTTAATATTTTAGTCTATGTGGGACTAATGTTTTATCCATTCAAATGAAAAAACAACTAGTGGGCAATTGGTCTAGGGATCAAATCATGGTCCATGCACTTTTGGTTTTAATACAAAATCCGTTTTTTCTAACAATCCCCCACATGAATGATAAAACATATCGATAAATCACGAGAAAACAGAAGACAACAAAATTAGGCTAAGGTGTCCCAGAGATTGAACTTTAACTTAGTGAGAGGTTACCGGAATTGCTTGTTGTAATGGTGAACAAAATGTCTTGAACCGCAAACAATGAATGCAATTCAGAAATAACAACCACACTTTGATGTCTCAAGGAAAAGCTGCCAAGATCTTGCCGTTGTGCCCGTTTTGGCCGTGGGCTAAATCCAGGACTTAATAAATGTCTCTAGAGAATTAGCTCAAATTCTCATAGGAAGCGGCCCCCACTTCCAACATCCATATAGGTGAGTCCATTAAGAGTGTCCAGCCACACCCTGCTTTAAACAAAGCCATGAAACTCATTAAGATCTCAACAGATCATCCTAAATCATGCAGGCAGCACTATCACACGGTTACAACATAGGAAGGGACAAAGATAGTGCTTTCTCCATATCACCAGAAATTAGTTGTCTCATTGAACCTTGATATTGGAGCTCCATTCACAAGGTTGAGTATCCTTCATGGTGACTTATTCTATGAGCTTAAGTCTCATCCCCCTCGATGTGGATCTAACTACCTTTCTAGATAACCCTTTCGTCAAAGGATCTGCAATATTCTCTTTAGACCTTACAAAGTCTATAGATATGATACCAGTAGAGAGTAGTTGTTTCACTGTCTTGTGTATTCTTTGTAGATGTATAGACTTTAAATTGTATACACTATTCATTGCACATCCAATATCAGCTTGACTATCATAGTGGATTGCGATCGAAGACACGGGCATGGGCCAGAGTGGAATTCCTCCCAAGAAACCTCGTATCCATTCAGCTTCCTCTCCAACTTTCTCCAAGGCTATAAACTCAGACTCCATAGTGGATCGAGCTCTATGTGTCTTCTTGGAAGACTTCCATAACACATACGTACCTCCAAGTGTGAAGATGTACCCACTAGTAGAGTTGCACTCATCTGAGTCTGATATCTAGTTGGCATCACAATACCCTTCCAGCACAGCAGGATACTTCCAAAATCTTAAGCAATAGTTTCAAGTGCCTCTCAGGTAGCGTGGAACTTTGTAGAGATAATTTCAGTGATCCTTCCCAGGGTTGCAAGTGTACCTGCTTAATTTACTCACAGTGTAGGCAATATCATATCTTGTACAGTTCATCAAATACATAAGACTGCCAATAACACCAGAATACTCAAGTTGAGAAATTTCCTCTCCCTTGTTCTTTTTCAAGTTACAAGGGGCTTCTTAGGAGTAGATACAAGTTTAGCATTTTCATGATTAAATATCTTAAGTACAGTTCAACATAATAAGATTGACTAAGACTATATCCATCAGAAGTCTTTCTGATTTTCATCCCTAAGATTACATCAGCATGGCCTAAGTCTTTTATGTCAAAGTTTTCGTTAAGCATGCTTTTAGTGGAATTAATAATATCAAGGTTACTGCCTAATATGAGTATATCATCAACATACAGGCACACAATAACATGAGAATCATCCACAAATTTAATGTAAACACATTTATAAGATTTATTAACCTTGAAGCCATTAGATATCATTACATGATCAAAATTTTCATGCCACTGTTTAGGTGCTTGTTTTAATCCGTACATATATTTATTCAATTTGCATACTTTGTTTTCACAACCTTTCACAACAAAACCTTCAGGTTAGTCCATATAAATTTCTTTATTCAATTCACCATATAGAAAAGCAGTTTTAACATTCATCTGATATATATGCAAGTCATAAATAGAAGCAATAGCAATCAACATCCTAATAGAAGTGATTCTAGTGACTGGTGAATAGGTATCAAATAAATCTAATCCTTCCTTTTGTCTATAGCCTTTAGCTACCAACCTAGCTTTGTGTTTCTCTATAGTTCCATCTGTTCTAAGATTTCTTTTGAAAACCCATTTGCAACCTATGGCTTTACTACCAGGAGGTAGGTCTACAAGTTCCCAAGTTTCGTTTTGCTGAATGGACTCCCACTCATTTATTGAAGCTTCTTCATAGAAGGGAGCTTCCTTGCAGGTTTGAGGTTCAAACTCTTCCGTAAGAGTCACAAAATCTGGCCCAAACCCTTTTTCGAGGTCCATACCCTAAAGGAAATATGTGTTCAAAAAACACAACATCTCTAGATTCCATTATGGTGTTCAGACCAATGTTATTATGATCAGAACTTATGACCATGAACCTATATGCATTAGTATGCTCAGGATATCCTAGGAAAACACAGTCTACAGTTTTAGGTCCTATTTTGGTTCTCTTGGAATGAGGAATGCCTAAAGTATGCATATGAAGGTTGTCTAGCTTTCCACAACTCATAAGGAGTTTTATCAGACCTTTTAAATGGAACTCGGTTCAAGATATAACATGCAGAGAGAATTGCTTCCCCCCACAAGTTCGAAGGTAACCCTGAACTGGTCAACATAGCATTCACCATATCTATGAGTGTTCGATTTTTCATTTCGGCTATTCCTTTTGACTCAGATGAAAAAGGTGCAGTAGTTTCATGAATGATGCCATTAAGTTTACATATTCACCTATGGGTATCACGTACTCACCGCCACGATCTGACCTAAGGGTTTTAATTTTAACACCTTTTTGGTTTTCTACTTCAAGTTTATATAGTTTGAAAGCCTCTAAAGCCCCATCTTTACTTCTAAGAAGATAAACCTGACATTATCGTGAGTAATCATCTATAAAAGTTATATACCATTTTTTACCACCTCTAGTTGGTGTTGATTTCGAATATCCTAAATCCGAGTGTATTAGTTATAAGAGAACTGTTCTACGTTCAAACTTTTTATTAAATGGTTTTCTTGGATATTTGGATTCAACACAAATTTCACATTTATGATTTTTGTCAATGTTTATTTTAGGAATGCAACCTAAATTAGCAAGTCTTTCCAAGGATTTGAAATTAACATGTCCAAGTCTATCATGCTAAACATGTGAGGAGTCACAAACATAAGCAGAAGAAGATGCATTAACATTCATGTTTAAAGAAAGTACGCTAAGCTTAATCATGTTATCAGTGACGTAAACTTTTCCTACGAAGTCACCACTCTTAGAGATTACAACATTGTTAGACTCAGCAACAATTTTAAAACCTTTTCCTAGTAAGATGGTCTCTGAGATAAGATTCTTACATATGTCCGGGACGTGATACATATCATTCAATGCGAGAGTTTTTCCTGAAGTGAGCTTCAATTCAATCTTGACTTTCCCCACCACTTTCGCGGTGGAAGAGTTTCCCATAAATAGTTTCTCATCGTATCCTACTGTGGCATAGGAGGACAATACATTTCTGAACTTGCAAACATGCTTAGTGGCTCTAGAATCTAACCACCAATCTCTCACATTGGTTACATTAGAGACAAGTTTGACTTCAGACACCATGCCAGTAAAATATCCAGAATCATCTACTATGTTCGCCTTATTTTTCTGTTTTGGATCATTTTTGGTCTTTTTAGGTGCCCTACAGTCTTTGGCCATATGATCGGTCTTACCACAATTATAGCAGTCACCTTTGATGGTGTTTTTAGAGACACCACCCTTTGGCTTAAGATGGTTACCTTTGGATTTACGACGTTTGTTACCATTTTTGCTGGAATCATATTTTCCTTCATGTTCTTTCTTTGTTGCAGCATTGTCATTTAGGATATGAGCTTTGTTGGACATGTCTTTACTCAACAACAGGTTCTTGTCCTTGTAGCAGAGTAGCTCCTCGACTTGAATCTTTTTTCCCAGTTATATCATGGTGATTTCACGAGTCTTGTGTCACAGCCTCCTCTTGTACTCAGTCCATGAAGGTGGAAGTTTTTCAATCACTTCAGATACTTGAAAAGCTTCATCAATAACCATGCCTTCAACAAGAATTTCGTTGATGAGGTTCTGAAGTTCCATGAATTGATCAACCACAAGTTTTTCATCATTCATTTTGTATTCAAGGAACCTAGCCACCAAGAACTTCTTGCTTCCAGCAGCCTCAACAAGATATTTTTATTCCAGGGCTTCCCATAAATCAAAAGCAGTAAAATTCTCTTTTGCATTATAAAAATCATACAAGAAATCATCCAAGCAGTTAAGAATATGATTTTTACACATATAATTATTCCTAGTCCACCTATCCAGTCTATCTTCATAACCACGGTCATGAAGCCTTCTTGAGGGTTTTTTCAAAGCAACTTCATCTAACCTTTGGTATTTGAGAAAAAATAACATTTTTTATTGCCATTGTTTAAAGTATTTTCCACTAAACTTAGCAGGTTTGTCAACAATACTTTTTCCCATGTTGTCACAGAAAATTATAGTAGTGAAATATTACCTTTAGAATGTTGGAAATATTGACAACACTCGTAATTAACTTAGAAAAAAAATACTTAGTGTTTGTACCCTATTTAAATAGAGTACGTGCGTACTGCACAAGCTGTTTAATAACGCAGACTGTGGGTTAGCAAGGTGACCCACGGGGCTCATCAGAGCTCAGTCCGGAGGTTTATTAAAACCATACCGTGGGTTATCAAGCTGACCCACGAGGCTCATTAGAGCTGGATCCGGACTGAGTCCGGAGGTTTATTAAAACCAGACCATGGGTTATCAAGGTGACCCACGGGGCTCATCAGAGCTGTATTCGGACTGAGTCCGGAGGTTTATTAAAACCATACTGTGGGTTATCAAGGTGACCCACGGGGCTCATCAGAGATGGATTCGGACTGATTCCGGAGGTTTATTAAAACCAGACCGTGGGTTATCAAGGTGACCCATGGGGCTCATCAGAGATGGATTCGAACTGAGTCCGAAGGATTATTAAAGAAACTATGCTTGGGTTTATAAACCCCACATGGATAAATAAGGAAGCCCAGATGACTGGAAGTCATTTGGTGATAGTCACAAATCTTGTAAGATAGACAAGGATCTTCCAAGATAATTGTAAATCTTGTGAAGATGATATGGATCTTCTAGGATATATTCCAATCTTGGAAGATAAACAAGGATATTTCAAGATAAACTCAAATCATGTGAAGATATAAAAAGATCTCTCAAGATAGACATGGATCTTCAAGGATAGACACAAACATTAAAGGATAAGTACAAATCCATGTGGTTATTTTGGATGACTAAAAATATAGGTTATTATGGAGCCAGATTAGGGTTTATGCCTATAAATAAAGGCTAAAATCCAACTCAATAGGTACACAATTTTACTCCTTTCTTCACAACTACTTGCATAGAATATCCTCTGACTTTAGTATCGGAGTATCTTTGCAGGTACCCCATTTTCCATCATCAATTCTTGGAGAATCCAATCAAACGGCGGCGATTCAATCTTTTAGAACGCATCTCGAGGAGTGTTGGGGTAATTAGTTTTGCACCAACATCTTTTGGCGCCGGCTAAGGGGACCCGAGAAAAAGATCGCGCTCCCCTTTGGGAAAAGTTTTGTTTTCCAAATATTTTGAAAGTTAGGGTTTCAACAAACGTTTGGAGAAAAAGAAAAAATTTCACAACCTTTTCCGAAAAGTTGCGGAAAGTCTACAACAATTTCAGAAAAAGTTGCAGAAGATCCAGAAAGTTGCAGGAAGTCTGGGCGTTGTGATGCAGAAGGTTGTTAGAAGTTCTGAAAGTTGCACAAAATTTCTGAACGTTTTCAGTAAATTGCAGAAAGTTTCTGAACATATTCAGAAAGTTGCAGAAGATCAGTTCCCAGAATCATCGCGAACAGAAGTCGCAGAAAGTTCAGAACTTTTTTCAGAAACGTCGTAAACGAAAAAGTTGTTAGAAGAAAAAGTAACAAAAAAGAGAGAGAGTTGCAAATGGAATCTTCGCAAGCAAATCAACATGGAAGGAACGGTAATTTACTTACCAGAAATCGTCAACTCAACATGTCAACAATCAAACACTACGGAGCGCTGTCATCTACCAGAAAAGAGATGGAAACGGAGAAAACACCTTATCATAGCCACCTGGCAATTGAGGATTGGATATAGTGGATCCATTTTCCGCCTCACCTGGGGGCGTCTCCGTAATTTTAGAGTATCTCTACAGATATTAAGGGCGGCTAAAGTGACGCCTACATGCAATTCAAAACCAACGTGGGTTGGATCCAGACATCAAATTAATGTTGGGCTGGTCACTCCTTATTGGTCCAACATTTGGGATGCCCCTTAGCCAGTGGGGGGAGCTACATAGGAGTTGCTTTGTTATGTTATAACAAAGGAAGAAAGGCATTAAGGAAGTTATCAACAATAGAACACACATACTTTTTCCACATCATTGCTAGTAATGACGAATAGGGTGCCTCGTTGAATACCGGAGCTACCTGCATACATATAAGTTATTCTTCTCAAATCCAATGGTGGATTATCGGTTGGATCCAGACATCAAATTAAGGCTCCGAAACTTTTCTATTAAAATAATTAAGGGCGATCATGTTCTATTATAGAAGAAATAAGGAGACTGCTCGTCATAGAAAAGACGACTCATCTCATTCAAGCTCTTGTGACGTAAAATCGGGAGTTTGGCCGTAGCAAGTCAAGGGGTAAATCAAAGTCCAAAAGGAAGTTGAATGTTGGAACTGAATGCAGGAAGCTGATAACCAAGACAATGGTGTTGAAACTACAAATGATGATATCATTGTATTCTCAGATTGTAATGATGTTTGTGTTAGTTTTGCAGGTTCTGATTTAATGGATAGTTGATTCAATCTTATCATGCTACTCCTCATGAAGATGTATTTACCTCCTACAAGGTCGCGACTTTGGGTGGTCTGAATGGGCAACAAAGGTGTTGCGAAAATTGTAGGAATGGGTGATGTGAAGGTTGAGACCAGTGTTGGCTGTATGGGGTCCTCGAAAATGCGACATGTACCAGATCTTCGTTTGAATCTAATGTCACCAGGAGTGTTAGATGATGAAGGGTACAACAATCACTTGGGTGATGGCAAATGGAAGCTAAAAGGGCTCCATGGTTATTGCAAGAGGCAAGAAGTGTGGCACATTGTACAAGACACAAGTGAAGGTGTTGAAAGGTGAGTTGAATGCCAAACAAAGATTCAATCTCCGAGCTGTGGCATAGAAGACTTGGTCACCTTAGTGAGAAGGAATTCAAATCCTCACCAAACGACAAGTTTTGCCAAATGCCAAAGGTATGCAATTGGGTAAGTGCACTCATTGTTTAGTTGGTAAACAAACTAGAGTTTCCTTTCATAAAGCTTTACCCAAGCAATGGTATTATTGATCTTGTTCATTCTGATGTATGTGGACCTTTAAGGGTCAAAACACTTGGTGGTGCTGTTTATTTTGTTACTTTCATAGATGATGCTTCAAGGAAGGTTTGGTCATATGCAATCAAGACCAAAGATGATGTTGTTCCCCGTGTTCAAGATGTTTCATAGCATGGTGGAAAGAGAAACAGTAGAACCTTGAAGTGCCTTCGACAACGGGAGAGTACATTGGGCCACTTGAAGTGTATTGCAAGAGCATGGGTATCGTCATGAACAATCAAGACCAAGACTCCACAACATAATGGTGTTGATGAACCGCACTATTCTTGAGAGAATAAGGTGCATGTTATCTCATTCCAAGTCGTATAAGCATTTCTGGGTGGAAGCAATGAATATTAATTTGATCAAATCGATCTCCTTGAAGACCGCTAGATGGAGAAGTAGCAGAAAAGGTATGGAGAGACAAAGAGCCTACTTATGATCACTTGAAAGTGTTTGGTTCATCATTTGTTCATATCCCAAAAGATCGAGAGATCAAAGCAGGGATGCGTATTCCTTGAAGACCAGCATAATTGAAGACTATCTATTAATATAGAAGAAACAAGGAGACTGCTCATCGTTTTAAAGACGACAAATACATGGAGGCAGTCAACTTATAAATCAGGGTTTATCACACCCGCAAGCGTTACAAAAGCATGTGCTAGTTGTTCCAAAACTCCTGGAAATCATGGTTTCAGGTAAATGTCTTGTTGCCCGATGTGCAACCCCTAGAACGATGAGGCAAAGTCACGATGACAATGCTGAAGTGAAGCAAAGTTCAATAACGGAGATGTAAAGTCCAACGACGACAAAGCAAAGTATGATCGTAAGGATGAAAGCCTAATGCCGATGCATATGCAACAAAGTTAGGCTATAACGATGGTCCTGTAGACTACAACAACAACAGAGTTGCACGATGGACCTTCACCCCATAGAAAACATATGACGGGCCTAAGACATCAAGCTTACAGAGATTATGAAGCAAAGGAGCGTTCATCTTGTTTCAAACTTGTAGTTTGTTGACGAGCCAAGCAATGACTGCCAATTATCATAAGGAGGACGCCTGGAGGAAGCAACCTTCTCTAAAATGTTTTTCTATCATTACAAGTCTATGTTTGGACCATTTACAATCCATGAGTGAACATTCAGTGCCCATTTAAGGTTAACGAGCCGATTACATATGCATCCAGCAGTTCCGTGTCACTAATTTACACCGTACGATGCGAATGAACGGAAGGAACAAAATATTCAAAGAACTGATGTTTCATACCTTGATCAATGCCAGCCCATGAAAGAATAATGCTGATGTTGTAAATACACTGAACAAGGAGAAAATCAGCTGACTTTGCTAGTTAGAAAGAAAATATGCCAAAGGAAAAGAAAAGATCAGAGCTGCACTTACTGGAAGAAGTTAGCAAGGCAGAAGAGACGACTATAGATGTTTTGTTACCGTGATTATTCGTCCATATTTATATTAGAAAAGAGTAGTGACATACAATCAACCGATTCCAAGAGTTTGATAATATTGAAAATTCAAAAGAAATCAAACTCTTAGTTCTACCAGGGACTGAATTTCTGCCTGTTATGAAAACACATCATAAGAATATCGAGCTGGAATATTCGTAGTTAACAGAAAATGGATTTTCAAGAGGAGTCAAATTCATAGTTTGATAAGTAATTGGATTACTGTCATCCGCGGATATTGGCACTCATTGAACACGTTATGAAACGTGTTTTTTCTATACTATGAGGGAAGATCGGTGGCATGCTAGTTAATCGGACTAGGGATTCGAAGGGTGAGTTCTTGGAGTTCCTAAGGTGGTCAAGTTCTTCGTGCCATAAAGATTCCAATTCTTCCCGACAATGAAGAAGTTCCAAAGATGATCAAATTCATAATTCCATATGAAATTGTCTTCTTCCTGGAAGCAATAACGGTCGATGACTGAGTACGGTAGGACTTTGTACCTATGAAGGAATGAAGACATGATGGTGTACGCGGCAGTTTGAATGTGCAGGCATCATTTCATGTGGTAAAAAAAAAAGAGTTGGCGTTACTACAAGCTGGTCACGCGAAGGAGGTAAAGGCATATACCAGGATCGTGAACAAACATGTTCTTTCCTAGTATGTAGGCCACGTAATTTGGGTTAATCAATTCAGTACTTGGGCTTATGACGACAAGTGACTGTTGGAATTCTATATAAAGCCAGTCGAGGACGGATATGGACTTGGCAAGCCGCGTACTTAGGAAAAGGAAATTCCAGGTATGAGTTTACTTAAGAATAATAAGTTAATATGAGCATGTTTTTGAAGGAGAAATCATGTCGGGTGTGCATTACAGAGTGTCAGGATACATTTGTACGTGATATGTACCTACCGCCGTCACATGAAGCCTTACTATTCTTAACTCCTCAACAAGTTGAACAGTTAAGAGGGGGCGATATTTGTACCCTATTTGAATAGAGTATGTGCGTACTGCACAGCTATTTAATAACGACATACTGTGGGTTATCAAGGTGACTCACGGGGCTAATCAGAGCTGGATCCGGTCTGAGTCCAGAGGTTTATTAAAACCAGACAGTGGGTTATCAAGGTGACCCACGAGACTCATCAGAGTTGGATTCGGTCTGATTCCGGAGGTTTATTAAAACCAGACCATGGGTTATCAAGGTGACCCACAGGGCTCATCAGAGCTAGATTCGGACTGAGTCTGGAGGTTTATTAAAACCAGACCGTGGGTTATCAAGGTGACCCACGGGATCATCAGAGCTGGATTCGGACTGAGTCCGGAGGATTATTAAATAAACCAGGCTTAGGTTTATAAAACCCACATGGCTAAATAAGGAATCCTAGATGACTGTAAGTCATTTGGTGATAGTCACAAATCTTGGAAGATAGACAAGGATCTTCCAAGATAATTGTAAATCTTGTGAAGATGATATGGATCTTCCAGGATATATTCAAATCTTGGAAGATAAACAAGGATATTTCAAGATAAACTCAAATCATGTGAAGATATAAAAAGATCTCTCAAGATAGACATGGATCTTCAAGGATAGACACAAATATTAAAGGATAAGTACAAATCTATGTGGTTATTTTGGATGACTACAAATCTAGGTTATTATGGAACCAAATTTGGGTTTATGCCTATAAATAGAGGCCAAAATCCAACTCAAAAGGTACACAATTCTACTCATTTCTTCACAACTACTTGCATAGAATATCCTCTGAATTTACCATCGGAGTATATTTGCAGGTACCCCCATTTTCCATAATCAATTCTTGGAGAATCGAATCAAACGGAGGCGATTCAATCTTCTAGCACGCATCTCGAGGAGTGTTGGGGTAATTAGTTTTGCACCAACACTTACCTCGAACCGAGGCTTGATTTATGTTCTGGGAGATGAACTGATAATGGTAGCGGGAACTAGTAGAGGCACGTATGAGATACGCTGACCTAAAGGTAATATTGCTTGATACTCCTCTGAGATGCTATAGTAGTTGGCAAGTCACCTCCAGGATACAACTATTGGTAGTACTCCTCAATGTAGCATACAAAGAAAGAACTCTAAGAACTTGGCAGAGATGTATGAAGAAGTGGAAAAAGTTATGGTGAAAATTAAAAAAGCAGCAGTGAAGAACCAGAGAAGAAGAAGGAGTTTCTTCTCTACTGTATGTTTTCAAAACTGACCTGAAAACTCCTGATATACTCAACCAAAAAATGACCCGTTACTAACCATAAAAGATTCCCACGCGTGAAAGATAAAAGCATAGTAAACATGAACAACTTTTGCAGAAAACAGTTTTTCTTTTGTCAGGTACAGAAAACAGCTTTTGCAGAAAATGACTTTTGCTTTTGTCAGGTACAGAAAATAGCTTTTGCAGATTTGCTTTTGCTTTTGCCAGAAGCATGAGAGACACAGATAGAAGCCAAGCCAAACACGTACAAACAAGGAGTAAGATTCTTCTACATGTGTGGAAAGCTCGTGTGAAAAATTTCAGTAAAAAGATAGGATCTTATGAACCCACACCCACTCCCACTTCCACCCCCGAGTCCTAGTCTAGGTCTTCCCCCTCACACAAAAGTGTGTATACCCAAAGGGCCATGCCCTTTAGTCAAAATCCATGGTATTTAAGTCTAAAATTCTTAATATTTTAGTATATGTGGGACTAATATTTTATCCATTCAAATGAAAAAACAACTAGTGGTCAATTAGTCTAGGGATCAAATCATGGTCTATGCACTTTTGGTTTTAATACAAAATCCGTTTTTTCTAACATATATCAGATGTGACGAAGTGTCGTTCAAAAATGAGGTTCTAGTCGTAGATGATAGGGTTGATTCTTCTCATTTCCATATCGTACAGGCCAGGAGATAACTATGAACACTATCTAAAGGAGAAGGTACTTTATAATGGGGATCAACTACTGGACCGTGAGTTCGATCCCTGGAGTAGTGTTGATGGGAATAAAACCATATATTTATTAGTTTAGTTCTAGAAAATCATTCAAAAAAGATATTAAGTTCCGTCGAATTTGAATGACGAAGATAACATGCTAAAACAACAGGATAAAGAGCATGACATTGGAAGCTAAAATCAAAAAACAGTAGAGAAATGATCGGGGAAAATTTATTATCAATCCACCCAATATTGACCCTAGGTCAAATATCCTAGATCAAATCAGCCTTCCCTCTAGTAAAAGTAGCTTTCCCCTTATTAATTATCGAGTAATCCATTCTTAAAATAAAGAGAGGATAATATGAGAATGTCAGTGAACACTTTTTAGTTTTTATCGAGTGCGCACAAAACCGGATTCGTGTTGTCCATAGAAAACAAACGCATCAATACCAAAATTATGTGTCGTCTCTGGAGAAAGGACCTCTACGTAGACAGGTGCGCGCCTTAGCACGTGGAACAAAACAAAGAGAGAGAATTCCAAAGATGATGGAAATCAAAACAAACTTCTCTTCTTCAATTCCAAATCTTTATCACAAGCTATAAGAGCATCTCCAACAGAAGGTTATTTTTTTTCTATGCCACATAGGATTTTAGACCCCTATTTATGAAAAAATCATCTCCAACAGTAGGTCCTAAGAAGTAGGTAGGATGTCAAACTAAATTTGAAGGTTTTCAAGAAAGTGTTAACTACACCTTCGGAAGCACCTCCACGTCATATTTTTTTTAAATAATTATTTAAAAATAAATAAAAAGAAGAAAAAGATTTACCATTCCGTTTTTTCTTCTTCTTCTCCGCTCTCACAGATGTTTCTTTTTCGGAGTCTAGGGTTCTGCACACAACCGTTCGTTTTTCCATTAATGCATTCGTTAGATATTAGCTTTTGGAATAAATTTTTTTAGAGGATGAATTTTGTTAGATTTATATACTCGAAAGGATGTATTCCAGATTGTTTTCTGGACTTGAAAGAATTAAGTATCGAACTTGATTTATTTTATTAAACTGCCGTCATTAATTACTGTTTATGGTCTGTTACCGGATATATGAAATGCCATTCAGTTGAATGTTTGGAGAAGTGAATCACATGAATCAGCTAAGTGCTGGTTGACTATGATAGTAGGGCTGCAATGAATGTGCATTGCAGGTGAATGCAGTTCATGGAACAAGACACGAGTCTAGGTTTCTGCGAACTCACTTTGATTTCCCATATTGGTTCAAGCTTCTGACCGTTGTCAAAATCATATTGCTTTCACTTATGCTTGATTATTCCTTCTTCCACCAAATATGATATCCACAATCACTCGTGGTTTATTTAGAACCCCCAATTGGGGGATATGGAAATTAATTAGGGGATATAGCTACAAGATAAAAATGGTGTCCCAATAGCAATTCTGGGTGACCCCCTATGTAATTATTTTTTAAATTCCTAATCTAGCCCCCACTAATTAGGATTAGTGATTAATTATAATTAGTAAAATGTTAAGTATTTGGGGGATAAATTAGTGTGTATTTATTTTTATTTGAATTTGTGTGGGTTAGTTGAGAGTAGGAGGGAAAAATATTTTTGAGGGGAATTTTTTTTTTTTGAAAATGGAAGATGATTTTGATGAGAGAATTGCTGCTAAGAGTTGAAAATTTGATTTTTTTTCTTTGAATCCACCATTGTTGCGGCTGAAAAAGCTCGGTGCCGGCATGGTATTCAACCAAAAAACCATGTCGGCATTTGCTGGAAATTTTCGTAAATTGTTTGCCACTATACTGGAAATTTTCATAAAATGTTAAGTATTTGGAGGAATTAATTGATCTTCAAAACCTATTTTTTCTAATAAGTCTACTTCCGGCACAGTTATCTGATTTTCGAGCATGCCGGAACTACTTCTGGCATGGTCTTCATCCTAAATTTCTATGCCGGAAAATGATGAAAAGTATCCAGAAGATTGATTTTTTTTTTCACTATACTACAGGCATTGATAGATTTATATCGAGCATGCCGGCATTTAGTTCCGGCATTGAATTTCATCACTTCTGGCATGGTATTCATCATTTCCGACATGTTCTTCATCACTTCCGGCGTGGTCTTCATTGTAAATAACTATGCCGGAACTCACTTCCGTGTGGTCTTCATCCTAAATTTCTATGCCGGCACATGATGAAAAGTATTCAGAAATTTGATTTTTTTTCGCTTGACTACCGGTATTAGTAGATTTATATCGAGCATGCCGGAATTTAGTTCCGGCATTGAATTACATTAATTCCGGCATGGTCTTCATCACTTCCGGCGTGGCATTCATCATTTCCGGCGTGTCATTCATCATTTCCGGCGTGTCATTCATCACTTCCGGCATGGTCTTCATCATTTCCGACATGTTCTTTATCATTTCCGACATGTTCTTCATCACTTTCGGCAGAGAAGGAGAAGAGAATTTGAAAGGAAGTAGGGAAAATTTAGAATTTGAAAGAGAATGGGGAACATTTGGGTTTCAAAGTTTTAACCCTAAAAAGATTAATAAGAAGTGGAGATGGAAATGATGGGGAAATGATGGAAGTGGGGATATGGGAATATGATTTTGTTTTTTGATTTTAAGTTTTTAAATTTTATTTTGAGGGAAGGGTGTTTTAGTATTTTTGCCCCCAAAAGTCACCCCTTAGCACACACCATGGGTTGGGAGAAGTAATTCATATCCCCCAATTGGGGGTTCTTTATTTAACTTTTTAATTATGATTTTTCTTTTAAAAGTTATCCACGTATGAAATTCAAAGGATTAAAATCTTGTACTATTGGAGATAGTTTTCTGGATATAAAGCCTGGCTTGATTGGGGTATACCCAATAAAACAAAATAGGGTGATTTTACTTCAATATCCTTGAACTAATTAACTTAAAATTAAATCCTAAAATTAAAAAACTCTTAATCTTCCCTAATCTCTCTTCTCTAATCTCTCTGCTCTTCCCCTTCATCTTCTTCCATTTCTTCCATCAAACGAAAATCTAACATTAATTTTCCAAAAAAATTGTCGATTCTACGGGCGAAAAGAAGACTATAAATGATGTTTAAACTCAAACCCATCATTGTGTTGTGTGATTTGACTGTTATATTAGGTTAGAAATCAAAAATTGTGATTTCTGTGTTTTTGGTCGGCAAGGTTGTAACATGCATATCTTGCTGACTTTTCATAACATCCATGGCCACTGTAAAAAAAATTCGATAGTCGGCAGGGTATTTTTTGACGACCCTGCCGGCCAATACAGCCGGCAAGGTCATAACATGCATATCTTGCCGACTTTTCATAATAGCCATGGCGACTGTGAATTTTTAAATAGCCGGAAGGGTATTTTATGAATACCTTGCCGGCCAACACACAGCCGGAAGGGTATTTTTTTAAAACCTTGCCGGCGGATTCATTTTTCTGAACAGTCGACATGGTATTTTCAACAGCTGGCAGGGTATTTTTAACAGCCGGCGGGGTTTTTTTTTTAAGACCTTGCCGGCTAATAAATTTTTTTTTGTCTTCTCCTGTGTGTCAAAAAAATAAAGTCGGCAAGGTCTACGAATGAAGATCATGCCGGTCAAAGTTTGGCCGGCATGATCTTCATTCGTACTTGCCGACTTTTTATACTTTCAGAACTGAAAATGTTGATTTTTGATCTAATTTTGAGAATGATTTCATACAACACCTTTGCAATCCCCTTTTTAGAAGTGTTTGGGTTGTGTGCTTTCATTTCCGTTGCAAAATATTTTCTCAAAACAAAGTTTTTTACTTAAAAAATTTCCCAAATAAGTTCAATCAAAAACAAAATTTCATTTCATAAGTTTTAATCCACTCAATTAATCAATCTAAACTCAATTAATTAAGCTAATCAGATTTTTTAGTGTTAATTAAACAAGGGTATATTAGTCATTTAGAAAAATATATTGCTAAGGGGTGGCTTCTTTTACTTCAAAATGACCATATTTTGTCTTATTGGGTATACCCCAATTAATCTGGGCATACCCCAATCAAACCAGGATATAAAGTCCTATATTTACTCTATGTATAGACCCCATAAATAAAATCCTGATTTGGGTATACCCAGATTAATTGGGGTATACCTAATAAGACGAAATAGGGTCATTATGAAGTAAAGCCAAGCCGCCCCTTAACCTTGTATTTTCTAAATGGCTAAAATGCCCTTGGTTAATTAATACTAAAATTCTGATTAGGTTAATTAATTGAGCTTAGATTAAAATTTTGAAATTATGAATTCAGTAAATTAAACCTTTCATTTGTCTTATGATTTCGATTTCGATCAAAAAAAATTGGTTTTGAAAATGCACAAGGCCGGCAAGGTCCGCTTTGAATAACCTTCCGACCAATGTTCAACCGGCAGGGTCCACTTTGAATAAGCTGCCGACCTTATGACCGCCGGCATTGTCTCGGTTGAAGAACACGCCGACTATATCTTGGGCCAGAATTTTACGGTCAGCATGGATCTTTGTCGTTCCCGGCACAACGAATACCCCCCGATATTGTGAAGTCAAGAGTTTTCCACGAACACGATGAGGTCTTGAAGGAGGACTAATAGTTTTCAGAGCTTTCTTCTTTTCCTTATCTACCCTGAACAAGAAAAATTCATAAAAAAAACATTACAGGCCGGCAGGGTTTACAAATATAACCTATCCGGCGGAAACATGGCCGGAAGGGTCCACTAAAAGTTGCGTGCCGGCAGGGTATCATTAAAATATCCTTCCGGCTCCCAACAAAAATGTACACAGTAGAAATAAGAAATTTTCACTATACAGGTCGGCAAGGTCCATTACACATACATTGCCGTCTGACAAACCGCCGGCATGGTTTTATATAAATACCCTTCCGGATTCAAAAAATTCTAGGCATCAGGAAACATTCAAAAGAAGCAAATTTAGTGGTAAAAAACAATTAGATGCCTAGGCTTCATTAAAAAACCGACGCGGCGACAAGGTATACGATTGAATAACTCCACGCCTCGCTAGTAGCGATTCTGAGAAACTATCAAATGCAAGCAAGTTCTTCAACCTTATAGCTTGCCGGCCAAACCATAACTATGATAATCCGGCAAGGTCGATAACAAAATACCTTGCCGGCGTCGCAACTGCCAATTCATAATTTCGAATTTTCTGACCTAATTTGACATGCAAACATGAAATCGAAGTACTAGAATGAGTTAAGTAGTCCCTTACTTTCTTAATCACACAATTTCTGCTTTTTCGGCGACTTCGATTTCTCCTTCTTCGATGATTTTTTTCTTCACTATTTTTGCAATTTCGGGATTGAATTCATTGCGCTTTCTATTTGTTTGCTTCATCTTATTAGCCCTCGGCGGATCCATTGATGAAGATTAATCGGAGTTTTGGAATCGACCATTTAACGAATTGATCATCGAGGTTTTTTGATGGTGGTGGTGGTGGGGGTCGGTATGGTGGGGAGGAGAAGAAGAAGAGAGGAAGATGATATGAAGAGAATAAAAACTGATTTAGGGTAATTAAGATTATTAATGGGTAAGGGTAATTTTGTAACTTACCCATTAGGATTCCCCTAAAACCCACAAAAAGTGTCCCTTTAAAATTGGGTATACCTCAATTAATCTGGGTATACCCAATCTCGCTAGGAATAAAATAAATCCAACTCCGATTTTTTGCACACTCTCTTGGAGATGCTCTAAAGATCAAACCAATAATAACTGCAGAGAAATGCCTAATTTGCGGGCCTAATTTCCTTTATTTATGAAAGATTAATGACTGAAAAATGGAAAATGAAATGGATGAGTATGGAATAAAAGTTGTTGAATCAATTCATCGTCATATCGTTATCTTTCTTTTGCTTTTGTTAATTGCACATGTGAACCCACATTCAATTAGGCGAGTATAAATTTCTTGTTCTGATTTGCACACCTTCATCAGTTTTTCTTTCAAGTCTGCTTGATCATTTCTTTGTTAGGGTTCATTCCTTCATTTTCATCCACTGGGTCTGGGTATGTGATATTTGTTTGATCCTAAATAGTTTCGACACTTGTGAAATTTTGTTTGTTCGTTTTGGTACTAATTAAGTGTTATGCCCGTCTGTCTATGACAAACTGACAGTAGCGTTAGGTAGAGAGAGTTTTGCATGTACAAAGAAAGATATAGCCTAGTTTAAAGGCTGAATTCTCGGTCTGTTCTTTTGAATTAATCTTTTGGTTCTTCTGATTTCATACTTAATTTCTGCTCTAGCGACGAGCTTCAAGAAACAGAGATTTTTTTCTTCTAGCTTATTTTTGTTACCCAAAAATTCAGTCGAGTTTGAAAGAATTAGAGTGATAGTTTCGTTTTGGTTCTTAGTTTTTTTTGACGTAGTATATTTTTTTTTCTTTCTTCAGATTTTCAGCTTAAGAAAATGGTTAAAAAGATCATAGACTTGCGATCTGATACAGTTACAAAACCAACTGAAGCAATGATAGCAGCTGCAGCTAATGCAGATGTAGATGACGATGTGCTAGGGTATGATCCCACTGCTTCTCGTTTCGAAGCAGAAATCGCAAGAACCAGTGGCAAAGAAGCAGCTTTATTTGTTCCATCAGGAACAATGGCTAATTTAATTAGTGTGCTTGTTCACTGCGAAGTAAGAGGAAGTGAAGTAATTCTTGGTGATAATTGTCATATTAATATTTATGAGAATGGTGGGATTTCAACTATCGGAAATGTTCATTCAAGAACTGTGAAGAATAATAGCGATGGAACCATGGATATCGATTTGATTGAAGCTGCTATTAGAGATCCTCAAGGAGACCTTTACTATCCTTCCACTAGGCTTATCTGCTTGGAGAATACTCATGCAAAGTAAGATCCATTTTTTGCTTTCTAGTTAAAGTTTTTAGATTTTAAATTAAAATGAATTAGATCATACTAATAAAAATCAACGTACTCACATAGTGAAGAATAAGCAAACCAATAAATAAACTAATCCCTCCGTCCCACTATTAAGTGACCTATTTGATTTTAGATTTTGTCCCACTAATAAGTGACTTATATCACTAAACAAGTAGATATTTCTAAAATTATCCTTTTAGTTAATTATAAAAAATATGAGAAATATGCATAATTTGATAGGCATGTTTATACTCGTTACGTAGGTGTTTTAAAATGCTTTTCAAAGGTATGAAGTTTGCGAACATCCGTGGAGTATTTTGAGAGATAAATTATTTCTAAATTTTACTAGTTATTATCCATAAGGGTATAATTGTAAAAATACTTAAAAGTATATTTTTCCTTAGTTACCTTAAAAATTGTGTAAACTTAAACTAGGTCACTTAATAGTGGGACGAAGGGAGTATTAGTTATTGAAGACATATATATTCATCTCAGTCTCACCTTGAAAGCTATGTTTGTGAGCAGCAATTCTTTTCATTGTTGACTATTTTGTCTTCCATATTGTGTTGTTGGGACCATATCTTCTTTCTTTAATCTTTTAGAGGGAGCTTTTTGAGTGGTAATTTCCATTATATATTTCTTTAATGTTTGTACTATAGAATTTTAAGTAAACAAATGTTATCTTCTTTTGCATAGTTATGCTCTGGACAGTGTAGATTCATTGTTTCGATTGTGGGGGTATTCAATGAAATTATGACGGGTCCTTGAGAAAATAGACAGAGTCAGTGAGTGTGTGCATGAAAGTTTTAGATAAGCCAACCATATGTGATGTATGTAGGACTGATATGCACCTCATATAGAGACTCGTCGCCATAGGGCCTGGTGTTTGCCGAGCGACTATTGGATATCTCATATGAAATGATTTCTCTGATTTGGTTATACCCGTCTGAGAGCGGCGCCACTTTAGTGGTCGGCTCTGATGAAGTCCGGTGGATTTTTCTGTTATCCAAAATGAATATATCCCATCACCAAGGAGGTGACTCAGAGCTGTTTAATTAGTATATTTCAGAGTTGCTTTATCTTAGATGATGAGGGACTTCAACAGTTTTCATATCTAGTACATGGTTGGTAACAGTTTTTCTGTTCCCCTTGTGCCTCCTTGGCACTTTGAATCAATTTGAACTTTTATCAAAAAAAAAAAAAAAAAAGGATTAAAGCTGTGGAATTGTGAGGATGGCATAATTCTAAGACTTTGAAACTTCGTTTGGTTATTGGGTTTCGGCCACTATGTCTTGTGTACTCACGTAAAGTTATACCAATTTTGTGATTGCTAGTAGCATATAAACCCACGCTCAAGTATTCCTCCACTAACAACTAGTTGTCACCTTGATTACAATTGCAGTGTTGGTGGTAGATGCATCACTGCTGAATACACAGACAAAGTAGGAGAGCTAGCTAAGAAGCATGGGGTGAAGCTCCACATTGACGGGGCACGCATCTTTAATGCATCAACTGTAAGTAAAAAGAGCTCGCTCTGCAAGGACTTTCTTCATACTTCAACTGAATGCTTATTATATTTTAACCTGCATGTTAGATCAACATTTTTGTTTGATGGACCTGTACATGTTTAAGCTTCTTTTAAGGTTCAGAACCTTATTACTGAAAAGATTTTGTTACTTGTGTAGTATCTTTGTTTGAGGATCCGATTTCAGATTTTGAGTTCCGTGTCTGTCATTAATTTTGCTGGCTGTTATCACCAACTTACACTGGTATTTTCTTAACTACTTTATTCGTAATTCTTAGCATATTTTGTCTATCAGGCTCTCGGAGTTCCTGTTCACAGGCTTGTACAAGCTGCTGATTCTGTTTCGGTATGTGAAGGTTATCAAAATATTTCTCCTTTTCATTTTGCAAGTTATTGTATAATTGACGACTCCTGCATAGTTCCAGCACTTAAACTCATAAACTTGTAGGAGTGTTATTTCGTAAGCTTTTTTCCCTTTTTGACCCGTCTTTTGTTGTTAGATCCTCTTCCTTTATCACATGCTCTTTGAATGTGCAATCCAGATATGTCTTTCCAAAGGTCTGGGTGCTCCTATTGGATCTGTTATTGTTGGTTCAAAGAATTTTATCGCCAAGGTATAGTAAAGCATTCCGATTTATAACAGAATTCTCTTCTCTGTCAGAGAATTTCAGACTAATTCATGTGCAACTGTTTTAGGCTAAAATTTTGAGGAAAACCTTAGGTGGTGGGATGCGACAAGTTGGATTTATATGTGCTCCAGCTTATGTCGCATTGCAGGAAAATGTAGGAAAGCTTGAGGGTGATCACAAGAAAGCTAAGATTTTTGCAGGTTATATTTCGTTCAAATTTCCTTTGTTTTAAGTTTATCTGCACTTTTTTCTGGTTTACGCCCATCTGAACTCTAATTTTCTACAGATGGATTGAATCGAATCAGTGGATTACGAGTGGATAAATCTTCAGTGGAGACCAACATGGTAAGTTTGTCATGCTAACAACAATATAAATGCTATCCAAGTTATCTGCCTTAGAAGGTTAACCGTTAATGCTCTCTAGTTTTGTTATATCTAATTGAGCACTTCATTAGATTTCTAAGACTTGTTTAAACATCATTTGCTACTATTTACTCCGTCCCCTAGTTCAGGGAGTAACACTCTAAGTGCTTCATGATTAGAATCTCTTTCTTTCTTTCTTTCTTTCGTCAATGTCAAGGTATTTTTCGATATATTAGAGGATTCCCACATCATGGTGGACCAACTTTGCAAGATTTTGAAAGAACACGGTGTGCTCATGATGCCAGTAAGCACATCAAGGTATGTCTACAAATTTTGGGCCCCTTCCCCAATATTTTCCGATCTTTCTTTTGTTATTTCTGTTAGAAAAAACGGGGTTTGAAAAACATGGACCATGATTTGATCTATAAACCTATTGCCCACTAATTGTTTTTTTTTCTTTTGAATAGATAAAACAATAGTCCCACATAGACTAAAATTTTAAGAGTTTTAGGCATATAGGGCATGCCCCTTTGGGTCTCTACACTTTTGTGTATGGGAGAAGACTTAGACTATGACAAGATTGTCATTTCCCGTACGCGTGGTGTTTCGCACAGAAATCGTGCGGTCGAACGAGTCGGGCTCGGGCGTAGGCGTGGTTCCTAAAACAAAAGTAGTCAAAAGCTGAGTTTTGATAAATAACAAAAGTGGTCTAAAACAAAAGTAGTCAAAAAACTGTTTTTTTTTTAATGCATGAAGAAAAGGGATGAGATCATGAGAAGAATAGAAATAAGAAATCAAAAAGAAATTGATAAAAATTGTTCTACATCTGACAATCATTTTCTAATTAAAGTAAAAACTGTTTTTTTTTAATGCATGAAGAAAAGGGATGAAAAGTTAGTAGGTTTACCCAATAAAATGACGTGAAGAAATCCATTTATCCTTAATCCTGGCCCCAAAGAAAGCTAGCATCTGCTTTAGTAAAAGTAGGACAAAGTAAAGCAGCTGTCGATTGGATTTGGAGTTTCCAATGTTAAATCTTTGACCAAACATTTTGTTTTGGGGCACTGAGTTGGATTAATAAGAGAGCACTCGCTCCATTAAAAAAATAAATAAGGTATTCTCTCTCTAAACATTACATTGCCCAAAGCTTTTATTAAAATGGGTTCAACTGAAACCGACTTGGGGAGTAGAGCATCTAACAAGCTATGAAGTTTTTATGCTTGTAAAGTACAAGAAAATGAATTTAAAAGAAATTGTGTTCAATTCATTTTGAGGTTTAAGAAAGTAGCAGAGAGCAGTAGAGAAAGTGAACAAACAAAATGAACTTCTCTATGTTTTTGTTTTTCATGTTTTTGAGAGAAAAACAACTTAACATCAACTCCTCTGTTTTTGGTGGAAAAAGAGTAGGAGAGAAAAATGAGAAAACAAAGTTTTATTTCGTCCATTTTTCTTTATGAGTTCTTGAGTGAAACAAGGTCGTTTCACTGAGTTGTTTTCACTGCCAAGTTCTAAGGGCGTTCTCTTGTATGCTACAAGAAGGAATGCTAACGATAGTTGTATTCTGGAGGCAACTCGCTAATGAAACTATAGCATCTCTCTATTTAGAGGAGTAGCAGGCGATATTGTCTTTAGTTCAAATGTATTTATACGTGCCTCTATCAATTTTTGCTCCGCATGCTACTCGACGTGATGCATCTACCAAGTTGCTGCAAATCAAGCTAAGTATCACTTGTGTTTATTCAATTTATTTTCTTTATTGTTGTTCCTAACTCTAACAATTTCTACAAGGAAAGTCTCAACTTATTTACTTAATTTTGGTTAATTATTACAGAAACATCTCAACTTATTTACTTATTTTTCATTAATTCAGTATCCGGATTGTGCTGCACCATCGAATCACAGAAAGTGATGTCCAATATGCAATTTCATGCACTCAGGTCATAATTCAATTATTTTACTGTAACTTTCTTATCTTCTAATTCGATAAATTTCTTCTCTTTAAGAGTTGGGACTTATCCGTTTTCCCATTTACATGCTGCAACAAGCTATTCTTCAACTCCAAAGTGAAAGGAATGGAAAATGAGACAAAGTTATATCAGACTGCTCACTGGCACGCGGAAAGTCTCACTGCATTAGCTCAAGTCCAATATATTGCAGGGTATGCGGAAGAAGTTTCCCAGTATCAATGTTTAAAAAACCAGTTCTCATTTTGAACTTCTTAAATTTCTGTTATGTATATTTTGGGAGATTAGGACCAAACTTTTTGGAATTGAAATCATAATTTCTCTACTCAATTTTCTTCGTTTCCCAAATTTAAGGAGGGAAGCTTTGGTTAGAAGGACTGAGTGTGAGATAGCATCATGAGCGAAGTATCACTACAAACTAGCACATCTAACTTGCAACTCTAATCCACCACTACCGGACCCCAAAAAAGTAATCATAACCATGCCCCAAAAAGGTAATTATAACCATCACTGATATTCTTCAAGCGGAAGGACAATGATGTGTGAACTTAACTCCTGAACCCCTAAAACAGCTCACTCAATATGAGTGCTTTTATTGGAAGTCCTTTCATTCTCCATCATGGTTCCCTATACCGGGCATCGGTATTATATCGTTCTTCAATGGTACAAATACTATGCGGTAGGGATTCCGACCTAGGGTATGGGAATGGGATACTGGGTGATAATGACCAAAACTAAAATTATTGATTTCTGTGATTCTGTCTGATTAAGTTATTTTTTTTTTTTTTGGATCGGTAAATTAAGTATTAAAAAAGAAAGAGAAAGACAAGGTTCATCAAGAATGAACCCCAAATACAAATCATGATACAGGCAACAAAAAACGTACAAAAAACACCCCAAAAGAAGTACAAAAGAACCCAAAAAAGAACCCCAAAAAAAACGTACAAAACTAAGTTACAGGCATCAACAAAAACACCACCAGACAGCCACTCAACAAAGAAGGAAATACACCAAATTCATGGTGGTTCAAAGACTGTTATCATCCACTTGCACATGAAGTCTTTCAAGGTGACATTATGGAATTCCGGACGACGATAAAGCCAATAAGCTACAGTGTTCCTGATTTTTTGAGTTATCTTCGCTAAAGACAAAGACTTATTCTTGAAGGCACGATTATTCCTCTCTTTCCAGAGGTTCCAGAGGATAGCAGCAGGTAAGACTTTAATCACCAGGGATTTTCGAGACTTACTTTTGGGATTTGGCCAAGTGTGAAGAGCCGTCGGAACCGAATGAGGAATCACCCAGAGGAGTTTAAACTCCACTTTAAAACTGCTCCAGATTTGTGTAGCGATCGACAAAGGTGCAGCAACAAGTGGGATGCTGTTTCTTCATCCTTAACGCAAAGATAACAATGGTTAACCCAGTCTTTCCATTTTCTTTTACAAAGCTTGTCTTGAGTGAGAACCTTCTCCTTTGAAACAGTCCACAGAAAGAAACCAACCTTGGAGGGCCAACACTTCGACCAAAGTCTTGAAGGGTGCACACAATCCAAAACAGCCTCAGGATAGTTACTCCTGACCAACCACCCGTAACACTTTTTAACCGAGAAATCTCCTTCTTGATGCGAGTCTTTCCAAACTCTAATATCTGTGTTGTTGTTGGGAACCAAATTGCTGGTTTCGAGAAGGTGAAACAAAGCAGCTAGATCATTGATGACATTATCATGAACTCTCCGGGTAATTCCCAAGATCCAACCCCGAGAAGAGTTATCAAACACTTGAGCCACCGTAGATGATTTGGATTCAGACGCATTGAAAGTCACTGGAAAAAGTCGAGCCAGAGGTGCCTCCCCAATCCAGTTATCCTTCCAGAAGCTTATCCTAGTTCCATCCCCTAACAGAAATTTACAGTTCGATTGAAACTGAACAGATAAATTATGAATACCTCTCCAAATGCTGCAACCGTAAGGTTGCTTAGGAGTATTAGAATTCCACCCCAAAAGAGCTAGACCATACTTTTCTTCAATCAATTGTTTCCACAGAGAGGTATTTCCATCACCCAATTTCCAAAGCCACTTCATTATTAATGCCAGATTCATCAGATGTAAGTTTTTAATACCTAGGCCACCTAACTCCTTAGGAATCATAACGTTGTCCCAATCGACCAAGTGATATTTTTTATCATCCGGACCATTGTCCCAAAGGAAGTTTCGCATAATTCTTTCCATCTTTTTTATAATGTGAATGGGAGCCGCAAAAATAGAAAAGAGATAAATGGGCAGGGCCGAGAGAACAGAAATAATCAAAGTAAGTTTACCTCCGCGCGAGAGACACTTGGCCATCCAAAGAGGAAGGTGAGCTTCAAATCTTTCAATCAGCTTGTTCCACTTGATATTAGACCTATATAACTCACCAAGAGGAAGACCCAAATATGTTGTTGGCAGGTACTGAGTAGTGCACCCCATAGAAACAGCAAGAGAATCCAGATTAGTAATATCACCAACAGGAATTAATGAAGTTTTGTGGAAATTAACTTTAAGTCCAGAAATAATTTCAAACCAAATAAGAATGTTGCGCAAGTGACCAATACTGCGTTGATCATTCTTGAGAAATACAAGAGTATCGTCCGCGAACTGAAGATGAGTAATTTTGGTGCCACCGGGGATTATCTCAAATCCAGTTAACCAACCAATCTGTTCAGCTTTGACAAAGATAAGGTTCAGAGATTCCGCAATAAGAAGGAAG
The DNA here is from genome assembly GCA_023529315.1 of Papaver bracteatum. Classification (NCBI taxonomy): domain Eukaryota; kingdom Viridiplantae; phylum Streptophyta; class Magnoliopsida; order Ranunculales; family Papaveraceae; genus Papaver; species Papaver bracteatum. Next base: position 407,856 of record JAJJWX010004691.1, on the reverse strand, counting down.
AGAAATGGGGAGAGAGGATCCCCCTGTCTCAGCCCTTTCGAACTTTTGAAGCGACCATTCGGAGAACTATTAATAAGGACTGAAAAATTCACATGAGAAATTGCAGCCTCAATCCATTTTCTCCACAACATTCCGAAACCCATTCTTTGTAGCACATAATCAAGAAAAGACCAAGCCACATTGTCATATGCTTTTTGAAAGTCGATTTTGCATAAGATGCCAGCTTGGTTAGACATATGAGCTGAATTAACACATTCATTTGCGATGACGGCGCTATCCATTATTTGCCTACCTTCAACATAAGCGGACTGTTGATGGCTAATGAGCTTGGGAAGCACTTTCTTAAGCCTAGTAGCAATCACTTTAGAAATAATCTTGTTTATACTACTCATAAGACTAATAGGTCTGAAATCAGAAATGTTCTCAAGATCTTGAACCTTAGGAATCAGCACTAGAAAGGTGGATTTGAGTCTCCAATCGATGGTTTGACGAGTGTACAACTGATCCAAGACTTTCAAAATATCATGTTTCATAAAATCCCAAGACTTAGAAATAACAAAAATGGGCATACCGTCGGGGCCTGGCGCTTTATCCTGACCAAGATCAGAGATGGCTTGATACACTTCTTCCTCAGAAAAAGGCTCTTCAAGAGAATGAGAGTCTTCAGAAGTAATAGAAGGAAAGATGAGCCCGTCTAGCTGAGGCCTCGAGAAAAACTCTTCTTCGAATAATCCTTGGTAATACGAGACAATTTCTTTCTTGATGACATTTTTGTCACTAGTAAGAACACCATCAATCTTTAGTTGAGAAAAGCTTTTGCTTCTCTGTTTTGAAGAAGCATACTTATGAAAAAAGTGGGTGTTGTTCTCAAAGTCTTCAACCCAATTAATATTCGCACGTTGTTTCCAGAACTCACTGATTAAGTTATTGTCGTCCTCCTGCATATATTAGATCTCTAAATGCACTTTTAGTTACAATAGATTAGTTAAACTAGTATGTAACCCGTGCTACGCACCGGGCCTGATGTGAGTTTTTGATTTGGTGTAGTGGGGCTTCGCCCCGCTCCCGTGGATCATATACATTGGAACATCTTTAAAAATGATCGATATATTATTTTTTAATTAGTAGGAAAGTTTGATATTAGTGAATATATTCGTGTTTTAGCCTAAAAATTGTAACAATCTCTATACAATGTTTGCGGTGGAGCCTAATTTTTTTTATAGCGCTCTTAATTTGGTTTGTACATCATCTTTCTTACTCAATTTGGGGTTTTATTACTTTACGTACTATTTATTCTAGTAAAGCCCAATAGCAGTCGATCCAACTGGGTGAGAACACACCAGTTCGATTCCGATCCACCTAATTGAGATATTTAGACTTGAGTTTTCGGGGGTAAACATAATATCCAAATCATTGATTCTATCAATTCTTTCGTTTCCTTGATTTTTCCCCTAAATTGTTACAGAAATGTTTGCCTTAATAGTGTAAAATAATCTTTACACACAAATGACAAATCCTTGATCTCGATTAGACGATCTTTTGTTATAATACAATTTTTTTTTTTATTTCTTATTTTATATCATCTGTCACCTCTCTCATCCTGAAATTTCCCCTAAATTTCAAATCTTAATATTTTCTACGTCCATGAAATTTAAATTTTTCTTCTTAAATTCATGAACTGTTAAACATGTTTCATGCAGATTTTGTCATAAAAAATCTATAACAGGTAATCTTTGCTCATTCTGATTCATGAATTTTATTATTTCAGTAATCTTCCTCTTTTTTCCATAACTATTAAATTCTAATACTTTCTTCACTCATAAAATCTAAATCTAAATCTAAATCAAGATTATTTTATTTTCTTCACTCATAATATCTAAATCCAAATCCAAATCAAAAGCATACAAGCGCTATCACTTATTACAACTGTAGAATTTCGATTATATTAGGAAAGCATTATTTTTAGAGTAATTAAACCCACTGGAACGTCCTCTTATAACTTGATATAGTTGTACAGATATCCATGTACATGTGTTTCCAAGAGTTGATTTGCTATGGCATTCAAAAGTTTGGTTGTGCATGTTCTTTCAATGTGTGGATGTGCATGTTCTTTCAATGGTATTAGCTCCAAGCAATTGTTTGGTTTCACATGCAAGTATGGCATCACCTGATTCTGATTGCTTTTAGTGCTGATCTCTAACATTCGTAAACCAAATTAGCAATTGTTCCTTTTGTACCTGAGTATCTTCTTGAGTTATATATAAAAGCTGTAATATGTAATTTAGTAAGAATATCACAGTAGCACTGTTAATTATAAGGGTCGCATCCATGATAAAGGTCCGAGTAATAACTTGTCATTTAAAAGTAAATTTTTTAACATTATAGTGTCGGAGAATAAATAATACGTTCCAAAGGCAGTATGACAAAAAATAAATACTCATGTATCTAACCTCTTTTAATACACAAATACTTTGTTGCCTTCCTTATCTAACTCGTCAAAAAGTGGCATATCAGGATTCCTCTCCATAATATAATCCATTTCACCATCACGTTCATCCAGCTCGACCAAAGTTGACATGTCATCGTTTTTTTTTTGTTTACCAGGTCTTTCTTAGTAGGTGTCTGGAGTTTTTCTATGTTAGGAACAAATACTTCACCAGCTATTTGGTTTTTATAGAGACATTTCCATGGTGATCTGTATTGACATAATGATTGTTCTCCAATTGTATTTATGTCCTGCAGAATATATGTTTTTATTACTTGTATCTAATTCAGTTTTATTGAATTCGACATAATTTACATTGGCATATTTGAAATAATGTTGGCACGTAGTTACCTTTTCATTTTTGTTCAAAAGATATGCTTTTTCTAAAGCATTATCATAGTAAAATATGTCATCTGCAGTTAGACTGTGATAGAGGAAGTTTCTACCAGCTAATATTTCTTCAACACAGTCTGCCCTATTTTTCTGCAAAAGAAAATCATTCCCTAAGAGTTTTTTTTTTTTTTTATATATAACTTGTCTGTGTCATTCCCTATCTATTCAAGACAAAAAAAGTTACCTTTACATCTACCGTTAGTAATGCCATCATTTTCGTTACTCTAATGTCATCTATAGCCATTTCAGCCATTTGTCCCATTGTTTTGATTACACCATTATATTGTTGACGATGTGTCACGTACTATTAGTTGGAGAATATAACAGTCACAAAGTAAGCATTAGTATTGAATCAGTTTTTTATTTTTTATAGATGAACTTTCATCGCTTAATATTTCTACTTATTACTGTGGCATTTATGCATCTACTATGACCCTACATGTATTGCACCATGGTTTTCCTTCCATGTAAACATTTTTTTCTCTGCATCCTGGACATGCCATGTAGTACCACGGAGATCTTGCTTCAATTCCAATAGTTGTTGCTTTAACGGTAAAAGTTGCGCCCTACATTGCATTTGATTCATTTATAAGATATTTTTTTGCAGTGAAATATAATTTAAATTGAATTACTTTTCAAATCTCACCTTGAACTTTTCCTCGTCATGTAACATTTTTAGTGCTTCGTTGAGTGTTATACGATTCAAACATTAATTTTTCTTTTGCTTCGTTTAGAATTCCTGAAATACTTAGTTCCTCCACTGGTGCATATTTTCTGTGGCCAACGCGTCAGTGTTAAAATCATTATTACAAATTAAGTTGATTAATTCAAATATGTCGGTCTCATAACTTATGTTTTCTTATAAATTTCCAATTCTGGTATATCGAGATTTATGTATATTCTTGTAGCTTTGCTGGACTATAGATAGATCGCTTCTGTTATCATTCACACTTGTTATTTTCAACGTTAAGATCAATTCAAAAATTCAATTTAAGCTTAATTTGATTTGAATGTTATACGTACTTGAAACTGCTCAACAATTGTTGAAGTTATTATTATTATTCGACTAACCCCATGATTTTCCAGCGTAGAATCACAGTTTGGTGGTCAAATTATCCCATATAGTTACCTTTATCGAAATTCCATTGTGGCTTTGTATTAGAACATCACGTGCGAGTGCATCAGATTCGTTTTTTCTACGTTTCATCTGACTCTTCGAGAGACCCCTTAGGATCCCAACATCATCTGTACAAAATAGTAAAAAATAATTACTCAGTTTAGATATTCTTATCATAAATGTACAATCTCGTGCTATGGTCATTAAAAAGTATTTTTAACATTTGGTATGAACTATTAAATCTATTTTCTTTTTTATCTTTTCTTTAAGTGTTATAAAATCTGATATCGCAAATTTGTATTTTGGTATTTTGTTAATCCTTTTCAGCCAGTAGAACTATGCTCGTGAATGTATTCACCCAGATTTTCCTTGCACCAGGTACTGGTCGAAAACCTCTGTGGTACAGGTGTAGGTTAAAATGCTAGATTTGAATATGATTTGTTGATCTTTGATTTTGTTCTTAAAGTAAGGAATATCTTTTAGGCTAATGTAAACATGTATCTGGTTTCCCTCTTTCTATCGTTCTATCAGTATCGTGCAAATAATAACTGCTATAATATTTTTTTAAAGATGTCTTACCTCTGATTCTATGAGAATCATCTCCAAGTTATACACCTGTCCCGTCTTATTGTTAATTCCATTCCATGTTCTCTCGATTCTTGTTATAATTTGACGCGAGCATATCCCTTCTCCTCTCATTATGAATATAAGATTTGTTGTCATTATTCCCTTCGGAGATTAAAAAAATATGCAATTAGTATTTAAAATCACTTTATGCGAAATTAAAACAGACTAATACCGAATTTAGGACAGACATATGTCCTGAAGAATACTTTAATGTGTTCTCGCCTTATTGTTAAACATATTTAGCTGGTTTTGTTCTCATTGTCGCACCGTTTGTTCCGTGATCTAGCATGTAACCCGTGTTACGCACATGGCCTGATGGAATTTTTGGGGTCAGAGTGGTGGGGCGCCTAAATACTTTGACCAGTTTATGCCTCCTCAAATGTCCAGTGTTGCCTATCTCAACGAATGAAAACTTCAAATTTAATACGTAGTTCACATTAAATATTCGTTTTCTCTCATATTTTCAATCATGCATCGCTAATTAGTATTATGGCGTTTGCGACAACCATCTAATAATTATAAATTTAGAAACTTTAAAATTAACAAACGAAGTAGAAGTTAGCTACCTTTCCACTGCAGGCTATTGGTTCAGCTTGCAAGAAATTCCATAATTATTATTCAATACCAAATATCTTGGCTCTTGCTCTAGGATTCGCAAGAGTCCTGCAAGATTATTTTTTTTCTTTCCTTTGCTGTAGAGTGTATGTTAGAAAAAACGTTTTTAAAAATTTAATTAAAAATGCATGAACCATGTTTTGATCCCAAGACCTTATGCTCCCTAGATGTTTTTTCATGTGAATGAATAAAACATTAGTCCCATATAGACTAAAACATTTAGAGTTTTAGACTTAAATAGCATTGGTTTAGCCTTAAGGGCATGGCCCTTTGGGTCTTTAGACCTTTGTGTATGGGGAAAGCCCTAGACTATGGAAAGGTTGCCTAAACCTTATTGCATTTCTTATTGCCTTTCCCGTTCGCGCGGTGCTTCGCACAGAAGCACGCTCGGCTCGGGTGTGGGTGTGGGTGTGGGTGTGGGTGTGGGTGTGGGTGTGGGTGTGGGTGTATCCGACCCATCCTTTCTTTTTACTGAAATTTACCACACGCTTCTCCCACACATGTAAAGAATTTTATTCTTTGCCTTCTCGGTTTTGGATATCCGACAGCCTCGAGAAGCATCTTCTTTCACACGTGTCACATGGTTTTCTTGACACCTGTACACACTGTTTTCCTCGAGAAGAATCTCGCAAATTTTGAATGCGTGTGCACTGTTCTTTTAACGCGATTTTTACCTTACTTTTGCAACAATCGAGATGCGTGAATCACGGACAGTCTGTCGTGCTTTGGATTCTCTTCCAACGTTCGAACATTTTCTTGCTATAAATACGAGTTGTAAACTTCATTTGAAAACCATACCTTTCAGAACTCTTCTCTTCAAATTCTTCTTCTTTTCTTAAGCTTTCAGAAACAATTTCTTTTTAAGTTTACGAAACATAAAATCGAGTTCTTATCTTAAACAAGTTGTAGTTTACGAAACATAATTTTGTATAACTACTTCTTTGTTTACGTAAATTAGTTTACTGAAACTTTGTTTAACAGAAATTAGTTTACGAAACATCATAGTTTACGAAACATAAATTAGTTTTTATATTTATCTAAACTGGTTGTAGTTTCGATTTGTGTTTTTGTTTTTCATTTTTGCTGCCAAGTTCTAAGGGTTCTCTCTCGTGTATGCTACACATAGAGGAGAACTAACGATAGTTGTATCCTGGAGGTAATTTGTTAATTGCTATAACATCTCGGAGGAGTAGCAGACAATATTACCTTTAGCTCAGCGTATCTCATACGTGCCTCTACTAAGTTTATTGAGTTATTTGTTACTACTATCAGTGTAATCTAAGTATTATTTCCCATTTGCATTCGATTATTGTAATTAATTCCAACAGTGTACCGTTGCTTTTGCTCATACGATGACTGTTTCTTCCTTTCGATTTTTGAATCTACAGTTCCGTCTTACATATTATTCAATACTTGCATCAGCAAGATTCAAATCTATCCAAAAAACATAAACAAATAATTAAAAAAACAAAACAGGAACACATAGATGCAATTATACCGATATCACTGGTACTGGTACATAAGTAAACAACCCTTAGAAAAACTCATGACAAACAAAGTTCATCAATGGATTGTAGATTTCAACTATGATTGGAACACCTTTTAGCCGACTATCCCTTTTTCTTTTTGGATATGTAGAATCTTTTGGATATAGAATCATTGTAAATTCTTTAAGGGTCCTATTATAACATTCCTTATGGACAAAGTTCCTCCACTTTTTGAATGTAAATTTCAAGAACGACACATTATGTTTTTAATTTTCTCTAAGTACCGGAAATCAGATGTCTCCCACTTTTTGTCCTACAATTCCATTTGGTTTTGTCACCTCACAGAAGAGCAACATTTTTATGAATTAAGATAAGAAGAAACGTGGATGTGCTAAATTAATTGATTTCAACTATGTTGCTCGTCAACAACTACGTAAACCACCATAATTTTTGCTTAGCTCACTCAAAACAAAAACAAAGAAAAGGTTTCCAAATTGTATTGAGATCTAAAGAAAAAGTCTAAATTGGTTCATAAATTACCAGAAAAAGTCCACTCTGGTTCATAATTTTTCCTTAGGTCCTTAACTATAATGATTTATGCTGAGCGTATTCATAATTACCTCAACCATAATAATTTAATTTACGTTGAGCATATACAAAATCCAAAGACAAAAATAAGAGGTTTCCTTTGTCGCAGACAAACTATGTCATCCCACTTCTACACAGAACATCCTTTCCGTCCTTTCCAACTCCGAGGAGACAGAGGATAATGTTATGTTTAGTACTTATTACCGGCTTAATCAAATACTTTTATGTTCTTTGCATGATGATACAAATGCAGATATATACTCTTATTATTACCCCCTTCAAAGCAAACCACCCTTGGACTACCAGTAGTTATTTCTTTTTTAGATCCTCAAACACTTGGATTTTTTTTTATAGAGGAATAAATTGAGCTAAGAGACTCTTTTAGGACTTGTAACGTAATAACAAAAAGAATAATGTAGTGCGGAGATTACAGCCACAAAGCTTTGTCTACTTCTTAAGCAAACTTGTAGAATTAGTAACTTGGGAGAAGTAAAAAAATTACCTCATCATAATCATTGGCTGTGTCACGTAGCTAGTTAAAAGTACTTCTCATAATAAGTTTCCTGCGTACTTTGTATAATCAAATTAATAAAACCAAGTTGGTTGTGTCCATTGAGTCACCTTAATCCATATAACCACCAAAAGAACCCAGGAACACAGCTGATATTTCTAAGGAGAGCTTCCCTTTCAACAAATGATCAGTACCAATGTATTAAGTCATACCCATCCATAATTGACGGCGATAAATTTTCCAAGTAGAAGTGATAACTGATAAATTGATCCATATCTCACACAAAGAACACTTTTGCGGTGGATTTTGGACAAATTTAGAAGAAACGATTTGTAAATTGGATTCCCTAATTTAATTATCTGGAAAAATGTGTTATATGCAGCAATACTTATAAGTATCAACTGAAGCACTAACACATAATAACACGCAGAAAAATCAAACACGCATCTTTTAAAATGAATGATAGATTCAAGGGATAGTGATTTATATATTTTGATGACCTCTTCTTCATTATCAATGCTTGGTATGCGTCCATAATAAATGTCACTCTCATTACTTCCATTAAATGAGTTCATGGTCAGCTTGGAATAGTGATACTTAACTCGGTACCAAACGTGACATAACGTAGACACAAATACTACTACTCATTTAAAATGGTTAATGATGCAAGTGACTATCCTGAAAGGCAAAAAAATGAAGTCCCAATTAAACAATAATAAATCCCCACCTAAAAAAGAGATTAAAAGAAAAAGGAACTTCATCTTGATAATGGTTGGCTAGCATCTTACAATGACATAACAATAGCAATATTTCAGACCTATATATTTTTTGTTGGATTTGAAGCCTGGACTGATAAGGGAATTTCTGCGAAGTATTATACTCGAACAAAGATTTTTTAGTGTTCCTGAGACCAAGAAAATGAAAAGCCAGAATCCATCACTAAAACATCACAACCTAAAGAGAAAACTATCGAAGCAGCTCTAATAAGATATGATGCAACACCCCGAAGTTAAGTAGAAGCACGAACCTGGCACACAATTATTTTGATTAGGAAGTCAGGGACTTATCATTTAGCTGGAATTAGAAACCAAGAAATGACGTAGTAGTAATGGAAACTCTTATGTTTTAACAATATGCTAAACAAAGATACAACTGTCATAATTTGAAAATATAATACCTGGATCATAATCTGCCACGGAGAAATGGTGCACAACAGAAAAATTTGGTCGTCTTCTTTGGTTAACTTCTTTTTCAAATAATCTAGGTCGTATGCTCTATTTTGGAATTTTCATTATGTTGGGATTTAGTTATAAATTACAATCTCATAGTTTCGATGAAACTTTCATGATGATGCTAAAATATTATGCCTTTCATAAGATGGTTGACATGGATATCATCTCTCAATAGTCAATACTGAAATTTCATACCCAAAAATATTGAACAGACTGAATGTTAAACCACTTACTAATGGCATGAGAATCTAAACTTTTTACTTTCGAAAAAAAATATATGTTAAACCGCTTATTCATGACATGAGAATCTCAAGACTATGAGTCAAAAATTTACTCAGTGTAGAAGTCACTATCTTACCATTTTTCTTTTATGCGTTGCTGCTACATGAAAGAATGGCAGAAAGTTAGGGATAGTCGTGAAAACTCAGAAAAACAGTAAAGCACTGTGTGTCCGTAAGAAAATTCAAGTGATTCATGCAAACGGGTCAAATACTAATAAAATCGTTAACCTAAACATAAAGGAACTTCCATCCTTGTAGATATGAAACCATCCTTGGAGGAACAAACCCATACATTTCATTACACTCGATGATAAAAAAAGATCACTTTGTCAATCTACATGCTCCATAAAACAAATTTTGTATGTCCAAAGAGAGAAAAGTTAGCAGAGTGTCAGTGAGATACTGGATAAACGATCTTTACAAAATTACTAAAACATAGAGCACCTCATCTGGCTCTTTTATTAGGTTTGACTTGACATGTATGTGTATCTACCTTTCCACTGTAAAAATCCCATTAAGGTGTATTCTTTTAAGCCAAAAATTCTCGATTGGCAGTAGTCAACATGTGAAGACCGATTCACCGAAGTCCTACAGAACAAATAAATGAGTAGGTAAAACCTAAGATCAAATTTGCATTAGTCCTTTCTACTATTAAGCGACAGTTTCAAATTTATAGATTTGCACAAATCTAAAACCTAAAGTACGACGGCATCAAGGCCGGCGATCATTCTGTACATTGGACACCTTCCAAGCTGCACCAACGCCTGTAGTCCTTGTAATTTCTATAAATCACCTACACACCTCTGTATGGAAAAACTCCGAGTTACTTTATTAGAGAATCAACTAGACAGTCAGACTCAATCTAGATAAAAATATATCAAGGAGTTATTATGTCAATCTCTCAATTTGAGATATACTCAAGCAAATAGAATTTGTGAGTCTTTATCAAAGAGAGATAACTTAGATGGTACCAAAGACCAATATCCAAGTGTCAATCAACTTAAATCAACAACCAAAGAGGTCGGATATTCTAATTGATTGAACAACGCACAACCTGTATTATTTCAATTATATAACAAAATATAATGCGGAAAAGAAATAACACAGACACCAGAATTTTGTTAACGAGGAAACCACAAATGCAGAAAACCCCCAGGACCTAGTCCGGATTAAACATACATTGTATTAAGCCGCTACAGACACTAGCCTACTCTAAGCTAACTTCGGCCTGGACTGTAGTGTAACCCCAATCAATCTCATACTGATCCAAGGTACAATTATGCTCATACGCCTTTGATCCAAGCAGGATACTACGCACTTGATTCCCTTAGCTGATCTCACCCACAACCAAGAGTTTCTACGACCCAAAGTCGAAGACTTTAATAAAAAAATCTGTATCACACTGAAAAGTCTATAGTAATAGATAAATCCGTCTCCCACGAATAAACCTACAATTTTTTGTTCTGTCTTTTGATAAATCAAGGTGAACAGGAACCAATTGATAAAACCAGACTTATATTCCAGAAGAACAACTCAACTTTATCAATCACCTCACAATAAACTTAATCGACGCATCGAATAAGATTATTGAGGAATCCCAAATGATGAGACTAAGTATTTGTGACTACTTTTATATCTTGCCTATCGGAGATAGAAATCTCAAGAGAACTATTAAAATTGTACTCGCATGATAGAAATAGCAAGATCAGATCACACAACTACAAGAAAAGTAGTATCGATCTGGCTTCACAATCCCAATGAAGTCTTTAAGTTATTAACCTGGTTTTAGAAGAAGAAAACCAAAGGTTAAAGGAGAATCGACTCTAGCTTAGCAAAATAGTATCACACAGAATGTGTGGGGATTAGGTTTCCCAGTTGCTAGAGTTCTCCCTTATATAGTCTTCAAATCAGGGTTTGCAATCAATGTTAGCTTAGTAACAAATCATTCAATATTCACTGTTAGATGAAAACCTGATTAGATTCAAGCTAATATTTATCAACCGTTAGATCGAAAATATAGCTTGTTACACATACATGAAATGCACGTTTGTAGGATTGTAAAAATCGTACCCAAACTTGTACATTAGTTGGTTCAACAATAGTTAACCAAATGGTTAGCCATATGATAACTTCCATATCAACCATATTCTTCTTCACCATAACTAGTCCAAATGACTCAAATGAACTAGTTAGAGAGTTGTTCAATTGCAAGGAAATCTCATGTACTACACAAGACACAATCGAAGAAAAAACGATGTGATTCACTCGAATAAATTCATGAACTACAAAGCCACGGTTTGTAATAGCATTCCTTAGTTAATTAAGATAAGTTCACAAACATCGTTTTTAGACATAACCTACTCAAGTTCGTGGACTGGGTTCACGGACTTAAGTTCCCGGACGGAGTTCACAAGCTCCAGCATAAATTTTCGGGTTCGAGAACTACGCCAGTTCGCGGACTGAAGTTCACGTGCTGCTCCGGTCTCACTTGATCAACAAAGTTCGCAAACTTTGGTTCAAGCAATAAGGACTCATACATATATGTGTTTCCACAACAATGCTTATATCCTCCAATGGTTATAATGTCTAAACTCTTATTTCAATCATTGAAACATTCTCAGAGGGCGTTATATAGTTGTTATTCACAAACTATTTTTCGTCAGAGCGATTTCCAAAATGATTGAAACATAACATGACTTTCGTCACTAGGTAAAGATGAACTTGGCTAAAGCGAAAGCTTTACCAACACATATTTCTATAAATAGATAAGCGAGATATACTCAGCTCGAAATATCCACATGTGTATAATCTAAGTCTATATAGCAAAACGACTTTTGTCTAAAGATATGAGATATATGTAGATAGACTTTTGAGTGATAGATAAGTTCAAGTCTCCACATACCTTTTAGTCGATGAAGATCCACTGGTTCCTTGAGTAGTCCTTCGTCTTGTATGATGATCGCCATGGAGATCTTGAGCTCAACTACACTTTTTATCCTAGTCTGAGACCTTATCTATAGTAGACTAGGAATCAAGACTTTATAATTTTGATCACCAACATTGACAAACATGCTTGAGATAACAACGCATGCGAGTTCGACCGAGCAGTGCTCTAACAATTTCCCCCTTTGTCAATTTTAGTGGCAAAACTATTAATACATATGGAATACAAAACATATATAAATAAACTTTGTAGCTCCCATTCCACATGTCGTCTAATCTTCAACAATACTCGAAATCCTCATCACTTCCAAGTAATCCAATGATCCTAAAGGTTGTAAGTTTAGCATCATCGTTGTTGAAAATCCATAGATATAACAATGAAAAAAAGTTCTCAATCATTGTTATACAGTGTCATAGTGTCATTACACAGCGTTAAAGTACAATTGCATCACAACCTTAACAACAATACTATGGTGATACTTCAATCACCCTAAGTCAATACTCCATCTCACATGGAAACCACTCCCCCTTACATAATGATCCGAATACCATATGTATTTATAGTGTGAACTACATATTAATTCTCCCCCTTTTTGTCAATAAAATTGGCAAAGGTACAAGAACAGGATCCTAATGAAATTTCCGTAAGAGACATTTCATGACCAAAGGTAAATGTATATCATCTTGTTTATATGCAATCATAAAGCCGAAACTAAATGCATTCATCAAGGAGTTTATAAAGATACAAGATAACCCCTATAATATTCCACAGCCGCACTCCCCACAAAGATTTGGAAATTAAGCGCAAGTTCAAAAGAACTCTCCCCCATAAAATGTCATTCCCGAAAGAACAATAAGAGAGACCTTAATTTCAAAAATAAAAGAAGGATTTCTTTGGACTCAACAAATATCATACAAGTATGAATTTGGAATCCAAAAAGAAATATTCAATCAAATTAACCGTAAGCGAACCATGATTAATTTGACTAAATATGCTCAACACAAGTAAACTTGTGGAGACTTAAGAAATCAATTAAATTAATCACAAGAAAACTCGCAAATAATCTAATTGTCATACTCAACCAAACTAATTACAAAAGTAATCAATTTAATTGGTCACACTTGACATAAGAGAAATCTATGGAGCAATGACTAAGTTAATCATGAATAACCAACCCAGTCAAAGAAATGCTCAAACATAAGAAAACTTATGGAGTGCTAATTAAATAATCACACAAGATGATTAATTTAGTTTAGCATGTTCAACATAAAGTACCTTACGGAACAACAACTAAGCTAATCACAAAGGTAATCAACTTTTGTTGTTTTAGTGCTCAACATAAGACACTTCATGGAACAACAAAATATTTACACAAAAATTGTGGATCTGAGATCGACCTTATACCGTGGAATAAGCAAGGATTCATTTTATTTTCCATTACCATTTGCACAATGAAATAAAATAGACATAATCCTTGAATCACAAAAGATTTTAACCTATATCTTACATCAAAAATTGACAATATAGGCTTAACTTTTGTGTTTATCAAAAGTCTATTCATTCTTTTATCAATACTTGCATATCAATACACGAACGACTTTACTTTTGACAAAATATGGGACAATTAAGTTCACGGACATAAACACACATATCCCATAAAAATATTGCAATATATAAAATCATAAAGATTAATACTGCAAAAATCATCTTCCGAACAAGTTTAGAATTTAAACAAATAAATCTAAAAACAAGAAGATGAAAACATTGGATATAGCTATGTGTGATCACAATAATGGTTATTCCAAACACTATTTATTTTTCTAAACAATACAAGAAAAATAGAAGATTTACTAGGAAAACTAAACCTGGTTTGCAACTAAAGATCGAACAAGAATAAGTTCATCAGATGCTTTCTTCAGTTCGTTCTTTAGAAATTCAAGATTCCTTGTTGCTATTCTGAGTTGTTCACGAACGACTTCAAAATCTCGAAGAAGATTTCCTACTGTTGTGAAGACATCTAAACTGGTAGATTGTTTTCATGATCAATAGTCTGATGAAAAATAATGAAAACAGAATCTTCATGGAACTCGATAGCATTGCCCTCCTTGATCACATCTTTGTTGCTTCTCTCCATTGTGCTAAAAATTCAGTAGAATCTTTTTAGCCTTATAGAATAAAGTGTCAATTAATGACATATATATAAGGAGGTTCATATAAAACCCTAGGCAACAAGATGTCCATGTGGTTCTTGTGAACGTGCACAAGTAGTCATAGATGACCAAAACGTAGAGAAGCAAACAAACAATGGAGGGACGGTTCAAAAAAGAATTCTCTCCCATAAACATTAGAACAACCTTCAAAAAGAAACTAAAAAACAATTTTTTTGAGATCAACAAGAGAAGGGCATACACCTTTGACAGCTTTCTCAAGACACTTTCTTGAGAACACAGAGAATCCTTCTTATTATAAAAGAAGGATGCTACAGGAGGCAGTCATGGTGTATTAGGATGAGCATTTTGGTCATCATTATTGACTTATTCTTTTTCTCCTTTATGGGAATGTAGAGACGAATCACTAAACAGAGTTGAAGAAGTTTTATTAGGAGAGGAACAAATAGTACCTGAATCAACTGCTTTCCATGTTTTTCTGATGCCCCGTTATTGATGGTGGATTTTCAACAACGTCAATGATAGACACATTTTTGTGTCTGAATTGTCCTCAGTGTCTCTATTGTTAGTCTCGATTTTTGTACTTATTATGATGTTTTTATGTTTGTGTAGGTGTTTTTGGAGGAATACACTTATGCGGAAAAAGTTGCTCGAAAAGTGCTTTTTGGACCCCCGGAGAAAAGTGATAAAGGCACCCTAGGGAATCCAACTGTTAAAGGCACTCGGATTTTGGATTCAGGGCACCCATCCTTCTTCTTCGTTTGAAAATAAAATTGGCGGGAAAATGGTGCATTTACATGCAGAATTTCGGTTGAAGATTTGGACATGTTTTACAGAGATTCAATCGCGGATTTTCATGGGATAGATGTGATATAGGTATACAATGTTAATATGGGCATTTAAGCCGATTGAATTTGGCTAGATATTCGTCGAGAAGAAATCAGAGCTACACGTTCACGAGAGAGTTGTTTCACGGGATTGCACGAGTCTTGGAAAGTTTGAACGATTTCTGCACATGTTTACTGACTCGAGCCACAGTTTAAAGCATGCTAGGAGAAAATCAACGCGTGAGGAGTTAAAAATGGGAAGAAAATATTCCCGAGAATATTTTCTTCACGGCCGAGTAATGGAGAATTTTTTTGGGAGTTATTGTGTGATACTTCGAGCATGTTGAGTATAAATGTGATGCTTGAGTGCCAGAGAAGGATTACAGAGAGTTTGGGAGAAGACAGTGGCGAGAATCAAGTTTCAGAGAAAATTTTCTGCTGCTACATGGGAAGAACACGAAGAACATAAGACTCCCGGAGACCGTCGTTCATGGTACAGTATTTTCGACACTTGCTTAGCAGTCCTATACGCAACAGTTACAGCGACAGTTTCTTTGTATCGATCTATGTAACAGAGAACTTGCAACACCGAAAAAGTGTTGCAGTTTCCTGGTTTATTCAATTTCTCTCCTTTTCATCTTTGTAAACAATTTTTGAGCATTTTAAATATTTTGAGCAAGTTTACACTATGATGAGCTAAACCCAATCTCTGGGGCGATGGAGGAAGCCGTTCTTTTGATAGTTATGTGGTAATATTCATTTAAATTAATTTATGCAATTCTTTTATGATTAATTGCACCGAATGAGAATTGAGTAAATGATTTTTATTAATTAGTTGTGTTTTCTCTTGATGAAGTATGCTTATTTTAGGACTTTTGATACTTCATGCTTGCGATTAACAATTGATGTTTTGAAAATCTAGGATAGGCAATAATTTAGAATCACAATTTCTTTTGATTGGAGCTATATTATCTAGAATTGCATGATAAAAATCATCTTTGAACCTCATAAATATTGATGAAAGGTGGAATCCTAGCCCCAGTCTCTCCATAATTCTCACATTACCTTTTATTTTGAGTTTGTTATTCTTATTAAAGTCTAAAAAAAATCTTCCTTCACAAGTCTCAAAGAACCTTTCTACTACAACATCATTGATAAATACCACCAATTTTTGGCGCCGTCGACACGGACTTGTCTTTAGGCTAGAGTTTTTAGATTTTTATTTGTTTTTATTTATTTGTTATTCTTTATGTTTTTGGGTTTTGTCTTTTCCTTACAGAATTTGGAGCGAAAGAAAATTGTGCCAAAGCTTTGGTGAATACTTAAAGACTAGGAGTAAAAGGCAAAGCGAAAGGAGCGAAAGAAGAAGATTTTTTTTTTATATAAAAAGAGAAAAAAAAAAGAGAGAGTTTATTTTTTTTAGATTATATTAGGATTTTTCTATTCTTGTAATTTTCTTTTTCTTTTGCACTTTACTCTTTGGACTTTGGACTTGGAAATTTGGACATTCTTTTATTTTTAAACCCTAAGGAAGGGTAAAATTAAATATTAAACTGTTTGCAGAGAAGGACGGTGATTACGATATCACCTCGGCCCCTCGGGTTCGTACATGACATAGGAGTCGTGGCCCGAGTCGACTTCAGCGGTTCATCCCCCGTCTGGAACGGGAGGTAAGTTTGTCGAAACACTCGCGAATCCCCTGTCAGCGAGTTACTGTATTCCTTCGTGTGCATATATGTTGAGGACTTGAATATGTCTGTTTTAAATTCCTAGTAAAGGGCAAGGAATGGCCATACAAGATAAGGGTTCGGATTTCATCATTGTTCCCTTATTGCCCGCCTTAGGAAAACGACACCAAACGCGAACCTAAGCTTAAAATTTGGAATAGAACGAGACCGATAGGGTAACGAGCTTACTAGGAAAGTCATTCGAAAAATATTGGTTACTATTTAAGCATACTTCGAGGTTCATGATGGTTTCTGTGAGTTGAATGCGTGACTGCCCCGCCTTGTAATGCGATGAGGCCTTGGGTATCAAAGCTCCACGAAGCTTCTCTCGCCTCTATTCAACATACTTAAACTCGAATTGATTCCAGAGGGGTTTTCTCAGATTGTAACGAATTCCTTTTCGAAGGATTAGAAGCTGATCTAGAAAACAATCTAAGTGGAGCCATCATGCTTTTTATTTGCTAGAAATATCTAGGTTTGTTTTGGTGGAGTCAGCCTTGTTTGTGTTTGCATAGAACTTCCCTTCCTTTTTAGGATTTTTTTTTCTTTTTATTTTGTTTTTATAGTGTATGCCCGAGGTAATTAGAGAACAGGCTTGGAAAAGAAACACTCTAGGTCGTTTGATTAGTGACAAACCTAGTAGTATTTCTTGTGAAGGCGGGGAGCTCGGAGACTCTTCTTTTGAGAGCCCCGTTTTTGGAAACTTCAGTTTTGAGAATTTGTCTCTTCGTGATGAAAGTACCCCTAGTACTTCAGTTGTGCCAGCAATGGCTACTTTGAAAGCCTACATCTACCCAACTAGGACCAACCGAGCATCGTGCATTAAATTGCCAGTCTCTACGGCTACTTATGAGTTGAATCCTGGTATTCTTCAGATGATCCCTATATTCTTAGGAAAAGATGATGAAAACCCTTACTTTCATATTAGGGACTTTGAAGAAATTTGTGGAACAATTAAGATTAAGGATCTTACTGATGAAGTCTTGAAACTTAGGATGTTCCCCTTTTCCTTAAGGGATAAAGCCAAGTCCTGGATGAATAACCTACCATCTGGGTCTATAGAAACATGGGACCAACTTACTTCTGCTTTCTACTTAAATTAGTTTCCTAAGCATAAAACCGCATCTTTTAGGTAGAAAATTAGTTCCAATATGCAACAAGAAGGAGAATCCCTTTATAGATTTTTAGAGAGATTTAATGATCTTTTGTCGCAATGTCCTCACCATGGGTTTGAAAAAATAAAACTAGTTGAAATTTTGTATGAAGGTTTAGACTATTCGACCAAAGCCATGGTCGAGTGTATGAGTGCTAGTTTATTCACGAGTAAAAGCGCTGATGATGCACTTTCCTTCTTAGAAGATGTAGCTGAAAAATCCCAACAGTGGGAGTCTTGTGTTGAACCCCCTAAAAGACTCTTGGTCAATAGAAATAGCACCAATGCGGTCGATACAAGCTTTGGGTCAGATGCTAAGTTCGCTGCTTTGTCTAGAAGGTTAGAAGCTTTGGAAATGGGTCAGTCTAAAAATAGGTCCCTTGTTGAACCTAATGATAGAATTATAGCCTCTCAAGTCTCTAGTTGTGGAATAGAACCCAATAGCTCATTTTGGGAAGGTGACGTTAGTGAAGAGCAAGCCCATGCTATTTATAACAATGATAGGTTTGAAAACAATCAGAAGTTTGACCCATACTCATATACCTACAACCATGGTTGGGGAAACCATCCTAATTTCTCTTGGACTAAGGGCCAGAATCAAGGTCAGTCTAGTAATTCTCATCCTCCCCCAGGTTTTGGTTATGCTAAGAACTTTGCAGGTCAACCCCAGTTTCAGAAGCTTTCGGATAAAAAGATCACAAGTTTAGAAGAGACTCTCGCCTCATTTATTAAAAGTTTTGAAAAAATCAACCAAATGGTTGCGTAAGGGATAGAATAAAGTAAGAGTATAGATTATGCTAACTCTCAGGCTATTTCCGAGTTGAAAACCCAGATTAGTCAGATAAATGAGTCTTTGAGGGAAAAATGTAAGTTTCTTAGTCAAACTCAGCCCAATCCTAGAGGAGTTCATCAAGTGGGTGAGAGACCATCAAACCATGTGAATTCGATAACAACCCTTAGGAGTGGTAAAACAGTAGACAATAAGGTAGCCATGCCTAGTGGACATACTGTAGTTCCATCTTCTACTTCCCAAGAGGAGGAGCCCATAGCTTAGGAAACTGAAACAATTCCTAAGGAGTCCTAAGAAATTCCTAATTGGGCTACCTTTGTGCCTAGAGCCTCATATCCACAATTGTTAACCCCAACAAAGAAGGAGTCGATTTTCAACGAGATAATGGAAACATTTAAGCAGGTGAACATCAACATTCTGTTATTAGAACCAATTAGGCAAATGCCTGCTTATGTCAAGTTCCTTAAAGATCTTTGTAAACGAAAGCGTAAGCTTAATGTCCATAAGAAAGCCTTTTTAGCTGGACAAGTAAGTTCAATTCTTCTGAACCAAACACCCCCTAAGTATAAGGACCCTGGATGCCCAACCATTTCTTGTGCGATTTGTAATCACATGGTCGATAAATCTTTACTGGACTTAGGAGCTAGTGTTAACTTACTCCCGTATCATGTTTACACCCAGATAGGTCTTGGTAAGTTGAAACCGACCAAAATGACACTTCAATTAGCTGATAGGTCTGTCAAAGTGCCTCGTGGTGTCATAGAAGATGTTCTTATTGAGGTTGATAGGTTCATATACCCAGTGGATTTTGTTGTTCTAGATACCCAACCTGTTCAGGATCCAAGTGCTCAAATCCCGGTGATTTTAGGTCGCCCATTCTTAGCCACATCTAATGCTGTCATCAATTGTAGAACCGGACTTATGAACATATCTTTTGGTAATATGACTACTGAGTTAAATGTATTTAATGCTATTAAGCCTTCTGAGATAGATGATTTAGAAGTGGTGAACATGATTAGCACTCTAGTTCCTGATCCTTTAGCGTGCACTATGTTTGATAATCCATTATTTGATGAACCTTTCAGTGATTCGGAGGAGGTAACCATGACAAACACATTAGTTGATGAGCCTATGCTAGAGATTTTCTTTGATAATCCTTTATATAATGATGTTGTTCGTTTAGATGACCAGTCTCCCAAGGAAGCTAGTTATTGTGTTGACTTTATGGACCCTGGAATCCATCCCATAAATTTTGGTCCATTTGAGGATATTGTTCACCTTAAGTTTGGGGGTAATGATGACTCTAGTGATCGGCATGTATCCCTAATTGAAGTCCCTAACTTGGGACTCGAGCTTTGTGCGTCTAAGATACTACTTGAGTTTCTTCAAACTTTGCTACCCGTTCCTCCAGATATTGTCCAAGAAAAAACCCAGATCTTAGAGACATGTCATTCGGTTGAACCTGTTGTCCTAGACACTTATATAGATCCCAAAGAGACACCCTAGATAAATCTAGTTTCCTTGATGAAATCCCTAGATCAAGTTATGCTCCGACTGCTCATTTTTCTAATCCAAGATGGTAGTCTTTCATTTGTGTCTGCTCTATTTGGTTCTGAGGACCCACAACTATTTCGACTATTGGTATATGGCTTTGGAAGGTGACAATCCTTTTGAGGTATTTGATGTCTAGCTAAAGACTTTAAATTTAGAATTTTATGGAAGGCACCCACGCTCATGCATACGGTAATATCATTCTTTATTTCTTTTCCCTCAAGTGGTAACAGTTTCTCCTTGTTCATGTTTTTAATTTTATCTTTAGAACATTGAGGACAATGTTAAGTTTAAGTTTGGGGGTAAGGGAGAAACTTCTAGCGTCACTTGGTATCCGGTTAGCTAAGTTTACATACTGTTTCTCACCGAAAAGATAGAAATTAGAATGCTAGGGATAACAACTGATAGACACATTTTTGTGTCTGATTTGTTCTCAGTGTCTCTATTGTTAGTCTCGATTTTTGTACTAATTTTGGTGTTTTTATGTTTGTTTAGGTGTTTTTGGAAAAGTACATTTGTGCGGAAAAAGTTGCTCGAAAAGTGCTTTCCGGACCCCCGGAGAAAAGTGATAAAGGCACCTTCATTTTGGATAAGGGCACCCCCAGGGAGGCAACTGCTATTCGCACCCCCGGTTTGGTTAGGGGGACACCACCTTCTTCTTTTGAATTTCAGAATTGGCGGGAGTTTGGTTCTTTCATGGTAGAAATTAGGGTTCGAGAATTCAAAGTGTTTTAGTGAGACTCAATCACTGAAAATTGTTGGATGGACCTGTTTGGGCTTAACAGGCATGGTATGAGCATTGGATTTCATCCAGTTGGGTTAGATGATCGGTAAGAAGAAAACAGAGGCGGGAAGATATCGGGATTCTCTGAGATGCTGTTTTGGGAAGTTTGCACGGGTTTACAACATGTTACACTGATTATGGAACGTGTAGGAGCCTGTTTAGAGTGTGCTGGAAGAAAATAAACGCATGTGGAGTTAAATCAGGGAAGAAAATATCTGGATATTATTTTTCTTTACTGCCGGAGTTATGAAGATTATCCGGAGTTATTTCACGTGATTTCTTTGTCCTGCTGGGTATAAAATATGATTAAGTGATGCGTACAAGGGTTATGGAGAGTTAGGGGACCAAATATGGTGAGAAATCAGTGGTTGCATAATTGTTTTTGCTGCTGCACCTCAAGAACACGAAGAACTTTAGACTATAGAAAACCGTCGTTCATGATAGCGTAACAACGACAAGGAACAGTGGGTCGTATCGCTACAGTGTTAGCGACACAGTGCTTGTATCGTTCTTTGTAACAGCGCTGCATTTGTAACACGAGGTTCTGTAACGCCCATTCACCGTTGCAAACCTCTGTTTTATTACTTTTCATCCTTGTAAGCACATTTTTGAGCAATGAAAGCATACTTTGAGCGTGTTTCCAGTATGCGGAGCTAGACCCCGTCACTGGGACAACGGAGGAAGCAACTTTTCATGATTGTGGTAAATAAAATAATTCTTTATATGACTTTTTGCATAGATTTAATTGCTTTATGATTATTTGTTATTTTGTTTGATGTCGCATGCTTGGTTTTAATTACTTTTGATGCGTCATGCTTACGACTTACAGATAATGTTTTATGAAATCTATTGTTGGCAAAGAATTAGAGTCACAACTTCTTTTGCTTGAGCTATATTGTATAGAGTTAATGACTGAACCACAAGAATATGAAAAGTAGTGAAATCCTGCGTCCTAGTGTCTCTTCATCCTGTGACAATTTTGTATATATATATTTATCTTATCTTATCTTAGTTCTATTAAATCTAAAATTCTTTGCTTTCACAAGTCTCACGAACCTTTTACTTCTACAACATCATTGATAAATACCATCAATTTTTGGCGTCGTCGACACGGAGCTTGTCTTTAGGCTAGAGTTTTTAGATTTTTATTCTTTTTATTTTTTAGGTTTTTATTTGTTTTTATTTTATTTGTTATTCTTTACGTTTTTGTTTTTGTCTTTTCACTACAGATTTTGTAATTTGGAACGAAAGAAAAATTTGCCAAAGCTTTTGGTGAATACTTAAAGTTTGGAGTTAAAGACAAAGCTAAAGGAGCGAAAAGAGAAGATTTTTATTTATTATTATGAAAAAGAGAAAAAAAAAAGAGAGAGTTTATTTTTTTTGGATTGTATTAGGATTTCTCTATTCTTGTAATCTTTTTTTTTCTTTTTTTCTTTTGCACTTTACTTTTTGGACTTTGAACTTGGACATTTGGACATTATTTAATTTTTAAACCCTACGGAAGGGTGGTTTTAATTATAAAATTCACAGGGAAGGACGGTGATTACGATATCACCTCGGCCCCTCGGGTTCGTACACGACATAGGAGTCGTGGCTCGAGTCGACTTCAACGGTTCATCCCCCGTCTGGAACGGGAGGTAAGATTTCTAAACACCCGCGAATCCCCTGTCAGCGGGTTTACTGGATGATTTTGTATGCATATATGTTGAGGTTTTGAAAACGGCTGTTTTAAATTCCTAGTAAAGGGCAAGGCCTGGCCATATAAGATAAGGGTTCAGATTTCATCACCGTTCTCTTCTTGCCCGCCTTAGGAAAACAATACCAAACGCGAACCTAAGCTTAAAATTTGGAATAGAACGAGACCGATAGGGTAACGAGCTTAATAGGAAAGTCGTTCGAAAAATATTGGTTACTCTTTTGAGCATGCTTTGAAGTTCATGATGGTTTCTGAAAGTTGAATGTGTGACTGCGCCGCCTTGTAATGCGGTGAGGCCTTGGGTATCAAATCTCCACATAGCTTCCCTCGCCTCTATTCAACTTACTTAAACTCGGATTGATTCCAGAGGGGTTTTCTCAGATTGTAACGAATTCCCTTTCGAAAGATTAGAAGCTGGTCTAGAAACAATCTAAGTGGAGCCATCATGATTTTTGTTTGCTAGAAATCAGTAGGTTTGTTGTGGTCGAGTCATCCTTGTTTGTGTTTGTTTAGAATTCCCTTGCAGTTAGGATGTCAAATTGGTATTATAATAGCCATCACAATGAATGTGATTACCCAACTGAACAATATGGACATCACTCTTTTTATAGTGTAAATAGTGGTTGGGAACGCCAACCTTTTGAAGGATATGGGTCATACCATGGTGAGCCCAATTACTATCCACACGTGCATCAATCTTACGAGCAAGAAGATTATAATACTAGTTCTTCGTATTTAGAGGAGGCAATGAAACTTTTGAAAAGTAGTCCTTTTTATGATCCTTCTATTCCTACTCCTCCTTTAGAAGAGTCCCTCAGGAAGTTAACTGAGTCAACACATAAATTAGCTGAGATGAATGGTATAGTTATGGACGAAAGAACTACAATAATGAGTGAACCTTCTTTAGAAGATACCCTCAAGCGGATAGCTGAGACAAATGAATTAATTGCTCGAAATAATCTGGATTTCCAACACAGTGTTCCCAGTTTCACCCTTGAAAATGAGGATAGTTACTATTCACCTAATCAAGATGACGAGGATAGAATTGGAGACACTATTTTAGATGAGGTTCAACCATTCTCATATTATTATAATTATGAGGATAGTGTTAATGAAGAATCATACATATGTAGGCATAGTGATAAGAAAATTGTAACTCCAGTTGATCTTTATAATGATAGTATTATTTCTTTTTCAAATCCCAATAATTTTAATGATTATTCACCTATTCTAAAGGATGGGGATTTGACTAGAGATGCCACCGTTTTAGACGATGTAGTTCATGATCCTTTAGCCTGCAATATGTTGGATAATCCATTATTTGATGTGCCTATAAGTGAATCGGAGGAAGTAATTATGTTTAACACCTTAGTTAACGAGCCTTTAATAGAAACTTTCACTGATAATCCCTTATATGATTGTGATGATGGTTTAGAGGAAAGAGTTTACCCCAAGAATACTGTTTTAGAATCTAGCGATTTAAAAACGCTAATCTTAGAAGACGATAAACTCGTAGAGATGAGTGAGGATGTACCTGACTTAGAAGAATCAATTGACTATTTTCAGGAATCAGATAGCCTTGAAGTTAGGGAAGTTGTGACTAGTATTTCTAGAGATACTGAAAACTCTAAGTTTGGGGGTGACTATCGTTCTCCATGTGCCTTAACTCTTAGAAATGTCCCTAACTTGTGACTTGACATATGTGCCTCAACCATTTTAAAATATTATCTTCATACACTTTTTCCTGAACCTAGTTGTGTCCATAAAGAAGTTCAGTTGTTAGAAACCCATCCTCTAGTTGATGTGGTTAACCTAGGCTATGATACCACGATTGACTTTGTTTTCCAACCAAGAACCTTCCTTCCAATTGTGGGAACATATGAATTTCAGACGTGTCAGTTATTAAGTTTTGAGACTAAACCTAATTACTTTAGAAAATTAGGGTCGACACATTTTCTTAAGAATGACCACTACTGTGGTCCACTGTGTGAGTCAAGTATGATTGACTTAGAGGATCCCCAGCTATTCAGGTTATTGTTATGTGCTTCTAAGTTCTTAATCGAGTATTTCCAGACTCTAGAACCTGATCTTCAGGATCCTGCCTTTGAGGAAATCCAGCCGATGAAAGCTTTTTATCTTGACCCTTTTATAGAGCCTGAACCCGAACCACAACTAGATGTAGTTGTCTTAAACAAAATAGATAAGGGTGTGTTGGATATCTTCCTGGTATGTTGCAGTCTCCCATTCTTATGGGTAACACTTGTTGATCCATATGACCCACAATTATTCCGGCTACTACTGTATGATTCTATGAGGTGACTAATTCTTCCAATGTCTGGCTGAAGACTTTAAACTTAGCACTTCTTGGGAGGTAACCCAATATTCTTGCAACATGGTAATATCTTTCCTTACTTTTTTTTTCAAGTGGTACCAGTTTCTCCTTGTTCATGATTTTAATTTCATCTTTAGAACATTGAGGACAATGTTAGATTTAAGTTTGGGGGTGAGGAAGAACTTTTTAGTTGCATTTTTGAAACTTCTAGCGTCACATGGTGTCTGGTTATCTAATTTTACATACTGTTTCTCACCGAAAAGATAGAAATTGGAATGCTAGGAATAACAACCTATTGAGACATTAGAGAAAAAGACATTGAGATCCTTGAAATTCAGGAGAGAACTTGTTCCTTTTAGAGGGTAACCGTGATGGACCTAACCATACATGATGGAAAGGCAAGTAGGGCAGGAAATGCCAGAAAGACAAAGCAACCTCACAATGTAGTCTTAGTTTCTGGATTACAACTCTCTCTCGGTAGAAACTTATCATCATCAACAAGCGGAGCGACATCAAAATCTATGAAGAAAGTTGAAGACTTAGTTACAAGAAGTTATAAGAGAAAATGATATAAGTTGTTGAAGTTCATGATACTAAGACATAACAAGTTGCGAAGACATAACAAGTTCATAAGTGTTAAATTCCTTCTGGCCATGTAAATTTTGTCTTGTTAATTGAAAAAAAAAAATTAAAAAAAAAATTAAAAAAAATGTAAAGTTTAAATTTTGTTCAATAAGGCCTTAGGGAAGTAGAAATTTTTAAGTCAAGCAAGAAATCGAAGAGAAGAGTTAATTATCAAGGTTATATGAGGTTCAAGAATTTATCATCAACAGTTGAAGACCGAAGAAGACGTTGTTTCTACTGAGCACTATGAGAGAGTCGAAGAGAGCTGCATTTGGTTGCTTTGTTAGTCCGCTTTCAATCTGGCACAAGATCTTTCTAGCACTGGTTTAACTCATCACACGTAATTAGTCCAGCTGTGTAGCAGATGTCCCTCTCATCTTTTTCTCTCTCCTAATCTTATCCAGCTGTAAATCAGCGGACGCATCTTACAATGTTTATCTAGCTGTGTAACGGATATCTCTTTATCTAGTAGTGTTGCGGATGTGTCTCCCATTTTCTTCAGTAAGCTATAGAGATGGCACCTTTAATTTCTCTGGCATTCTAGTCACTTGGAGATAGGTTGAGAATTTGTATGTCCTCATAGCTCTTTGGATACTTGTGACCAATTAGAAGTACATGTTTTGTGGGTACACCTCTGGTAAACCCTCCGGAGACAACACTCCGCCGCTAGGGCCACCTAGCGGTTTAACGACTTGCTGCACGTGCTAAGTGTAGTCATTTTATTTTAGATTTGCTCGGGACTAGCAAATAATAAGTTTGGGGGTATTTGATAGACACATTTTTGTGTCTGATTTGTTCTCAGTGTCTCTATTGTTAGTCTGAATTTTTGTACTAATTTTGGTGTTTTTATGTTTGTTTAGGTGTTTTTGGAGAAGTACATTTGTGCGGAAAAAGTTGCTCGAAAAGTGTTTTTTGGACCCCCCGGAGAAAAGTGATAAAGGCACCCTCATTTTGGATAAGGGCACCCCATGGAGGCAGCTGCTATTCGCACCCCCAGTTTGGTTAGGGGGACACCACCTTCTTCTTTTGAATTTCAGAATTGGCGGGATTTTGGGTCTTTCATGGCAGAAATTAGGGTTCGAGAATTCAAAGTGTTTTAGTGAGACTCAATCACTGAAAATTGTTGGATGGACCTGTTTGGGCTTAACAGGCATGGTATGAGCGTTGGATTTCATCCAGTTGGGTTAGATGATCGGTGAGAAGAAAACAGAGGAGGGAAGATATCGGGCTTCTCTGAGATGCTGTTTTGGGAAGTTTGCACGGGTTTACAGCATGTTACACTAATTATGGAACGTATAAGATCATGTTTAGAGTGTGCTGGAAGAAAATAAATGCCTGTGGAGTTAAATCAGGGAAGAAAATATCTGGATATTATTTTTCTTTACTGCCGGAGTTATGAAGATTATCCGGAGTTATTTCACGTGATTTCTTTGTCCTGCTGGGTATAAAATAGGATTAAGTGATGCGTACAAGGGTTATGGAGAGTTAGGGGACCAAATAGGGTGAGAAATCAGAGGTTGCATAATTGTTTCTGTTGCTGCACCTCAAGAACACGAAGAACTTTAGACTACAGAAAACCGTCGTTCATGATAACGTAACAACGACAAGGAACAGTGGGTCGTATCGCTACAGTGTTAGCGACACAATGCTTGTATCGTTCTTTGTAACAGCGCTGCATTTGTAACACGAGGTTCTGTAACGCCCATTCACCGTTGCAAACCTCTGTTTTATTACTTTTCATCCTTGTAAGCACATTTTTGAGCTATGAAAGCATACTTTGAGCATGTTTCCAGTATGCGGAGCTAGACCCCATCACTGGGACAACGGAGGAAGCAAATTTTCATGATTGTGGTAAATAAAATAATTCTTTATATGACTTTTGCATAGATTTAATTGCTTTATGATTTCTATTAATTATTTGTTATTTTGTTTGATGTCGCATGCTTGGTTTTAATTACTTTTGATGCGTCATGCTTACGACTTACAGATAATGTTTTATGAAATCTAATGTTGGCAAAGAATTAGAGTCACAACTTCTTTTGTTTGAGCTATATTGTATAGAGTTAATGACTGAACCACAAGAATATGAAAAGTAGTGAAATCCTGCGTCCTAGTGTCTCTTCATCCTGTGACAATTTTGTATATATATTTTTTTTTATCTTATCTTAGTTCTATTAAATCTAAAATTCTTTTCTTTCACAAGTCTCACGAACCTTTTACTTCTACAACATCATTGATAAATACCATCAACAACCTATTGAGACATTAGGGAAAAAAGATATTGAGATCCTTGAAATTCAGGAGAGAACTTGTTCCTTTCAGAGGGTAACCGTGATGGACCTAACCATCCATGATAGAAAGGCAAGTAGGTCAGGAAATTCCAGAAAGACAAAGCAACCTCACAATGTAGTCTTAGTTACTGGATTACGACACTCTCTCAGTAGAATCTTATCATCATCAACAATCGGAGCGACATCAAAATCTATGAAGAAAGTGGAAGACGTTTAAGGTTTAGAAGCAACAATAGAAAATCAGAATTCAAAATCAAGGGTTACAAGAAGTTATAAGAGCAAGAAAAATCAAACGATATAAGTTCATGATACCAAGACATTACAAGTTGCGGAGATCCAAGTGTTAAATTCCTTCTGTGATGGCCATGTAAATTTTTGTCTTGTTATTACTCTACATCAAAAAAAAAAATTAAAAATTAAAAATTAAAAATTAAAAAATGAAAGTTTAAATTTTATATTTTGCTCAATAAGGCCATAAGGAAGTAGAAATCTATAAGGAAGTTTCAAGTGAGTAATCAAGAAGAGTTAATTGTCAAGGTTCAGGAGTTATCATCAACAGTTGAAGCCGAAGATGTTGTTTCTACTGAGCACTATGAGAGAGTCGAAGAAAAGATACATTTGGTTGCTTTGTTAGTCCGCTTTCAATATGGCACAAGATATTTCTAGCACTGGTTTAACTCATCACACGTAATTAGTCCAGCTGTGTAGCAGATGTCCCTCTCATCCTTTTCTCTCTCCTAATCTTATCCAGCTGTAAATCAGCGGACGCATCTTACAATGTTTATCTAGCTGTGTAGCGGATATCTCTTTATCTAGCATTTTTGCAGATGTGTCTCCCCTTTTCTTCAGTCAGCTTTAGAGATGGCACCTTTAATTTCTCTGGCATTCTAGTCACTTGGAGATAGGTTGAGAATTTGTATGTCCTCATAGCTCTTTGGATACTTGTGACCAATTAGAAGTACAGGTTTTGTGGGTACACCTCTGGTAAACCCTCCCGAGATTAACTCGGTCACTAGGGCCACCTAGTGACTTAGATTTTTATTTTCTAGATTAAATTTGCTCGAGGACTAGGAAATAATAAGTTTGGGGGTATTTGATAGACACATTTTTGTGTCTAAATTGTCCTCAGTGTCTCTATTGTTAGTCTCGATTTTTGTACTTATTATGATGTTTTTATGTTTGTGTAGATGTTTTTGGAGGAATACACTTATGCGGAAAAAGTTGCTCGAAAAGTGCTTTTTGGACCCCCGGAGAAAAGTGATAAAGGCACCCTCCCTTTGGATAAGAGCATCCAAATGTTAAAGGCACTCGGATTTTGGATTCAGGGCACCCCTTCTTCTTCTTCGTTTGAAAATAAAATTGGCGGGAAAATGGTGCAGTTACATGCAGAATTTCGGTTGAAGATTTGGACATGTTTTACAGAGATTTAATCGCGGATTTTCATGGGATAGATGTGATATAGGTATACAATGTTAATATGGGCATTTAAGTCGATTGAACTTGGCTAGATATTCGTCGAGAAGAAATCAGAGCTACACGTTCACGAGAGAGGTGTTTCACGGGATTGCACGAGTCTTGGAAAGTTTGAACGATTTCTGCACATGTTTACTGACTCGAGCCACAGTTTAGAGCATGCTAGGAGAAAATCAACGCATGAGGAGTTAAAAATGGGAAGAAAATATTCCCGAGAATATTTTTCTTCACGGCCGAGTAATGGATAATTTTTTTGGGAGTTATTGTGTGATACTTCGAGCCTGTTGAGTATAAATGTGATGCTTGAGTGTCAGAGAAGGATTACGGAGAGTTTAGGAGAAGACAGGGGAAAGAATCGAGTTTCAGATAAAATTTTTTGCTGCTACATGAGAAGAACATAAGACTCCCAGAGACCGTCGTTCATGGTACAACGTTTTTGATACTTGCTTAGCAGTCCTATACGCAACAGTTACAACGACAATTTCTTTGTATCGATCTCTGTAACAGAGAACTTGCAACACCGAAAAAGTGTTGTAGTTTCCTGGTTTATTCAATTTCTCTCCTTTTCATCTTTGTAAACAATTTTTGAGCATGAATCAATATTTTGAGCAAGTTTACACTATGATGAGCTAAACCCAATCTCTGGGGCGATGGAGGAAGCCGTTCTTTCGATAGTTATGTGGTAATATTCATTTAAATTAATTTATGCAATTCTTTTATGATTAATTTCACCGAATGAGAATTGAGTAAATGATTTTTATTAATTAGTTGTGTTTTCTCTTGATGAAGTATGCTTAGTTTAGGACTTTTGATACTTCATGCTTGCGGTTAACAATTGATGTTTTGAAAATCTAGGATAGGCAATAATTTAGAATCACAATTTCTTTTGATTGGAGTTATATTGTCTAGAATTGCATGATAAAAATCATCTTTGAACCTCATAAATATTGATGAAAGGTGGAATCCTAGCCCTAGTCTCTCCATAATTCTCACATTACCTTTTATTTTGAGTTTGTTATTCTTATTAAAGTCTAAAAAAAATCTACCTTCACAAGTCTCAAAGAACCTTTCTACTATAACATCATTGATAAATACCACCAGTCAAATCCATAAAATCATGATACTGCATGCTTCTGATACGACTTCAGGCATGTGACGATTCATATTTTTCGAAGCCATGATGAACATGTCTTTCGAAAAGCCTCCACTAGTTGAGCGTTCGATCCCTGACATTTCATTATGACCTCTATGTAGAATAATAGAATTGGGCGGTCCTCCTACATAATTATTTGTTGAGGGGGCTTAACGCCTTCAAGACGTCGGTGATACTCACTGTTCCCTGACAACTGGAGAGTGACCCACCTCTACATAGAAGAACGATTGGGCGGTTCTCCGTCAGTGAGAGCAACAACGCCTTCAGGACTGTGACACTCACTGATCCTGACTATGTTTAGCGACGTGTATAGCCTCGGGTTTTATCCGTAGTGTCTGAGAGCACCTCAGGATTAGCCGTCTCCTGACTATGCACATATATTAATTCTTCCGTGACATTCACCATTGAATTCCCAGAATAATCTATTTTTACTCCTATTCCATGGTCGAATCCACGGCCTGATCCCATGGAATGACAATAACAATTTCTCCTATTCCATGGTCGAATCCACGGCCTAATCCCATGGAATTTCCATAACAGTTGCTCTGATTCAATGATCGAATCTACGACTTGATCTCATGGAATAACAACAATAATTTTTCTCATTTACTCTGATTTCATGATCGAATTCACTATAATCTCATGAAATGGTAATAGGTAATTTTATTACTCCGATTCTATGGTCGAATCCACGATCCCATGGAATGGTAATGCCTATTTTATTATTCCTAGTTCATGGTCGAATCCACAGCTGATCCTATGAATTGATAATAAATAACTACTAATTGTATTGTCTCGTTTCATGAATTATGTTACACTGAATTTCATGGATTATCAATAAATACTCAACAACCGGGCAACTGAACCATCTCTGAGTAAGCCCCACGAAAAATGATGTAAGTTTACTCGACAATGATGCACAACTGGCACCCCAGATGCACGAACGAGCATCCAAAAACATGAATATATGAGGAATCCTATG
This sequence comes from Papaver bracteatum, assembly GCA_023529315.1. Taxonomy (NCBI): domain Eukaryota; kingdom Viridiplantae; phylum Streptophyta; class Magnoliopsida; order Ranunculales; family Papaveraceae; genus Papaver; species Papaver bracteatum. The sequence continues at coordinate 376,025 of JAJJWX010004691.1, read as the reverse complement.
CAAAACAAGAGAAAACAACAAATATTAATAAAATAATAAGGAGCGTCTAGGGCTGGGCCCACCGGCCGGCTGGCCGGCCATGCCCTAGCCGTGGCCTGTCCCAATGCTTCCTTCATTATTTTGCCCTATTTTGTTATTTTCATGAACTTATGAAAAACTCCTTGATTTTAGCAACTTTCCTTGTTTTTGCAAAATTCATGAATTCTCCATAACTTCATGGATTCATGAAAAATAATAATATTATAAAATTAAAGAAAGGTGTGCGGGTTCGAGAAACCTAGCCGGCCATGCCCAAGCCATGGCCGGTCCCATACCTTACAATCCTTAGCCTATTATAATAATCATTCACCAATTTCATGAAACTCCTGGGTTTCAACAAAACTCATGGATTCTCCATAACATCACGGATTCATGAAAATAATATTATAAAATAGGGAAAGGATTGCGGGACCGGGAAACATAGCTAGCCGGACATGCCTTAGTCGTGGCCCGTCCCACACCTCACAATCCCAAGCTTTTTATAACTACTATTCCCTAAACTCATGAAACTCATCCGTTTCAACAAAAACCCATGGATTCTCCATAACATCACGGATTCATGAAAAAAATAATATTATAAAATAGAGAAAGGAGTGTTGGTCCCGTGACCACCAAGAGCCTCTCCCATGCTCTCTTGGTCGGTCCTATCTTTCATACCTAGGTTTCATCTCCTGATGTTGAACCCATCAGTAATTCAATAAATGATGAAACCGGCATTTAATCATCATTCTTTCACCAACTCTCCAACTGAGAACCCTGGTGTATGATCACTAGAGCACTGGGCACCACATGGATGCCCATCATCCCATGTGGTCGGTCCCTCTATCACTCATGACCTATTTTCAGCAATTCATCAATTGTTGAACAATTGCTCAAAAATTAGAGTTTCGAACAAACGCTTCACAGAATCATCATTCTGAGAAAGTTCAAACACCAAATGAATTTATATTGATTCAGCAACCAACATCTGAATTAATCATATAATATTTGGTAATCTACCAATATTTTAATATTTTATTGGGTCACGTCACCAATAAATATTTCGTCGAATTGAGCAACATTTGCTCAAATATTGATCCAGCTATCAATATTTATTTACTTATCAGTAATTTATCGAATCGAGCAATACTTGCTCAATTGCACGTTGAATTATCAAATGATTAGTAATTTGTCGAATTTTGCTCAATTGCACGTCAAATTCTCAATGTTCAGTAATTCGTCAAATTGAGCAATACTTGCTCAGTTGCTCGAATATTGACCCAACTATCAATATTCAGTAATTTATCAGTACTTCACCGAATCGAGTAATACTTGCTCAGTTGCTCGAATAATCCACATATATTCAGTAACTCATCAATATTCAACAACTTGTTGAATTTACAACATTTGTTTAGACGGGCAACATTAATGTTCATGAATCACTGAGCATTTTTCAAACATGCCTGAATCAACAAAACCTAGGCTCATTGCCTAATCAGTCAACAACTGACAAACTAAATACTCGTCTATCATGCAGACACGATTCATGAGACATCAATCACGTTAAATTGGGGGATAACAATTAGGGTTTTGGTCTGGCGGCCTACAACACGTGGATTCATCCATAACGAGAAATGTGTGTAAGTTGTGTCAACGGTTGAAGGATTTAAAAAAGTAGTGGGTGCACGATCCGTCAAGTATCCACACGACATGGAACTGACTTTACCACGATCTTCCACCGGCCCACTCATCCACTCATAAAACTATCACACTTACAGGGATCAATATGTTCACAACTCTGAAAGTATAAAATAAGTCTCTGAATCCATGATTAAGAATAATGTTTTTAGTCTACACAGAATTTATCGAGTAACTACTCTCAAGAATTCATCAATCCATCAGAACTTACTCAAACTCAACAGTTCATCAATTATTGCAGAAACCTTCAACACATCCACAATCCTTGATCATCACCGATCCCACACAATTCTCAGCTTCCCTCCTACAGATCAACCTTTTGCGGCCGAATTGACTCTAGAACGACCATTGAATTGGTTTAGGCCGGAGTCCTACAGATTGATCTCTCAAATCTAAGCACTCCCTTTGCAGTGTATATGTATGAGGTTAAGCAGTTTTCCCGGTTCGAGGAGTATCGACAACACGCTCGACTCTCCACTTTCCTAAAAAAACAGCGAACCTTTTTTCCCCATCTACAGATTGGCGACCACAGTGGGAGATTAATTTCTCGCTTGCAATCCCATGTTTTCACAAAATGGTTGATCTTAGGTCAGGGTCAATGACAAATCCTAACATAAACATCGCTAGTACAAGCAATAACGAGGAGACTCCAGAAAGTATTCCTACTTCCAACAGTGGTGGAGACACTACTCCTCACACTAATGTCGAAAATCATCCTCTCTTTGGCGGACATCCCGAGGAACTCATAGAAAATCCGCCTACTATTGCTGATCTCATGACGGTTCAGGAAGTTCTTGCCAAAAATCAGACTGACATGGCTGCGACACAGAAAGAGCTTTGCAATTACCTTAAGACTCTTACTGACAAGTTGTCAGATAAAACTCGAGAGAAGGGAAAATATAAGGAGACCTCTCCAACTGCAGATCCCGAAGTTATTCCGGTCCCCGACAATGATGAAACCCGCAAAGCTGCAGAACCTGAACCTACCAGTTTCATCACTCTTGAAGACCTGGAACACTTTATGGAGAATCGAGGAAAGGGGCACACACTGGCCGTGTACCGTCATCAACCTCCATATCCTGCTACTACGCAAAGAATCCCTCTTCTAAAAGGCTACACTTCTCCAACGTTCACACTCTACAACGGAACGGGGAATTCTCGAGAACATGTCTCTCGATTCCTCGAAGCATTGGGAGAGCATGAAAATAACCATGTCGTCCTTTTGAAGGAGTTATTGAAGTCTCTGACAGGCTGAGCATATACTTGGTACAAAAACATCGCACCAGGGAGCATAGCCAATTGGGGAGAGATGATTAATGCTTTTTATAGGAAATATTTCTTTGTCTCTGAACAAGTCACTCTCTCCGACTTGGGAAGGATGTCTCGGAAGAATGATGAACATCCGAACGACTACGTAAAGAAGTTCAAACTTCAGTCTATGGATTGTCACGATCCAAATGTCACTGAACAATAACTAGTGGACTTGTGCATCAACGGGATGATCCCAGTCTACAGAACCTTGCTGGAAAATCTTTAGTTCCAGACCTTTTCATAACTTCATGAAGAGGCAAAATGATCAGAAACCACTTCTCCTGCATTGCTAGAAAGAACGAAAACTGTCAAGGTAGAGAAATCAAAGGACACTCGAAGCAACACCGCCAGACGTCTATTCAACAAGCAGTACAATGTCAAAACTTCCATGAATGTTTCTTAAGGGGGAAAAAGAAAAGCTAAATCACAACCACATAAGAATGCCCCCCGGTGTCCAATCCCTCGAAAGCACCAAGAAAAGATGGTCAATCCAGGAATGCACAATCACCTGCTCAACAACAACAGAACGATCAAGATGCACCTGACTTCCCTTTATCTATTGAAGAGGTGATCGAATTATTGGAGGTCTGGATTCAAGACGGTGCGATCAAGTTACCTCCTGTTTAAAGGGAACCAACTGAGGAACAGATGGAAAATGCATGCTACTGTCATTTCCATAGGTATGTTAGTCATCCAACAAGTGATTGCAGAATCCTCAAGCGTATATTCAAAGAAAAGTATGACTCAGGGAAACTGAGAACTGAAGGAGTACACAAAAATCTTCTCCCAATCAGTACATTCACACTCTCTGAGCGGACGGTCAAGGAAGCGGTTCAATCCCTGATTGAGCATGTCTGTGAGTTATTGTACTTATCAAAAGCTTTAAAAAATGATATATTTGCTGCATTAAACCACATTGTATCTAGGAAGAGGTTATACATTCAGGAGATACGCCTTGAACCTCCAGTAACGGACAAGGAGATGTATGACTGGGGACTTCTCACCACAGTCCACCTCAAGGGAAACGAATTCAAGCGAGCGATAGACGATGTTGGCACTGCTGTTAAAATTATCCCTCTGAAAACTCTCAGGGCTACTGACATCACCCGTCAAGAAGCAACTCATGCTCCTGTCTCAGTCATAGACCATGAATGAATCTCCAGGGATGCTTACGGTCACATCGTCCTCAAAATGAAAGTTAGGGAAACTTGGACAGAAACCAAACTCCATATAATTCGAGAAGATCTAGGATACGACATGGTTCTTGGGAGAGTATGGATTCATGATGGGAAGGTCATTACAACATCTTCAATTGTACAATTCTCTGCTGAGGAAATCTCTGACTCAGAGGAAATCTCCAGTTCATCACTCCACCATTTAAGCATTTGGAAAAAGTCGAAGCCTTGATGGAACTCACATGAAAACCTGAACAAAGCGTACATGAATTTGTCAAAAGGTTCTGCACTCAGGCAAGTCTCATTCCCACTCATGCATCTATATTACCAACTTTCAAATATGCAACTCTAGTCAGGGGACTTGATCTTACTCACGACTCAGCTGTCACCAAACGATACGAGTGGTTAGTCTCACCTTAGAAATACTTCACCAAGTAGTTAAATGCCGAACCTCTCGAAATTCAGCATCTCACCAATACGGTCATTGATAGAATAGTCACCGAGTTCCAAAATTAGTACCCTGAATGTTTTCCCTTTCACGAGTGTCCATATGTGCCACAAAATTGGAAAACTCCAACAGAGCATCCATCTGTGAGGAGAATTCCGAACAAACAGAAGATATTCAGAGCACGACCCACCAAGCCTAACAGGTTCCGTGAAGGAGATTTGGTTCTTAAAGCAACTAGGAAACTTGCACTCTGAAAAGGGATCTAACTGGGAAGGACCTTTTATGATTGCTAAGTCAGTAGCTGGAGGATATTCCAAATTGGATGACATGAAGGGCAAGACAAATGTGCCAGTGATTCATGAGAATTGGCTCAAGATTTTCGACGTATGAAGCATTCGACGTTGGGTTCTCGAGACATCTTACGTTTGCATTTTAGGATTTTATTTTACCTGTAATTTCAATACCTCCAAAACATTTGCAATACTTGCATTCAGTATTTGAATTCAGAAATTTATAAAAGTTCTTTTATTTAAGAAAAATCTCTATCAAATCCAAAACTCCGAAAGAAAATCCTCAATCACCCAAAAACTCAAAACCTATCAGAATTCAAAATCAAAAATAAAACCTGACATCTCTCAGAAGTTCAATGTTCAAGAGATCATGGAAAGAAAATTAAAGGAAGCCAGCAAAGTAAGACCTCCGCTTCTCTTCATTCTCTAAGACATGCAAGGCCGCTTTCTCCAACTCCAGCTTTTCAGTCAATTCAGCAATATTGGCCATCTTCTCCACCACAACAGCACTGGTAAAGGTCACATCATTCACCATTGCATATTTGATGGAGTCGATCTTCTGACGAAGCCACTTCAGATTAAATCCAAGTCTCTCAGAATTCTCCAAATATTACTCCCAGTCAAAGAGTACATCTCGAGTGACACTACTTCTGCGCCTGGTATGAAAATCATTTATGACATGCAATATGTTTCCTAATTGCATTGTCAGGGAGTAACTACGTTCAGGATCCCTTGTGACGACTATATGGCCATACATCTTCCAAAAATTCTCATACACATTGGCATACCCAGTGGGAACGCTGCATCCACCAACAAACACATGGTACAGAAGCGAAGCACCAAATGATGGCTCACAAACTATCCCTGCAGTAGAGTATTCATGCACTATTATATGGTTCTCAATCTCAGGAGCCACTTCAACAATCATAGGCGCATCCTCTTCTGAGATAGTATCTTCTACCCTCAACACGGTTTCTTCTGCTTCTGTAGTCACCATCAGTGTTTCAACCACCTCAACAATATCAGCAACAACCATCTCACGGCCTTGAAGTGCAGAGAATGTTGTCTCACTATCAACAGCGCCGGGATTACTCGAATCATCATTATTGGTCTCATTATTCTCAGTTTCGGCATTTTGCACCTAATAAGAAAATTACATGGGATTAGAGAGATTCAAGCATGGAACTCAATGCAATCATGAATTCCCGCATGTAAGTGAACAAACATTATCTAAGTTCTATACTATACATCCAAGACATGAGCAAATAGCATAAGAGTCATGAAACACGTTTTTCAATAAGTCCGTCAGGAAAATTTTATACTACTCTGTATATAACGACGAACTGGGAGAAATTGGTAACGAATCCAAGGTTTAGTAATATACCATTATCTTCGTATGGATTTCATATACAACATATCCAAATTTCATAGCAATTGGATGAACAAGAAGGAAGTTGTGGCCAAAATATTGGACCTCATACCAACTGAAAATTTTCTGGAGATCTCCTGGAAGTTTACTGTTTCATCGATTCCGACCCCTAAAATTGCTCAAAACTTAAAAATCTTCTTCATTGAAACTTGGAAATTTCCTGGGATTAAAGATGCATGGGTTCATTGCAAAAATCTGATGTCGAATGAAGATTCTACAACATTTTACTAAAAACCTGAAGCCTGGATTTTTCTGATGACGTATTTCGGCAAAATTTCTCATATATTTGTTGGGATCCCCATTCATTCATCAAAAAAATAGCAAAATTATACTTCTATAAATATAATACAAAGTAGATACTTACTTGAGGAGTCTCCAACTCATTCGATGGTTTAACAGGGTCGGCATCAACATTGGGAGTACCATTATCTTCATTCAGTCGTGATTCTTGAAGATTCTCTTTCTCATTACTATTCGAAGACGAATTAATAGCATGACCATGTCGGATTTACACAAAAATTTCCTCCTAGAATTATCAACAATAATCATCATTATTTCATTCAAGAAAATTCGAAAATCACTCACACGAAAGGATACTAACATATCAACCTCTCCATCGACGCTAGATTCCTGAATTGTTCGTATAGAGGAAAGATGAAGACCGTCAATAACCGAGGGAGAAAAATTCTGAAACAAATTAGTAATACTTTCTAAGATCCTAATTATATTGACAAGAAAGTCGCAATGATAAGAGAAGTGCTAACAACTTACCAAAGAAGCGGCAGGGGACTGCACTTTATTCAGTATCATTCTATGAGTTATTTTGCTTCTTCCTTCTCCACCCTGGGGACTTTCTTGAATGTCTAAGAAGTTTACACAGATTCGAGGCCTCACAGATCGGACCTCCTACACGGAACCAATGAATAATTAAAATATGTTTAGCTTACTTTCACCGATCATGAAGGAAATAGGCTTACCTGTGCACATTCTGGAGATGTCTTCCTCTTGTCACCACGGGAAAGGTACTTCAGTCTTGTTAGAGCATTAATTGAGTCAAGGGAAGGAAAATCTGGCACTAGGGACTTAATATCCATCACAAAATCATACAGACGCTTGAGCTGCTGACGCCAGAAATCTATGTAACTTGGAGTTATGAAACTGGCATGGTCAGAACACTGGGACAAATACTCATTTCCCTCCACATGAGTGCAATCCAGATTAGCCTTCAAATACACAAATGATGGTTTGTTCATTCGATGACTTGGGATGCACTGGTCGACGCCCATCTGCCGAGCTACCCTGTCAATTTTATACTCCTCTACTCTGAACTCTCCATGCATTACTGATACTAGGTGGCCAGGAGTGCAACTTAATATGAAAGATATCTCCCCATTATTCAAATCAGCACCAGTCTTCAATGTGACATTTGCTTCAGCAGTATTGAAGGTGATCAATTGTGAAAAGAGATCAGGGACCGACACCCAGGGGCGAAAGTTGAACTCATATTCAATGTCCAAAATATTAGTGATGCATATCTTGTACTTCGGCTGCTTGGTAGACCACCTCATGATCCTGGCATTGTATTTATCGAGGATAGTATGGCGAGTGTCGACATTAGGCCCTTGCAAAACACTACGGTGAATCGGAACATATCTCTCAAGATGCTCCCACATCAAAGCTTGGAGGAACATGGTATTAGCATATGTCTCGATTTTCATGAAACCGTTAGAAACACTGGAGTCAATGACCAAAGAGTCCAGTTTGGCAAACAATAAACCTAAAAACAGGCTACCAATTGGATGTTTCTCACCTTTATCCATCCTAATAGCAAAGGGTATCACCAACGGCTTCTACAAATGTTCGTTGTCCTCAATAACATCTATGGAAATCCACAAGCACAGGAAAGCGGAAATGGATAGGGTACCATCCACAGGTTCTTCAGGAATTCTATCTCTTGGCCACCAGTATTGTAGTTGCAGGAATTCCCACAATACATCCCTCACAAGAATTCATAATAATCAACACATCTTTAAGATCAACAATCACACTTTTTATTAATTGAGTTTAGATATTTTACATGAAAAAAATGAAATCAAGAATACAACCACTGTTATAGACTTTCTCTCTCCTCAAAACTTTCTCCACTCTAAAAATATCTCTCCTTCCTAAGCCTGTTTGTCTCTTTATGTAGGGTATTACATAGTGGATGACAGCTAAGCTGTCCTTTATTTTCGGATCTAGCTTGCGATATTCTCGCAAGTATACAAATGTTAAATTTTGTAACATTCCTAAATCTCACTAGGTCTTCACATATTTCTCGTGTTTAAGCTGTCGTCATCTGTCACGTCATTTCAGTAATAATTCTGCGATATTCGCAAGAGTATCGTTATTGACAATTTCGCAAGAGTATCGTTATTGACAATTTCATAAGAGTGTTATTGTTGCGATATTCTTATCCTACATCCTGCCTCTTCTCATGTATTCTATGCGAAGGGGAGAATGTCATGAGAATTCGTACTTCAAAATGCCGCAGTTGTTCATTTTTCCATATTCTTCTGTACTAACATGATTCTGTACTTTACGCAGAATTTATTACACGTATCTATTCTTTCATCCATTTCTTGACACGTCCTTTTCAACCGCTATTTCTCAACCGTTCACGTCTACTCTTCGCATTAAATGTGTTTATCTTTTCAAGAATTCTTCTCTCTATATATATTCTTCTCATTCTTCTCTTCCCTTCTTTTTTACTTTTCTTCTCATCTTTTCTGCAAATTTTCTTCACTGTTCTTCCGTAAATTCCTCTCCTGATGCTGTAAATTTTCTCGTTCCTACTTCTTTCAATATTTAACTTCTTCTTCATTCCCATACTTAAAATGCCTCCAAGCGGTCATAAATATGAAGCTTCTTTTGTAGAGATTCAGAGAGATCTCAAAAAGAAGGGTTTTACATTAGCCACCATTCCCGATCAAGGAGCTAAATCCATTCTTTCTGCTAAATTGTTTTCTGATCATCATTGTGATGATAAAGAAATCATAGTTTCGCTTAGTCAGATTCTCGCTGGCCTTCCCATTCCTCTCTATGATCCTAATCTTCCTTTGTTTTACGAAATTCTTGCTCATGCGAACTTCTCGCGAAATTCTTGAGTGGGGATTGCATTCGTTTAATTCTTGAATTCGCTAACCGTGGTGCTGGTAAAGGGTCTCTTTATCAAAAAGAAGCTAGGGATACAGAATTTAAGGAGTTGGAAATACTCGCCGAAAAATATAAAGTAAAGGGTTTCTTTGAGAATTATGAATTAATACCCATGAAGAAAGATAGTACTCGCTGGGGTGTCCGCTTGAAGAAAAAAGATAACATTGCTGACGATAAAATGCTTATGCATGATATCGACTGGAATTATGGTAAAAATAATAATCCTCGCCAAATGTACTTCCTGCGAATCTCGCTGCTTATCAACCTTGTCTATTTAATTAGCCCGAGAATGAGAAATAGGTATGTCTTCAAGTCTTGATCACTTCATAATCTTTCATTTATTGTTACTTTCTTATTTTCTAACTCTTGCGAAAATTTTAGATTAAAAAGCTGAGATCAAGATACAACAGGACTGGGAAAGCTAGCACTTTGTCTTCTCTACGTTCCATCACGGATGAAGTAAGAAACACTTTCTTTTATTACTTTTAACAATATTGTTGCCTCTGTTTCTTATCTTCATTTGTGTGCAAATATTGGTGTTGTAGTTGTTGAAGAAGAAGGATCTAAGGTTGCGAAGACCAAAGTCAAAGGTAAAAGTTCTCTTCGCAAGGAGAAATTTGTTGCCCCACCTTCAAAGAAACGAAAAGTTCATTCTCCTTCTCCTTCAAATCTTCAGTCTGGAGAAAGATCTGATGATGACGATAATAATGATATTAATAGTTCTTTCGCAAGGGAAGATCTTCCATCTGAATCTTCAATGGCACAATTGTGTAGCATCTTTACTGACTCCATGCAAGGGATTGGGGATGATCATCTCAGTAACACATGCAAAGCTCTTGCGAATATCTGTGATGCCCCTTTACCAGATGATGATAATTCTCTTCGTGGAGTCTCCAAATCAGTGACTCCTAACTTTCTGAATTCACTTGGTATTTTGGTATGCCTTCATTTCTCTATTTCTTCATACTTACAATTCAAAGTTATACTATATCTTGACAATTTTTTATCTTCCTTCGCAGACTGGAAATGCTTCTTTCGTTGTTGCCTCAGATTTGGAAAAAATACGTGGGGTTCTTGAAAAGAATAATCTTCAACTTCGCAAGAGAAACGAAGAACTGGAGGCTGAAGCTGTTGATCTTTGTGAAAAGAATAAACAATTAAAAATTGAGTCTTCCACTCAAAAGAACCAAATATCCAGTCTTCAAAGTGCGAATCAGCAACTCTATGGTATGGGACTTTTCCTATTTTACCTTATTTTGTTTTCTCATTATCATCCCTTATCTTAATTTATCATTTTCGCATATATTTATGGTCTTTCTGATGAAGCTACCATTCTTCGTTCTTTTCCCGACACTATAGATGATGATACCCTTCTTGAGCACCTTAATAATTCTTTAAACAATTTTTCAAATGATAGAATTAAATCTCTTTCCATAAATGAACTCAAATCCAAACTTCGCCTCTTAGAAATTGACCATAGATCCAGCTTAGGCTTAGCTAACAAATTTAAACGTTTCTATCTTAACTCTAAAGAAGAAATCAATAGGTTAAGAGCCAAAAACAGTGGTCTTATAGATAACAAAGACCGCGTCGCTAGCCAAGGTGCTCAAACTTTAGCGAAATTCCAGGAGACTCTTCTTGAAGTTCAAGTTGAACGAGATGAAGTTAACCGCCAAAATGCTGTGCTTATCGAAAGATAATATCAAATTCGCTCTCGTCTTCTCATAGATAATGACGACGAATTTGCTTGGGCTGCAAAAATTCTAGATAACGCCAGAAATAATCTAGGTGTAAGTGTTAGTCTCCAAGCTGAACACACGGCCTTAGTTAAAGATATGATTTCTGACAGAGAAGGTTGTTAATTATGTTTTTTTACTACTCGTTTGTTTTTCATAAGTTTATTTCAAGTTGTTGATTCATTGTTATATGCTTGCAGGGGCTGAGGAGAGATTTCACAAAAGAATCGAAGAACTTGAGGCTGAGAAGGAACAACTTGCAAAGGATATTTCTTCTCGCAATGATAAATGTTCTAGACTGAAGAACCAATTAAAGATCACTGTTGCAAATTTTAAGAATGATGATATTCTTTTTCGCAACCAAACTATCAAAAAAGTCTGCGATGACAAGAACATCCTTCATTCTACATATCCTTGCCTCTTGGAAGAAGTTCTAAAGAATGTACCTCCTCTAGACATTTCTAACATTGATGCTACGAAGAAGATGAAGAAGAATCTGACGAAGACGACGAAGAATCAAGCAAGGAATAATTTTTCTTCCTTCTTTAATTTTTTTGTAACATCTGTACATTTGTTCTTTAACCCTCTATTTCTTGTAATCTATCGCTACGAATTCCTTCAATTTCCAATATAAGTTCTGTTTCTTTTGTTTCTTCCTGCATGTGTTAGAAAAATAATTTTTTTTTTTTGCAATACTGTTAATCAATATATAATTATTAATCTTTCATTTTTTGTGTAAATCTATCATATGGAAGCAAATAACACTTTCTTATTCTATTCATTCCGATACTTGCCTCTGTTATTTGTATCCAAATGAGAGATTAAGAAAATTACTTTCTAATAGTAAGGGTTTTGCGAAATATTTCAGTGCGTTCATGCCTCAATTTCACAGTCGTTTCTGCATAATCTTCGCAATCATATATTGTAAGACTACATTCTTTCTTGTTTTCTGACGTGGTCTTATTTTGCCTTCCTAGTTAAAGGTCTTATTTCGCCACCTCTTGTCATTGCGAAAAAATCGCAGGACGTATTTGCACTTTCATACAGAAACCTATTGATCTTGCCTTAACTTTATTCTTTTGTCATTTTTGTTGCGACAATATGACAGGCCTAAATATCGTTGCGAAAATAAAGCTCCATGAAATTGCCGTCTTGCGAAGAAATCGCAGGACGTCTTTACACTTTCATGTATTGACCCATTGATCTCGTGTTATCTTTCTCTTTTGTATTATTACCTCTTCAGGATTATCGCACAAATATGACAAGCCTAAATATTCTTGCAAAAATAAAGCCTCGTGATATTTGCGTCTTAAGACACTTATCAGCTCCCTAATGGAGACGTACCTCTACCATACAAGGTTAGATCCTCCCATCCGGTCTTAACAACAACTAGTTGTTTTCGCAGCCTCTTATCCCTTTTACCTATATGGCTTATGGTTACAAGACTGCACCCTAAGTGGGGTTTTCTTCGGGCCGAGTGCAGCATAAGCCAAGACTTGCAAATAATGGCCATGTACGTTCCAGATGCCCCAGACACTCTTGGATCAACTGTGTACCTCGGAGCCTTGATCAGATTCTGCACTCCTTAGGAGAGACCTTCTCACCTTAGTCGCCCAATTTAAGTCATATGCTTAAGCTGAGAATCCAAGGTCCTCTCCTGGATAGGCTTTATTGACCCCAAATCTCATGACTCAGGTTCCAGGGGCGGTGTAACCTTTTCACTGAGCCATGCAACAGGTACCCCCTTCTATGACGCACTTTAGGTCTTACATTTGCTCCTTGCGAAATTTTGATTTCGCGAACTAGGATGTATGCCATAGTAGGTTCGCCCCTTTCTGATTGTTTTGTTTCTTCTTCTGCATATCATCTCTTTTGTAATTTCGTAATCTTATCTTTGTCATTCATAAATATTTTTTTTGCAACAAATCAGTCATACATCTTTCTTTCTTCTCTCAATTTTACTTTTACAGTCATAAAATCAACAAATACATTCACACTTTAAGTTTCTTACCTTTGCTGCTTTCTGCCTCTACATCTTTGATTTTTTCTGTTATTTTCTTACCTTCTGCAAAATCTTCCCCGCATCTTACCTTCAGCATGCATTGGATTCGCAACGTTTCTTCCTCTCTCTGTTCTATTGCATCTACTATCAATATTACACTTTTTTGTCTTTATCTAGTGTTATGTTTCCAATTCTCCTTCTTCGTAGTTCTTTCTTCGCAAGATTCTACATCAATTTCATAACACTTTTTTCCTTCAATCCAATCTCCTTTTATGATACCAACACCACTGGGATGAGGGAACTAGATGCACTGATGGAAAGTCGATGCTACACCTAGAATCCCGTGTAACCAAGGTCGTCCAATCAATGCGTTGTATGGTGATTCCACATCGACCACACATAATAGAATTTCAGAAGACAATCCTTTCAGTGGAATTCGCATATTGACTTCCCCTTTAGGCTTATTGGCAGTGCCATTAAAACCATAGATTTTGTAAGTTGAAGGTATTAGATCTTCATCTTTTCCTCCCATAGTTTTATAAGTATGATAAAAAAGGATATCCACGAAACTTCCAGTATCGATTAAAACTTTGTTGATTGCCCATGAATCCTCAGATTCATCATCTTCATCGTCGCTAGGTTTTGGGTTAATCTCCAATCTTACCACTAATGGGTTATCATGCATTTCTCCACCCTCAGGTACTTCTTCTGTGGTGAAGAAAATAGTATGCTTTTGCCATTCTTTCAGTGGCGATACCTTCATAATGTTCATTATTTATCTATCATTGGCATCTCTTGCGAAAACACTGCTCGGAATGTTATCGTGAAAGTCTTCAATCGTTTTGTACGAATGTATAATAGAGTGAAAAAATAGATTCTTTGCCTTCGCACCAACTTCTATTACAAACGTTTCTCCTCCTTTTGTTGTATTTAGTCTGCAAGTTTCTAGCGGTGGTGGTAATGGTTGAAATTGAGGTTGGTCATTTAGAAAATGATTTAATTTTCCTTGATCTATCATTCTGAGGATGATTCTTTTTATATTTCTGCAGTCATTTGTTGAATGTCCATGAAAATGGTGATAATAACAAAATTCATGACTTTTGTGGCTTGGAGGTGGTTCCTTCCCCATATTCCATGGTGTTGGTATATTTTCCACCAAGATTATAGCTTCTCATATTTTTTCCACACTAGCATTCAGGCGTGGCATTTTAATTTCTTCCTATATTATCTTATGACTTCTCTGTCCTCTATGATAGTTTTACCTTTGACCTCCATAAGATTCTTGTGGCTGATCATGTCTTTAAATCTTATTATTCCCACCACGGTTAAAGAATTTTCTCTCTCTTTCGAATTCTTCTTGATCACGACTTCCCATAGCTACTAGATTTTGATGACTATCATCCATCATCTTCTCTTGTTGTACTTGCGAAGTGCTCGCCACTGTGTTTATCAGTTTGGGTAATAGGCTTGCATTCACTACTTTTGAATTTGTGTTCGCAACTAGGTATGATTCCATGTCATTTTGTTTTTCCTCAAGAGCAATATACTCCTCTTGAAACTCTCGCAGCTCAGTCATTGTGATTGTATTCTTGATTCTGAAAATTTGAATATACAGCAGATTAGTTGCGAATATTGCGTCAATGAATGATAGAATGAGGTATCTCTCATCCACACGGACAACCATTTCACTACACATTGTCTTCCACCTCATGGTTAGATGCTTCAAACTTTCGCCAACTCTTTGCTTTAGCCCTAATACATCTTCAATGCCAGGTCGCGAAGAGTTGTTACTTATATACGCCCCTAAGAATGTAGTCTGCAAATGGTTAAAATATGTTATAGTATTCTTTGGTAAATCTTTGAACCATTTTAAGGCCTCTCCTTATAGCATACATCTCACATAAGCTTTGATGTGTTATACTACACAAGTTGTTCCGTCAAAGATGCTGGTTAACGCATGCAGATTGCACTTTGGTGGTATTCATCCTAATTGTACTTCTTATGTGAATGGAGTTTCCGCAGCTTCTTCTATGGCTTCGTCCAATTGTCTCCTGCCTCCTTATCTTTTGTTATTTAGCATTCCTCTCATCTCCGCCATTTCTCTTAAGATTTGTTCATTTACGTCAGGAGATGATTCCATTGGTCTTTTTAATTTTTATTCTCTTCTCCTGCATTCATGCCTGTTTTGTCTTGCGAAATTTTGATTTTCTTCTTCATCATTTTCTTCTTGTCTTTCCATGTGATCTCTTCTTTCATCTCGCTCATGAATTCGCACATGATTATACCTCTCATTTTCTCCTCTGCGATTTTGTTCATTCCTCCTCAATTCCCTTTGTCGCCTTTCAGCTCTCCTTCGTACTATATCATATTCTTCATTGATATTACCATTACTGCGGTTTTGTTCACGCCTTCTTTCTCGATTATCATGATTATTTTGACGTATTGCCTCTTGGAACTCTTGTTCTTCCACTTTTGCTCTCAGTCTTTACCTTACGCAAGTTAGGTGTGCTTATTCAGCGTAACGTCTCTTGATTTCATCTTCAATTACTTGTTAATTTCTTTGAACTTCTCTCCCATGTAATATTCTCCTTCCTTCTTCCTGATTTTCTTTGCCATATTGATTATTTTGTTCCCGACGTTGCCTATTCCCCCGATTTCTGTTGCATTTTCCATTTTGGATAATTTTACCATGTTGAATGTAACGATCATCAGTTACATCTCTTCTTGTAGGGGCAGAATATTGTCACAACAATATTCCTGCGAAATAAACAATTGTTCTGCGATACATCGATAATAAACGAATTACTCTGCGGCACATCAGTGATATTTTGCGACACATCCAAAGATGACTTAAATAATGACGTAATGACTGAAAACGACAGAAACACGAAGAAAGTGTGACATGTTTGCGGTATATCAATAAAACCTGCGAAAGATAAAGGCGGTGCCAGCTGCGATTTATCGCAAGAACTCAGATCCGAAATTGAAGGGAATCTTAGCTGTATATGAGCTGTAATCCACTATGTAAATACCTATATAAAGGAGGTGAATAGTTCCAGAGAGGGGATAAGTTTTTGAGTGTTATGAAAGTTTTTAGGAGAGAGAAAAATATTTGTTAAGTGTTCTGTGTTCTTGATTTCTGTAATTCCTTAAGGTCATATTAATGAAAAAGTGTTCTTAATCTTCCAATTATGTCATAAATATTGATAGATTCTTTAATAGGGTGTAGTGTGGGAATTCCTGCAACTACATTTTGGCGCCCAGAAACAGGGATTGAAGAGTTGAAAATCATAGTAAAAGCTAGGTAAAAGAAAGAAATCATTCAAGAATTGGAAGAATACTTTCGGTGGAAGAGAAGATGATTGAAATCAAAGATAATCAAAAGAAATTGGAGTGTGATGTAATAACAAAGATGATGATAGACAAATTCCATGAAGATATTAAAGGAAGGATACACAAACGAGATTTTGAAGGAAAAAAGATCATGACGGTAGATGAAGCATCACCGCTAAAAGATTTGGAAAAACAGAAGATTACATTTACAGCAGCAGAAATTCTGAAAGAGAATTTACGTCATACATCTCCATTGGTTATCACAGTGTCTGTTGCACCAACAAGAAAAGAGAAATCAGTAATATCTACAGAAGAATGGGCTGTGAATAGGACTCTGGTGGACACAGGAAGTTCTGTGGATATAATGTTTTACCACACATTCAAGAAAATGGGATACAAAGATGAAGAAATGTTTAGTCCAACATATCATGTTCACGGATTTGGAAAATCTTTAACAAAACCTAAAGGTGAAATTGTAGTACGAATTCCACTGGGGAAAATAAAAACGCAGGTCACCTTGAGTGTGATAGATATGAAATCGCCTTATAACATGCTGTTGGGGAGACCATGGATACATGTAATCAAGGCTGTATAATCAACTCTACATCAATGTTTAAAATTCCCTATGCCTAGTGGAATTGGCGAAATTAAAGGAGATGCAGATTATGCGGCGTTATGTTTCCAAAATGAAGTAAGGAATTGTGAAAATCAAATTCAGTTGCGAAAACAGCGTAGAAAAATGAGGAGAGAAGAAAAGAAAGAAAAAGAATTCAAGATTTACATGATAAAATCAAAAGAAGGAAAAGGAATATTCAGCGATGTATCGCAAGAAGATGATGAACCAGTGGAGATAATAAAGACACCAACACCAATGAGAGAGAATGAAGATAGTTATACCGCAGCAGAACCAACAAAAGAAGTTAATGTTGGAAGTGAAGAAGACCCAAAAATGTTGAAAATTGGAACTAAGATGGATGTGGAGGAAGAAGAGCAAACTGTAAATCTTCTGCGAGAATACAAAGATATTTTTGCGTGGAATATGGATGAGATGCCTGGAATAGATCCATCTGTTGCGTGCCATAGATTGGAGATTAACAAAAATATGAGACCAATCAAACTAAGAATAAGAAAGATTGCAACTACTTATCATGCTAAGATAGAGGAAGAGTTACAAAAGATGCTTGATGCAGGAATTATAAGGCAAGCGAAGTATCCAGAATGGATCGCCAATATGGTAGTAGTTCCCAAGAAAAACAAAGGGATAAGAATTTGCATTGATTTTACTGATTTAAATAAAGCTTGTCCCAAAGATAGTTTTCCCTTACCAGATATCCCGCAGATGGTGGAATCTGCCGCAGGAAATGATCGAATATCTTCGTTGGATGGATACAAGGGTTATAATCAAATTCCGCTGGCAGAAGAAGATCAAGAGCATACTGCATTCTTTGCTCCCAGAGGATTATATTGCTACACAAAGATGCCTTTTGGGTTACGAAATGCAGGGGAAACATACCAAAGAATGGTGGAAAAAGTATTCGCAAAATGGATACATAAAACTTTAGAGGTATATGTGGATGATATGTTGGTAAAAACTAAAGAACCTAAAAATCATGTGCAAGATTTGAGGGAAATTTTTGACCAGATGCGGCTTTTTAATATTAAAGTAAATCCTGAGAAATGTACTTTCGGAGTATCATCTGGGAAATTCTTGGGATATATCGTATCAAAAGAAGGAATACAAGTTGACCACGAAAAGGTGCAAGCGAGTTCGGGATATGCCAACTCCAAAGAAACAGTAAAAGATGTGCAAAAATTGAATGGGATTTTAGCCTCACTAGGAAGATTCATTTCACATGGTCATCAGATAAGTGCAAGCATTTCTTCAACATATTAAAGAAGGGAACAAAATTTAAATGGACAGATGAATGTGAGAAAGCTTTTCAAGGAGTTAAGGAATATTTGATGAATATATCCATATTACAGAAGGCTGAACCAGGAGAAGAATTGCTGATATATCTTGCGACAACTCCACATGCTTTAAGTGCGATTCTTTTGCGAAATGACGCAGGAGTTGAAAAACCTATTTACTACATCAGCAAAACGTTTAATGTTGCGGAGAAAAATTATTCTAAGATTGAAAAATTAATTTTGGCATTAGTTTATGCATCTTCTAAACTTCGCATATATTTCCAAGAGCATAATATCAAAGTACTAACAAAAGTACCAATCGAGTCAGTAATGAAAAATTCAAAAATATCAGGCAGAGTTGAAAGATGGAATGCACAAGTGGGGCACTTTGAGATCCAATATGCAATTTTATCTTCGCCAAAATCTCAAATTGTCGCAGAGTTTCTCGCGGAGTTTCCTTTGGAGGATGATGAAGTCAGAGAAGACATGATGGATATAGAAGAAGAATATGGGGATCCTAGAGATCTTTTAACAGAACCAAATAGATGGGAGATATTAGTGGATGGATCATCTAATGGAGAAGGAAATGGAGTTGGAGTCGTTTTTATTTCACCAGAAGGTGCAAAAATGGAATTCGCATTTCTATTGGAATTCGAATCTACCAATAATGAGACAGAATATGAGGCTGTAGTACATGCCTTAAGATTTGCGATAGAAATGAAGGTAGAGAATGCAAGAATTACCAGTGATTCACAGTTGGTTATTCGCCAAATTGAAGGGGAATATGCAACTAATGATTTATCTTTGAGAAAATATAAGAAACTTGTAGAAGAATTATCTGCGAAAATACCAAGACTCAAATGGAGGCATATTTCAATAAGAGATAATAGACTTGCAGATGCTTTTGCATTCATATCAAGTATGATGGTAGATCCGACTGCGAGAAATATAAAAATACAAACATTAATAGCGCCATCAATTGTTAAAGAAAAAGAAGAGGAAGCTGAGGCAATGGTAGTAGAAAATAATGGCGAAGAATCAAGCCGAATTAACGCAGATTGGCGTGCGGAAATTCACGCATATCTAGCAAGGGGGGAGTTACCAAGGAACAGATTGGAGGTACATAAATTAAAAAGTAGAGCAATAAATTATGAGTTAAGAGATGGGGTATTATATCGAAAATCTTTAAATGGGCCTTCCCTCAGATGTTTGACACTAGAAGAAGGAAAACAAATATTAAAAATGCTACATAGTGGGGATGCTGGTAATCACAGCGGTGGTAGATCTTTAGCATACAGAACGAAAATGCAAGGTTATTATTGGACATATATGCATGAAGATGCAAAGAATTTATCAAGAAGTTGCGAGGAATGTCAGCGATTTGCAAAAAGAATACATGCACCAGGTGAAACGTTAACATCTTCAAAAAATGTTTGGCCATTTGGAAAGTGGGGCTTAGATATTGTGGGACCATTTGTGCCAGGAACATGGCAAAAGAGATACTTAATTGTCGCAACAGATTACTTCACAAAATGGGCGGAAGTTAAGGCAATACAACATATTCGTGATAAGGACATTTTCACATTTATATTTGAGAATATCATCTGCAGATTTGGAATTCCAGCGCAATTAGTGTCAGATAATGGAAAGCAATTTGAAGGACAAAATATAGAGATGTTACTTAATGCATTCAAGATAAAGTGTGGAAAATCAACTCCTCTATATCCGCAGGCAAATGGTCAAGCTGAAGCAACTAACAAAACAATTGCAGATATTCTCAAAAAGAAATTAGAAGGGCATCATAGAACGTGGTGTCAACAATTCCATAATGCAGTTTGGGCTTATAATACAATACGAAGAGAAGCAACTGGGGTATCACCTTTTTGTTTAACATATGGGGTTGAGGCAGTATTACCAACAGAAGTCGCTATTCCTACAACTAAAAGAGAAGCTTGGGAAAAAAATCTTAGTGCAGGTATGATTCTAGAAAAACTTGATGAGGTAGAAGAGAAGAGAGAAAAGGCATTACAACATATGGAGAACTACCATCGCAGATTAGCTCGTGAATATAATAAACGAGTAAAGAAGCGTGAATTCCAAGTTGGAGATCTAGTTCTGCGAGAAACACCAGAATATCAGCGAGATAATGGAGGAAAATTAGCGAAAAAATGGGATGGGCCATATATAATCAAAGAAATAATTGGAATTGGAGCATATAAACTAATGGATCCCGAAGGAAGAGACATGGGTCAACGACTTGGCAGACCATGGAATAGACAATATCTAAGAAAATATTATCAGTAAATATTTGAAAGACTAGAATGAATGGATCACACGCAAGAAGTTGCGAGAGAATAAAAGAGATATTCTACAAGAACAAAGATGGCTGAATATAAAAATTATTTTCCGCAATAATTTGCGAGATAATTAAAAAATTAAATGCAAATAAGACGGGCACTAATTGCCTAAAAACATATAAAGAACGGGACGAACTTTTATGGCGTACACCCTAGTTCGCGGATTCTATTCCGTAAGAGGAAATGTCCTTAAAGTGCGTCATAAGGGGGGTATCTCTTTACTTTCAATTATCATAAGAACGGGACGAACTTTTATGGCGTACACCTTAGTTCGCGGATTCTATTCCGTAAGAGTCAATGTCCTTAAAGTGCGTTATAAAAGGGGTATCTCTTTGCATGGCTATGGGAAAGGCTATACCGCTGCTGGAACCTAGTAATGGAGATTGGGATTATAGAAAATCCATCCAGGAGAGGTAACTTGGATTCCCAATTATATAAGGTTATACCCTGGTTAGGCGCCCGAGAGTTTCTCCTAAGGAATGCAACGTATGATCAAGGCGCCGAGGTACACGGTTGAGCTGTGGATGCCCAGGATGGATGAACCTACCCTGGCCATCCATGGAAAGTCTTGGCTTACGATTTGTTCGGCCCGAAGAAAACCCCACTTAGGGTGCAGTCTTGTAACTATAAGCCATATAAGGCATAAAGGACAAGGCTGCGAAAACAACTGGTTGTTGGCAGAACCGGATGGGAAAGTGCTAGTCTTGTATGGACGATGTATAATCCTTGAAGGGGCAACCGGGGGGAGAGATAAGGGCGATACCCTCCATTAGGGAGCTGTGTATCAAAAAAGACGGCAATGTCACGGGGCTTTATATTCTCAAAAATGTTTAAGCCCGTCATATTGTCGCGTGACAGAGACAGCAATGTCATGGGAATTTATATTCGCAAGAATATTTAGGCCCGTCATATTTCCGCGTGACTGGCCAAAAAGCCTAGAGAGAAATGTTAAGATGAGGTCAATGGGTTTTTGCGATAAGATCAAAAGATGAGATAAATGAAATCAATAATAAGAGGATATAAATCGCAAAGACGTCCTGCGATTTCATCGCAAAGACGGCAATATCATAAGTCTTAAGAAGCAAAGGGAGATTAATCTCACAAGATGGCTTAGATTTATCATATTGTCGCAGAGATTAAAATTAAATGATAAGGCAAGATCAACGGATTATTACGTATAAAGGTAAGAATGTCCTGCGATCTTGTCGCATAAAAGTGTCATAATAAGACCTTTAACTAGGAAGGCGAAATAAGACCACAAGAAAAGTTATATCTGCGAAGCATATAACAAATTTTTCGCAGAAATATTTGCGATAATACTACAAATTGGTAACAAAAAGAAAGCATGGGATTTCTTACAAGGGTAACAAATAAAATACTTCACAAGGAAGATTATGAGGGGCGAATATGGGGATTATAAAACAACATTTCATTATCTCCCTTGAGAAGAATCAAAATAATAAAAAATAAGGAAGATAATCAAGTTTATGAAAATTGGATTCAGAATTAATAAAAATATATAAATTAGAGCAGGTGATTGAGTTACAAAGAACTTCAATGTTTCGCAAAAATTGCAGGAAGAAGAAAAATTCGGAAATTACAATGATTCGCAGAATCAGAAACATCTCGCAGGAATACATGATAATTTAAAGAATATTCTTCTTTAATTTCATCATTCTTGTTCACCACTATTATCTTCACCAGTATCATATTTTTTCAGTATGAGTTTCTCCATCACCAGTGATTGTTTCATGAGGAGGATTTTGTTCTTCATGAGGAGGATCTTGTTTAGAGCTGGCAAACGGGCGGTCCGGGGCTGGCTTGTTACGGGTTACACGGGTACGGGTTAACACGGGCCAAAGCTTGCGGGTTGATATTCTTCACGGGTCGTCATTTCTTCAACCCGCACCCGTAACGGGTAAAGCTTGCGGGTTTACGGGTTACCCGGCTTGTTTAATTAAAAACTAAATTAAAAATTAATTCACTTAATTTATGACAAATTTACAATGACTCGTGTTTAAGCTTTAAACAACAACAAAAACCCATGCAACACCACCATTTTCCCATCTCGTCTTCTCAGATTCACAGACCCCATAATCCTTGTAGCTTAAACCCTGAAACTCATGGCCACCTGTTGTTGCAGCAAGAGTATCTGGTCACTTATGCCATCTCTCGAGCACCTGTTGTGCGTTTTCTAGACTAATGGTCGATATAACTTTGTTGAGTTTGTAACTTTTCACTACTCCTTCCCTGTATTGCAATCAATTTCACACAGAACCCATTTATTATGATCCGTTACAGATCCTAAAACACACATCAATTGCACTTCACACAATACCCAAAATAATGGCAGCAAACTTGTTCATTCTCTGTTCATTCCGGTGAGTAAACTCTGTCCAAATAACTTCAGTATTGATATGCTTCTTGACCTAAGTATCGAGTTGTTCTTGTCTTCAAAAATCTTCCTTTAACCCTGATCAATCTCCTTCAACCATCACCGATTTACAATGGCAGTAGCACACTTCTCTACTGAATTTTGGCTAGGAAATCATGACATACTCGTGAAAAATCGAATCCATTACAAACCCAACTGTATATATCCTTCAGAGACTCTAATTAGCTCCTCCATTCTCTCAGTTCATCCCCATTTCAAACGGCAGAGATAATCACCTGCAACACCACCGTTTTCCCATCTCGGCTTCTCAGATTCACGTCACCAGAACCCCAGTTTATACAGAGGCATCAATTTTCATTCATTCATGATGTAATTATAATTCATATCATGTTTATCTCATTCAATTTCACTCAAACAGGAAGAAGTACCCAATCTCAGTATACCCTAATTGAACCACTGTCACACCAAATTAATCATTCAAAATCTTCAATTTCGATTATAAACCCTAATTAATATACAAAACAGTAAAAACCCCTATATCTTATGAACCCTAGAAATAAAATTGCATTTTGATATCAAAATTAACACAATTAAACATGCAATTTTGGAAAAAATAAGGTGGGTTCGATTTTACTTGCTTGTTATGAGTATATATAAATATGATTCACTTATCTAACTTCAAATCAGCATTAGCATCAGATGAAATCAATTCCATGTAACTTGTTTTGAGTATATATATACATCTCTATCCTCTTCTTCCCTGTAACCCTTCTCTCAAATCAATAATAGCATCAGGTGAAAATCAATTCAAACAGACCCATTCCTTTAACCGGTATTGAGACTTGGTTCACATAAAGAATACCTGAACTTGTGAGAAATAAATTACACAGTTGCACCTTTCTTCTTTTCTAAAAATCTCTGAACAACTAGCAAACTCTTCTCTTTCTCATCGTGAGAAATAAACGGGTACTGTAATGAAAGAAAATAAGAGACGAAGAGATAAGTGGGGTATTTAGAGGGACACGTGTGGGGGTTAACGGGTTCACAGGTTGTACCCGCGGTTTTACGGGCCGGGACGGGTTAACCCTTTACTCACAAGACGGCATTTCTTCAACCCTAACCCGGCTTGTTTAGACACCAGCCGAGCCGGGTGCGGGTTTTTTATGGGCCGTGCCGGGCAAACCCGCGGGTTTTGGCTTGTTTGCCAGCTCTAATCTTGTTCTTCTGTTTCATTAAGAGGGTTTCCTTCGTCCTCAGGTGGATTTTGTTCGTCTTCAGAAAAATATTCTTCATTACTTAAATAATTCAGATCTTCATCTATAGGATGGGGAACTTCATTATCATCTATCTCTAAAGGTTTGATCTTTATAGGAGGTAGAGAATGAGAGAGTAGAACATTATTTATGAAAACCTCAGCGCCTAAATGAGCTTTGCGGAGGCAACTCTTTTCCCGATTTCTGATCTCTATATCTTTAAAATATTCAAGATAGTCAAATCTTCTCAATGCCCTGTTATGAGAGTTGGAAAGCGCGGTGTTCTTTTTGCGAAGTTTGGCTAATCTCATAGATAGATCCGAAATTGAAGCTTGAAGATTCTTCTCAGATTCTGCGAAAGACAAATTGCATGTTAGAGAGAATTTTTGCGAAAAATAAGATGAGAAAATACAATGAAGTAATTAATAGATGAGGCAGTCAAAATGACTACCTTCCTTTTGAGAATATAAAGTGTGAATTATAATAAAGAAGCAACTCTTCCATCGGTCCATGGCATCATCAAAATTATCCCCAACCTTACCTTTTAAACGTGATTTTATGCTTTTTTCATAATTGCGAAGATAAACATTTTCTTCCTTCAGTCGAGAATAATCATCTTTGAGATTGTTGACTTTTACACTTAAAGCTAATCTGCCTTTAATAAGCTTCTCTTGTTCAGCGGAAGATGATTCAGTTTTCTTTTTAAGTTCATCTTTCAGTATGCGAAGGGACTGCTCTTGGTCCTTACACAATTTTTGAAGATTGTCTAGTTGCTGCGAATAAGCCTTTGTTGTATCTACAAAACTACGTTTCTCTTGAGATAAAACTATGTTTTCATCTGATAAAGATTCCACCCTCAAATTAATTTGATTCAGAGAATATAAAAGTTGGGAGGCTTCGTTATTTAGACGATCCCGTTCATGAATTAGTTGATCGCGTTCATGAGTTAGTTGGTTGTTCTCATTCTTAAGGTTATTTATCTCGTCAAGTGAATATGTATGAAGAATATTCAAATTATCAAATTGATTCTTCCAAGATTCTTTCCCAGTGCGGGCTTCCTCAGCGATTGTTTCCCACTCAAATATCTTCATTAATTGGTTATGTTTTGAAGCTAAATATACATCAACAAATAAATAAGGGAAAATTGAGTACATAAAAAGCAAGGATTTACAGAGGCAAAAGTAAAGACAAGAAAGTTATACCTTTTAGATCATTATTTCTGCTGCGAAGAATTTCACAGTCTAATTCAGAATTATGAAGCTTATGATCGAGAAATTCACACTCCAAAGTTTTGGCTTGAAGATTCTTCTTCAAAATTTCAACCTCATCTTCTAAAGCAGTTAACGAAGATGAAGAACCGCAAGACCCAAGATGCTTGCTTAGAATCATATAAATATCCTGTCTCGCAGGATCTGAAGAAGATTTCATAGCATCGTTCAAAACTTCAGATAATACTTGAAAAGCATATTCAACCCCTGTTGCTATTTCTTGGTAAGAAGGAAGATAAGTAGAAGAAGAGGTTTTGGCAATAGTAAGAGTGGAAGAAGGAATTTGATTGGTCGCAGTTATAGTTTCATTCACCGCATCATCATCCACCGCAACCTCCTTTATTTCAGCTTTGTTTACCACAGTTTCATTATCTACGACTTCATTTGCCGCATCCTCGTTAACTGTTGTTTCATTTACGTTAGTTACATTCACTACAGCTTCATTTGTCGCAGATTTATTTCCAATTATCATAGATTCATCTATCGCAGTTTCCAAAATGTTGGGATTATCAGAGATAGGAATGTTAGTATTGATAACTTCATTAGAGGTTGATGAAGAAATAATATGGGTATTGAGATTCACGCAAGGAGAAGAAGAAGATTTATCTTGCGATGGGACAGGTTTTGCAGGTAAAAATTCGAGAATATCCACTTCATCTGAAAGAGATTTAACTTGACGCGAACGCTTAAGAGGTTTAGGAGCATTCTCTTCGTTCTGCGATTAATAATGTAGGTAAGAAACAGAGGAAACAATATTGTTATTTAAAAAGAATAGGTGTTTCTTACTACCTTATCATTCTCAGATCTCTTCGTCTTCCCAACGCGCCTTTTCTGAGAACCCTTAGGGTTAGGGTTCTTGATAGTAATTTTGGTTTGAGAAGTGGTGTTACTGAAAAAGATGATAGAATATGGGGATTATGAAGAAAATAGGGCAATAAAGAAAACATAACAAAAAAGATGGAAAATAAGAACATACCTTTGAGTCTCCATTAAAGCAGCAGCAAGAAGAATACCAGGAAAGAAAAAGTTGCAGAAAAAAAAAGATTTTAAAGAAAAAAGAGAAGGTGAAAGAAGAAAGAAATACACTCGAGTGGGATGGTATTTATAGATTAAGGATGGGTAACCAGGTAAAACGGTAAAGATCAACGCATGTCAATAGTAAAAGCATAAAGTAGGGAACTTTGTCGGGTAAAAGATAAGGAGTTGCGGCAAATTAAGAAGATTAAATTCTCATGATCTTTGTCTTCTTCGCAGAATAGATATGAGAAGAGGCAAGATGTAGGGGCATAATATTGTCACAACAATATTCCTGTGAAATAAACAATTGTTCTGCGATGCATCGATAATAAACGAATTACTCTGCGACACATCAGTGATATTCTGCGACACATCCAAAGATGACTTAAACAATGACGTAATGACTGAAAACGACAGAAACACGAAGAAAGTGTGACATGTTTGCGGTATATCAATAAAACCTGCGAAAGATAAAGGCGGTGCCAGCTGCGATTTATCGTAAGAACTCAGATCCGAAATTGAAGGGAATCTTAGCTGTAAATGAGCTGTAATCCACTATGTAAATACCTATATAAAGGAGGTGAATAGTTACAGAGAGGGGATAAATTTTTGAGTGTTAGGAAAGTTTTTAGGAGAGAGAAAAATCTTTGTTAAGTGTTCTGTGTTCTTGATTTCTGTAATTCCTTAAGGTCATATTAATTAAAAAGTGTTCTTAATCTTCAAATTATGTCATAAATATTGATAGATTCTTGAATAGGGTGTAGTGTGGGAATTCTTGCAACTACACTTCTTTCACGACGTTCTTCGTCTGGATTTTGTACTTCCTCTCGAGTATCTTCATTATAATTTTCTACAGGCGAATTTCATCTTATTTCTCCTCTAATTGATCTTGAGCCTGATCTTGTAGTGCTTCTTGACCTTTTATTTGTAATCTCATGTTTTCCATCCTCAACTCATGATTTTGCCTTGTCAGATTTGCACGTTCTTCTGCTTTTAGTCTCCTTTCTTCGTGTATTCTTTGCCTCAATGCCTCTAATGCTTCAATCTCTTCATTTCCATGAATTATTCCTCCAGTTGCTTCTTGGTCTCTCTCTACTCGTCTATTGTTTCTTAATTGATGTTCTTCTTCCATTTCATCTACTGAATCTGATCGCCAAGTATGTACACTCACTCTGTCATAATCCATAGTTCTATTTTGCACTGGTGTACGTTGAATTGGTTGTTGAACTTGATTTTCTCCATCGTTTCTTATGTTCATTCTCGAAGATTCCCCAATTTCATCTCTCCCTCTACTAGCAAGCCTCTTACTCCTTCTAATAGTTGTTGGTTGTTTCGAAGTATTCTTCTTTTGGCCATCTTTTCAATCTTAATGAGTTGTTAAAAATTATACAAAACTCTTCACCAATTACTCCAAATTATTTCAAATCACAATATTAATCTTTACTCTAAAACAATCTTCAATTCCCTATTTCTAGCGCCATTATGTAGTTGCAGGAATTCCCATAATACATCCCTCACAAGAATTCATAATAATCAACACATCTTTAAGATCAACAATCACACTTTTTATTAGTTGAGTTTAGAAATTTTACAAGAAGGAAATGAAATCAAGAATACAACCATTGTTCTAGACTTTCTCTCTCCTCAAAACTTTCTCTCCACTCTAAAAAGATCTCTCCTTCTTAAGCTTGTTCGGCTCTTTATATAGGGTATTACATAGTGGATGACAGCTAAGCTGTCCTTTATTTTCGGATCTAGCTTGCGATATTCTCGCAAGTATACAAATGTTAAATTTTGCAATATTCCTAAATCTCGCTAGGTCTTCACATATTTTTCGTGGTTAAGCTGTCGTCATCTGTCATGTCATTTCTGTAATAATTCTGCGATATTCGCAAGAGTATCGTCATTGACAATTTCGCAAGAGTGTTATTATTGCGATATTCTGATCCTACAAGTATCTCAACCACTGAGCATAGCAAAATTTTGGAGACTCATTGAACTCTTGCATTTTAGTTTCCAAAGTACAAGATATCAGCTTCTCCTCTGTCGAGAGTTCTCCATAGAAATTTCCGGTGACTGGAAGATGCAACAAAGCAACTACATCTTCTAAGGTAATTGTGAACTCTCCCCATATGCATATGAAGGTGTGAGTAGGAATACACCAATGAGCAAGCAAAGCCACGATACCTGGTATATCATGATTAATGATCAAATCACCAGCAGCTTGAATGGCTCTCGTTACATGCGCACTATCTAGCAAAGCCCTCACATGGCTATGGCCTATCATATGCCTTGCCCATCCAGAAAAGTGTGTCAGCGGCTTCCGAGAAAGTTTCAGTTCCACATGAGAAGCCCAATAATGTTTCCCTTCCAAAAAAAACCGAATTATTGCTGAAGGAGGCACCAAATTATTCTGAGCAGTAGTCTTGGGATTTATGAGCAATCGAAACAAAGAGCCTAAAAGACTTTTTTCAGGCCTATACAAGTATTCAAAGAATCTGTCTTCGATGGTTGGAATGTTCTTGGGTTTGGGAATTTCCTCCTTCCCCTGAGAAGTTCCAGAATCGCCATCTATAGAGAAATCATCATCCCTAGAAGATGCATCTGCGGAAACATCATCTCCAGAAGTGTCTCTGGAAACGTCACTTTCATCATTATTATGGAGTCGTGTCATCTCCGCCAAGTTGCTGCAACATCCCACACGAGTTTCATCAATAAAATGGAGTTAAATCAATCAAACAGTTATGATGCTTACAATCAGCGTCTACAAAAATGGTAATCCTTAACTCTTACCTATTTACGATTTCACGAACTTAGTGATAACAACGTTAAACCTCAAAAAACTTGTTCGTTCTTTCAAACTTGCAAAGCCGAGCAAAATTTTTATTATTATTTAAAGTCAACATTGGCTTTTCATGAAACTATGAATAATTCACACAACCTTCCATGTGAATATTCGCTGATTTTTACGTGTGCATACACTATAAAATCCCCAAACTTGCACATACACTACCAATTCATCAACTCATAAATTGTTGGCTTTCAACAATTTTTCATAAATCAAAACTTGATTTCTATTCAATAAAACGTGAACAGGTCACGTAATTAAAAAAAAAAATCGTGAGCTAATGACTCACGTGTCATTTCATAAAAAACATATTTTTTGCTCAGTCGAGCATTCGTCTACGAACCAGGGTTTTTTTCTATCTTTGTAAAAGTCCACATGCTCCAAACAAAATTTTGAAAGTTTAAAAATAAATTTTACCATGAACTCCAGGTCTTTTCTATTTTCCTTTAACCTTAAGTATTATTATTTACTACTTTTATTACGAACAATCCTACGTTCTTAAAAGTATTTAAAAAGTTCATGCTTTGAAAAAAAACTTGGGTTTTCATGAAACCTAATAAACAAAACTTTTACTACTGCAACTATATCATGTTTATGCAAAACTTTATGTATCTCTTTCATATCAGGGATTTTTGTTCGTTTCCTAAACTAGCGAAAAAGCGAGCATTCATATGTTTTCTAAAACTCTTCATAAATCCTACGCATTCTTAGAACTATGAGACTTTTTGTTTTGTGAAAAAACTCATGAATCATAAAACACACAGAAAAAAAAAAAAAAAAAAGTTCGGACTCACCTGTCGGCACCGGCGGCGCTGGTTTTCCGGCAAATTGTTTTTCCCTTCCCTGCTGAACACGTGAAGAAGATGAAGATGAGAGGCGCACAACTTAGCAAACAAAAAAAAAATATTAGGGATTCACCCTTTTATATTATTTTTATTTCCAAAACCTAAAACACTTGGGTTTCCTCTATTGGGTCCAGGCCCGAAAATCCTAAATCGATCAAAACTAGGCTTTTAGCTAACCAAATCAGCATCACTTCACCTCTCCACGTCCACAAAATAACACTATATCACACATAGGGTCCTCACCCGAACATTTTCTCGTACATGACACCATTGGAGAAAATCTAGGATTCTGAAACTTCCTTTGTAGGATGAGTTCAACCACGATCTCATCGACTGAAAACCACCATCTAATGCTTCCCGCGGAACATGACTATCTTTCACTAAGCAGGGTACTTAATGTTGATGGTGGATTTTCAACAAAGGTCAATCCGTAAAATCCTGATACTGCATGCTTCTGATACGGCTTCAGGCATGTAACGATTCATATTTTACGAAGCCATGATGAACATGTCTTTCGAAAATCCTCCACTAGCTGAGCGTTCGATCCCTGGCATTTCATTGTGACATATATGTAGAATAATAGAATTGGGCGGTCCTCCTACATAATTGTTTGTTGAGGGGGCTTAACGCCTTCAGGACGTCGGTGATACTCACTGTAGGACCAGAATATCGCCATGATATTACTCTTGCGAGATTAACAATATTTCTGCGAACATCATCGCGAGTTATTCAACAAAACTTCACGAGTGTCACATAATAATTTAAAGAATGACGTATAACTGACGAATGAAGAAACACGGGAAGAGTATGATTATCCTGCGATGGTCACAACGCTTGCGAGAATGGATATTATAACTACTGCGATAATATCGCGAGTCAGATCCGAAATTAAAGGACAGATTAGCTGTCACCCACTATGTAACTATCCTATATAAAGAGACCCAGTAAATTCAGAAAAAGATGAGGAATTTTTTGAGTGTTGAGGAGAGAGAAAATTCAAGAGAGTAGTTGTATTCTTGATTTCTTCCATTTCTTGTAAATATTTCTGAGAATCAAATAATAAAGTGTTGTTTTTGATCTTCTAATATGTCTTGATTATAGTAAATTCTTATCAAGGGTGTAGTGTAGGATTTCCTGCAACTATATTTTGGCGCCCGAAACAGGGATTGAAAGTTGAAAATTATAGGAAAAAGCAAGATTAAGGATCAATATTCGAGTTACGAAAATGATTGAACAAATTGGTGAAACAGTCGAAGAAAAAATAATTGAAGCAAAGGAGGATTACAGGAAGTTGGAATGCAACACGATAACAAAAACAATGATCAACCAATTCCATTAAAATATTAGAGGGAGGATTCATAAACGAGATTTTGAAGGAAAAAGAATTATGACGGTGGAGAAAATATCACCTCTGAAGGATTGGGAAAAGCAGGAGATTACATTCACAGTAGCAGAAATACCAAAAGAAAACTTGGATCATACATCTCCATTGGTAATCACGGTATCTACTGTGCGATTGAAGAAGGAAAAATCAACAAGATCTGCAAAAGAATGGGCCGTGAATAAAACTTTGGTGGACACAAGAAGTTCTGTAGATATTATATTCTATCATACATTTAAGAAAATGGGATATAAGGACGAAGAGATGTCTTGCTCAAATTATCATATTCATGGTTTTGTAAAATCTATAACAAAACCTAAAGGCGAAATAATGGTACGAATTCCGCTAGGAGAGATTGAAACACAAGTAACATTATGTGTGGTGGATGTGGAGGCACCGTATAACATGATATTAGGGAGACCATGGATACATGCAATCAAGGTTGTAGCATCAACATTACATCAATGCATCAAATTTCCTATGCCTAGTGTAATTGGAGAAATTAGAGGAGATACTGATCTTGCGAAGCTGTGTTATCGAATTGAAGTGAGAAATTATGAAGAGCGTCCAAAACTGCGAAAAGCTCACAGAAAATTGGCAAAAGAGACAAAAAAAGGAAGAAGAATTTAAAGTTTACATGATAAGAGCAAGAGAAGGAAAAGGAATACCCAACGAGATCTCGCAAGAAGACGATGAGCCCGCGAGAGTCATGGAAACACCAACACCAATAGGATAACCTGAGGCCAGCTACACCGCAACAGAACCAACAAAGGAAATAAATGTTGTAAGTGAAGAAGAACCTAAAATATTGAAAATTGGAACTAAAATGGGTGCAGATGAAGAATAGCAAACCATAAATCTCTTGCGAGTGTATAAGGATATTTTCGCGTGGAGTATGGATGAGATGCCTGGAATAGATCCATCAGTTGCATGTCATAAATTAGAAATTAACAAAGATGTGAGACCATTCAATAAAAGGATAAGGAAAATCGCAACAACTTATCACTCAAAAATAGAAGAAGAGTTACAGAAAATGCTTGATGCTAGAATTATAAGACAAGCAAAATACCCGGAATGGATTGCAAATATGGTAGTGGTTCCAAAGAAAAATAAGGGGATCAGAATTTGTATAGACTTTACTGACTTAAACAAAGCTTGCCCTAAAGATAGTTTTCCATTACCAGATATTCCTCGAATGGTTGAATCACCAGCAGGAAATGATAGAATATCTTCATTAGATGGGTATAAAGGTTATAACCAGATTCCTCTCGCTGAAGAAGATCAAGAGCACACCACATTTTTTGATCCAAAAGGATTATATTGTTACACTAAAATGCCTTTTGGATTGCGAAATGCTGGTGCAACGTATCAAAGAATGGTGGAGAAAGTGTTCGCAAAGTGGATACACAAAACGTTAGAGGTGTATGTAGATGACATGTTAATAAAGAGCAAAGAAGCTAAGAACCATGTGCAAGATTTGAAGGATATTTTTGATCAAATGCGACTCTTTAACATCAAGGTGAATCCTGAGAAATGCATTTTTGGAGTAGCGTCAGGGAAATTTTTAGGTTTTATTGTATCTAAAGAAGGAATTCAAGTTGATCCATAGAAAGTACAGACAATTCGCGATATGCTAACGCCAGTAACAGTGAAATATGTACAGAAGTTGAATGGGGTTTTAGCCTCGCTAGGAAGATTTATCTCGCGATCTTCAGATAAATGCAAGCATTTCTTCAATATACTCAAGAAGGGTACAAAATTCAAATGGACAGATGAATGTGAGAAGGCTTTTCAAGGAGTTAAATAATATCTGATGAACATATCTATTTTACAGAAAGCAGAGCCGGGAGAAGAATTATTGATTTATCTTGCGACAACATCGCACGCATTAAGCGCAGTATTACTGCGAATAGATGCAGGGGTAGAAAAACCAATTTATTACATCAGCAAAATGTTTAATTCTGCAGAGAGAAATTATTCAAAAATTGAAAAGCTAATTTTGGCATTGGTTTATGCAATCTTTAAACTTCGCATATATTTTCAGGCACATAAAGTAAAGGTATTAACAAAGGTGCCCATTGAATCAGTAATGAAGAACTCAAAAAGATCAGGCAGAGTTGAGAGATGGAATGCACAAGTAGGGCACTTTGAAATCAAATATGAAGTCCTATCCTCGCCAAAATCACTAGTTGTAGCGGATTTTTTAGCAGAATTTCCTCTAGAAGAAGATGAAGCTGTGGAAGAAATGATGAACATAGGAGAATAACATGGAGATCCAAAATATCTATTAAAGGAACCCAACATGTGGGAAATATTGGTGGATGGATCATCAAATGGGGAAGGAAATGGAATTGGGGTGGTCTTTATCTCGCCAGAAGGAGAAAAAATAGCTTTTTCATTTCGTTTGGAATTCACATCCACTAATAATGAAACAAAATATGAAGCTGTGGTGCATGCTCTAAAGTTCGCCATAGAGATGAAGTTGGAGAACGCAAGGATTACCAGTGACTCGTAACTAGTTATTCGCCAGATAAAAGGAGAATACACAACAAATGAGCCATCTCTGAAGAAATACAAGAAACTTGTTGAAGAATTGTCTACGAGAATCCAAAAATAAAATGGAGACATATATCAAGAAAAGATAACAGACTCGCAGATGCTTTTGCGTTCATATCAAGTATGATGACAAACCTAGTTGCGAGATGCATAATAATTCAGACGATTGTATCACCTTCAATTAATAAAGAAGAAGAAGAAAAGAGGGATGTAATGATAATATAAAATGATGCAGAAGAGCCATCCAGCGACATTATCGCAGATTGGAGAGCAGAACTTCACGCATACTTGGCGACAGGTGAAACACCAAGAAATAGATTGGAAGCGCACAAATTAAAGAGTCGTGCAACAAATTATGAATTAAGGGATGGAGTATTGTATCGAAAATATTTTAATGGGCCATTACTTAGATGTTTGACAAGGGAAGAAGGAGAAAAAGTGTTAAAAATGTTGCATATCGGAGATGCTGGTAATCATAGCGGAGGAAGATTTTTGGCTTACAGAACAAAAATGCAAGGCTATTATTGGCCGTATATGCATGAAGATGCAAAACAATTATCAAAACGTTGCGAAGATTGCCAGCAATATGGAAAAAGGATACATGCACCAGGGGAACCATTATCATCTTCAAAAGGTATGTGGCCTTTTGGAAAATGGGGCTTAGATATTGTGGGACCCTTTGTGCCAGGTTCAGGGCAGAAGTAAAAGCGGTACATCACATTCGCGATAAAGATATATTTACGTTCATCTTTGAAAATATTATATGCAGATTTGGAATCCCAACACAGTTGGTTTCTGATAATGACAAAACATAGAGTTGCTACTCAATGCATTTAAGAAAAGATGTGGAAAATCTACTCCTTTATACCCACAAGCTAATGGTCAGGCTGAATCAACTAATAAAAGAATCGCAGATATATTAAAAAATAAGTTAGAAGGGTACCATAGAGCATGGTGTGAACAGGTACATAATGCAGTCTGGGCTTACACCACAACTAGGAGAGAGGCAACTGGGATGTCACCTTTTTGTTTAACGTATGGTGTTGAAGCAGTACTACCAACAGAAGTTGCTATTCCTACAACAAGAAGAGAGGTTTGGGAGAAGAATCTTAATGCTAGCATGATTCTAAGAGAACTTGATGAATTAGAAGAGAAAAGAAAAAAAACATTATAACATATGGAAAATTATCAGCGAAGGTTAGCTCGTGAATATAACAAGCGAGTCAAAAAACGTGAGTTTCAACCAGGTGATTTAGTTCTGCGAGAAACACCAGAATACCAGCGAGAACGTGGTGGAAAGTTGGCTAGAAAATGGGATGGACCATATATATCATTAAAGAGATAGTTGGAACAGGGGCATATAGGTTGGTGGACCCATAAGGAAGAGATGTTGGTCAAATACTTGGTAGACCATGGAACAGATTATATTTAAAAAGATATTATCAGTAACAAATTTTTAATGAAACAAAGAAGAAATGGGCAAAACAAATTTTTACATCTGCAAGTTTATTCGCAAGATTATTCAAGATTACATAAAGAATGAAAAATTGTGATATACGCAAAAGAAACAAAGAACAGTACAAACCTTTATGGCGTACACCCTAGTTCGTGAATACAATTTTGAAAGAGGCAAATGTAAGACCTACAGTACGTCATATTAGGGGGTATCTCTTTGCATGGCTCAGGGATAAGGTTATACCGCTGCTGGAACCTGAGACACAGAGACTGGGGTCCATCTATTTGAGATACCTATCCAGGAGAGATACTTTGAATTTCCAACTATATAAGGTTATACCCTGGTTGGAGGACCGAGGGTCTCTTCTAAGGGGTGCAGAGTATGATCAAGGTACCAAGGTACACGGTTGATCCAAGGATGCCCTGTATGGACGAGCCTACCCTGGCCATTCTTGGCTATGATGCACTCGGCCTCAAGAAAACCCCACTTAGGGTGCAGTCTCGTAACTATAAGCCATATATGCATAAAGGATAAGAGGTTGCGAAAACAACTGGTTGTTGTTAAGACTGTATGGGAGGAGCTAGTATTGTATGGCCGATGTGCCCTCCTTGAAGTGGCAACCAGGGAGAGTAAGGGCGGCACCCTCCATTAGGGAGCTGATAAGTGTCTTAAGACGGAAATGTCATGGAGCTTTATGTTCGCAAGAACATTTAGGCCTGTCATATTATCGCGTGACAAATACAGAGGCAACAAGCCATAAGAAAAAGTTAAGATGAGATCAATGGGTTTTTACATGAAAGTGTAAAGACGTCCTGCGATTTCATCGCAAGACGGCTATGTCATGGGGCTTTGTTCTCGCAAGGGAACTTAGACCTATCATATAGTCACAGAGAATTGATAAAATACAAGAGCTAAGGCAACATCAATGGGTCTTTATATACTAATGTAAGGATGTCCTGCGATTTTTTCGCAGAAAGAAACGTGGCGAAATAAGACCTTTAATTAGGAAGGAAAAATAAGACCACAAGAATAATCATACCCATTAACTATTTCATTTTTCTAAGATGCTGGAAATATTTATTCATTCCAAGAAAGATAATGAGGGGCAAGTATGGGAATTGATAAATAAAATATCATTATCTTTCTCGCAGAGTATTGAGAAGGACAAAAATTTAACAGAGCTCCAAAATGAGTTTTAAAAATTGAAAGGGCTTACATCATTCGCAAGAAAGAGAACTAAAAGAAAGCAAAAACAAAATTCAAGCATTATCTCTGCCAGAGTTATTAGCCTCGCCAACATTCTTCTCATGACCAGCTTGAGTTTTTTCCTTATTTGATGACTCATTAACGGTTGTTTCATCGCCAGTAGCTACCTTAGTAGGAGGATATTTTTCTTTATCCACTGAATTTTCTTGAGAAACATCTTCTTCATCACTTACATACTCTAGATCACTAGCCATGGGAAGAGGAATTTCATCATCATCTACTTCCAGAGGATTGACTGATACAGGGGAGAGAGCATTGGATATTAAGATGTCATTCATGAGAACTTCAGTACTGTGATGAACTTTGCGAAGGAAGCCTCTGTCGCGATTCCTAATTTTCATGTTATTATAGTATTCAAGATTGTCATATCTTTTTTCTGCACAATCGCGAGATTTGACATAGTTGGAAATAAGTTCACCGTTTTCTTTGCGGACTGAAGCCAGTTTATCATCCAAGTCAGAAATGGTGGTTTGAAGACTTTTCTCAGATTCTGCGAGAAAAATAGATAAGCCAGAAAAATATTCAGACGAAGATCTTGAAAAAATATAGCAGAGAAATTTGAACAGAAAAGCTAACAATTAAGGCAATCAAAATGACTACCTTATCTTTGCGAAGATAAGTTTTGAATTAATGATAAGACACAACTCTCCCACTGGTTCATGGCATCATCAAATTTATCTCCAATTATACCATTCAGACGAGATTTTATACTTTCTTCTTTAGAAAGGAGATAAGCATTTTCTTTCTCCAATAAGGAATGAAATTCTTTCAATTGGGAGAAATGTTCTTTGAGTTTACTAGCCTTTACACTTAGAGCTATCCTACCCTGGATGAGTTTATCTTTCTCAGCTATTGATGATTCATTTACTTCTTTGAGTTCTTCTTTCAATGAAGACAAAGATTGTTCTTGATTGTTACACACTTTCTAAAGAATACTTAAATATTGCGAGGAGATCGCTATCTTATTTGAGAAGTTGCTCTTTTCTTGAGATAAAGTCTCATTTTCATCTGATAAAGTTTCTATCTCCAAATTAGCTTGGGTTAACAAATAAGAAAGACGAGTAATTTCGCTATTTAACAGACTTTGCCTTTGTATTAGTTGGTTATTCTCATTGGTAAGATTATCTATTTGGTCGATAGAATATGAATGAAGATTATCTAATCTATTTATATTGATCCATCCAAGAGTCTTTCTCAGCACGAGCTTCTTCAGCGATAGACTCAAACCGGAATCTCTCCAAGAATCGTGTTTGATTTACAACTAAATATATGAACAAAGGATTTAAAAGAGAATTAAGCATAGTAAAAATGAGAATTTACTAAAATAGAAAAACCAAGAGATAAAAGAAGGAAAAGTATACCTTTTAGTTCTTCATTCTTATTGCGAAGATTCTCGCAATTCAGTAAAGAGTTGCGAAGCTTGTGCTGAAGAGTATTGCAATTTGAAGTTTTAACTTGAAGACTCTCTTTTAAAATTTCAATTTCGTTTTCTAGAGATGTCTTCGTAGCCGTTTGTTCAGAACCAAAATGCTTGATAGGGTTAATGGAGGATTTTCTAGTTTTATCCAGAATGTCAGATAAGACTTTAAAGGCAACGTCTACATCAATTGAAGCTTCTCTAACATGAGGAAGAGATGTAGGTGGTGAAGTGGTAACAATGGCGAGTTGGAGGTTTGAATTATTTGTGTCATCAGGAGGGGGAGTGTCTGGAAAGGTCACATTTGGAAGTGAAAATGAATCAACTTGAGAAGTGACTACAGTAGAAGAAGAAGGAAGTTCATTCGAAATAATATGGGGAGTTTCACTTATGAGAGGGTTAATTGAGGCAGTAATATTGGGAGTGATATCATCGCGAGCAAAAGGTTGGGGCACAGTTTGCGAGGCTATGGGAGTGGATTTTGAAGAAGATAATGAGGGAATAGTAATTCCGTATTCAATGGGTTTAATCTTGCGAGATCGCTTGCGAGGTTCAGCAATATTCTCATCATCCTGCGAATAATAAACTAGATAAGAAACAGAGGCAACAATATTGTTATTAAGCAAACAAGTGTTTCTTACTGCCTTATGATTCGCACGATTCCTCTTCTTTTCAGCCAGTTTCTGTTGCAAATTTTTGAGAAGATTAGGGTTTTGAGATACAGGTTGCACGTTAGAAGTAGTTTCACTGAAAAGAAGGCACAGTATGGGAATTATGAAAAATCAAATAGAAGAGATCAAATAAAATAGATAAACATAGTTTAGACAAGCAGAATCGAATTTAACAATGACAGAAGAGAATGTTTATACCTTTGAGACTCCATTAGAACATTAGCAGATGAACCTGTGAAAGAAGAAAAATTGCAAACGGGAAAGTTTACATAGAAGAGAAGGGATGAAGAAGACGAAGAAATAAAAGAAAGAGAATATTTCTCAACAAGTTATCTCTTTTATAGATAGAAGAGGGGTAGCTGGGTAATAAAGGATTAACCGGTTAAAAGAGGATCATTCGACACATATAAGCGGTCATACCTAATTTACAGGGTTTTGTCGGGGAAAAGAGATGAAAAACTAGGTAGCTGCGGCATTTTAATTCTCATAGTCTTTCCCTCTTCGCAGAAAATACATGAGAAGAGGAAAGATGTAGGACCATAATATCGCCATGATATTACTCTTGCAAGATTAACAATATTTCTGTGAACATCATCGCGAGTTCTTCAAGAACACTTTACGAGTGTCACAAAATAATTTAAAGAATGACGTAATAGCTGACGAATGAAGAAACACGGGAAGAGTGTGATTATCCTGTGATGGTCACAACGCTTGCGAGAATGGAAATTATAACTATTACGATAATACCGCGAGTAAGATCCAAAATTAAAGGACATATTAGCTGTCACCCACTATGTAACTATCCTATATAAAGAGACCCAGAAAATTCAGAAAAAAGGAGGTATTCTTTGAGTGTTGAGAAAGTCTTGAGGAGAGAGCAAATTCAAGAGAGTAGTTGTATTCTTGATTTCTTCCATTTCTTGTAAACATTTCTGAGAATCAAATAATAAAATGTTGTTTTTAATCTTAAAATA
Organism: Papaver bracteatum; assembly: GCA_023529315.1. Taxonomy (NCBI): domain Eukaryota; kingdom Viridiplantae; phylum Streptophyta; class Magnoliopsida; order Ranunculales; family Papaveraceae; genus Papaver; species Papaver bracteatum. Next base: position 335,778 of record JAJJWX010004691.1, on the reverse strand, counting down.
TGTCTTGATTACAGTAAATTCTTATCAAGGGTATAGTGTAGGATTTCCTGCAACTACACTCACTGTTTCCTGACTACAGGAGAGCGACCCACCTCTACATAGAAGAATGATTGGGCAGTTCTCCGTCAGTGAGAGAAACAACTCCTTCAGGATAGTGACACTCACTGATCCTGACTATGTTGAGCGACGTATATAGACTCGGGTGTTCTCCGTAGTTTCTGAGAGCACCCTCAGGATTAGCCGTCTCCTGACTATGCACATAGATTAATTTTGCCGTGACATTCACCATTGAATTCCCAGAATAATCTATTATTGCTCATATTCCATGGTCGAATCCACGACCTGATCCCATGGAATGGAAATAACAATTGCTCCTATTCCATGCTCGAATCCACGGCCTGATCCCATGGAATAGCAATAAAAATTGCTCTTATTCCATGGTCGAATCCACGGCCAGATCCCATGAAATGGAAATAACAGTTGCTCTGATTCCATGATCGAATCTACGACTTGATCTCATGGAATGACAACAACAATTTATCTCATTTACTCCGATTTCATGATCGAATTCACTGCTAATCTCATGAAATGGTAATAGGTAATTTTATTACTCCGATTCCATGGTCGAATCCACGATCCCATGGAATGGTAATGCCTATTTTATTATTCCAAGTTCATGTTCGAATCCACAGCTGATCCTATGAATTGATAATAAATAACTACTAATTTTATTATCTCGTTTCATGAATTATGTTACACTGAATTTCATGGATTAGCAATAAATACTCAACAACCGGGCAACTGGACCATCCCTGAGTAAGCCCCACGAAATATGGTGTAAGTGTACTCGACAATGATGCACGACTGGGCACCCAGATGCACGAACGAGCATCCAAAAACATGAATAAATAAGGAATCCTACGCAAAACGGGAGAAAATAACAAATATTAATAAAATAATAAGGAGCGCCCAGGGCCGGGCCCACCGGCCGGCCGGCCATTCCCTAGTCGTGGCATGTCCCAATGCTTCCTTCATTATTTTGCCCTATTTTGTTATTTTCATGAACTTATGAAAAACTCCTTGATTTTAGCAACTTTCCTTGTTTTTGCAAAATTCATGAATTCTCCATAACTTCATGGATTCATGAAAAATAATAATATTATAAAATTAAAGAAAGATGTGCGGGTTCGGGAAACCTAGTCGGCCATGGCCGGTCACATACCTTACAATCCTTAGCCTATTATAATAATCATTCCCCAATTTCATGAAACTCCTGGGTTTCAACAAAACTCATGGATTCTCCATAACATCACGGATTCATGAAAATAATATTATAAAATAGGGAAAGGAGTGCGGGATCGGGAAACATAGCTGGCCGGCCATGCCTTAGCCGTGGACGGTCCCACACCTCACAATCCCTTGATTTTTATAACTATTATTCCCTAAACTCATGAAACTCCTCCGTTTCAACAAAAACCCATGGATTCTCCATAACATCACGGATTCATGAAAAATATATATTATAAAACAGAGAAAGGAGTGCGGGACCGGGCAACATGGTCGGCCGGCCATGCCCTAGTCGTGGCCGGTCCCACAACTTGCAATCCCTAGTATTTTATAATTATTATTTTCCTCAAATTCATGAAACTCCTTGGTTTGAGCAAAAATCATGATTTCTTCATAACTTCTCGAATATTGCTCAAATCATGAAAATTCAAAAGCCAACATGGTCACGTGACTGGCTAGCCTCTCACGGAAATTTTAGATGTTAAAATACTCTGGTTTTAATATTTACAAATATTGATCAATTGAGCATACATGATCATTCCAACAAAATCAAGAATTTCATTCAAGATGAAACTCTTCTGAAAATTCACAATGTTGCTCGAACGCACATCAGAAAATACTAAAACTCTCAGTACGGAGACACGAACACCATGGCAACATGTGCATGCCTTAATGAACGACCAAGGTTATTCTTAGGGCTTGCATAAAGCCAGTCCCACATGTTTTCATAATTCTGACCTAATTTGCTGGATTGCTCGTATTGGGCCCAAACTCTCTCTAACCAACCTGGGGATTGCTCAAACGGACAACAGCTGGTCCCGTGACCACCAACAGCTGGTACCATGCTCTCTTGGTTGGTCCCATCTTTCATACCTAGGTTTCATCTCCTGATGTTGAACCCAGCAGTAATTCAATAAATGATGAAACCGGCATTTAATCATCATTCTTTCACCAACTCTCCAACTAAGAACCCTGGTGTATGCTCACTCGAGCACTGGGCACCACATGGATGCCCATCATCCCATGTGGTCGGTCCCTCTGTCACTCATGACCTATTTTCATCAATTCATCAAGTGTTGAATAATTGCTCAAAAATTAAGGTTTCGAAAAAATGCTTCACGGAATCATCATTCTGAGCAAGTTCAAACACCAAATGAATTTATATTGATTCAGCAACCAGCATCTGAATTAATCATATAATATTTGGTAATCTACCAATATTTTAATATTTTATTGGGTCACGTCACCAATAAATATTTCGTCGAATTGAGCAACATTTTCTCAAATATTGATCCAGCTATCAATATTTATTAACTTATCAGTAATTTATCGAATCGAGCAATACTTGCTCAACTGCACGTCAAATTATCAATTTATCAGTAATTTGTCGAATTGAGCAATACTTTCTCAATTGCACGTCAAATTCTCAATGTTCAGTAATTCGTCGAATTGAGCAATACCTGCGCAGTTGCTCGAATATTGACCGAACTATCAATATTCAGTAATTTATCAGTACTTCGCCGAATCGAGCAATACTTGCTCAGTTTCTCGAATAATACACATATATTCAGTAACTCATCAATATTCAACAACTTGTTGAATTTACAACATTTGCCCAGACGAGCAACATTAATGTTCATGAATCACTGAGCATTTTTCAAACATGCCCGAATCAACAAAACCTAGGCTCATTTCCTAATCAGTCAACAACTGACAAATTAAATACACGTGTTTCATGCAGACTCCATGATTCGTGAGATATCAATCACGTCAAATTGGGGGACAACTAGGGTTTTGGTCTGGTGGCCTACAACACGTGTATTCATCCACAACGATAAATATGCTTAAGTTGTGTCAACGGTTGAAGGAGTTAACAAAGTAGTGGGTGCACGATACGTCAACTCTCCATACAACATGGAATTTACTTTACCACGATCTTCCATCGGCCCACTTTTCCACTCATAAAACCGTCACACTTACAGGGATCAATTCACAACTCTGACAGTATAAATAAGTCTCTGAATCCATGATTAAGAACAAAGTTTTTAGTCTACACATAATTTGTCGAGTAACTACTCTCAAGAATTCATCAATCCATCAGAACTTATTCGAACTCAACAGTTCATCAGTTATTGCAGAAACCTTCAACACATCCACAATCCCATGGAATGGTAATGCCTATTTTATTATTCTGAGTTCATGGTCGAATCCACAGCTGATCCTATGAATTATGTTACATGAATTTCATGGATTAGCAATAAATATTCAACAACCGGGCAACTGGACCATCCCTGAGTAAGCCCCACGAAAATGGTGTAAGTGTACTCGACAATGATGCACGACTGAGTATCCAAAAACATGAATAGATGAGGAATCTTACGCAAAACAGGAGAAAATATTAATAAAATAATAAGGAGCGCCTAGGGCCGGGCCCACCGGCCGGACGGCCATGCCCTAGCCGTGGCCTGTCCCAATGCTTCCTTCATTATTTTTCCCTATTTTGTTATTTTCATGAACTTATGAAAAACTCCTTGATTTTAGCAACTTTCCTTGTTTTTGCAAAATTCATGAATTCTCCATAACTTCATGGATTCATGAAAAATAATAATATTATAAAATTAAAGAAAGGTGTGCGGGTTCGGGAAACTTAGCTGGCCATGCCCAAGCCATGGCCGGTCCCATACCTTACAATCCTTAGCCTATTATAATAATCATTCCCCAATTTCATGAAACTCCTGGGTTTCAACAAAACTCATGGATTCTCCATAACATCACGGATTCATGAAAATAATATTATAAAATAGGGAAAGGAGTGCGGGACCGGGAAACATAGCTGGTCGGACATGCCTTAGTCGTGGACGGTCCCACACCTCACAATCCCTAGCTTTTTATAACTACTATTCCCTAAACTCATGAAACTCCTTCGTTTCAACAAAAACACATGGATTCTCCATAACATCACGGATTCATGAAAAAAATAATATTATAAAACAGAGAAAGGAGTGCGGGACCGGGCAACATGGTCGGCCGGCCATGCCCTAGCTGTGGCCGGTCCCACACCTTGCAATCCCTAGTATTTAATAATTATTATTTTCCTCAAATTCATGAAACTCCTTAGTTTGAGCAAAAATCATGATTTCTTCATAACTTCTCGAATATTGCTCAAATTATGAAAATTCAAAAGCCAACATGGTCACGTGACCGGATAGCCTCTCACGACAATTTTAGATGTTAAAATACACTGGTTTTAATATTTACAAATATTGATCAATTGAACATACATGCTCATTCCAACAAAATCAAGAATTTCAGTCAAGATGAAACTCTTCTGAAAATTCACAATGTTGCTCGAACGCACATTAGAAAATACTAAAACTCTCAGTACGGAGACACAGACACCATGTCAACACGTGCATGCCTTAATGACCGACCAGAGTTATTCCTAGGGCTTGCATAAATCCGGTCCCACATGTTTTCATGATTCTGACCTAATTTGCTAAATTGCTCGTATTGGGCCCAAACTCTCTCCAACCAACCTGGGGATTGCTCAAACGGACAACAGCTATTCGCGTGACCACCAAGAGCCGGTACCATGCTCTCTTGGCCAGTCCCATCTTTCGTACCTAGGTTTCATCTCCTGATGTTGAACCCAGCAGTAATTCAATAAATGATGAAACCGGCATTTAATCATCATTCTTTCACCAACTCTCCAACTGAGAACCCTGGTGTATGCTCACTTGAGCACTGGGCACCACATGGACGCCCATCATCCCATGTGGTTGGTCCCTCTATCACTCATGACCTATTTTCAGCAATTCATCAATTGTTGAACAATTGCTCAAAAAATATGGTTTCGAACAAACGCTTCACGGAATCATCATTCTGAGCAAGTTCAAACACCAAATGAATTTATATTGATTCAGCAACCAGCATATGAATTAATCATATAATATTTAGTAATCTACCAATATTTTAATATTTTATTGGGTCACGTCACCAATAAATATTTCGTCGAATTGAGCAACATTTGCTCAAATATTGATCCAGCTATCAATATTTATTAACTTATCAGTAATTTATCGAATCGAGCAATACTTGCTCAACTGCACGTCAAATTATCAATTTATCAGTAATTTGTCAAATTGATCAATACTTTCTCAATTGCACGTCAAATTCTCAATATTCAGTAATTCGTCGAATTGAGCAATACTTGCGCAGTTGCTCGAATATTGACCGAACTATCAATATTCAGTAATTTATCAGTACTTCGCCGAATCGAGCAATACTTGCTCAGTTTCTCGAATAATCCACATATATTCAGTAACTCATCAATATTCAACAACTTGTTGAATTTACAACATTTTCTCAGACGAGCAACATTAATGTTCATGAATCACTGAGCATTTGTCAAACATGCCCGAATCAACAAAACCTAGGCTCATTTCCTAATCAGTCAACAACTGACAAATTAAATACACGTGTTTCATGCAGACTCCATGATTCGTGAGATATCAATCACGTCAAATTGGGGGACAACTAGGGTTTTGGTCTGGTGGCCTACAGCACGTGTATTCATCCACAACGATAAATATGCGTAAGTTGTGTCAACGGTTGAAGGAGTTAACAAAGTAGTGGGTGCACGATACGTCAAGTCTCCATACAATATGGAATTTACTTTACCACGATCTTCCATCGGCCCACTTTTCCACTCATAAAACCGTCACACTTACAGGGATAAATTCACAACTATGACAGTTTAAATAAGTCTCTGAATCCATGATTAAGAACAACGTTTTTAGTCTACACAGAATTTCTCGAGTAACTACTCTCAAGAATTCATCAATCCATCAGAACTTATTCGAACTCAACAGTTCATAAGTTATTGCAGAAACCTTCAACACATCCACAATCCCATGGAATGGTAATGCCTATTTTATTATTCTGAGTTCATGGTCGAATCCACAGCTGATCCTATGAATTATGTTACATGAATTTCATGGATTAGCAATAAATACTCAACAACCGGGCAACTGGACCATCCCTGAGTAAGCCCCACGAAAATGGTGTAAGTGTACTCGACAATGATGAACGACTGAGTATCCAAAAACATGAATAGATGAGGAATCCTACGCAAAATAGGAGAAAATATTAATAAAATAATAAGGAGCGCCCAGGGCCGGGCCCACCGGCCGGACGGCTATGCCCTAGCCGTGGCCTGTCCCAATGCTTCCTTCATTATTTTTCCCTATTTTGTTATTTTCATGAACTTATGAAAAACTCCTTGATTTTAGCAACTTTCCTTGTTTTTGCAAAATTCATGAATTCTCCATAACTTCATGGATTCATGAAAAATAATAATATTATAAAATTTAAGAAAGGTGTGCGGGTTCGGGAAACCTAGCTGGCCATGCCCAAGCCATGGCCGGTCCCATACCTTACAATCCTTAGCCTATTATAATAATCATTCCCCAATTTCATGAAACTCCTGGGTTTCAACAAAACTCATGGATTCTCCATAACATCACGGATTCATGAAAATAATATTATAAAATAGGGAAAGGAGTGCGGGACCGGGAAACATAGCTGGCCGGCCATGCCTTAGCCGTGGACGGTCCCACACCTCACAATCCCTAGCTTTTTATAACTACTATTCCCTAAACTCATGAAACTCCTTCGTTTCAACAAAAACCCATGGATTCTCCATAACATCACGGATTCGAAATAACCTTAGATTCGAGCCGTTTGCGGCAGCTACTTGCATCTGGATCATTTGGCACTGCAGAAATAACCTTAGATTCGAGCATAAGGAAATCTCCTTCAATCAAGCTACCAAGATGTTGGCTATGCTCATTGTGGAGTCGAGTAGAAACAGCGGAGGATACTCGTTTTATACTTCAGCAGACAAGCACATTCTAGACTATTTGGGAATTAAAAGGTTAGCTCCTAAAATGCCTAGAGCTTTAATGGTTAAATGGCATACTCCTGAGCAAGGCTGGATCAAAGATAATATCAATGGCTGCTCCATTGGTAATCCGGGTCCGGCGGGCTGTGGAGTGGTGTTTCGAGACTCGGAGGGTCGAGTTCGGGGCTGCTTAGCGCAAAACTTGGGGACCAATAATTCTGTTTTTGCGGAGCTTTGGGGTGCCATCTTTGTTATGCGTTTGGAGAATACTTTGGGCATACGTAGGCTGTGGATGGAGTGTGACTCGATTTTTGTGCTACAAGCTATCAACAATCATGAGTTAGTTCCTTGGAGATTGTCGACTGACTGGAATAACTGCTTCAAATTTTCACTAAGTCTATCCAGATGAAGTGTACTCATGTGTTCAGGGAAGGCAACGCGGTGGCGGATTTGCTGGCAAAGCACGGAGCGACTGTGGAGTCGCGCTGGTGGAGAACTTCTCCGGATTTTTTAAATCATAAGATTGGAATCGACAACTCGGATCTTCTATTATACCGTTTTCGCAATATGTAGCCTTTGGCCCCGGGTTTAGGGGGTCCTTTTGTTTTTTGTTTTTTTTGTTTTCTTCTTCTTGTCTTCGGAGGTAAGGCCTAGTCCCCCTCCTTATTTTTTTCCTCCTTTTTAATAAAATTGGGTTTGTTTAATAAAAAAAAAACTAGACAGTCAGACTCAATCTAGATAAAAATATCTCAAGGAGTTATTATCTCAATCTCTCAATTTGATCTATACTCAAGCAAATAGAATCTGCGAGTCTTTATCAAAGAGAGATAACTTGGATGGCACCAAAGACCAATATCCAAGTGTCAATCAATTTAAATCAACAACCAAAGAGGTCAGATATTCTAATTGATTGAACAACGCACAACCTGTATTATTTCAATTATATAACAAAATATAATGCGGAAAAGACATAACACAGACACCAGAATTTTGTTAACGAGGAAACCGCAAATGCAAAAAAACCCCGGGACCTAGGTACATTTATGCTCCTACGCCTCTGATCCCAACAGGATACTACTGCGCACTTGATTCCCTTAGCTGATCTCACCCATAACTAAGAGTTGATACAACCCAAAGTCGAAGACTTTAATAAAAAAAATCTATATCACACAGAAAAGTCTACAGTAATAGATACAACCGTCTCCCACGAATAAACCTACAAGTTTTTGTTCCGTCTTTTGATAAATCAAGGTGAACATGAACCAATTGATTAAACCAGACTTATATTCCCGAAGAACAACTCAACTTTATCAATCATCTCACAATAAACTTAATCGACGCAGCGAAGAAGATTATTGAGGAATCACAAACGATGAGATGAAGTGTTTGTGGCTACTTTTATATATTGCCTATCGGAGATAAAAATCTCAAGCAAATTATTACAATTGTACTCGTATGATAGAAACAGCAAGATCGGATCACACAACTACAAGAAAGGTAGTATCGGTATGGCTTCACAATCCCAATGAAGTCTTTAAGTCATAACCTGGTTTTAGAAGAAGAAAACCAAAGGTTAAGGGAGAATCGACTCTAACTTAGCAAACTAGTATCACACAAAATGTGTGGGGATTAGGTTTCCCAGTTGCTAGAGTTCTCCCTTATATAGTCTTCAAATTAGGGTTTGCAATCAATGTTAGCTTAGTAACAAAGCATTCAATATTCACCGTTAGATGAAAACCTGATTAGATTCAAGCTAATATTTATCAACCGTTAGATGGAAAACATAGGTTGTTACACACACATGAAATGCACGTTTGTAGGATTGTAAAAACCGTACCCAAACTTGTACATTAGTTGGTTCAATAATAGTTAACCAAATGGTTAGACATATGATAACTTCCATATCTACCATATTCTTCTTCATCATAACTAGTCCAAATGACTCAAATGAACTAGTTAGAGAGTTGTTCAATTGCAAGGAAATATCATGTACTACACAAGACACAATCGAAGAAAAAACGATGTGATTCACTCGAATAGTAACAGAAAACTGAATAGTAACGGAAAACTGAATAGTAACATGGTAATATGGAGAAGACAAAATTGTTTGAATAGTAACGGCAGCAAGTGATTGAGTTCAGTAGTTCCTTATATAAAATTATTGACTCTAGAGATATGGTAATATGGAGAAGACAAAATTGTTTGAAGTACCGACAGAACCGGAAGCGCCCCTTGTTTCAAAGAGAGGAGGACGGGTTATTCACATTTCATTTGATGGTCAGAGGCGAATTGAAAGCTAAGCAGTGATAATACCAAAATATCCCTCCCTTTTAGTCCAATTACTATAACTCCTTATGTATCCTATCTTTTCAGGGGTATAATTGGAAAACAAACTTTAATATAACATATCTAAAAATTCATGCCTTGGAATTTTATAAATTTTATCTTGTTGGAAAGGTTATAAATAAAATCTACGCAATGAGTAAAAACAACAATATCAAATTTAGAGTTTTTACTAAAAATTCGGAGGTGTTTATCATTGTGGCACAATTATAGAAAATTAAATGTATATCCATTATTCAAACCACCACAAAAGTTACATAATATTTTTTGTAGCCATATTTTGGTTTATGCATCAACTAATTTTCCATTGCAACTAATAAAACGATATACTCCCTCCATTTCAAGAAAAGTGATACTTTCACTTTAGGCACAATTCTCAAAAATTGAATGTATAGTCATTATGCAAACCACCACAAAAGATGCATAACACATCATGCAACCATATTTTGGTTTATGGATCGACTAATTTTCCGTTTGATACTTTCACATTCTGATTCAAGAAAAGTGATACTTTTGCTCCATTTCAGAAAAGTATCACTAAAACAATAAGTACAATTACGAAAAGTAAAAGTAAAGACACAACAAGATTTTGTTAACGAAGAAACCGCAAATGCAGAAAAACCATGGACCTAGTCCAGTTTTGAATACTCTCAGAATTAAGACGTTATACAAAGACCACTACCAAATTCGTATAGTTGAGACCAAATATACTACCCCTAGTTTCCTAGTTTTCTCAATATCCCTGCGCCTATAACAAATCTGGCCAACACACATGAATCCTAAGATAGAGTCCACTATTTTAAGTTGTTTCAGCCGCTGTGAAGACTTCAAGCACACAACCCTTTTGATCATCTTCCAAACAGTATATGACTCATCTATTTAATAACCACTGTTCTTATCTCAAGAAGTTAATTAGTGATATTTCTAGTTGAGTTCACAAAGGCTATTCCATTTAAATCAATAAACTCCTTTGTTAGGTAAAATTACCAAGATCTAATTTAACAAGTTAATCAGATCAAGGTATACGAACTATCAGATTCGGATACTGAAGAATACCACCAAATGATAGTTTGTCGATCTAATATGACTATTCGATCAATCGTCTATCAAAGATAAACAAGATCTAGTCGGATCCCAGGCGATCAAGTTTATGCACGAAGCAAATCAAAAAGATACGAAACCAATAAGAAAATCTTCTCGTCTTCAAATATTCAATAGTATTTTATACCTGCACAATAACAAACTTGATTCCGACTTAAGATCGATCTTGTACAAAACAGAGTCTGTTAACAATAGATGATCACAAGTCAACATCATATTTTAAGACAGATCTGAACTACCGCTAATCTCTTGATCTAGTTTGAGTGACCTTATCTCAAAAGAGAATGCTCTCAAGAATAATCAAACTAGGTGCAACCAAGAGTTAACAACCGTTAGTCAATCAAATTAATAATCAAAAACTAAAATAACAATTCAATACTAGTATACGCTTCTTCATCCCAGAGAAGTCTTTAAACTAGCTGATGTAAGAGAGTTCTCCTAATTAGGTTACTCTTTTATCCAAGATAGTATTACGAGTAATACTATTAGTCGGCTACACTTGTGTGATTGTCTATGGATACGAGATCGATGGAATACGACTACCAAAGTGTGATACTTGATAATAGGTTCGGACTTAACCAAACTCCATAGGTTCACTATCAAGTAATGCGGAGTTAACGTTTGTGTAATTTACTTTAAATTATATAAAAAAATAAAATTGTGGAAAACAAAAGTAAATCACACATCAAGATTTTTTTAACGAGGAAAACTGCAAGTGCAGAAAATCCCCAGGACCTAGTCCAGAATTGAATACTCTATACAAAATATACACCAACTTCGTATAGTTTAGACCAAGCAACTACCCCTAGTTCACTTAGTTTCCTCAGTATACCTGCTTTTCCGACTTCGAAAGTCACGCACTAGTACAATTCCTATGGATAATACCCCCAATATAAAGATATCTCAAGTTATATGCAAAGGCTCTTACATTTAATCTAATAAACTTATTTGCATGGTTAGATCAATCTATCCAATAACTACCAAAGCAGTTAAGTTTAGTTTCACAATCAATCAATATGGATCTCAACGAGAATCTATAAAGTGATGCCGATTTCACGCAACTAATCAATCGAATAAATATGATTATAGTTGGATCCCAAACGATCAAGATTTGTGCACACACAGATATATGAGAACTAATAAGAAATCTTCTTCGTCTTCAAATCTTCTTTAATATTCAATAAAAACCTATACAACACCATTTGAATCTTTTGTGATCAATCACACACAAAACAGAGTCTGTTAACAATGGATTATCACAAGATGTCTTTAGATCTACAAACAGTTCTAAAGATCCCGTCGATACTTCGATCAAATTTGAGTGAATTTTATATCATAAGAGAAGATTCTCAAGAATAAACAAACTAGGTGTGTCAAAGTTTCAACAAACGCTAGTCAATCAAATCAATCGAAAACTAATAACACTGCAATTATCTAGTTTCCCACCAACGGTACTCGCAGAGCTTCTTGATCCCACGGAAGCCTTTAAACGAGCGGTCGTAAGAGATTTCACCTAATTAGGATACTTTCATATCCGAATAGACGGCAACACCAGAAATAATAAGAAATGAAGTTTTCCTAGCTCTTAGGATAGCTTGCTAGGAATGCAAACTTAGGTATTTATAGACCAAGGATGTTTGGACACCAAGGAATTTCCAAAACCGAAAATATTCTCAAGATATGCAATGAATAGCAAAATTCGGTTTTCCTAATTCCAATAAATGCTTGTCCAAAATTTATGAAGTCTCTCAATAGAAAATCTCCAATTAGTAAATGCATATTACTAATTTTTATTCTCTAGAGATATGCATTTAATTGCTGGTAATTAAAGTATATAAAACCAAAAAAATTAATTAAAAGATTCTTAATTTATTTCGGCACGGATCTCCTTAAGTACTAAGGAATATCTTTGAACAATAAATGATAAGAGTTACTATACGTGTTTAAAGTATGTTGACATCTCTTTACTGTATATCCTTATTCATATTTACATGGATTTACATTCTTGGAATCGGTTATACCAAACTTCCAAACAAGTTTAGAAATGGTTGACATGTATTCCAACATAACTACGTGATTGATCAAATATCAAAACACATACATGGTTTCAATCGGTTTTACCAATCATTAGGATCGGTTATACCTCAATATGAAAATACTTGTGATCAGTCACACAAGTTACCAGGACCGATTACCATATTCCCATGGTATTGCTTGCAATCGGTCACATTAGTTTCCAGGATCGATTACACCAATTACCAGGACCGGTTACCAATTACAAATATCGATTACACAATACTATGTGATCGGTCACACCAATTACTTGGATCAGTCACACCAATTTCAAATATCGAACATACCATCTCATGGTGGTTAATTAGGATCGGTTACACCAATTAATAAAACCTAGTCATACAAAATCATAAGTCATGCATTGTGATTAGTTATACCAAGATACATAACATAGTTACTATCGGTTCTACCATCTCACACATATTGGTAATCCAAAGATTTGCAATGAATAACCATACCAATAAGCCTAATGATTCCCTTTCGATTCACAAAAAAAGTTCATGAATGTACTTCCTATAAACGAATGTAAAACATTATTTCCTAGGATGAAATCTTCACCATAACCCATTCACATAATCATAACAGTATATGCAAGATTATGTCGATGTCATATCTACGAAGTTCAAAAGATAAGCGTTATACTTAGTAGTCTAATTCCCTAATACCATGATCATACAAATTTGACCATGTCACATCACTAGAGTATTATACAATATATACAGCTTTGCAGTTATGTTTTCAATATATCACGACTTGAAAGATACGTTAGGAATGAAGCAGTTCAAGTCAATATTACTAACCTCAAGTGGAAGGATGATGTCATCGTCGTAGTTCGCTACTTTTTCACATTCTTTAATTCTTCGGAGTAATACTTGTATGTCTCAACATTCCTATACTTTCTAGTCTAACCTAAATGAAATTGACTCTAGTATATAATCAAGCGACTTTAGATGAGTTTTGACACACTAAAATATGACAACCAAACTTGACATACCAACACTTGGTGAGTTCAACCGAGCTATGCTCTAACAATCTCCCCCTTTTTCAATTTTGGTGACAAAACTCTTAACATATGGATAAAAAAATTACATAAGAATTCATTTTACATGCGCTTGATTCCAACTTTCAACAGCACAATAACCTGTATATATTCAATCAATAAATGCCGATGTTGACATTTGAATAAAAAAAGATTTTACTCCCCCTAAAGGTAATCTAGGTAAATATTCAATCCGAACATCTTTGTTATTCCCCTTTTTGTAGTCAGAATACTACAACAACATATGATATGTTTCTCCCCCTTAGTCAATGTTTTACTCTTTCGTTAGATATAGAGTTTAAGCACAACTATCCTTTCATTAGTGATTTCAAATCTCTTGTTTACTCCATATATTTTCCCCCCTTTTGCAACAAAATGACAAAGGATCGAGCAAATAAAGGACAAACCGAAAGAATCTTACAAATCTAAAAGACTTGTAAACAACCTATAAGATTTAAGCACGAAGGTTTCACATACCACTTTAGATAACCAATATTAAAACTGAAACTGAAACTACAAGTAATTTAATTTTAATATGTTGTCAAGGAAACAATTTCCAGAAATAATTTCCCCTAATAGTTTAACAAATCGACTAAGAAACTTAATTCCCTTGTTAAACCGATTGTGTGTGTGCAATCGTTTATTTCGATAAGACCAAAATAAAGATCAGAATTAACTTTATTTCTCTCATCGGGCTCTAATTATTCAGACAATAACTTAGACCTTTCTCTTTAGACAAGACAAACACTAGGTTAGTTAACTAGTTTTTCTTTCCAAGGCATTCGATTAGACTTGAATAACCGAATCCTCCAATTTGATAAGTCTAACTAAGATCAGAATTAACATAGTTTCTCTTATCTGGAATCGATTTGGACTAAACAAATGATCTTGTATTTCGTTAAGCCATAAAAAATGCATACAAACCAAAATAAATTGAATTGTACAGTTATTTTCTTAACCGGAAGCAATTGAAACAAACATAGACATTATAGCACCTTAATTGCACCGAATTTCATTAAGCAAAAACACTTGATACCCAATAATGGAGAAGATACCAAACAATAAGCTAAATAAATTGACACAATTTTTTTTAACCGGAAACAATTTAATCATATACACACACACACACACATCCATACAGAATAATGGAACATATCAATTGTACCTAAATTTTGTTAAGCAGAAGCAAAATATATGCAATATAAACAGGCTTTTGTTAAACAGGAAAACGATTAACTAACAAATTCGTTACCTCAAATTCCGCAGCCTCTTATCCCCAGAAAAATATATCATTAAGCGCAAGTTCAAATAAGAACTTTCCCCCAGTGTGTTGTCATCCTCTCGCAAAAACAAAAGAACTACAACAAAGGCAACATTTACCAGAGAAAGGTTGAAATGGTTTAACTAATGCGTGCCAATTGCAAAAGTTGAAAACCTGAAACACATATGTTATGCTAAACACAACTCATGTACATAAATTGATTCAACATATTGTGACTTTTCACATATGAGTTTCAATCAAAACACCTTATGATCCTTTGATAAAGCCTACCAACATGGGCTAGAACTTAATACTGCTAAATCGAAAAGCCACACAAACCATAAGGGTCACATCACATGAGATCGAATATTAAGGTTGATGAATACCGAAATCAGATATCCCATAAACTGAATACACATAACAAAAATATAAACATTCATTCACAGGCTATGTAATCGGTAACTATCACAAGAAAAATTATAATATAATAATTTTATTCGATAAATAATGATAGTTTTATTCAAAAATAGACCTTATACAATAATTGAAATAAATCAAAACATTGATGTCTATTTTCTGTTTGAGATTTTAAGAAGTAGAGCACTCATTATCTTCAAGTCCTTTTAGACAATCTTTTTCTATTTCTGATTCTTGGTTGTGTTAGCCCTTCCAAAACTCTGTATCAGTGTTCAGAATACCTTTTA
Organism: Papaver bracteatum; assembly: GCA_023529315.1. Lineage (NCBI taxonomy): Eukaryota > Viridiplantae > Streptophyta > Magnoliopsida > Ranunculales > Papaveraceae > Papaver > Papaver bracteatum. The sequence goes on along the minus strand of JAJJWX010004691.1, from coordinate 320,068 downwards.
GAGTTTCTGGATCTTTTCGAGTAGCAAAGGCTAACTGTTTCTGAATACAGTCTAGTTGTCTACCTAGATTTTTAAGATGAATCATAAGATTTTTAGACTTGTTATTAGGAATCTGTGATTTTCCTTCAACGGTCTGTTTTCTGGTTTGACCTCCAATCATTTGACTTATGGTATTTTTAGAGACATCATTAGTGCTTCTCATGTCATCAAAGTCATCTCCCATGATTACTTCACAGATTTTGGTAATTATACATGGAAAATCGAGATGCCTCTTGATTCTTAGATATGAAATATAATTAGATATCTTGATCATTTGACTGATAATGATTCCACATAGATCGATTTGTGAATCTTCTTTCAATAGAAAGTAGACAAGTTCTTAAAAGTCCTTATTCCAAACCGACTTATCTCTTGTACTTGCAAATAGAGTTGCTATAGCAAGTTTTTCCGAAAACCCTTAAGAAAAAAAGGTATATCTTTGGTTGGTAATCTTCCATCTTCCTAACCAATCTCATTTCCAATGAGACGTGTTGAAATGGTATCATGTTCAATTTCAACTCCGGTAATCACGTGATTAGATTCCACATTGTACTTGATGATGTTTGAAATCGTCTTATGATCGACATAGTAGATACCACAACCAACAAGAGTAACAAATGTAAGTTTTTCATGATCAATATTGTTAAATATTAGCATTGAAAATTCTTACCAAGTCAGGTGAATATTTTTCAAAATCAAAAAGATTTCCCCAGTTTCCATCTTGAAAAAATTTCACATAATCTTTATCTTGGACTTCTGGATCAAATCTCTTTTCAGCAGTAAACTCTATTCTTTTGAGAGATTTGTATTTCTCAAAACATGAACGATCAACAAAGGAGGTGAATTCATGTTTGTCTTCCATTTTTTAAGGAAATCTAATCCTTTCAATTTCATCGTATCTAACACGATTATCAGAAGATTTGTTATTTCTTGATTTCCCCTTCCCATATTTTGAGATATATGATAAACCCCAGTTATGGTTCCGAACAACTTCTCCCAGGATGTTTTTAAAAGAAAAACTCACAATATTCTTCTTTTATAGGGAGTGAAGATAACAATTTTCAGAAATAACTAGTTTTAGGAAATCCTTCCAAAATCGGAAACCTTGATTTGTGGGGAAACAAATCCGATTTTGCAACTAGGTTTTTCTTTTGGAAAACAGATTTTTATTGGACTGGATCCATATAATGGATCAATTCTATATTTATGTCCAAGTGTTTGTTAACTCTATAATAATCAAAAGATAATTTTTGAAATTCATTCAAGAATTTTCCAGTAGAGTTTACAATAAAAAAATTGAACATAACTAGATATTTATTAAAAAAAAATACCTTTAAAATCATAAATCCATTAATACTTTAAAATATCACTTGCTTCATTAAAACAGTTGCGGGGTGTATGAAGCAATCCATTGTTAATAAAATTATTAACCGAACAATCATCCTTTGTATAATCACAAAGATTCAAATAACGCATCTTAATCAGCTATACATTGACAGTCTTAGATTTGAAAATATGCACATATATATTTGGGTAACCAATCCAAAATATATCCAAGATCCCAGATTTTTCAAGAACAAAATAGTCATGGTTCATACATAGAAAAATCATATGTGGAATCTTATGCATTTTCAAGATAAAACATGTCACATGGAGAATTGTATCATTGTTAATAAACTTGTTAGTATACAATACCATGAGATATAATTCTATGATAACCGAGGGATTATGTATGTCGTTCAAGACAAACATAGACTTAATCCTAATTCCTAACAAATTTAGGAACAAGAGTATCATATATTTCATTCATGTTTTCCACCACGAGTCTTTGAAGTCGTCAAAACCTGCTACCACGTTAACTGAATTAGTCATTGGATTCAATTCTTATAGGTTAGATCGCACCAAACACAGATTGTTAGATATTTTTGTGTTTGCCTGCTTTGATACCAATATAAAGGAAAAGGGTACCCAAATACACCACAATCTTTTAGTTTTCAACCTATAATTCCTCTTACCGAAAATGATCGTCTATGGACAGAGTCGAGACAATACAACAAATCGGTATTTACACTTTGTGTGATTGTGTATGGATACGAGATTGAGACAATACAACTACCAAAGTGTGATACTTGATAATAGGTTCAGACTTAACCAAACTCTGTTGGATCACTATTAAGTAATGCGGAGTTAACGTTTGTGTAATTTGCTTTAAATTATATAAACAAATATAATTGCGGAAAACAAAGTAAATCACACAACAAGATTTGTTAACGAGGAAAACTTCAAGTGCATAAAAACCCCGTGACCTAGTCTAGAATTGAATACTCTCAGAATTAAGCCGCTATACAAAATATAAACCAACTTCGTATAGTTGAGACCAAGCAACTACCCTTAATTCACTTAGTTTCCCCAGTAACCATGCGCTTCCGACTTCGAAGGTCATGCACTAGTATAATCCCTTTGGATCGTATTCCAAACAGTAAAGGAACACCAAATCTGTTTGGTAACAACTCTTTTGATTCTTTCAAGATAAAGATATCTCAAGTCATACGCAAAGGCTCTTCCATTTAATCTAATAAACTTCTTTGCCTTCTTAGATCAATCTATCCAATAATTTCCAAAGCAGTTAAGTTTAGATTCGCAATCAGTCAATGTAGATCTCAATGAGAAGCTATAAAGTGATGCTAGTCTCACACAACTAATTAATCGAATAAATATGATTCTAGTTGGATCCCAACCGATCAAGGTTTGTGCACGCACAAAGATATGAGAACTAATAAGAAATCTTCTTCGTCTACTTTAATCTTCAATAAAAACTTGCACAACACCACTTGAATCTCTTGTGATAAATCTCACAAAAAACAGAGTGTGTTAATAATGGATTATCACAAGATGTCTTTAGATCTACAAACAGTTCTAAAGATCTCGTCGATACTTCGATCTAGTTTGAGTGAATCTTATATCAGAAGAGAAGATTCTCAAGAATAAACAAACTAGGTGCAATCAAAGTTTCAACAATCGTTAGTCAATCAAATCAATCAAAAACTAATAACACTGCAATTATCTAGTTTCCCACCAACGGTACTCGTAGAGCTTTGATCCCACAAAAGTCTTTAAACGAGCGGTCGTAAGAGATTTCACCTAATTAGGATACCTTCCTCTCTGAATAGATGACTTTACCAGAAATAACAAAAAATGAAGTTTTCCTGGCTCTTAGGATAGTTTTCTAGAAATGCAAACATAGATATTTATATACCAAGGATGTTTAGACACCAAGGAATTTTCAAAACCGAAAATATTCTCAAGATATACAATGAATAGCAAAATTCGGTTTTCCTAATTCCAATAAATGCTTGTCCAAAATTTATGAAATCTCTCAGTAGAAAATCTCCAATTAGTAAATGCACATTACTAATTTTTATTCTCTAGAGATATGCATTTAATTGCTGGTAATTAAAACATATAAAACCAAAAACCTTAATTAAAAGATTCTCAATTTATTTCAGCATAGGATCTCCTTGAGTACTAAAGAATATCTTTAAACAATAAATGATAAGATTTACTGTACGTGTTCAAAGTATGTTGACATCTCTTCACTGTAAATCCATATTCATATTGTTGATGGGGAAAAACGATTCGCTGGTTTTTTAGGGAAGTGAATAGACGACGGTTCGGACGAGACTCCTCAACCGAGCAAACTTCTTAACCTCACACTAATGCACTGCACATGAGTGCTTTGAGTTCGAGAGATCAATCTATAGGACTCCGGTCTAAACCAAGTCAATGGCCGTTCCAGATTCAATTCGGTCACAAAGAGGGAGATGGGTTGATCTGTAGGAGGGAAGCTGAGAATTGTGCGAGATCAATGATGATTAAGGATTGTGAATATGTTGAAGTTTTCTGCAAGTTTGTGTAAATAAGTTTCGAATAATTGAGAGAGTGTTGCTCACACGATGATTCTTGGTTAGACAATGGATTATTTGTTCAATATCTCGTGAATTTTCTGTGTCCCCCCTCAATCATGGATTCAACAACTTATTTATATTGTCAGAATAGTGAACACATTGATCCCACTAAGTGTGATGGTTTCTTGAGTGGAAGAGTTGGAAAGTGGGAGATCGTGGTGAAACCAGTTCCAGGTCGTGTGGAGACTTGGTTAACCTTCCACCCACTACTTTTCTAACTCCTTCAACCGTTTGCATAACTTACTCATACTTCTCATCATGGATGAAAACACGTGTTGTAGGCCGCCAGACCAAAACCCTAAGTAATATCCCCCCATGTGACGTGATTGATGTCTCACGAACGTGTAGTCTGCAAAGCAGACGTGTGTTCAATTAGTCAGTCGTTGACTTATTAGACAGTGAGTCTAAGTTTTGTTGAATTGAGCATGATTGATGAATGATCAGTGATTCATGGATTGAACATGCCAGACGTATAGTTCTTGAATGATGTTGATATTGCTTGTCTGAGCAAATATTGCAAATTCGCTGAATTGTTGAATATTGAGTTAGATCAATATTCGAGAAACTGAGCAAGTATTGCTCAATTTGATAAACTACTGAATATTGATAGTTGGATCAATATTCGAGCAACTGATCAAGTATTTCTCAATTCGATAAATTACTAAATATTCATAGTTGGATCAATTTTCGATAAATTGAGCAAGTATTGCTCAATTCGATAAATTATTGGTAACGTGACACAATAGAATATTAACTAAAATATTAGCAGCTTACCAAATATTATATAATTATCCGGATGTCGGTTACTAGATCAACATAAAATTATTAACGCTTGAACTTGCTCAAAATTATGATTTGTGGAGCGTTTGTTCGAAACCCTAATTTTTGATCAATTGTTCGTCAATTGATGAATTGCTGAAAATAGGTCATGAGTGAGGGAGGGACCGACCAAATGGGATGATGGACGACCATGTGGTGCCCAAGTGCTCGAGTGAGCGTGCGCCAGGGTCCTTAGTTAACCGGTTGATGAAAGAATGATCAAATGCTGGCATTAATCATTTATTAGAATAATGCTCGTGCGAGCGTTAGGTGATAAAACCTAATTATGTATAAGTGAGGGACCAACCAAGAGGGCATGATTTCGGACCTTGGTGGTCGTGGGACCAGATGTTGGTCGTTTGAGCAAATTCCAAGTTGGTTGAAAAGAGTTTGGACCCAATATGAGCAATTAAGCAAATTAGGTCAAAATCACGAAGATGTGTGGGAACGTCTCCTTGCATGCCTTAGGGACAGCCTTGGTCGGCCAAGGAAGCATGCCAGTGTCACCATAATGTCCGTGTCTCAGTCCTGATAGGTTTGGTATTTTCTGGTGTGCGTTTGAGAAATATCTTGGATTTTCAGTAGAGTTTGATCTTTGACTGAAATTCTTGATTTTGCTCGAACGAGCAAGTAGGACTTTGCTCGTTCGATCAATATTTTGAGAATATTAAAAAAATAATAATAATATTTTAATATATTTCTTGAATAGCCTAGTTGGTCATGTGACCATTTGGCTTTTTCATGGTTTGAGCAATATTTGAGAAAATATTAAGAAACCATGATTTTTGCTCAAACGGAGGAGTTTCATGAGATGAGGGATATAATAATTATGAAAAAAAGGGATTACAAGGTGTGGAACTGGCCACGGCTAGGGCATGGCCGGCCGACCATGTAGCCTGGTCCCGCGATACTTTTCATGTTTTATTATTTTTCATGAAACCGTGAAAATATGGAGAAACCGTGAGTTTTTCTCAAACAAGGAAAGTTGCTTGAATAAATAAGTTTTCATGAGTTCATGAAAATAAATAAATAAAATAAGAAAAATAAAGGAAGAGGCGTGGGGGACCTTATGCAAAGGATAAGGCTATTTGAAAAGGATAAGGCGTGGGGGACATTCTGCAAAGGACTTTAGTTCAAGGCTAAAGTTGTAAAACCAATTTTTGTGCCGACATTCTGCAAAGGATAAGGCTATTTGATAAGTGATGAATCCTTCTCCGCTTTATAATTCACCCAGAATGGGGCATGTAGCAACAATCCCCAAGTATTTTGTGAATTTTAGCATTATTAATTAATGCATAAAATCGCATTGTATTCCATGTGATGATCTTAGCAGAACTCTCATTATTGGTGCGGCATGATGACTGATTGTTATTCTCAGCAGAGTAACATGAATATCCAAGTATCAATAGTGAGGCATGCACGAAATACCTATACAGGCTACACCATTCTCTAACAAAGAGAATCATCTCTCGGTGTGTTATACTAGCCCGATCGAGTATATTTAAATCTGAATTATCTATATCAGTCTCAGAAACAATCACGACCACGCAAGTTGGACGCACGATTTAACCATCCTAGACGAACCTTAGCAGGCGCAGGCTATCACCGCAATGACCACCAGCGGGCCCATTAACGCCATGGCCGGTCAGGTACAAGTCACACCCTTCGAACGATCACCAAACACCAACCTGAAGTTGGATGTCCAGGCTAGTATGGAGCGGCTTGGAGGAGCTCGTACGAGCAAAGGATACCTACGGAAGTCTCAAATCCATCACAACCGTTCATCTTCACCGGTACGGTTAGACGGTACGAATCGCCCCATTACCAGTAGCACAAGCACCATTGTGTACACCGGCGGGCCCCATTTTTACCTGCATAGCCGACCATCTCACGACCTAGCCAGGCAGGAGCAAACGCTTGCCCAAAATTCGGCCGGCGTGATGCTTTAATGGTCACAGGAAATTCCACTAAGGGTCTTAAATTGATCACGACCATCCAACTTCACCGGCATGATTGAATGGCTTAGATCAGGCCTATGACCGTCGGTCAGGTATCATCATGTTCAACACCAGACCAGTGTAGGTCCCATGTGGTTGTCCAGTCCATACGAAGAGCATAGCATGCAAATTCGTCCGGACAAAGTACCATGCGCGCGACCAACATAAAACCCTAATTAGGGTTTGCGGCATATTACATGTGTCGTAAATCGATCACGAGCGTCCATCTTCGCCATCCTGGATAAAGGGTGCGGGAATAGATTAAGGAGGTCCCGGGAGTATTTACATGATCATTGTGGGCCCGTATACCTCTATGACCATCCGACCATAGCAAGGAAATACCATATGCCTCGATTCGTGCACCCTGAAGGTGGCATGTCGTGCCCCTTTGGAAATCCTTTGCGGCACATGATTCATGTAGCAAATCAATCTCAGCCACTCCTCTTTACTGGTAAACTTGAGTGGCCTAGATCACACCTTCATGGGATAGTAAGGTACGGATGTGTGCACCAGAAAGCCGTCTACACGCATGCCTAGTCGGTCCTGCCTAAAACACTTCCCATGATTGGTTTCTTCCGAGCTGAAGAGAGATGCTTGCGCACCTCTTCAAAACCCTAATCAATGGTCGCAGATGAGTATCATAGATCATCTCTTCCATTCAACTCTACCAGCTTGGTTGGGCATCTCATGCTAGGAGTTAAACGTCAAATAAGATTCCGTGGTGACTATCATCCGTCACCCTACCACATAGAGTGATCAGTCAAGGGAGGGCTTACTTGCGTAGTCTCCAAACGGTCATTCAAAGAAGGCTAGGCATGCACCTGTTTTAAGATGCTTAATCCTCGGCCTACTCCGTTAATCTTTAAAACAGCGATGCTTCAACCATGCTGAGTATATTCGATGCATTATATGCATAGAATACACACGATATTTCATAAATATCGATTTCCCAAATAACTTAGTTATTTAACCTAGAATCGTATGCTACTTCCCGTGGGTTCCACGATCCACACTCGAGACATCAAACATGTCACAAACCAGAGGATACTTACTGGGGTATTGTTCTGGCGGTTTACAGCGTGCAGCGTGCAACGAGCCATCACAAGAACGTGTCAGGAAAGCATGGATGGTTAGCAATGATGGGAGAAGTGGGTTGAGATGTGATCGTGCAATCACCAACACGACCCCACTCTACCATCACCCCACTTCCTCCACTTTCCAAGAGAGATGATGGTTAGGCTCTATGACTTGTATAAATATGTTCTCCTCCCTATTTTCCAAACGGAGACAAGACATACAAGCACATAAAACCAAGTGTTGTCATTCGTATCCAGAAAACACCATAGATGATTGCTTATATTATTGCAAGCCAGTTCGATATTCTGATACAAGTTATAAACATCCAACACCTTCACAATCTCAACACCTTCTTCATTTCCATCCCTAAGATCAACCCCATCTCCTTCACTTTGTGACCGAAGCAAGTCTGGAACGTCCATTTCTTGGTTTAGGCCAGAATTGTATAGATTGATCTCTCAAATCAAAATCACTCATGTGCAGTGTATTTGTTTAGGGTTTAGATTCATTTCTCATCCACACACCCCAAATTACCAAAACCAGCTGAAATAGTTTTCACCCATAAACAATTGGCAACCACAGTAGGAGATTAATCTCTCGGTTGTGAAGTCATTTCCATCAATACCCAATCTCATTGATTGATCTCAAAATGGTTGGTCTTAAGACTCACCAAATAATTTCAAATTCCGGTCGAAGTTCCTCCAACGAAGATGCTTCTCCTCCCAATAGTGTATTTATTGGTGTAACCGGAAGAATCCCAACATTGATCGAGCTAGCACGGTTGCAGGAGATTCACACGAAGAACATGGACCTGATCAAAGAGAAAATAAACGGAATACTCGATCTCCTCATCAAGATGACATCAGATATGAGCGGTTCCCCTGTCACGGAGATTTCTACAATTGGGACTGATCCTCACAACGATCCTCCTCAAGTCAACAGTTTCACTATGAACTAGAGGCCAGTGGACCAAGAAGCCGCTTCTCTAGTGCAAATTCTATGCGAACTTTTACACCTCTCGAAGAATCAGCAGGCGGAGACATTTGCTGCAATCAACCAGATAGCCTTGGACGTACAATTAACTCCTTTGCGTCCAGAAGCCTCCAAAACTCCAGAGATATCTGTGAATAACGTTATATTTACAAAAGAAGACATGATGGCGGAGGGAGGTCACAACCGGGTTCTACATATTACTGCACGCATACAGGATTCAGAGTTCAAGAGAGCCCTCATCGAAACAGGAGCGTCTTCAAACGTGGTTACTCTCAAGACTCTCAAGACAGCCAAGGTTCTCCCAAGCAAGATCATACGGAAGCCTACCATGATGTCAGACTTCGAAGGAGACCAGAACAACATGTATAGGTATGTCAATCTAAATTTATCTGTAGGGCCCGTACAATCAATGGTGAAATTCAAAGTCATAGAAAAGGAGCCAGACTACCATATGATACTGGGGAGACCATGGCTTCATTACAATAGGATTGTCCCTTCGACATATCACCAGTTCCTGAAGACTATGCTGAATATGGAAGTCATTCATATCCCTGCATCGTTGTCTCCTTATGCACCAATATGTGGAGTGAAATTGTTTGAACCAAGAGAAGCTCCACGGGAAGAACCAGAAAGAGTTCATTGCATCCCACTCCCCACGTGGGCATCAATTCAGGAGGAGAACCAACTCGCATCATTGAGGGATAAGACTCACGATGCATCTTGGCAGACAAGGCGTTATTCTTCATCCGGTAAAGCCGCGACCCACGTTCACACTAAGAGGCAGCGAACCTTTGTGGAAAGTCGTGATCAGAAAGGGAAAACCGTCTACTGACGTCGCTGTCATCAATTAGAAGGGGAGACTGTTACCCAGTCTCTCCGCCCAATGGAATGCTACAACAATGACGATCCACGGGAAGAAGTGCTGGATGCTCCACGACAGCTGCAGGGTGGCACCATCTCCACGACCGATGAATTCAAAATCGCTAATATCGGGAATGAAGAATCTCCCAGGCCTATCCCCATTAGCTCAACCTTGTCCAAAAATAAACGCACGGAGCTCGTGCAACTTCTCAAAGAATACCATGACATATTCGCTTGGATGTATGAAGAAATGTCCGGTCTAGACGAAAAATTGGTCACCCATCATTTGCATGTCATACCTGGATCCAAGCCGATCAAGCAATCTCTGAGGCAATTCAGGCACGAGATAAAAGAGCAAATCAAAACTGAGATTCAGAATCTGCTAGCTGCTGGCTTTATTAAGCCCGTCCATCATCCGACCTGGTTGGCTAATATAGTTCCGGTAAAAAAGAAAACAAGACAGATCAGGTGCTGCACAGATTTCAGAGACTTGAACAGATGCTGCCCGAAAGATGATTTTCCTCTACCTAACATCGACATGTTAGTATATGCCACCAGCGGATATGGAATGTTCTCCTTCATGGATGGATATAGCGGCTACAATCAGATAAGGATGTATGAGCATGACGCGAGTAAGACCGCTTTTCGAACTCCTCTCGGAAATTTTATTATACTGTAACGCTATTTGGTTTAAAGAATGCCGGTGCAACGTATCAACACGCTATGACGGAAACCTTCCATGACATGATGTATAAGCAAGTTGAAGACTACGTGGATGATATAGTACTCAAATAAAAATCTCGAGTGGCACACAAAGGAGTCTTACGATAAGTGTTCGAGTACTGTGAATACAAGTTGAACATGAATCCTTTGAAATGCGCTTTCGGCGTCTCTTCAGGAAAATTTCTGGGATTCCAGGTGACTGCTGAGGGAATCAAATTGGACCCATCCAAGACCCAAACTATCCTCACGATTTCACCTCCGCGAACTTTGAATAAACTTCAAAGCTTCATGGGCAAGAAAGTAGCAAGTTTTGTATCAACCGCACTACAACGGGAAGCGTTTCGGAATATTCAACGAACATTGTCATCTCCAAATCATCATAAAGGGTTTGCCTATTATATCAGTACGTACGAAGAGTGAGACTGGGACATCTTCATATCTACTGGTGCCAACACCTCAAGGGAGCAGCCTCAAGAAGATAGCGATGTCTGCATCATCATGTCGAGAAAGAATTCGCAGCTTGGGTGAATCACTCTGTCAGACTTAAGAGGAATGCTTCAGCGAAACAGTGAATATCCAAATGATTATGTTAAGAGGTCCCGAATTCAGGCACTGAAGGGTCACAATCTAAATGTGACTAAATAACGAGTGGTGTAATTGTGCATCAATAGGATGGTACCTGTCAATCGTGCTTTGTCGAAGAAACTGTGCTTTCAGACACCCTCTAAACTCCGTGAAGCTGCTAAATGCTCATGCTGCAACAGTACCTGCCCTGCTAGAGAAGAGCAAGCCTGCCCGTCATAAAGAGCCTCATGATGTTCGTGGAAATATACATCTCACCAACAGGCAATGCAAGCTTCAGACTTCTGTAAAGCAGTTTCGCTGAAGCACCAAGAGGAATATCACCGAGATACAACATCCTACATGTCCAAAATCACCAACTCCAAACTCCGGTACCATACGCACGATTGCCACAATAGTGAAACAATGTCTAAGATATTCCATATCTGGATCGACGGTAACTACGTCAATGAGAGACACTTTCAGAATCTGTCTCCCATAGAAGAAGTAATTGTGTTACCAAAGGAGTATGACTGGGGACTGCTTACCACTGCACATCTCAAAGATGGTCAATTTAGAGAGATACAAGCACACTATCATTATGATTCTAAGATGGACAAAGATAAGGATATACTCAAGAGAGCAGACGTAAAGACATCCTAGTGAACCTAGCGTGAAAACATCTATCAAGTCGAGAGATTTGGATACTCGCGGGCAGGTGACTGTCTCCCTCTTCTCTATTCCATGAAGAAACATCAAGAAAGCCATCAGTTCTAGCTTATCCCTCTAATAACGAGACAATCTCTACCATTGTACGAAGAGTGTCAAGTTCGTGCAAGTTGCCACCACGCCTCTCCCTGCCAGTCTCTTCTGATCACAGCTGCTTCCAAGAACCATTGTTGCTCGTCGATTGATATCATTCGAGCTTCACCATAGCAACAACCACTACGGACAGAGGTAATCCGAACTTCTGCATATTTTATTTTCCCACGGAGGAGAGATGGAGATATCTTTATTATGGTAAACTCACCGACCATACAAGATAGAACCATATAAATCACGCTTGGGGACTCAGGCTCAACATGAAATTCCTTCGCCGTCAGTCAAGGACTTCTTCAACACAAGAGAGATGGTCAATCAAGAAGCATGTAATTTTCAAGGGGAAACCAAACTGAAGAAGAAGCCACCTCAACGCTTCCACCAATCCTCTTCAATGTTCCCTCCCCAGAATAAGGCGTTTCAGATCTCTCTCCAGAAAAAGAAGTCGCTTCAACACTTCAGCGCTCGCTCCAGAAGATGCTTCAACACTCTCCGGGACCTGTTCGCTCCAAAAGCTGATTCAACACTCTCCGAGACCTGCTCGCTCCAGAAGATGCTTCAACGTTCTCTGCAGGACCCACATCTATATTTGAGCGCACATGGCTTATTTTTTAGCAAAGCAAACATGCAGTGGGTCCCACGTTTGAGCGAAGCAAGGCAGCAAGGGCGGTGTTTATTCAAGATAACAGTGTCGGTGATAGGTCAAAGTAGCAAGGATAACGCTCGAGTAAGCACATCAACCGTACGGGAAAAGCAGGTACAGGACATGGCTGACGTCTGAAACATGTACACGGTGAACCCGTGTTTGATCGAAGCATGCACAGCTGCCCATGTTATAAGAAAGCATGCTCACATCAGGTCCCACGCTCGACCAAAGCAGGCATATCAAGGTCGGTCGAAGCAGGCAAGACCGATATTTGAGTGGAGCAAGAACGAAGCAGGCTCTCGACCAAAGCAGGCATATCAAGGTCGGTCGAAGCAGGCAAGACCGGCATTCGAGCGGAGCAAGCATGAAGCAGGCTCTCGACTGAATCAGGCATAACAAGGTCGATCGAAGCAGGCAAGAACGATATCATGCTAGGGGAACGCTCGCCTGGACGCCTCTTAAACGTGACATTCTCTAAGGACAGGATGATCCGTCTCTCCTGGTAACATATAAACTTTGTCTCAAAAGTTTTATCTTTATTTGTCACCATCTCATGCCTACCCCAAAATAGTGTAACCATCATGTGCTAGGCAGGGGACTTAATGTTGATTGTGGATTTTAGTTCAGGGCTAAAGTTATAAAACTAATTTTTGTGCCGACATTCTGCAAAGGATAAGGCTATTTCATAAGTGATGAATCCTTTTTCGCTTTATTAATTCACCTATAATGGGGCATGTAGCAAAAATCCCCAAGTATTCTGTAAATTTTAGCATTATTAATTAATGCATAAAATCGCCTTGTATTTCTTGTGATATTCTCAACAGAACTCTCATTATTGGTGCAGCATGATAACTGATTGTTACTCTCAGCAGAGTAACATGAATATCCAAGTATCAATAGTGAGGCATGCACGAAATAGCCGTATAGGCTACACCATTATCTAACAAAGAGAATCATCTCTCGATGTGTTATACTATCCCGATCGAGTATATTTAAATCTGAATTGTCCATATAGGTCTCAGAAACAATCACGACCATGCAAGTTGGCCGCACGATTTAACCATCCTAGACGAACCTTAGCAGGAGAAAGCTATCACCGCAATGACCACCAGCGGGCCCATTAACGCCATGACCGGTCAGGTACAAGTCACACCTTCCGATCGACCACCAAACACCAACCTGAAGTTGGATGTCCAGAATAGTATGGAGCGGATTGGAGGAGCTCGTACGAGAAAAGGCTGCCTACGGAAGTCTCAAATCCATCACAACCTTTCATCTTCACCGGCACGGTTAGACGGTGCGGATCGCCCTATTCCCGATCGCACAAGCACTATTGTGTACACTGGCGGGCCCAATTTTTACCTGCATAGCCGACCATCTCACGAACTAGCCAGACAGGAGCAAACGCTCGCCCAAAATTCGGTCGGCGTGATGCTTTAAGGGTCGCAGAAAATTTCATTAAGGGTCTTAAATTGATCACGACCATCCAACTTCACCGGCATGATTGGATGGCTTAGATCAGGTTGGACAATTCAGATTATTTATGAGACTTATATCCCATGCTTGGTTTCGTCCGAGATGAAGAGAGATGCTTGTGCACCTCTTCAAAACCCTAATCAACGGTCGCAGATGAGTATCGTAGATCATCTTGTCCGTTCAACTCTACCAGCTTGGTTGGGCAGCTCAGGCTAGGAGTTAAATGTCCAATAAGATACCGTGGTGACTACCATCCGTCACTCTACCACATAGAGTGATCTGTAAAGGTAGGTCGAAGATGGCTAGGCATGCACCTGTTTTAAGATGCTTAATTCGCGACCTACAACGTTAAGCTTTTAGAACAGCGATGCTTCAACCATGCTGAGTATATTCGATGCATTACATGCATAGAATACACACGATATTTCATAAATATTGACTTCCCAAATAACTTAGTTATTTAACCTAGCATCGTATGCTAATTCCCGTGGGTCTCGTGATCCACACTCGAGACATCAAACATGTCACAAACCGGGGGATACTTACTGGGGTATTGGTCTGGCGGTTTACAACGTACAACGTGTAACGCGCCATCACAAGAATGTGTCAGGATAGCATGGACGGTTAGCAATGATGGGAGAAGTGGGTTGAGATGTGATCGTGCAATCACCAACACGACCCCACTCTACCATCACTCCACTTCCTCCACTTTCCACGAGAGACGAGGGTTAGGCTCTATGACTTGTATAAATAGGTTCTCCTCTCTATTTTCCAAACAGAGACAAGGCAGACAAGCAAAGAAAACCAAGTGTTGTCATTCGTATCCATAAAACACCAGAGATGATTGCTTACATTATTGCAAGCCAGTTCGATATTCTGATACAAGTCATAAACAACCAACACCTTCTTCGCTTGCCTCCCTAAGATCAACCCCGTCTCCTTCACTTTGTGACCGAAGCAAGTCTGGAATAGCCATTTCTTGGTTTAGGCCAGAATTGTATAGATTGATCTCTCGAATCAAAAGAACTCCAGTGCAGTGCATTTGTTTGGGGTTTAGTTTCATTTTTCATCCATACACCCCAAATTACAAAAACCAGCAGAAATAGTTTTCACCATAAACAATAATCTCAAGTCAATTATTCAATTGAACTCATACGATAGAAAATGGCAAGATCAGGTCGCTCAACTACAAGAGAAGTAGTTTCGCCTGGCTTCACAATCCCAATTAAGTCTTTCAGTCGTTAACCTATATGGTCTCGAGAAGAAACCTAAGGTTAAAGGAGAGTCGACTCTAGCAAAACCAACTAGTATCACACATAAGGTGTGGGGATTAGTTTTTCCAGTTGCTAGAGTTTTCCTTATTTAGTTTTCAAATCAGGGTTTGCAATCTAAGTTACCTTGGTAACAAAGCATTCAATATTCACCATTAGATGAAAAACCTGATTCATTCAAGCTAATATCTTTCAAATGTTAGATCGAAACTTAGCCTGTCACACACAAATAAAATGTATTCATTTAGGTTTGAGTAACCGTACCTAAACGTGTACACTTAGTTGGTTCACAAATAGTTAACCAATGGTTAGCCATATGAGCACTTCTATATTAACCATATTCATATTTCTCGTAACTAGACTCATAAGAACTAGTTGAAGAGTTGTTCAATTGCTTAGGTCTTTATGCATAGACACAGTTGAAACAAAATGGGTTTGATTTATTTGAACCAATTCATGAACAATATATCCACGGTTTGCAAAGATTGCATTCCTTAAAATTTATTGTTTTAAGTTCATGAACTACCAATTTGAGAAATAAACAGCTTGGGTACGCGTACGGGTATGCATACCCTAGCTACCGGATTTGATTTTACAAACTCAGCAGAAATTTTAGGTTCGAAAACTTTCATGGGTACGCGTATGGGTATGCGTACCTAAGGTAACTGTTTTACTAGTTTGTAAACTACGAACTCAGCAGAAATTTTTGGTTCGAAAACTTCCGCTGGTAGGTGTACCCAACCTGTATCCTTCACCAATACCATATGCACGCACTTAGTTTTCTGCACATGGATTTATACACTAATTTGCGAACACACTATATATGCTTATATCCATGGGTGGTAATCTCAACTCCACATTTCAATCATTGAAACATTCTTTTATAATGTTATAACAATCGTTATTCACGACTATCGTCATCAAAGTTATTTCCAAGATTGAAATGTCATCATGACTTTCTTCACGGGTAAAGATGAAATTGGTTAAAGCGAAAGCTTACCAACACATATTTCGAGAAAAAGATAGGCGAGTAAACTCGGCTCGAAATATCTAATGTGTATGTATGAAAACTATCATACTTATATGACTTTTGTCTTAAGAGTAGGAGATAGAGTAGTCTTTTGAGTGATAGATAAGTTCAAGTCTCCACATACCTTTTAGTCGGATGAAATTCTACTGGTTCCTCGAGTAGTTATTCGTCTTCGTAAGATGATCGCCATGGAGTCTGGATCTCAACTACACTTGACTATCCTAGATTGAGACTTATTCATAAGTAAACTAGAAATAAAGATGTATAGTTTTGATCACTAATATTAACAAACATGCTTGAGATAGCAATGCATGCAAGTTCGACTAAGAAATGCTCTAATAATAATCTTCTTCATGATCCTTTTTTATAGGAACTTGATCATGTGGACGAGAAGATCGATGAGTATCCTTTATGAATCTCTTATTTCTTTTCTTTAAGAGATCTCAAAACTATCTGGTAATCAATGATAATTATTTTTTAATTTCACCATCAAAATTTTCTGCAATCTTTTCATCTGAATCATCCATCTGTCTATTTCTCTCTATTGGAGCTTTAAGAATTTTTGCATCTTTAAAAGCAATTCCTTTAATTTGAATTGATTGTGATTCATGATCAGAGATCTTTAAATTTCCAACGAGAGAGTTGAGGGATCATTTGCTTCTATGATTGCATGCTTCTTAGAATCATATCTTGGTGGCAACAATGTGAGAATTTTGTACACTATGTCCTTTTCAGAAATAGTCTTTCCAAGCGAGAAAGAGGCATTAATTATCTCAGAGAGTTTAAGATGAAACTCTTCAAAAGTGTCGTTGTCATCCATTCGAATGTCTTCCCAATCGGACGTAAGAGTTTGAAGTCTAGCTTCTTTCTCTAAAGTGTTTCCTTCGAATACGATCTGAAGATTATCACAAGCTTCTTTCGAAGTTTGACATGTTGATACATGATGTTTTAGATCATGACTTAGAACATGTATTATAGCATTCAAACCATCTGAATTCTGCTTTGCAAGAGTCTTTTCTTCGTTTGAAAAATATACTAAGCATTTAAACTCAGTTTCCGATTTTTTTATGTTTGGACGAATATAACCATCGACGACTAATAACCATGTATTAAAGTCTCGTGATTGAAGAAAATATATCATAACAGATTTCCATCATAGATAGTTTGTTCCGTCAAATCTTGGCGGTACATTAATTAAATTCGATTCATAAGAACTCGAGTTCATTCTTATAGGTTGGATCACACCAAACACAGATTGTTAGATATTTTCGTGTTTGCCTGCTCTGATACCAATTGAAAAGATGAGGACACCCAAATATACCTCAATCTAAAACTTTTCCACCTATAAGTCCTTTCTCCGAAAGTGATTGTCTATGGACTGAGTCTAATCAATACAACAAATCGGTTCACACTTCGTGTGATCGTCTATGGATACGAGATCGAGACAACACAACAAAGAAGTATGTTTACTTGATAAAAGGTTCGAACTTAACCAAACACAATAGGATTACTATCAAGTAAATAGGAATTAATGTTTGTGCAATTTATTTTAAATTATAATAACAACAATTATAATTGCGGAAAATAAAAGTAAATGACATAGAAAGATTTTTTTAACGAGGAAACTGCAAATACAGAAAAACCCCGGGACCTTTTTCAGAATTGAATACTCTCAGGATTAAGCCGCTATACAAAATCAAACCAACTTCGTATAGTTGAGACCAAACAACTAAACTTATAGTTCACCTAGTTCCGTCTATATTCCCATGCCTCCGACCTGTAATAAGTCACGTACTTGGAACAATTCCTTTGGTTCGTATTCCAAATAGTAAAGGAACAACAAATCTATTTGGTATCAACTCTTTTCAACCAAGTGATGTGAGTTCGACAAAAGGCTCTTATGTTTATCTCAATAAACTCCTTTGTTAGGTTCTTAGATCTATCTTATCAACAAATACCAAAGTAATTGTTAAGATTTTGCAATCAATACTTTTAATCACAAAGAATTATATTAATGCCTATCTACACAACTAATCAATCCAATCTACCACAAGGATAAACTGATTATAGTTGGATCCTCTTTAACCGAAACAAGTATTGTGCACACCAAAGATTATGAACCCAAATCAGAAATCTTCAAAGTCTTCTTTGTCTTCAAATCTTCTTAGATCTTCAATAAACACCTCCACACAATCAACTTGAATCTCTTGTGATTAATCACGCACAGAACGGAGTCTATTAATAATGGATTATCATAATACGTCTTTAGATCTACAAACAGTCTAAAGATCCCCGTCGAAACTTTGATCTAGTTTGAGTGAATCTTATATCAGAAGAGAAGATTCTCAAGCATAAACAAACTAGGTGCAATCAAAGTTCAACCACCATTAGTCAATCAAATCAATCGAAAACAAAAGATAAACCGCAATTATCTAGTTTCCCACCAATGGTACTTATAGAGCTTCTCAATCCCAAAGAAGTCTTTAAACCGAGCGGTCGTAAGAGATTTCGCCTAATTAGGTTACTTTCCTCTTCGAATAGGCGGCTCCACCAGTAACAACACAACCGAGGTAGTTTTGCTGGCTCTGAGGATTAGTTTGCTCGAAATGAAAACTTTGATATTTATAGACAAGGAAGTTTGGACACCAAGGAATTTCGAAAACCGAAAATATTCTCAATATATGCAATATAGCCCAAATTCAGTTTTCATAATTCCTGGAAATGCTTTGTCCAAACATTGACCGAAAATCTCTTAGAAAATCTCCAACTAGTAAATTCAATTACTAATTTTCATTTTCCAAAAATAAAATTAAAAACCTTAAAGGTCTTGCGGCGCAGCTTGTTGCTCGCTTGCCTGCAATGTAATTTATTTTTAATATTAAAAATGAATAAACAAACCAGGGCATTCCCATTTGAGAAAACCTTAAATAAAATATTCTCAATTTATTTTTCGATCCGGGATTCTCCTTTAGCTATTAAGGATTATCTTTGAACAATAAAAGATAAGCGTTACTTCACATGTTCAAAGTATGTCGACATCATAACTTTGTAAGTCCTCTTTTATACTTACTATCTTGAAACCGATTTGCTACACTTCGAAAAAAGTTTAGAATTGGTTCATCTGACTTTCAAGAACTATGTGATTGATCAAGAACACTCAATCACCAAACATGGGTTTCACGGTTCTACCAAAAAAAGTTTCGGTTCTACCTCCATGTGGGTACTAGATTTAGTCACACTAGGTTTCCAAAAATTCGGTTGACTAGGTACTAGGATCGGTTCCCACATATATATGGTATCTAACTTTTACTTGTTGCACATGTCCATAGGATCGGTTCCCCTTTGCCTAAAAACGTGTTGCACATGTCCATAGGATTGGTTCCCCCATCTACTAAAAACTTGATGCACCTCATACAAGGATCGATTCCCCTTTGTGATAGGTTGCACCTCTTACTAGGATAGGTTCACCTTTACCCAGAGTTGGTCATACCAATAACACTAAATCGATCATACCATCTCAGGTGATTACTTAAGATCGGTTTCACTAATAAAAGTCATACCAATACAAAAGTCAGGCCTTTGTGAATAGTTTTACCAAGAACATAAACAAGTCATGAGCGGCTAATCACACATATTGGTAGTTCAAAAGATATGCAATGAATAACAATACCAATAATGCCTAGCGATTTCCCTTTTGATTCAAAAAACAAGTTCATAAATTTACTTCCTTTAAAAAAATGTAAAACATTGTTTCCTAGGATGAAATCTTCACCTTATACCCATACATAATAACATTAGCATTCAAACGATTATGTCGATATCTTATATACAAAGTTTAATAGTTAAGAAATAAACCTCGTATTGTATTTCTTAATAATATGTCTAACTAGAGTGTAATCATTCATGCTTCACAGTTATGTTTTCAATATGCACAACTTGAAAGATACGCTAGGAAATGAAATAGTTCAAGTCAAATATCACTAACCTCAAGTGGAAGGATGATGTTGTCGTTGTAGCTCCTTACTTCTTCACTTCTTCAAGTCTTCGCAATACTTGTAATGTCTCATATCCTAATACTTTCAAGCTAACCTATACGAAGTTGACTCTAGTACATAATCAAGCGACTCTTTAAATGAATTTTGGATCACTAAAATATGACAACCAAACTTGACATACCAACACTTGGTGGGTTCAACCGAGCTATGCTCTAATAATAAAGATACAAGATAACTCCTACAATATTCCACAATCGCACTCCCCACAAATATTTGGCAATGAAGCACAAGTTCAAAAATAACTCTCCCCCATAAAATGTCAATCCCGAAAGAACAACAAGAGCGACCTTACTTTTTTGAGAAAAGAAGGATTACTTTGGACATAATCAAATCACATGAGAACATGAATTTGTATCCAAAAATCACAATTGAATTAGCCACAAAAATGATCAATTCAATTGGCCATGATCAACATAAGAGAACTTACGGAGCAACATAGTATATGCACAAAGATGTGGATCAGGGAAAGACCAATACTGCGGAATAAACAAAGATTCATTCTATTTTTCATCACTATTTGCACAATGACATATAATAGACTTAATCTTTGTAAACAAAAGTTCATCCTTTCTTCCATCAATATATTCATAATGACATAAAAGGCTTAACTTTTGTTTGTCAAAAGTTTATTCAATCTTTTATCAATACTTGCATACTGACATATGAAAGACTTAACTTTTGACCACGTATATTTTTACTTCTTATATGGTGTTAGAGCATTGCTCGGTCGAACTCGCATGCGTTGCTATCTCAAGCATGTTTGTCAATGTTAGTGATCAAAACTATAAAGTCTTGATTTTTAGTCTATTATAGCTAAGGTCTCTGACTAGGATATAAAGTGTAGCTGATCTCAAGAACTCCATGGCGATCATCATACAAGAAAAATGACTACTCAAGGAACCAGTGGATCTTCATCGACTAAAATGTATGTGGAGACTTGAACTTATCTATCACTTAAAAGTCTATCTACTATATCACCTATCTCGAGACAAAAGTCGTATTACTATATAGACTAAGATTATACACATATGTCATTTCGAGCTGAGTATATCTCTCTTATCTATTTCTCGAAATATGTGTTGGTAAAGCTTTCACTTTAGCCAAGTTCATCTTTACCTAGTGACGAAAGTCATGTTATGTTTCAATCATTTTGGAAATTGCTCTGACGAAAAATAGTTTGTGAATAACAACTATATAACGCCCTCTAAGAATGTTTCAATGATTGAAATGAGAGTTTAGACAATATAACCATTGAAGGATATAAGCATTGTTGTGGTAGCACATATATGTATATGTACTTATTCCTTGAACCGAAGTTTGCGAATTTTGTTGATCAAGTGAAACCCGAGTAGTGCGTGAGCTCAGTCCGCGAACTCAGCATACAAGCTCAGTCTGCGAACCCAGTCCACAAACAGGCGTAATTCTCGAACCCGAGAATTTCTGCTGGAGTTTGTGAACTCCGTCCGCGAACTTGAGAAGGTTATGTCTAAAAACGATGTTTATGAACTTATCATAATAAACTAAGTAATGCTATTGCAAATCGTGGATTTATAGTTTATGAATCGATTCGAGTGAATCACATCATTTTTGTTTCAATTGTGTCTTGTGTAGTACATGAGATCTCATAGCAATTGAAAAACTCTCTAACTAGTTCATTTGAGTCATTTGGACTGACTAGTTATGGTGAAGAAGAATATGGTTGATATTAAAGTTTTCATTTGGCTAACCATTTGGTTAACTAGTGTTGATGTAGTTGCAGGATTTACCATACTACACCCTTGTTAAGATTTTGCTATAATCAACTGTGAATTGAAGATGAAAAACGACACTTTATTATTTTGGTTTCAGAAATGTTTACAGAAATGAGAGAATTCAAGATTACAACTATTCTCTTGTAGTTTCTCTCTCCTCAAGACTTTCTTGACTCTCAAAAATACATCATCCTTTTCTGAACATATTGGGTCTATATTTATAGGGTAGTTACATAGTGGATGACAGCTAAGTTTTCCTCTTATTTCGGGTTGATTCTGCGATTATACCGTGATAGTTACAATGTTAAATCTCGCAAGTTTTGTGATCATCGCAAAACAAACATACTCTTCTCAAGTTTTCTTCAATCGTCAGTTATTATGTCACTCTTTTGAAGGCTTTTGTGACACTCGTGAAGTGTAGTTCGAAGATCTTGCGATGATGCTCGCTGGGAGGTGTCGTTAATCTCGCGAAGAATAGGTGTAGCGATATTCTGGTCCTACATATTGCCTCTTCTCATGTCTTTTCTACGAAGAAGAGAATATCATGAGAATTTTAAAATGCTGTAACTATTTATCTTTTCATATTTCTCTGTTCTGACATGTTTTTGTACCCTTCGCCAGCTGTTTTCACATATTCTCTTCTAATGAATTTATGACACGTCCTCTCTAACCGCTGCGATCTAACCGTTCATGTCTTTTCTTAGCATTTATTGCGTTCATCTTCTCGAGAAACCTCTTCTTCTATAAATACTTCTTTCATTATTTTCTTTTCGTCTTTTTACTTTCTTCTTCTTTCTCTGCGTAACTTCTCTGCAAGTTTACTGTTCTTAAGTAAATTGCGCGTCTGTCATCGTTGTGATTTCTTTCTTATTTTTCAACCTTTTTTTTCATTCCCATACTCAAAAAATGGTTGTTGCTGGTGCTAAAAACTTGACTGCTTTTAAGGAGATGCGAGAAAAGCTCAAAAGTAAAGGTTTTACCTTGTCTACAATTCCAGGTCAAAGCCCTAAATCTGAACTTTCTATCAAACTATTTTCTGATCATCAATGCTCTCGCCAGAAAATCATAGTATCGCTAGGTCAACTTGAAGCTGGTCTTCCCCTTCCTCTCTATGACCCAGAACTCCCATTATTCTATTAAATAATATCTGACGAGAGGTTCTCGC
Source organism: Papaver bracteatum (assembly GCA_023529315.1). Taxonomy (NCBI): domain Eukaryota; kingdom Viridiplantae; phylum Streptophyta; class Magnoliopsida; order Ranunculales; family Papaveraceae; genus Papaver; species Papaver bracteatum. The sequence continues at coordinate 296,820 of JAJJWX010004691.1, read as the reverse complement.
GAGCAATATATCAATTAGGTGGAGATTGTATCAGATTGCTGCTTGAATATGCTTCTCACGGTGCTGATAAAGGATCTCGCTATCCTGAAGCTCCTAAGAATCCTAAATTCAAGGATGTTCCCATTGTCTCTGCAGATTATACTGTGGAGAAGTTTTTCAAAAATTACAAGATAGTTCCTATGAAGAGGGATAGTACTTGCTGGGGTGTCCGCTTGAAGAAAGAAAAGATCGCTGATGATGAGGCTCTTATGTTAGACATTGATTTGCATACACCTACTAATCAAGGCCCTCGCCACTCCAGTGATGATAAGTGGTTTATCTTTCCGTTATGTCTTGAAGGTCCTTACATATCTGGTTCTCTCCCGTTACCTGCGAATCTCTCAGTGTATGAGCCATGGGTCTTTAACTGGCCTGAAAGATCAAAAGAAGTATATCCTCTCAACTTTTTGCATTATTATTATTTACTGTCTTCTTCCTGTTTTTATATTCTCGCTAACTATTTTGATCTTTCGTAGATTGAAAGAATGAAGCTCAGCTATCAAAATTTTAGGAAACCCAGCACTTTCTTAGATCTTAAATCTTTCACAGATGAAGTAAGAAATATCTCTTCATAAATTTTAACAATATATTGTTGCCCCTGTTTCTTATCTTCATATGAGCTTGCAGGAAATTAAAGAACTAGAGACAATAAAACTCGTGAGAACTAAGGAGAAAACTTCAAAGGATAAATCTACTGTTCCTCCCAAAGGAAAGTCTTCTGCCCCTCACGGTGAAGAATCTGGTGATCAGGATAAATCTGTTGTTCCTCACAAAGGGAAGCCTTCTGCTCCTCATGGTAATTTGGCGATCCTCCTTTGAACAAAAGGAAAATCCGACCTTCTTCTTCTTCAACTCCTCAACCCACTCCAGAAAATCCAAGTGTTGATTTTGACAAGGATAATAATAACGAGGATTTTAATGATAACAGCGTCCCTTCTATAAATAATTCTTCTGATTCTGATTCTTCGATGGCTCATTTATCCAAAAAAATTGGCAGTAATATGTTTGGTATCCCAAATGAGTATGGAGATGATGCTACTAATGAAATATCCCAGTCCCTCGCCAATGTCTGCGATGCTCCCATACTAGCTGACAGTGATACCCTTCGTGGGGTTTCAATATCGCTGACCCCAAGTCTTTTAAATTCACTTGGCAGCCTGCTATGTTTTCACTTGTTCATCCTTTTTGTGTATCTATTGATATTTTTGTCAGACATTGACTTATATAGTTCTATCGCAGGTTGGAAGAGCCGATTTTGCTGTTGCTTCTGATTTAGACAATAGGCGTATTACTTATGAAAATAAAGCTGCTAATCTTCGTCAAGATAAAGAAAAACTAGAAGATGAAGTTATTGAACTTCGCAGAAAAAATAAGCAAAAAATCTCTGATCTTGATAAAGCCAATCAACAACTCTATGGTATGATTTATTTCTTTTCTCTTTTAATTCTTCTCACCCTATCGCAGCTTATTCAAGCAACCATTTTTGCAGATATTTATGGTCTTACTGATGAGGCTACACTCTTCTAATCTTTTCCTGACCCTGTAGATGATAATACACTTCTTGCTTGCCTTAATAATTCTTTAAGTAATTTCTCAAATGATAAGATTGAATCCCTCTCCATAGATGAACTTAAATCCAAATTTAATCTCTTAAAAATTGAACACAGATTCAATTTAGGTTTGACCAAAAAGTATATGCGCTTTTATCTTGATTCTAAGAAAGAAGTAGATAGATTAAGAAAAAGGAATAGTGATCGTATTGACGAGAAAGATCTTGGCGTTAAAAATGGCTCCAAGACCCTAGAAAACTTCCATAAAACTCTTCTTAATGTTCAAATGGAAAGAGATAAGCTTATCCGTGAGAATGAAGATCTTCTTGTGAGGGAAACTCAAGTTCGATCTCGTCTTCTTATTAATAGAGATGATGAGTTTGCTTGGGATGCGAAGATTCTTGATAACGCTAGAACTAATTTAGGTGTAGATGTTCGTCTTCATGCTGATCAAGCGGCTTTAATTAAAGACATGATTTCTGAAAGAGAAGGTTATCACTCTTATGATTTCCCTGAATTATTTCCTAATTGAATCATCCTTATTTGTATTAACTTTGTTATGATTTTCTTGTAGCGTCCGAAAAGAACTATCGTAAAAGATTTGATGAGTTAGAAGAAGAGAAAAACCAACTCGCTGGAAATCTATCTTCTCGTAATGAAAAGTATTCTAGATTGAAGGATAAATTGAAAGTCTCATCTTCAAATTTTAGTAATGCCCTTCTCCATGTTCATAATGACGTTGTCAAGATAGTCTGCGATGATCATGGTATTGCTCATTCTACATACCCTGATCTTGCAAAGGAAATTCCAGCTGATTCCCCAAATTTAGTTATCTCTGATAGCGAGGCTGAGGAGTCTAGCGAAGATGAAAAATTATCTGGCGAGGAAGAGAAGTCTGGTAATGAAGAAGAATCTGAAAAAGAAAAGAGCTCTGATGAGGGTGGTGATGGGTATACTTAGTCTTGTTTCTTCTCTTTTTCTTTGTTGTAAATTTTGTGCATTTATTTTTTGCTTCTCGTAACATCGCTGCGAGATTCTCCAACTTGATGTGTAAACTTCTTTTGCTTTTATCTATATGAATTAGAAAACAATCCTTTTTCTGCAACATATTCAATCAATTATTATCCTTTAATTATTTGTATAAATGTATCATCTAAGCAATTTTATCATATGATGTATAAATAATAATTTCATCATTCTATGCATTCCCATACTTGCCTCTATTATTCATCTGCAATATGAAAAAATTGAGTATAGATTAGATATAAGTTGTGAATCAAATTAAATTTGCCTCAATATCGGCGATGTTATCGCTAGCAATAATTTCATAACTTTATGATTTCTGCGTAGAATCGCAAATCTCATAAATTCTGCGAGCATTATCGCAATAATCTTATGGTCTTATTATGCCTTCCTAATTAAAGGTCTTATTTTGCCACATCTTTTCTTTCTGCGACAAAATCGCAGGACGTCTTTACATTTGCATGTATTGACCCATTGATCTTGTCTTATCAATTTTTTCAACATCTTTGCGACAATATGATAAGTATAAACTCTCTTGCAAGAATTAAACCTTATGACATTGTCGTCTTGCGATGAAATCGCAGGACGTCTTTACACTTGTTAAATGTAAAAACCCATTGATCTCATCTTAACTTTTCTCTTTTGGCTTGTTTCCTTTGTATAATTTTCGTCACGCGACAATATGACAGGCCTAAATGTTCTTGCGATGATAAAGCCCCATGACATTGCCGTCTTTAGATACTTATCATCTCCCTAATGGAGGGTGCCGCCCTTATCTTCCCCCTGGTTTCCCCTTCAAGGAGGGCACATCGGCCATACAAGACTAGCTCCTCCCATCCAGATTTACCAACAACCAGCTATTTTCGCAGCCTCTTGTCCTTTATGCCTATATGGCTTATAGTTACAAGACTGCACCCTAAGTGGGGTTTTCTTCAGGCCAAGTGCATCATAGCCAAGACTTACCAAGAATGGCCAGGGTAGTTTCGTACGCCCCGGGCACCCTTGGCTCAACCGTGTACCTCGGTGCCTTGGTCATACTTTGCACTTCTTAGAAGAGGTTCTCAGTCGTCCAATCAGGGTATAACCTTATATAATTGGAAATCCTGGATAGGTTTTCTTTAACCCCAACATCTGCATAACTCAGGTTCCAGCAGTGGTATAACCTTATCACTGAGTCATGTCAAGAGATACCCCCTTATATGACGCACTATTAGGTCTTACATTTGCCTCTTGCGAAATTTTATTCGCGAACTAAGGTGCACGCCATAAAGGTTCGTCCCATTCTATTAATCTCTGCGAAATTTTATTCGCGTTTCTCACAAGCATTGTAACTCTGATAAAATTTCATTTCTTTGATTTTCTTGTAAAATTTGAAATTCTTTCAAACAGAGTACTCTTTTCCATTGCATTTTCTTCAAACAAATTCTGCATAAGCTTCTTTAAATTTTATCATTTTACCCTTCTACTTACTATTTTCTGATTCTGCTTTTCTGTTACGTTTTGCTGTTTTTTCTTTATCTGCGAGACGCTCATCATCATCTTCCTCTCGCTGCTCTATTGAATCAATCATCAATCTTTCACATCTCTGTCGTTGCTTGATGTTGTACTTCCAATTGCTCTTCTTCTCAGATCTTTCCTCGCAAGATTTTATATCAATCTCATAACATTTCTTGCTTTCTCCCCAATCTCCCTTAATAACTCCGACACCATTAGGATGAGGAAAATTAACACACTGGTGGAAAGTAGATGCTACACCTAATATCCCATGTATCCAAGGTCGACCAATCAGGGCATTGTACGGTGATTCAATATCGACAACACAGAACAAGATCTTGGAAGTTATCCATTTAAATGGAATCCGCATTTCAATTTCCCCTTTGGGTTTATTGGCAGTACCATTAAAACCATAGATTTTATATGTTGATGGAATTAGATCTTCGTCTTTTCCACCCATGGTCTTATAGTTATGATAAAATAGTATGTCAACTGAGCTGCCCGTGTCTATCAGAACTCTATTGATAGCCCAAGAGTCTTCATTTTCACCATCATTTCCTCCATCTTTTTCTTTTATTTGCTTTGGATTTATCTCTAATCTTACTACCAATGGATTATCATGCTGCTCGCCAGGTTCTGGTACTTCTTGTGCAGTGAAAGATATAATTTGTTTCTGCCATTCTTCTAATGGAGAGGCTGTCGCGATATTCATTATCTCTCTTCCATCTGTGTCTCTCGTGAAGACTCTGCTTAGAACATTATCATGGAAATCCTCTATTGTTCTGTGTGAATGTACAATGGAATTACAAAACAAATTCTTTGCTTTAGCCCCAACTTGTATTACGAATGACTCTGCTCCTTTTACAGTATTTATCCTACGAATTTCTGGTGCTGGAGGCAATCGCTGAGATTGTGGTTATCCTACTAAAAGTGGTTTAGCTTTCATTGGTCAATCATCCTTAAAATTATTCTCTTTACATTTCTGCAATCATTTACTGTGTGACCATGAAAGTGATGGTAAGGATAAAATTCTTGACTACGATTATTAGGATGTGGTTCTTTTCCCATATTCCATGGAGAGGGTATATTTTCCATCAAAATGATAGCTTCCCAGATTTTTTCTATACTAGCATTTAGAGGAGGCATCTTAATTTCTTCCCATATTATCCTCTGATTTCCTTGGCTTCTGAAATTGTTTTGCCTCTGTCCACCATAAGTTTATTGCGGCTGATCAAGCCTTTGAATCTTATTATTCCCACCGCGATTGTAATAATTCTTCTCCCTTTCATATTCTTCTTGATCTCGACTGCCCATTGCTACCAAATTCTGCTGGTTATCAGTCTCCACTTTCTCTTGTTGTGTTTGCGAGCTGCTCGCCACATTGTTAATCATTTTAGGAAGTAAACTTCCATTTGCTGCTACTGAATTGGTGTTCGCGAACATTTTGTTTCTCGCCATCTCACTGCACATTATCTTCCATCTTATGGTTAAATGTTTTAGACTCTCGCCAACCCTCTGTTTTAACCCGAACACATTTTCAATACCTGGCCGTGATGAATTGTTGCTTATATATGCTCCCAGAAATGTAGCTTGTAAATGATCAAAAGAAGTTATAGTATTTTTTGGCAATCCCTCAAACCATTTTAGCACCTCGCCAGTTAAGCTAGATGCAAAATATTTACACAATACAGCATCATGATTCTCCCTTTGCAGCATACACCTAACATAAGCCTTAACATGTTGTATAGCACAGGTAGTTCCATCAAAAATGCTGGTAAGTTGCACTTTGGAGGTATTCCTCTTAACTGTACTTCTTGAGTGAATGGAGTTCTCGCAGCTTCTTCGATAGCTTCATCAAGTTTCCTTCTACCTCCTTCTCTTCTGTTATTTATTATTCCCCTCATCTCTGCTAATTCTCTTAAAATTTGCTCATTCGCCGTTGAATTTGGTTCCATTGGTATTTTTAATGCATCTTCCCTTCTCCTGCGTTCATGTACCTCTTGTCTTGCGATATTTTGTGTGTCTTCATCTACACCCACATTCCTTCTTCTGCGATCTTCTGCTTCACCTTCTTCTTGTAATCACAGCTGCACTTCTCTGCGAATTTCTTCATTTCTCATCATTTCTCTTCGTTGTCTTTCTATTATCCTTTGTATTCTATCATACTCTTCCTGGATATTATTATTATAACGATTTTGTGTACGTCTCCTTTCTCGATTTTCATGATTATTATGTCGTACTGCCTCTTGGAATTCTTGTTCTTCTACCTCTGCCCTTAATCTTTCTCTCTCGCGAGCTAGTCTTGCTTGTTCATCATAATGTCTCTCAATTTCTTCCTCAATTATTCTTCGATTTCTTTGGATCTCTTGCCCGTGTAATATCCTTCTACCCTCTTCTGGATTATATTCATCATTTTGGTTGTCTCTCCCTTTTTGATTTCTGTTGTTAAATCTATTATCCAAATTTTCGCCACGCGGATCATGGCGATCTTCTATTACCTCTTCTTCTCCATGACGTTGTTCTTCATTTGGATTTTGCACATCCTCCTGGATATTTCCTCTAGCATTTCTTATTGGAGAATTTTGCCTTAATTCTTCTCTTAATGATCTTGAATTCGATCTAACAGTACTTCTTGATCTTCTATTTTGTAACCTCAAATTCTCCATTCTTAACTCGTGGTTTTGTCTTGTTAAATTTGCACGTTCTTACGCCTCTAATCTTCTTTCCTCTTGTATTCTTTGTCTTGGATCATCTGCTGCTTCATTTTCGCCCTCTTCATGAATTAATCCTTCAATCATTCCTTGATTTCTTTCTTCTCTTCTTCTGTCTCTTAATTGTTGATCTTCTACACCTTCCATCGAATCTGATCTCCAAGTATGCACACTCACTCTATCATAATCCACATTTCTATTTTGTATCGGTGTTTGTTGATCAGGTTGTGGAATTTGATCTTCTCCTTCAATCCTTGTTCTATTTTTTCTTGTTCTTATCCTTGAAGATTCTCCTAATTCATTTGTTTCTTCTCCTGCAAGTCTTTTACTCCTCCTTACAGTTGTTGGTGGTTCTGACGTATTTCTCCTTCTTCTACCCATTTCTTCAAATCTTCAAATTGTAATTAGAGATTTTTTAGCTTGATTCTCCCTGTTTCGGGCGCCAAAATGTAGTTGCAAGATTTCCCACACTACACCCTTGTTAAGATTTTGCTATAATCAACTATGAATTGAAGATGAAAAAAGACACTTTATTATTTTGATTTCAGAAATGTTTACAGAAATGAGAGAATTCAAGATTACAACTATTCTCTTGTAGTTCCTCTCTCCTCAAGACTTTCTTGACTCTCAAAAATACATCATCCTTTTCTGAACATATTGGGTCTATATTTATAGGGTAGTTACATAGTGGATGACAGCTAAGTTTTCCTCTTATTTCGGGTTGATTCTGCGATTCTACCGTGATAGTTACAATGCTAAATCTCGCAAGTTTTGTGATCATCGCGAAACAAACAAACTATTCTCAAGTTTTCTTCAATCGTTAGTTATTATGTCACTCTTTTGAAGGCTTTTGTGACACTCGTGAAGTGTAGTTCGAAGATCTTGCGATGATGCTCACTGGGAAGTGTCGTTAATCTCGCGAAGAATAGGTGTAGTGATATTCTGGTCCTACAGTTGAACCAACTAATGTAAAAGTTTGGGTACAGTAACAGAAACCCAAAATCGTCTAGTACATGTGTGTATAACAAGATAAGTTTTCGATCTAACGGTTCATAAATATTAGTTTGAATCTAATCAGGTTTTCATCTAACGGTGAATATTGAATGCTTTGTTACTAAGCTAACATTGATTGCAAACCATGATTTGAAAGACTATATAAGGGAGAATTCTAGCAACTGGGAAACCTAATCCCCACACATTCTGTATGATACTAGTTTGCTAAGCTAGAGTCGATTCTCCTTTAACCTTTGGTTTTCTTCTTCTAAAACCAGGTTAAAGACTTCATTGGGATTGTGAAGCCAGACCGATACTACTTTTATCGTAGTAGTGTGATATGATCTTGCATCTTCTATTGTACGAGTACAATTGTAATAATTAGCTTGAGATTTATTTCTCCGATAGGCAAGATATAAAAGTAATCACAAACATCTTCGTCTCATCGTTTGTGATTCCACAATATCTTTTTTCGCTGCGTCGATTAAGACTATTGTGAGGTGACTGATAAAATTGAGTTGTTCTTCGGGAATATAAGTCTGGTTTTATTGATTGGTTCCTGTTCACCTTGATTTATCAAAAGAAGGAACAAAACTCATAGGTTTATTCGTGGGAGACGAATTTATATATCTTGTAGACTTTTATGTGTGAGACAGATTTGTTTATTAAAGTCTTCGACTTTGGTTCGTAGCAACTTTTGGTTGTGGATGAGCTCAACTAAGGGAATCAAGTGCGCAGTATCCTACTAGGATCAGAGGCGTAGGAGCATAACTGTACCTTGGATCAGTGTGCGATTGGTTGGGATTCAACTACAGTCCAGACCGAAGTTAATTTGGAGTAGGCTAGTGTCTGTAGCGGCTTAATACAATGTATGTTTAATCTGGACTAGGTCCCGAGGGTTTTATGCATTTGCGGTTTCCTCGTTAACAAAATTATGGTGTCTGTGTTATTTCTTTCCCAAATTATATTTTGTTATATAATTTAAATAATACAGGTTGTGCGTTGTTCAATCAATTAGAATATCCGACCTTATTGGTTGTTGATTTAAATTGATTGACACTTGGATATCAGTCTTTGGTACCATCCAAGTTATCTCTCTTTGATTAAGACTCGCAGATTGTATTTGCTTGAGTAAATCAAATTGAGAGATAAAGATAATAACTCCTTGAGATATTTTTATCCAGATTGAGCTTGACTATCTAGTTGATTCTCTAGTAAAGTAACTCGGAGTTTATCCATACTGATTGCTAATAGAAATATTGGGTGTGGTTGTTAGACCCCCGCTTTTTCAATTGATATCAGAGCAGGCAAACACGTTTAAGACCTTAAAAGTCTGTGTTTATAATGATCTGACTCTATGGACAGAGGTGCTATCTCAATTAACGTACCACCAGTCTTCGATGGCTCTAATTACTTATGGTGGAAAATTTTTATGCGAGATTTTTTTCAAGCACGTGATTTTTAATCATGGGTATATGTTGTTAATGGCTATGATGCTCCCGTTGAGGCAGTTGGAGGTGTAAACGTTCCTAAGAATATTGGTGAATATACTCCTGTCGAGATTCTTGCTGCAAAGCAAAAATCCGACAGTTTGAATGCCATCATACATGTTATTACCCAAAATCTTCAGCACCATGTGTCAAATTGCACTAAGTCGCAAGAAGCTTGGGATATCTTAGCAACCGTATTTGAAGGTAATTTCAGTGAAAAGGAATTTAGACTTCAAAATCTTAATTCCGATTAGGAAAACCTTCGCATGGCAGATGAAGAAACATTGGATGAGTTTAATCACAAAGTGTCTGAAATTGTTAATGCATCTTTTGGATTGGGTAAGACTATTCCTTAAAAGGACATTGTGATGAAAATTCTCAGATTGCTGCCAGCTAGATACGATTCTAAGAAGCATGCCATCGTTGAGGGAAATAACCTTGATACTCTCTCCAGAAATACGCTGGTTGGAAAGCTTAAGATCTTTGATCATGAACATTCATCCAAATCTAAGGATGTTGCGTTCAAAGAACTAAAGGACACTAAATTGCTTGATAAAAGTAAAAAAAATGTGTATCTCTGAAGATGATCACTCTGAGACAGATTCATCGGATGAAGATCTTGACAAATCAGTGTCAATGATCACAAGACAGTTTAGGGATCTTCTGTTGAAGATAAGTAAACGGTTCTCCAGAGATAATCCTAAGACATCAGTCAAACCTCATAATCGCGTTCCTCCTAAAAATAGGGATATTGATGAAACTTGTTAGAGCATTGCTCAGTTGAACCCACCAAGCGTTGGTATGACAAGTTTGGTTGTCATATTTTAGTGAAGAAAAACTCATTTAAGAGTCGCTTGATTTATATATACTAGAGTCAACTTCGTATAGGTTAGCTTAAAAGTATTAGGATGAAACATTACAAGTATTGCGAAGACTTGAAGATGCAAAGAAAAAGACGGAGCTACAACAACAACATAATCCTTCCACTCGAGGTTAGTGATATTTGACTTGAACTGTTTCATTCTCTAACGTATATTTCAAGTCGTGCATGTTGGAAACATAAAACTACGAAGCATGAACACTCTAGATAAACATAGTATTAAGGAATACAATATGAAGTTTCTTGCTTAACCATTAAAATTTGTATATAAGACATCAACATAATCGTATGAATGCTATTGTGATTATGTATGGGTATGAGGTGAGTATTTTATCATAGGGAACAATGTTTACATGTGTTCTAAGGAAGTAAGTTCATGATACGTGTTGTGAACCGAAAGGGAAATTTCCAGGCATTATTGGAGTTGTTCTTCATTGCATATCTTATGAACGACCAATATGTGTGATGTGTATAACCGTTCACAACTTGTGTGTGTTCTTGGTAAAACTATTCACATAAGGCCTGACTTTTGTATTGGTATAACTTTTATTAGTAAAACTAATCTTAGTTAATCACATGGGGTATGATCGGGTTGTGTATGTCTGAACTTATTACTGGGAAGAGGGGAACCGATCCTAGTAAGAGGTGCAGTGCATCACAAGGGAGAACTGATCCTTGTATGAGGTGCATCAAGGTTTATGGAAGAAAGGGGAACCGATCCTATGAACATGTGCAGCAAAGTTTTAGGAAGTGGGAACCGATCCTATGGACATGTGCAGTGCATACAAGTTAGATACCATATATATGTGGGGAACCAATCCTAGTACCTAGTCAGTTATTTCTTTGGTAAGCTAGTGTAACTAAGCACAATACTCACATGGAAACCCATGAGATGTGATTGAGTGGAACTTGATCAATCACATAGTTCTTGAAATTCAGATGAACCAATTCTAAACTTGTTTGGAAGTGTGGTAAATCGGTTTCAAGTGAGCAAGCAAGGTAAAAACTTGCAAGAGTAAGATGTCGACACTATTTGAACACGGTGCATTAATGCTTATTCTATTTTGTTCAAAGATATTCCTTAAAGGCTAAGAAGGAAGTAATCCCAAGATCGAATTTAAATAAGTTAAGAATCTTTTTAATTAAGGGGTTTTAATTATATATGGAAAATAAGAATTAGTAATGTGCATTTGCTAATTAGATTTTCCAAGGAGATTTCGATCACTATTTTTGGACAGTACATTCACATGAATTATGAAAACCGAATTTGGTGGAGTAATGAAAATATATTGAGAATATTTTCGGTTTTGGAAATTCCTCGGTGTCCAAACTTCCTTGTCTATAAATACTTTGAGTTTGCATTTCTAGCAAACTAATCCTGCGTAACCTAGACTTCCTCTTTTGTCTTTGTTACTGGTGAGGCGCCTATTGGAGATGAGAGTAATCTAATTAGGTGAAATCTCTTACGACCACTTAGTTTAAAGTCTTCTTTGGGATCGAAAAGCTCTAGCGCGACCCGTTGGTGGGAAACTAGATATTGTGGTTTATCTTTAGTTTTCTTATTGATTTGATTGACTAACGGTGGTTGAACTTTGATTGCACCTAGTTTTTTTATGCTTGATAATCTTCTCTTCTGATATAAGATTCACTCAAACTAGTTCAAGGTATCGACAAGGATCTTTAGACTGTTGTTAGATCTAAAGACGATCTTGTGATGATCTATTGTTAACAGACTTCATTCTGTGTTTGATTGATCACAAGAGATTCAAGTAGTTGTGTGCAGGTGTTTATTGAAGATTTAAGAAGATTTGAAGACAAAGAAGATATTGAAGATTTCTAACTTGGCTTTTACAATCTTTGGTGTGCACAATACTTGTTTGGGAAAAAGAGGATCCAATTAATAATCGGTTTATCCTTATGGTAGGTTGGATTGATTAATTGAGGAAGATCGGCGTCAACATATATCACTTGGTTGAAGAGTGTTGTTGGCTTAATCTTAGTGATTGCCTTTGGGTGATTTAACGTAAGATAGATCTTGGAACCTGGCAAAGGAGTTTATGTTAAGATAAACAAGGGAACCTTTGCGCAACTCATATCACTTGGTTGAAGAGAGTTGATACCAAACAGATTTGTTGTTCCTTTACTGTTTGGAATATGATCCAAAGGAATTGGTCCAAGTACGTGACTTGTTTACAGGTTGGAGGCGTAGGAATACTGAGGGAACTAGGTTAACTATAGGTTTAGTTGCTTGGTCTCAACTATACGAGGTTGTCTTATTTTGTATAGCGGCTTAATTATGAGAGTATTCAATTCTGGACTAGGTCTCGGGGTTTTTATGCATTTGCGGTTTCCTCGTTAACAAAATCTTGTTGTGTCATTTACTTTATATTTCCGCATTATAATTGTTTTATTATAATTAAAGTAAATTGCACATACATTAATTCCTATTTACTTGATACGTGAATCCTATTGAGTTTGGTTAGGTTCGAACCTTTGTATTAAGTAAACACACTTTGTTGTTGTATTGTCTCGTTCTAGTATCCATAGACGATCACACTAAGTGTGAACCGTTTTGTTGTATTGTATCGACTCAGTCTAAATACAATCACTTTCGTGGAAAGGACTTATAGGAAGGAAAAGTTATAGCTTGAGGTATATTTAGGGTACCCTCGCCTTTTCAAAACTGATGATGAGGATATGCCTCAGTGCTTTAAGTGTAAAGGTTTTGGTCATTTTGCAAATGAGTGTCCAAATTGGAGAAAATACACTGGGAACAAAGGTCTTGTTGCAACTCTTGATGAAATGTCTGACAATTATGACTCTAATGAAAACGAGAAATCAAGTGTTGCACTTCTTGGTGAAAATATTGATTTTGATAATTGTAGCAATACACGTATCAATCTTGATATTCTTTCAGAAGAAAATCCAACAATTCTGGAAGAGAAAGTTGACCAAATCTTTGGAAACACTGGTTATAATGTCTCAGGTCCCAATATGTGCTTAGCTACTTGCACATTCCAGAAGCCTGGTTTTTATCCAAGTCTGACGTGCTCATATTTTTATTAAAGGGTCATGAACTCTCAAGGTGCTACAAGTTCAAACACCAACAAAGGCATGTCAACAAACTTCAATGAAGAAAAAATCATCTAGCAAGAAAGCTTAAACTTTCTCAGAAGACCACTGAGGTATGTAAGATTTTATCTTCGTCTAAGAAGTTAGTTTCCAAGGATAAACTAAGATCATTAGAGAAGAAATTATGGTCAAATAGTTTTGATAGACAGAGGTCTGTGAAATCCTCCCAAGAGGAAATTGGTGGACAAATGGTTGTTCACCACAACGCAGCTTGATTGTGTTGTTTTAAAATCTTGTCTCATGTGCCTGATCAAAAGAGACTATGATTTTGTACCTCTCAGGCTTTAAGATTATTTTTTTATTCTGTCTTTTCTTAGGTTTGTTTTTGTCTATCAAACAAAATAAAGGATACTATCGACAATTACTCTTCATAGGGTTAAGATTTGATCGTTTACGAACCTGTTTTAAGGTTTCGAACCCTACATTCCTTTTCCTTCTCTAAAACCTCTTTTTATCTCAAGACTACTTGTTGAGCTAATTGTGAATTCCTCTCACAAACCCATACGTTCATGGACGCTCCAAGAATGATGTCTTCAGATGGAAAATACGGTAATATGATTGCTAAGCCAACAATCATGAAGGAAAAAGAACAATCTCCATTGCCTCCCACATTGAAAAGGAAAATAAGGAATGTGAGGAAGCCAAGAGCGGTTCCTTCAAATTCTCAGAAGTTTTCTGATGTCCTTTAAGTAATAAAGGAGTTGCGTAAGGAGATTCAACAAATAAAGTCTTTCGTATATAAGACTCATGTGTAGTTGCAGGAATTCCTACACTACACCCCATATAAGAATTCACCATGATCAACACATATTTGAAGATTAAGAACAACACTTTATTGATTAATTCTTAGAATTGTTACAAGAAATTGAAGAAATCAAGAATACAACCGCTTACAAGAACTTTCTCTCTCCTCAAGACTTTCTCAACACTCAAAAATTGATCCCCACTCTCAGTCTATTAGCTTTCTTTATATAGGGTAAGTACATAATGGATGACAGCTAAGTTATCTTTTAATTTCGGATCTGATTCATGACTCTCTTGCGGCAGTTGTGATGCTAACTCTCGCAGATGATGTATTTTTCGCAGGATCGTCATGCTCTTCTCGTGTTTATGCTATCGTCATCTGTTACGTCATTATTTGAGACATTCCTTGAATTACTCTGCGACGCTCGCAGAGTGTTGCTGAGAGGCTCGTAAAAATGTTATTTACAAATCTCGCAAGAATATTGCCGTGGCGATTTTCTGATCCTACATCTTGCCTCTTCTCATGTCTTTTTTGCGAATGAGAAAATATCATGAGAATCGAATCCTTTTAAAATATCGCAGCTGTTTATCTTTTTGCATTCTTCTGTTCTGACACGTTTCTGTATTCTTCGCCAGCTTTATTACACGTATATTTTCTTCCATTCAAATTTTGACACGTCTTTTTTAACCGCCGCGTTTCAACCGTTCATGTCTCTTCGCATTTAATGCATTTACCTTCTCGAGAATTCTTATCCCCTATATATATCTTCTTTAGTCTTTTCTTTTCTTCTTTTTACTTTCTTCTTCTTTCTCTCTGCAATTTTTACTATTCTTCCGCAACTTCCACATCTGCTATTGTTTTAATTTCTTTCTTTCTTTTTCTTTCAATCTTTTCTTCATTCCCATACGAAGGATGCCCCCTCCTGGTCATAAAAATGTACTTTCCTTTAATAATCTTCAAAAGAAACTTTCAGATAAAGGTTTTACTTTATCTACTATTCCTTATCAAAACCCTAAGGCTGAACTTTCCATTAATCTTTTTTCTGATCATCCATGTAATAGCGAGAAGGTCATTAGGTCAATTTGAAGCTGGCCTTCCTATTCCTCTTTACGACCCTCAACTTCCTTTATTTTACGAAATTCTTTCTCACACGAAGTTCTCGCGGGTTGTATATCAGTTGAGTGGATATTGCATTCGTCTACTACTTGAGTTTTCTACTCGCGGTGCTGGTAAGGGGTCTCTCTACCCTCCTGAAGTAAAGAACCCCAAGTTCAAAGATGTTCCCATTGTTCCTGCGAAGTATACTGTAGAAAATTTCTTCGCGAATTATGATGTTATTACCATGAGGAAGGATAGAAATTGTTGGGGTGTTCGCTTAGAGAAGAAAGATGATGTTGCTGAAGATAAAGCTCTTATGTTGGACATTGACTGGCATCCGGGCAACAATTCATCTCCTCGCTATTATAATGATAATAGATGGTGTTTCTTCCCATTGTTTCTAGAGGGCCCATACATCTTTGGTTCTCATGATTTGCATGCGAACCTTGCAGCATACCGACCATGGGTGTTCAGGTGGCCTGAAAGAGATACAGACGTATATTCTCGCAGCTTTAAGATTTGTTGTTATTTTCCTCTTTCTTATATACACTCTCTCTAATCCCTCCCATTTTACCAGATTAAAAGATTGAAATCTATCTACCAGAAGCTAGGGAAACCCAGTACTTTATTAGCTCTTCGATCACTCACAGATAAAGTAAGAAATATTTCTTTATGATTCTTTAACAATATATTATTGCCTCTGTTTCTTATCTTTATCTGTGTTTGAAGGTGATTGAAGAAATAGAACCAATCAAGGCTGCGAGAACAAAACAGAAAGGCAAGGGCGCTTCTCGCAGGGAAAAATATGTTGATCCTCCATCTAAGAAAAGAAAAGCGCAATCTTCCCCTCCTTCATATTTTCGATCCGGCGAGGATTATAGCGATGATAACAATGATGATGATGATAGCAATAATGATGATGCTGATTTTACTTTTGCGAAGGGATTCTCTCGTCATGAGTCTTCTATGTCTCAACTTTCTAGTATTTTCTATGATACTATGCTAGGGATCGGCGATACTCCTCTTGCTGAAGCTTGCAAGTCTATGGCGACTATCTGTGATGCCCCCCTCTTAGAGAATAATGAATCTCTACGTGGGTTTTCCATATCTATATCCCCAAGCTTCTTGTATTCACTCAGCATTCTGGTATTTTTTTCATTTCTTCATCATGTATGTGTATTCTTATTTTCTCGCAAGGTTTTAATTTATATCTATCTTGACAAATTTTTGCTTTCTTTCGCAGACTGGAAGAGCTTCTTTTTCAGTTGCCTCAGACTTGGAGAAGAGGCGTGCAATCTTTGAAAAGAAACACTTTATTCTTCGTAAGAATAATGAAAAATTAGAAACTGAGTCTGCTGATCTTCGCAAAGAAAATGAGGAATTGAGATCTGAATCTTCAAATATTCGCAGTCAATTGGAATCTGGGTCTGCTGAACTTCATAAAAAGATCAAGCGGTTGGAAACTGAACTTACTTCTTTGCAAGTTAAAGTTGCTAGTCTCCAAACTGCGAACAATCAACTTTATGGTGAGAAATTTTTCTTCGTTCTTTTATCCTTCTTCCTTAGAACTTCACTTTATTTGATCAACCATTCTTGCAGATATTTATGGTCTTTCTGATGAGGCTTCAATGCTTCGATCTTTCCCCATTCCTATGGATGGTAACACTCTTCTCGAACATCTTAACAATTCATTAAATAGTTTTTCTAATGACCAAGTTACCCCTCTTTCCATAGATGAACTCAGGTCAAAACTTCGCCTCTTAGAAGTTGAACATAGGTTAAACTTGAGTTTAACCAACAAATTTAAGCGCCATTACCATGATTCTAAATAAGAAATCAAAACTTTAAAAGCCAAGTATAGTAAGCTTTCAGACGATAAGGACTGCATCATTAAACAAGGTGCTCAAGCTTTAGCAGATTTTCATAAGACTCTTATCGATGTTTAAATTGTAAGAGATAAACTTATTTGCGAGAATAAAGCTATTGTTGAAAGGGAAAAACAAGTTCGCTTCCTCCTTCTCATTAATAATGATGATGAGTTTGCTTGGGCTGCAAAGGTTCTTGATAACGCTAGAAATAACTTAGGTGTAGATGTTAGCCTTCAAGCTGATCATTCTGCCATAATTAGGGATATGACCGCTGAAAGAGAAGGTTGTTACTCTTGTTTTCTCACCAATCCATTTTCTAACTGAATCTCCACCATTTTATTAATTTGTTATCATTTGCTCGCAGTGTCTGAAAAAAATCTTCGCCAAAGGATTGGAGAACTGGAAGAATAAAAGGGTCTACTCGCAAGAAATCTATCTTCTCGCAATGATAAATGTTCTAAGTTCAAAAGGCAGTCTCAAATTACCCTGGCGAATTTTAGCAATACTCTTGTTGGTATTCGCAATAATTCCATTAAGATGGTCTGCGATGATGATAAAATTCCCCATTCTACATATCCTTGTCTCGCAGAAGAAATCCCAGAGGGTGTCCCTAACCTTATTATCTCTGATAGCGAAGCTGAAGAATCTGAAGAAGATGAAGATGAAGGAGGAAACTCTGGTGAAGATAATTAAGGATCTGAATAGCTTTATTTTTTCTTGAAATCTCTCTGTAATATTTGTACATTTGTCTCTTTTTCCTTGTAACATATTGCTGCGAATTTCTCCAGCTTCTCAAGTTCCTTAGATTATTTTTGTTTCTATCTACATACATTAGAAAATAATTTATTTTTGCAATATATGGTTAATCAATATCCTTATTAATTTTTAACTATCTGCGTAAATTTGTCATATAAATATGAATACTAATTTTATCATTCTGTTCATTCCCATACTTGCCTCTGTTATTCATTTGCAATATGAAAAATTGAGCAAATCAATGTTAAAATAAATCTGTTTGTAAATTTCTATTGCGTAAATGTTGCAGGTCATATCTGTATAATTTCATGATCTCTGCGTGAATGCCGCAGGTCATATCTTTATAGTCTCATGATCTCTTGTGGTCTTACTTTTCCTTCCTAACTAAAGGTCTTATTTAGCCACGTTATGTTTTTGACGACAAAATTGCAGGACGTCCTTACACTTGCATGTAAAAACCCATTGATCTTGCCTTTTCCATGCTTTGTCAACTTCTCTGCGACAATATGATAGGCCTAAGTTTTCTTGTGAGAACAAAGCCCCATGACATTTCCGTCTTGCGATGAAACCGCATGATGTCCTTACATTTTCATGTAAAAATCCATTCGTCTCATCTTATCTTTTTCTCATGGCTTTTTTGCCTCTGTATAGTTGTATTTTTAAGATACTTAACAGATCCCTAATGGAGGGTGCCACCCTTATCTTCCCCCTGGTTTCCCCTTTAAGGAGGGAACATCGGCCATACAAGACTACCTCATCCCATCCGGTTTTACTAACAACCAGTTGTTTTCGCAGCCTCTTATCCTTTATGCCTATATGGCTTATAGTTAAGAGACTGCACCCTAAGTGGGGTTTTCTTAGGGCCGAGTGCATCATATCCAAGACTTTCCAAGAATGGCCAGGGTAGTTTCGTACGCCCCGGGCACTCTTGGCTCAACCGTGTACCTTGGCGCCTTGGTCATACTCTGCACTCCTTAGGAGAGATCCTCGATCGTCTAACCAGGGTATAACCTTATATAGTTGGAAATCCAAGGTAACTTTACTGGATAGGTATCTCTCATGGATATGGACCCCACTTCTCCATGATTCAGTTTCTAGCAGCGGTATAACCTTATCCCCGAGCCATGCAAACAGATACCCCCTTATATGACGTACTTTAGGTATTACACTTGCCTCTTGCGAAATTTTATCCGCGAACTAGGGTGTGCCCCATAAAGGTTCGTCCCATTCTTATATATCTTGCGATTATCGCCAACTCTTGTATAATTTTTCAATTTCATCTTCTTCATTGAATAAAAACAAATATTTTTTGTAAATTTTTTCTTCAACAAATCATTCATACATCTCTTGTATTTCTTAGTTTAGAAATTTTACCTTTTCTACTTACTATCTTCTGCTTATGCTATATTGTTGTGCTTTGCTATATTTTCTCCAATTGCGAGATGTTCGCCATCTATTGATTGTATCTCATATTGATTTCACAGTATTCCTTCTTCTCGCCGCTCTACTATATCAACCATCAACTTATCACCTCTTTGTTTTTGTTTGATGTCATATTTCCAGTTTATATTCTTCACAGACCTATCCTCGCAAGATTCCATATCAATTTTATAGCACTTTTTTTCCATCAACCCAGTCTCCCTTTATAACTCCAATACCACTAGGATGAGGAAACTTAATACACTGGTGCAAAGTTGATGCTACACCTAATATCCCATGCAGCCAAGGTCGTCCAATCAAGGCATTGTAAGGTGATTCAACATCGACAACGCATAATAGAATCTTAGAAGATATCCCCTTCAATAGAATTCGAATTGTAATTTCCCTTTTGGGCTTGTTGGCAGTACCATTAAAACCATATATCTTATAGGTTGATGGTATCAGATATTCGTCTCTCCCTCTCATGGTCTTGTAAGTATGATAAAATAAGATATCAAATGAGCTTCAAGTGTCAATTAGAACTCTATTAATGGCCCAAGAATCTTCAGCTTCATCATTCTCATGAAGACTCTGCTTAGAACATTGTCATGGAAATCCTCTATAGTCTTGTACGAATGTATGATAGAGTTACATAATATATTTTTTTCTTTTGCTCCAACTTCTATCACAAATGTTTCTCCCTCCTTAGTTGTACTCACTATGCGAATTTCTGGAGCTGGAGGTAATTGCTGATACTATGGATGCCTTATTAAAAAATGATTTAACTTTCCCTGATCAATCATCTTCAAGATAATTCTTTTTGCATTTCTGCACTCATTTATTGAGTGACCATGAAACTGATGATAAGTGCAAAATTCTGAACTTCGATTATTTGGTGTGGCTCTTTTCCCATATTCCATGGTACGGGTATGTCTTCCATCATAACTATAACCTTCCAAATTTTTTCTATGCTGGCATTTAGAGGTGGCATCTTAATTTCTTCCCATATTATCTTCTGACTTCCTTGCCCTGTATAATGATTTTTCCTCTGACCACCATAAGTCTCTTGTGGCTGATCGAGCCTCTGAATCTTATTATTTCCACCTCTACTGAAGAAATTTCTCTCTCTTTCAAACTCTTCCTGGTATCTGCTTCCCATGGCTACTAATTTACGTGGATTATCACTCACATTCTTTTCTTGCTTCACCTGCGAAGTGCTCTCCACTGTATCTATTAATCTTGGAAGTAAACTTGCGTTTGCTTCTACTGAGCTGGTGTTCGCAACGGGATATGACTCCATCTCGTTTTGTATCTCCTCCAATGCAATGTATTCTTCCTGTAATTCTCGTAGCTCCGTCATGGTTAATGTATTTTTGATTCTGAAGATTTGTTTGTACAGTAGATTGGTTGCGAACATTGCATTAATGAAAGATAAAATGAGATATCTCTCATCTACTCTTCCTGTCATCTCACTGCACATTGTCTTCCATCTTATGGTTAGATGTTTCAAACTCTCCAATCCTATGTTTTAATCCAAATACATCTTCAATACCGGACCGCGAAAAGTTGTTGCTTATATACGCTCCTAGAAATGTAGCTTGTAAATGGTCGAAAGAAGTTATAGTGTTTTTAGGTAAACCTTCGAACCATTTTAGCGCCTCGCCAGTTAAGCTAGATGCGAAATATTTGCACAATATGGCATCATGGTTTTCCC
Source organism: Papaver bracteatum (assembly GCA_023529315.1). Taxonomy (NCBI): domain Eukaryota; kingdom Viridiplantae; phylum Streptophyta; class Magnoliopsida; order Ranunculales; family Papaveraceae; genus Papaver; species Papaver bracteatum. Next base: position 275,908 of record JAJJWX010004691.1, on the reverse strand, counting down.
ACTGCAGCATACGCCTAACATAAGCCTTGACATGTTGAACATCACAAGTAGTCCCATTAAAGATACTGGTTAACGCTGGCAAATTTCATTTTGGAGGTATTCCTCCTAATTGTACTTCTTGAGTGAATGGAGTTCTCGCAGCTTCTTCAATGGCTTCATCCAGTTTCCTTCTGCCTCCTTCTCTTCTGTTATTTAACATTCCCCTCATTTCTGCTAATTTTCTTAAGATTTGTTCATTCCCAGCTGAATTTTGCTCCATTGGTCTTTTCAGTGCAGCTTCCCTTCTCTTGCGTTCATGCCTTTCTTGCCTAGCGAGATTCTGTGCATCTTCTTCTGCATCTTCATTCTGCCTTCTTCTTCGACTTTTTTCTCCACCTCCTTTTTGAATTCGCAGTTGATTATGCCTTCCATTTTCTTTTCTGCGATTTTCTTCATTTCTCATCATTTGTCTTTGCTGTCTTTCTATTATCCTTTGTATTCTGTCATATTCCTCATTGACATTACCATTGTGGCGATTTTGTGTGCGTCTTCTTTCTCTATTGTCATGATTATTCTGCCGTATTGCTTCCTGAAACTCTTGTTCTTCCACTTCTGCTCTCAATATTTCTCGTTCACAGGCTAGACGTGCTTGTTCAGCATAATGTCTCTCAATTTCTTCCTCAATTATTCTTCGGTTTCTTTGAATTTCTTGCTCATGTAATATTCTTTTTCATTCTTCTCGATTTTCTTCACCATCTTGGTTATTTATACCCTCTTGATTTCTATTGTCACGTCTTCCATTCAAAGTTTCACCGCGTGGAATGTAGCTATCATCAAGCATCTCTTCTTCTCCAAAATGCTGCTCTTCATTTGGATTTTGCATTTCCTCTCGGATATTTTCTACAACATGTCTTACAGGGGAATTTCGCCTTGGTTCTTCTCTAAATGATCTTGAACTTGATCTTACAGTACTTCTTGATATCCTATTTTGTAATCTCAAATTCTCCATTCTTAACTCGTGATTTTGTCTTGTTAAATTCGCACGTTCTTCCACCTCTAATCTCCTTTCCTCTTGTCTTCTTTGTCCTAAATTCTCTACTACTTCATTTTTGCCATCTCCATGAATTAATCCTTCAACCACTTCTTGATCTCTTCCTTCTCGTCTTTTATCTCTTAATTGTTGATCTTCTGGTTCCTCCATTGAATCTGATCGCCAAGTATGCACACTTACTCTATCATAATCCACAGCTCTATCCTGCATTGGTGTTTGCTGATTTGGCTGTCGATCCTGATTTTCTCCATCATTCCTTGTTCTATTTCTTCTTGTTCTTATCCTTGAAGATTCTCCCATTTCATTTGTTTCTCCACCTGCAAGTCTTTTACTCCTTCTTACGGTTGTTGGTGGTTCTGATATATTTCTTCTTCTTCTAGCCATTAATCTTAGTGATCTGTTGAAAATTGCGTAAAATCCTTCACAAATTATTCTAAATTCCTTCCAATCACAATGTCAATTTTTACCTTTTTCTTCAAATGATCATCAATTCATCCCTGTTTCGGGTGCCAAAAATGTAGTTGCAAGAATTCCTACACTACACCCCATATAAGAATTCACCACGATCAACACATATTTGAAGATTAAGAAAAACACTTTTATTGATTAATTATTAGAATTGTTACAAGAAATGGAAGAAATCAAGAATACAACCGCTTACAAGAACTTTCTCTCTCCTCAAGACTTTCTCAACACTCAAAAATTGACCCCCACTCACAGTCTATCAGCTCTCTTTATATAGGGTAAGTACATAGTGGATGACAGCTAAGTTATCCTTTAATTTCGGATCTGACTCGCGACGCTCTCGCGGAAGTTGTGATGCTAACTCTCGCAGATGATGTATTCTTCGCAGGATCGTCATGCTCTTCTCGTGTTTCTGCTATTGTCATCTGTTATGTTATTCTTTGAGACATTCCTCGAATTACTCTGCGACGCTCGCAGAGTGTTGCTGAGAGGCTCGTAAAAATGTTATTTACAAATCTCGCAAGAATATTGTTGTGGCAATATTCTGATCCTACATCATGAGATTCAGAAGGCCCTGGTTCGACAACAGCAACCAAGAAGATTTATTGATAGAAAATCCTACCTTAATGAACCTTATGTTCCGATGGTTGTTGACGACAAGGAGTTCAGGGGCGATAAAGAATTCTTCAAAGGTCATATTGCCCAGTAAATCTTTTATTTTTACTTGTTTTATTTAGAAGAATAACTAGTATCTTGGAATAGCCATTATTGTGATTACACATAGCTATATCCAAATTTTTCATCTTCTTGTTTTTAGATTTATTGGTTAAATTCTAAACTTATTTGGAAGATGATGGTTGCAGTATTGATCTTTATGGTTTTATATATTGCAATATTGTTATGGGATATGTGTGTTTATGTCCGTGAACTTGATTGTCCCATATTTTGTCAAAAGTAAAGTCGTCCGTGAATTGATATGCAAATATTGATAAAAGAATGAATAGACTTTTGGCAAAACACGAAAGTTAAGCCTATATTGTCAATTATTGATGTAAGATAGGTTAAAATCTTTTGTAATTCAAGGATTATGTCTATTGTGTGTAATTATGCAAATAGTGATGGAAACATAGAATGAATCCTTGCTTATTCCACAACATAAGGTCAATTCTCCGATCCACAATTTTTGTGTAAATATTGTGTTGTTCCATGAAGTGTCTTATGTTGAGATCTAAAACAACAAAAGTTTATTGCTTTGTGATTAGCTTAGTTGTTATTCCGTAAGATACTTTATGTTGAACATGATTAAACTAAATTAATCATCTTGTGTGGTTATTTAGTGATCAGTCCATAAGTTTTCTTATGTTTGAGCATCTCTTTGACTGGGTTGGTTATTCGTGATTAATTTAGTCATTGCTCCATAGAATTTCTTATGTCGAGTGTGACCATTTAAATTGATTACTTTTGTAATTAGTTTGGTTGAGTATGACAATTAGATTGTTTGCGAGATTTCTTGTGATAAATCTAATTGGTTTCTTAAGTCTCCATAAGTTTACTTGTGTTGAGCATATTTAGTCAAATTAATCTTGGTTTTCCTTGGTTAATATGATTGAATATTTTGGGTTCCAATTTCATACTTGTATGTGATTTGTTGAGTCTAAAGAAATCCTTATTTTCTTTTGAAATTAAGGTCGCTCTAGTTGTTCCCTTGGGAATGACATTTTATGGGAGAGTTCTTTTGAACTTGTTCTTAATTGCCAAATCTTTGTGGGGAGTGCGGCTGTGGAATATTAGAGGGGTTATCTTGTATCTTTATGAACTCCTTGATGAATGCATTTAGCTTCGGCTTTATGATTGCATCTAAACAAGATGATATAAATTTACCTTTGGTCATGAAATGTCTCTTACGAAAATTTCATTAGGATCCCGTTCTTGTACCTTTGCCAATTTTATTGACAAAAAGGGGGAGAATTAATATGTAGTTCATACTACAAATACATATGGTTTTCGGATCATTATGTAAGGGGGAGTGGTTTCCATGTGAGATGGAGTATTGACTAAGGGGGAGTGAAGTATCACCATAGTATTGTTGTTAAAGTTGTGATGCAATTGTACTTTGACGTTGTGTAATGATACTATGGAATTGTATAACAATGATTGAGAACCACTGCTTTTCTCATTGTTATAGCTATGGATTTTCAACAACGATGATGCTAAACTTACAACCTTTGGGATCATTGGATTACTTGGAAGTGACGAAGATTTCGAGTATTGTTGAAGATTAGACGACATGTGGAATAGGAGCTACAAAGTTTATTTATATATTTTTTGTATTCCATATGTATTAATAGTTTTTCCACTAAAATTGACAAAGGGGGAGATTGTTAGAGCATTGCTCGGTCGAACTCGCATGCGTTGCTATCTTAAACATGTTTATCAATGTTAGTGATCAAAACTATAAAGTCTTGATTTCTAGTCTATTATAGCTAAGGTCTCGGACTAGGATAGAAAGTGTAGTTGAGCTCAAGAACTCCATGGTGATCATCATATAAGACGAAGGACTACTCAAGGAACCAGTAGATCTTCATCGACTAAAATGTATGTGGAGACTTGAACTTATCTATCACTCAAAAGTTTATCTACTTTATCTCCTATCTTGAGACAAAAGTCGTATTACTATATAGACTAAGATTATACACATATGTCATTCCGAGCTGAGTATATCTCGCTTATCTATTTCTCGAAATATGTGTTGGTAAGGCTTTCACTTTAGCCAAGTTCATTTTTACCTAGTGACGAAAGTCATGTTATGTTTCAATCATTTTGGAAATTGCTCTGACGAAAAATAGTTTGTGAATAACAACTATATAATGCCCTCTGAGAATGTTTCAATGATTGAATTGAGAGTTTAGACAATATAACCATTGAAGGATATAAGCATTGTTGTGGTAGCACATATATGTATAAGTCCTTATTCCTTGAACCGAAGTTTGCGAACTTTGTTGATCAAGTGAAACCAGAGTAGTGCGTGAGCTCAGTCCATGAACTCAGCATACAAGCTCAGACCGCGAACCCGGTCCACGAACTGGTGTAGTTTTCAAACCCGAGAATTTCTGTTGGAGTTTGCGAACTCCATCCAGGAACTTTAGTCCGCGAACCCGGTCCGCGAACTTGAGTTGGTTATGTCTAAAACCGATGTTTGTGAACTTATCATAATAAACTAAGGAATGCTATTGCAAACCGTGGCTTTATAGTTCATGAATCGATTCGAGTGAATCACATCGTTTTTGCTTCAATTTTGTCTTGTGTAGTACATGAGATCTCATAGCAATTGAACAAATCTCTAACTAGTTCATTTGAGTCATTTGGCCTAGTTATGGTGAAGAAGAATATGGTTGATATGAAAGTTTTCATTTGGCTAACCATTTGGTTAACTAGTGTTGAACTAACTAATGTACAAGTTTGGGTACGGTAACACAAACCCAAAATCGTCTAGTACATGTGTGTATAACAAGCTAAGTTTTTGATCTAACGGTTGATAAATATTAGCTTGAATCTAATCAGGTTTTCATCTAACGGTGAATATTGAATACTTTTTTACTAAGCTAACATTGATTGCAAACCCTGATTTGAAAGACTATATAAGGGAGAACTCTAGCAACTGCGAAACCTAATCCCCACACATTCTGTGTGATACTAGTTTGCTAATCTAGTGTCGATTCTCCTTTAACCTTTGGTTTTCTTATTATAAAACCAGGTTAACGACTTAAATACTTCATTGGGATTGTGAAGGCAGACCGATACTACTTTTATCGTAGTTGTGTGATATGATCTTGCATCTTCTATCGTACGAGTACAATTATAATAATTGGCTTGAGATTTATTTCTTTGATAGGCAATATATAAAAGTAATCACAAACATCTCCATCTCATCGTTTGTGATTCCACAATATATTTTTTCGCTGCGTCAATTAAGATTATTGCGAGGTGATTGATAAAACTGAGCTGTTCTTTGGGAATATAAGTCTGGTTTTATTGATTTTTTCCTGTTCACCTTGATTTATCCAAAGACAGAAAAAAAAAAACAGTCATAGGTTTATTCGTGGGAGAGGAATTTATCTATCTTGTAAACTTTTCTGTATGAGACAGATTTGTTTATTAAAGTCTTCGACTTTGGGTCGTAGCAACTCTTGGTTGTGGGTGAGATCAACTAAGGGAATCAAGTGCGCAGTATACTGCTGGGATCAGAGGCGTAGGAGCATAATTGTACCTTATATCAGTGTGAGATTGGTTGGGGTTCAACTACTATCCAGACCGAAGTTAATTTGGAGTAGGCTAGTGTCTATAGCGGCTTAATACAGTGTATGTTTAATCTGGACTAGGTCCTGGGGGTTTTTATGCATTTGCGATTTCCTCGTTAACAAAATTCTGGTGTCTGTGTTATTTCTTTTCCGCATTATATTTTCTTATATAATTAAAATAATACAGGTTGTACGTTGTTCAATCAATTAGAATATCCGACCTTATTGGTTGTTGATTTAAATTGATTGACACTTAGATATTGGTCTTTGGTACCATCCAAGTTATCTCTCTTTGATTAAGACTCGCAGATTGTATTTGCTTGAGTAAATCAAATTGAGAGATAGAGATAATAACTCCTTGAGATATTTTTATCTAGATTGAGTCTGATTGTCTAGTTGATTCTCCAGTAAAGTAACTCGGAGTTTGTCCATACAGATTTCTAATCGAAATATTGGGTGTGGTTGTTAGACCCCCGCTTTTTCATATGGATTTAACACAATTAGCATTTTAATTGAAAGAAAAAGATCATTCAAGGCTAAAGTGCCATAAGAGTTATTACAACCATTATAATAATAGTTTTAACAAAATCAACATAAGAAGTTCCACAGAGAATAACAGTATTGCAAGTACAGATACTAGTCACTCATCTCATAATAATCCCTAGCAGTTTCATAAAACTTCTCACCAAGTTCAGGATGGGCTGTCTCGGCATAATCCACATGCTCTTTCAAAACCTCAACTTATTAATGGAGACGGATGAGTTCAAAGTTGGGTGCTGCAAGAGATCTGGACATTTTTCCAATGCTTTTCATGGTCAAGACCTTAGGTCCTCCACGATTGGTTCCAACATCAACAATACCAAATTGACTGCAAATCCTTGAGATGTCTGACACTTATCATCTGACGAATAATAAGGCCACAAAAGTCAGTCTTCCTCCATTCAACAACGTAATAAACCATTTTTGCAAGAGGTCTGGTCCATAATTGTCTGTCAATTGTGTTGGGTATTAAGTTGTCCACCAGTAACTTCCCAGCAACTTTGAGGAACAATGCAGCATTATGAACATCAATCTTTCCTCCACACATGTGACATTCTTTGCAAGAAGGAAGTTTGAGAGCATATTCGTAGAAGGTCTTAAGTGCTCAGGGGGTGGTAATAAAAAATCACCATCACGAGACAAGTCCAGTAATGACTTTTCGGTTTACAAAAAGAACTCTTCTTTCAACAAAGGTTTTGAAGGTGCAGTTTGTAGTATCAGGCTCATGCAGGTTTGCATAAAATTGAGCTGTCAATTCTAAATAGGTTGTTCCCATGGGGCGGTGAATAATTCCCCATTCATGATTTTTAAAGAATCCAGGAAGACCATCTACCTTAAGTTCAGAGGGATTATAAATCCTTTCCATAATAGGTTTCTTTTTACTATATTCTACATAGTAATCATGAGCCTTAGTGTCAACGAAGCTAATTCTTAGGCTTGGGTCATAAAAAGTGTCTTCACGATTTTGAGTACCCGAACTTTCTCCACGACTGGACGTCTTCCTAGAAATCATAGTGGGAACTGAAACAAAGATGCGTTAAGAAACTTACTTGGTACACGAACTGACGTTAATGGTGGAAATCCAAAACGATGAGGAAACCACAAAAGTTTCTTGACCCAACGAAAGAAAGCTTCTTCAGAATTCAACTGTGCAAACCAAATATAATTTGGTTAAGAAACAAATAAGAGATAAAGCAGAGGTACGTGAACTGTTTGGTTTCTCTTTCGTATACGAACTGGAGAGAAAAATAAGAAGAGGGTGAAGGGAATGAAGTGATTCTTTTTCTTTTTATATGCCATTTAGTGAAATAAGAACCAGTCGGACACATTCTGGAACGAGATTTGTCCGTGAAGAGTTTCTGGGTTCAACGTGTGTGAACTATACTTGTGCAGGTAAGAACTTGTTTGGTTTAAACAAAGAGGAGCAATAGCTCAACAAATATTTGTCATGAGTAATTTTTGTATGGTACAAAAGAAATTTTGCACACCATGACACCAAGAGAGAGTTTCCTTCCAACAACTCTTACAACTTCCAGTATCGAGAAACATCCAAGTAACGGTCTTTACACGTTTTTCAAAGATTTTAAGAAAATCACAAAAGGATTTGCAATACTGATTCTTTATTTCTACCTTGTAAAAGACAGTTTCTGCGGATAGGTTATAGTACTGTAACGGGAAACTCTTTTGATAAAAAGAGACGTCTTATCTTTTTCATAAAAAAAGACAATATTATAACCTTGGCAGGAGGTGTCAGGGATTGAGCAATGAATCGATTCATGCTTTGAAGTGATATACTCAGGTGACTGAGACTTAAACTCCTCTTGTAATTCGTTTAGTTTGTTACGACTAATTGAATTAAGTAGAGGAGGAGCATTGCTCACTGATTAGTAAATCAATGTTGACTTCAACATGAATATTATTCATCATGACATGATTTAGCTTATTAAGAAGAGATTCTTGCTCTTTTTGGATATGTAACTCAACATCAAGAGATAAGCTCTCAAGCCTTTTCTCAAGCCCTGGAAATACTTCTAGGGATTTTAAACCTGGTGGAGGTTTAGATAGAATTTCTTCTACAAATTTTACTAAATCATCCATGGAAAAGAATTATGAAATCCCTGGATCTGGTGGTGCATTTATTGATATAACACTTCTGTCCATATCGTCATATCGCTACAAACACAGACTTGTAAGGTCTTAACGTTTTTGCATGCTCTGATACCATTCGAAAATGCGGGGGTCTAACAACCACAACCAACAATTTGTTTGGCAATCTGAGAGGACTTACTCCAATATTCTTTCCAGAGAATCAACTAGACAGCCAGACTCAATCTAGAGAAAAATATATACAAGAGGTTATATCTCTAACTCTTAATTCAATCTGTAATCAACAAATAGAAATTTGCGAGCCCAATTGAATATAAGAGAAGTAACTTGAACGGTACCAAAGATCAATGTTCAAGGATCAATCAATTTCAATCAACAACCAAAGGTTGGATTTCCTAATTGATCGATAAAATGCACAACCTGTGATATTTAAATTATATAAAAAAAGATAATACAGAAAAGAAATAACACAAACACCAGAATTTTATTAACGAGGAAAACCGCAAATGCAGAAAAACCCCGGGACCTAGTCCAGCTTTGAACACCACGCTGTATTAAGCCGCTACAGACACTAGCCTACTACCAATGAACTTTGGACTGGACTATAGTTGAACCCTAATCAATATCACACTGATTCAAGGTACAATTGCGTTCCTTACGTCTCTGATCCCAGCAGGATGCTACAAACTTGATTCCCTTAGCTGATCTCACCCACAACCAAGAGTTGCTACGACCCAAAGTCGAAGACTTGATAAACAAATCTGTCTCATACAGAATAGTCTATAAGAATAGATAAATCTGTCTCCCACAGAAATACCTATGAGTTTTGGTCTGTCTTTTGATAAATCAAGGTGAACATGAACCAATTAATAAACCGGTCTTATATTCCCGAATAACAGCCTAGTATTATCAATCACCTCATAATAATCTTAAGCGATTAACGAAACAAGATATTGTGGAATCACAAACGATGAGACGAAGGTGTTTGTGATTAATTTTCTATCTTGCCTATCGGAGATATAAATATCAAGCCAATCTTATGATTGCACTCAATCATGATAGAAATAACAAGATCATATCACGCAACTACAGATAAAATAGTTGGGTCTGGCTTCACAATCCCAATGAAGTCTTTAAGCCGTTAACCTACATGGTCTCGTGAGAAACCTAAGGTTAAAGGAGAATCGACTCTAGCTAAGCAACTAGTAGCGCACAGAAGAGCGGGAATTAGGTTTCCCAGTTGCTAGAGTTCTCCTTTATATAGTTTTCAAATCAGGGTTTGCAATCTAAGTTACCTTGGTAACAAAGCATTTAATATTCATCGTTAGATGAAAAACTTGATTCAACCAAGCTAATATTTTTTAAATGTTAGTTCGAACTTAGCTTGTTACACACAAATGAAATGTACCCTTATTTAGGTTTATATAACCGTACCTAAACGTGTACACCATTTTAGCTCAAAAATAGTTAACCGAAGTTAGCCATATGAACACTCTCATATCAACCTTATTCATCTTAACCATAACTAGTTCAAATGACTCAAATGAAACTAGTTAAAGAGTTGTTCAATTGATATATTCTCATAGAAGTATACAAGAATAAAATTGAAGCAAAATCGGTTTGATTCACTCGAATCAATTCATGAACATTATAGCCACGGTTTTCAAAGATTTCATTCCTTATTATATAAATGTTTAAGTTCATATACACAACCGATTTTAGAACTTTAACCTTCAAGTATGCAAACGGGTACGCATACTTGAAATACCCGGACCAAGATTAGGTTTTGCCAGTACGCAAACGGGTACGCGTACTTCCATTCCCAGCAGAAATATTCGTACATGAACCTTACTTCAGTACACGAACGGGCATACTTAGGTTCCCGGATTTCTCAAGCTAACATGTACGCATACTATGGTTCCCGGACATGGATTACATATGTGCAAGAGTACACAACATGACATATCCAATAATGGTTAAGTGTTCTAAACTCTTATCCCAATCATTAAAACTTTCTTAGAGGATGTAAATAGTTGTTTTCACACATTATTAGCATCAAAGCAATTTTCAAGTTATTACGAAACATTCCAAGTCTATACCAAATGATTGTATCACACAAACCATGTAAGATGTTACTCGGCAATTTTCACATGATCATCTTTTGACTTGCGTCAAGAATATAAGATGAACTTGGTCGAAGCAAAAGCTTGCCAACACATATTCTGAGAAATATGTAAGCGAGTTAAACACAACTCGAAATCTCAAATGTGTATAATAGAAAACTATATCGTAACACGACTTATGTCTCAATATAGGAGATAGAATAGAAATAGACTTTCCAAGTGATAGATGAGTTTCAGTCTCCACATACCTTTTGTTGATGAAGTTCCACAAGCTCTCCTTAGTAGTTCTTCGTCTTCAAATGATGAACGTCGTGAAGTCTAAGGCTCAACTACACAATCTATGTCATAGTTCGAGACATCTATAAGTAGACTATAAATCAAGACTTAAAGTTTTGATCACTAACATTGATAAACATGCTTGAGATAGCAACGCATGCAAGTTCGACCGAGCAGTGCTCTAATAATAAATAATTGTACCTCATTTAATAAATACAAAACTAGGTTATATAGCTAGTTTTCTTATTAAGGAAACGATTAGAATTGTATAATCGTACCTTGTTTTGATAAGCCTAAACTAAGATCATATTTAACTTAGTTTTTCTTAACATAAATCAATTGGACTAAAGCAATTGAACCTCCCTTTTCGTTAACCAAAAATAATAATCATACTTGACTTAGTTTTTCTTAACCGGAACCAATTGAAACATAACAATTGTATTGTACTTTCGTTAAGAAAAAGCAAGAATAGGCATTTAAAACAAATTTTCTTAATTGGAAAGTATTTAACAAATATAAATAAATCGTTACCTTACTTTTCGATATGACAAATAAATATCCGAACTGATCAAGTTTTCATATCAGACAAGATTATCAAAATAGAAACCACTATCCACACAAAGATATAACGTTTGAAAACGTGGGGGTACCAAAATACACCACTAACTTTTTATTAGGCAACCTGTATAGACAATTCTGAGAGTTCAAATTAATGAATCTCAATCAAGGAATTATATGAAGAGCTTTTATCTATTTCTCTTACAATTAGAATGTTTACAAAACCAAGCCCGTGAACCTAATTATGTATGGGAGTACTTGGACGATTCCAAAGATCAATATCCAAGAATCAATCAAGTCGTATCCAACAAACAATGATGGATATATCTACTTTGATTGATTAACGTACAACCTGTGATATTTTAATTATAAAGATAAATAATATAATAAGGAAAAGAAATAACACAGACACCAGAAATTTTGTTAACGAGGAAACCACAAATGCCAAAAAACCTCGGGACCTAGTCCAGACTTGAACATCAAACTGTATTAAGCCGCTACAGACATTAGCCTACTATCATAACTTCAGACTGGAATGTAGTTGGGAACGAATTAAACCATCACAGCAATTGATTAGTTACAGTCGCCCTCCTTATACCTCTTGAATCCAAGCAGAAATCCGCACAATGAATTCCTTTAGCTGACGTCCTTTACAACCTAAGAGTTGCTTCAACTTAATTGAAGACTTTAAACCAATCTTTCTCTCACATATAAGCCTATATGTGATTTCCGTTATGATCAAATATCAAGGTAAGATACGAAATCGATAGCAATATACAAAGTCTAGCTAACCTCAAATTCGGTCTTATGACTCCCGAAGAGAAGCCTAGATTATTATTCACCTCACAAGTCGAAACTTGTGGAATCACAAAGTCTGAGACGAATATACTTTGTGATTTCTATCTATCTTGTTTGAGTGAGTAGCTCAACAATCAAAACAAGATCAGGATACACAAACTATCAAGATAAATATAGTTGGACCTGGCTTCACGAATCCCTAGGTGAAGTATTTTTAGTCACTAAATCCTAGAAGGGTTTTAAGGAGAGGACAACTCTAGTTTACAACTAGGACACACAAGCATAATGTCAGGGATTCAAAGATCCCATTTGTTTGAGGTTCTCCTTATATAGACTTTCAAGATCAAGGTTGCTTTAAGTTTAAGCTAAGATAGATATGGAACCAAGCAATCAATAATCACCGTTAGATAAAAAAACTTGACCTGATATTAACATAGCAGAATATACACTATGGTTAGGATGAACCGTAATCGAACCGTGTACAATGACATGTTCATGTAGGTTAGCCAAAACTAGCCGATTGCACAATAAGCTTAATCATTTTCATATAACACTTTTAATACTTTTCTTGAATCACACATATGATAAAAAAAATGTATAGATAACGTTTTTAGAGAGTTTGGGATTAACGTACAATGTATTTACTTTTAATTATAACTAAACCAATAATTATAACTGCGGAAAGTAAAAGTAAAGTCACAACAAGATTATGTTAACGAGGAAACAGAAAATACAGAAAACCCTCAGGACCAAGTCCAGTTTTGAATACTCTCATAATTAAGCCGGTATATAAAGACTAGTAAACTACCACTAGTTACCTAGTTTCCTCAATATCCCCGCGCCTACAACCAATCTGGTCAACACATGTGAATCCTAAGATAGAGTCCACTATCCTAATTTGCTTCAGCCGCTGTGAATACTTTAAGCACTCAACCCTTTCGATCATCTTCCAAACATTAAGGGACTAATCTATTTGGTAACCACTCTTATTATCTCAAGAAGTTGCATGATTAAGCCTCAGCAATTCTTGGATTCTTGACAGTTAAGCACTTAGTCATTCTCTCTCTTGTTGCATTAGTAAAATTCCCAACATCGGAAGATTTATCCATTTTCAAATTGTTAGATTATCGACGGAACATGAGGAAAATAACTCAACAACTTGTGTAACATTAGTTGCATTCTCTTCTTCGGAATTGTATGAGTATGAGGTCTCATCAAGAGTTACATCAAGGGCCTTACTTCAAGTGTTTTTTTTTTTAAATTGGGACAGTCTTTATCCAAATGACCAATACCTTTACACTTGAAGTACTTAGATTTATATTCATCATCTTCCTCTTGATCTTTTCTGTTCTTGGACGAAATCCGATCATGAGGACGATTTGGATGATGATTATCCTTTACGAATCTCTTATTTTTTTCTTTTGAAGAGATAGCGAAGCTATCTGGTAATTAATAACACTGTTGAATCAATAACATCATCTGAGTCTCCTGCAATAAATCCATTTGAATTGTCCACCAATCTAACATTTTCCTCTGACGCCTTTGGATTTCTTTCAACTTTAAAAGCAATACCCTTGGGCTGATTAGACTGGGACTCATAATCAAATATTTTTATCTTTCCAACAAGAGTGCAGTAAGAAAGAGTCGAAAGATCATTTGCTTCCATTATTTCATATTTCTTAGACTCATATCTGGATGGTAACGATTTGAGAATCTCACATACTATACCCTTTTTATAAATAGTCTTTTCAAAGGAGAAAAAAGCATTGAAAATCTCAGAGAGCTTAACATGAAACGCTTCAAAAGTATTGTTATCATCTATACGGAGATTTTCCTAATCAGAAGTGAGGGTATGAAGTGTAGCTTCATTTTATGATGTATTACCTTCGAATACAGTATGAAGATTTCTCCAAGTTTCCTGCGAAGTTTGACACACGGAAAAGTGATACCGAAGATCTGGCTTACAGCATGAATCACACTATCCAAACCATCTGAATTATGCTTTGCAAGAGCCATTTCTTCACTAGAGTATTCAACTAAGCGTTTAAACTCAGTTTCCGAATTTTTACTATCGGATGAACATACCCATCAACGAATAATAACTAAGTATTAAAGTCGCGTGACTAAAGAAAAGATCTCATAGAAGATTTACACCAAAGAAAGTTGGTACATACCATCAAATTTTGGCGGTAGAATTACGGAAGTCGATTCATGTGAACTTGAATTCATGTCTTATAGGTTGGACCGCACCAAACACAAATTGTTAAATCTTTTCGTGTTTTCCTGCTTTGATACCAATTGAAATGACGAGGGTACCAAGTACACCACAATCTTTTTGATATGAACCTATAAGTCTGATACCTTGCGTGATCTAATATATACAGAGACTGTCAAGAAGATATCAAAATACAAGGTATACACTTGGTATATAACTTATGTTCGAAACCGAAAAAAACTATAGGAATCAACCCAAGTGTTTGGGATTAACGTATAGTGTATTTACTTTTAATTATAATTAAAACAATAATTATAACAACGGAAAGTAAAAGTAAAGACATAACAAGATTTTGTTAATGAGGAAACGTAAAATGCATAAAAACCCCGGGACCTAGTCCAATTTTGAATACTCTCAAAATTTAAGCCACTATATGAAGACTTGGAAACTACCCCTAGTTACCTAGTTTCCTTAATATCCCCGCCCTACAACCAATCTGGATAACACACGTGAATCCTAAGATAGAGTCCATTATCTTAAGTTGCTTCATCCGCTGTGAAGACTTCAAGCACTCAACCCTTTCGATCATCTTCTAAAAAGTAAAGGACTAATCTATTTGGTAACCACTCTTCTTATCTCAAGAAGATAATCAAAGATATTTCTAGTTGAGTTCACAAAGGTTTTTCCATTTAACTAGATAAACTCCTTTGTTAGATAAAATCTACCAAGATCTAGATTAACATGTTAATCACATCTAGGTATACAAATTATCACATACATATACTGAAGAATGGCACCAAATGACAGTTTTCCGATCTAATACGATTATTCAATCAATCGTTTATCCTTGTCGGATCCCAGGCGATAAAGTTTGTGCACGAAGCAAATCACTATGATACGAAACTAATAAGAAAATCTTATTATCTTTAAATATTCAATTGTCTTATGTACCTACATAATAACAAACTTGATTACAAATTATGATCGATCACGCACAAAACATAGTCTGTTAATAATGGATGATCACAAGTCAACATCAGATTTAAAAACCGACCTGAACTATTGCTAATCTCTTGATCTAGTTTGAGTGACTTTATGTCATAAGAAAAGTCTCTCAAGAATAATCACACTAGATGTAACCAAGAGTTAACAACCGTTATTCAATCAAATCTATAATCGAAAACTAAAATTACAATGCAATTCTAGTTTCCCACCAATGGTACTAATAAACGCTTCTTGATCCCAAAGAAATATTTAAACTAGCGGATATAAGATATTTTGACTAGTTAGGTAACTCTCCTCTCCATGATAGTATTACGAGTAATAACATTAGTCGGCTACATCAGTGACTACGAAATGAAATATCTGCCTCAGGATGAAACTTCACTATTTATATACCAATAAAGTTTGGACACCAAGGAGTTTCCGTAACTGAAAATATTCTTAAGATATTCAATAAAGCACTTGAATTCGTTTTGTCTAATTCCAACCAATATCCAACCATACAACCGAAATCCCTCTTGGACAACTCAATATTAACTAGAACTTAACTAATATATCTTTCCAGAGATATGTTTTGCTTGGTGGTAAGAAAAAACACATACATTCTTTTTATTTTGATCGATAAAGAATTTGGTGCTGGTGAGTTTCGAACTCAGGTCACCGGTATCATCACCCGGTGACTTTACCACTGTACTACAATGACATCGGCAAAAAAAATCAAAAATCAAAAAAGATTCTCAAATATTTCGGTTTGGGATCTCATCTTGAGTATCAAGGAATATTGAACAATAAAATATAAGATTTTAGCTCATTTTGAAATTATTGGGAAATCGAGGTTACGTTCATCTCGAACCGGCATGTTTCCATATAAGTCAATTCCATGAAACATCCTACTTTAGATAACTTAGCTCGAGTACTTTACTTACATATTTAGATTTGCATGATTGATAATACTAGAATGAATATATAATTAATACGAAAATAAAAAATCACACACGACACAAGATTATGTGGTTCACCTACCCCTTTGTAGGCTATATCCATGGCCAAAACTACCCCGAGAATCTTTAATTATCATAACAAGTTATTACATTGACACACTTTATATAACCAACTAGTTATGCTAGCGCTAACCAACTTAGAAACAACGAGACATATTACGAAGAGTTTACCTATTCCTTTGTTCTTATTCTTCCATAAAATTTCACCGCCAAAGTTACTTCTCATGAACCCTAAAAACCCTAGATTTCTCCCATACCCGTTATCACGAAAAGTTTCTCTTCTCACATAGATTTTGTGCCATCACCAACCATTGTAGGACACAACAGTTGTGACCCTCGATCATTCTCGTTCTTAAGAGGATTCTACAAGAGAATGGATTTCTACTCACCATATAAGCCCTCTTATATAGTAGACAAATCCTTGTTTCCCAATTCTTAGAAAACTCCGACGAATAGACTTACACCTTATTAGGATACCTTCTAAACTTGGAAACCACATAACTTAGGAAACACCCAAGTTACCATACCGAAGAATTTCGGAACTTTACAGAACAAAACCCCAACAATCACAACCTTTTGTGACGTGAACAAAACCACCGTCTTTACTCCAACAGGGCATGGACTGTTTACCACCTTATACAAGGTCACCTCCAAGACATTATCACTAGCACGTATCAAAATTTTCTTGTACTTTGAGCTTGAACCGCCACCTAAGCCAAAATGTAAATTTATTAAATACCCTTAGTTTTGACCCCCAATAAATATACCCTTATAAAACAATATAAATACCCCTATCATTTAAATACCTTATCCATTAAAATATAGATTACCTTAATACCCTCACTTACAATATTATTTTCTATTTAAAAATCTTATCCATTAAAAAATAGATTTTTCTATTATTTCATTTCACCACCACCAACAGCACCACCGCCACCACTCCGCCGCCGCCACTCCGCCACCACCACCACCACCACCACTGTTGTTGCCGTTGCCACCACCGCCGCCACCACCACCACTGTTGTTGCCGCCGCCCCCACCACCACTGTTGTTGCCGCCGCCCCCACCACCGCCATTAATATTAGGCGTCAACAACTGAAAATATTTGTTAACCCAAAAAATCAAAAGTTCAAAAATATTTGTCAAATTTGGTTGTTGATACCATTTTTCTATTGTTGATACACAAACCTTGGTTGTTGATACCATTATTCTATTGTTGATAGACAAACCTTGGTTGTTGACTCCCTAAACTAAGGTCGATTTCTATTGTTGATACACAAATATTTGTTGTTGACTCCTAACACTAAGATCAAACTCTATTTTTGATACACAAATATTGGTTGTTGATTCCTATGGGAGGAAACACTAATTTCAATCTTTTTAGGGAGGAAACGCTAATTAGCTATCTTTATAGGGGAGGAAACGCAAAATAGCCCAATATTTTTCCATGAATTCTCAATTTCGATAACGATAGGTACAATAAACCCATAAAGGTACCTGAAGTCGGTCGTTAATCTTAATGTGCGTAAAGTTTAATGAAGAAAGTTTTGTATTATGCATACATAGTTATATTTTACGCGGATGTAAGCCGCTTCAAATTTTTGGAATTTTGTCTATTTTGTTAGAGTAAAATGATGTTGTCACATTTGAAATAAATGTAACTAGAACACCGCTACCATGGTGGGGAAGGCCGACCGAAGAAAAACAAAACACCATTGCAATTGGATTATAAAAGAAAATTTGTGCCTAACGTATATCACTTTTCCTGAAATGGAAGGATACATCATTTTATTAGTTGCAACGGAAAATTAGTTGATGCATAAACCAAAAATGGCTAAATAATGTGTAATGCATCCTTTGTGGTGGTTTGCATAATGAATATGCATTTAATTTTTGAGAATTGTGCCTAAAATGATAAATACCTCCGAATGTTTGTAAAAACTCTAAATTTGATATTATTGTTTGTACTCATTGTGTAGATATTTTTAATATCTTTCTAACGAGATAAGATTTGTAAAATTCCAAGGCATGAATTTTTAGATATGTTATATTCTAGTTATCTTGCCAATTATACCCCTGAAAAAATAGGATAAATAAGGAATTATAATACAATTTGACTGTTATACATATTTGCCCTTCCAATTTGGTTTATGAAAATGTCTAATGCCTATTTGGCCTTCCTCTTCGGTTTATTTACGAAAATGTTTAAAGAAAAAAATAAAATAAAATAAGGGGGGCCATTTTTAGTTTTTTTTTTATAGTAACCATTTTCAAGTTTTTTATCAAATTGCACATTTACGTGAGAAAAATTTGATTAAAAATTAGGGCGTACTTTAAAAGATAATGAGAACACACCTAAAATAAGAAAGCAAATAACCGTACACAACTAACGTGGGAAAGTGGAGAACTTGCCACATCAACAAAAGCTTTGACCAAATGAGTATTGTGTATTATATATAAGATTAATCTAAATTCATAAGTAGGGATGTCAACGTCACTTAACAAAATGGATAGTGGCTCAGCTGCTGCCATTACGTTAAATATTAACGACTATCCGATATTCGTTAAGTTCCGACGGAAATTTGAAACTCAATTCCGATTTCGTTACGTTGGACTTATCGGATATCAAATATTTTTCCGATAAGTTCCGATAATTTTCCAAAGACAAAAGTCAACCAGCAAACAAACCCTAACTCTGCTATTCTGCCCGGCCGATTAATCCCAAACAAGGCCAAGAGGTGCGAATTCAAATCATGATGAAATTTGGTGGAAAGTGGATCAAATAAGGTAACTACTGGAATGCTTCTGTAACACAACAATCATCAATTTATGGAGATTGATTTCATCTTCACTTCACGGCAGAAGTTTGCTCATACGGCTACCATTAACCAGCACCAAATCTGGGTAAAAATTCATCACTGATTGCTATAATTTCATCCATCAAGAACACTCGTTACCTTAATCCAATAACACCTGCTGTTGATGTCGCTGATTTTAGAAGAAAGGCTTGAATTCAAACAACTAAGAGATAAGGAGGAGTTTAATAAGAGGTGCTTCTGTTAACCACTTCCAGTATCCATTCATGGAGTCTACATATCAGATTGATAAGCAGCTGCTCAAACACATTTGAAACGATACTCAGATCCCGTTTTTCTAATGAAACACCACCAGTCTGCTTAAGATATGTATTTGGCTAAAGGTATAACGGAACATTGAGTTATATGCTATCGGATATCAGAACTTAACGTAACGGAAACTGTCCAATCCGGTTCCGTTACGATAACACTAAAAATTCCGATAAAATATCCGGTTCTGATATCCGATAACCGGTATGTCGGAAATTAACCTAGCGGAATCCGGATATTCGGAAACGGCTATCGGATATCCATTGACAGCCCTATTCATAGGGGGCTAAAAACAAATTTTAAATTTTTTGAGGTGGGCTAAAGCCCACCTTAGCCTCCCCCTATCTCACTTTTAATGATTTTTCCTTCTCACACCACCAACAAATCTTGCGCCGCCACCACGCATCACCAGTTCCTCATCGTTGTCGCCATTAATTTAGGACGAAAAAGACGAGAGCTAGAAGTCTAAAACGTAGGGAGAGAAAGGTGAGTGATAGAAGTCTTAACAGGTGATTTCTTCTAGTTAGGGGCTTAATGCGTCTTTTCCATGTTCCGAATCATTTTTTGACCTACGGTTAAATCATGTTTCCCGCTAGACCCTAGCATAGACCAACCAGCAAATTTCCCAACTAGAGCACGTCTTCGATCAAAAGACAAACACCGTCTCCAATTGTCAATCACTCACTGGACAGTCAAAACTGATTAATAAATTTGCCGCGGATTTTTTTTAGTAATGAATAACGCATTCAGAGCAACTGCAGTTGAGCGAGTATAATCACAGAGCAAAATAAAAATAAAAATTAATTTACTCCGTGCTGCGACGCTATAGTGCACGACCAAAATTTGGTCAGGCACAACTTTATACCTACGCCCAAATTGGACGTAACTTTAAGCCCAAATCAGGCGCAACTTTAAAGTGAGCCCCATTAAATTTTGTTTTTCGAACGCAATTTAAAAGTTCGCCCCACCATCAGGCGCACTTTATACCTACACCCGGTGAGACGTAATTTTAAATTACGCCCGATTAAAATAAACTAAAGACCAAATATATTCTGGTTTTTGGTTATACTCTGGTTTTTGATCTTTACTCCGCTCACTGCGTCTGATTTCTGGACCAAAATTTTAGTTTTAGTCTGCTGGTGTGATGCTATCAGCGCATTATAGTCGTACCGTTATCTCAATTCTGCAACATACAGTTTCCTTTTCTTATTTCCTTCCTCTCCTTTTCATTCTCACATCACTCTCTCTCGGAAAAAAGAAAAAGAAAAATGGGATCTCTACCACAATCATCATCCGCATACGATCTCTCATTCTATACCAATTCCTCCTCCGAAGAATCATCAGTAAACCCAAAAGATTTACGAGTTCTCTTCGAATCACAACAAAAATACCTAAACTACTTTTTCCAAAACCTGGATTTATCACAAACCTTAACGTTTACACAAACCTTGTTAAATTCAAAAGGAACCATCTTCTTCAGCGGTGTTGGTAAATCAGGATTTGTATCACAAAAGATCTCACAAACCTTAGTTTCATTAGGTATTAGATCTAGTTTCTTATCACCAACAGATGCATTACATGGAGATATAGGTATCTTATCAGGATCTGATATTCTTGTGTTATTTAGTAAATCTGGTAATACTGAAGAATTAATGAAATTAGTACCTTGTGCCAAAGCTAAAGGAGCCTATTTGATTTCTGTTACTAGTTATCAAGGGAATTTGTTATCTGCTGTTTGTGATTTTAATGTACATTTACCTTTGGAGAGGGAGTTATGTCCTTTTGATTTAGCTCCTGTTACCAGTACGGCCATTCAAATGGTTTTTGGTGATACGGTTGCCATTGCCTTGATGAGTGCTAAGAATTTGTCGAGAGATGAATATGCTGCTAATCATCCTGCTGGAAGGATTGGGAAAAGCCTCATTTTTAAGGTTTGGGGGTTTTCTAATTATCAAAATTTATTTATTTTGTTTGTATTGAATCTGTGTTTCGTTGGAATAAATGAATTGTAGATAATTCAGGTCTGTTTCTCTCATCACATAGGAATTAGAAGTAGGGATGAGAAAAATTATCTTGTTGTTGTGTACGTAATTGTGTGTATGGGTATTATGATATGAAATAATTGAAGGTAAAGCAATACAGAATTGCTCAGTTATTAGATTTCATTCTAATTGTTCACGAACAACGCTATAAGATTGAGATAATGTGTGTGTCGATTAAATACAAAGTTATTAGAGTTCTTGTCAACGGTTAACGAACAACATTATTGACTCGAGATAGTGTGTTCATTGCTAAAGGTTATTGGACAACATTGTTGAATTGATAACGCACGTGTTGATTTTGTAGAAAATTATCAGAGTTCGTGCTAAATTGTCTATGGTTAACGAACTATACTATAGAATTGACAATTCATGTGTGGGTGTTATGTAGAAAGTTATTAGAGTTCGGTCCAACAGATAACGGGCACAGGAATAAGATTCTGTTTAATTATGTTGATAGAAAGATATTGGGTATCTTTATGTCATTAAGACATGATTAGAAGGGCGATTTCGATTTTTTCAATTTGAAGGATCGTATTGAATGGGTTACTCAATTTTGGTTTCATTCCTCGGATAGTACTTATTTGTGAAAATTCAGGAATTAAATAAAAAAATTCCTATTCTGTCAGTTCGGTTTTTATTATGCTAAATGATTCAAATTATTCTGTTAACTATTGGTTCACTCATAACTGAAAAAAGACTTTATATTGCTGAATTCAATGTAAAGTTATGTTTGGGTAACCACTGATTTTTGTTTCCATAGATTACAGTTCTATGGACGTAGATGATACCCATTCCTTCGGATAATGAAGATTTGATTTAGTGGACCATTTAATTGTTGTATAGGTCAAGGATGTTATGAAGAAGCAAGAAGAACTTCCATTATGCAAGGAAAATGATATGATAATGGATCAACTCGTGGAACTTACGAGTAAAGGATGTGGCTGTTTACTAGTTATCGACGACGAACACCATCTAGTCGGCACATTCACTGATGGAGATTTGCGGCGAACACTCAAAGCCAGTGGTGAAGGTATCTTCAAGCTTACAGTTGGGCAAATGTGCAACAGGTAAAGACACATTGGTTCTTAATTTTTGTTAACTTAAGATATGTTCTGCCTTTTCATAAACGCATACAACTATCCTTTGATGTTCAGGAACCCCAGAATTATTGATCCAGAGGCGATGGCAGTGGAAGCAATGCAGAAGATGGAATCTCCACCATCTCCGGTGCAGTTTCTGCCAGTCGTTAATCATCAAAATGTTGTAATTGGTATCATCACGTTGCATGGATTAGTCTCAGCAGGTCTGTAAACACTGTACCCAGATCCTATTATGGTTTGTTCTAATTTTTTTATTCTTTGTGTATTTATCTCCCTAATGTGAATGGGGATATGTTATCCTAAGTTACTTTACTAGTTTATAAAGAATTTGAAAAACATAGTATATCTGCAGGATTGTATTGATATTTAACAATAGATGTTGATTGCTCTATTGTCTTTATCTAAGTTAAATCTCGCTAAAATTTTCAGTAAAATATCAGGATAGTTGGTATAAACTGGTGTGTAAAAGTGAATTGATAGTGTACAGATTTTGTTGCACAAGAATTAAGCCATGATTTTCATTGTGTAAGAGTGTTTGTCATTATTGGATCGATATTCCCTTAGATTTATAAAATTTCACTTTGAAACTGCGACATATAGAATAAGCTTGGTAATGAACAGGTTATGGCACTGCAAGGTTAAGCCATACTTTATTTTGATTGATGTAAGAGTGTCTATATTCATGTAAATCCAAAGAACTTTCTCAAAGACTCTGATAGATAGAACGAACTTGGTGATGAACAGGTTATGGTAACTTAAATACGTACGGAAGTGTGTGTCATCATATGCTTATATAATGTAAATTTCTGAAATTTTGCTGAAAAACTGTGGTAGGTAGAAAGATCATGATAGTGAACAGGTTGTGTTACCAAAAAGGCTAGCCATAAGTCATTTCTTTTAATGCAAGAGTATGTATCGTCGTTGGATGCATTTTTGTGCAGATTCACTGAATGTTTTTAAAATCGGTGATTGGTGTTTTTTTGTCACAATAACTTGATAGCGAATAAGCGATAATTTGTTTTGGTTACCTGTGTGTGTCATCACTGGATATTGGGTCATGGAATTTTTGCTTGAAAGCTGCGACCACCTAGCATTCCAGCTTTTATGTCATCAGCTTTCCCGCTTCTCTAGTGTAGCAGCATACTCAAATGGTATTTGTCAATATCATTGATACAGCGCATATAGACTTGCTAACAGTACTTAAAAGAACATTTTTATTGTAACCTTGTGTGCCTGTTACAACCAGAGTTACAAATCCTAGAAACACAAAATATAGAGAAAAAACAAATTCTGAATAGGGCGACTCCTCCCTGAACTTTAAACCTTTGATGCAAAACAACAAAACAAGATCGAATCATTTAGCTTTTTTAGCTATTCATTTGAACCAATGATAACTACATATCGTTATCATTATTATTTATGTCTAGCAAAATAAAGTGCGACTATTCCAAACAAACTCAGGAACCATCAGGCAATGTTTCCATGAAATCTGTTGTTGGAACCAAAGCCTGAGAGTCAAGTCTATCTTTGGGTCTTCAGATCCTCTACTGACATCACTCCTGTGAACAGTAATATTCTTATTTGGCTGGTTATCAGCTTGAGGTGGAAGACCCTCCTCTGCAACTCGCCTCTCTGGCTGATCTGATAGTGGCAGTACAGGAACATTTTGTCCGGTAACTGCTGGAGAGTTTCCCAGACGGGTGAAAACATTTCCTGCATTTGGCGCTGGTCTACGAAGCAGTGCAATTCTTGAGGCATCAATTTGCCCTGCTGTTTCCATCCTATTCTGCGCACGCATTTGCTGGTACGCATTAGCTTGAGGTGGAAGACCCTCCTCTGCAACTCGCCTCTCTGGCCGACCTGATAGTGGCAGTACAGGAACATTTTGTGGGCCTTCCACATTTTGTATGTTAACTGCGTCTCCCCCACGGATGAAAGCATTTCCTGCATTTGGCGCTAGTGTACGCATTTCCTGCATTTGGCGCTAGTGTACGAAGCAGTCCAATCCTTGAGGCATCAATTTGTGCTGGTCTTTCCATCCTATCCTGTGCACGAATTTGCTGGTACAAATGATCTGCAGCATGCTCTGCAACACTCTGGGTCCTTGCAGCGCCAATTCGATCGCGCTTATGTGAATCCAAGTGCATCCAGTACGAGATCATGGTAGAAAAGCGCTCATGACAGACACGGCATTCATAAAGATTTTCATCATATTGTTGCTCTGATACAGACACGGCATTCATAATGATTTTCATCATATTGTTGCTCTGATTGCCTGATTTGAAGAGATCTCCTGCTAGACTCCATATTAGCACACACCTTAAATAAAACCAACAAAATACAAATGAAGACTGGGACTCAGACTAAGACTCTAGGAATCAATATTTCCCATCTTATGCCAGATTTATAGTGGGAAGATCAGGATACACCATAGCTTGGTTCAGATCCGCTCCAACGGCTTAGTTGTTGGATAAAACACGTTGCATATCAAACGGTCACTAATTCTCGGTTAATTTCCTGGATGTCATTGTAATCTCTCATTGATTACAGACAGATGCATTCTGCGACCTATGTGCTGATCAAAAATGGTAATGTAATCAAGTGCATGACAAATTCAATTAAATTTTAAGTAGACTTGCCAAAATGGCTATATATGGATTCTCACCTAACTTGTTTGGGCTTTCTCATCCTTTGAGATATCTCTCTTCAATTTGCCTCCAAAACTAATTCAAAAACTTCATTGCAGTAAAAACTGCATTCAAATGCATTCGTGTAAATGTTTATTGATAGCGAGAATTCTGATCCGGTTAGTTTTTTGTATTCATTGCTAGTAAAAGTTTAGAAGGTGTGAATCTTGCTTCTAACAGTATAGGACATATTTTGTAAAGTGTCACTTGTATGGAACAAACTAAAGTTTTCTGCTAGTGTTTTAACTTTTTTACCATTATTCTAATTAAATGAAAATCATGGAATTGTATTGTATTATGCTTATAAAACTGGAAACAAAAAAGATAGACATTGAGCATAAGTATTTGTTATGGGAAGAAATAATAGGGCGTTTCTATATTATGCGACCCTCTAAACCTCAATGAGATAAACCAGAAACCCCTCTGCAAAAGACAAGAGAGGATTGAGCCTTGATAGTGAGTGGATTCTCTCATCTCCTTTAGAAACCAAAACAAAACAGTACATTAAGTCATTTAAAAATTAACACTTGTAACGATGTATATTTCAAATATGACTCTCTTCGAAGTAAAAAATCCTTTCGAGGTTTAAAATCTTGCGATATAGCAAGCGTTAGTAGCTCTAATTATACTAGGAATATACCCTTTTAATTCTAAGTCTGTGTTATATCTCTCCTCCTTTAAAAGACTAAGTCATATGAGCTTCCACGTTGCACGGTGAGTATGACACCCACCTCAAATGAAATTAGATAAAAGCTTTCAACTACAATAATCTTGGAGAAGACAAGTGTCGTAACGTTATTGGTCGAAGATTTTTTTTAAAAAAAACACCCCCTTAGTAGAGAATGTTATTGGTCCAAGTCCCCTGATTTTAACGGCCTAATACTAAAACCGTTGGCAACTGTTAGTAGAAACGTGGGTGTACAAGACTTATGTGTTGATTTACATCTAATTAAAAAATTACACCGGGTTTACACCAAATACTTAACTGGACGTTAAGTAACACCGTCAAATTGAAGAACGCTACTGTTAAGTAACACAGGAGAGTCCACGACCGAAGAAAAAACAGGTAACAAACGAAAGACCGACGGACAAAATACATTCTCTTCGTATTAAATCTTCTCTCAAATCCCTAATCGGCGTTATCTCTTTTTCATTGCAGCTTCTAGACCTCTGCTATTCCTAATTAACGCAGGAAACAGGTAGTTAATCTCTCACATTTTTGTTAATCCCTCACATTTTCTGTGACTGATTTTTTCGGTGACTGATTTTATTATTACTCTTTTCTTGATCGAAGCAAACCGATAAAACTATGATTGGATCTCATTCTTCATCCTCTAGGCCGGTAACATATGCTCTCTTTAATTGTCAGTTCAACTATGTGTTGCATTTTTTGCTATGGTGAATTGAAAGATGAGATTTGATGATCTAAGAAAGATGGGATAATGGTGCTGTCAATGATAATCTGGACTGACTGTGAAGATTTGTGAATGGCGAATGGCTTCTGAATATTGGATTCCGTTTAGTTTGTATTGTGCAGGAATTTGGAGAGGGATAAAAGGTGACTTTTGATACAACAACAACAACACTGCATTGTGCTCAGCCGTTGTTTGCTGAATTGCCTGAACTAAGAATTGATACTGCTGCCTAAGATTTGTGGACGTGGTCTTTTACAACCAACTGTTGTGTGTCAAGGTATTCAGATCATATAATTGTTTTAGAATTTATTTGGTATGATGGGTATTCTGAATAGAGTAGGAGGCTGGCTGAGATGGAGGAGAAACAAGAAATGTGATTTGGGTAATGTTGTGAGCCGGAAAATCAACCAGAAATGTGTCCGAAAAACGGTTGTTCAGCTATGGTTTTATACAGCTGCAGTCTCGATGGCAATGGCTAGAAGACTTGGGGTGTCCATATGCTTCAGAATCTGGAATGACTTTCAAGCTTAGAAGTCAGGTATGAAGGGGAACTGTGGCCATTGGTTTATGGTGATGGATGGTGTGATTTGAAGAAAATAAAAAAAGTTGGAATTGAGACAGAAATGCCTTCTTGGTAAGTTTCAGGCCATTGTTTGTTTTTCAGATAGTAATAAACATCACAAAAGTTCGGAGGACGAACATGTTACTTTATTATCATCATCTCTGGGAGCCAAAACAGAACTGAATCATGGTTTGTTCTTAGAAATCCATTTTACTTGTCTAACTATGAAAGTTTGTAACTGATGCTGTGGATTTATCAGTATGTATTTTTTTATGGAAACTTATGATGGTGACTTAAATCGGCTAATGTGCCTTTAATTGTATTGCAGACAACTGAAGTTAAAAGAGTTCCACTCGAAGTGTAGTTAAGAGAGTTCTTTAACAAATGAAGTCACAATTGAAATTATTGGACTGAATGATTTGAGTACTGTCATAAATCAACAGATTTTTGCTGTGGCCATCAATTTATTCACTCATTTATTCTTTTTGAACCTCAGATAATTATAGTGCATCAATCACTTAATACTGTTTAGCATTGTTTTACACTTGAATTCAGGTATGCGGCGTATGCCTTTGACTTTGGGTATCTTGGGTGTCAAAGAAGGTATACCCAGGTAGTTACTTTTACTTGCATCAAATAAGATTGCTTTTTACACATTGTTGGGTGTGATTGTTGCATTTGGACCCAAAGGTGGAGTCTATGGAGTTCTTTGGTAGTGGTCATCGAACTCTTAAAATTGCAGTTCCTAGGCACCAATGTAATTACTTGCTTTATTTTGTTAATGGAAACGTTTTTTTTTTTTTTTACATCCACTTAAATGTCCACATACAGTATCTCTGCTTTTACTTAACATTTTCTTTTGTAAATGTTAGTAAGAAATTACTATTCTTTTGATGAAGAAATGTTAGTAAGAAATTACTATTCTTCCGTACCATTCATTTAACCATTCTATACATGTTATTAGCTTCCGCTACGAATGAAGTGGCAGCATTTCTTTGCCTGTGTTTTTTTTTGGCGCTAATGTTGATCTTTCTTACTGAGTGTGGTTAGATGAAGGAAAGACTCAAGGAATATGTTAACCTTTTTAACGTTCAGTTTGTGTTTTTCACTTCATCTTCTGTTCATGTTTATGTGAACTTTGCTTTCTTTTGGATGCAACACAATGCTACGTAGTGCAACATGTGATAGAGATTTGAAGCCAAGAATTCGCATGGTATACAAACACATTTTTTGATTCGTCGGAAAATTGTAAACTTATACAAAATCTTAAGCGACGGGCGACGCTTTGAAGCTGATCCAAGTATGCATTGGGATGGGTCGAGGCAAAGCCGAGCTACACCAAATCAAAAATAGATGGGTTTTTGGTCCGCCCGGTGCGTAGCACGGGTACAAAATCTAGTTACTTGTAAATTCGATGAAGCACAACAATTTTACCGTTAAATAACTATGTTTATATATAGTTTCGCCTCTTTTCGATATTTAGAACTTTTCTTAAATAAGTAATGCCTAATAGTTTTGTAGGTATGAACAACATAGACAACAGTTTAGAAGCTTAGAACAATTATAAGATCATTTTAACCAAAGCAGAAAGGAAAATAAAGAGCTAACATTTAACTTAGATTTTATCGGTACAATTTATAGGTAAAAGTGTTGGAAAACAATTAATAAAAAATTGATTTTTAAAAATTTTAAGAAAAATAATAATTTATTATTTTCTTTTGTGAATGAAACTTTTTAGTCCCACATCAGGGAGTTCCTCTTATTAAGTTGTATTATTCCGTTATATAAACGAATTCTCTACTTTTGTAAAATCAATAGGAAAGGGGTTTCTCTATATTTTAGAGGGACCCCAAAGAAAAAAATATTTTTTTATATTGTTTTCTTAAGCGTTCGCGTTGTTCCTTAAGGTTTTGTTTCGTAGTTGTCAAGCTCAAGTTGAGCATCTATTACATATGCTAGTAGTAGGTGTAGTAGGGTGTTTTATCCTGGAGATATCCGTCCTGTGAGGGATATAGCATCATTCATGAGTGTATCCGGGCGCTAATGTCATAAGGACAGCGTGTTAAACACGTGACTCACTCTGTTTTTCCAAAGTTTTTCCTTGTTGATGTTGCGAAGATCTGGGGAGCTCGTCGTTTCGTCAAATCAATTACTTCCATTATAAAGGAGCTAAGTATCAATAACTTTTGCTTATTTTATTTTTTCCTTGTTTTTGATTATTGTACCCAACAAAAAGTTGATATGCTTAGGATAAATCTATTGGTTTTACTAGCAATAGATATTAGAGATGAAGCAAACATCAAACCCTTTTTCTATAACACTATGATTATCATTTTGTAAAACATCATATATATATATATATATATATATATGAATCTCAATAATACTAATTCTTCAGAGTTTTAAATTTAGGTCATCATCAATATCGCTATCATTACCTTGCTTCTGTGTAACCTCTATCTGATCAAAGAAAGACATGTCAGGGTTGAGCATGTCTTTTGGGTCGAGATGCAAAAGTGCTCCCCGGTTAATCATAATTTCGTCATTATTATTTTTATCATTATCGAGAGAAAGGGAGAGATGATAATCAAGAGTTCTAGGTTTCTTCCTCTCGCGTTCTATCATCTTATTTTCTTCAAGTACCCGAGGAGGTTGAACAACCAGTGAAAGATCAAGAGAGAAGGGAGTATCATCGGTTTTTTCGAACCTGTTTCGTGAACTTGATGCAACCGAACTTGGATGAGAAGGATGATCAACCAGTGAAAGTTCAAGAGAGCAAGGACAATCCCTTATCTCAATACCTAGCGAATTTTGGGAAGTTGATGCAACCGAGCTAAGAGTATTATCATTATCACACCTTTGTCGAAGTCTTGGAAGATAAAAACGAGAATCCTTGTTTCTCTTATTTATTCTTCTTAGTTTATTTTCATAGTGCAGCCTATTTAAGTTACTAACAAGATTTATATTGTTTCTGGGACGGGAGAATCGGTGGTGATGTTCAAGACAATGCCCATTTAGATCTCTCATTGATGCAAAAGTTTCATCACAATCACATTTGTAGAACAAGTCGTGATCCATGGACTAAGACTATGGGTTCTCAATATGAGTAAACATAAATGCAACAAATGTGGGATCTATATGGAGATGGAATGAATATGGTAGAGGCTAGACTTTCTTATTAGGGATGATATTTATAGGTGTTACATGGGGAAACCCTGTGTGTTTTTACATAATATTTAACATTTTAAATTTAAATTTTATATGGTTGTTGTTGGCTTTACCTATTTCCTATCTCCACTTTTCCTAAATCCCATCCCCACTATGCAAATTAGATTTTTTAAAACTCATTTTAGGCAGGGTAAACAAAACTCACTCTAGGTCGGCTAACCTTCATCTTCCCCAATCACCTTCTTCGTCTCTGTCTCAAATATGTTCCTAGATATAGAAATCTACCACTACTGGCCTTAATCCTCACTAGTCACTACCACTCCATCCCGTGTTTTCATAGACAAGATCCAATAATGGTTTTGTAAACAAAATAAATTGAAAACGTGAAATATACTCCCTCCGTTTAAGGAAAAGTGTTACAGTAGTTAATAGAATAATTGGTAACTAGTATTTTATTCCTTTATTGGACTTTGATTTTTGATTTGATGAGATTAAATAAATCACAAGTGAACTAAATTTGATAAACAAAATAAACATATAATTTTCGTTAATAATCACTATTCTATTAGGTTTTCATTGTATTTCAATTATCCCTACCTTGAATCGTATTATGCATGGGTATAAAAATAAGTTTTGTTATTTTCTAATCTTTAAACCTGTTTGAGATGGTGATTTAACAATAAATTTGCGGATCAGATCAATTTGGGGGGAGTGGTGGTGAGAGTTTATGTTAATTATGGAAAATAATGGAGGGTTTTGTTTACTCAATTTAAAAGAGTTTAACAAAATCTAATTTGTGTAGTTGGGATGGGATTTAGGGAAAGTTGGGATATGAAATAGGTAAAACCTTGTTTAATGATCGGAATTTGGCGGGTTTTTATTTCATTTCACAAAATAATAACAGAACTAGTCATAAAAACCCAAGGTGACCAAACTTGTGGTACAAACATTCAAATATTGGGATCCATTAAAACTCCATCTTAAACAAAATTGATACAAAAACACCAATTTTTAAAAAATTGATACAGAAACCCCAAATTTCAAAATTAGTTTTATCAAATTCTTTGGAGTTTTTATGTGACTTTTGTTTTGATGGGGTTTTTGTGTTACTTTTGTTTTGATGGGTTTTTTGTGGATGGATAGTGACACCTTTAGGGTTATAACTCACAGATCGGTAATAGTAAATTTCATTTAATAGGACTTTACAGTGATCTCCCATTAATTGGCATGACAAGTCAGACAAGATGATTCCTTTCCCTTTTTTTTCCTTTGCACAAGTACATTGTATTATCACAAAAGGAAGTTTGTAATTAATAAAAAAGATGGAATCTGACTGACATGATAGAAGATACAGAGGGTAAAAACCAATTTACTTGAACTATCTTCCACTTTGCTGGTAAATATTTTGTTTAACATTTTAGGTACGCTGTGTTGTTTATTTTATTTTATTTTTGAACAACAAACTTATAAACTTTCATTGACAAAGCAAAGCACACCCCCATTACCCCAGAGCTGTATTGTATCATCATCAGGGAAAAAAAAAACTCAACCAACTCAAAGATAACCCGTACAGGTGCAACAAAGACAATGTACCAAGATACCCGAAGAGCTAGCCATGAAGCAATGGTCGGGGTTGAGGGTTCACATGAAACATATATGCACTAATGCACACAAGAGTAGAGTGCACATGAATTGCACGTCAAACACTGATTTTTAAATACGCCATTCCGGTTAGACCCTATGCTTAGCACTGTATACAAGCACCTGCAAATTAGGAATTAAGCTTGTACGTAGCTTAAACTTATACTGGAGTACCGCGTGATTTGGGCGGGCCTGCCACTTGAATCTAAGAATATGAAGAACAAAAATACCTGCCTAACACTAAAAAAAACAATGAGGATCTGGTCCTGATTTTTTTATCTAATGATCCATCTTGAAAAAGCGGGGGTATAACAACCACACCCAATATTTCGCTTAGCAATCTGTATGGAAAAACTCTAATATAATTCCAAGAGAATCAACTAGACAGTCAGACTTAATCAATGGAAATATATCCAAGAGTTGTATCTCTGTTTCACAATGTAATCAGCAAATCAAACAGATAGAAATCCATGAGCTTGATTATTATGTGAAAGCACTTGAATGGTACCAAAGACCAATGTCCAAGTGTCAATCAATATAATCAACAACCAAAGGTTGGATTCTCTAATTGATTGAACTACGCACAACCTCTAATATTTCTATTATATAGCAAAATATAATGCAGAAAAAAAATAACACAAACACCAGAAATTTTGTTAACGAGGAAACTGAAAATGAAGAAAAACCCCGGGACCTAGTCCATATTTGAACACCACACTGTATTAAGCCACTATAGACACTAGCCTACTCCAAGTTAACTTCAGACTGGAATGTAGTTGAGCCTTAACCAATATCACATTGATCAAGGTACAATTGCGCTCCTTCCGTATCTAAATCCTAGCAAGACTCTACGCACTTGATTCCTTTAACTGATCTCACCCACAACTAAGAGTTTCTACGACCCAAAGTCGAAGACTTGATAAACAAATCTGTCTCACACAGAAAAATCTATTGTATAGATAAATCTGTCTCCCACAGATAAACCTATGAGTTTTGTTCCGGTTTTTGATAAATGAAGGTGAACATGAACCATATACCAGACTTATAATCCCGAAAAACATCCGAGAAATATCAATCATCTCACAATAATCTTAATCGTATGGTAGCGAAACAAGATATTGTGGAATCAAAAACGATGAGACGAATATGTTTGTGACTACTTTTTATCTTGCCTATCGGAGATTAAATCTCGATCAAATCTTAGAGAAGATAGTACTCAATATGATATAAACTGCAAGATCAGATCATGCACCTACAAAGAAAATAGTTGGGTCTGGCTTCACAATCCTAATAAAGTTTTTAAGTCGTTAACCTACAGGGTTTCGTGAAAAAATAAGGCTAAAGGAGAATCGACTCTAGTCGCAACTAGTATCACACAGGAGGTGTGGGGATTAGGTTTCCCAGTTGCTAGAGTTCTCCTTTATATAGTCTTAAAATCAGGGTTTATAATCAATGTTACCTTGGTAACAAAGCATTCAATATTTACCGTTAGTGGAAAACCTGATTAGACTCAAGCTAATATATTTCAACCGTTAGATCAAACTTAGCTTGTTACACACAAATGAAATGTACCTTCATTTAGATATGAGTAACCGTACCTAAACATTTACACCTTGTTGGCTCAACAATAGTTAACCGAAGTTAGCCATGTGAACACTTTCATAACAACCTCATTTATCTTAACCATAACTAGTTCAAATGACTCAAATGAAACTAGTTCTAGAGTTGTTCAATTGCTTATATTCTCATAGAAGTATATAAGACACAATTGAAGCAAAATTGATTTTGATTCACTCGAATCAAGTCATGAACATTATAGCCACGGTTTGCAAAAGATTGCATTCCTTAATATATAAATGTATTAGTTCATGAACAAACCGATTTAAGAACATTATCCATTTAGGTATGCATACGGGTACGCATACCTAAATGGCAACTAAGTATGGGATTCGCCAGTGCGCGAACTGGTACGCATACCTTCCAAACTCAGCAGAAATTGCCGGACCTGAAACTTACTCCAGTACGCGTACCGGTACGCATACAAGGTTCCCGGACTTCTCAAAACCAACAAGTACACATACGGGTATGCATACCATGGTTCCCGGACATGGATTACATATACGCAAGTACGCACACTATGCTTATATCCAATTGTTCTAAACTCTCATTTAATTCATTGAAACATTCTCGGAAGACGACAATAGCTATCTCACACAAACTATTAGCTTCAAAACAATCTTCAAGTGATCGAATGATCAATTTCGAGTTTACATCAAATGACTGTCTCACACAAATCATGTAAGATGTTTCCAGGCAATTTTCACATGATCATATTTTGACTTTTGTCAAGAATATAATATGAACTTGGTTAAAATAAAAGCTTACCAATACATATTTCGATAAATATGTAAGCGAGTTAAACTCAGCTCGAAATATCAAATGTGTATAATTGAAGTCTATATAGTTATACGACTTTTGTCTCAAATAGGAGATATAGTAGATAGACTATTGAGTGATAGATGAGTTCAAGTCTCCACATACATTTTGTTGATAAAGTTCTACAAACTCCCCTTAGTAGTTCTTCGTCTTCAATCGATGAACGCCGTGAAGTCTAGTGCTCTCCTACACTTTCTATCATAATTCGAGACTTAGCTATAAGTAGACTAGAAATCAAGACTTATAGTCTTGGCTACTAAACTTGACAAACAAGATTGAGATAGAAATGCTTGAGAGTTCGACCGAGCATTGCTCTAACAATTTCCCCCTTTGTCAATTTTAGTGACAAAACTATCAATACATATGGATTACAAAATAAATAAACTTTGTAGCTTCTCATCCAAATGCTTGATCTCCTTGGTTATTCAACATTACTCGAAATCTTCGTTACTTCCAAGTATTGTAGTGATTCTGAACGTGTTCAACTCATCATCAATGTTGTTGAATATCCTTAGCTATAACAATGAGAAAACAGTTGCTCTCAATAATTGTTATACAATGTCATAGTATTATTACACAACATCAAAGTTCAATTGTATCACAACTTTGACAACAATACTTTGGTGATATGTATCACTCCCCCTTAGTCAATACTTCATCTCACATGAAAACCACTCCCCCTTACATAATGATCCGTAAATCATATGTATTTGTAGTGTGAACTACACATTAATTCTCCCCCTTTTTATCAATAAAAATTGGCAAAGGTACGAAAACTAGTGGGATCCTAATGAAATTTCCATATAGATACTTCATGACCAAAAGAGAACAACATATCAACTTATTTATATGAAATCATATAACCGAAACTAAATGCAGTTGTTAGAGCACTGCTCGATCAAACTCGCATGCGTTGCTATCTCAAGCATGTTTGTCAATCTTAGTGATCAAAACTATATAGTCTTGATTTATAGTCTACTATAGTTAAAGTCTCGGACTAGGATAGAAAGTGTAGTTGAGCTCAAGAACTCCATGGCGATCATCATACAAGAAGAAGGACTACTCAAGGAACCAGTGGATCTTCATCGACTAAAAGGTATGTGGATACTTGAACTTATCTATCACTCAAAAGTATATCTACTCTATCTCCTATCTTGAGACAAAAGTCGTTTATCTATATAGACTAAGAATATACACATGTGACAATTCGAGCTAAGTATATCCTGCTTATCTATTTCTCGAAATGGGTATTGGTAAAGATTTCGCTTTAGCCAAGTTCATCTTTGCCTAGTGACGAAAGTCATGTTATGTTTCAATCATTTTGGAAATCGCTCGGACAAAAAATAGTTTGTGAATAACAACTATATAACGCCCCCTGAGAATGTTTCAATGATTGAAATGAGAGTTTAGACTATATAACCATTGGGAGATATAAACATTGTTGTGGCAACACATATATGTATAAGTCCTTAGCACTTGAACCGAAGTTTGTGAACTTTGTTGATCAAGTGGAACCGGAACGTGAGCAACAACTCAGTCCGCGAACCCAGTCCACGAACTGGCATAGTTCTCGAACTTTAGCCATTGGAAAAACTAATCCCCACACACCTTTCTTGTGTGATACTAGTTTTCTCTAAGCTAGAGTCGATCTCCATTAACCCTTTAGTTTTCTCTCTAAATTTGGGTTAACGACTTAAAGACTTCATTGGGATTGTGAAGCCAGACCGATACTACTTTTCTTATAGTTGTGTGATCTGATCTTGGTCTTTCTATCGTACGAGTACAATTATAATAATTGGATTGAGATTTTTATCTCCGATAGGCAAGATAAAAGTAGTCACAAACATCTTCGTCTCATTGTTTGTGATTCCTCAATAATCTTCTACGCTGCGTCGATTATGTTTATTGTGAGGTGATTGATGCAACTGAGCTGTTCTTCGGGAATATAAGTCTGGTTTTATCAATTGGTTCCTGTTTACCTTGATTTATCAAAAGATGGAACAAAACTTGTAGGTTTATTCGTGGGAGACGAATTTATCTATCCTGTAGACTTTTCTATGTGAGAAAGATTTATTTATTAAATTCTTCGACTTTGGGTCGTAGCAACTCTTGGTTGTAGGTGAGATCATCTAAGGGAATCAAGTGCGCAGTATCCTGCTAGGATTAGAGGCGTAGGAACATAACTGTACCTTGGATCAGTGTGAGATTGGTTGTGGATCAACTATAGTCCAGACCGAAGTTAGATTGTAGTAGGCTAGTGTCTGTAGCGGCTTAATACAGTGTATGTTTAATCTGGACTAGGTCCCGGGGTTTTTCTGCATTTGCGGTTTCCTCGTTAACAAAATTCCGGTGTCTGTGTTATTTCTTTTCCGCATTATATTTTGTTAAATAAGTGAAATAATACAGGTTGTGCGTTGTTCATTCAATTAGAATATCTGACCATTTTGGTTGTTGATTTAAATTGATAGACACTTGGATATTGGTCTTTGGTACCATCCAAGTTATCTCTCTTTGATTAGGCTCGCAAATTATATTTGCTTGAGTAAATCAAATCGAGAGATTGAGATAATAACTCCTTGAGATATTTTCTATTGATTGAGCTTGATTCTCTAGAAAACAACTCGGAGTTTTCCATACATATTGCTAATCGAAATATTGGGTGTTGTTGTTAGACCCCCGCTTTTTTAATTGGTATCGGAGCAGGAAAACACGTTCAAGACCTCATAAGTCTGTGTTTGTAGCGATCTGACTCTATGGACAATATAGCCTCTTATAACGCTTCACCAGGATTAAAAACCAATCGTAGAAGAAGTTCTGATTATCGAGTTATTCTTCAAAAAAGGTTGGATGAACAAATCCGGATCAACTCTGATCTTGTTGCAGAAATTACAATCCTAAAGGATTTGAAGCCCAACTCAAGTCCATTAATGGATATGAGTAACCATATTAGTTCCTCTCTAAGGAACCGTCATATATTAGATGATAAACAACGTTTAAAGGTTGTGAAAACTGATATGACTTAGAATTGTTCTACGAAATGTAAAAACGTTGACCCATGTTTGTTTTGTGATTCCCCTAATAATTTTCAACATTTGTGTATGTCTTTTCAAGAGAGTTTAAAAGTTGCAAGTAATCTTTATAAGAAAACTAAACAAATTATTACGTCTCTAAAAAGACATACAGAACTATTAGGAAATTCCAAACAGAATAATACTAATAGTATGGGAGCTTTTTCTTTAAAATCAACGTCACCCTTTCAATGGTTCCTTGATAGTGGATGTAGCAGACATATGACAGGTGATCTTACTTGGTTTTTTTTCGCAGATAACTATGAAGGAGGACCAGTAACATTTGGAGATGGAAGATGTTGCTACATAAGTAAGAAGGGAACTATCAAATTACCTGGCGTACCTAAAATTCATGATGTAGTCTACGTTAAAGGTATGACTTCAAATCTTCTTTCTATTAGTCAAATTTGTGACAAAGTCCATCGAGTTTTCTTCAATGCAAAAGGATGTGACATTTTAGACAAAACTGGGAAAGTAATTTTTCAAGGAACTCGTGGTAAAAATAACTGTTATCTTCTTGATACTCAGTTCAGCAATTGTTGCAATTTGACTAAGGTGGAATCTACACATCTTTGGCATGAACGCTTTGGTCACATCAATTATCGACTTCTAACTAAGATCATTAATAAATAACTTGTTAGAGGTGTTCCAAAAATAAATGCAAAGATTGAAGGTGCATGTGGTGCCTGTCAAAAGGGTAAACAAACAAAAGTTCACCATAAATCATCTAGAGATATACTCACTAAAGCTCCACTTGATTTAATTCATATGGATCTCTTCAGACCAATTCAACAACCCACTGTTGCTGATAAGAAGTATTCTTTGGTTATGGTAGATGATTACACCAGATTCACTTGGGTTGCATTTCTATCTCATAAGAATGAAACCCTTGGAGAATTTAAAATTATTGTTAGTAGAATCCAGGACGAATAAGGTCGTAAACTAAAGAAAATTAGGAGCGACCGTGGAACTGAATTCAAGGACACCAAAGTGTTTGAATTTTGTGACGAACTGGGAATTACTCAACAATATTCTTCACCCATTACTCCTCAAGCCAATGGAGTTGCAGAAAGAAAGAATAGAAACATTCAAGAAATGGCCAGGGTAATGCTCCATAACAAAAATCTACCTTTAAGATTTTGGGGAGAAGCTGTTTTTACAGCATGCTACTTGATCAACCGTGTCTACTTACGGTCCAAAACTCTTAACACTCCATATGAGTTATGGTATGGAAGAAAACCCAACTTACACCATCTTAGAGTGTTTGGAAGTAAGTGCTACATATTAAAAGATCGAGAGCAGAGAGGGAAGTTTGATACCAAAAGTGATGAAGGTATCTTTCTTGGCTATGCTTCTGACAGTCGTGGGTTTTGTGTATTTAATATCCAAACCCAAGTCATGGTGAAATATGCAAATGTTATTATTGATGATATTAGTGATTTCCATCATGATAATTCTCCTGCTGAGTTGCCTCCAACAGAGACAATTGAGAAAGTCAAAGAAATACATGAATCAGTTGAAGTTATTCCAACTATTGCTGATCCTGATATTTCTAGTGATGAGGATAAAAGCACTGATCAAACCACCTCTAACGAACCAGAAAGTGTTTCCCCTCCACGACACCTCTGGGTTCAAAGAAATCATGATCCAAATAATATTATTGGAGGAAGAGATTCTACAGCTAGAACAAGAGGACAACTTCAAAATATCTATAATTTTGGTTGTTATCTTTCCCTTGTAGAACCAAGAAATATTAATGAAGCTCTGAGTGACCCCGCTTGGGTAAATGCTATGCATGAAGATTTAAATGAATTTAAAAGACAATATGTATGGGAACTCGTACCTTGTCCCTCCAATGTTAATATTGTTGGTACCAAATGGATATTTAAGAACAAGTCTGATGAATTTGGCATAATTATTAGAAATAAAGCCAGACTTGTCGCTCAAAGATATTCACAAATTGAAGGTATCGATTTTGATGTAACCTTTGCACCTGTAGCACACCTTGAGTCTAATGGATTTGAGCTAATAAGAGCCTTGAGTCCATTAGACTCTTATTCCCGTTAATTCAAAAAGGATTATACGTTATGTCAATCATACTGTCGGGTATGGTCTATCCTACACTTTTTATACTAATACTGACCTCTCCGCTTATTCTGATGCTGATTGGGCAGGATGTATAGAAGATAGAAAAAGTACATCAGGGGGTTTCTACTATGTAGGACTGAATCTTGTTTCTTGGCACAGTAAGAAGCATAATTTACAATCCATGTCTACATGCGAAGCAAAGTATATTGCTGCTGGGTCATGTTGTACACAACTCTTATGGATGAAACAAATTTTGGCTGACTATGGAGTTGATACTAGAATAATGAAGATCTTTTGTGATAACTCCAGCGTGATTCGAATCACTGAGAATCCTGTTGAGCACTCAAGAACAAAGCACATTGACATAATGTACCATTTTATTCGAGATCTTTATGAGAATGGTATCATAAACATGGAATTTTTGCCTTCCGAACAACAGTTGGCTGACATCCTCACCAAACCTTTAGACACTTCCACTTTTCAGCACTTCTATTGGTGTTGTTTCAGTTCATTAACTTTTTCCATAACTCTTGCCCCTGTGCTTATGTCGATCCTTTGGTCAATTTAGTTAGAACTCTAGTCAGTTTACATTTTTTAGTTGTTTCATCTAGATGTTGTTTTAAGTGTTTGGAAATCCTTCTATTCTATTGAAATTAAGGTCGCTCTTGTTGTTCCTTTGGGAATGACATCTTATGGGGGAGAGTTCTTTTGAACTTGTGCTTAATTGCTAAATCTTTGTGAGGAGTGCGGCTGTGGAATATTGTAGGGGTTATCTTGTATCTTTATAAAATCCTTGATGAATGCATTTAGCCTCGGCTTTATGATTGCATCTAAACAAGATGATAGAACATTTACCTTTGGTCATGAAAAATATCTTGCAGAAATTTCATTAGGATCCCGTTCTTATACCTTTTCCAATTTTATTGACAAAAAGGGGGAGAATTAATTGTAGTTCATACTACAAATACATATGGTTTTCGGATCATTATGTAAGGGGGGGGGGGTGGTTTCCATGTGAGATGGAGTATTAACTAAGGGGGAGTGAAGTATCACCATAGTATTGTGGTTGAAGTTGTGATACAATTGGACTTTGACGCTGTGTAATAGTACTATGACACTGTGTAACAATGATTGAGAATCGATGCTTTTCTCATTGTTATAGCTACGGATTTTCAACAACGATGAAACTAAACTTACAACCTTTGGGATCATTGGACTACTTGGAAGTGACGAAGATTTCGAGTATTGTTGAAGATTAGGCATATGGAATAGGAGCTACAAAGTTTATTTATATATTTTTTGTATTCCATATGTATTAATAGTTTTGCCACTAAAATTGACAAAGGGGAGATTGTTAGAGCACTGCTCGGTTAAAATCGCATGCGTTGCTATCTCAAGCATGTTTGTCAATCTTAGTGATCAAAACTATATAGTCTTGATTTCTAGTCTACTATAGCTAAAGTCTCGGACTAGGATAGAAAGTGTAGTTGAGTTCAAGAACTCCATGGCGATCATCATACAAGATGAAGGACTACTCAAGGAACCAGTGGATCTTCATCGACTAAAAGGTATGTGGAGACTTGACCTTATCTATCACTCAAAAGTCTATCTACTCTATCTCCTATCTTGAGACAAAAGTCGTTTATCTATATAGACTAAGAATATGCACATGTGACATTTCGAGCTGAGTATATCCTGCTTATCTATTTCTCGAAATGGGTGTTGGTAAAGCTTTCTCTTTAGCCAAGTTTATCTTTTCCTAGTGACGAAAGTCATGTTATGTTTCAATTATTTTGGAAATCGCTCTGACGAAAAATAGTTTGTGAATAACAACTATATAACGCCCTATGAGAATGTTTCAATGATTGAAATGAGAGTTTAGACTATATAACCATTGGGGGATATAAACATTGTTGTGGCAACACATATATATATAAGTCCTTAGCACTTGAACCGAAGTTTGCGAACTTTGTTGATCAAGTGGAACCGAAACGTGAGCAGCAACTCAGTCCGCGAACCCAGTCCGTGAAATGGCGTAGTTCTCGAACCCGAGAATTTCTGCTGAAGTTGTAGCTCATATGCAGTCCGCGAATGTCACACCCCGCAAATTATGGCACTAGAACCTAGTCCAGAACCCCGCGGTGCGACTATCGTAGGTCCAGATTTTTCCTTTTAATATAATAATAATTTAGATCTACGAAAGAAAATTTAATAAATATTTTGAATAATTAAAATACTTACAAAACAATTTTAAATGATTACAATCCATAATTAAAGCAACTAAAAATTCAAGTAAAACACATCGACGATACTGAAATACCGATCCCCAAATCCCCGTGATAAATTACAGTTTCTTTACTTCAGCTAGTGTCTCTGTATACTCTGTAGGAAGAGAGGAAAAAGGGGTGAGCAACCACAGCCCAGTAGAGAATTTCCAAAAATAATATAGTGCAGCGAAAAAAAAAAAAAAACCAAACGACGCATCAAAAGAATAAATAAGTAATTATAATCACTTTGCGAATTATTGATTTTTATCTCACTTTTACTCAAACACACTTCACCTTAAATAATTAGCCTTTTAAATTATTTTAGAACATTTTTCTTCAACCAAATATCACTTAGCAATTTCTTTATGTGCGTTCCAAATTTTTTAACTTTTAGATGTCTCTCACTTTATTGTCTTAACTAGACTTTTCCAACAAATCCTTAAATACTTTAGAATTACAACCACTGCCCATTGCGACATACACTATTCGAATAGTTGTGGCCCTGAACTCGGAAAATTCGAAAACCTCAAATTTATCCATGGACGGCAGCCCAAATCATAATCAATATCTTGCCCACCGGTGCTCACAAGGTATTTCTTTCTATTGTGGCCCTGATCTCTTGGCTTTAACACCATCTACTGCCAACCGGTGCACACGAACTATTTGAATAGTCGAGGCCCTGATCTCTTAGCAAGTAGATTACACAAATTGACTGTATGATCTACCGACTAGTATTCCCCTGACCAAACGTTCATTATTGGTTTTACTTCTTTAATTAAACATTTCACTTGCACAGTACATTTACTTATATCCATTAACAATTCTCCAAGCTACAGCTTTAAACGTTAAACACATTTTCTTTTCTTAACATTGTTGCTAGGCAATATTTATATTTCATATGCTTTTGTATTAGCTAAACAATTTCTTTCATCTCGAAACATTAACTTATAAGCTGTTCTTAATATAGTTATAACTTAGAAACATCCAATTAATAAGTCCATTTTCATTTTAACCATAAGTTAGTGCAACCAAATTATCATGGTTTGTTACATGTAGTGTTTTAGCATTTAAAAATTATACATGTTTTTGAAGTCAGCAAGAGTCATCGAGTTAACTCTTGGCGATTTTGCATTAACTAATTAATGATTAGTTTACTTATAACACATTTGTTAATTAATTACATG
Source organism: Papaver bracteatum (assembly GCA_023529315.1). NCBI lineage: Eukaryota > Viridiplantae > Streptophyta > Magnoliopsida > Ranunculales > Papaveraceae > Papaver > Papaver bracteatum. The sequence continues at coordinate 232,713 of JAJJWX010004691.1, read as the reverse complement.
AAAAGGAACCAGTAACCATTAGCTAGGTGATGTCATCAACAATACTCAAAGAACAAACACTCAGGTGGACCAGAAAATTCCCACAACAAATCCCAAAGACAAATGATTAGGAAAACTCTTATATTATCATAAGAAGTTAATATGAAGCCACCTATGAAAATCAGACACCTTTGTTTTTATGGAACCAAAAACCACTAGAAGTTGTGTTAATGTGCAATAGCTCAGGTGTGAGAAAAAAATCTGTTTAGTTTACAAAACAGAACTCAGCAAAAATAATGGTTACGTACTTTAAAATCCAGATAACATCATAAAATCCAAACCACAAGAAAATCTCTAGTCTAACACCATCGTAGTATATATTTTATGTTCGACAAACAAATTAATGCAATAAATCGATGCCAAAATAGTTTAGGTTTTAGTATTACGTAGAAACCCCTACCTCGATATCGCTTAAAAATCCAAATCCAAATATGATGATGATGCATAAAGAAATATCACGATCAACTTCGCACTTTGTCTGGTCCAAAAATCACGTGACTAGTCTTCTAATAATTTGAGCAAAAGGATTTATTCAAGTATGAGTGACGGAAGAGAAGATGGCTGTTTTAGGTTTTGGGTTCACAAGAGCTACGAAAATAATAGGGAAAAGACAAGTCGGCTGGATTTCCTTTCCATCTTTTTCTAACCTAGGTAAGATTTTTAACAAAAAGACGAACAAACCATTTGGGCCAAGAAAAAATATACTCCTTGCCCATTACGTCCAAAAATGTATCCAGTAAGATAAATGACCTCCAAGGTTCGTACACCTAATTATGGATCCAGTTTATGATCTGAAAGCCCACTTTTACATAGGTTTTACTTAAAATAAATACACCCAAAAATGTATGTATCCATTTCTTAGAGAGTTGGTTTGGCGAAAGTACATTTTAGAAAGAAGGATTGTGACAGTGAACCCAGTCCGCGAACTGATGGATGCTCTCAAACTTGAGAATTTCTGCTGGAGTTTATAACTTCAACCGGTTAGCTTGAGTCCGCGAACTCAGTCCACGAACTCAAGTGGTTATGTCTGAGAACGTTGTTCGTGAACTTATTCTAAATTACTAAGGAATGCTTTTGAAAACCGTGGCTTTATAGTTCATGATTAATGATTCGAGTGAATCACATCATTTTTTATTCAATTGTGTCTCTTATAATACTTGGGATCTCATAGAAATTGAACAACTCTCTAACTAGTTCATTTGAGTCATTTGGACTAGTTACGGTGAAGAAGAATATGGTTGATATGGAAGTTATCATTTGGATAACCATTTGGTTGACTACTATTGAACCAACCATTGTACACGTTTGGGTACGGTTACACAAACCCAAAACGTCAAGTACATGTCTGTATGTCAAGCTAAGCTTTTAATCTAACGGTTGAGAGATATTAGCTTGTATCTAATTAGGTTTTCATCTAACGGTGAATATTGAATGCTTTGTTAGCAAGCTAACATTGATTGCAAACCCTGATTTGAAAGACTATATAAGGAGAACTCTAGCTATTGGAAAAACTAATCCCCACACACCTTTTTTGTGTGATACTAGTTTTATTTAATCTAGAGTCGATCTCCATTAACCCTTGAGTTTTCTCTCTAAATTAGGGTTAACGACTTAAAGACTTCACTGGGATTGTGAAGCCAGACCGATACTACTTTTCTTGTAGTTGTGTGATCTGATCTTGCTCTTCCTATCGTACGAGTACAATTGTAATAATTGGCTTGAGATTTCTATCTCCGGTAGGCAAGATAAAAGTAGTCACAAACATCTTCGTCTCATTGTTTGTGATTCCTCAATAATCTTCTTTGCTGCGTCGATTAAGTTTATTGTGAGGTGATTGATGAAACTGAGTTGTTCTTCGGGAATATAAGTCTGGTTTTATCAATTGGTTCTTGTTCACCTTGATTTATCAAAAGACGGAACAAAACTTGTAGGTTTATTCGTGGGAGACGAATTTATCTATTACCTGTTGACTTTTCTGTGTGAGACAGATTTGTTTATTAAAGTCTTCAACTTTGGGTCGTAACAACTCTTGGTTGTGGGTGAGATCAGCTAAGGGAATCAAGTACACAACATCCTGCTGGGATCAGAGGCGTAGGAACATAACTGTACCTTGGATCAGTGTGAGATTGGTTGGGGCTCAACTACAGTCCAGACCGAAGTTAGATTGTAGTAGGCTAGTGTCTGTAGCGGCTTAATACAGTGTATGTTTAATCTGGACTAGGTCCCGGGGTTTTTCTGCATTTGCGGTTTCCTCATTAACAAAATTCTGGTGTCTGTGTTATTTCTTTTCCGCATTATATTTTATTATATAATTGAAATAATACAGGTTGTGTGTTGTTCAATCAATTAGAATATCTGACCATTTTGGTTGTTGATGTAAATTGATTGACACTTGGATATTGGTCTTTGGTACCATCCAAGTTATCTCTATTTGATTTGGCTCGCGAATCATATTTGATTGAGTAAATCAAATCGAGAGATGGAGATAATAACTCCTTGAGATATTTTCTATTGATTGAGTCTTGTTGATTCTCTAGAAAACAACTCGGAGTTATCCATACGGATTGCTAATCGAAATATTGGGTGGTGGTGTTAGACCCCCGCTTTTTCAGCATTCATCAAGGATTTTATAAAGATACAAGATAACTCCTACAATAATCCACAGCCACACTCCCCACAAATATTTGGCAATTAAGCACAAGTTCAATTAAGACCTCTCCCCCATAAAATGTCATTCCCGAAAGAACAACAAGAGTGACCTTACTTTCACAAGAAAAGAAGGATTTCTTTGGACATTAACAAATCACATGAAACATGAATTTGTATCCAAAATACTCAGTTAAGTTAACCACAAGAGAACCCATGATTAATTTAATCGAAAATGCTCACATAAGAGAACTTATGGAGCCGCACAGTATTTACACAAAGATGTGGATCAGGGAAGACCAATACTGCGGAATAAACAAAGATTCATTATATCTTTCATCACTATTTTCATAGAGACATATAATAGACTTAATCTTTCTAAACAAAAGTTCATCCTATCTTCCATCAATATTTGCATAATGACATAATAGGCTTAACTTTTGTTGTCAAAAGTTCATTCAATCTTTTATCAATATTTGCATAATGACATATGAAAAACTGAACTTTTGACAAATATGGGACAATCATATTCACGGATGCAAACACACATATCCCATAACAAGTTGCAATATATAAAACCATAAATATTAATACGACAAAATCATCTTCCAAATTAACTTTAGAATTTAAATAAATAAATCGAAAAATATTGCACGCTGAAAATCGTTGGAAATAGCTATGTGTACTCACAATAATGGCTATTCTAAACCCTAGTTATCCTTATTAAAATACAAGAGTAAATTCTCATAACAAATTTCCTAGACATCGTAGAGCTTTCTCAGAGCATCTACTGAGAACTCCTTCTCATTATTGAAAAACCCATTGAGTATGGGATCGTTCAATTCCTCCAAATCCTCAGAAATATCAGCTAGCTCACTAAGTTCTCTTTTTAGTCCACACAAGGTGTTCTTTGTTAGAGAAAACATATGTTCATAGTGAGCTATCTTTTCTAAAGAGAAAAAGATTCGAGATTTTAAATCATTTCTTTTGTTGATGAAATCCTTCACCATACCTCTAAAGTTATTATCAAAATGACACACAGAAAAGAGGCAGTTAGAGGAAGAACCTTCTTCATCATTTGTAAATCTCGCCTTCTTCTTTCTTGAGGAACTGATTCCTTCACATCTACACATCAACTTCTTCAACTGCATCCCTTTTGGTAGTACCTCCAGTTACAAGAGCCATGAAACTGTATCTTTCAAAAGAAAAGAGGAGTGAAGGGTATTTTGATCACAAATGAATATAAATAGACCTATGGACATGCAAACCCTAGAGGATCTTTGAACAAGTCTTTTACGGTTCATGATCCATTACCTATTTTAACAAGAAGATATTTTCTTTAACAAAATAAAAATTAAAAGAAATTACCAATTATACAGAACTTGAGCAACCTTGATTCAATCCTCATCTCAAGTTCAAACTGAGGATGCAGACATCACTAGTATTAGATAGTGATGGAGTGAGACGAATGGTCACATCTTTTGTCACATAATGGCTTATCAAGGCTTGTTGTATAAACAAACTTCTTACCTCGTCTGAATATGGTTCTTTTAGATTTTTTCTTGTTATCAGGAGAACTCTGTTGATTACCCAACGCCAGATTCATCCTTTGCATGTGTTTTTGAAGTTTGGAAATCATTTTGTTGTTCCTCTTGAATTTCCAACAGTTACTTTGAACATGATTTGAAATTCCATAAAACGAACAAATCAAGGAAGATTTATTGTCTTGTTTTGCCTCCTGTTTATCACAACATTCATCATCAATTGTTCCAAACCCGGTTGGAAAAAATGAGTTGTTTGTGCTCACAGTTTGTCTTTTGAACCCTAAACCATTTGTGTTTCCAAAAGACTTCTGACCAAATAACATTGCTGAGACTTTGTCAGAACTTCCAGAAAACCTTTATAGGTCATACTTAAGAGTATTAATCTCTTTTTCCTTCAGAGATATGGTTCTGGTGAATTCATCATTAAGACAATCTATCTCAAGATCTTTCACCTGAAGTGATGATTCAAGTTTTTCCAATGAAACCTTTAGTAAGAGGTTTTCATGGTGAATTTCTTCACACTTATTCAAGAAAACAACAATCTCAGTGTCACACTCAAACTCTGAATCAGAATTTGAGTAGGAAGAAGTTTCTACTGCGAAAGCCTAAAATTCATAGCACACATTGGAAGTATCCAAGATATTGACAACCTGAGATGATTTTTCTTGTATTGAATCATTATAAGCATTAACTGGAGAGAGGCATTTCTCACAACTTTTGCTTCTTTTACCAAATCCTTGATCTTTTGTGTAATCAGTGATTTATCAAAATCAACATGATTGGAACAATATTCATCAGCCCAAGACAAGTCAGAAGCTTTGCTTGTGTTGGTCAAAGCATTGAACGCAGATGTTCTGACTGTGTTCTGATCAAGATCAATTATTTTTTAACTTTCCAACAAGAGTATTCCTGGATAGCGTATCAAGGTTATTTTATTCAACGATGGCATGCTTCCTAGAATCGTATTTGGCTGGCAACGATCTGAGAATCTTCATCACAATGACCTTTTCAGGAATAGTCTTACCCAATGAAAAAGATGCATTAACAATTTTAGACGCTCTGTGATTAAACTCATCAAATGAATCCTCATCAGCCATACGAAGGTTTTACCAATAAGAACATAGGTTTTGAAGCTTAGATTCTTTCTCAGAGGAATTTCCTTCGAATACAGTTTCTAAGATATCCCACACATCTTTAGACCGAGTGCACGTAGACATATGGCGCTGAAGATTTGGGTTAATGGCATGTATGATAGCATTTGAACCATCAGAATTTTGCCTTGCATCGAGAATCTTGTTAGGTTGCTTTGCAGCGATAGATACACCATCTACTGTAACCATTAGAGGATCATAGCCATTAACAACATAAACCCATGTTTGAAAATCACGCTCTTGAAGAAAGGCACGCATAACAATTTTACACCATGAGTAGTTTGAGCCATCGAAGACTGGTGGTACGTTTATAGAGATAACACCTCTGCGCATAGACTCAGATCGCTACAAACACAGACTTATGACGTCTTTATATGTGTTTGCCTGCTGTGACACCAATTGAAAAAGCGGGGCTCTAATATCCATACCCAATATTTCACTTAGCAATCTGTATGGACAAAATCCAATATAATTCCAAGAGAATCAACTAGACATTCAGACTCAATCAATGAAAATATATCCAAGAATTGTATCTCTATTTCACAATGTAATCAGCAAATCAAACAGATAGAAATCCGTGAGCCTGATAATTATGTGAAACAACTTGAACGGTACCAAAGATCAATGTTCAAGTGTCAATCAATATAATCAACAACCAAAGGTTGGATTCTCTAATTGATTGAACTACGCACAACCTGTGATATTTCTATTATATAACAAAATTTAATGCGGAAAAGAAATAACACAGACACTAAAAATTTTGTTAACGAGGAAACCACAAATGCAGAAAAACTCCGAGACCTAGTCCATATTTGAACACCACACTGTATTAAGCCACTACAGACATTATCTTACTCCAAGTTAACTTCATACTGGAATGTAGTTGAGCTCTAACCAGTCTCACACTGATCAAGGTACAGTTGCACTCCTTACGTCTCTGAATCCCAGCAGAACTCTACGCACTTGATTCCCTTAGCTGATCTCAACCACAACTAAGAGTTGCTACGACCCAAAGTCGAAGACTTGATAAAAAAATATGTCTCACACCGAAAAGTCTACTGTATAGATAAATATGTCTCCCACAGATAAAACTATGAGTTTTTTCTAGGTGAATAGGAACCAAATGATATACCAGACTTATATTCCCGAAGAACAACCTAGAAATATCAATCACCTCATAATAATCTTAATCGTATGGTGGCGAAACAAGATATTGTGGAATCACAAATGATGAGACGGATATGTTTGTGACTGCTTTTTATCTTGCCTATTAAATCTCGATCCAATCTTAGAGAAAATATTACTCAATATGGTAGAAACCGCATGATCAGATCACGCAACTACAGAGAAAATAGTTGGGTCTGGCTTCACAATCCCAATAAAGTCTTTAATTCGTTAACCTACATGGTTTCGTGAAAAACCTAAGGTTAAAGGAGAATCGACTCTAGTCGCAACTAGTATCACACATGAGTTGTGGGGATTAAGTTTCCCAGTTGCTAGAGTTGTCCTTTATATAGTTTTCAAATCAGGGTTTGCAATCAACCGTTTGAACAATAGTTAACCGAAGTTAGCCATATGAACACTTTCATATCAACCTCATTCATCTTAAGCATAACTAGTTCAAATGACTCAAATGAAACTAGTTCCAGAGTTGTTCAATTATTTATATTCTCATAGAAGTATACAAGACATAACTGCAAAATCGATTTTGATTCACTCGAATCAAGCCATGAACATTATATCCATGGTTTGCAAAATATTGCATTCCTTAATATATAAATGTATTAGTTCATGAACAAACCGATTTTAGAATATTATCCACTTAGGTATGCATACGAGTACGTGTACTTAAATAGCTGGACTAAGTTTGGGTATCGCCAATATGAGAACTGGTATGCATACCTTCCAAATTCGGAAGAAATTCCCGGACCTGTACCTTATGCCAATACGTGTAACGCTACGCATACAAGGTTCCCGGACTTCTCCAAACCAACAAGTACGCATACGGGTATGCATATCATGGTTCCCGGACATGGATTACATATATAAAAGTACGCACACTATGCTTATATCAAATTGTTCTGAACTCTCATTTCAATCATTGAAACATTCTCGGAAGACGGCAATAACTGTCTTACACAAACTATTAGCTTCAAAGCAATCTTCAAGTAATCGAATGATCAATACGAAACATTCCGAGTCTACATCAAATGTCTATCTCAGACAAATCATGTAAGATGTTTGTTTGTACCCATAATTACTTTTGGGCATGAAACACGATTGAATCGATTATTTGATGTGTATTTTGGGTTAAGAGATGAACTGAAGTTGAAAAGGCGAGGGTACCCCAAATATACCTAACGCTATAACTTTTCCTTCATATAAGTCCTTTCCCCGAAAGTGATTATCTATGGACTGAGTCGAGACAATACAACAAATCGGTTCACACTTTGTGGGATCGTCTATGGATACGAGATCGAGACAATACAACAACAAAGTGTGTTTACTTGATACAAAGGTTCGGACTTAACCAAACTCAATAGGATTCACATATCAAGTAAATAGGAATTAACTTTTGTGCAATTTAATTTAATTATAATAAAGACAATTATAATGCGGAAATATAAAGTAAATGACACAACAATATTTTGTTAACGAGGAAACCGCAAATGCAGAAAAACCCCGGGACCTAGTATAGAATTGAATACTCTCAGGATTAAGCCGCTATACAAAATAATACCAACTTCGTATAGTTGATACCAATCAACTAAACCTATAGTTCACCTAGTTTCATCTGTATTCCCACGCCTCCAACCTGTAAACAAGTCACGTACTTGGACCAATTCCTTTGGTTCGTATTCCAAACAGTAAAGGAACAACAAATTTGTTTGTTATCAACTCTCTTCAACCAAGTGATATGAGTTGCACAAAGGTTCCCTTGTTTATCTTAACATAAACTCCTTTGCCAGGTTCCAAGATATATCTTATGTTCAATCACCTAAAAGGTAATCGTTAAGATTAAGCCAACAACACTCTTCAACCAAGTGATATGTGTTGATGCCGATCTACCTCAATTAATCAATCCAATCTACCACAAGGATAAACCGATTATTAATTGGATCCTCTTTTTCCCAAACAAGTATTGTGCACACCAAAGATTGTAAAAGCCAAGTTAGAAATCTTCAATATCTTCTTTGTCTTCAAATCTTCTTAAATCTTCAATAAACACATGCACACAACTACTTGAATCTCTTGTGATCAATCAAACACATAACGGAGTCTGTTAATAATGGATTTTCACAAGATCGTCTTTAGATCTAACAACAGTCTAAAGATCCATGTCTAAACCTTGAACTAGTTTGAGTGAATCTTATATCATAAGAGAAGATTCTCAAGCATAAACAAACTAGGTGCAATCAAAGTTCAACCACCGTTAGTCAATCAAATCAATACGAAAACTAAAGATAAACCGCAATATATAGTTTCCCACCAACGGGTCTCGCAATATTGATCTTTAGAATTACCATGCCCCTTTTCTTGTATTGGCTACAGCCCCCCCCCCCCCAAATGATTTCTGCTTCTCCCTATTTATACAGTTCAATATCTAATTTCAATATAAACTTAAATGGCATTAACTGCTCATTTATTCCTCATCTTAATTATGTATGAAACTGCTGGAATTAATACTGCATGTTCAATTATGTACGAAACTGCTGGAATTAATACTTTATGCCTCCATATTGAATTCTGCATGAAACTGCACATTTATGCCTCCTGAATTAATTCGCATGAAACTGCTCATTCATGTCTCCAGAATTAATTCGCATGAAACTGCTCATTCATGCCTCCAGAATTAATTCTGCATGCTGGCAAACTAGATTGATGGTTGACAGGCATAATGGATGGCAGCACGGGTAGAGACTGGTTGGCAGTGCGATAGAGTATTTAGCTGAGAATCGGTTGGCAGCACTGCTGACATCATGAGTGGAAACTGCATGGCATCACCATTGGCAACATGAGTTGAAACTGCATGGAAGCACCATTGGCAATACAGCCTTGACATTGACTGATGGTTGAATTTGACCGTTGACCGGTTGTTGACTTTGACCATTGACCAGGCGTTGACTTTGACCATTAACCAGGCGTTGACTTTATGTAATACTGGGCGGGCTGGTGGGATGCTTTAGTTGACTGGTTATCGGGCCTGTATGAGGGCCAATAGATGACTCAAGTACCAATTTGGCCCATTATGTGGCATTTGTACTTATGGTACAAACATCTCCCCCTCTTAACCTCCAACTTGTTGGGGGTTAAGAATTTTTTGTTTTCCATAGTCAACGACGAAACTCGCCCCCAAGTATAGATTATTGATGTGAGGCAACCTTCTCTTGCTTGTTTGCAGAAGTCAAGACGCCCCCAAGAGTAAATTTCTGTTATTGAAGCGAAAAGAAAACTGCCTTCGTTGATTGTGGAAATCGTAATCAATTCGCCCCCAATTTAGGATATTATGACTGGAAGATCGGCGGGAAACAACTGGGCATGAACAGTTGTTTTATGCAAAAATTGGACTGAAGGTTGAACTAGACTGCAACGGAAGCGTGATACTGGAGCGGAGTGATGTTGAAAGTGAGTGGTTTCTGTTGATATGAAACTGGACCGTGGTAGTTGCGTAGAACTAAACTAGTAACCGTTGTTTGGAAAAGATAAGCTATATTTGACATCACTCGGTTGGAAACTGTGTGAGATATTGGTATTAAGCTACTGTCAATTACGGACTGAGCCTCGGTAGTTGCGAGCGAAAGGGTGTGACCTTTAGTAGTTGAGAAGGTAACAGACTTTGAGTGTAGCTGGACCTCCAATGGTCTCGATTGTACTACCGGATGTGACATCGATATTTATGTGTCTTCAGTAGTAATATGAATCAGGATAGCGACAACGATGTCGACTAGATCACAATAGTTGCTATGGAACTAGATTGCAATGATTGCGGTAAACTGGACTGTGTCGGCCACAAAAATTGTCCCCCGCAGTAATGAGGAAAACTGGGTTGCAACAGCTTCGAGCAAATCTGGTCTGCAGCAGCAGCGATCAGATGGACTGTAGGAGATACGAACATAGCTTCACTGCAGAGCTGCGATCAGCTGGACTGCAGGAGCTGCTAACAGAGTTGTACTGCAAAATGTAGCAGCGACGAGCAAAGCTATACTGCAGCAGCTGCGGTCAGCTGGACTGCAGGAGATGAAAATCATAGCTGGGCTGCAGTAGCTTCGACTAGCTGGAATGTAGCAACAATGAGCAAAGATGCACTGCAGGAGCTGCGAACATAGTTGGATTACAACATCTGTGATCAGCTGGAATGCAACAGTAACGAGCAAAGCCGTACTGCAACAACTTCGATCAGCTGGACTGCAGAAGATGCGAACATAGATGGACTACAGCAGCTTCGATCAGCTGGACTATAACTGAAATGAGAAAAACTGCACTGTAGGAACTGCGATCAACTAGACTGTAGGAGTTGTGAACATAGCTGAACTGCAGTAGCTTTGATCAGCTGGACTGCAACAACAACGAGCAAAATTGCACTGCAGCAACTGCGATCAACTGGACTGCAGGAGTTGCGAACATAGCTGAACTGTAGCAGCTTTGATCAGCTGGACTGCAACAACAATGAGCAAGACTGCACTGCATCAGCTTCGGTCAGCTGGACTATAGGGGTTGCGAACATAGCTGAACTGCAACAACTTTGATCAGCTAAACTGCAGCGGCGGCAAGAAAAGATGCACTGCAACAGCTGCGATCAGCTGGACTGCAAGAACTGCGAGCATAGTTGTACTGTAGTAGCTTCGATCAGCTGAACTGCAGCAGCGATGAGAAAAGTTGCACTGCAATAACTGCGATCAACTGGACTGCAGGAACCGCGATCATAGCTGTACTGCAATAGCTTCGATCAGCTGGACTACAACAACAACGAGAAAAGCTGTACTACAGCAGCTGCGGTCAGCTGGACTACATGAGCTGCGAACATAATTGGACTGCAATAGCTGTGATCAGCTGAAATGCAGTAGCAACGAGCAAAGTTGCGGTCAGATGGACTGCAGGAGCTGCAAACAGAAATACACTACAATAGCTGCGATCAGCTGGAATGCAGCATCAATGAGCAAAGATGCACTGCAGAAGCTACGGTTAGCTGGACTGCAAAAGCTGCGAACAGAGATACACTGCAGTAGATGCGATCAGCTGGACTGCAGGAACAACGAGCAGGACTACAGGAACGACGAGCCTCACTGCAGCAGCTGCGATCAGCTGGACTATAGGAACGACGAGCAGGACTGCACTGCAGCAGCTGCGGTCAGCTAGACTGCAGGAACGATGAGCCTCACTGCAGAAACTGCGATCAGTTAGACTGCAGTAACAACGAACATAACTGGACTGCAGTAGCTTCGATGAGCTAGACTGTAGTAGTTGCTGAGGAACTGGATCAATATAGTTCGATAAACGGTGTAACTGTTACAAGTAAAACCATACTGCATCAGTTGCGTCCAACTGAGCACATAATTTATGAGCAAAACTGGATTGCATCAGTTGCGTCTAACTGAGTGCAGCAGTTGCTTTCTACATCAATTCAATCAACTTAACTGTATTAGTTTAACATTATTGATTGCAATAATTACGTCAATATATTAGGGTGTATGCTCGCCCCCTCTTAATCCTATAACTCGTTGGAGGATTAAGAAGTTTGTGTTACTTGAAGTTTTGATTTTCGGAAGCTGAATTCCGCACTGCATTTAGGTGCTATGTAACTCTCCCACAAGTGTATGGAGTATTATGCGGCTCGTCTCAAAAGAGCTATTTTAGACCGTAAGGTGTTACATATCTCGCCCCCTAAGTGATGGTCAATCACATTGAAGTGATATGCAACTCTCCCCTAGAAGATAGTGATTGTCATGCTGCACAATGCTCTCATAAGGGTGCACTGGCTTGCTGCATTTTGCTCGCGCATGATATTTTGAAGATGTTTGCTATCTGAAATTCGTGCGGGGGGGCCAATCCCACTATTCCAAATGCGCGCAGAATTGAAATGTGTGCATCTCCTCATGAGAAAATGCTCGCCACATTATAGGTGTCTCATTGCACAAAAGTATGCATGATTATATTAAAAATATACATTATTTTAATATGTAAATTGTATACGTACCATATTAAAAGTGTTATTGCGACTTCGTTTATGAGGTGATTAGGATGTCCAATGTCGATGTTTTCCAGCGGCGATGACTAGTATAGTTTCCTTAGCGTCTCGGCTTGACTCAGATACTAGATTTGTCTGCGGGTACTGGAATGCACCAGTTGAATCAAAACTGGATTGAAGACAGTTTCCATAGAACTGTATTTTAGTAGCCGCGATCAGATAAATTTAGCAGTTCGATCATCTGGACTTTAGTAATTATACGGAAAAGGACTGCGGTAGTTCGATCGAATGGACTGCAGTATTAGCTGAGAAACTGGACTACAACGTCTTGATCAACTGGACTATAGAAGTTATGATCATCATCGAACATAAGTGTCTTGAGATTGAAAATCTACACAACAAGCACGTACTTTTCATGTTGTGGACTTAAATCGACACAACATCAATCTTTGATGGTTTCGTTACGGCTTCATATGGTGATTAAAATGCGCCCCTCTTTGATGTCGCCACTCCAATCTCAAAAAATAATTTTTCTTTGAAGGATGAAATTGCGCCCTCATGTTGTTGGAAATTTACATGTGATCGCAACAAGCCGAAAATCGCTCAATTTAGTCGTACGATGAAGAAGATATCAAGGAAGAAAAATTGATGACCAAGACCAAAGAGAGGAGTGTGCATAAGCCCATAATGGGGCATAAATATCCGCAAGGCAAATGATGTTGGGATGAAAAATCAGTGAGCCAAAAACTCAACTCGGACAGATTCAGTGAACCGGACCAGTTCAAATCGGTGGGTGTAAAAATCCGCAAGTGTAAACGGATAGGGCGTAAACATCATAGGGCTACAGAGTTAAGTTACTCCGCGATGTGCTGAATCGGGACTATGGAGTTTACATGCACCGCGTCGCACAGAATCGGAGCTGCTGTCGTACAGGAGTGGCCGGATAGATGTTGCTACACGAGAATATGGTCGTAAGGAGTTTGCCGCCGGACATGGCCACCGGGAACTGTCGCTGGAAAACTGCTACTGCACCGGCGTCGGAGGAAGCTGACGCCACCTGAGAAGATGACTCGACGCCATCGTGACGTCACCTGATGGTGTAATGATACGTAATGGGGGGTTAATCTAACAGTGTTATGATGAACGGGTAAGATTTGCTAACTACTGACGCCGTTATTTTCCCGTTAACGCCGTTAAACGGTGATGGAATATGATGTGAATATGCTGACAACGTTATAGACTTTAACGGCATATTCCTTCGGATAACAGAATATGTTGCTGACGTCATCGATGACTAAGCTTCTGACTGAGTTTCTGTCGATGATGTGGAAGCTTCTGATTGGACGAATTTGTTGACATGGCGGTGCTTGATGATATGGCACGCTGATGAGGTCACTTTGCTGACGTGGACCCCATGCTAACGTGTCATCGTTAACGTGGACATACTTGCTTACGTGACACGCCAACGTGGATCTACTTGCTGACGGGGCGCTACTTTGCTGACGTTGCGGATGACACGGCTGATGAAGTGGGTAAACATCTCATGGCGTGGGTCAAAAGAAATATGACAAGGGTGAACGGAACCTTCTGAGGTGGGTGAATAAAAATTGTTGAAGTGGGTTTACGTGAGATGCTGTCGTACTTAGCCGCCGGGGTTGGCCTCCGGCATTGGCCACCGACCTCCCTTTTTTTTGTATTTAAAACTTTTCGCCACGGTTTTCACGAACAGTGATCTTTCCTCCGTAAATATGGCGACAGTTTGAGAAACTGTTGTCTTTTCTTTCAAACCTTCTTGCAATGGTTTTATGCTTCAACCTTCAGCAACAGTTTTATTTAAATGTTACCATTTGTCACGTACTTTTCTGCAACAGTTTCTGGTTTTTAGCAACGGTTCCTGGGACTGTTGTCATTTTTCATGGACTTTCCACCATCGTTTTTGGCCTTTTCTGGAGGTCTTCTCTAGGGTTTTCAAGCGCTTAGAGATGTAGGAAATTCGAAAACCCTGCGATCATGACAATAGCGCTTTTGACATACTACAAACTCGAACAGGTGGACACTGCGTTATTTGAGAAGCAAATTTATTAGAACTTTGGACTTGAACATGCTGCAGATCGAACATCCTGACAACAATCTTGGTGATTTTCGCAGTGAGTCAGCTTTTGGTGGCTTCCGAATGCGATGCTGGACTGCAGCATTTGCGTTCAACTGGACTGCAGTAACTGTGATTAACTGGACTGTAACAACTGCGATCAGCTGGACTGCAGTGATTGAAATAAAAACTGAACCGAGCCATGTTGCAGATCGAATATCCGGCAAAAATTTTGATGATGTTTTTACGCCATGTTCTACCATGGACCGAACGTCCTAAGAGCGGTTTCATCGGTCTTTGTAGTGATCCAGTTTTAGTGGTTTTTGAAGGTAATAGTTTCAGCAAATCTCGAATTTCGAATCTAGGATTGCAGCAGTTGCGATCAATTGGACTGCAGAATCTGCGATTATATGGTCAGCAGCAGCTATGATCAGCTGGACTGCAACAATTGCGATCAAACTAAACTGAAGCAGTTGCGATCAACTGGACTGCATCAGTGATTTTTCAAGATGTTCAAACTGCTTTTTGACGGACACGATTCAGAAGTATTTTGTACAACTTTTCTCAATGGGAAAACACGATTCCTTTTCTCGTAGTCCCCTTAGTCAGCGCCAATATTTGTACCCAGAATTACTTTTGGGCACGAAACACAATTGAATCGATTATTTGATGTGTATTTTGGGTTAGAAGATGAATTGAAGTATAAATAAAGAGACACAGGTTTAACGTGGTTCGGCATGGTTTGCCTACATCCACGGACGAATCCCCTAGGGGAGTGGAATTTTATTGATCTTTAGAATTACAATGCCCATTTTCTTGTATTGGCTACCCCCCCCCCAAATGATTTCTGCTTCTCCATATTTATACAGTTCAATATCTAATTTCAATATAAACATAAATGGCATTAACTGCTCATTCATTCCTCCATCTTAATTATGTATGAAACTGCTGGAATTAATACCGCATGCCTCCATATTGAATTCTACATGAAACTGCTCATTCATGCCTCCAGAATTAATTATGCATGCTGATAGACTAGATTGATGGTAGAGAGGCATAATGACTGGTAGCACAGCTGACAGCACGGGTAGAGACTGGTTGGCAGTGCGATGGAGTATTTAGTTGGGAATCGGTTGGCAACACTGCTGACATCATGAGTGGAAACTGCATTGCAGCACAATTGGCAACATGAGTGGAAACTGAATGGCAGCACCATCGGCAATACGGCCTTGACATGACTGGTGGTTGAATTTGACCGTTGACCGGTTGTTGACTTTTACCATTGACCTTGACCATTATCGGGTGTTGACTTTGACCATTGACCGGGTGTTGACTTCATGTAATACTGGGCAGGCTGGTGGGATGGTTAGCGGGCATGGATGAGGGCCAATAGATGACTCAAGTACCAATTTGGCCCATTATGTGGCATTTTTACTTATGGTACAAACAATGTTACCAGGCGAATTTCACATGATCATCTTTTGACTTTCATCAAGAATATAAGATGAACTTGGTTAAAGTGAAAGCTTACCAACACATATTTCGAGAAATATGTAAGTGAGTTAAACTCAGCCCGAAATATCAAATGTGTATAATTGAAGTCTATATAGCTATACGACTTTTGTCTCAAATATGAGATAAAGTAGATAGCCTTTTGAGTGATAGATGAGTTCAAGTCTCCACATAATTTTTGTTGATGAAGTTCCACAAGCTCCCCTTAGTAGTTCTTGGTCTTCAATCGATGAACGTCGTGAAGTCTAGTTCTCAACTACACTTTCTATCATAATCCGAGACTTAGCTATAAGTAGACTAGAAATCAAGACTTATAATTTTGGCAACTAAACTTGACAAACAAGCTTGAGAGAAAAACGCTTGCGAGTTCGACCGAGCAGTGCTCTAACACATCTGAAAATAAGAAGATATTTAGTTCATTAAAACTATTGATCTCCTTACAGTAATCAAACTACTACAAAGTTTTTCTGTCATAATTCTCTAATCAATCAAAATTTCACATATAAGTAGAAGACTCAAACTCGTGCCCTTTAGGTTATTAGTTCACTGCCAAACAGATAGGAAAGCTTCTTCTTCTTGCTGCTAATTTTCAAACCGCTAACTTTCCCAAGCCCCAAAAACACGTTGGAACTGCAACCCAATTAACAAACACACACAGAATCAAAATAACTTATATTCTTTGTAAACCATTTTTAAATAAAAGAAGATCAAAATATAATAAGTTACCGGATTAAATTTTTTACACATGATTATGTTTCTAAAATTTAAATCCATGTCACGATCTTATGCGACGTTCAATATTCGAAACCAAAAGCCCAAGCACTCAAACAACAATACACCGAGCTTTAAACTTTCTGGTGCAAGAGAAATATAGTGTTGTAGACCTTCAATCTTTGTGATCACCTAGTAAACGCAACTCTTAAGTGTTTCATCTGCACATAGCTTAGACTATTATGGAGGATTTTGTTAATAATGATCTCGTAGCATCCTTCGACGGTGAACAAAAATTAATATGACCAAGCACAATAGCTTTTTTCTTTGAATTCCTCAAAGGCGTATCCAAACATTAAATGCTATCCACAATTAAAATAATAAAATCTCAACATATTCTATTTCTTAAGACGAAGCAATACTTCAAAAATTAACATGCTCTCTAATATCATAGTAATGTGAAAGATTTCATCTCTCTATATACCAACGCCAACAAAACTATGCTTACTAACTATTGACACGGATAAAAATCACTTTCCAGCTGAGCATATGATTAGCTCTCCAGCTTCATGTCGACCAAAAATACCATCAGTTTCTGCTCCTTATTCCAGGTAATGAAAGATAAAGTGTATGATGTGGAGTAAATAACAACTATATTAATTGGACGAAAAACCAATATTTGTTTATATAAAGACTGGGTTAGTTCCAAAACACTCTATGCCACGAATATTACTTTTTGAACAGATGAAGTTAATCCCCCATTTTCCTGAACTAAAACACTTATTATACCCAGTATCCAAACAGGTCATCTTATGAAGAGCGACAGGGGGACGAGCAAAAGAACAATAATGAAAAAACAATAATGAAAAAACAATACCTGTGTCACATAATATCACCAATAACTGGTATTTTACAGGCTCAAGGTTGCATGTATATCTTCACAAAAACCGAAAGAGTGTATGAATTCCTAGATGATCTAAATATTTCAAGATTACAACCAAAGGCAATTTATACTACTTAACTGGATTCAGAGTATTTATCTGTTTTCATATTGAGTCAGCTGTTTGGGAAATGTTTTATACCATTTGGATGAAAATAAGAAAAATGAAAAAAAAATCTCTCATATCCGGTGAAGCTGTAAATGAAATGTCACATACATACGAATCGTGTCTAGGTGAAGCTAACTAAAAAGCTTATCGCTCTAAATTTAAGCTTCACATACATAGTTGGGTATGATCATAATAAAAAGATGCAAGTGGTAAGCTAAACAACAGAAGGAGCTAAAAGAGCAGTTAATCAACCTCAATATTAGTGGTATGTTACTAAAATCCTCTGTTATTACGAAGTTTATGCATATGGGAACTTTACCAGCTTCTCACCCGGATACCTACAATGTTTCATTTGTTAAAAAATGTCTCACACTTAAAAATTACTAAACCAAATAGTGAATCTACGAGTGACCTAAAAACCCTCTTTTGCCAAATAATGAAAACAATTTGGCGAATTTAATTGAATTCAGTATGATATTTTCTGATATTTATATATAGGTACGTAAATAGAGAGTAAGCTCAAATAATAAACCTTTCAAAATCATTGATAAACACATGTAAAATATAATCCCCAAAATTTACAGAAACCCTAAAATTTCAGATTACAAATATCAAACAATTTGAGAAATTTTGCATACCTAATATCAAACAATTTGAGAAATTTTGCATACCTAATCGACGATGTGAAAAGCAACCAACTCATATCTTCATCTCCGTCACTGATTATCTGCAAATTTCTTGAAACTTAGTTGAAGATTGCAGCGATGGATTTGATGGATTTTAGTTGTTTAGAAGAGAGAGAGGGATCATGCCTCAAAAAAAATTCTTTTCTCTCTCCTCCCCCTCTCTCTCACTCCTTCTTCTCCAACAAAACCATCAAGAACAACTCTTCTATGCTCAGATCTAGTCAATTTTTGGAGTAGATCTGAGCAGATTTCTTCATTATTCCTTGTTTTCTAGGTTAGCTAGTAGTTTAGTGTAGTTTTTATTATGTTTCCTACTTATCTACACCGTTATGGTTTTTTTATCTACTCTTTTGAGGTTTATCTTCGCTTTAATGGCGATTCTTGGTTTTTGGGTTGGGTTTTAAGATCAATAGTGATGCTCTCCAACGACGAAATCTTCATCTTGGTTGTCTCCGACGACGAAATCTTCATCGGAATCTTCATCATCAACTTATCCGGCGACGAAATCTCTATAGGTGGCCTTTTTGACGTCGGAAGCTTCATTACTAGTTACAAGAGATTTGAGCAAATCACTCCTACTTCGGGAGCACATCTTTCTATAGAAGCAAAACAAACTAAATGGGAAGTTACTTCTTTACTTCTAGAAGTTGGTTAAAAATGTGATACCCATACTAGCTTTTTGCTTTTCAACTTAAATAAGTTAAGAAGTAGCTTCTCAGACCGCATCCAAACAGCCTAATAGTGTGGAGACGAAGTCGCTGTTCATGTAAATGCTTATGATCAATATATACAAATATAGCTGATTTTGACCGAAGAAATGCGGAAAGAGTAACTAAATAATTTATTTAGTACAAACATATTCTATATTCTATACTTCTTACTTGAATTTACAATATATATATATTCCACAATATCAATCTTCTACACTCTAAAACCCTATTATTCTATCTCTCAAAACCCAACCAATAACAACACTATATTTATAATGCACAAACTTGATGATAATCTTTTTCGAACGTTTGACGTATAAGCATCATCACTATTATACCTCAATCCACAAAGTTATTATCTTCAAAGTACTTATCACAAAGAAACCCATATTGATCATCACAATTTCTAGGGATAGTCATATTGATCATCGGTATGTTATTCTCTTCAGAAGTAAGAAACTCGAATACTGGTGAGTTAGGATTAAAGTTTGCAGCCGATAAATTTACCAGGGAATTATTTGGATTACTGTTTTCGTACTGGTGAAAGTGTGGTATTTCTGATGATGAGAATGATGAGGTAACTAGTTGTTGTTCACCTTGTTGCATGGTTATACTATGATGACAACAATCCATAGCAGATGGCGAAGCCAATAGCTTAGGATAATAAGAAGCAATGCCGAAAATATTATCCTTTTTGGACCCAATTTCTGTATTTAATTCTCCTTTGCTTTTGTGAAATACTCTGCATAGAACCCAATCCTGTAAATCATATACAAAATGTATTTGTTAGGCATCTTTCAATTTCTAGCAAGTAGTATATATGCATGGGCCAATCTATGTCTATGTATATATTGACCAATATGAAGAAAGAACGTACCTTAGGGGGCATATGTTGATTCTCCAACCGAAACTCATGCATGACCCATTCGGTTTTGATGCCATTAGGAGCTCTGTCACGATAAAACACTAACGTCTTTCTCATTCCCACAATTGCGTGGGTAGTTGGATCATAAACTGGCTTATCTTTTCCAGTGGCTTTCCAGTACCCAGATGCGGTAGCTCGATTAGTTCGAAAACCAGTCGAATATTTCCTTTCACGATAACTGAAAAAGTACCATTCGGTTGCACCAAGCTTCGCTACGTCTAAAAATTCAAAAAACTAGAGTATTAGATGGTGATGCCGGTGGTTAATAGCTTCACAGCTTTTCCAGACATTAAGTCCAAAACCCAATAATATGTGACTGTACTGTCAAAAAAATTACCGACTATTTATCGTTTGAAAGAAACTCGCAGCCTCCATAACTACCAAAAAAAAAAAAAAAAAGAGGATATGGGCTAAATATTAGATTGTCATCTACTACTGACTGACTGAAGATATACCAACCGTTATAATTGTCATCATTCTATATATCCATTCTAAGATGTGTCATCATCTATATCTGAATATGCAAACTCTTCTTAAATTCACATTTGGTTACGTTGTTTTGGGGTGGGTGTGATGGATGACAAGCCAAGTGTATGGTATAAATTGTGGGCAGTGGGCACCATTAAAAGAACCTGACTAATTTTGTGTTTCCTAGAAAGTAGGCAACTGGATGATGATATGAAGCAGAAGAAATTTCAAGAATGATGAATCAAAACGAATACGGTTTGTAGGGTGACATCGTCTCATCATTATGTATGTTCTTAACTTTTTCCTATTGTATTTATCAGCATACGTTTTGGATTTATCTCTAGTCTCAAATAATTGGTACGAAACCAATCACTAACTAGTATTCATCTATCTTCTCCTGTCTTCATATACATAAGCCAAATCGATAATAAGTTGCTCTCTCTCCTTCTCTCTAAAATTTCCATGGCTTTCACGCCGTGGTATATGAAGATCCTGTGTTTACACGTAGTTAACTCAAGGCTACATATATAAAAACCAAAACAAATCTCATGACATCGGAAGAGTATAATTAATCAATTAACTCCGAACTAAGCCATTAAAAATCATTCAACAAAAGAAAGTAAATATAATCTCAATTCTTTCTTGAACAGATCAAAGAAAATAAGCATGATCGAAGAAGCCAAGTGTTTGAAGGTATTCCCAATTAATTAGCAATTTCTTGTAACATATGATTTTATCTGAATAAAAAAGAAAAAAGATACATGAAATAATAATAAAACAAGGTGGAGGAGAAAAGGTAGGATTGAGCCAGGGTATTTTCTTTTCTCTGATGAAATTTAGTTTAAATTCCTGTTTTGCAAAGTTCATGGTCAGTTGAAGACTCCAAGTCAATGTGTCTGATGTCCAAAAGAACAAATTATTGAGAAAATAATGAAAAGCTAAGAATGTCTTTTTGTCTGAAAACTAGGTTCGATATACATCAAGACTATGAAGCAGATAATAATAAGCTATTATAGATTTTCATTAGAGAAACAACAAAAGCTAGCTAAAAGAAACCAACAAAAACTATTTCTTGTAATTCTGTTTTCATACCCTGAAATTGCATTTCTAGAACTCAAATTTGTGCGGAGGGTGAGATAGAGAGATAAAGAGAGAGGCAACTGGCAATACCTGGTAACTGCCAAGGTTCACAAGCATGCAAATCGACTTCCACCATTAAGGACGACCCTTTTGATGATCCTTTAATCTTTTGGTATAGATAATGGCAAACTAACTCCTCATCGTTTGGGTAAAACCTAAACCCTGGTGGCAGTGTTGCTTCGATATCTCTCAACCCCATCTTCTTTTTTCTCCTACAAAATGAAAATTCTAACACCCAATAGTGTATATGTTTTTTTAGACTAACAAATCAATCTCCTATATAAGAAATCTTTGTTGGAAGTGAACAAATGGAAACAGGTTATTGTTGTGCAGAGCTAGAGATCTAGCTACTAGAAAGCCCTAGATTTATTGGCTCCCTAGCTATATAGCTTGTACTTTTTCTACTTTCTTAGGAGAGAGTACTAAGTAAGTAGATCAAGGAAAGAAGTAGTTATTAGCTAGGTTATGATAATTGACATTGTAAGTCTCGATCTCATCATAAACCATTATTACTCCATATTTATAGGAATTTGAATTATGTACTTCTTGTATATAAGCTTGATAGAGAATTCAAGAAAATCTATTATCACAAGAAATCTTCATCATATAGACTAATCATCTTAAATAATTCAAGAAGTATGTGCATATATACCCACAATTATATTATATGTAATTTACACATAAATCCATTAAGTTTTTAATGATTGGCTCATGCTCATAATACATGTTATGCCACATCGATCGCGTGTCGTTATAAACATCTTGTATGTGATTTTTGTTCGGATTTGTATGCCGTTAATCAAGCGACTCCAAAGTTGTGGTATTAATAACGCAAAGCCATCGATCTACTATTAGACTATATGTTTATCGAATTATCTTACTCATCAAAACATGTCCCTATTTGAAACAGACTCAGAGAACCTCATGCGTTTCATCACATCAACCACTATACCACCTTGGCACATAGCAGGAATGATTGAAGAAATAAAAAGTAGACTTAGCAAAATCCCACAAGTCGCCATATAACACAACTACAGGGAAGACAATCAAGCGGCGGACGGATTAGCAAACCATGCCGCAGATGGAAGCCAAGCAGGAAACTACTCAACCAAAATTTGGGACCAGGCAATCCCATCTTTTATCAGTCACATTTTATTTCAAGACTCGGTGGGTACCACATACCCACGACAAGCTGTAATTTAATCTTCTCTAATAAAATTTATGCTTCAAAAAAAAAATCAAAACATGTCCCTAGCTAACATGATTCATCATTCGGCTAAAAATCGATCAAACTTTTTTTTTGTTATACACACATTATATGTTGTCAGCATATTAGCACTTCTGATTATATCCAGTGTCAACTCGTAAGTTATATATGGCCGCCTTTGTATTCATGGAATTGCTTGAGTAGTTCTACTGACAGTGAAAGTTGACAATATGGCTAGTTAGCTGGGGTTTTACGAGAAGAGTCGAATACGTGTGAAAATCTACTTGAATTTCCTCGAAGAAATGATTAGCAAAGACCGCGTTAAATACCAATAATCTCCAAAGGTGATTTGTTGAGTATAATTAATTAATCTAGGATAATACAAATATTATTCTATCAGCTCATCACGATTAGTTCAAGCATTATTTGTTCATCAGTTCATCACGATTAGTTCAAGCATTATTTGTTCATTTTGTACTTTTTCGTAACTAAGACAAGTTAATCTAATTAGATACTCATTTTAACGGCCTAATACTACCTAGCATTCTTACCTGCCGAAGATTTTCTTATTTTTTATTTAGTAATTCCAGCTCAGCTTGTTGCTCGACTTCCAACCAGTATTTTGTCTTCTGCTGTTATTTAAACATCATGTTTAATTATTTTATAATTCCGTTAAAGTAAGAACCCTTCCGATTAATTACTTAGGATTTTTCTTTATCCCTGTTGCTGTATCCTTCAATTTTTTTTTGCAGACTTGCAGTAAATAAACAATATTATGTGGGGATGAATAATACTTGGATGTCACTGATGCGTACACAGAACGTGGTTAATTTTCTTGTGTTGCCAGCTCTATATGCATGGACCGAGTTGGGGAGGGATCAGTAGTACTGTAACTCTGTCAGCATGCTACGTATAATTTTGATACGCCTGCCTGGAAGGATATTGATCATTCTAATAGAAATTTTGTCAAGGAATGTGATGAGGATGATATGACAAGCTATATAGTACGCGTTCTTGTTGTTACGATGACGACGACTTAACTAGATATATTATGAGAAATTAATGTGAAGAGGGGCTTGGCAGTGACAATGATTTCTCATATATGATTTGTAGAATAGCTGCAAATTAATAATAGAGGTCCTTGAGTTAATTTATACCTTAGATGTTGACACTGTAAAACAATACTATGCAGCAGGTTAATCAGTTGTTTCGGGCAAACTGCAGCTGTCATGTAACAGTACTAGTGATGCTATTTGGACCAGGTTAAGGCAAACTGCTGTCAGGTGGTGGTCATCTGACATGTGAGAAGCCTCAAATTCCAATGGCATCATTTGTTTTTTGGCAATTGAGGCTAATTAACCAAGTGGCTTTGCATTTTTCCAATATGAACTATGGGGACTGGCAACCATGACTTACATATTCATGAATTTATGCTTTTCTATTTGCATATGTTCGTGGTTTTTACGAATCATGATGTTAAGCAGTGGAAATGTGTACTGGCAAAGGAGCATGTTTACTGAATTTCGTAATGAATACAACACAAACATGAAAAATGGATGATATTTATTCTTAGATAATCCAGGTCTGTCCTCGCATTAACATGGGACGTTAAATTAAAGGATTCGTTAATGGAGGCGTGACGTTGTATAGCATAATTCACGGGCAATTATCAGAGCAAAACGACATGCCGTCTATTCGTCGTTTAACACGTATAAGCCTTGTGATATTAATTTTCTTAAAAATATACTAATACAGATCCATTTCAATTATTGTATATATGTGAGATTGAGTATTTGATAGTTATAACTCATATAATACAGGTTGTTAAATTAGTTTATCACTAATCTTGTTAGTATTCTTGTATTTAGAAGATGTGGTTTGGAAAGAGTTAGGGTTTCAATTTTATGTGTAGGGTAAATTTGTTAGGTAAAGAGCTAATTAAGCAGAGATAGAAAAGGACGAGGTTGAAGAAAGTGTCACGGCTTGATACTGCTATCTCTCAAAACCCAATTACTTGTCATTCATTCTCTTTCAAGCTTTGATCTTTTCTTCCTCTTTTATTCACTCGAACAAGTTAAGGTCCCTTCAATAACACAATCATTGCACTGTATTGAAATTTTAATATCCACTCTATATTTCTTATTTTCCACAAAAATAAAAATAAATAAAATAAAAATGATTTGAATTTTTCCAAGTGAGAGTGGCAAAAACGCCCAAAACTAGTAACACTTGATCATGCAGTCCCAAAGTATAATCGTAGCCAACACTTGTCCTGTGGAGATTTGCTATATTAAATAACGCAGAAGATTGTTTGCATTGGTTAGAATCGATCGGTGGAGAAATCAGACTAAAAACCACAAGGGGTGTAAGAAGAGTGTTAGTGGAAATTAGGTGTAGGAAGTGAGTAAAATGGTGAGTATATATATCGTATGTCGTAAGTAAGGGAACACCAACAGTACCAATCGCCAAGAATTCCAACATTTTGTTTTTATTATTATCGACATTAAATTTAAAAAATTAATGTATGTGGAAAATCTACATGTTATTTTTCTTAATGAAATGAATTTTGACGTGAGGATGATGAGAAATGAAATTATTATGTATCACTATCACAATCAGCCGCATTAATATACATATATTACCTCTCGCCAGGTGATCGCCAATATTTAGAGCTAAGAAATAATAGCGGGATTTCTAATTCTCTATACTCAACGTATAGATCCAATTGTTATCTTCTTCTTTTTTGAATCTTTTTTGAATCTTGATGGAAAATAACTTTTATTCAAGCATTTTACATAGTGTATCAGATAAATAACTGGTCTATTTTCCAATATTTCTTAATTTATTATATATATTTTCAGTTGCGGAAATAAGGCTTGCTGAGTGATTTATTATGAACCACGATTCGTACATGTATCACATGAATTAGGGGCGAAGGCAGCTGGAAGTAAGGGTGTGTAACTTCAGCTGACTCTGAAGCCTAAAATTAACCTAAAATTTTAACGAAAACGGACTTGCAACCCCAGTTTAGCCTACTTGCTGTTAGAATATATCCACCATATACAAGGCAACCATGAAGATATAGTCAAAGATATTCTAGATAAGTGTTGGAATTACCTAATTTGTAATTTCTAATATGAACTAATATGAACAAGGTTTAAAGAAGTCTAGAGTTAGGTAGAGTTCAAAGTATCTAGAATGATCAAGAGAGGTTGGTCAAATACCATAATATAAAACATGTGATAAAAATGTTAGTATAGTTTGTAGGCTAAGGAAGTAGAACTCAATTTGGAGTTGCTCACTTGGAGGCTTAGCTAACTAGTATAAATAGGCATTTGTAGTATCATTTGTAGACACCCAAAATTAGTGAGATTGGGTCCTTAGTAAGGGAGAGATGAGAGGTCTCCTTACGTAAGTTTATGTGTGTGGGGTTTGTAAATCATCTCTAGTATTGAGCATCAATATCATTCACCCTACGGGGTTTGTCAGTGGACGTAGGCGTTAGTGCCGAACCACTTTAATCTCTTGTGTCTTCATTGTTTACATCTGATCCTTACTCTTACCACAAATCTAAGATGCTATCAGAGCTCCGAAGTTTCATCTCAATTTCTAATCATGGTATCAGAGCCCCGAAACATTTCAATTTCTATCATGGTATCAGAGCCAAGTTCGATCCAAATGGGCGTTTAAGTTTCCGCTACAAGATGAAGTTTAAGTTTCCACTCATATCAGAGCCAGACCCCATTCAATGCTACTCGTGTCCATCCGTGTGTCAGTAGTTTCCATACCACTCAGTATCCGTTATCAGTGTATCTGTGGTTTCCGTACCACTCAGTATCCCCGCCAGTGTGCGTCTGTGGTTTCCGTAACCACTCAAGTATCCCCGCCAGTGTGCTTCCGTGGTTTCCGTACCACTCAGTATCAGTATGTCCGTGGTTTCCGTACCACTCAGATCGGCCAGTGTGAATCCGTGGCTTCCGTGCCACTCAGTCAGTGTCTTGTTAAACGATTCCAGTCAGTATGTCCGTGGTTTCCGTACCAATCAGATCCGCCAGTGTGCATCCGTGGCTTCCGTGCCACTCATTTAGTGTAACCCTTTATGCATGGGCAACAATCCGTAGGCCACAATCCGCGTGTATCCACAGTTGGCGGGATGCAATCCGTGTGCTACAATCCGCCTGCCATGCTTCAGGTATAGGGTGTATTCAAACTCGACCATTTCGAGTTTGAGGGGGGGTGTCAGTCCACTTGCAATACTCGTTTGTAATATTGCACATCGTTTGGCTTCAACTCTCAATCATCTCAACTTCTCATACAACAAGTTCTCCCTTGAACCAGTACTTCCACCTATAGTTTCACCAACATCCGCACCAGTAGTCCCGCCAAGAGGCGCACCAATATTTCCACCAACAGTTGTACCCATAGGTGCGCCACCAGTTGAAGAAGTAGATACACCAACAGCTGCACCAACAGTTTCACCCATAGTTAAGCCACCAGTTGAACCGGTAGTACCACCAACAGCTGCATCTGTAGTTCACCCACCAGCATCTCGAGCTCTTCCCTTCCATGAACATCATCGTACTCCACAGACAGCAGACCGAGTTCGTCATCGTCCCATCACAACAACTTCCATCCAAACAGCATCATCATTACTGCCATGTTTTCTTTACTGCCTTCCAGCTCGAGCTCTTCCACCTGTAATCATGCCATCACGTTCTCCTGCCAAGATAAACCATCTTTTTCAACAACAGTTCAAGTTGATCACTTCAAAACATTTCCGTGCTCAACTTGAGGGGGGGTGTTAGAATATGTCCACCATATACAAGGCAACCATGAAGATATAGTCAAAGATATTCTAGATAAGTGTTGGAATTACCTAATTTGTAATGTCTAATATGAACTAATATGAACAAGGTTTAAAGAAGTCTAGAGTTAGGTAGAGTTCAAAGTATCTAGAATGATCAAGAGAGGTTGGTCAAATACCATAATATAAAACATGTGATAAAAATGTTAGTATAGTTTGTAGGCTAAGGAAGTAGAACTCAATTTGGAGTTGCTCACTTGGAGGCTTAGCTAACTAGTATAAATAGGCATTTGTAGTATCATTTGTAGACACCCAAAATTAGTGAGATTGGGTCCTTAGTAAGGGAGAGATGAGAGGTCTCCTTACGTAAGTTTATGTGTGTGGGGTTTGTAAATCATCTCTAGTATTGAGCATCAATATCATTCACCCTACGGGGTTTGTCAGTGGACGTAGGCGTTAGTGCCGAACCACTTTAATCTCTTGTGTCTTCATTGTTTACATCTGATCCTTACTCTTACCACAAATCTAAGATGCTATCAGAGCTCCGAAGTTTCATCTCAATTTCTAATCATGGTATCAGATCTTCGAAATATTTCAATTTTCTATCACTTGCTACCCTATTAATATTTTGTTCCTCATAGATAGATTTATAGTTCTGCACATGCATGCATATGGTTTATGGAGAAAGAAAATAAAGCCTTTAAGAAAAAGAAAAATTGTAGAAAGAAAATAATAGATAATTTCACGGCATTAATCAAATCAAATTGTAATTGATGACTTTTTGGGTATTCCTTACCTTCGTGTAATTGCTGCTTAATTTTAATAACATCTTCATGCTTCAAAATAAAAATAAAAATGATTTCACGGCATTCGTGAATTGTGATGTCCCGATTCTGATGAGCCAGATCCTTTCACATACTGTAGTGTAGCAAGTCATTTCAGAAACAAATTATGTTTAGGCAAAAACAGGAAAATTGGTTTTGAATTACATGCACGAACTCGTTGCAATACTTAATTCTTACTCGGTTAGTATTGATGACTGGTCGAGAGAGGTTTGGAATCAAAACTCGTGTCGTTGCCATTCATTACAATTAGCGGAGGAGGATTTGGATTTGGACTGAAATTTCTTGTCCAATTTTTCGGGGCCTTTATTTCCCAGTGTCGTAATAACTACGTATCTGTTTGGGAACGGCTTGCAGCATTTTGAATTGTCTAATTTTTCCTGTTTCACATGAGCCTATGGAAAGACAATGCATGCGTGTTGATACTTTGGCCAAGTATGAAGTCCCTTTCTGGTTTTTGCATGTGCTCATGTTTCACCGTAACTCTTTCTTAAGAATTTTAGTAGGAAAAGATCGATTTAATCTTCCCTACCATCCTTTGGTATAATGTATTTGGTTCGTCATGTCCCGCTCATCTTTCTTTTTTGCTCATGGTAGGCTTTTCGTTTTGGAAGGAAGGGTATGGCCTAAAATAAAGAAAGAAAAAGTGAAACTCAAAACACGTTAGGCATGTGCCAGCTTAATTAATCAAATTTATGCCGAGGTGCCCTCTTCCAGCTAGTGGTAACAACTTACAAGATGACCTTTCATTTGTGAGCTAGGCCAATTTCCTTGTCAAGGATCATATGTATACATACAGAATGGTTGGGTTGTGTATGTGCATGATGAGTGTATAATCCTACAGACCAGCCGACACTATATTTTTATTTGCTCGATCAAAAATTAGTAAGGGTGCACTTTTAGTGCGTGCTAAGTGCTCGTACGAACAGAAGGAGGTAAGAACTGAAGGCGCCGTAGAAATCGCCATCACTGGCTAGATGTTACGGAGTACAAATTGTACATTCTAAACTCTTATTGTTTCTCAATCTTCCTGCAAAGTCCAAGTCACCAATACTTTCTTTCTCTTTCCTCTCTGAGGATCGGTGTCTCCACTGAGTCAACTCAGTTTGCTGTTCCTTAATCAAAAAAATTTCTCTGAGGCTACAATCTTCTTTCTTTACTATGTTTTAACTTTAAATCCTATCTCTTTTCATCTTTTCTAAATCAATTCATGTGTTAATATCATCGGATCTCAATTTTTTACATATATTTTCTTTCAAATTTGTTTTAAAAAGTTGTTTTTCTTTTTTCTAAAATGTGCAACTAATATTCTCTGATTCCTCTAATATGTGTTTGCAGATTGAGTTATCACCAATGGCGTTTGCCTTCTTTTGTGTTATGATCATGGCATTTTCCGAGCAAGCTGTTTATCGTTTGATTAATGGAATCTATGTGGAAATCAATGGAACAAGGATGACTTTGAATCGTTGCTACAACAACACTCTGAGTCACTGCATCAGTAAATCCCGCGTCTTACTCAATTCAAAAAATGTGAATTTCAAATTCAGAAAAACTTTCCATATCTTTAGATGCCTGATTTTCCTCGGGTCAATAGCCATCTATCATACTTACCTTACTAGAGAAAACGGAATCATATTATCCATCAATGAGAATAGCCTAAACTTTCGGATCATTAACCACCAAATTTTTCCTAGTATTTTAGCCAAACTCATTCCAACCCTAAATCAGCCATTGAGTTTCAATACCAACTTCCTTTTCACAGTCACCATGGAAAACGAAAGCTTAACTCAAGTAGGAGATCTGGTTAATAAATTCAAAGCCATTGAAATAGCAGACTACTCTCAAGATGCAAGTGTTGAAGGGGATGAAGAAATAAAGTGGGAGGCTAGTGCAATTGGAAAGATAATATGTGAAGGAAGAATGAAAGCTGATTCATTTGCTAAGCATATTGGCTTTACATGGCCATTTATGTCACCTGAAGATGTGAGAATCATAGAAACAGATCCAAACATTATGATTTTCAAATTTAATGATTGGAATCTACTAAACAAAGTTATTGAAGAGAGACCTTGGAGCATTAACAAGAATCTTCTTGTTGTACATGACTATATTCCTAGCATGGTCTACACAGAAAAACACTGGGGATTTC
This sequence comes from Papaver bracteatum, assembly GCA_023529315.1. Taxonomy (NCBI): domain Eukaryota; kingdom Viridiplantae; phylum Streptophyta; class Magnoliopsida; order Ranunculales; family Papaveraceae; genus Papaver; species Papaver bracteatum. The sequence continues at coordinate 201,855 of JAJJWX010004691.1, read as the reverse complement.
AACAATTCTGGATTGTCCTTGAAGCACTGATGCCAGAGCATATGAATGTTTCAGCAGTCACTAAAATAGGAGAAATAATGGGTCAAGTTACTGCTATTGAACCCAAAGATGCCATTCCAAATGGTAATTATCCAGTCAAGGTTTGTGTTAATATTGATCTCACAACACCTTTCAGAAGGGGAGTTAAGGCTGTAACTAATGCAGGCCTTTCTAGATGGATTAATTTTTTTTTATGAAAGACAACCAAGTAGAATTTGCAAGGAATGCTATGTTATCAAACACTGCAGGGAGCATGTAAGGATGCAAAAATTTTCCTTGACAAAGCTCATGAAAATCCATAATTCTTTGGGAATATGAACCAAGTCAGGAAGAATATAGCCATCACTTCATCAAGTAAGGCACCATCTTCAAAGAAAAGTGGAAAAGCTACTGTGAAGACTGCAGTTTTTGTCCCTCCCAAAACTGGAGTAGCTGTCAATCTTGATTTCCTTATTAAAAAAACTGTCAAAGGAAAAAAGGAAGAAGAAAATATACTTGGTAAGAGACAAAGAGGAGAAAAAAATCATGAAACCAATATCACTGACACTTTTTCTACATCCAACTGTTCCATCATCTCCAACAGCACAGATTCCACAGCTGCTCATAGGATCATCACCAGAGATAACCAAAATGTGAACACAGAAAAAGAGATTCAGGTATTCAAACTGCTCTTTATTTACTTTTAAATATTTTATTAAGTGTTGAGTTTACTTTTTTATGGAGTTTTTGCATCATTACTTTTTTATGGAGTTTTTGAGTCTTTTGTTGTTATTTTTTTATGACCAGCTGTGGAGCGTGTCTTTTGTAGGATCCTTTGTAGTCTTTTGCATATTTTTTTTTTGAGTCTTTTGTTGTTATCTTTTATGACCAGCTGTGGAGCGGGTCTTTTGTAGTGTGTTTACTATGACCAGCTGTGTACCGGGTCTCTAAAAAAAAACAAATTATGATCAGCTGTGTAGCGGATCTAAAAAAAAAAATTTGTCAAGGTTCTACGAAATTCCGAAGTTATCGAAGACGAAGACATTTCTATGATGCTCTGAAATTGGAGAAGGTTTTGTGGGTACATCTTTGGTAGGCCCTCACGAGACTACAACTCGTCCACTAGGGACACCTATGGGTTTAAAGGCTTAGTGCATACGCTAAATGCATTCGAGAGACCAGCGACAGTGGTATAGTTAGGATTTCTGGATTTCTGTTTCACTTGAGGACAAGTAAAATTCAGGTTTGGTGGTATTTGATGAGTGCCAAATATTGCATATTCATACACCTTTTCATTGGCACTTAACTCATCTTTCGCGCTTCAAAGTCATATATTATCCAAAATTCTGCATTCTTACCATCTTCAAGAATAAATATTCGTATTAATTAATTTTGTGTTTTTAAGTACTAAATAAAGCTTGGAAGAATTGAGAAGACAAAAGAGAAGAAAGTTGGAAGCATTGCAACCCGCTCGCGCATCAGTGGCAACCTGTTTACAAATTCATGGGATTAAACAACCCATGATCCAAAACCCAAGACCCAAATCCATTTCCACCTCACCCCCATTGGATTCTTTCCAAAACATCCACCTCACCCCCATTGGATTCTTTCCAAAACATCCACCTCACCCCCATTGTATTCCATTCTATCCATCAATTAAGAAAACATGTTTTGTTTAATTGTTGAGTGGTTGCTACAGTAAATTTCGAATCCCAAGTGTGAGAGAATTTTTGTGTATAAATAGAGAGGGTTGTTGTGTTGAAAACTCATCCAAGAATAGCTTGTTCATGTTAGTTTATCAAATTTCAATTTTGTTGTAATGTTCTTCATGTTCTAATTTCATTTACTAGGGTTTAGATGAAGCCCTAATATCATTGGTATGTATTCATATCTTGTATCTTGTTCTTGAAAGTTTAGAATTGTTTAAAGATATAATTTAATCCAAGTTTTTCAACATCTTGCTCTCACAATGTATGCCATGTATCCATTGTAGTTAGAATATCTCTATGTTGATTATGCTACAACTCATGCTTAACCAAATATTGATCTTTAGATTAGTTGTGCTTAATTAGACAATTAATGCTTTGGAGAAATACTTTAGTTGTGATTAAATTATCCATTGAAGAAACACCTTAGTTATACGGTAGACTTGAATCTACTATAAGGACAAGAATAATATTACAAGTTGAATGCATATCATAGGTTATTGGTGGATTTGAATACCCTAGTATCCATATTATCATTGTTTACATATCTTGTTATTTGCATCTTTTACTTTTATTATTTCAGTCACTTGAAAATCATATCGTCGTATCGACAAAATCAAACCCCTTTTGGTTACTCTCTGAATCAGGATTTAGAATCAACTTCTACACTCTCCAAGTCTCTGTGGTTCGACCTGTGCTTGCACAGTGTCGACAAGCAACACAGGGCAAGCACAGGTCGAACCACAGAGACTTGGAGAGTGTAGAAGTTGATTCTAAATCCTGATTCAGAGAGTAACCAAAAGGGGTTTGATTTTGTCGATACGACGATATGATTTTCAAGTGACTGAAATAATAAAAGTAAAAGATGCAAATAACAAGATATGTAAACAATGATAATATGGATACTAGGGTATTCAAATCCACCAATAACCTATGATATGCATTCAACTTGTAATATTATTCTTGTCCTTATAGTAGATTCAAGTCTACCGTATAACTAAGGTGTTTCTCCAATGGATAATTTAATCACAACTAAAGTATTTCTCCAAAGCATTAATTGTCTAATTAAGCACAACTAATCTAAAGATCAATATTTGGTTAAGCATGAGTTGTAGCATAATCAACATAGAGATATTCTAACTACAATGGATACATGGCATACATTGTGAGAGCAAGATGTTGAAAAACTTGGATTAAATTATATCTTTAAACAATTCTAAACTTTCAAGAACAAGATACAAGATATGAATACATACCAATGAGATTAGGGCTTCATCTAAACCCTAGTAAATGAAACTAGAACATGAAGAACATTACAACAAAACTTAAATTTGATAAACTAACATGAACAAGCTATTCTTGGATGGTTTTTCAACACAACAACCCTCTCTATTTATACACAAAATTCCCTCAAGCACTTGGATCCGAATTTTGGCACTCATCCACTCAACAAAACATGTTTTCTTAATTGATGGAATATATTTGGTTGTGGGAAACAAATTGGGAGTGATTGAGTGAGAGAATGGGGGTGAGGTGGATGTTTTGGAAAGAATCCAATGGGGGTGAGGTGGATGTTTTGGAAAGAATCCAATGGGGGTGAGGTGGAAATGGATTTGGGTCTTGGGTTTTGGATCATGGGTTGTTTAATCCCATGAATTTGTAAACAAGTTGCCACTGATGCGCGAGCGGGTTGCAACGCTTCCAACTTTCTTCTCTTTTGTCTTCTCAATTCTTCCAAGCTTTATTTAGTACTTAAAAACACAAAATTAATTAATACAAATATTTATTCTTGAAAATGGTAAAAATGCCAAATTTGGGATAATATATGACTTTGAAGCGCGAAAGATGAGTTAAGTGCCAATGAAAAGGTGTATGAATATGCAATATTTGTCACTCATCAAATACCCCCAAACCTGAATTTTACTTGTCCTCAAGTGAAACAGAAATCCAGAAATCCTAACTATACCACTGTCGCTGGTCTCTCGAATGCATTTAGCGTATGCACTAAGCCTTTAAACCCCTAGGTGTCCCTAGTGGACGAGTTGTAGTCTCGTGAGGGCCTACCAAAGAAGTACCCACAAACCCTTCTCCAATATCAGAGCATCCATAGAAATGCCTTTGTCTTCGGTCTTCAACTGTAGATGATGAACTTCAGAATTTCGTAGAACCTTGATAATTTGTAACCATTTTTTTTTAAGACCCGCTACACAGCTGATCATCATATTTTTTTAGTGACCCGCTACACAGCTGATCATCATTTTTTTTTAGTGACCCGCTACACAGCTGATCATCAGATACCAAACACAAGACCCGCTACACAGCTGGTCATCATACAAAAAATTTGATTTTTGATTTATTTATTTATTTATTTTTTAATAAAAGACTAAAAAAATCTATATGCAAAACACTACAAAAAAAAATCCTACAAAAGACCCGCTACACAGCTGGTCATAGAAAAGAAGAAAAAAATGCAAAAGACTACAAAGGATCCTACAAAAGACCCGCTACACAGCTGGTCATAAAAAAAATGCAAAAGACTACAAAGGAAAAAAAAACATACAAAAGACCCGCTCCACAGCTGGTCATCCTAAAAACAACAACAAATAAAATGCAAAAGACTAAAAAAAAAAAAAAATCCTACAAAAGACCCGCTACACAAACCGGTCATCGAAAAATTTTTGATTTTATTTTTTTTTGATTTTTTTTTTAATAAAAGACTAATTTGATTTTTTTAATAAAAGACTAAAAACTCTATATGCAAAACACACCCCCAAACCTAAATCTAACATTGTCCTCAATGTTTCAAAAGATGATAATAACACATATCAAGAGAACAAGGTAGAGAAGATTTAAAGGAAAGAGATTACCCGATGCAGAAAGGGTGGTGCTAACCATAATTGAATGAATGCTTTGAAAGCAAATAATATGAGCGCAAGAAATTTTTTTTGGTTAGCACACAAATATATCAACAAGATTCAAAATTTTACCTACTAGATTATACAATGATGACTCACCATGTACCAACAATCTAAAAAGTTGAGGATCAACCCAAAAGACGTAGTGCGGAAACATCAACAGCCTTACACAATTATAACAGGACAGCAATGCAAGTGAGACTGCATATGTGAATGAGTTACCCCCAAACCTAGATTTTTCAATAGATATATTTTTGGGTACAAAATCTAACAATTTCAGGGGTGCACCATGCACAAGATCTAGTTCAAAGTGGATTTTGTCAGGGATGGATGGAGAGACATGAGTGAACTCTAATTGTGGCTCATCAAAGGTATTATATTTAACTGCAAAATAGTCCAAGAGGACTTGAGAGGCACATAGTTCCAATCCTAGATTAGGTACTCTTAGAAAAGTAGGTTTAACAATAACTTTACAAACCAAATCTAGGTTGGGTGCAAGATTACCAGTTTGTGACATGGGCAGGGAGGTAGGCACATCTATAACTCCTAAATCATTTGCCAGTGTCGCAGCATGCTCACATTCATAGAACAATCCATCAAGACCCAAATAAGTATCATGCTCATCCAAAGTTTTATTCTCATGCATAGACAAATCCAAAGAGACATCACAATGTGACCCAGGCAGAGAATCAGAAACGTCAATTATGTTTTTATGCATAAGATCATTAGTGTTGACAGGAGATTCAACATTACCTATGTCAGACACAAGTACAACATCATGCTCATGCTCATAAAACAAATCAATAAGCCCCAGTTCACAATCATCCCCTAGAACTTCAGTTTCATGCATAGGAATATCACAAGAAACTTCACACTGTGACTTAGACAGAGAATCAGACACATCAAAGTTATTTTCATGTATAGTATCATTGGTGTCGACAGGAGATTCAATATTTTCTAATTCATACACAAGAAATGTGTCATGCTCTTGTTCACGGGACAATTGCACATGCTCAAGATCAGTATCAGCATCACATGTATATGTAACACTAGAAGAAACATCATTCATTAAGGTCGAGGCAGAGAAGCCTAATGTCTCTGAACTCAAAGGTTCGACAATATTTTCAGTAAAAACATATTCTTCTAACATAACATCATCATCATCATCACAGAAATGCATTTCCTTATTTAAAATCATAGTATTTCTAGTCCCTTCATTTAAAACAGGTTCATATGCAATATCATCTACACAAGTAAGACTAGGCATACTATTTTCACATTTTATTTCATTAGGACAAACAAATATTTCATCCTGAAATTCCTCCTTTCCTACATTTTGTAAATGAATCAAATTCATTTTTAAAAATGCATTAAGTTGTTCAATGGAAGGAGAGTCTTCAACAGTAGGAAATTCATAATCAATGCTATATGGTTTATCATGCAATACACTCCTAGCATTATTTTGTTCGAAGCTTCTGAGATTTTCCTCCACATATTGAGAAGTACAAAATTGTTCAAATTCCCACTGTGGTGGATGATACGTGTGTGCATGGTCATTAGGGTCTATAAAATACTGATCGCAACCTTCGAAAGGTTGATTATGGTCCCAATGACTATCAGCTTTGTAATCTGTTGGCATTTCATATTTTGGATTTTCATGATATTCTCTAGATTGCCTAAAATCATGCAAAATATAGCAATTCTCAGCAAGATGGCCTAAGCCTCCACATAAGGTACAAGCATAGATTTCAGATTGCATTTCTAAAGATGTGATTTTAGCTTCTAACTGATCCAAAAATGATGACTGTGAGGGTTGGGCACTGTCAAGATGTTCATTTTCACCCTGTGGTGGATGATACATGTTTGAATAGTTATTAGGGTCCATGTATTGATGCTCAGGACTGTGAAAATGTCCATAAAAATCCCTATAACTATTGACATCATGGTATGTTGGAGTTTCATAATGTGAAGCATGCCCGTAAGCAAGCTCTCTGATGGATTTGTTTCCATCCCCACCTGCAGACCAGAATCCTGACATGATCTCTAACTAGAACTAGGCTTGTTGCAGAGATTGGGATGTACACACTGAAAACATACCAATATTTTTTTTTCATTATTGTTTTTTTTTTTTTTTTTTTTTTTTTTCAAGCCCGTTCTCTAATTACCTCGGGCATACATTAGAAAAACAAAATAAAAGAAGAAAAATCATAAACGGAAGGGAAGTTCTATGCAATCGCAAACAAGGCTGACTCTACCACAGAAAACCTATTGATTTCTAGCAAACAAAAAGCATGATGGTTCCACTTAGATTGTTTTCTAGACCAGCTTCTAATCCTTTGAAATGGAATTCGTTACAATCTGAGCAAACTCCTCTGGAATCAATCCGAGTTTAAGTAAATTGAATAGAGGCGAGGGAAGCTGCATGAGCTTTGATACCCAAGGCCTCACCGCATTCCAAGGCGGCGCAGTCACGCATTCAATTTACAGAAACCGTCATGAACTTCGAAGTATGCTTAGAGAGTAACCAATATTTTTCGAACGACTCTCCTACTAAGCTCGTTACCTTATAGGTCTCGTTTTATTTCAAATTTTAATGCTTAGGTTCACGTTAGGTATTGTTTTCCTAAGGCGGGCAAGAAGAGAACGGTGATGAAATCCGAACCCTTATCTTGTATGGCCAGTCCTTGCCCTTTACTAGGAAAATAAAGCGGCCGTATTCAATTCCTCAACATATATGCAAACGAAGGAATACAGTAACTCGCTAACAAGGGATTCGCGAGTGTTTCGACAAACTTACCTCCCGTTCCAGACGGGGGATGAACCGTTGTTGTCGACTCGGGCCACGACTCATATGTCATGAACGAACCCGAGGGGCCGAGGTGATATTGTAATCACCGTCCTTCTCTGCAAACAGTTGATATTTAATAATACCCTTCCGTAGGGTTTAAAAATAAAAATAAAAAAAGAATGTCCAAGTCCAAAGTAAAGTGCAAAAGAAAAAGAAAATTACAAGAGTAAAGGAATCCTAATACAAACTAAAAATAAATAAAATAAACTCTCTCTTTTTTTTTTTTTATTAAAATAAAAACTTCTTTCGCTTCCTTTCGCTTCGCCTTTACAACAGCTACTCCGGCACCTGTTGAGCTCAAAAGAGGTAGTTAGGGTTTCGAAGTTTTAAAGCAAAAGCAAAAATAAAAAAAAAAATAACAAAAATAAGTGTAAAATTGGCCGTGAATAGTTGTGCTGCTACAGTGATTATGCTATAGTGATATTGATAAGGTAATATGTGAACAGTTCCAGGAGATGAAAAATGAATAGTGACAGGAGATGAAAAATGAACTACACCACTACCGAGTCCCCGGCAACGGCGCCAAAAACTTGGTAGGCTCGGAAAGATACCTACTATTGTGTATACTACAAGTGCACAGTGTCGACAAGCAACACAGGGCAAGCACAGGTCGAACCACAGAGACTTGGAGAGTGTAGAAGTTGATTCTAAATCCTGATTCAGAGAGTAACCAAAAGGGGTTTGATTTTGTCGATACGACGATATGATTTTCAAGTGACTGAAATAATAAAAGTAAAAGATGCAAATAACAAGATATGTAAACAATGATAATATGGATACTAGGGTATTCAAATCCACCAATAACCTATGATATGCATTCAACTTGTAATATTATTCTTGTCCTTATAGTAGATTCAAGTCTACCGTATAACTAAGGTGTTTCTCCAATGGATAATTTAATCACAACTAAAGTATTTCTCCAAAGCATTAATTGTCTAATTAAGCACAACTAATCTAAAGATCAATATTTGGTTAAGCATGAGTTGTAGCATAATCAACATAGAGATATTCTAACTACAATGGATACATGGCATACATTGTGAGAGCAAGATGTTGAAAAACTTGGATTAAATTATATCTTTAAACAATTCTAAACTTTCAAGAACAAGATACAAGATATGAATACATACCAATGAGATTAGGGCTTCATCTAAACCCTAGTAAATGAAACTAGAACATGAAGAACATTACAACAAAACTTAAATTTGATAAACTAACATGAACAAGCTATTCTTGGATGGCTTTTCAACACAACAACCCTCTCTATTTATACACAAAATTCCCTCAAGCACTTGGATCCGAATTTTGGCACTCATCCACTCAACAAAACATGTTTTCTTAATTGATGGAATATATTTGGTTGTGGGAAACAAATTGGGAGTGATTGAGTGAGAGAATGGGGGTGAGGTGGATGTTTTGGAAAGAATCCAATGGGGGTGAGGTGGATGTTTTGGAAAGAATCCAATGGGGGTGAGGTGGAAATGGATTTGGGTCTTGGGTTTTGGATCATGGGTTGTTTAATCCCATGAATTTGTAAACAAGTTGCCATTGATGCGCGAGCGGGTTGCAACGCTTCCAACTTTCTTCTCTTTTGTCTTCTCAATTCTTCCAAGCTTTATTTAGTACTTAAAAACACAAAATTAATTAATACAAATATTTATTCTTGAAAATGGTAAAAATGCCAAATTTGGGATAATATATGACTTTGAAGCGCGAAAGATGAGTTAAGTGCCAATGAAAAGGTGTATGAATATGCAATATTTGGCACTCATCAAAATCATATCGTCGTATCGACAAAATCAAACCCCTTTTGGTTACTCTCTGAATCAGGATTTAGAATCAACTTCTACACTCTCCAAGTCTCTGTGGTTCGACCTGTGTTGCTTGTCGACACTGTGCACTTGCAGTATACACAATAGTAGGTATCTTTCCGAGCCTATCAATTATCACAGTAGAACAAAATGAAGCTCTCACCAGAATTCCAAGTGATGAAGAAATATTTACCACTCTCAAGAGCATGGAAAATTGGAGTTTTCCTGGACCAGAAGGTTTCCAAGTTGGCTTCTATAAAAGCCAATGGGTAATAGTAGGAGATGATGTCTATAATATGGTCAAAAGGTTTTTTGCAACTAAACACTTACTTAAACATATCATCAAGACTTACATCTCTTTGATTCCTAAGAAGAAGAAGTGTAATTATGCTACTGATTATAGGCCAATTGGCCTATGTAATACTTCTTACAAGATTGTGTCAAAGGTTTTAGTTAACAGATTGAAGCCCATAATGGAGAAACTCATCTCCCCTTATCAAGATGCGTATGTCTCTGGTAGGCTTATCCGTGATAATACTGTCATGGATCAAGAGATTATACACTCAATGAAGAAGAAGAGAGGTGAAAATGGATGGATGGCTCTTAAGCTTGACATGTCAAAAGATTTTGACAGGTTGGAATGGACATTCTTGCTTAAAATTCTAACTGCTTTTGGTTTTAGTGATGATTTTTGTAGTTTCATACAATAATGCATCAGTATAACACAACTTTCTGTCATGCTCAATGGTTATCCCTGTGAAGCTTTCACCCCAACAAGAGGTATAAGGCAAAGAGACCCTTTATCTCCATACCTTTTCATCCTAGCTATGGAGTTTCTTTCTAGGCAACTCAGTACTTCTCATCAAGATAACAAAATCAAAGGTATTAAAGTGGCTGCTTTATCTCCAGCCATTAATCATCTACTTTTTGCAGATGATTGCTTGATCTTTACTCAAGCAAATGTTACTTCAGTCAATAACTTATTGGAGTTGCTTCAGATTTTCAGCTCCCAGTCAGGTCAGATTATAAATTTTGAGAAAAGTGATGTTCACTTTAATAAGAAAACCAAACCAGAAATTGTAGATTCTATCAAGAAGATTCTTGGAGTTAGAAGCATGAACTCTAAATAAAAGTACTTGGGCTCACCTCTCATTATTGGTCATTCAAAAGAGGAAGCCTTTAAAGCATTAAAGAAAATTTTGAATTTATATTCAATGCTTGATCTTCTTCTTCTCTTTCACATGCATGCAGAGGCACAATGATAAATCATGTTCTTAATGTTATTCCTATCTACCAGATGGGTACTTTCAAACTGCCAGCAAATCTTCTTAATCAACTCACTAGTATTGAGAGAAATTTCTTCTGGGGGCATCATAACAACAGAGGCCATTATCCAACTGCTTGGATGAATTTGTGAAGACCAACAGAAATAAGAGGTTTAGCCTTTAGAGATCCGGAGAAGCTCAACCTTGCTCTTATTACCAAATTAGCTTGGAGAATCTGCAATGAACCTAATACTCTGATGGCTCAAACTCTCTCAAGTAAGTATTACAAAAATGGATATTTACTTCATCAAAGTACTTCAATTAAAAGTTGTTCTTATACTTGGAATGGGATATCAAAAGGTCTGGAGATTGTTAAGCAGAATTACTTCATGGAAGTCAATAATGGAAAGAACACTAGAATTTGGACAGATAGATGGATCACTGGTATATCTCACCCCCCTATACCTCAAAATTATTTTTTCAGATTTTATAAGTTTGTGGAAGAGCTAATAATCCCAAATACTGCTCAATGAAACCCTCAACTTATCACTACTCTCTTTGATGCTGATACTGTTATGAAGATACATGCAATGTACATTGATAATAGCAAGGAAGATTGTATGATATGGATGCCAGCAAAAGATGGTTGCTTCTTTGTGAAAAGCACACATAAGATGTTAACTTACAGTGACAGAGAGGTTATAATTGATGGAAGAACTATTAATCGACAAGTGTGGAAAAAACTCTGGAATTGTAAAGCCGCTCAAAGAATAAAACTCTTCACATGGAAATGCATACGAAATATTCACAGCACCAAATGTAAAAGAGCTTTATTTGACAGCAGTGTTGAGATTAGCTGTGACATATGTGGTAGAGATGAAGAAATAATTGAGCATATTTTGTTTGATTGTAGACATGCTAGATCAGTCTGGAGGGAGATAAACATCAACATTGATGCTGTTAGAAAAAACTGCAATACTGTTTTAGAATGGGTCACTAGTTGGTTCTCTATTTCAAATCAAAGCACTGATGAGAGATGGCTCTATTCTCTTATGATTGGTTCTTGGTCAATTCAGAAGGATCATTGTGATAAAGTTTTTTAGGGAGTCTCTCTTAACCCTTTAACAACTATAGACAAAATCCATTACCATCTTGCATCGCATTTGCATAAGCATGATAGTTCTGTTTTATTATGTCCTGGTCCTTCTAAATGGAAACCTCCATTAGGTAACATTGTTAAATTTAACGTTGATGGTTCCTATGATGATGATACTAATCAGTATGGAATTGGTATTGTATTGCGTGACTCAACAGGAAGGTGCATTGGGACTAAAAGAACCTATGGAAATGGAGCCTTGAACCCGGAAGATGTAGAGTGCATGGTTGTTCGTGAGGCATTACATTGGGCAATAAGCTTGCATTTCTCAAAGATAGAGATAGAAGCAGATGCAAAGCTTGTTATTCAATCCATCAATGGCCGCTCTCTAGTCATTCAATGGGAAAATAAAAACCTGTTAAAAGAAATTAAGCATTTATGTTCTAGTTTTAGTTCTTGCAATTTTCATTATGTTAATAGGAATGATAACCAAGTTGCGGACACTTTAGCAAAAGCAACACAAGTCTCAATTGTGCAGACTAGCAATTTTGATTTAGATATCTGTAATCTCCTTTTAGGAGATGAAAATTCCTCCCATTAATAATTTTTTTTCTTTAGTATAAAAAAAAAACTCTTATTATTTCTATTACTGTGGCGCACGTTATGTTTCGACAAGTATTGATGCTGAAATGGTGGAATTTAAAAATAAATAGTGTTGACCAAATCTTGACTCGGTCTGATTGCGTCCTTAAAACATAGATTTGAGCCACCAATAAAATAAATTCTTGATTTCCTTTGAGTCTTTGACCTTTCTTTAGTCTCTACAGTATCGATTTGTTTAGTTTTTGTTTCGTCACTTGTCATGATCATTATTCATTCATAATGAAAGTTTTATAATTGGGCTTTAATTACATCTGTTTTTATGTATAAAAGAAATGTTGGCATCGTGGATGCAATCATGTGCAGTGCATTTAATACCCAGCTTTGATTATCGATCGTTCATTGTTGTCCAAATTTCCAATACGATTTAGAATAACAACACTGCTAATAGGTATCAGTTTATCGGGAGGGTACCAAATCCCATAAAAAGCTTCATCGTTTATCATATACAGGAATTCAGAACCGTACCTACTAAGCTAGTACCCCTATTAGCCGTTTTGCATAATAAGATTCAGAATTTCTTTGTTTCAACTTTAAAATGGACTCTTTTTTTTTCCTTCTTCTTTAATGCAGAAGGCACCACTTGTCTATAATACAAAATAGAAGGGGTTTTTTAGTTTTGGACGGATGAATAACATTTTCAAAGACAAATATTGAATCCGAACATCCCAATTTCATCCTAACCAAAGACATCTGATGGATGTGACCAAAAGAATAAAGACCATAATTTGTATCTTTTAGAGTTAGAAACATGTATAGATAGTATTATCTATTATAAATTAGTCACTTTCATCGGCCTATAAATATTTTTTTTTTTTTAATGAAAAGGTTAGTAGTATATTAATTAAGCAATGTAATACAATAAGTTCTCTGCTAACCACGAAGTATTATTGTCCTTGTTGATGATAGAATCCGCTAGAGTTTTACAGTATGTTACGATAAATAGACTAGATATTAGATTTTCTTCCAACCAAATTACCTCTTTTAGGAGAGATTTCGCTTATGCATGAAGGGCTGAAGAAGCCAATTCCGAACCCACAATGAGGTGCATTAGAGCTTCTTGATCCACAGAGTACATAATGTAAGCATATCCCATAGATAGATTCTCTTTTTTATAAGAAGAATCTACGAATATTATCCAATCTGTCTTCGTACTAGACCAGTCTATAAAGAAATAACAACATTAAAATCTTTATTAACATTAAAAAAAAAAACTAAAAAAATTATTTTCTATTTGAGAGCCAATTAAATATGATAAGATACCATCAAGAAAAATATTAAACAATGATATACACGTATGTTAATCCAAATGGAGTTTATTTTTGAAACATAATGTAAACTAACCGTAATTTTGAAATAAATGTGCAAAAAAATTATAGTTGAGTGTTTTTTTTCCGTTTCAATATCGAATTTTTACTTGATAAATATAACGTATTCAATTAATAGTGGGAATTTTTGACGAATATTTAGGTATCATAATTACACATCCTAAAGCTGATGAATACATATTAAGCTCAAAGGGTTGTGTTGGTACTCATTAAACCTTACCAAGTTCCGGATTTTTACCTATTTTATAAAACCATAATCGATGAGAGTAAAACTTTATTTAAATTCTTTGTATTAAATGAAACCACAAATCCTATTGTTATCAAAATTACAAATAGGGTCTTTAACAGAGGAGAATACATATGATAGTGTTTGATATATGAGTGTTCGATATATGAGTGTTCTGACTTTCCTTCATACAGTCTTTGTTGTATAAGTCATATTTCTGTGAAAGATAATTATCTTTCCTGTAAAAGATAATTTGTATATCTTGTACATTCTGTGTATGCAAAGGTATATATTTTGTAATCTTGTTTCAATATAAATAAATAAGTTTTCCCATGTGTTTCTCATTTAGATTTCACGGTAAATTAAGTCTCCACCTGGTATTTAGAGCTGCACAAGAACCAACCTAGCTAACCGAACCCTTCCTAACCCGGTGCAACCGCGGGTTTTTAACCCGAAACCGACCGTAAAAGTTTGGTATACAGTTCTAAATAGAAAACCCCAGTATAGATGCTCTATGATTTTGATGTGAAAACCGACGGGATCGACCGGTTTTAACCGTATTTCTACGATCGTTGATTAAAGTTAATCCTACCCCTACAATTATCGATACCTAAAAACTAAAAGACCTAATCACTCTTATATTTTTCAGTTCTTCTTCCTCGGTTCTATTTTTTCACTTTCTCGAGTTTCATCTCACTCTCAAAGTGTCACCTGATTCTCTTCATATTTAGCTCTTCTTCATTGATTCATTCCATCACCGCTACAAATATTGCCTATAACTGTAATCGGTCAAAACCATAATTTAACGCGAACCCGACCGACCCAAACCAGGTCTGTTTAAAACCAAATCGAACATATATCGGGAGGGAATGGTTTTAAAAATAAAACTGAGGGAGTAGCGGGGATGGACAAAACCTAATACAATTGCAAGTAGACCACTTCATAATCCTTGAAAATATATCTATGAAGTTTATATATATATATATATTCTCAATTAGAAAGTATAGACAATGGAGTCTGTGAATCTGATTGTTAAGAAGAGTACTTGGAAGATCCCAAAAATCAATATCCAAGATCAACCTGCGCGTATCCAAAATATTCAGATTTGAATTCTGCCAAGTAAAAAACTTGTTATCTATCTTTCAAGATACAAATTCTACAAGAAACAAGTCTCGTAATTGATCTTAATTATATGGACGAGCCTACTAAGATTGAGTACGTATTATTTGTTTAAATCCTATTATAAAGATAAACAATATAATACGTAAATTGAAAAAATACAAGACACCAGAAGTTTTTTCAACGAGGGAACCGCAAGAGAAGAAAACCCCCGGGACCTCGTCCAGATTTGAACACCAAACTGTATTAAGCCGCTATAGACACTAGCCTACCTATAAGACTTCGGACTGGAATATACTTGTGACCGAATCCACCCTCCAAGTGATCCAGTTATAGTTCCTCTCCTTACGTCTCTTGAACCTCGCAAGGCTCTACGCAATTGATTCCCTTATCTGACATCCTTTATAGCATAAGAGTTGTTTCAACCAAAGTGAAGACTTTTTATACCAATCTTCCTCTAACATATAAGCTTATATGATTTCCCTTTAGATCGAATATCAAGGATTATAAATCTATTTGCAATAGACAAATCTAGCAAACCTCACAAATTCGTTGTAGTTGCAGGAATTCCCACACTACACCCTTGTTAAGATTCTATAGAAATCTACTAGAAATCAAATAAACTTTAAAGATTAAACGACACTTTACTATTCAAATTTCAGAAAATGTTTACAGAATTGGAAGAAATCAAGATTACAAATACTCTCTTAAAGTTTCTCTCTCCTCAAAGACTCTTTCAACTCTAAAAAATGCATCATCCTTTTCTGGATCTATCGTGCCCTTTATATAGGGATTTACATAATTGGTGACAGCTAAGTTTTCCTCTTATTTCGGATCTATTCTGCGATCTCATCGCGATCTCTACAATGTTCTCTATCGTAAGTATGATGATCATCGCAGGACCAACATATTCTTCTTTTATTCCTTTCATCGTCAGTCTTTTTTGGGTATTCAGTGACGCTCGTGAGACGTTGCTAAAGAATTGACAGTGACGCTCGCAGAAACGTCGTTAATATCGCAGGAATAATGCTGTAGCGATATTCTGGTCCTACATCTTGCCTCTTCTCATGTATTTTCTGCGAGGAAGAGAAGATCATGAGAACCAATATTTTTTATTGCCCTCGCACCTTCCTTCTCTTTTATACTTTCTTCTCGACAAGATTTCGTTAATCTAGCCTTTCTTACACGTGTTGTGAATTCCTTCGTTTACTGACACGTCTCTGCTCCATTGGCCCACCCCCTTTTGTCTATAAAAGGTAGAATCAAATTCCAAAACTAATTTTATTCTTCCGTTTCTTCATCTTCTTCATTCGTCTACTTCGTCTTCTGTCTGCAACTTTTCTTCTTCTTTATATTCTTCTGCTACTGCTCTAATGGAGTCATCAAGGTATGTTTCTTGACTTATAACATTTTTTTAAACCAATTTTTACTTTTATTCTCCAGTTTTTCTTATTTGATTCTTCATAACTTCCATGTTATGTCTTCTCTTCAGCGGAACTATCTCTAACGCACAATCCAAGGCTCAAAACCCTAATACTCGCAAAAGATTAGCAGAGAAGAAGAAGAGGAGTTCTACGAATGATAAGGTAGTAAGAAACATATTCTATTTCCAAATAACAATATTGTTGCCTCTGTTTCTTATCTGAGTTATTGTTCGCAGAATGACGAGAAACCAGTTAAGCCTCCCAAAAGATCTCGCCACTTTAAGACAATTGGGGAAGATCTCATTATGCCCACATTAACATCCATGAAGATTGCTCACATACCATCGCAACCAAATCTTTCTACTTCTTTTTGCGAGAATATCGCTACCCATACTTCTACTTCTCCTAACCCTACAATAGATCAGGCTTCTAAAATTGCTGTGAATGAGACTCCTTATAGTCCTTTACGACCTTCAACTGTTGTTTTTCCACATACTCCTCCTGACAACTTAACCATCACAAATGATCGTCAACTTGCTCTCATTACTACTTCATCTTCTACACCTCTTTCTTCATCAAACGAAACTTTTGCAAGTGTTGATGTTGCTTTTAAAATTTTGTCTAACATTGTAGACAATGCTAGAAAGTCTTCCACTGACCCTCTCCAGCATGGATCTTGCGAGACTCTACTCAAATACTTTGGATCTGATGATAATGCTTCACGAGCGTCTTTGGAAAATGAGATTGAGGCTCTGAGGAAAAGTCTTCAAGCTAAAATTGCTGAGTATGATACTTTGAATCACATGCTTCACAACTCTTCTCTGGACTGCGAGAACCTTCGCAGAAAAAATGACGAGCTGAAAGGTACATTTTTCTTGCCTCTACTTCCTTGTTCTTCTGTTTTATTTTCATATTTTCTGTACTCAAGCTTTCTTCTTAAATTCTTAATTTATATGTTAGTTTCAAATTGGACTCATTTCATAGAAAGACTCAAATTTTAATCTATCGCTGAAGAAGCTCGCGTTGAAAGAGATTCTTGGATGGATTAACATACTAGACTAGACAACCTTTACACTTATTCAATTGATCGCATAAATAATCTTACTAATGAGAATAATCAGTTATTGCAAAGGCAGAATTTATTAAGTGGCGAGGTTGATCGCCTCTCATATTTGTTTTTTAAGGCTAATTTAGCGATGGAATCTTTATCAGATGAGAATAAAACCTTGTCCCAAGAAAAAGATAGATTTTCAAGCTTGATGGCGATTTCCTCGCAGTAATTAACTAATCTTCAAATCACATGTAATAATCAAGAGCAATCTCTTCGTTCTCTCAAGAATGAACTCAAGGAATTAACTAAATCATCTGCTGCCGAGAAGGATAAACTTATCAAGGGTAGACTAACTCTTAGTTTAAGAGTCTGTGAACTTCGAGATCAATACTGTCAATTAAAGGAATCTCATTATTTATTAGCAAAGGAAAACTCATATCTTCGCAACAAAGAAGAAAGCATGAAATCTCGTCTGAAGGGTATGGTTGGCGATAAATTCGATGACACCATGAATCAATGGGAGAATTGTTTATTTGCATTAATCCAAAACTTAACCTCGCAAAAAGAAGGTAGTCAATTGACTGCCTCTCTTGTTGATCTTCTAATAAAATTTTGTATTATATTCCTTGTGAGATTTTTGTCTAACTGATTTTGTTGCTCGCAGAATCCGAAAGAAATCTTCATTCCACCATTGCTGATTTGTCCACTAAGTTAGATAGTGTTCACAAAGAAAACAAGACTCTTCTTTCCAATTTATTAAATGTTCGCGACAAGGCAGAAAGAAGACTTGATTATCTTGAGTACTTCAAAAATATAGAGATTAGGAATCGTGATAGAGGTTTCCTTCGCAAGGTCCACCTCAGCGCTGAATTTCTTGTGAATGAGATTCTGCTCTCCAATTCTCTTCCTCCTGTATCTGTTCCTCATTTAAAGGTTGATGATGATGAAATCCATCTTCCTATGGATGAAGATTTAGAGTTTACCAATGATGAAGAGAATACCACTCAATAAGATGGTGAAGAAGAAGAAGAAGAAAGAAGTCCTCCCGAAGAAGCATCCACGGGTGGCGAAGTAAATGCTAATGAAGAGTTAAAAGAAGGAGAGACTCATGATGAAAGGGATGCTGATGAAGCTGATAACTCTGGAAAAATAATGAACCTGACGAGCAAGAAGAATAAATATGGCGAAGTCATCGCTGAAACTTGAATGCTATCTTTGCTTTCTTTTTCGTATTCTTTCTTGCGAGTGATGTAACCTTTGAGACTTTTAAAATTTAATTTTCAATTTAGCTTACTTCGAATATTTCCAAGGAAGATAATGAAATATTACTTCTCTATTACCCTTCTTGACCTTCATTATCTTTCTTGAAATGGTGAATCATTTTCTGTATCTTCTTTAAGAAATTGTGTTGTTGCATTTTTCCCGAAAATATGAATACATCTGCGATATAATGAATAGTGCTGCGATATTCTGAAAAATTCTGAAGGAATCTGCACTGTTAAGAATTTGCCTTTGTATATATAATTCTGCGATGAATGTATATTTCCTGCAACTTTAAATAGAGAATAGTTAATTGGTAAGATTATTCTTTTGGTCTTATTTTGCCTTCCTAGTTAAAGGTCTTATTTTGCCAAACTTTTTCTGTCTGCGTCAAAATCGCAGGATTTCTTAACATTTGCATGTAAAGACCCTTTGATCTTGTCTTATCCATGTTCTTTCAAAATCTTTGCGACAATATGATAAGTATAAACTCTCTCTCAAGAATTTAACCTTATGACATTGTCGTCTTGCGATGAAATCGCAGGACGTCTTTATACTTTCATGTAAAAACCCATTGATCTCATCTTAACTTTTGGCTTGTTGCCTCTGTATAATTTACGTTACGCGAAAATATGACAGGCCTAAATGTTCTTGCGATCACAAAGCCCCGTGACGTTGCCGTCTTAAGACACTTATCAGCTCCCTAATGGAGGGTGCCGCCCTTATCTTCCCCCTTGTTGCCCCTTCAAGGAGGGCACATCGGCCATACAAGACTAGCTCCTCCCATCCAAATTTACCAACAACCATCTGTTTTCCCAGCCTCTTGTCCTTTATACCTATATGGCTTATAGTTACAAGACTGCACCCTAAGTGGGGTTTTCTTCAGGCCAAGTGCATCATAGCCAAGACTTACCAAGAATGGCAAGGGAGTTTCGTACTCCCTTGGCACCCTTGGATCAACCGTGTACATCGGCGCCTTGGTCATACTTTTCACTTCTTGGAAGATATTCTCGGTCGTCCAACCAGGGTATAACCATATATAGTTGGAAATCCAAGATCTCTCTCCCGGATAGGTTTTCTTTAACCTCAACATCTGCATGACTCAGGATCCAGCAGCGGTATAACCTTACCCCTGACTCATGTCAAGAGATACCTCCTCCTATGACGTGATCGTAGGTATTACATTTTCCTCTTACGAAATTTTATTCACGAACTAGGGTGCACGCCATAAAGGTTCGTCCCATTCTTTAATCTCTGCAAAATTTTATTCGCTTTTCTTGCGATGATGATCGTTGTTATTGTGGTGCTTTGTTATCAGAAGAAATTTTCAATTGTAAGAGAGAGAAGAATTTATTATCTATTTCATTATATAACATACCAGTATTTCTTACCTCACAGAAGATGTCATTGATAATACCTTTTCAGAAATAATTTATTCCACGGTTTATCGAGTCTTTGACCAACATCTTTTCCTTCAGGATCAATTAGTTTATATGCCCCTGTTCCAACTATCTCTTTAATAATGTATGGTCCATCCCATTTTCTCGCCAATTTTCCACCACTTTCTCGCTGATAACTAGGTGTTTCTCGCGGTACTAAATCACCAGGTTGGAATTCGCGCTTCTTAACACGTTTGTTGTACTCGCGAGCTAATATGCGTTGATAATTCTCCATATGTTGTAGAGTTTGTTCTATTTTTTCTTCTAATTCATCCAACCTATTCAGTATCATACCGGCACTTAAATTTCTTTCCCATGCTTCTCTTTTTGTTGTAGGAATAACAACTTCTGTTGGTAATACATCTTCTACCCCATATGTCAAACAAAATGGTGACATTCCAGTTGCTTCTCGTCTAGTTGTGTTGTAAGCCCATATTGCATTATGTACTTGCTCGCACCATACTCGGTGGTATCCTTCTAACTTCTTTTTCAAGATGTCTGCGATTGTTTTATTAGTTGCCTTAGCCTGACCATTTGCTTGTGGGTATAAAGGAGTAGATTTTCCACATTTTATCTTAAATCCGTTGAGTAACAATTCTATATTCTGTCCCTCAAACTGCTTTCCATTATCAGATACTAATTGCGCTGGAATCCAAAATCTATAGATTATATTTTCAAAGATGAGTGTAAAAATATCTTTATCACGAATATGTTGTACTGCCTTTACTTCTCCCCATTTTGTGAAATAATCTATTGCGACAATCAGATATCTTCTTTATCCAGAACCAGGTACAAATGGTCCCACAATATGTAACCCCCATTTCCCAAAAGGCCATACACTTGTTGAAGATGATAATGGTGCTCCAGGTGCATGTATCTTTTTTCCGTATCGCTGGAAATCCTCACAACGTCTTGCGAGTTTCTTTGCATCCTCATGCATATACGGCCAGTAATAACCCTGCATTCTTGTTCTATATGCTAAAGATCTTCTTCCACTGTGGTTACCTGCGTCACCACTATGTAATATCTTTAATATTTTTTGTCCTTCTTCTCTCGTCAAACATCTTAGCGATGGTCCATTAAAAGATCTGTGATATAACACTCCACCTCTTAGCTCATAATTAGTTGCCCTACTTTTCAACTTATGTGTCTCTAATCGATTTCTTGGAATTTCTCCTCTCGCCAAATATGCATGAAGATCTGCTCGCCAATCCATGATATTTCCCGTCGGTTCTCCCTCGCCAGCTTCTACCATCATTACATATGTGTTTGAATTTTTATGCACCTCGCCAATGGATTTGTCATCATACTAGATATGAAAGCGAAAGCATCTACGAGATTGTTATCTTTCCTTGATATGTGTCTCCATTTTATTTTTGGGATTCTCGCAGATAACTCTTCAACGAGTCTTTTGTATTTTCTCAGGGATGGTTCATTTGTTGTGTATTCTCCTTTTATCTGACGAATAACCAATTGTGAATCGCTGGTGATTCTGGAATTTTCCAAATTCATTTCTATCGCAAATTTTAAAGCATGGATCACAGCTTCATACTCTGTCTCATTATTAGTTGATGCAAATTCAAGTCTAAATGAAAAAGCAGTTTTTCTACTTCTAGCGATATGAAAACAACTCCAATTCCATTTCCTTCTCCATTGGATGATCCATCTACTAATATTTCCCATCTGTTGGGTTCTGTTAATAGCTCTTTTGGATCTCCACATTCTTCTTCTACATCCATCATCTCTTCTACAGCTTCATCATCTTCTAAAGGAAATTCAGCTAAGAATTCTGCGATGACATGTGATTTTGGCGAGGATAAAATTTCATATTGGATATCAAAGTGTCCTACTTGTGCATTCCATCTCTCAACTCTGCATGATCTCTTGGAATTTTTCATTACTGATTCAATTGGCACTTTTGTTAACACTTTGATCTTATGTGCTTGAAAATAGATACGAAGTTTGAAAGTTGCATGTACCAATGCTAGAATTAGTTTCTCAATCTTGGAATAATTTCTCTCTGCAGAATTGAATGTTTTGCTGATATAGTAGATTGGTTTTTCTACCCCCGCATCTACTCGCAACAATACTGCACTTAGCGCGTATGTGGTCGTCGCGAGATAGATCAATAATTCTTCTCCTGGTTCAGCCTTTTGTAAAATGGATATGTTCATTAAATACTCTTTGATTCCTTGAAAAGACTTTTCACATTCATCTGTCCACTTGAATTTAGTTCCCTTCTTCAATATGTCGAAAAAATGTTTGCATTTATCTGAAGATCGCGAAATGAATCTCCCTAGCGAGGCTAGGAGTCCATTCAATTTTTGTACATCTTTTATTGTCGCTGGTGTTGGCATATCGCGAATTGCTTGCACCTTTTCTGGATCAACTTGTATTCCTTCTTTTGATACAATGTACCCCAAAAATTTTCCCGAGGTTACTCCAAAGGTACACTTATCAGGATTTACTTTGATATTAAATTGTCGCATTTGATCAAAAATTTCTTTCAAATCTTGCACATGATTTTCAGCTTCTTTACTTTTGATTAGCATATAATCTACATACACTTCTAATGTTTTGTGAATCCACTTTGCAAACACCTTCTCCACCATTCTTTGATATGTTGCTCCAGCATTTCGCAAACCAAATGGCATCTTTGTGTAACAGTACAACCCTCTTGGAGCAAAAAATGCCGTATGCTCTTGATCTTCTTCAGCGAGAGGAATTTGGTTATATCCTTTATATCCATCCTGCGATGATATTCTTGCATTTCCTGCTGCTGATTCAACCATTTGTGGAATATCTGGCAATGGAAAACTATCTTTTGGACAAGCCTTGTTTAAATCAGTAAAATCTATGCAAATTCTTATTCCTTTGTTCTTCTTCGGGACCACCACCATATTTGCAATCCATTCTGGATATTTTGCTTGCCTTATAATTCCTGCATCGAGCATTTTTTGTAATTCTTCCTCTATTTGAGAATGGTATGTTGTTGCGATTTTCCTTATTCTTTGCTTGAATGGTCTTACATTTTTGTTGATTTCTAATTTATGGCATGCTATTGATGGATCTATTCCCGGAATTTCATCCATATTCCATGCAAAGATATCTTTATATTCTCGCAAGAGATTTATAGTTCTTTCTTCCTCATCTGCCTCCATTTTAGTCCCAATGTTTAGAATTTTAGGCTCTTCTTTACTCCCAATATTTACTTCTTTTGTTGGTTCCGCAGCAGTGTAACTGGCTTCAGGTTCTCCCATTGGTGTTGGTGTTTTCATAATTCTCGTGAATTCATCTCCCTCTCGCGAAATTTCACTGGGCACTCCTTTTCCCTCCCTTGCTCTTATCATGTAAACTTTAAATTCTTCTTCCTTCTTCAATTCTCTCGCCAGTTTTCTGCGAGCTTTTCGCAACTTTGGACGGTTTTCACAATTTTTTACTTCAATTTGGTAACAATTTCGCAAAATCTGTGTCTCCTCTTATTTCTCCAATTCCACTGGGCATAGGAAATTTAATGCACTGATGCAACGTTGATGTTACATCCTTGATTGCATGTATCCATGGTCTTCCCAGTATCATATTGTACGGTGATTCCACATCTACCACGCATAATGATATTTGCGTTTCAATTTCTCCTAGTGGAATTCGTACCACTATTTCGCCTTTAGGTTTTGTTAACGATTTTACAAAGCCATGAATATGATATGTTGAATTTAACATTTCTTCATCCTTGTATCCCATTTTCTTGAAAGTATGATAGAAAATTATATCCACAGAACTTCCTGCATCTACCAAAGTTCTATTCATAGCCCATTCTTCTTCAGATTTTATTGATTCTCCCTTTCTCACTGGTATATCGGATATCGTAATTACTAAAGAAGATGTATGACTTAGATTTTCGTCTAGTATTTCTGCTGCTGTGAATGCGATCTCCTTCTTTTCCCAATCTTTTAATGATGACATCTTCTCCACTGTCATAATCTTCCTTCCTTAAAAATCTCGTTTATGTATCTTCCCCTTAATGTTTTCATGAAATCTATCAACCATCGCTCTTGTTACCATATCACCTTCCAATTTTCTACAATCCTTTTTGATTCTAATCATTCTTCCTTTAATTATCTCACCGATTTACTTAATGATTTCCTTGATCTTGAGCAATTTTTATCTTTTTCTTCACCTTTTCTTCAATTTTTGCTAATCAATCCCTGTTTCGGGCGCCAAAATGTAGTCGCAGGAATCCCCACACTACACCCTTGTTAAGATTCTATAGAAATCTACTAGATATCAAATAAACTTTAAAGATTAAACGACACTTTACTATTCAAATTTCAGAAAATGTTTACAGAATTGGAAGAAATCAAGATTACAAATACTCTCTTAAAGTTTCTCTCTCCTCAAAGACTCTTTCAACTCTAAAAAATGCATCATCCTTTTCTGGATCTATCATGCCCTTTATATAGGGATTTACATAATGGGTGACAGCTAAGTTTTCCTCTTATTTCGGATCTATTATGCGATATCATCGCGATCTCTACAATGTTCTCTATCGCAAGTATGATGATCATCGCAGGACCAACATATTCTTCTTTTATTCCTTTCATCGTCAGTCTTTTTTGGGTATTCTGTGACGCTCGTGAGACGTTGCTAAATAATTGACAGTGATGCTCGCAGAAACGTCGTTAATATCGCAGGAATAATGTTGTAGTGATATTCTGGTCCTACATTCGTAATACTTACACTCACTTAGATGATAAGCCTGGATTTTTTACCACCTCTGAAGAACAACTTCAACTTATTAATTAAGAATAGTTTTCAAATATCTATCTTGAGGAATCACAAAGTATGAGACAAAGAAAACTTTGTGATTACTATATATCTTGCCTGCAAGAGATTACAAAAACCCCGAGAACAGAAAAGCAACATCAGAATACACGAACTATCATGATAAAAGATAGTTGGACATGGCTACATGAATCCCCAAGCGAAGTTTTTTAGTTGTAGAGACCTAATTATATTTCTCGGAGGAAACCTAGGTCAATAGAGGACGACTTTAGCTATCAACTAGGAAACAAAGTGTCGGGAATTTATT
Source organism: Papaver bracteatum (assembly GCA_023529315.1). Taxonomy (NCBI): domain Eukaryota; kingdom Viridiplantae; phylum Streptophyta; class Magnoliopsida; order Ranunculales; family Papaveraceae; genus Papaver; species Papaver bracteatum. The sequence continues at coordinate 176,600 of JAJJWX010004691.1, read as the reverse complement.
TTCCCAGTTGAAAGAGCATTTCTATTTATAGATGTTCAAGATTGAGGGTTGCTTAGAATTCAAGCTAAGATAATTTGAGATTCAAGCAAACACTTTCGTTTCTTAGATGAAACTCTAATTAGGGTTTCAAGTAAGCATGTCAGAAATAGTCTTGAAATCACATAAAAGAATATACACAGTGGTCCGGGTACTGAACCGTGTATAATATTTGCACATACACATGTGTATTAATAATCAATGATGTCTTAGAAGTGTTTATGAAAGTCGTAGCAATGTTAAACATATTTGAAAAAATAGGTCTTTGAGAATCTGCTAAAGTTTTACAGGACCGTTGGTGAACGGTTCGTGAACCGTAAAGCAAAGTTCACGAGTCAGGTGTCATGGTTCGTGAACCGGGTTCGCCAACCCTAGTTAGTTCGAGAACTCATATGGCAACAATTCATAAACTGAGTTCACCAACTGTTAGCATTTTTCATCAATACTTAAAACTTCAGATCACCACGATTCGTTAACCGGGTTCATGAACTGTCCCGTTCTGAAATTTTGATTTGCAAACTGGTTCGCTAACCTTTCCTGTATTTCAGAAAGTCAGATATATATGGTTTGTGAAATGATTTACCAACCTACCCTGAGTAGAAATTACATAAGTTCTGAATTTCTTTCTTTTAGTGTTTGAAACATTCTCAAATGATAAAATCATTGCCTGGAATATTTTCAAATGATCCACAAATTAATTGTTGATCAATAAATTTTTTCGAACCAATATTGTTAAGGACCTTGGAACATCCAATGCTTGAATCATATTTCGAGATGTTTAACAAGACAAGCTTGACCCCAATTTTTTTTTTTTTTGCAATAAATATACTAGAAGTCATACGATGTCGTCTCATAAGATATAATATTAAGATAATGAGTAAAATAGAATGGTTCAGTCTTTAAATACCTTGTTGATAAAGTTCTCCAAATATCTTCTTCGATCTCCAGTCTTCGAGGATGATGTCTGATTCTCAACTACCAAATTCTAAACCTAGTTTGAGACTTGACTTAGTAGACTAGAAATAAAAATATAGTCTTTTTTTATCTAACATTGAAAACAAGATTGATATAACAAAACTTATGGGTCCAACCTAGAAATGCTCTAACAGTTTCTACACCTTGTAATCATTTGTCAAGCTCTCAACTCAATGAGTTATCTCTTAAGATAAATCTAGTGTTTAATAAAATTCAAGCACTAATTGGATATTTACAAGCTTCCTCGAAAAGGACTACAAACAAGAGCGATAACTTTGAATCCAGGTTGATTTTCATTGAAGAGGAACTTGAATTGTACAAGGAGATTGAGGACTACACTCCTAGAACTCCATTATAAGTACTTCTTTTATTCACTAGTTAACTCCTTATATAAATTTTATTTGTATTGTTTTAAAGAGGAACACTAGTTTTTCGAGTAGCAATTTATGTGGTTACACTAGCTATTCCAAATACTATCATCTTGCAATGATTAAAATTTACTTAGTTAAGTTTTATTTTAGAGATGACTCGCAATACCTAATTTTTATTGATTATACATATGTATTTCTTATTTGTGAGATATGTTTTTTGTTATCATATTTCTGGTGATTAGAACGGATTTCTCATATATTCTAATAGGTTAAGCTCGTAACTTACTAAAAGAGGAGTAAACTATTTTGATAATTGCAATATTGATATTTCCATGATTATACTTTTGTGAATATATTGCACTGGACTATGTAATATGTTCTCTACTGATCGACTGTCCTTCTTGAATACGTAACAGGCAGGGAATAATTTCAAGAACTTTAATCTCTATGTCTGTACATGGCTAGAGAAGATATAATTATTGTGTTGAGTCACAGGGCATAAAATGTCCTCTTTGTTTGTAACATGCCTAGAGAATTATTTTTGTTGATGATTATTTTTCTCACGAAAATAATGTATTTTGGTGCCTCTAACATTAAGATCTTATTTTTAACTTCTTTGTTTATCACTGGAAAGAAGAGAGAGAAATATTGTATATAAATCTACTTGGTTCGTAATTGGCGAGTAAATTTGTTAATGTCCAAAGAAAATCCTTCTCTTATGATTGGAAAAAGGTCGCTCATGTTGTTTATTTGGGAATGACATCAAATAGAGGAGAGTTCAATTTGAACTTGTGCCTAATTGTCATATATTTTGTGAAATTGTAGGAGATGATTATACCTATATTTATCCTTGATGAAGACGCTAAGTTTACTTAGTGATATCGCCTAAATAAAAGCCGGTATATGTTCTATATTCTTGATAACTCTTTTTTTTTTTTTAATTCACTACGATTCCTGCTTTTTGCCTTTGCCAATTTTGTGGAAGAAAAGGGGGGGAATTATTTAGCAGTATCCTACTATAACATATGGATTTTAGAAGCATTATGTAAGGGGGACTGGATTATTACTTATTATGTAAAAGAAGTGAGTATTGACTTAGACGGAGAATATCACCGTAGTATTGCTTTAAAGTTGTAGTGCAATTGAACTTTGAGGAAGGTAACAATATTATGTTTTTTGTATAACGAATTTGAGTTGAGTAATTTTGCATTCAATAAAATCTCGAATAAACTACTCTCATAAGTTGTTATCGCTACGGATCTTCAACAACGATGAAGCTTAAATGATCATATGAAGAACCCTTGAAGAACTTGAAGAATGAAGAATTCAAGACAATGTTGAAGAACCAAGGAAATCAAGCATGATGAAATTTGAGCCGACAGATCGTTTATTTTGTATCTATATGTATTGATAATTTTGTCACTAAAATTAATAAGGAGGATATTGTTAGAGCACTGCTCGGTCGAACTCGCAAGTTTTTCCAATCTCAAGCTTGTTGTGAATGTTAGATGCATAAAACTATATCTTGATTTCTAGTCTACTTAAGTTAAGCGTCGAACTAGGATTAGAGTTCGGAAGTTGAGGATCAGACATCGCTGAATAACCATCAAAGATTAAAGACTGAAGATCAAACGAAGACATTTGGAGAACTTCATAAACAAAGAGGTATGTGAAGACTAAACCATATTATTTACTCATAAGTATTACCATTCTATCTATATGAGACTACTCCATATGACTTCTAGTAGATATTGTAAATAAGAAGTTTCGAGTCAAGCTTGTCTTGTTAAACATCTCGAAATATGATTCAAGCAATAGTTGTTCATATACTTGACATTAATAATAATTTGAAAATTTCCCAAGCGAAGATGTTCATCATCTATGGCAATCCAGAAAGTTACAAATCAATTAGAGAGAATTTTCAGAATTACTGAAATTCTGGACACATGAAGGTACAAGTGCTATCGTCATTTGATTTCCGGAGTAGGCTTAGGTACACGTACCCAGTACGCATACCCCTTAGTTTTGAGTTCGTGTAAAGGGGTGAGGTATGCGGCATGAATTCGTGCATTGCACCTCTTACTAGGATAGGTTCTCCTTCTCCCAGTAATAAGTTCAGACACTCACAGCCCGATCATACCCCAGGTGATTACTTAAGATCGGTTTCACTAATAAAAGTCATATCAATACATAAGTCAAGCCTTATGTGAATAGTTTTACCAAGAACACAAACAAGTCATGAGCGGTTATACTAATCACACATATTGGTCGTTCATAAGCTATGCAATGATGAACAGCCCCAATAATGCCTGGCGATTTCCTTTTCAGTTCAAAACACATATCATGAACTTACTTCCTTAGAACACATGTGAACATTGTTTCCTAGGATGAAATCCTCACCTCATACCCATACATAATCACAATAGCATTCATACGATTATGTTGATATCTTATATACAAAGTTTAATGGTTAAGGAAGAAACTTCATATTGTATTCCTTAATACTATGTCTATCTAGAGTGTTCATGCTTCGCAGTTTTATGTTTTCAATATGCACGACTTGAAAGATACGTTAGGGAATGAAACCGTTCAAGTCAAATATCACTAACCTCAAGTGGAAGGATGATGTTGTAGTTGTAGCTCCGTACTTCTTCACTTCTTCAAGTCTTCGCAATACTTGTAATGTCTCACCCTAATACTTTCAAGCTAACCTATACGAAGTTGACTCTAGTACATTTAAATCAAGCGACCCTTAAATGAGTTTTGGTTCACTAAAATATGACAACCAAACTTGACATACCAACGCTTGGTGGGTTCAACCGAGCAATGCTCTAACAATCTCCCCATTTGTCAATTTTAGTGACAAAACTCTTACAATCATATGGATAAACAAATTACAAGAATTACTTACACATACGCTTGATTTCCAAATCCAACATCACGTAACCTGCATTCATTCAATCAACAAAAATGCAGTAGCTTCATTATAATAACAAAGTTCATACTCCCCCGAAAGGTGAGATATGTATATTTTCAATCCGCACGTCTTTGTTATACTAATCATATGATATGTTACTCCCCCTTAGTCTGTGCTTTTCCTCATTCGTTAGATAAACGTTCAAGCACCATTGTCCTATTCCCTAGTGACACCAATCAACCATAAAATTGATACCAGCATCACTTGTTTAATCCATATATTTCTCCCCCTTTTTGTCACAAAAATAACAAAGAAATGAAAAAATAAAGGACAACATGAATAGGATCTTAAAAGGAGATCCCCTATCTCCCATTTTATATGTGACTGCAGCTGATGTTCTTATCAAGTCAATTCAGGAGAACAAATTGCAGCCTATGGTGATTAGGAATGGATTACATCCTTCACATCTGTTTTTTGCAGATGATATATTCATCTTTTGTAATGGTGGTAAAAATAGTCTTCAATATCTTAAACAGCTCTTAATTGAATATCAACAAGCTTCTGGACAAACAGTAAGTGATACTAAAAGCAAGTGCTTTGTTGGAGGAACTTCCATATTAAGAGGTAATCAAATTGCTGAATTTATGAACATGAAATTATCTTCCTTTCCTGATAAATATTTGGGAGTCATGTTGTTTCAAGGGAGAGTTAAGTCTGAACATTTATGGTCTTTTGTGGAATTGATTCAAAATAAACTAGCTGCGTGGGTTGGTAAACTGTTAGTATTTCAGGCAAGACTAACTGTTATAAGATTTGTTCTTAGTAGAATTCCCCTTTATAATATATCTATTTACAAATGGCCTAAGAAGGTGATAGAAGCTTGTGAAAGAATCATTCACAACTTTTTGTGGAGTGGAAATGCAGAAGATAAGAAGTGTGTGACAGTTTCTTGGGATCAAGTTTGTTCCCCTGTAGAAGAAGGTGGACTTGGATTAAGAAAACTTGAAGACATTAATAAAGCCTTGTTGATGAAATTATTGTGGAGGATTTTAAATTCAGATGAGGAATGGGCTAAATATTTTCTTGCAAAATATAGGGATAAAAATGACTGCTGGATCACATACTATAGACAATCTTCTGTGTGGCCTGGAATCAAATGGATATTACAAGATTTTCAAGATCATACTAGATGGATTATGGGTACTGGTGAACAAATTTCTGTTTGGAGAGATAATTGGATTCTAGAACAAAGTATCATCAAATTATTTCCAGACAACATTGCCATATGAAGGTTAGTTCTCTAATTGTTAACAATAAGTGGGTTATCCCTGAGGAAATGTCTCAATTCTTCAACACTTCTGACTTACCAATCATTATTCCTGGTAAAGATAAACTACTTTGGACTGCTGCTCAAAATGGTAAGTTCTCTGTGGCTAGTGCAATTTCTTTCATTAGAACTTCTTTCCCTAAGCTTAAATGGTATAAACATATTTGGAAAAAATGTGTCCATCCTTCAACATGTAGCAATATTTGGAAAATAATTAGAGGTGCTTGTGCCACAGATGAAAACTTGAATAAGAGGGGTTTTTAGTTAGTCTCAAGATGTTTTATCTGTAATGAATATCAAGATTACATGAGCCACCTTTTATGGGATTGTAAATATGGTCAGATACTCTGGAATTGGCTTGGTGGCATCTTTTCATTTAAAAATCCAAAATCCTTTGAAGAAATCATTGAATGCTGTAAACACAAAAGCTTAGTGGTTCAGGAGATTTGGTTTATTGCAGCCTTCAATGTTATGGTTGATATTTGGTTTACAAGGAACATAATCTACTTTGACAATGAGACCCCAAATGTGATAAATGAAAAAAAAACGAATACTCAAAATGGTTAAGGATTGTGAAGTAAGACTTAAGGGATACATAAACAACTCAAGATATGACCTCTCTATTATGCTTTTCTTTGATCTCAAGTACAGGAAATTGAAATAACCTAGAATCATTGAATGCTTCTTCCATTTGCCTAGAGAAAATTTCATGTTGTTGTGCTGTGATGGAGCTTCAAGAGGTAATCCTGGTCTCTCTGGGTATGGTTTTATTATTAGAAGTTGCTATGGCCACTTCATTGCTGTAGAAAGTGGAGGTCTTGGTATTATTACCAACTTTGTGGCTGAAATAATGGGAATTCTATGTGCATTAGAATGGGAAGTTCAACATAATATGTTGCTGGTTATTGTTAATGTTGATTCTAAAGATGCAATTGCAGTCTTTTCAACAAACAATTTGCACTGGTTTGCCTTGGCTAGGTGGGAGATGGTTTGCAATTGTTTGAAGGAGATTCATTTTAATCATGTGTACAGGGAAATTAATTTTTCTGCTGACTTTTTTGCAAAGAAAGGCTGCCATCTTCAAAGAAAACAAGTGATGCAATTCCTAACAAGACCTGTAAATATGCAGAGGATGGATGTACCTGATACTCCATACTATAGATTTGAGTAAAATTCTAGGCTAATAGTACTTTGTATCATTTTTGGGCCTTGGACATGTAGTCCTTCCTTTAGCCCTGTTTTCTAATTTGGGCCTTGGACATGTAGTCCTTCCTTTTAAGCCCTGTTTTCTATTTTTCGTTTGATCATCCTTCTGTAATGCTTTTGCAACCTTTTTATTAATAACAAATTAAAGGTTTTTGGTTAAAAAAAAAGAAAAGAAAAGAAAAGGATCTTACAAATCTCAAAAATAGACTTGCAACATGTTGACTCAAGCACGAGGGTTCCACATATCATTTTTGATAACCAATATCAAAACTGAAACTACAAAGTAATTACGTTTTGATATGTTATCATGGAAATAATTTCCCAAAGCAATTTTCCCAACTAGTTTAGCAAACCCAAAAATCAACTAAGCAACTTAGTTCCTTTGCTAAACCGATTGTATAAATACAACCGCTTCATTCGATAAGACCAAAACAAAGATAAACTCCATTTTTCTCATCAGGTTCTAATTATCCATAAAACTTAGACCTTTATATTTCAAACAAGCCAAATACTAGGTTAGTTAACTAGCATTTCCTTGTTTAGGCTTTCGGCTAGACTTGAATAACCGAAACCTTCACTTCGAAAAATCTAACTAAGATCAGAATTAACTTAGCTTATCTTATCCGGAATCGAATTGGACTAAACAACTCGTCCCGTCAACATATTCATTCATTAATCCATAAATAATTCATACAAACCAATAAATAAACTTGCATAATTATTCACCTCAACCGGATACAATAGAAACAACATATATATATATAAATATTTCACTATTGCACCGAAATTTTGTAAGCCTAAACAATTAGTACTACACAATAAAGAAAAATAACAATTGTTTTACTTTACTGGAAGCAATTGAATTAACATAAACATTAAAGCACCGCAATTGCACCAGATTTCGTCAGCCTAAACTATTGATAGCACACAACAAAGCAAGATAACAAATTTTTTACTTAACCGAAAACAATTGAATCACGCAAACATCCACACATACATAATGGAATAAACAAATCTATTGTACCAACTATTTCGTTTAAGCAAAAACAATATATATATATCAAATAAAAATAGGCTTTTCTTAAAACAGGAAAACAATTAACTAACAAGATTGTTACCTCAATTTCGCATCCAACCTCTCCAAATATGATCGCATCGTTTTCTTCTTCCGGGAGAATTGATATCGAAATACCATTATGTTGTCATTCTCATGCCAAAAACAAAAGAATAACAACAACCAACCTTTACCATAGAAAGGTTGAAAATCGGTTTTAACAACTGCAAGCAAAAGTTAAAAACATTCTTCATCAGGTACTTAATGTACCTTGACAATCCCTATGGATTTTCTTAGATTTTCGAATGTTTCCCTATCTAAGGGTTTTGTGAGAATGTCATCCAATTGACGTTCAGATAGCACATATTCCAACTTGATAATCCCATTCTCATACAATTCTCTAATAAAATGATATCTGATATCAATATGTTTGGTTCTAGAATGTTCAACTGGGTTTTCAGTCATTCGAATAGCACTTGAATTATCACACAGTATATTCATAGTAGGAATATTGATCCCATAATCGATGAGCATTTTCTTCATCCACAACAGTTGAGTACAACATGTACCAGCAACAATGTATTCTGCTTCACAGGTTGACAAGGACTGTGAATTCTGTTTTTTGCTATGCCAAGAGACAAGATTCTGACCAACCTAGAAGCAACCTCCAGAGCTGCTTTTTCTATCTTCTACACATCCTGCCCAATCAGCATCAGAATAGGCAACTAGATTATTATTTATATCCATAAAGTATGATATACCATAATCAATTGTACCTTTAACGTATCTAATGATTCGTTTCACAGGTTTGAGATGTGATTCTTTAGGGTCTGTTTGAAATCTAGCACAACATCCCACGTTGAAGGAAATGTCGGGTCTTGTTGCAGTTAGATACAATAAACTCTCTATCATATATCTATAGAGTTTTTGATCAACTGATTTTTTCTCCTGGATTTGACTGAAGTTTTCCAGTAGTTGGCATTGGAGTAGCCATGGGTTGTACATCTTTTAATTCAATTTTTTCGACTAAATTCCTTGCATGTTTTTCTTGGGAAAGAAGAATACTATCCTTTTATTGATGTATTTGTAAACCAAGAAAATATGATAATTCTCCAACATTACTCATTTCAAATTCCCCACTCATAAGATTCAGAAACTCATCCGTTAGAGTCTTTGAGGTGGAACCATAGATGATATCATCTACATATATTTATGCTACAAGCACATTTTTCCACTCCACTTGGTGAAAAGAGTGTTATCAGCACCCCTTCTAGAGAATTCCTTTTGGAGTAAAAAGGATGTTAGTTTATCATACCAAGCTCTGGGGGCTTGTTTTAAGCCATACAATGCCTTTTTAAGTTTAAAAACATAATCAGGAAATAATGGATCTTCAAATCCTTTAGGTTGAGCCACATAGACTTCTTCTTTTAGATCCCCATTCAAAAAGGCAGATTTAATATCCATTTGAAAAAGTTTTATCTTAAGAAAACAAGCATAGGCAAGCAATAATCTTATTGATTCTAAACGAGCAACATGAGCAAAAGTTTCATCAAAATCTATACCTTATATCTGCGAATATCCTTGAGAAACGAGTCTAGATTTATTCCTGATGATTATTCTGAACTCATCTAATTTTTTCTTATAGATCCACTTTGTTCCAACAATGTTTACTCCTGGTGGTTTAGGAACAAGTTTCCATACTTCTTTTCTTTCAAACTGACTGAGTTCTTCATGCATTGAATTTACCCAGGCAGGTTCATTGAGTGCTTCATCAATATTTTTTGGCTCTATTGAGGAAAAAAATATGAATAGTGACAGACATTTTGAAGTTCTCTTCGATTCATAACTCTAGCACTGACATCACCAATGATGTCTTCAGACGAGTGTCTTTGATGTACCCATTTAACAAGTTTTTGAACAATAGTTTCAGTATCATTGGGTTGTTCAACAATACTCTCATTATCATCCTTTTCATCAGTATCATTGATTAAAAGAACGACAGAAGTTTCAACGTTAGTCTGTTTTTCTTTAATGACAGTCTCAGAGGGAGGAAGCTCTGCTGCAGTATGATTATCTTGACAAAAGTCACTAATGTCATCAATGATCACATTAATTGATTCCATCATGACTTTGGTTCGGAGATTGTATACCCTAAAAGCACGACTGTCATAAGCATAACCAATAAAAATTCCTTCATCACTTTTGGAATCAAATTTTCCTCTGTGTTCTCTATCTTTGAGAATATTTACTACCGAAAATTCTTTAGCAGCCTAGATTGGGTTTTCTTCCATACCATAATTCATATGGGGTATTTAGATTTTTTGATCTTAAATATACTCTTTTTATAAGATAACAGGCTGTAAAAACAACTTCCCCTCAAAAGGTTAATGGTAAATTTTTGTTATGAAGCATGACTCTTGCCATTTCCTGAATATTTCTATTCTTTCTTTCTGCTACTCCATTTTCCTGAGGTGTAATAGGAGTTGAGAATTTATGACTTATTCCAAGACTATTACAATATTCATATACTTTAGCCTGGCGAGATTGGGGTATACCCAGATTAATTGGGGTATACCCCTAAGACAAAATAAGGTCATTTTGAAGTAAAATAAGCCACCCCTTAGCAATATATTTTTCTAAATGGCTAATATACCCTTGTTTAATTAACACTAAAAAAATATGATTAGCTTAATTATTTGAGTTTAGATTGATTAATTGAGTGGATTAAAACTTATGAAATGAAATTTTGTTTTTGATTGAACTTATTTGGGAAAATATTTGAGGAAAAAAAATTTGTTTTGAGAAATCTTTTGCAACGGAAATGAAAGCACACAACCCAAACACTTCTAAAAAGGGGACTGCAAAGGTGTTGTATGAAATCATACTTAAAATTAGATCAAAAATCAACACTTTCAGTTTTGAAAGTATAAAAAGTCGGCAAGGTCGAAGAATGAAGATCATGCCGGACAAACTCTTCATGTGTTGACCTTGCCGACTTTATTTTTTTGACACACAGGAGATGACAGAAAAAATTTATTTTCCGGCAAGGTCTTAAAAAAAATACCCCGCCGGCTGTTAAAAATACCCTGCCGGCTGTTGAAAATACCATGTCGGTTGTTCAGAAAAATGAATCCGCCGGCAAGGTTTTTAAAAAATACCCTTCCGGCTGTCTCTTAGCCGGCAAGGTTTTCGAAAAATACCCTTCCGGCGGTGTATTGGCCGTCAAGGTCTTCATAAAATACCCTTCCGTCTGTTTAAAAATTTACAGTCTCCATGGCTATTATGAAAAGTCGGCAAGATATGCATGTTACGACCTTGCCGCTGTATTGTCCGGTAGGGTCTTCAAAAAATACCCTGCCGACTGTTGAATTTTTTTTACAGTGGCCATGGATGTTATGAAAAGTTGGCAAGATATGCATGTTACGACCTTGCCGGCCAAAAATACAGAAATCATAATTTTTTATTTCTAACCTAATATAACAATCAAATCACACAACACAATGATGGGTTTGAGTTTAAACATCATCTATAGTTTTATTTTTGCTGGTAGAGTCAACGATTTTTTTGGAAAATCAAAGTTCAAGACTTTCGTTTGATGTAAGAAATGGAAGAAGATGAAGGGGAAGAGCAGAGAGATTAGAGAAGAGAGATTAGGGAAAATTAAGAGTTTTTTGGTTTTTAATTTTAGGGTTTAATTTTAAGGTAATTAGCTCAAGGGTATTAAAGTAAAATCACTCTATTTTGTCTTATTGGGTATACCCCAATTAATCTGGGTATACCCCAATCTCGCCAGGTACTTTAGTATCCTTGAATTCTGTACCACGATCGCTTTTATTTTTCTTAAGTATGTGACCTTGTTCATTTTGAATTCTACTCACAATGATTTTGAACTCTTCAAGAGTGTCATTTTTGTGCTTTAGGAAAGCAACCCAAGTTAACCGAGTATAATCATCTACCATTACTAATGCATACTTATTTCCTCCAACTGAAGCTTGTTGGATTGGACCAAAAAGATCCATATGAATAAGATCGAGAGGAGCACGAGTGGCTATATCTCGAGAAGGTTTGTGTGAAATTTTTCCTTGCTTACCTTTTTGGCACACACCACAAATACCTTCTACTTTAGTGTTGATCTTTGGAACTCCTTTGACAAGCTCTTGATTAATGAGCTTTCCTAGCATTCGATAATTGATATGGCTAAACCGTTCATGCCATAAATGAGTAGACTCATCCTTAGTTAAGTTATAATATAAATTATATTATATATCTAGAAGATAACAATTATTCATACTTATTCGTCCTCGGAAAATTACTTTTACAGACTTATCTTCAATATCACAACCTTTCATGTTGAAGATAAACTTCTAACCTTTGTCACAGATTTGACTGACAGATAGAAGATTATCTTTCATACCTTTGACATAAACAACATCATGAATTTAGGGTATACCTGGAAGTTTGATTGTCCCCTTTTTTCTGATAAGATAGCTGCTTCCATCTCCGAATGTCACTGAACCTCCTTTGTAGTCTTCTGTCTTTATAAACCAAGAGAGATCACCTGTCATATGTCTACTGCATCCACTATCCAGAAACCATTGGAATGGTGAGGTTGTTTTAAGTGCAAAAGCTCCAAGACAGTGTTCATTAGTCTTAGGATGGTATGTGACGTTCTTGAAAAAAATTCTTAACACGATTAATCATATGTTTTACAAAGAAAAATTTCTGATTTAAGCAATACCACCCCATTTTAGAACATTTTCTGATCTGTTTCTTACATGAATGTTTAGCTTGTCCTGATAAGAGGATTAAGTATTCATGAGAATCTCTTTATTTATATTCATCAGCATTTTTTACCAGTTTTCTATCAATCATGATATTCGTGATATAAGAATCTAAAAAGTGTTCCTTCCAAGATCCAACCACGCCTTACAGTTCAAGTATAAGATGAATCAAAAGGAGCTCAATCAGAATCTTTCAAGCTTGAATAAACTAGATATTATGTTTTATTAATGTCAAAACAGTATCCAGTATAAAGTCTCTGTTATTTAGTCTGCTAGTTATTTAGTTTTGATATATCTTTTAATTGAATAATGATTATGGATCTTCGTAATCTAAATCTCATGTTTTAATTCATTTGTGCAGAAGCTTTAGGTTCACTCATCATGTCAGGCATCCAGTTTTGGACCTTCAATTTCATCTTACTCCTTCTGATAACACTATTGTTACAGTCGCATCAAGTATTATCATCCCAGCTAGCAGTTTTGCAAATCATCAGTCAGAAGATGATCACCAACAGTATGTTTCAGTATAATTTTCAATATGATCATGTGTATGATCTCTCAGGAAATAGCAGTTTTTTTCTGTTCTTCCTGGGTACACCGAGTCGACAACACCGAGCTAACATTTGGGAAAAAACTCATCATACAAACATACAGAGATACAGTCTGTCGAAATGTGCTAGAACGTGGAACGTGGAAGTGTATGATGCTGACCTCCTACAAAAGAGCTCTCTAGTTCACTTTAGGAACTGTCAACAGGGAGTGCGTTGGAAAATGATTCCACATTACTGGAAAGTGCGTTGGAAAGATGTTCCACATTGCTGTGTCATTCTTTCAAAGGCTAAACTATCTTCTGAACTTTCATATGATAATCTTCGAATCAGTCATAAAGAAATCAAAAGTACTATCTGGAAAAATAAAAGAAGTTTTCATCTAATTATGAGTAATAACGTGCATAAACAACTCAACGTGGCTATCTTAAGGTTCAGACATTATGTTCTGGCACCAGGCATGATACAAATTTGGTTACTCAAAAGCAACAACGAACCAACTTTAGTCACGTGTGCCATATTAAAAAACCACAGCCATAACCTGTTGGTCCATCATATACTATCTCGACAAGGAAATTTCAATTATCCGAAGGAAACAAAACAAAATTTCGAGCAACATCATTCATACAAAGGTTGTTTTTTCTCTCCAACAAAATTCAAAGCAAAAGCCACATACAAAACTATTACAGTCATGGCATCTTCTTCAAACAAACAGATTTCAGCAGTCATAAATAAATTTCAAAACCAGACCATTCGAGACATCACAACACGTAATCTAAGAAAACCAATTGGTTCACAAAAAGCTATTGCAGAAGCAGCTGAGGACTGGAAGAATGCGGCAATTGGAAAACTTTTCTATGAATATACAATGGAAACGGATGAAGTCAGAAAAGAAGTGATTACTCTTTGGAGAAGATGGAAACTCAAAGATATGCGGGCTGTCGACAAGAACATTTTCCTTTTCAACTTCTTCTCAAAAGAAACAATGCGGGCGGTAATGAAAAGAGGACCATGGAATGTTAGAAATTGTCATCTAAATCTCAAAGAATATGACCCAACAGTTGCTATCATAGATTGGAACTTTACTCACCAAGAGTGGAATGTGCAGTTTCAACAACTACTCCTAGAACATCATTCGGAAGCTGTTGTCAGTGAAGCTATTGTAGAAATGGGTGACAAGATCTGGACAAATCCGGAGAACTGCAGACCAGGCTATGGAAGCATAATTACTGCAAGAATTAATATTGAACTGACCAAACCTATGTTTAGGGGTGGTTGGTGGAATACTGCAGCAGGAGGAGTAACTTGGGTAAGATATCACTGGGAAAAACAGTCGCATAATATATGCAAAGAATGTTGGACAATTGATCATAATGATGAAGAATGCGAGAACACCGCTGAAGATTTGAGAATCAGAGGGTACACCAATGAGCAGTACACTGAATACTGCCATGCACTAGCGAAAAGATATGGAGTGGAGATAATAGACGACGTGAACCTTTTAATTCAGAGAATCGCGGAAGCTAGTATAAACAAGAAAAATATGGAAGCTAAGGAAGATCAACAACACCGTGAAAGGAAATCCAAAAGATCAAGGAGCATGGCATCAGACAATCATCTGGAGGATAATGATAGTAGCATTGAAAATATTATTGGAAATAGATCATCTTCTAATGGGACTGATGATATGGAGAATGACTGGACTGAAGAAGGAGTAATGATGGAGAAGGAGAACTTGAATGATGTGGACGAAGCTCCTGCAGCTGCGGTAACCATTTCTAAACTCTCTAAAAAAAATGCTTACTTATTCTCTACAGTACTACAACTATCTAAACTGTGTCGATTATAATAGTGCGTCCTTTATACTGGTATTCTTCTATAATTATTATAGTATAAGAGCCATAGATTGGATCCTCAATAATCATCTTACTCAACACACTTCTATAAGTAATTCTTGCAACATGCGCATTATTTCATGGAACTGCAATGGCTACGCAGCCAAAGATACAAAAAATTACTTAGCTGATATGAATAAAAGTTTAAATCCTGATATAGTTTTTTTGCAGGAAACCAAGATTGATTCTGATAAAATACTCCGACATGTTAGACCTTTAGGTTTTCCTAATATCTCTTTTGTGCCGTCAGTTGGTAGAGCTAGAGGTATCTGTCTTATGTGGAAAGATGGTTTTCAATTAGATATCGTGTATCAAGACAAAAATATGTTTCATTGTCTTGTTAAAACGGATCCTGCAAAACCACAATGGCTTCTATCCTGTGTGTATGGCTCTCCATATCCACAGGAGAAAAAAGTTCAATGGAGCTTCATTAAAAATATTTGTGATACTTACAACATAGATGCTCCTTGGACCCTTATAGGAGATCTAAATATAACCATGCACTCAGAAGAGAGAGCAAACAGCTCTGGTTCTTCGTCTAGAACCCCTAAAATTTTCAACATGATTCATGATTCTGGTTTAGCTGATTTGGGGTATCATGGTAGTCCATACACATGGACCAGTGGCAAAAACGGTACTGGTAGAATCAAATCTAGATTAGACAGAGCTTTAATTAACTCAGACTGGTTAGTAACCTTCCCTGACACTGTTTTAAAGCACCTGCCTATCCTAGGGTCAGATCACAGCCCTATACTCTTAGATTTCTATCCAAATGATTATGTTAAAAGTAAAAACTGGAAATTCTTCGAGTGTTGGCTCAGAGATAACAACTGCAAAAACAAAATTAGTGCTTCTTGGTCAGAAGATGTAACTGGTTCAGCTGCCTTTAGGTTGTACAATAAACTTGACACAACTAGAGTTGAATTAGCAAAGTGGAATAAGTAAGATTATGGTAATATTCATGATAAAATTAAATTGTTTCAGGAAGAACTAACCATTTTGCAGCGGTTACCAACAACCGAAGATACCAATCTCCAAATCAGAAGAGTGGAAGAAAAAATCAATGAATGGCATGCACGAGAGGAGGAATTTTATAGGCAATAGTCGAGAGATCTCATGTGTCATGAGATAGATCAAAATACAAAATACTTCCACCAGCAAACAAATAGAAGAAAAGCTAGAAACAGAATTGAATCTCTAATGAAACCAAATGGAAACTGGTGCTCTGGAAGGGAGAATCTGGAAGAGCTACTCACGGCACATTTTTCCACCATCATGAGTACATCCAATCCCCAGCATAATGCAGATATCTTTGGTCTACTTACAAAGAGTATTACTGACTCAGAAAACACAGCTTTGTCGAGCATACCACAAGAAGCGGAAATCTGTGCAGCTTTAAGAAGTATGCAGCCATGGAAGGCACCGGGCCCAGACGGTTTCCCCCCAGGATTTTTTCAATCGCAGTGGAACACAACAAAAGAAGCAGTGATACAAATGGTGCAGAGCTTCTTTGTCAGTGGAAGAATGCTACGAAAGATGAATCGCACAAACTTATGCTTGATTCCAAAAGTGCAGCTACCTCAATCACCAGGAGACTACAGGCCTATAGCTCTATGCAACACAACATATAAGCTCATTACGAAAATCATAGCCCTGAGGTTAAAACCCTTTATGGAAAAGCTGATATCTCCTATGCAGGCAGCATATGTACCAGGGAGACAGATTGGAGACAATATCACACTTGCACATGAACTTGTCCACTGTTTGAAAAGAAAAAAGACTAAAAAAGGGTTTATGGCTTTAAAACTCGATATGTCTAAAGCTTTTGATAGGGTCGAATGGCCTTTCTTGCGCAAAGTAATGGAGAGCTTTGGATTCGCTGATCACTTCTGCAATTTAATACAGGAATGTATCAGTACTTCTGAGATACAAGTTCTTCTTAACGGATCTCCATGTAAAGCATTCAAACCTGGCTGTGGAATTAGGCAAGGGGATCCTTTGTCACCGTATCTGTTTCTGCTCACAATGGAGGTGTTCACAAGGTCTTTAGCGAAGGCAGAAGCTGACAAGAAAATACAAGGTATCAAGATAGCAAAGAATGCTCCACCAGTCTCTCATCTCCTTTTTGCCGACGATTGTCTCCTCTTTGTGAAGGCTGACATTCACAATGCAGATAACTTGCTTAAAATCATACAAGATTTTGGTTTGGTTTCTGGGCAACAAATAAACCTCCATAAATCAGCGGTATTCTTCTCAAAGCACATTCATTCCAGACATTGTCGCCTCTTATTAAGAAGATTGAAGATGAAGAAAATGTCAATAGAGGAGAAGTACTTGGGAATACCACTATTCATCAACAGAAAAAGAACCTCATCCTTCTCTTCACTGGTGGAAGGCACGAAAACAAGATTACTAAGATGGAATGGAAAATTCTTAACTCAAGCTGGAAGATCTTTAATGATAAAGCACGTTCTAAACGCGATGCCATCTCATCAAATGGGAGTTTTCAAAATCCCAAAACAGACAATAAGAGAACTGGAGACCGTCCAAAGGCAATTTTGGTGGAAGAAGCAAGAAAAAAAAGGATACTTCTTTATTTCCTGGGAAAAAATAAATATGGACAAAGCAAATGGTGGTTTGGGTTTTCGCGACTTGGAATGTTTCAACAAAGCATTGCTAGCAAAGACTGTTTGGAGGATATGTCACTGTTCACATCAACTATGGGTTAAGGCGTTAAAGGAGAAAAATTTTCCAGATACTTCAGTGTTACATTCTAAAAAAAAGAAGGACTCAACATGGACTTGGAGAAGCATTCAGGGAGAAGCATCATTTGTCCATAAATATAGTTTTTGGCTACTGGGGAATGGGAAAAATATTCTAACCTGGAAGGATAACTGGATATCAGGAGAAGATAAACCTATTACTCCAATGACAAACTTCGACTTGGCTGTACAATACACCACTGTAAGTGACCTCATCGATGCAGAATCAAAAACATGGAAGACAAACGTCCTACAACAACTATTTACTCCAACGGTTATTGCTAAGATCATTCGTATGAAGATACCACTGCATTCGCAAGACAAACTAATCTGGACCCTTACAAGAAATGGACAGTTCACGGTCAAATCAGCAAACAATAAGCTTGTGGAGCTAAAAACAAATGTGGTGGTGAGCTACAACAACGATATTGCCAATTTCTGGAGAAAACTATGGAGATTGGATACACTTCCAAGGATAAAACTCTTCCTCTGGAAGTGCTTGCAAGACATTATTCCATCTAGTGAAAGAATGGGCAGGTTATCACATCACAGTGGAGAAAATTGCAGTATCTGTAAACAAGGAATTGAAACAACTAAGCATATTCTTTGGGAATGCTCTTTTGCTAAAGCTGTTTGGACTTCAATTCCAGGAGCTAGGAGAAGTATGTTAAATGAAAATCATCCAGTGGCAGACTGGATTAAAAGTTGGTTTACCAATGATTTCACAAGGTTAGACAAAGACTGGGGGGTTAAAATGGCAAATTGTTGCTGGGAAATCTGGAAGGAAAGATGTCGAGTGGTGTTTGATGGAAAAAAACCAAGTCCAACAGAAGTGATACACATGGTCCAACATACCAACAACATGGCAGGGAAAGGAAGAACTAGACAACATATGTTGAGCAACAACTGCAGCTCAAATTATACATCATCTGAAATTTGGACACCTCCTAATGCACCTTTTTATTCTATATGTTGTGATGCATCTTTTAAAAAAATCAATACTAAAACTCATAGTGGAACTGGTATAATCCTACGTGATTTTGCAGGAGCATTCGAACGGGGAAAATGCGTATATGAATGTGGACACCTAGACGCGGAGCAAGCAGAGATAGGAGGTTTGTTGCACGCTATGAATTGGGAAGAAGAACTAAACCTGATGTATGTCAGATTTGAGCTTGATGCGCAAAATGTAGCAGAGGAAGCAAAAGGCGACTATCAAAGAGTTAGATGGGAATCTCAAGCTATTATATTAGATATCATTGCAATTTTAAGCAAGCACCCATCATGGACTTGCAAATTCATTAGAAGGAATTTAAATAAACCAGCTGATAAGCTGGCTAAACATTCACGTTCCTTTAAGATTAGTAGTATTTGGTTAACTATCCCACCAGGTTGTATTGCGGAATCATTATCTACTGAGGCATCATATGTAACCAACCAAATTTCTTAATTCAAATTTCTCTTTGCATCAAAAAAACAAAAATGATATTCGTGATATTATTAGTACATAACCGGTTTTGTTCAATCCTTTCATCAAGTATCTTAACTGAAACAGATGAATATTCCTCAGAGTCTTCTTTCAGATCATTTAAAATCTTTAAGACGTTAATTGAATCTATCATAAGATTCATCTTCTTATAGGATAGATCGCACCAAACACAGATTGTTAGATCTTTTCGTGTTTTCCTGCTCTGATACCAATTGAAACGGCGAGGGTACCCCAAATATACCTCAAGCTATTACTTTTCCTTCCTATAAGTCCTTTCCCCGAAAGTGATTGTCTATAGACTGAGTCGAGACAATACAACAAGTCGGTTCACACTTTGTGTGATCTTCTATGGATATGAGATCGAGACAATACGACAACAAAGTGTGTTTACGTGATACAAAGGTTCGGACTTAACCAAACTCTATAGGATTCACGTATCAAGTAAATAGGAATTAACGTTTTTGCAATTTAATTTAATTATAATAAAACAATTATAATGCGGAAATATAAAGTAAATGACACGGCAAGATTTTGGTAACGAGGAAACCGTAAATGCAGAAAACCCCGGGACCTAGTCCAGAATTGAATACTCTCAGGATTAAGCCGCTATACGAAATAAACCAACTTCGTATAGTTGACACCAAGCAACTAAACCTATAGTTCACCTAGTTTGGTCTGTATTCCCACGCCTCCAACCTGTAAACAAGTCAAGTACTTGGACCAATTCCTTTGTTTCATATTCCAAACAGTAAAGGAACAACAAATCTGTTTGGTATCAACTCTCTTCAGCCAAGTGATATGAGTTGCGCAAAGGTTCCCTTGTTCATCTTAACATAAACTCCTTTGCAAGGTTCCAAGATCTATGTTATGTTCAATCACCCAAAGGAAATTGTTAAGATTAATCCAATCAATACCTTTAATCATAAGGAAACGTATTGATGTCGATCCTCCTCAACTATTCTATCAAAATACCCAAAAGGATAAATCAATTATAATCGGATCCTCTTTTTACCAAACAAGTATTGTGCACACCAAAGATTATAAAAACCAAGTCAGAAATCTTCAATATCTTCTTTGTCTTCAAAACTTCTTAGATCTTCAATAAACACCTGCACACAACTACTTGAATCTCTTGTGATCAATCACACACAGAATGAAGTCTGTTAACAATGGATTATCACATGAACGTCTTTAGATCTAACAATAGTCTAAAGATCCATGTCGAAACCTTGAACTAGTTTGAGTGAAACTTATATCAGGAGAGAAGATTCTCAAGCATAAACAAACTACGTGCAATCAAAGTTCAACCACCGTTAGTCAATCAAATCAATACGAAAACTAAAAATAAATCGCAATATCTAGTTTCCCACCAACGGGTCGCGCTAGAGCTTCTCAATCCCAAAGAATACTTTAAATTGAGCGGCCGCAAGAGATTTCACCTAATTAGATTACTATCCTCTCTGATTAGCGGCTTCACCAGTAACAAATACAAAAGAGGAAGTCTATGTTACGTAGGATTAGTTTACTATAAATGCAAACTCAAAGTATTTATAGACAAGGAAGTTTGGACACCAAGGAATTTCCAAAACCGAAAATATTCTCAAGATATTTTTCTTTACTCCACCAAATTCGGTTTTCATAATTCCTGTGAATGCACTGTCCAAAAATACATGATCGAAATCTCCTTGGAAAATCTTTAATTATCAAATGCACATTACTAATTCTTATTTTCCATACATAATTAAAAACCTTTAATTAAAAATATTCTTAACTTATTTTAATTCGATCTTGGGATTTACTTCCTTCTTAGCCATTAAGGACTATCTTTGAACAATAAAGAATAAGCATTAATGCACCATTTTCAAAGTGCGTCGACATCTTACTCTTGCAAGTTCTTTTTCATACTTGCTCACTTGAAACCGATTTACCACACTTCCAAACAAGTTTAGAATTGGTTCATCTGACTTTCAAGAACTACGTGATTGATGAAGTAACACTCAATCACAACTCATGGGTTTATGGTTCTACCAAAACAAGTTTCGGTTCTACCTCCATGTGAGTACTGTGCATAGTTACACTAGCTTACCATAATTCGGCTGACTAGGTACTAGGATCGGTTCCCAACATATATTTGGTATCTAACTTGTATGCACTGCACATGTCCATAGGATCGGTTCCACCTTTCCAAAAACGTGTTGCATATGTTCATAGGATCGGTTCCCCTTTCTTCCATAAACCTTGTTGCACCTCATACAAGGGTTGGTTCCCCTTGTGATGCACTGCACCTCTTACTAGGATCGGTTCCCCTTCTCCTAGTAATAAGTTCAGACACTCACAACCCGATCATACCCCAGGTGTTTACTTAAGATCGATTTCACTAATAAAAATTATACCAATACATAAGTCAGGCCTCATGTGAATAGTTTTACCAAGAACACAAACAAGTCATGAGTGGTTATACTAATCACACATGTTGGTCGTTCACAATATATGCAATGAAGAACAGCCCCAATAACGCCTGGAGATTTCCTTTTCGGTTTACAACACATATCATGAACTTAATTCCTTAGAACACATGTAAACATTGTTCCATAGGATGAAATCCTCACCTCATACCCATACATAATCACAATAGCATTCATACAATTATGTCGATGTATTATATACAAAGTTTAATGGTTAAGCAGTAAACTTCATATTGTATTCCTTAATACTATGTCTATCTAGAGTGTTCATGCTTCGCAGTTTTATGTTTTCAATATGCACGACTTGAAAGATACATTAGGGAATGAAACAGTTCAAGTCAAATATCACTAACCTCAAGTGGAAGGATGATGTTGTGGTTGTATCTCCGTTCTTATTCACTTCTTCAAGTCTTCGCAATACTTGTAATGTCTCACCCTAATACTTTCAAGCTAACCTATACGAAGTTGACTCTAGTATATTTAAATCAAGCGAATCTTAAATGAGTTTTGGTTCACTAAAATATGACAACCAAACTTGACATACCAACGCTTGGTGGGTTCAACCGAGCAATGCTCTAACATCAGCGATTCGAAATCAAGATTGGCTCAAGGATAAGATTGATGAAACTAAAGATGGAATAGCTGACATGAAAATTCAAGTTGAGAAACTTGAGAAACAATAAGTGGTTGCAGATAAGTCTCTTGAGACATGCTTTAACAGTTTGAACACTGAAGAAACATTAGTGAACAACAAGAGCACCACTAGAGATTAAGTTATATGTTGCAATACTTAATCTAGAAAAATAGACATCAATTTTTGATTTCTTATATTGATTGTATAAGTCTATTGAATAAAACAATTATGAATAAAGTTATTTGATTTATAATTTTTCTTGTGATAGTTTTTGATTTACATAGCCGGTACTTTAATGCTTTATTTATCTGCTATGTATGTGTATGAAATGTTTGATTTTGGTTTTATTACATTGATATTCGATCTCATAATATGTTGTGAACCCTTATGGTTTGGGTGACTTTTTGATTTAGCAGGATTAAGTTCTTTCCCATGTTGGTAGGCTTTACCAAAGGATCATGAGGGGTTCATGTAGAAACAATACGTGAAAAAGTCACAATATGTTGAATCGGTTTTGGTTTAGCATAAAAGCATATGTGTTTCGACAGTTTTCAACTTTTGCTTGCAATTGTTAAAACCGATTTTAAACCTTTCTCTGGTAAAGGTTGGTTGTTGTTATTCTTTTGTTTTTTGCATGAGAATGACAACATAATGGTATTTCGGTATCAATTCTCCTAGAAAAAGAAAACTATGCGATCATATTTGGAGAAGTTGGATGCGAAATTGAGGTAACAATCTTGTTAGTTAATTGTTTTACTGTTTTAAGAAAAGCCTATTTTTATTTGATATATGTATATTGCTTTTGCTTAAACGAAATAGTTGGTACAATTGATTTGTTTATTCCATTATGTATGTGTGGATGTTTGTATGATTCAATTGTTTCCGGTTAAGTAAAACTATTGTTATCTTGCTTTGTTGTGTGATATCAATCGTTTAGGCTTACAAATTTGGTGCAATTGCGGTGCTTTAATGTTTATATTAATTTAATTGCTTCCAGTTAAGTAAAACAATTGTTATTTTGCTTTATTGTGTAGTATCAATTGTTTAGGCTTACGAAATTTCGGTGCAATAGTGAAACCTTGATATATGTTGTTTCTATTGTATCCGGTTGAGGTGAATAATTATGCAAGTTGATTTATTGGTTTGTATGAATTATTTATGGCTTAACGAATGAATATATTGAAGGGATGAGTTATTTAGTCCAATTCGATTCCAGGTAAGATAACCTAAGTTAATTCTGATCTTAGTTAGACTTATCAAAGTGGAGGTTTCGGTTATTCAAGTCTAGCCGAAAGCCTAAATAAGGAGATGCTAGTTAACTAACCTAGTATTTGGCTTGTTTTAAATCTAAAGGTCTAAGTTATATGGATAATTAGAACCTGATGAGAAAAATTGAGTTTATCTTTGTTTTGGTCTTATCGAATGAAGCGGCTGTATTTATGCAATCGGTTTAGCAAAGGAACTAAGTTGCTTAGTTGATTTTTGGTTTGCTAAACTAGTTTGGAAAATTGCTTCGGGCAATTATTTCCATGATAACATATCAAAACGTGATTAATTTGTAGTTTCGGTTTTGATATTGGTTATCAAAAATGGTATGTGGAACCCTCATGCTTGACTCAACAAGTTGCAAGTCTATTCTTGAGATTTGTAAGAACCTTTTCGTGTTGTCCTTTATATTTTCGTTTCTTTGTCATTTTTGTGACAAAAAGGGGGAGAAATATATGGAGTAAATAAGTGATGCTGGTATCAATTATGGTTGATTGGTGTCACTAGGTAAGAGGACAATGGTGCTTGAATATTCATCTAACGAATGAGGAAAAGCACAGACTAAGGGGGAGTAGCATATCATATGACTGGGATAACAAAGACGCGCGGATTGAAAATCTACCTATCTCACCTTTAGGGGGAGTATGAGCTTTGTTATTATAATGCATCTACTGTATTTTTGAGGATTGAATTAATGCAGGTAATGTGTTGTTGGATTCGGGAATCAAGCCTATGTGTAATGAATTCTTGTAATTTGTTTATCCATATGATTGTAAGAGTTTTGTCACTAAAATTGACAAAGGGGGAGATTGTTAGAGCATTGCTCGATTGAAACCACCAAGCGTTGGTATGTCAAGTTTGGTTGTCATATTTTAGTGAACCAAAACTCATTTAAGAGTCGCTTGATTTAAATGTACTAGAGTCAACTTCATATAGGTTAGCTTGAAAGTATTAGGGTGAGACATTACAAGTATTGCGAAGACTTGAAGAAGTGAAGAAGTACGGAGCTACAACCACAACATCATCATTCCACTTGAGGTTAGCGATATTTTTCTTGAACTGTTTCATTCCCTAACGTATCTTTCAAGTCGTGCATATTGAAAACATAAAACTGCGAATCATGAACACTCTAGATAGACATAGTATTAAGGAATATAATATGAAGTTTCTTGCTTAACCATTAAACTTTGTATATAAGATAAAGACATAATCGTATGAATGCTATTGTGATTATGTATGGGTATGAGGTGAGGATTTCATCCTAGGGAACAATGTTTACATGTGTTCTAAGGAAGTAAGTTCATGATATGTGTTGTGAACCGAAAAGGAAATCGCCAGGCATTATGGGGCTGTTCTTCATTGCATATCTTATGAACGACCAATATGTGTGATTAGTATAACCGCTCATGACTTGTTTGTGTTCTTGGTAAAACTATTCACATGAGACCTGACTTATATATTGGTATGACTTTTATTAGTGAAACCAATCTTAAGTAATCACCTGAGGTATGATCGGGTTGTCAGTGTCTGAACTTATTACTGGGAGAAGGGGAACCGATCCTAGTAAGAGGTGCAGTGCATCACAAGGGGAACCGATCCTTATATGAGGTGCAACAAGGTTTATGGAAGAAAGAGGAACCGATCCTATGAACATGTGCAACACGTTTTTGGGAAGGGGGAACCGATCCCATGGACATGTGCAGTGCATACAAGTTAGATACCAAATATACGTGGGGAACCGATCCTAGTACCTAGTCAGCCGAATTATATTAAGCTAGTGTAACTATGCACAGTAATCACATGGAGGTAGAACCGAAACTTGTTTTGGTAGAACCGTATACCCATGAGTTGTGATTGAGTGTTACTTGATCAATCACATAGTTCTTGAAAGTCAGACGAACCAATTCTAAACTTGTTTGGAAGTGTGGTAAATCGGTTTCAAGTGAGAAAGTATGAAAAAGGACTTGCAAGAGTAAGATGTCGACACACTTTGAACACAATGTATTAATTCTTATTCTTTATTGTTCCAAGATATTCCTTAACGGCTAAGAAGGAAGTAAATCCCAAGATCGAATTTAAATAAGTTAAAAATCTTTTTAATTAAGGGTTTTTAATTATATATGCAAAATAAGAATTAGTAATGTGCATTTGCTAATTAAAGATTTTCCAAGGATATTTCGATCATTATTTTTGGACAGTGCATTCACAGGAATTATAAAAACCGAATTTGGTGGAGTAATGAAAAATATCTTGAGAATATTTTCGGTTTTGGAAATTCCTTTGTGTCCAAACTTCCTTGTCTATAAATAATTTTAGTTTGCAATTCTAGCAAACTAATCCTGCGTGACATAGACTTCCTCTTTTGTCTTTGTTACTGGTGAAGCTGCCTATCGGAGAGGAGAGTAATCTAATTAGGTGAAATCTCTTACGGCCGCTCAATTTAAAGTCTTCTTTGGGATTGGGATGCTCTAACGCGACCCGTTGGTGGGAAACTAGATATTGAGGTTTATTTTAGTTTTCGTATTGATTTGATTGACTAACGGTGGTTGAATTTGATTGCACCTAGTTTGTTTATGCTTGAGAATCTTCTCTTCTGATATAAGATTCACTCAAACTAGTTCAAGGTTTAGACATGGATCTTTAGACTGCTGTTAGATCTAAAGACGATCTTATGATAATCCATTATTAACAGACTCCGTTCTGTGTGTGATTGATCATAAGACATTCAAGTAGTTGTGTGCAGGTGTTTATTGAAGATCTAAGAAGATTTGAAGACAAAGAAGATATTGAAGATTTCTGACTTGGTTTTTATAATCTTTAGTGTGCACGATACTTGTTTGGGAAAAATAGGATCCGACTATAATTGATTTATCCTTTTGGGTATTTTGATAGAATAGTTGAGGAAGATCGGCATCAATATGTTTCCTTGTGATTAAAGGTATTGATTAGCTTAATCTTAACGATTGCCTTTGGGTGATTGAACATAAGATAGATCTTGGAACCTGGCAAAGGAGTTTATGTTAAGATAAACAAGGGAACCTTTGTGCAACTCATATCACTTGGTTGAAGAGAGTTGATATCAAACAAATTTGTTGTTCCTTTACTGTTTGGAATACAAACCAAAGGAATTGGTCCAAGTACGTGACTTGTTTACAGGTTGGAAGCGTGGGAATACAGACGGAACTAGGTGAAGTATAGGTTTAGTTGCTTGGTCTCAACTATACGAAGTTGGTTTATTTTGTATAGCGGCTTAATCCTGAGAGTATTCAATTCTGGACTAGGTCCCGGGGTTTTTCTACATTTGCGGTTTCCTCATTAACAAAATCTTGCTGTGTCATTTACTTTATATTTCCGCATTATAATTGTTTTATTATAATTAAAGTAAATTGCACAAACGTTAGTTCCTATTTACTTGATACGTGAATCCTATAGAGTTTGGTTAAGTCCGAACCTTTGTATCAAGTAAAAACACTTTGTTGTCGTATTGTCTCGTTCTCTTATCCATAGACAATCACACAAAGTGTGAACCGATTTGTTGTATTATCTCGACTCAGTCCATAGACAATCATTTTCGGGGAAAGGACTTATAGGAAGGAAAAGTAATAGCTTGAGGTATATTTGGGGTACCCTCGCCTTTTCAATTATGTATGTCATAATTCCTTTTGAACAATGAAGTATGAAATTATAGATTCAATTGTTTTGTATGGCAGTGATTTTTGATCCAATATTTTTTGGATTTCTCAATTATAATTAGTAATAGGTAATAAATAGTTGTATCTAATTCTCAGTTGATGCTTAGTTATATGTGAATTTTAAGCACAATTGGCAGTAGATATTGGTATCTTGTTAATTTGAGTCTCTTGGTAAGTGTTGATGTGGGTAGAACCGAGAAAACAACAGCAAGTATTCATCTATATTCTCTCCCTCTCTCCTTATATTTTTTGATGACTTGGGTTTATTGTTGGAATGCTGACGAAGTATGATCCGACCCCAACTAACAAAGTTGTTGTTTCGTATGAAAACTTACCTGATGGTAAGAGCAAATAATCTATTTTGAATCTTAGCTTATCTTTGATTGATCATGGTGGTTCATCTATGCATATGCCCAAAGCCAACAATTGATGCTATAGGAGGACTTGCGCTTGGAGGTGGTTTAGAATTGGAAATGGTTAGTGATTTCTTCCAACTAGTAGTTATATGGATGTGTAACTAGTAGTTACACAAGATATATGGATGTGTAACTGCTAGTTACACATCCTGGGATATAAATTTTATGTTTATATATTGCAGGTTTTTATGAAAAGAAATATCATGCATATTGGAATGACTAGATAACATTGGTTGGCAGTTTCTTTATGGCCAACTTGTTCTCAGTAAATGACCATCATTCGGTTTGAATGATGAACTAGTATTTATATGGATGTGTAACTGATAGGGGCCTAGAATACATCAATTGAATATCGATTTCCTATGCTTTTCTTAGCTATTTCTCTTGTATTTTTGTATATTACGTTTCTTTTGCATTTTGCAGGTATTTCGGTGTCATGTGATGTAAAAGAAGGAAAATAGGCGCTTAAACATTATTTGGCGACCTTGGAATTGATGGCCTGAAGCATACAATAAAGTGTCGAAGTTTTAGAGGACCAGACAATTAGAAGACTACTAAAGGCAGACGCTCTGTCTCTCAGGGTGCCACCATTTTCTATAACTACAGAGTAGTTAGGTCGAGATTTTCTCCCTAGTCCCAGTTCCCAGCTCATTCATGCTAAACCATATCAGCACCAAGTTCTTAACACCGGCAAACCAATGTTCCAGTGGGTCAAGTTCAGAGAGATTTCAAGGGAAAATGGAGAAGATGATTATGAATATGACGAGTTTGAGAATAAATTGGAGAGGGGTTTGCATCAAATTTGGCTTTGCAACAAGAAAAGAAGTATTGAACAGAACTTGCCCTGAAGTTAGAGAAGAACAGCGAACTGATGCTGTTGATGGCTGTAATTGATGAATATCTGAGAGTTAAGGAGAAATGGGTTTAATTCGAATGTGATTTTAGCAGCAAACGAGATGAGTTTATAAGGGTTTTGAATTGAGTTAACAGCCGCAAGAACACAGGGAGGAAAATGAACTTGCTGTCACGAATGTAGGGTTGAATTGAAGAGACCAATGAATTATTTCAGAGTTTGTATGAATGGATGTATGGGTTTTGTTGTGTGTGAAATTGGGTTTGCAGGGAAGGAGATATAGAGGCTCATACATTTCAAGACAAAGTGCATCTCTGAAGCACCAAACTGTGCACCACAACTGTTCGAGAAAAGGCATGAGAGGTCAGTTCTTCACAAGTTCAAGGTCAGTCTTGCCACCAGCAATACCATGGCTCTGGTGGATGTTCGAGAAGAAGTAGGAGAGTATTTCAGCAGCTAAGTAACACGGATCTAAGTTACTAATTGGCAGAAGCCTCGGGTTCAATCAGATTCGAATATGGATGAGCCAACAAAACACGGAAGACCACAAGCTTTTTCCATTGATCTTGGGAGTGAACGGAGGATATTAAGGTGTATATTTAGGAGGTGAAATGGAGTTTGTGCGCATCTGGGTTTGAAAATAGTGAACAGATGAGCATTGTTGCCATTGTTTTACAGGGTTTGGAGCAGGTTTTGAAGTCAGTGAGGGAAGAGCTTGATTTTCAGGGTGTTGAACTGGAGTTGTATGAACATCAGAAGTGGCTCAGTTCTGTGGTAATTTGGTTGAGCTCTGGCAGTGAAAGATGTGTGCTGCTGCCATGGTTTGATGTCTCTATATGAAGGATACTTGGCAAAGGCTATGATCAGATATAAAAGGCAACAGAAGCTTACAGGGATAGAAAACAGTTAAGAAAAGGGTGTTATGGCCGTTGGTTTAGAATGTTGAATGGCCAGGATTATTGGGGATGTTTAGGTCACGTAAGCTATAAAAGAATAACCAAAACACCACAGAAGGAGGATCATCATCTCATACCCCTCCTTCACAACTGCTGCCTCTACAACAGAGAGGAGCTTTTGCTCCTCTCTAAACCCTTCCTTCACCACCTACAGGGAGGAGCTCTCTTCTCCTCTCCAAACCATTGCATATCCATCTGCATCTCCACCTGCATAACCACTGCCATCCATCAACAACATACACCCACCATCTACCTACATATTATTCACAGCATAAGCACCTGGAGTTCTTCCTGCAGTTCGCGTCCACCATCACCAGGCATCTGCAGTCTACCAACAGTCCACTACCAAGCCTTCCGCAGCATCATCCATCGCAGCATACTAGCAGGCAGCTACATCAACAGTAGTTCCACGGTCGTCACCATTCCGTTTCTACTGCCAGTTCTTCTTTGAGCCACGGCAATCCACTTTCACATCCACATCACCTTTCCATTCCACCTGCTGTTTGGTTTTCTTTCATAGTTTGTTGTCTGTTTCACCATGAACTCCAGTAGCTAATTGCATTTGATTAGGGACAACTTCAACGTCCGAACTTGAATTTGAATTGATAATTAAAGAGCATGCTTTCTTGCAATTTATTTGTTATTGTTCATTCTATACCGTGCTAATAATGGTTATATGAGTTATTTGTGAATCCTTTAAGTTGAAAATTAAATTGGTTTGTAGATGATTCTAATGCTAGTTGAGACTTCTTCGACCCGTAATTGTCTAGAGAGTCTTAATACAAGTAGTAATATGTGGTTATTGACGATGAGATTTTGTTAAGTAATCATATGTATTGAATGACGCTAGTAGATGAATCGAGCTTTTGTGTTTGTCACTAGGAATAACCTATCTCACGGATCTTAATGCACTTGTTTGAGTCACACCTAGTAAGCGTACCTCTAGGAAACTTGGCAAGTAAAATCCGGTAGTCGAGCGCTTCCGTGTCCGGTGAACTTAGGAGATATAACGGAATAGTTGAGCGTACTAATTATTCTAGGGTTATTAGTAATGGGTACTTTGCAGAAACTAGCTATATCAATAAGATTCATGTTTTGTGACTTAGAAGAAGTCTTTGATCATTCTCATCCTCATTTGCATTTTTCTCATTCAGAAATTGAATTGATAACTTTAGACTCAACTCTCCCTTAGGAACGAACCTGCTTATCCGTATACTACTAGTTAGTTTAAAGAGAAGTAGAGAAATATTATTTTTGCTAGTTCGACACCTCGTCAGTAACTAGTAGTTACAAAAGCTATATGGATGTGCAATTGCTAGTTATACATCCTGGGATATAAAGTTTATGTTATATATATTGCAGGTTCTTATGAAAAGGTATATCATGCATATTGAAATGACTAGACAACATTGGTTGGCAGTTGCTTCATGGACAACTTGTTCTCAGTAAAGGACCATCATTCGGTTTGGATGATGATCTAGCTAAAGAAATGAGTAAAGCAGGTAAATTCTTTATCCTAAAACTCTCTCCCTCAACTCTTCCTTGAAAAGGAAAAAAACTATTCAATGCATTCAAATTCTTTTTGAAGTTTTATTCACTTTTAGTTTTTGATTTTCATTTATACATGATAGATTACATGAAATGGTGGTAGTAATTTAGTTGAGGTGAAGGATTTAGAGAAGGATTTTGAGGTGGTGGTGGTGCTGGAGCTGTAGGTAGTATGAGTGGTGAAGAAATAAGTAAATTGAATCCAGACATGATATTTATTTGTTATTGTTGATGTTGTTATTTGTTGTTGTTTTAGGTTCGATTTGTTGTTTTTTACATTTCAGTTTGATTTTACAGGGTTGATTAATGGTGGTGGTGATAATTTTGATGGGGAGGTTGAATAGTAAGTGGATAAAATTAAAGAAGAATATGAGAAGAAAGAGGATGAACCATGTTTAGTTTTTGCTGCTGGTGCTGGTGAGAAATTACAAAGAATTTGATTAATATTTCATTGTGATTGAGTTTCTCAAAGAATGAGATTGTTATGTCCATTCAGTTTGGTGATTATGTATCCATTTTACGTTAATTGTTGGCTTACACTACTGCTTTTTTGTAGGTCAAAGGGATGCACAGAAATGAAGAAACTGAAAGTTAT
Organism: Papaver bracteatum; assembly: GCA_023529315.1. Classification (NCBI taxonomy): domain Eukaryota; kingdom Viridiplantae; phylum Streptophyta; class Magnoliopsida; order Ranunculales; family Papaveraceae; genus Papaver; species Papaver bracteatum. The sequence goes on along the minus strand of JAJJWX010004691.1, from coordinate 144,814 downwards.
TACCTCTGGAGCATAGTTACCGGATGAAAAGGTGCAAAGGTGCAGGCAAGTTTGATACAACTATATATCTATCACTCTACTTGAACATCATATGCAGGCGTCAAAAATTATTTATTAGTTGGTTTAAAGAATACCTAACTTATTCTTACTAGGTTTAAATTGCACTAGCAGCTGCATTCAGCTGATTAAGTGCATTTGATGTTATTTATTAAGTAGACTTTATTGTTTAAGAATCGCTAGTATCTTTATGTTATGTCCCTGTTTCTAGTGGTAATGGAGATAACATATATGCTCTGGGTAAACAAGCTATATGTATGTGTAACTGCAGGTTACACAAGCATATGGATATGTAACTACAGGTTACACAAGTCCTTTTGTGTTTCTAACTGCAGGTTACACAAGCATACGCATGTGTAACTATAGGTTACACAAGTTCTTTGTGTTTCTAACTGCAGGTTACACAAGCCATATGGATGTGTAACTGCAGGTTACACAAGCATATGCATGTGTAACTACAGGTTACACAAGTCATTTATGTTTCTAACTGCCGGTTACACAATCCATATGCACGTATAAATACTAAGAATCTGTAAGCATTGTTTATATGTGGAAGTATAACATTCTTTTCTTGTACAGTGATTAAAAGAATTTATTGGGACATTTCGGTTTATTTTCGAAGTGCAGGATGATGGCTTAATGTCTTGGAGGAAACTGAAGAAGCACTATTTTGTTTTGAGTAATTCTAGAAAGCCAATATACTCCAGGTCAGTGTCATTGCTAAAATGGAAATTCAGAGATCTATTTGTTTATTTTAATGAAATTTGATACTATTGATGTTTTTTTTCGTTGATCGTAACTTTGGTTACCATACTTGAAGGTACGTAGATTAACATAAGATTTCATGGTTTTCGGCTACTTGCCTTCCTCTTGGTTAGCCTACAAGGAAAGCTGCAGGAACTATATGACAAGATGTTGCTCAATCATATGTTATTTTTGCGATATTGATATGCTAGCACAAGGTTTGTATATATACCATGTTGAATCAGGTGTTCTATGATTGTCTTTTTGCGCGCACTGATAAGACACTAGCTTACCAAGAGAACCAAGAACATTTATCAAAGCTCTGGGATATTCTTGCAGTTTATGGCTGGATAAATAAGGATGTTGGCTAATTTCCAGGTGAGAAGTGATGATTCTTAGCTCTTTTATAGTTGAAAATGTGTGATTTATATGGATGTGTAACTCTTAGTTACACAAGTCAGGTGCATCTGTAACTCTCAGTTACACATACTATATGCATGTGTAACTCCTAGTTACACATGCTAAAATGAACAAACTTGCAACCAAAAAATTCCACATGCTAGGTATCCAAGTCATATGCATGTGTAACTCTCAATTACACATGAAAAATGCATGTGTAACTCAAAGTTACACATGCTAAGATGGGTTATCATGTGTCTTTTCTATAATTTTGCCTTACAATTTTTCTATAATATTATTATTTTTGCTTTTTATTCATCCAACCTAATCCATGGATGTTTATTTCTTTGCAGATATGCAAGCATTTTGGAGTGAGGAAGACAAGAAAGAAAGGCAAAACTTCTAGTATAGGTTTCAGTGGCTTATTTTTAGTGTTTTAACTCATTTATTGTGTTCAGTAACAACCGATTACTATAACTGGTAAACAGAGATATTATTGTAAATGAATATTAATGCGATAGATGTATTTTTTGTATATTTTTTTTCCTGTTGTGTAACTGTTGACTACACATGCCATATGCATGTGTAACTTGTGGATACACATGTCATATGTATGTGTAACTTCTTACTACACATGTCATATGGATGTGTAACTTTTAGTTACACACTATTGAATACACAACATGAATGTGAAATTTTTATACATGCAATATCAATGTGGTCGGAGGTGGTGGTTGCAGGCGGTGGTTGATGGTGGTGAGCGGTGGTCGGTGGTGGTTGTCGGCGGCGACGGTGGGTGGTGGCAGTGGTGGTCGGAGGTGGTTGCCGATGGTGGTGGTCGGAGGTGGTTGGCGGTGGCTGTGGTGGTCGGAGATGGTTGGCGGTGGCTGGAACATCATCACATAATATTTTAATAATTTTGGGCATAAATTTAATTTTTATTTAATTTGGGGCTTGACAATATATAAAAGAGTATCAAGGTCTTTTAATAACTCCGGGCCTATATTTAAACTTATTTTAATTAATGGCCTCATATTATGGGTGGTTATCCATGGGTGGGACCTTAGCATAATTTTCCCATTTGAATAAATACTCGTGTCCACCCACCTAAAATAATCTTGCAGGCCCATGACAGGCTTCCGACGTCCATAAGCTCATTCGGACCTAGAAGACACATGGCAAATCATAGGCCTCTGGGCATTTTGTACACCCCTAAACGGGAAATATAATATTGGGAATTGCTAACTAAGATCTTACTTGTTACTTAAGTACTAACAATTTACGAGGGGAAAAAAAGAAAAAGAGAGAAAATTATCACCTTTTAGAAAGATGGAGGGAGCATCAATTTTCAGTACCAACTTTTTCTAGGTTGCGGAAACATGTTTAGTGTTTACTGAATTGGCTGAGTGACTATTAATTAAAGCGAAAACCATAGCTAGCTAGGGACATGCAGACCTTGATTAGGGGATCCTTATCATCAACAGAAACAAAAACAATGATTGAAAAAATTATTTTGTGTTATCACTATCATAATAGAGATAGAGATGGAGTGGAGAATTTTCATTTAAGAAGCCTAATTGGGAAGATTCCCTTGGGGGCAGTCTTCAAAAAGTAGGAAACTATTGACAATAAGGATTATATCATTTGATTGTGAAATCAAATATATTGTACCTCGTAAAATAATATATGATACGTTTTGTACAAAGTATACGCGAATTAAATCTGAGTTTGTTTGTATGGTGTGATTTGTAAACATGGAAACTAACTTAGTTGAACTGGAAAGTGATTCCAAGTTTAAAATGAATAACGAGAGAAGAATTGAGCAGGAATGATTGATAAAAGAGTGTATAATTAGGCTATCGAGTACGGGAAATAACGGATTGTCTAACAGGTGGCAACCTAGTGATGGTTACCTATACCTAATTTGAACTTGAATTTTGGCGTGATACAAAGTCAAATGATGAAGTGGAATCGGCGTGGAACAAGGTGGATCCATTCATTTACTAATGTGTTTTGTTTTGTTTAGGGTTGCGTTTCTTGTACAAGACGACTTTGAAAACCAGCTTCCATTTGGTCTAAAGAGTAAAGATTAGTCGAGATTTTTATAAACTCAAAGTCACGCAAGCCTTTGCCCAGTGTGTTTGTGATTTAGACAGTACTTTGACTTTGTATAAAACTTTTCCCCAATTGTATATATCGTTATAAGGGAAACTCATATGGGAAGTAAAAACATCCACAAGTCTTGGAGAATCCGCAAGATGTGGACCAAAAAGCGCTACTATGGTGTTTTAAAGAGTCCCCAAACCCACCAAGTTCATTAGGTACTCCACATATTTCAGGGGTTGTTGTAGAGGGTCCATCCGATTATTGGATGACCGGATAGCCCATCCGGACACTATGGATATTTTTTTTTAATGTTTTTTCTTTCATTCGGTCACTTAATGACCAGATGTCACAAGTATCCTTTTTTTTTTCCTGTCAGGGCATTCAATAACCGTTGAGAGTTTTATCTTTTTGAGTTATTTAAATAGGAACTAATATATGTGTTCCTAAACTATAGCAACAGTTTATGTTTAATTTATAACGTTTTTAACCGTTGCAAATATCAAATTTTTGAGAACTCAAATCTTTTTTGAGAATCCGGCCTAAGAGTGACCGGATGGATTGTTTTTCATTTTTAATTTTCCACGGTGGGTTTTGTCTCCACTAGATACTGAGGATCCTCGTATATATGGATACTCTTTAACTTATGGATGTTTCTACCTCCACACCATAGGAGTTGCCCTAAGCCCATAAATAAATTCTTGTATAACAAGTTGGAACTCAATCTTATTTCTTGAATGCTGATGATATGGGGGGAAGGACTATTTCTATTGGGGATTGGGTGAGCTAGTATGCTTGCATGCTGATCATATTGGCACCGGCAAAACTGAGTATGTTTTTGCTATGTTGTCATTAAAAATAAGGCTGGTGCATTACCTTTTTGAATGTGACTATCACTAATATGAGATTTTGAGTACTAGCCGGATATGAAGCTCATAGTTCTCACACTGGCTCAGGGCCGACGCTCGCCCTTTCACATCAGATGGACCGAACCAAATCACTCCAAAAACTAGATATTTGTTTTTTTTTTCTTCTGCAATTTTTTTTCTCAATCCAATACTTCATCACTGAATAAACAAATGAAGATAAAAATTCAAGTCTCGGAGCTAGCAGAGAGCTAAGAAACCAAATAAGGGACAAAACTAGATGAACCTTAAGATAGACCACCTGACTCCTCATCAAGTACGCTAAAATAAATAGGAATGGAATAAAAATCTCCCGATGTTTAGATGAAAACTGGTCATCCCCGCAGGGCTTCTAACTGACCCTTGCCACACAATCTGCAGCAAAATAAAGTTTCTCTACAAGTGATAGAACGTCATCTCTGTGATCTTACTGCTTGCCAATCTCCATCTACCATCTTGAATCAGTAACCCAAGGAATCCAAAGCGAGAATAGTTGCATGAGAATCGGAAATTCACTACAAAACAAGTAGTTTCCAGGGACGGCTGTTTTTTCAAAACCGTCCCTAAAGATAGATATTTGGGACGGTGATGGCCTGAACGTCCCTAATAGTCATGGAATATTAAAATTAAGGCTAAAATATGACCGTCCTAAAAAGAAAGTATTAGTGATGGTGGAACAAGGGACGGTAGATAAAACGTCCCTAATATCTCTTGGGACGGTTTATTGTCCTCTTGGGACGCTTTTTAACCGTCCCAAGAGGCCTTCTGTTTTGTAGTGATTATTGTTATTGTTCTCGAGTGCCCTAAAGAAGTAGCAGATACCGCACCCATTTCGTACTTCCATTACCTCGTGCCGAGATAAAGTCGGATAGAGTGCCATGCCTAAAGCCATTTTCCGCCCAACACCTTCCCAGATAAACTTCTCAAGACTACCCTGAACCAGGGTAACCTTTTGGGTCCCAATCTCAATAAAACTTCAAGCTTTCCTAAGTGGCCAAAAATATTGCTTAATCACTTGGATAGAAATGTAGACATGATTTGGGGCACTAGACTTCATTGGACATCAGCATGCTTTAATTCATATACTGTAACTGCCATACTGATGCTAAAAAGCAAATACAATAAACATAACTGCCAATTAGTAGTATACTGATGCTAAAAAGCAAATACAATAAACATAACTATCAAATGATTATACAGTTTGTAGTCTTTGTTATCATCTCATTAGTTTCCCGTAGTAATTTCAACAGCTTCTTTGGTTCAGATAGTTTCCGTACCACATCCGCGGCTATTAAAACCAAAAATGTTTGATTTTACAATTAGTAAGCCTGTATACTCCTTTTGCAAGATTTGCCCATATCCTATTATAGGCGCCCAAATGAAAAGGTGCTCATAAAATAATATAGAGTAAAGATATAAACTCCATCATCAGGAGTACATAATATCTTTCTAGTAATTTCCGATCCGATCAACACATTACAACTCTCTCTCGAAACCCCCGACTCGATTTCCCTCTCAATCGTCTTCTCTCGCTCACCCCCAATTCGATTTCCCTCTCAATCATCTTCTCTTGCTCATTCAATTCAATACCCTAAAACCCTAATTTCATATACCATATCTTGTCAAGAACTCCATTGAAATTCTATTAATTAAGAATTCCAAAAACCCTAAAAATCTCATAAAATCTTGATAAAAGAAGAATGGCGAATGATGGTTCGACTTCTTCACAATTCACATATTCAAATGGTTCATATTTCCCTCTTCCTTTTCATCTTCAACATCAACATCAACAACAACAACAACCTGATCCAATGGCTGCCTATCAATACCCTAATTCACATATCCCTCCAACACCTACGTATCAAATCCCTCCTCCTGCACCATCTAAAATTCTAATGCCTCCACCTATGCATCCTTCTGTTTATGCTACTCCTTCCCCAGCAAACACTGGTTATACTTTGCCACAATATCAACAGGCTAGTGAAAGATTCAATTTTTATGTTCCTTGCTGTATCTTTTGTTGTTTCAGGGTTTTCTTTATTTGATGGATGGATAGAATTATAATACTAACTCAATCTGTATTTTTCGGTGAATTCACAGGCTCAACAATTGTTCCAGAGAGATGCACTGTCAATTACACCAGAAGCACTAGAAAGTGTAAAAGCTGCATTAGCAAGCAGTGAAATTGAACACAAAGCAGAGACGAAAAAGAGGGCAATTCCTCGTAAAGCTGCTGGACAGACTTGGGAGGATCCAACACTTGCTGAGTGGCCAGAAAGTATGATCTCTACCTTTTCCATTTTCACTTTTATTCTTATCATTTTGTAGATCATAGAGATGGTAATGAAATTAATTATTAGTGTTCTTTACGTGTAGAAATAATGGGTTGATGACATATGAATGGATGAATAGATAATCTAACTTTATGTATTTTGGAAAGGGTACCCAATGCACGCTGCACTTTTGATGCCAATTGTCTTTTGCTGATCAAATATTTTCATCTGTGTATCTACTCATGAATGGATAGATAACCTAATGTTATGTCTTTTAAAGAGAATCAAAGCACACTTGTAAAACTGTATTTTTTTGTTGGTCATATTATGTCTACGTTTAACTGGTTGAAAGTGATATGCAGATGATTATCGCTTATTTTGTGGGGATCTCGGGAATGAAGTGAATGATGAGGTGCTTTCGAAAGCCTTTACAAGATTTCCTACCTTTAACATGGCAAGAGTAAGTTTCAAAACTATGTCCTTGACTCTCATATTATGTTGTTTTTTGTTTCTTTCTCAACTGCACAGTTTTTTCAGGTGTGTGGTTAAGGCTCGTCAACTCTTATATTAGTTGAATTTAGAGAAGGCTCTCTGCATCAAGCCACCCAAATTATATACTCTAGCTGTCCATGAGACATAAAAGGTGTATGTAGGACAAAATGAGAAATCTGACAATGTTTAAGTAATTTATTGGTTGATTTTGCGGAGTATTGTCATATCATGGGATGTGCTCTTGCATACAAAATAAAGAATTTAGGCAAGTAACATGAGATAGATTTTGAACAATTGGGTTTTGTTTTCCTTGGCTGGTGAAATTTGTTCGGTGATTTTCACCAATATGTTTTGTCTCCTAAATGTCACAAACATCTGTACAGATGAACTTTTTATCTTCACACCATTATTCACGTAATTTTCCCATGGTTATGTCTATCACTTTTATGTTGAATTTTTCAAGGTTAACGACTCGCAACATCATTTCTGATGTCCTTTGTCTAAAAGCATTCTTGTTAGAGGGATTAATCTATATTCTCTTTCTCCGCCCGTCCACTTGTGTAGTCTCCACCAGCCACACTTAATACTTCTTGTTCATTTTCAAGTTTGGCATTTGCAATTTGTCTTCTATACTTCTTGTTCTAGTCAATTATTACTTGATGGCTTACCAATACTGGTTAACAATGTTCCAGGTTGTAAGAGATAAGAGGACCGGAAAGACTCGAGGTTTTGGATTTGTTAGTTTTGGCAATCCTTTAGACCTTGCAGCTGCCTTAAAAGAAATGAATGGTAAGTAAACACATGCTGGCCTTTTTATTTATTTTTTAGGTTTTGATTTGTCGTGATTATCTTTCGGAATAGGGTTATAGTTTTTTCCTCCTGTTTGTGAATTGAAGTATTTGACTCTGGGTGTCGCCAATTATGAACTATCCGTTCAGTATGTAATTAGGAAGCAGTTATCTGATGGTTAGTATTTGACTCAGGGTGTCATCAGTTAGGAACTACCTTTTTAGTTATAATTAGGAAGCAGTTCGGTTTATGAATGCTGCATTCAAAATCTGTACTAATTATTTCAGACTAAGATTTTAAGCAACAGTGTCATGCCCATCTTTGGTATGGACTGTCATGCCAATAAAATGACAGTAGAACAAATCTCATTATAAAGTTAAGACTTATTGTTCACCCTGCTTTTATCCTTGAATCTGACACAATTTTGCAGGCAAGTACGTCGGAAATCGTCCTATAAAATTGCGGAAGAGCAGCTGGAAGGAAAGGACAGATATGGAGGCCTTGGAAAAACAGAAGGTAATACGGATTCAACTCTGAAGGATTTTCTTTTCATTTTTTCATTACAGTATAATCTTTAGCTTACTCACATTATAGATTCTGTTCCATTGCAGCACCAATCTTATAAGAAGCAAAAGCAATCAAAGAAGAGTGTCCTACACAAATGAATCTGCAACAAGTAGACCACTGTTTCAAACCTCCTCTTCAATTTTCTTGCAGCTCTTTTGTTCCTATTGCACTATGTATTCCATTTTGAACATTAATCCCACATGGGACTGACATGATTAGCGTGTATATTGTGAGGTTTACAGCAACCCGAGTTTACTTCTACTGGTACCCTGATAGGTGGGGCATTTTCTACACGTAAGAGGAACAATAGTGATTCGACATTTTCCTTGTAATCCTAGTTTGAGACCATGTTTGTTTTATTATGATTGTTGGGCATGAACGATGTGGGTGCTAACATCGTCGCCTGACCTGTGAGCCTGCTAACATCGTTGCATAAAACTGAAAATCTGAAATTTAGAATTTTAAAGTAATGGCCGATTCTATAATAATTACAGAATATTAGGAAAAATCACAAAATAGCCGGATGAATACATCAACCTTATAAGGAATGTAATTGCTTATGCATGGTAGACATTAATGTTTTTTTCTTTTAATATCGACACGGCAAACTGGGCTAAGGAGATCCAACCTCTAAACATAGTCGGAGACTTGAGTTCAATAGACTAGAAATCAAGATATAGTTTTGTACTATCAACATTGATAACAAGTTTCGGAAAACAAAACTAGGGAGAATAATACTCAATAATTTCATCACCAACACAAACAAGATGGGGTGGGGGCAGTAAAAACACTGATTACCAATTAGGAGGAATTATTGGGCAGTGCTCTCCTGCACGGCCGCGCGTGCAAGCTTTGTAAGCTGGCGGGTTAAAAGCCCTTGGATGATAATACATGTACTTTTACAGCCGTTGAGATTAATGGACACCTGTAACATGGAAATAATTGCAAACAAGTCCTTGGAGAAATTAAAACAATCCTTGTAATTTCCATATTTCATTTACATGACCTTTTCATTAGTAAAAACAAGAACTTTCTTTCACCACCTCCATTAACTCCATTTTCATCTTTCTTTTCCTTCTGCGTACAGATCCAACAACATTAACACCAAATTAATTCTTATATCTAATAAATCAAATCAAAAAATCAAATCAATTAAGAACTTGATTAATCAATCAATAACTCCTTATCTTATGTCCCATTGAAAACACAGACTATTCCATCGTAGAAAATCGTCAACGAGTTGCAATCAATCCTAGTGTTAAATTCGCAGAAACGTTGCTATACAAAAAAAAAAAAAAAACAATTCGAAATTTTATTTCATCAAATTCTTGTGAGTAGGTTTTATTAGTTTGTTGATGGATTTTCTATTGATTTTTTATGTGGGTTGCTTGTTGATGGATTTGATTAAGATAAATGTTTTTATTTTATTTTTCTGTTGATGCATTATAAGATTAATGTTGATGTTCAAAGCTGATAAGTGAATCAAGCTTTTCAGTATTTTTTAATTTGGGTTTGTGATGGTGGTGCTATTGACAGAGGTAGAGTGCAGGTTATGTTGTGGTAAAGATCAACCGACGATCTACTGGTTGCAGGTGGTGGTGATGGTTGAATGAAGCATTGTCACTGAATTCTTTAAATGGCATCTTCATGGTTTTAATTCATTTGTTTATGATGGTTTTATCAGGTTGTCCATTAATGGAGGTAGCGAATGGAGAAGAGAAATTAAGTGGTCATATCTTTTTGCTTAGATATCCGAAGAACTTTTGATTTGCATGGTATATTAATGATCAAGAATTAACATGATTCAATCTCTTATGATTGTGAGTCGGTAAAAATGATTCAGTTAGATGTTGCACTTGTTCCCACAGAATCATTAATGGAAAAAGAAAGAACAAAAATTTTCCTTTGAGGAATAGTTAATAAATCTTTCAATTTGATTAATTAAAACTTTTCGACAGCTAGTTAGGAGTAATTGATAAATGTGACCTAAGTTTAAGGATCTCATCAAAGTTTGTAACCAAAAGAGCACAGTGCATCCAACGTCTAGCAACCCGCTAGCTTATAAATCTTGCATGCGAGGCCGCGCGGGATAGCACAGCCCGGAATTATTTGATTCTTAATTCTACCAGTATTATTTAGTGAAACTTGTGTTTCAACCACACATGTTAAAGATAAATCATTACTCCTGGTAAGAGAATCTAATTATACTTTCTTTTGAAGGGTCATTTAACCCTTTAATGTTCCAACAAGCAATTTTAAACATTATGAATGCCGGTGATGTTCGGTTTTTTACCTTTTTCTTTAAGCCAATACTTAAAATCTTTTTTTTTTCCAGATCCCCAAACCATAAAAGACCATTGAATGAAACGAGCATTAGCACCAGCACTTCAGCTAGTTAAGAAAAAAAACCGTTAAAAACTCCGGTACTAGTCAGCATGATAAGGATTATTCAAATCTTGCTCCACAAAAACTCCAACTTATATGAGGTCTTGACAGAAAAACCATTCCATCGTAGAAAATCTTCAATGAGTTGCAATCAATCCTAGTTTTAAATTCGAAGAAAAGTTGCTATACAAATAAAAAACAATTCAAAATTTTACTTCATCAAAATCTTGTGAGTAGGTTTTATTAGTTTGTTGATGGATTTTCTATTGATTTATTCTGTGGGTTGTTTGTTGATGGATTTGATTAAGATAAATGTTTTTTTTTTTTTTTTTCTGTTGATGCATTATAAGATTAATGTTGATGTTCAAAGCTGATAAGTGAATCAAGCCTTTCAGTATTTTTTAATTTGGGTTTGTGATGGTGGTGCTATTGACGGAGGTAGAGTGCAGGTTATGTGGTGGTAAAGATCAACTGACGATCTACTGGTTGCAGGTGGTGGTAATGGTTAAATGAACCATTATCACTAAATTCTTTAAATGGCATCTTCATTTTTTTATGATGGTTTTATCAGGTTTTCCATTAATGGAGGCAGCGAATGGAGAAGAGAAATTAAGTGGTCATATCTTTTTGCTTAGGTATCCGAAGAACTTTTGATTTGCATGGTATATTAATGATCAAGAATTAATATGATTCAATCTCTAATGATTGTGAGTCGGTAAAAATGATTCAGTTACATGTTGCACTTGTTCCCACAGAATCATTAATGAAAAAAGAAATAACAAAAATTTTCCTTTGGGAATAGTTAATAAATCTTTCAATTTGATTAATTAAACCTTTTCGACAACTAGTTAGGAATAATTGATAAATGTGACAGAAGTTTAAGGATCTCATCAAATTTTGTAACCAAAAGAGCACAGATCTGGTGCATCCAACGGCTAGGAACCCGCTAGCTTATAAAGCTTGCACGCGAGGCCGCGCGGGATAGCACAACCCGGAATTATTTGATTCTTAATTCTACCAGTATTATTCAGTGAAACATGTGTTTCAACCACACATGTTAAAGATAAATCATTATTCCTGATAAGAGAATCTAATAATACTTTCTTTTAAAGGGTCATTTAAGCCTTTAATTTTCCACAAGCAATTTTAAACATTATGAATGCCTGTGATGTTTGGTTTCTTACCTCTTTCTTTAAGCCAATACTTAAAATCTATTTTTTTTTCAGAGCCCCAAACCATAAAATACCATTGAATGAAACGAGCATTAGCACTAGCACTTCAGCTATTTAAAAAAAAGAACGGATCCTTATATCGTTAAAAACTCCATTACTAGTCAGCATGATAAGGATTATTCAATTTTACTGTAGCAACGCAACTATTCACAGTCAATTTTACAATTAATATTGATTTTTTTTTATTTTTTTTTTTCTTTTGCTTTCAAACTTCGAAACCCTAACTACCTCTTTTGAGCTCAACAGGTGCCTGAGTAGCTGTTGTAAAGGCGAAGGAAAGGAAGCGGAAGAAGTTTTTATTTTAAAAAAAAAAAAAAAAGAGAGTTTATTTTATTTATTTTTAGTTTGTATTAGGATTCCTCTACTCTTGTAATTTTCTTTTTCTTTTGCACTTTAATTTTTTTTGGACTTTGGACTTGGACATTTTATTTTATTTTAAACCCTACGGAAGGGTAGTATTAAATATCAAATTGTTTGCAGAGAAGGACGGTGATTACAATATCACCTCGGCCCCTCGGGTTCGTTCATGACATAGGAGTCGTGGCCCGAGTCAACAACAACGTTTCATCCCCCGTCTGGTACGAGAGGTAAGTTTGTTGAAACACTCGTGAATCCCCTGTTAGCGAGTTACTGTATTCCTTCGTGTGAATATATGTCGAGGACTTGAATACGGCTGCTTTTATTTTCCTAGTAAAGGGCAAGGACTGGCCATATAAGATAAGGGTTCGGATTTCATCACCGTTCTCTTCTTGCCCGCCTTAGGAAAACGTTACCAAACGCGAACCTAAGCTTTAAAATTTGGAATAGAACGAGACCTATAGGGTAACGAGCTTAGTAGGAAAGTCGTTTGAAAAATATTGGTTACTCTTTAAGCATACTTCGAAGTTCATGACGGTTTCTGTAAATTGAATGCGTGACTGCGCCGCCTTGTAATACGGTGAGGCCTTGGGTATCAAAGCTCTAGCAACTTCCCTCGCCTCTATTCAATTTACTTAAACTCGGATTGATTCCAGAGGAGTTTGCTCAGATTGTAACGAATTCCATTTCGAAGGATTAGAAGCTGGTCTATAAAACAATCTAAGTGGAGCCATCATGCTTTTTGTTTGCTAGAAATCTCTAGGTTTGCTTTCGTGGAGTCAGCCTGCTTTGTGTTTGCTTAAAACTTCCCTTCCTGATGAATGGGTAACATGCTTAATATGCTAGATAGGCTATGATTGTGTCTTTTAGAGACCAAACAAACCGACTAGTTAGAATCAGTCAAGAAGAGTTAGTTGAAATACATAGTTCCAAAGCAGACAGTCCCGAATAATCCGAGACAATGGGAGATGCAATTATCCCACCCCGTACTCTCAAGGACCACATGTACCCATCAAGGGTAAGTCAGTCCTCGTGCATTGTCTTACCAGCTGTTGTTGGAAAATTTGAGCTAAAGGCGAGTATCCTCAATATGTTGCCTAAATTTAAAGGGATTGAAGCTGAAAATCCCTATCACCATGTGAGAGAGTTCGAGGAAATTTGTGGGACTCTTCGGATCAACCAAATGACGGATGAGGTCCTAAAACTGAGACTTTTTGTGTTTTTAAGTACTAAATAAAGCTTGGAAGAATTGAGATGACAAAAGAGCAGAAAGTTGGAAGCGTTGCAACCCGCTCGCGCATCAGTGGAAACCTGTTTACAATACATGGGATTAAACAACCCATGATCCAAAACCTATGACCCAAAACATCCACCTCACCCCCATTGGATTCTTTCCAAAACATCCACCTCACCCCCATTGTATTCCATTTCATCCATCAATTAAAGAAAACATGTTTTGTTTAATTGATGAGTGGTTGCTCTCCAAAATTCGAATCCAAAGTGTGAGGGAATTTTGTATATAAATAGAGAGGGTTGTTGTGTTGAAAATTCATCCAAGAATAGCTTGTTCATGTTAGTTTCTAAAATTTCAGTTTTGTTGTAATGTTCTTCATGTTCTAGTTTCATTTGCTAGGGTTTAAATGAAGCCGTAACTTATTGGTATGTATTCATATCTTGTATATTTTTCTTGAAAGTTTAGAATTGTTTAAAGATATAATTTAATCCAAGTTTGTCAACATCTTGCTCTCACAATGTATGCCATGTATCCATTGTAGTTAGAATATCTCTTTGTTGATTATGCTACAACTCATGCTTAACCAAATATTGATCCTCAGATTAGTTGTGCTTTAATTAGACAGTTAATGCTTTGGAGAAATACTTTAGTTGTGATTAAATTATCCATTGTAGAAACACCTTAGATACACGGTAGACTTGAATCTGCTGTAAGGACAAGAATAATATTACAAGTTGAATGCATATCATAAGTTAGTGGTGGATTTGAATACCCTAGTGATAGGTGTAGAATACACCTAATTTACAATCTAAGAGTTTATGCTTTCTTTGCTATTTTTTCTAGTAAATTCTGTATTTTACGCGTGTTTTTGAGCTATTAGGTACTCTGGAGTCGCACGGAAGAAAAGGAGAAGAAATCGTTCAATTTGAGCCAAAAGGGCGTAATGGTCATTTTCCAGGCAAACACTATCGGGAGACGAGCCACGGTTAAAGGGCAACTCTCTCAGAAGAGTATTAAAGACAGACAAGCTGTGGTTAAGGGGCTTCCATCCGGGTATCCCTTATCATTCATGAGCAGGTGTAAATATCCTTGGGTAGCCATTGAGCTGGGGTGTAACCATCCACCCAAGTTATCGAACCCTAAATTGAATGATTTACTCCTCTCATTCATCACATTTCTCTAATTTCTCTGAAATTGAGAAAACAACAGCAACTGCTGCTGAAATTGAGAGATGGAGAATTAAAAGAGAAGAAGATCAAGTAATGGAAATTGATGGTCGTTCTTGGAGATAATCAAGGGTTTCTTTGGGAGATGATTATGACTGTTGCGGTACAGAGAGGAAGAAGAAGAAGTTAGGGTTTTGATGAATCATCGAAAGATGGTGATGATGATGTTGAATGGAGAGATGGGTTCAAAGGGGGAGGAGCTATGTTGTGTTCATGGAGGAAATTGGTGGTGTTCTTGAGCAGCAGAGATGGGGTTTTGGTGGTAATTGGTGGATTTATGAATCTGAGGTCAAACTCAGGGATTGATACTGGAATGGGGGTTCTTGAGAATTAGGGTTCTTAGCTCTGAATTGTTTGATGCTAGTGATTTGAAGCTTCTAGCCAGTAGAAAGGGGTCTTGGTTGAATGTCGCATATAACTGAAGCTAGTGTGATAGAGTTGGAGAAGCACAATTGAGCTACAAACTGTGGTTTGAGGCAGTGGAAAAGGAGATGGTGAAGGAATAATTACAGGAAGGAGTGGCTTGAGATAATGGTGGTGTGGCTTATGCAATGCAGAGCAAGCTGTTGAAGGTGCAATGAGTTTAAGTTGGGTCTTGTTTTGAAAGCATTGGAATTGCAAATTGAACCACAGGGATGATTGTTGTGTGAGCTAATGGGTTCAAGGATGATTTGTGTGGATTCAGGAGGGTGGTCTGCATTGCTAATGTTGCATGAAAGAAATATTGAACTGTGAATACTTCACAGTTTAGATGAAAGTGAGGATACAGGTTATGCAGTGCAAATAAAGGAGTAGAGCTGGAGATTTTCAAACTTGTGGTGCTGCAGTTGAGAGAAGCTGCATTGCAGGATGGTTAATGGTGTTATGTTGCAGGTCTGAACTGCATAAAATGGGAGCTAAAGTTCTACAGATTGCGAGTCTTTGGTTTGGCTAAGTTTGGGGCTGAGTTGCAAAGGAATTGGTGGTTGTAGCCAAGAAACTGAAGGCTAGAGAAAAGCAAAGGGGCTGTGTTGCAGTTGTGGCTGTGTATGAAGGGTTGAAGTCACAGGAGAGATCAGAGATTAAGAAGAAAGTTGAAGCTGTTATTAAATTTGACAGAAAAGGGAAGTTGATGTGGTGTTATGTCAATAGGGGTAATGGTGTTGTTGACATGGGTCAGTAGCACTGAATTGAAGAGAATGGTGGAGATTCAAATGCAGTTATGCACATGAGTCAGGTGGTGATGTGTGTATTGATGGGTGTGTGAATGGAATGAATGGAGCTGCATTGAAGAGTTGGTCTTTGTGTGAGCAGAGAAGCAAAAGAAAAGATGGTGGAGTTTACTGCAATGGAATGGAAATGATGGTGGTGGATTTAGGGCTTGGTTCTGAACTGAATTGAGTGGGAAGTTGCAGTGCACGGCCATCTTGGCCGTGCATAGCACTTGGCAGGGGTAAGATAGCCAACCAAGACCAGTCAGCTGAGTTAGCTAGCTGACTGGGTTCTGACTCAGTGATCCTCTTTGACCTAGTCAACTAACGGATTGACTGACGGTTTGACTTCTTTGACCGTTAGTCTTAACGGTTGACCAACGGAATATTCTGTCGAATATTCTCCCGACGACAGAAATTTCAGGTAATCGGCGACGACTTTCCGGCGCCGGATCCCGGCCAACTTCCGGCCAAAAACACAGTTTTCCGGTGAGCAAAAATGCAGAATTTTGGATGGACTTCTCTCATGTGTGTGAAGACTTAGAAGTGGGAATTGGATGAAAACTTGGAAGTTTTGGAGAATTGGACTAGAATTTGGAATATGGCTCAATTTGGGAAAGTGGTGTTCTTATGGAATGAGGAATCTTTTCCTACAAAGACATGGAGAGTATTGAAGCCTATAAATAGAGGAGTTCTCTACAACTTTTTACACACATCTACTTTGGAGAAGGAGTTAAAGTGCACAAGGATTGGAGGAAGGAGCAACCATCATCTTTGCAATAAGTTTTTTTATTTCTTCCTTAATTATTATTATTATTGTGTGAACTCCAAATTATGAGTAGCTAATTTTCTTATTGATTGAGGATGAATTCCTAGTTCTTAATATTTGATTTGAGTTTTGTTTCAATTCTACTTTGAAGTTTTTCATATGATTATCGATTGTTTTTGCTAATATTAATGTTTATGTTTGATTGATAGGTCGTTTGGGTGGCCAACTAAATTGATTTGTTAATTAAGCTAAAGCTAGTAAAAGTTAGGGGATAAGTAATCGTTTCTTGACTATTTACATAAGTAGAAAACACAAGACCTTGCGGAGGGATTCCGTGGAGCAATTGTGTGTAAAAACAACGTTAGAAAGTGGACCTTGATCTAAGAGTTTAACTACTAATATCAACCTAATAAATTCATGAATCTTAATGCGTTTAACTAAATTACATCTTGGGTGATCTACTACTAGGTGGTTTGGTGAATAGAATCCGGTAGGCGAGAACTTCCGTATCCGGTGAAATTAGGGATTTTGGGGTTAGCACTGATCTAGCTGCTATACCTACGGTTGGTGATAATCTATGACTAATAACAAGTGGGAAAGAACATAACTTTAATCATTGTTTTGCAGCGAAGAAGGATTCCTTGATCTACTTTCTCTCATTGATTTCAACTTATACTTTTAATTACTTTGTTTATTTCTTTTGCTTTATAAATTTTACAACCAATACCCCCCTTTTTGTGACAATTTTACAACTAGAATCTCTTGCTCCTCGTGGGATCGACCTTGACTACCCTATATTACTTGTTAATTAGGTAGTAAAGTATTAATTAATTTGTTGTGGTTACGACACGCGTACAAATTTTGGCGCCGTTGCCGGGGAGCAACGGGCGATTTTAGTTGTTTTTATTTTTCTTTTTTCTTTATTCTTGTTTTGTTAGATTCTATACCGTATCTAACTTAGTTTTGTGAACCTTGCTGTAGGTACTATATCTTTGGTGAATGCTTCAAGGGGGAAGACCGAGTTCAACTAGAATACGTCTTCGATCCGTCACTCAACTAAAGGATTTCATTCAAGCGGTTAACACTCCGCTTCCTCGTTCTACATCAAGTGAATTCGCAGATTCGGATATTGAAGAAGAGGCAATGGGTGATCGTACACTCAAGGACCTAGCTTCTCACAAGCTCGATACACAACAATGGTGTATCCAAACTAACTCAACTTTCGAGATCAAGCCGGGGTTGATTAGAGAATTACCAAAGTTCCATGGCATGGTGAATGAGGATCCAAACAAACATCTTATGGACTTCAACACCATAGTCACGGCTATGCTTCCACCGAATACTAATGCGGATGGAGCAATGTTGAAAGATTTTCCGTTCTCTTTGGCGGGCAATGCTAAGGAATGGTTATACTATTTGCCTTCCGGAAGTATCACAACATGGAATGGGATGAAGAAACTTTTCCTCGAGAGATATTTTCCCGCATCAAAGGCTACTCAAATTCGCAAAGAAATTTGTGGGATCAAGCAACATGTGGGAGAGTCATTATATGAATGTTGGGATCGATACAAGAGATTGGTGGCAAGTTGTCCACACCATCAATTTAGTGACGCCATGATAATCCAATACTTCTATGAAGGTCTCCAAACAAGTGATAGATATCTTCTTGACGCCGCCGGTGGTGGTGCACTAGTGAACAAGACGGTGGCCGAAGCTACCGAGTTGATTGAAAGTATGGCGGCAAACTCGCAACAATTCTATGCAAGAGGTGATTCAATGGTTAAGTTGGTGCATGAGGTTAGTGACTCGTCTTCACAATCCGATCAACGGTTAAACAACATAGAGAGGGTAGTGCAACGATTGGCATGTAATTATTCCGGATGATGAAACCGAACAAGCAAATGCTTTATATCCAAATCCAAGGCCAAGGTACGATCCATATTCCAATACTTACAATCCCGGTTGGAAGGATCATCCCAACTTTAGCTATGCAAACAAGCAAGCGGCGGCTCCTAATCCATATGCGCAACAAGGTGGTTTCCAACAATCACGTTTCCAACCTCAACAACAACAATTCCAACCACAACAAATCAAGGAGCAAGATTCTTCGAATAATGACAAGTTGAATGTGATAATGCAAAGCATGCAAGGTCTCACTTCTATGTTACAACAAACCCAACAAAAGACCGATTCGGCAATCAAGGATTTGCAAACTCAAATGGGACAATTGGCGACCGATATGAACTTAATGAAAGCTCAAGCATCCACAAAGCTCCCTTCGCAACCAATTGTGAATCCAAGGGAGAATGTTAGTGCGGTTACTTTAAGAAGTGGAAGACAAGTGGAGAGTCCAACTCATCATGAAGAAGCTATTGAAGAGGTAGTCAAAGATAAGGAAGAAGCCGTACCAAAGGAGAATTCAACACCAACCGCCCAATCCAAGGAACCGGTTCCTACTTTTACTACTCCACCTCCTTTTCCTAGTCGTTTTGCTAAGTCCAAGAAGGAAGCTCAAGACAAGGTACTCATGGATATCTTCAAGAAGATAGAAATCAACATCCCCTTCATAGAGGCCATAAGGACAATGCCAAGGTATGCTAAGTTCATGAAGGAGTTATGCACAAAGAAGGATAGGTTGCTTGATAATGAAATTACTAAAGTTGGCGAGAGTGCGTCGGCTATGCTTTTGAAGAAGATGCCTACAAAGTGCACGGATCCCGGTGGTTTCACGGTGCCAATTACTATTGGTAAGAAAAGGTTTGAACATGCTTTACTTGATTTGGGAGCTTCCATTAGTGTGATGTCGGCCGATATTTATGACTCCTTGAATCTTGGACCGTTGAAAGAGACAAGAGTTATTATCCAACTAGCAAACAAGTCTAACATCTATCCAAAGGGGCTTGTAGAAGACGTTCTCGTGCAAGTGAATGAGTTAATTTTTCCGGTGGATTTCTTTGTGGTGGATATGGACAATAATGAGAATCGTTCGTCTACTTCTCTACTTCTTGGGAGGCCATTTATGAAGACCGCAAAGACGAAGATTGATGTTGATAAGGGTACACTCACTATGGAGTTCGACAAGGAAGTAATACACTTCAACATATTTGAAGCCATGCGCTACCCAAGTGATGTGCATTCCGCTTACTCCATTGATGTGGTTGGTTCATTAGCACAACAAATGGTAGAATTGAATCGAGAGGACGAACTTGATGTGGTATTGCAAAAGAGCATTGAATTAGACGTCCACGGCGTGTCTAACTTGGATGTTGAAATTTCCACGGAAATGGTGGAGACGTGTGGTGCCTTGACGGCATTACAAGAAGCTAAGGGTAATGTTTCCTATATCTCTTTACCCATGAATGATGAATTACTTGTACCATCTATTGTGAAGGCACCTAAACTAGAGTTGAAGCCACTTCCGGACCATTTAAAGTATGCATTTTTGGGAGATGGAGATGAGCTTCCGGTGATTATTTCAAAGAACCTCACACCGGTACAAGAAGACCGTTTGCTTAGAGTCTTGAAAGAGCACAAAACGGCTATTGGTTGGACAATTGCGGATATCAAAGGCATTAGTCCATCCATATGCATGCATAGGATTCTAATGGAAGAGAACGTGAAGCCGGTACGTGATGCTCAACGTAGGCTTAATCCTCCCATGATGGAGGTTGTGAAGAAAGAGATACTCAAATTGCTAAGTGCGGGGGTGATCTACCCAATTTCCGATAGCAAATGGGTAAGTCCGGTACAAGTGGTGCCAAAGAAGTCCGGTGTTATGGTTGTTCGAAATCAAGACGATGAACTTGTTCCTACAAGAGTTCAAACCGGTTGGAGAGTGTGCATTGATTATAGAAAGCTTAATTCCGCAACCCGAAAGGATCACTTTCCTTTACCTTTCATTGATCAAATGTTGGAGCGGTTAGCGGGGCATTCTTATTATTGTTTCTTGGATGGTTATTCGGGATACAATCAACTTGTTATTGCACCGGAGGACCAAGAGAAGACCACTTTTACTTGTCCGTTTGGAACGTTTGCGTATAGACGGATGCCGTTTGGTCTTTGCAATGCACCGGCTACTTTCCAAAGATGCATGGTAAGCATATTCTCGGATTACGTGGAGCGCATTATTGAGGTATTTATGGACGACTTTAGTGTTTATGGCAATTCTTTTGATATTTGTTTAGACAACCTTGAACTAGTTCTTAAACGATGCATAGACACTAACCTTGTTCTTAATTGGGAGAAATGTCATTTTATGGTAAACCATGGCATAGTACTTGGTCACATTGTGTCCTCTCAAGGGCTCGAAGTGGACAAGTCAAAGATAGATTTAATAAGAAACTTACAATATCCCACTTCGGTGAGGGAAGTTCGTTCCTTTCTTGGTCATGCAGGTTTCTATAGGCGGTTTATCAAGGATTTCTCTAAAATCTCCATGCCGATGTGCAAGTTACTACAAAAGGAGGTACCTTTTGACTTCAACAAGGAATGCAAGGATGCTTTTGACAAATTGAAAGCAATGTTGACAAGTGCGCCAATTATCAAGTCACCGGATTGGAATCTTCCATTTGAACTAATGTGTGATGCTAGTGATTATGCGGTTGGAGCCGTTTTGGGTCAAAGAGTGGACAAGTTGTCCCATGTTATCTATTATGCATCTAGGACCCTTAATGATGCACAAATCAACTATTCTACCACGGAAAAGGAGTTATTGGCTATTGTGTTTGCATTAGAAAAGTTTCGCTCATACTTGGTGGGTACAAAGGTTATTGTGTATTCCGATCATGCGGCACTTAGATACTTAATAAAGAAGAAAGAAGCTAAGCCAAGACTAATCCGGTGGATCCTATTACTACAAGAATTCGACATAGAAATTCGAGATAAGAAAGGTGTGGAGAATACCGTTGCGGATCATCTTAGTAGACTTGTTATGTCTCAAGAAGAACTTCCATTACAAGACCGCTTTCCGGACGAACAACTTTTCTCTTTGGAAGAATCAACACCTTGGTATGCGGATATAGTGAATTATTTGGTGACAAGGAAGGTACCTAGCACAATGTCTAACTTCCAAAAGATGAAGCTTAAGAAGATAGCGAAGCAATATGTGTGGGATGAACCATACTTATGGAAATATGGCGTTGATCAAATCATACGAAGGTGCGTACCTAACTCCGAATTTCAATCTATTCTCTCCTTTTGTCATACTTATGCATGTGGTGGCCACTTTGGTTCTAAACGTACCGCTCTCAAGGTTCTTGAAAGTGGATTTTATTGGCCCACCTTGTTTGAAGATTCATATGTTTTTTGTAAATCGTGTGATAGATGTCAAAGAACGGGCAATCTAGGTGCTCGAAATCAAATGCCACTCACACCAATTCTTGTCGTAGAGATTTTTGATGTGTGGGGAATTGATTTTATGGGCCCTTTTGTCAATTCGAATGGAAATTTTTATATACTTCTTGCTGTAGATTATGTTTCTAAATGGGTGGAGGCTAGAGCCACCAAAACTAATGATTCTCAAGTTGTTTGTGATTTTGTAAGAGAAAACATATTTACTAGGCACGGCACACCAAGAGTGGTGATAAGCGATGGAGGATCACATTTCAAGAAGTCTTTTCACGCTCTCCTCAAGAAGTACAACATAACACACAAGATTGGTACGCCTTACCATCCACAAACTAGTGGACAAGCGGAAATCTCAAATCGTGAAATCAAGTCCATTCTTGAGAAAACGGTGAACACCACAAGGAAAGATTGGAGCTTTAAGCTCAATGATGCACTTTGGGCATATAGAACGGCGTACAAAACACCGATTGGCATGTCTCCATATAGGTTGGTTTATGGCAAAGCTTGTCATCTTCCGGTTGAACTTGAACATAAGGCTTATTGGGCGATAAAGAAATTCAACATGGAGTATGATGAAGCGGGGAAACAAAGAAAGTTGCAACTAAATGAGCTAGAGGAGATACGTAATGATGCTTACGAGAGTGCCCGGATTTATAAGGAAAAGACTAAGCTTTTTCATGACAAGATGATTTCTCGGAAAAGTTTTGTTGTGGGGCAAAAAGTCCTTTTATTTCATTCTCGCCTTAAACTATTTCCTGGAAAATTAAGGTCCCGTTGGATTGGACCATATGTTGTTACTAATGTTTTTCCTTATGGTGCAGTTGAAATTACTAGTCTTAGAGACAACTCGGTTTCCAAAGTCAACGGCCATAGATTGAAGCCATACTATGAGAACATCGCCTATGTGAATGTGGATGAACTTCCATTTGAAGATTTTCTCCCTCTAGAGGAGTAATGTGAAGCAAGAGCTATGTCGGGCCGTCGACTTTAAAACAAGCGCTAAGTGGGAGGCAACCCACCGGTTTTGTATCTCTTATCCTTTTGCTTTTTGTTATTTTTATTTGCTTTTTGTTTTGTGTGTTTATTTTTCTTGTTTCATATCATATTAGGATTTCCCACCTTGACTTTACTAGGAGGATTCAATTACATTGAGGACAATGTAAGGTTTAAGTGTGGGGGAGTGTCTAAGCATATATTTTTGCATAAAAAAAAAAAAAAAATTTTTTTGCATAAAACTTTCAACTTTTAGAGATTTTAGAGTCACTAGCATACTTCTAGGTATGATTACATAGAGAATTATGACCGACATAATTGAACTTGGAAGTGTTAGGGAACTACGTTTGATTTCTTGCTTGTTAGAGTGTTAAATAATGGATTTAATCATGCCGGTGATGCAAATTTGGTGCAGGGAGAAGTGCGTTATTAGAGTTGCTGATCAATCATTAGTGGAGACTACCCATTTTCATATCAACCAAGGCACCGACCAAAAATTCTTCCTTTACTAAAGAGCTTCTTTTGAGTGTGTGTCACCGTACGTTAATTCCGGGTAGAATGGTGAGCTACCCAATTTCACACCAATTTCAGCACTATTTTGATCTCTTGAGTGCTAATCTTTGTCAATCATGAGGGTGACGTCTATAGATGAAAGCCACCTTCTTGTAGTTCGATTTGCAGTTAGCACCATTCTCTCTCGACAACAACGGGTCCATAGAAACACCATCATCAACAACAAGGAGCGACATCAAAATCTACAAGGAAAGTTGAAAAGGTTCAAGGTTTGTAAGCAACAATGAAACAAGAAAAGAGCAAATTTCATATCCAAGTAAAGCAACATACAATGAGCAGATTTTACATACACGTTGAAGACTTAAAATACAATGAGGTAATTCTATATCCAAGTATTAAAACTTATTTACAAAAGCGAAGAAAAGCAAAAGGTGAAAATTATTGAAGTTTATGATTTCGAGACGATACAAGTTGTGAAGAATCAAGCGGTAAAGTACTTTTCCACGGCCATGGTTTATTTTATTTTTTTGATTTGTATTGTGTTTCTCTTGTCTAAAAAAAAAATAAAAAAAAAATGAATGAAAGAAAAGAAAAGAAAGAAAAAAAAGAAAAAAAGAAAAGAAAAGAAAATATATATATATGAGACAAGAGAAATATCTATTATTGTTTTGTTTTGAATAAGCCGTGGGGAAGGAAAATCTATAAGGAAGTTTCAAGCGACAAGGATTTTGAGGAAAAAGGTTACAAATTGTTAAGGATTTATGAAGTTCAAGTGTTTATCATCAATAGTTGAAGCCGAAGACCAAGAAGATGAAAACAAGGAGCGGAAGACGTTTCTATTGGATTCCGTGAGAGTGGTGTTATCATAATTGGCAATCGGATGTGAAGGTAAGTAAGTAATCTCATCCTCGATATAAGTGGTTGATTTCCTTTCTTAGAGATCGTTAGAAAAAATGGTTTTTCAAAATGTTAAAAGATGTGGGTTTTTCAAAATTTCGGAAGTTATCCTTCCTACCATTCAACGTGTTGCAGGAATTCTCTCTTCATTCCTACCTGCACACATGTGAGACCCATAAAAAATCCTTCTTTTTGAGTGCAATTATCATAAAACCCTTTTGGTGAGGTATAAGTCGAGGCGAAATGCTTATTGATCGTTTCTCAAACACGTGTTCTCTCGTTATGGTGTGGTTATTTCTCACTCAACATTTAAGGATGAGAATATGTTCTTTAGTATTTCTAACTTCTTATTACTAGCATGCAGAAACTCTATGTCCTCATAGCTCTTTGGATGCTTGGGACGCTGGAACGCTTTGAAGTTGTGAGTTTTATTTGATTTGCTCGAGGACTAGCAAAGTCTAAGTGTGGGGGAATTTGATAGGTGTAGAATACACCTAATTTACTATCTAAGAGTTTATGCTTTCTTTGCTATTTTTTCTAGTAAATTCTGTATTTTACGCGTGTTTTTGAGCTATTAGGTACTCTGGAGTCGCACGGAAGAAAAGGAGAAGAAATCGTTCAATTTGAGCCAAAAGGGCGTAATGGTCATTTTCCAGGCAAACACTATCGGGAGACGAGCCACGGTTAAAGGGCAACTCTCTCAGAAGAGTATTAAAGACAGACAAGCTGTGGTTAAGGGGCTTCCATCCGGGTATCCCTTATCATTCATGAGCAGGTGTAAATATCCTTGGGTAGCCATTGAGCTGGGGTGTAACCATCCACCCAAGTTATCGAACCCTAAATTGAATGATTTACTCCTCTCATTCATCACATTTCTCTAATTTCTCTGAAATTGAGAAAACAACATCAGTTGCTGCTGAAATTGAGAGCTGGAGAATTAAAATAGAAGAAGATCAGTAATGGAAATTGATGGTCGTTCTTGGAGATAATCAAGGGTTTGCTGGGAGATGATTATGACTATTGCGGTACAGAGAGGAAGAAGAAGTTAGGGTTTTGATGAATCAGTCAGAAAGATGGTGATGATGATGTTGAATGGAGAGATGGGTTCAGCAGGGGAGGAGCTATGTTGTGTTCATGGAGGAAATTGGTGGTGTTCTTGAGCAGCAGAGATGGGGTTTTGGTGGTAATTGGTGGATTTATGAATCTGAGGTCAAACTCAGGGATTGATACTGGAATGGGGGTTCTTGAGAATTAGGGTTCTTAGCTCTGAATTGTTTGATGCTGGTGATTTGAAGCTTCTATCCAGTAGAAAGGGGTCTTGGTTGAATGCTGCATATAACTGGATGTTAGTTGTGATAGAGTTGGAGAAGCACAATTGAGCTACAGAACTCAAATGGTTTGAGGCGGTTGAAGGAGATGGTGAAGGAATAATTACGGGGAAGGAGTGGCTTGAGATAATGGTGGTGTGGCTTATGCAATGCAGAGCAACTGTTGAAGGTGCAATGAGTTTAAGTTGGGTCTTGTTGTGAAGCACTGGAATTGCAGCTGAACCACAGGGATGATTGTTGTGTGAGCTAATGGGTTCAAGGATGATTTATGTGGATTCAGGAGGGTGGTCTGCATTACTAATGTTGCATGAAAGAAATATTGAACTGTGAATACTTCACAGTTTATATGAAAGTGAGGATACAGGTTATGCAGTGCAAATAAAGGAGTAGAGCTGGAGATTTTCAAACTTGTGGTGCTGCAGTTGAGAGAAGCTGCATTGCAGGATGGTTAATGGTGTTATGTTGCAGGTCTGAACTGCAGAAAATGGGAGCTAAAGTTCTACAGATTGCAGGTGCTGGTTTGGCTAAGTTTGGGGCTGAGTTGCAAAGGGAATTGGTGGTTGTAGCCAAGGAACTGAAGGCTAGAGAAAAGCAAAGGGGCTGTGTTGCAGTTGTGGCTGTGTATGAAGGGTTGAAGTCACAGGAGAGATCAGAGATTAAGAAGAAAGTTGAAGCTGTTATTAAATTTGACAGAAAAGGGCAGTTGATGTGGTGTTATGTCAATAGGGGTAATGGTGTTGTTGACATGGGTCAGTAGCACTGAATTGAAGAGAATGGTGGAGATTCAAATGCAGTTATGCACATGAGTCAGGTGGTGATGTGTGTATTGATGGGTGTGTGAATGGAATGAATGGAGCTGCATTGAAGAGTTGGTCCTTGTGTGAGCAGAGAAGCAAAAGAAAAGATGGTGGAGTTTACTGCAATGGAATGGAAATGATGGTGGTGGATTTAGGGCTTGGTTCTGAACTGAATTGAGTGGGAAGTTGCAGTGTACAGCCATGATGGCTGGGTGACAGTTGCAGTGCACGGCCATCTTGGCCGTGCATAGCACTTGGCAGGGGTAAGATAGCCAACCAAGACCAGTCAGCTGAGTTAGCTCGCTGACTGGGTTCTGACTCAGTGATCCTCTTTGACCTAGTCAACTAACGGATTGACTGACGGTTTGACTGCTTTGACAGTTAGTCTTAACGGTTGACCAACGGAATATTATGTCGAATATTCTCCCGACGACAGAAATTTCAGGTAATCGGCGACGACTTCCCGGCGCCGGATCCCGGCCAACTTCCAGCCAAAAACACAGTTTTCCGGTGAGCAAAAATGCAGAATTTTTGATGGACTTCTCTCATGTGTGTGAAGACTTAGAAGTGGGAATTGGATGAAAACTTGGAAGTTTTGGAGAATTGGACTAGAATTTGGAATATGGCTCAATTTGGGAAAGTGGTGTTCTTATGGAATGAGGAATATTTTCCTACAAAGACATGGAGAGTATTGAAGCCTATAAATAGAGGAGTTCTCTACAACTTTTTACACACATCTACTTTGGAGAAGGAGTTAAAGTGCACAAGGATTGGAGGAAGGAGCAACCATCATCTTTGCAATAAGTTTTTCTTTCTTCCTTAATTATTATTATTATTGTGTGAACTCCGAATTATGAGTAGCTAATTTTCTTATTGATTGAGGATGAATTCCTAGTTCTTAATATTTGATTTGAGTTTTGTTTCAATTCTACTTTGAAGTTTTTCATATGATTATCGATTGTTTTTGCTAATATTAATGTTTATGTTTGATTGATAGGTCGTTTGGGTGGCCAACTAAATTGATTTGTTAATTAAGCTAAAGCTAGTAAAAGTTAGGGGATAAGTAATCGTTTCTTGACTATTTACATAAGTAGAAAACACAAGACCTTGCGGAGGGATTCCGTGGAGCAATTGTGTGTAAAAACAACGTTAGCAAGTGGACCTTGATCTAAGAGTTTAACTACTAATATCAACCTAATAAATTCATGAATCTTAATGCGTTTAACTAAATTACATCTTGGGTGATCTACTACTAGGTGGTTTGGTGAATAGAATCCGGTAGGCGAGAACTTCCGTATCCGGTGAAATTAGGGATTTTGGGGTTAGCACTGATCTAGCTGCTATACCTACGGTTGGTGATAATCTATGACTAATAACAAGTGGGAAAGAACATAACTTTAATCATTGTTTTGCAGCGAAGAAGGATTCCTTGATCTACTTTCTCTCATTGATTTCAACTTATACTTTTAATTACTTTGTTTATTTCTTTTGCTTTATAAATTTTACAACCAATACCCCCCTTTTTGTGACAATTTTACAACTATAATCTCTTGCTCCTCGTGGGATCGACCTTGACTACCCTATATTACTTGTTAATTAGGTAGTAAAGTATTAATTAATTTGTTGTGGTTACGACACGCGTACACCTAGTATCCATATTCTCAGTATTTACACCTTGATTTAATTGGGTATTTTAATTCAATATTATTTTCTGTTTAAGTCTTTGCCAATATCTCGTCGTATCGACAAAAGCAAACCCCTTTTGGTTACTCTCTGAATCAGTTCTAAGTAAGGATTTAGATTCAACTTCTACACTCTCCAAGTCTCTGTGGTTCGACCTGTGCTTGCCCTGTGTTGCTTGTCGACACTGTGCACTTGCAGTATACACAATAGTAGGTATCTTTCCGAGCCTACCAGTTGGCATATCAGTGGCGATTTGCGTTGTTTGTGGTAGCTTCAGTGATGGTAGCTGGCCAAGGTTGTTGGTGGTGCAGCTATTGCTACTATATTCATCAACTTATCCACCTATACAGAACCCCTCATTGTAATGCTCTTAAGAAATTATTGTTCATGGTATTCATATGATCATAGAGTTCTATTTGATGTGTTTCAGATGTGTATCTGAATTATTTACTGTTTGGTTTTGAGACTTCAACCTGGACACAAGTATCGCTTGTTGTATCTGTCTTATTTGATAACCTGCTACCTATTTATGTTAATACATGTGGGAGGACTTACTGGCGTACAAAATGTTTATGCAAGGATTATTTTTGGTTTACCATTACGTTAACTATGTTGGCCTGCATGATGAATTCATGTTAGTGGCTTAAAGCTTCAATCCTTGTGATGGTGGTGTGGTTAATGAAGTGTAAGTCTATGCTGATGTGCTTTGCTAGTTTTGAGGTCAAGGATTCAGTGATGCTGTAAGTAAAGGAAAATGGAAACGGTGTTTGGTGGTGGTTGTTAGATTTATGGACAACTCTATGCTAATATTGTTGTTGCAATTATTCCATTAGCATGCTAACTCTTACGCGTAGAAATGAGGTGGGTTTTTTTGTCTTGATTAAGAATGCTCTAGGTGTTTCTGTTTACAATTTAGGCCTTTGTATTTTATTCGAGGTTATTCTGGTTGGATACTCCCTACCTTCCATAAATTATTGGGTTGGAAATTGAACTTTTTAAAAATTTTATACCTTCAAGTAGTACTATTCTGCTAAAGATCAATGCAGACTGGAAAATTAAGGTCCCGACGGATTGGACCATATGTTGTTACTAACGTTTTCCCTTATGGTGTAGTTGAAATTACTAGTCTTAGAGACAACTCGGTTTCCAAAGTCGACGGCCATAGATTGAAGCCATACTATGAGAACATCTCTTATGTGAATGTGGATGACCTTCCATTTGAAGATTCACTCCCTATGGAGGAGTAGTACGAAACAAGATCTAAGTCGGGCCAACGACGTTAAAACAAGCGCTGCTTCCCATTGGTTTTGTATTTCTTATCCTTTTATTTATTTTTCTTATTCCATATCATGTTAAGATTTCCCACATTGACTTTACTAGGACGATTCAGTTACATTGAGGACAGTGTAAGGTTTATTGCGGGGGAGTGGTTAAGCATATATTTAAAAACAAAAAAATTTCATAAAACCTCCAACTTGTAGAGATTTTAGAGTCACTAGCATACTTTTAGGTATGTTTACATAGAGAATTTTGACCGACATAACTGAACTTGGAAGTGTTAGGGAACTACGTTCGGATTTCTTATTGTTAGAGTGTTAAATAATGGATTTAATCATGCCGGTGGCAAATGTGGTGCAGAGGGAAATGCATTATTAGAGTCGCTGATCAATCATTAGTGGAGACTACCCGTATTTATATCATGTGAGGCACCGACCATAAATTCTTTGTAACTTACTAAAAAAGCTTTGTTTTGAGTGTGTGTCACTGTACGTTAATTCTGGGTAGAATGGTGAGCTACCCAACTTCACACCAATTTTCAGCATTATTTTTGATCTCTTGAGTGCTAATTTTGTCAATCATGAGGGTGACATCTATAGATGAAAGCTTCCTTCTTGTAGTTCGATTTGCAGTTAGCACCATTTTCTATCTCTCGACAACAACGGGTCCATAGAAACACTATTATCATCAATAAGTGGAGTGGAGCATCACAATTTAGAAGTTGAAGACGTTCAAGGTTTGCAAGCAACAACGGAACAGGAAAGAGCAAATTCCATATTCAAGTAAAGCAACATACAA
Organism: Papaver bracteatum; assembly: GCA_023529315.1. Classification (NCBI taxonomy): domain Eukaryota; kingdom Viridiplantae; phylum Streptophyta; class Magnoliopsida; order Ranunculales; family Papaveraceae; genus Papaver; species Papaver bracteatum. The sequence continues at coordinate 114,459 of JAJJWX010004691.1, read as the reverse complement.
TGAGCATATTTTTACATATATGTTGAAGACTTACAATACAACGAGGTAATTCTATATCCAAGTATGAAGACTTATTTACGAGAGTAAAGAGAATCAAAAGGTGAGAATTGTTGAAGTTTATGATTTCGAGACGATACAAGTTGTGAAGAATCAAGCGGTAAAATACTTCTCCCACGGCCACAGTTTGTTTAATTTTCACTTTGTTTTGTATTTTATTCCTCTTTTAAGATGTAGGAGCTCACTTGTTTCCAGGCTTCCGACCAATTTCTTACCAGGAGATAGTCTTTATGAATTGTAAAAAAAAAAAATATGAGACAAGAGAAAAATTTATCATTGTTTTTATTTTATTTTTTAATGAGCCGTGGGGAAGGAAAATCTATAAGGAAGTTTCAAGTGACAAGGAGTTAAGGTAAAGAGTTACAAATTGTCAAGGATCTACGATGTTTGAGAGTTTATCATCAATAGTTGAAGCCGAAGACCAAGACCAAGACCAAGAAGATGAAGACGAGGAGCGGAAGACGTTTCTATTGGATGCTGTGAGAGTGGTGTTATCATCATTGGAATCGAATGTGAGTAAGTAATCTCATCCTCGATAATAGTGGTTGATTTCCTTTCTTAGAGTCGTCATAAAAATAGTTTTTCAAAATGATAAAAGATGTGGGTTTTTAAAATATTTCGGAAGTTTTCCTTCCCACCATTCAACATGTTGTACAAATTCTCTCTTCATTCCTACCCGCACACATGTGAGAACCATAAAAGTACGTCTTTTGAGTGCAATTTCATAAAACCCTTTTTGTTGAGGCAGAAGTCGAGGAAAAATGCTTATTGATCGCTCTCAAACACGCGTTCTCTCATTATGGTGTGGTTATTTATCACTCAACATTTAAGAATGAGAATATGATTCTTTAGTATTTCTAAACTTCTTATTACTAGCATGCAGAAACTCTATGTCCTCATAGCTCTTGGATACTTGCGACACTGGAACACTTTGAAGTTGGAGTAGGTTTTGTGGGTATATATTTCGTAAACACTCACGAGACTATAACTCGTCCACTTGGGACACCTATGGGTTTAAAGGCTTGTTATACTTGCTAAGTTTAACCGTTTTCTCAATGAAATGGAGTTGTATGTATTTGTTTTAGTTTAGTTTGCTCGAGGACTAGAAAAGTCTAAGTATGGGGGAATTTGATAGGTACAGAATACATCGTATTTATTATCTATGGTTTATGCTTTCTTTGCTAATTTTCTTGTAAATTATGCATTTTACGTGTGTTTTAAGTTTTATGGGTATTTTGGAGTCGCACGGAGGAACAGAAGCAAAAATCATCCAAATTGAGACAAAAGGGAAAAATAATCATTTCGCAGGCTAACACTATTGGGAGCCGAGTCAAGGTTAAGGCATCCAGCTGTGGTTAAGGGGTTGTCATTCAGGGTGTCCCTTATCATTTATCAGAGGGTGTAATTAGCAGTGGGTGCAAATAGCTGTCCCACTTTTATAACCATAAAATCGATCTTATTTCATTATTCCATTTGAAAGTGAGGCACAACCATTAGCTAAGAGACGAACTCGAGAAAGAAATAGGCATAAAAGAAAGCTGCTGATGAAGATGAATTTAAGGGAATTTCAGAGCTAGGGTTTGAATATATGAACTGTTGATTGAGATCGAGTAGAGAAAATGGAGTTGGTGTCCGTTTGATTTTGAAATCAGTTAAAGCGGACGTGAATTATTGTTTGCACTACATAATGGGGTTTACTAATGTTTTGAAGCTGAGAAGAACATGGATTTGAGATGATGATGTCGATGTATGCTAGGGTTTGTACATGGAATTGAAGAGATAAAAATAGGTCTGAATTTGGCCGGGGAATGTAGGAGAAACATCTGAAACTCGCCGGCATTCCATTCAAACAAGTCGACTCAGTGGCTCAGGAAACGTAACCCAGTAATCAGGCCATTCAGTCAAGTCAGATCAGCTCACTCAGAAGCTGAATTCTCTTCCTTTTACCCCTTTGACCGTTAATCTACGGTTATCTTGACCGTTTACTATAACAGTATCAAGCGAAATATTTTGTTATCAGAGAAGAATATACCAGTGATCGGTGGCACTATTTCAGGCCGGATTCCGGTGGTACCAGTGGATTTCTGGCGACCCAATTTGTGAAGAATTTTCTAGACTCATCTAGACTCATGGGTTTGAGGAATTGGACTTGAATTTGGAAAGAGAAGATTGACAATTTTACAAAGACAAGGACTTGGAAAGAAGAATTACAAAGGTAAAGGGATTTTATTCTTAAGAGGATTGCTAGCAAATTAAAGCCTATAAATAGAGAAGTTCTCTACTTTTCTCTACACACTTCCACACCTCTATACACACAAAACTTGTTTTTTTGATTGCTTTTCAAAATTCTTGTTTTATTTATTTGTGTGTACTTTAAAAATTCCTCTTTTAATTATTTGTGTGAATTTCAAAAACATGAGTAGCTAATTTTCTTATTGATTGGGGATGAATTCTATTTCTTAACATATGATTTGAGTTTTTCTTTTCAATTCTATCTTGAAGTTTTTCACATGATTATCGTTTGTTTTTGTTATTAAGAGTGTTTATGATTGTTTGATAGGTTGTTTAGAGTGCACGCTAAATCGATTTGTTAACTCAATCTAAAGCTAGTGAAAGTTAGGGGATAAGTAATCGTTTCTTGACTCTTTATACAAGTAGAAAATACGAGACCTTACGGAGGGATTCCGTGGAGCAATTGTGTGTGAAAACAACGTTAGCAAGTAGACCTGGAACTAAGAATCTAACTACTAATATCAACCTAATAAATTCATAAATTTTAATGCGATTAACTAAATTACATCTTGAGTGATCTACTACTAGGTGGTTTGGTAAATAGAATTCAGTAGTCGAGAACCTCTGTATCCGGTGATATAAGGAATTTAGGGGTTAGCACTGATCTAGCTGCTATATCTACGGTTGGTGATAATCTGTGACTAGTAAAAAGTGGAAAAGAACATAACTTGAATCATTGTTTTGCAACGAAGAAGGATTCCTTGATCTAATCTCTCTTATTGATTTCAACTTAAACTTTTGATTGTTTTATTTACTTTCTTTTGTTTTTAAAATCTAAAACCAAAACCCCCCATTTTTGTGACAATCTTACAACTAAAAATCTCTTGCTCCTCGTGGGAACGAACTTGACTATACTATATTACTTGTTAATTAGGTGGAAAAATATTAACTAATTTGTTGTGGTTACGACACGCATCATATTTGGACACTCATTGGTAAAATGACCAAAGCCTTTACACTTGAAGCACTGAGGCATATCCTCATCATCAGTATCGACTGTGTCCCTATTTTTAGGAGGAACACGCTCATGAGGTTTAACTGATGATCTAGGCTTATCTTTGACAAACCGTTTACTTCTCTTCAAAAGAAGATCTCTAAAATGTCTTGTGATCAGAGAGACTAAGTTATCAAGATCTTCATCGGACGAATCCGTCTCAATAGGATCATCCACAGAGTTGCCAACAACTTTATTTTTTTCAAGCAATTTTGTGTTCTTTTATGCTTTAAAAGCAATATCCTTTTCAGATTTGGATGTATGCTCATGATCAAAGATCTTTAACTTCCCAACCAGCGTATTTCTGGATAAAGTATTAAAGTTATTTCCTTCAACGATGACATGTTTCTTAGAATCGTATTTTGGCTGGTAACGATCTGAGAATTTTCATCACAATGCCTTTTTCAGGAATAGTCTTACCCATGCAAAAGATGCATTAACAATTTCAGACACTTTATGATTAAACTCATCAAATGAATCCTCATCAGCCATACGAAGGTTTTCCCAATTAGAACATAGGTTTTGAAGCCTAGCTTCTTTCTCAGAGGAGTTTCCTTCGAATACAGTTTCTAAGTGTTGATGGTGGATTTTCAACAAGGGCTAAAATCGTAAAATCATGATAATGCATGTTTCTGAACCGACTTCAGGAACGCATGTGACGATTTATATTTTATGATTCGTGAACCGTTTCACGATCTCTGATCGAGTTCCTCTCAGAGCTATGATGAATATGTTTCTCGAAAGGCCTCCCATTAGCTGAGTGTTCATTGCTACACATTTCATCGTGACCTCTATGTAGAATAACATGATTGGGCGGTCCTCCTATATAATTGTTTGTTGAGAGGGCTTAACGCCTTCAGGACGTCGTCGATACTCGTTGTTCCCTGACTACATAGAGAGACCGTGTATAGATTCAGGTGGCTCTCCTACATAATTATTTGTTGAGAGGGCTAAACGCCTTCAGGACACCAACGCTGCACGTTGTTCCCTGACTATACACCTTTCAGAACGAGTATGATGCTTCAACTATCTCATATCTCGATTCTACAATAGATTAATTCTACTGTGACATTCACCAATGAATTCCTAGAAAATAATCTATTTTTTACTACGTTCTATGGCTATCCCCAGCTGATTCCATAGATTAGTAATAGATAACCATTTTATCTCATTACTCCGTTCCCTGAATTCTCAGACTGGATTCATGGATTAGTAATAGATGCACAATTCATAATTATTGATCCGTTTCATGAATCATTCTCCGCCGAATTTCATGAATTAGTAATAATTACTCAACGATCGGGCATCTAGACTATCGCCGAGTAAGCCCCAATAAAATGGTGCAAGTGTACTCAATAATGATGCACGGACGATCACCCAAATGCACGAACGAGCATTCAAAAATATGCAAAACGAGGAATCCTACACAAAATAGGAGAGAGAAAATAATAATAAAAATAGAAAAGAGGCGCCTAGGGATCAGGCCCACCGGCCGGTCGGTCCCCCATGCCCTCTTCCTTTATTTTTCTTATTTTATTTATTTTCATGAACTCATAAAAACTCCTTCATTCAAGCAACTTTCCTTGTTTGAGCAAAACTCACGGTTTCTCCATATTTTCACGGTTTTATGAAAAATAATAAAATAGGGAAGGTTTCGTGGGACCGGGCTACCTAGCCGTGGCCGGCCCCACACCTTGCAATCCTTGTTTTCGTAATTATTTATTTCCCTCATCTCATGAAAATCCCCCGTTTGAGCAAAAATCATGGTTTCTTCATATTTTCTCAAATATTGCTCAAACCATGAAAAAAGCCAAAAAGTCAATTGGTCTCACGACGGACTAGGCTTTTCACGAAAATAGTAAAATATTATTATTATTTTAATATTCTCAAAATATTGATCAAACGAGCAAAGTCCTACTTGCTCATTCAAGCAAAGTCAAGGATTTCAGTCAAAGATCAAACTCTTCTGAAAATCCAAAATATTGCTCAAACGCGCATCAGAAAATACCGAAACTCTCAGGACTGAGATACGGACATTATGGTGACACGAGCATGCTTCCTTGACCGACCAAGGCCAGACCTAAGGCTTGAAAGGAGCCGGTCCCACACACTCTTATAATTTTGACCTAATTTTCTCAATTGCTCATATTGGGTTCAAACTCCTTCCAACCAACTTGGAATTTGCTCAAATGACCGCCAGCTGGTCCCACGACCACCAAGGGACGGTTTCACGCCCTCTTGGTCGGTCCCTCACTTCTCCATAAATTAGGTTTTATTACCTAATGCTCATACGAGCACTATTTTAATAAATGATGAAATTGGCATTTGTTCATTATTTCACCAACCGGTTAACTAAGGACTCTGGTGCATGCTCACTCGAGCACTTTGGAACCACATGGTCATCCATCATCCCATGTGGTCGGTCCCTCCTTCACACAGTAACCTATTTTCAGTAATTCATCAATTGACGAACAATTGGTTAAAAATTAGGGTTTCGAACAAACACTCCACAAATCATAATTCTGAGCAAGTTCAAACACTAATAATTTTATGTTGATCCAGCAATCAACATCTTAATTAATTATATAATGTTCCGTCCAGCTACCAATATTTTAATTAATATTTTATTTGGTCACGCTACCAATAATTCAACAAATGAGCAATATTTGCTCAGTTCGTCAATATTGGTTCAACTATCAATATCCAACAATTCATCACACGAGCAACATTTGCTCAGTTCATCAATATTCATCATGTTGATCCAATTATCAACATTTATTTAAGAACTATACGTCTCAGCAGACATGTTCAATCCATGAATCACTGAGCATTCGTCGATCATGCTCAATTCAACAAAACTTAGACTCACCATCTAAAAGTTAACAACTGACCTAATACACGCCTTCCTTGTAGACTCCACGTTCGTGAAACATCAATCACGTCACATGGGGGGATATCAATTAGGGTTTTGGCCTGGCGGCCTATGGAACGTGTGTTCATCCACGACGAGAAATGTGAGTAAGTCGTGCAAACGGTTGAAGGAGTTAGCAAAGTAGTGGGTGCACGATCAGTCAAGTCTCCACACGACATGAAACTGACTTTACCACGATCTCCCACTTTCCCACTATTTCACTCAAAAAACCGTCACACTTACTGGGATCAATGTGTTCACTATTCTGACAATATAAGTAATTCTTTGAATCCATCATTGAACAAGACACAAAAAATCCACGAGATATTGAACAGACAATCCATCGTCTAATCAAGAATCACCGTGTGAGCAACACTATCTCAATCATTCGAAACTTATTTACACAAACTTGCAGAAACCCACAACACATTCACAATCCTTGATCACCATTGATCCCATAATTTTCAGTTTCCCTCCTACAGATCAACCCATCCCTTCTTTGTGACCAAATTGACTCTGGACGGCCATTGACTTGGTTTAGGCCGGAGTCATACATATTGATTTCTCTAACTCAAAGCACTCCCGTGCAGTGCATCTGTTTGAGGTTAAGCAGTTTGCTCGGTTGAGGAGTCTCGTCCGCACGGTCGTCTCTTCACTTTCCTAAAAAACCAGCGAACCGTTTTTCCCCATCTACAGATTGGCGACCACAGTGGGAGATCATTCTCTCGGTTGTAATCTCAAATTTTCACAAAATGGTTGATCTTAGGTCAGGTTCAGTTACAAATCCTAACACAAACAATGCTAGAATTAGAAACAATGGTGGTACTCCAGAAACTACTTATACTTCCAACAACGACACTGGTGATACCACTCCCCTGCAAACCAATATCGGAGACAATCCTCTATTTGGCAGGTCTCCTGAAGAAATCACAAAAAATCCGCTTACCATAGGTGATCTCCTGAAGATGCAAGAAACCCTTGCCAGAAATCAAATTGACATGGCTAACACTCAGAAGGAGCTGTGCAATTGTCTCAAAACTCTTACTGACAAGATGTCAGAGAAAATTTGGAAGAAATGGAAAGCCAAAGAAACATCTTCGGCCGTTGATCCTGAAGTCACTCTGATCCATGTAGTAGATGATGATGAAGTCCACAAGGCTGTAGATAACTCACCAACAAAGAAACCTGCAGGCTTCATGATGAGTCGGTAGACCGACTTTGTTTATCTGAAAGTGCACGGTGTCAAAATTGCACACAATAGCAAGCACGGTTCGTTCCCTCAAGGAGTGTGAAAACTACTACTAATCAATATCAAGAACCAACTAATCAAGATGTAATATTTCAAAAATTGTTGTACTAAGAAAATAAGCTAAGAAGTAGAATAAAGCAAATTATAAGTAATTGTAATCAAGATGTGGAAGTATTAGGGCTACGGAATCCGTTGTAGGTTAGGTTTCACTCATGTTCTATCACAAAGGTCTCATTTAACTCATGTACAATAGCAAAACTAGCTATCGAAACATGGAAGATATTTTCAGTTAAGAACAATAGACAAGAATTATCAAGAGGATATGTTTATTCTCAATCTAAAGATAGAAATCCAAAGTATTAGGCATACATGGCATACATAGTCAAAGAATTATCATAAATCATTTATCAACAAGGTTCTATAGGGATGCTGTTCAAGAATTCAACTATGTAGTATACAAGGCATAAGACATGAAGAAAAAAAAAATTCATAAAACAATCAACCCAAATATGAGAAACATAAACATGAAGTTACGCTTTTATTTTCGAAACCATTGTTTAAGAACATAAGAGATTTAACCTACAAGTTCATCCTTCACCCTAACAGTAGTTTAGCAAATCATGGCTTTCTCAAAAACCATAGAAATTGATAAAATCTAAAATGAGTAGAAAATGCTCAAACCCTATTTCTTCCCTGAATGCGGCCCTCCTCTTGTGTCTGTCTCGTTCGAATTATATACTGGTGCCGCAGAGAGTCCAACTGAGACCTAGCAGATAACTGCCCAAGGCCCAAACAGACTATCAACACCAGTTCCTGAATCCAAAACTCTTCCCCAGGTCCGATAACCCCCCGTCTAACTTTGTCCATCTAGGCACCACCATCACCTGGTTGATTCTGTTACGATATCTTCTCATGCATTAGACCCAGTCTGTGACTCTGTAGCACCAACTTCACTTTTCTCCCATCCACTTGTAAGGAATAGGTCTTCTACTGATTTAATTGCTACCAGCAGCCTAAATACATCACCAACAGCCCAGGATTCCAGACAAAAGCCACATGAGAACTCCAGTTGATGCTGTTAACGTCTCCATTTCACAACCACAAAACAAACACCACCATTAGCATCAGTTCCAGAAACCAAAACAAATCCCTGAAATCCATTCAGCTAGCACCCATTCATGTCATTCAGAACTGTGAGACTATACGCCCAACTTCGTTGCTGCCAATAGCTCATTTTCCTTCTCTTCTAACATTTCTCTGAACCCCTTGTTCACATCTTCATTTACATCTGAAACACTGGCATACAGCCACCACACAAAACCCATCCATTCTCATATCTTCTCAATGTAAAAATCAGCAACAACCCAAATCTCTACTCTCTTCATTTCTTAACAACCACCACCAGAACTCCTTGTCTTGTCGCTGCCAGATTAAACCCCAAAATCAGACCATACCCAATCAATTGGTCTACAAATTCAAACCCCAATTTCTGTCTCGTATTGTATGTATCAAATTGAATGTGAACCTAGCCTTGTTCACAACTGAAATCCTTAAATTCCATCTCACGAACTGCTCCAACAGCCACCATTAGCCAGCACTAAGGTCGAGAACCATTGTAGAAACCACCACTGCCGGCGTTGATTTCCATCTCCACTGGCCTGTCGCCGTTCTTCCCTATTGTTCTCTTGTTAGCTACAGATTCAGGCCAAATACGACCTGAATTCCTTAACTTGAGCCAATAATTCTCCATTCTTTCGTCTTCACAGATCTCTCCTCGCCCACTTTCATTTGTCATTCACTAATTGCAAAACAAGCCCAAACCTCGGCTACTACCTGCTGAATAAAGTGAGGTCTTCTTTGTCTTTGATAGAGAAAAGGGATATGTTGTTCGATGCCCTAATAATTCCACACAGAAATATGGTGCAGCAAGTTCCACGTCTCACTCTTTGAACTCCAAATGGGCCTTACTCACTCGAACTAGCAAAGAAAGAACGTTATTTTGGGGACCATGGTTTTTTTGAGGGGATCATGGTCCCATTTTGAGTAGGGGTGCCCTTATCCTAATTTTTTTATAATACCTAAACTATCCTTTTAATTATTTATTGGTTTTGATTAGTGAAATCATTATTGAAATGATTAAGAAAAAAATAACATTAACCCACCACCGCCGATTACCACCACCACCGCCGCCGATTAGCACCACCACCAACCATCTATTACCACCACCACCTCCGATTACCACCGCCACCACCTCTATATATGTAGCTTCATTTAAATCATTAACAAAGATATTCTCACAAACTCATTGCTTGTCATTCGTTTTTGGTTGAAAAAATGAGAAGTATCAAAATGAGTTGAAAATGGAAAAAAGTTGCAGAGAGGTTTAATGGAGTTTTTTTTTCTCCAGAGACATGTTCTACACATCGCAAAAAACAATTCTTAGCCGAACTAAGAGTTCGGTTATCACGGATTAATTTTTTCTGAACCGAACTGAGAGTTCGGTTCATTCGCAAAAAATACTTTTAACCGAACTATGGGTTAATTCCATTTATGCATTTGCAAGTGCAGTTCGGTTGGATCGCAAAACTTGTTAAGTTTTTACTTTAACCGAACGTTTTCCTAATTGCATATATGCATATACAAGCTCAGTTCGGTTGATTCGCAAAATATGTTGAAGTTTGCGAACCAACCGAACTTCTAACACTAGGTTACTTTTAACCTGCAGTTCGGTTGGGAACTTGATTGCGTTGAAGTTTGCGAACCAACCGAACATAGGTAAATGAGTTCGGTTAACTCGAAAAAATAATTTCAAAACCGAACTCTTCTCTATATAGCCAAATGTTGAGTTCGGTTTAATCGCCAAAAACAAAATTTTGTGAACTTACCGAACTCTGTTGTTTAAAGTTCGGTTACAACGTGGTCTAGTCGACTGAACCGAACAAAACTCAGAAACTCAAGCATAGTAGTTCGGTTACATTTGATTTTTCATCAGCTAGTCGAACAAACAAAAACTCCATTAAAGCTCTGGTTCGGTTGCCTGTGATTTTGGATTTATTAACCGAACTGCATTTGCAGAAAGTTCGGTTACATGTTCTTCATATAATATAACAGAACTTTGTTGACATGGTTGAAATTTTTTTGTTACAATTTTGATTTTCATGATATTTTAGGCCGTTCATAGCAACATTCACTAAGTTACAAGCATACCTTAGCACCCAGATGATGTTTTTTCTCCATATTCACCCATCTCAAAATAATTTTTTTCTTCATCTTCATCTTCTTCTATCACTTTAGTCACTCAATAATCAGAGGTGGTGGTTGTGGTGGTGGTGGTGGTGGTGGTGGGCGGTGGTGATAATCGCAGGTGGCGGCTAGGTTAGATGCTTTTGTTTTTATATTAGATTAAGTTAATTACAATTATTAGGTTAGGGTTAATTAAATTGTTAAGGGCAAATTAGTAATCTCATGATTTTTAGGACAGCCCTTAACAATTTAAGTTAGGGTGCCTTAAAATCAATGGTCCCCCAAAAAAAGGGTGGTCCCTAAAATAATGTTCCAAAAAAAACTCTTTGCTCTGCCTGACGACTTCCGGGACGTGATGAAATGTAGCCATGTGGTGCCATGTGCAGTGACATTGGCCATATTCCCGCAACTCCAATTAAACTTCCACTTTAGCTATTTATCCTCTTGGTGATCGGGTTTCACTTGTAATTCCTGTAAATGGCTTAAAATAATATTATTAACTAAATATTGAGACCTAGCTAGTATAAATGTGGGTATAAAAATGTCGCACTTACGTGCTTATCACTTCATCACCCGTGAAGACCTGAAACGCTTTATGGAGGATCGAGGAAAAGACAAGGCACCACCAGTTCATTGTCATCAACCTCCGTATCCTGCTGCCACGCAAATAATTCCACTCCCAAAGGGCTACACCTACTACACCTTTTTAAGGGATTTGCAACCCAGATTTGCAACGGCACTAGAGCCGTTGCGAAATTTCAGTTGCAACTTGCAACTGCTATTTTTCGCAACAGAGGATTGACGTTGCGAATATTATAACCTCACAAGCAAGGTTGTGAATCGCAACTGCACTGGGTTAAGCGTGTGAACCACATGCATGGTCGGGAACACTAGAACTTATAAACACGCCTTAGTCAAACTTCGGTCAAGATTTCTTTTCTTTTTTTCGACCCTTAATCCCAATCTATGGTATATCCTTCCCTTAATCGAATTCCATCTTCATTTTTTCTCCGCCAAACCACAGAGACTCAGTCTCTCCTGCCTCTCCTTTCCTCTCCATCTTCATCTCCATCTCTTTCTCGATCTACTCAGCTAAACTCTTTAGGATACAGATCACACCACCTTGGTCCATCGATCACTATGTCAAACAAACTCAACCAGCGTAAAATAAAACGCGTTCTTGAAGAACTGCTCCTAGTCGAAGAAGAAAACTTGTTGAAAGTCATCGTCAAAAACTGAATCTGAAGAGGAAAGAATCATCACAAATAATGAAAAAGATAAGTTTACTCTATCTCAATCTTTTTATTTCAATAGTAATCTTTAAATCTTCAAAATTGATACCGATTTACATGGTTTTTGAAAACCCAAATCGACGATCTCTTCTAAAAATCTTTCTTCGTTTTATGATCATAGTTTAGATCTGTAATCTCCTCATCTCGATCTACCTTTTGAGACAAAAATCTTTGAAAAATCCACCAATTTTTTTAAGGGTTCTTCATAAGTCAGGAAAGTTGTTTAAATAAAATCTCAAATAGAAAATCAGTTTTTCGATCTGTAATAAGCATATTTGGATCTCTATTACCCATTAAATTGATTTCAATCTCTCAACCTTATATTGAATTAGTATCTGTTCTTGATAGATGGTATGAATTTCAGTCTCAATTTTTTTAGCTGATTGAATAAGCATCAGCAAATACAAAATAACATGTACGTAATCAAATTTTATGTCTGAATTTTATGATCAGATTCAGTAACCTACAGAATACGTAGTCAAGTTGAAATAGAGATGACTAATGATAGGTATGATCTAATGTTCGAATGAGCTGAAATATCAAAGAAAAGCAGCAACTCTTACCAGCATCTGCGGAAGAATTGAACTCCAAAAATATAAGTTTTCATTATCTTTCTTCCATCTTAGAAAGATATATCTACTGCGCATCAGAAATAGCATAAGCTTGGGACATTTTATATCCCTATGAACTCTTACCCTATGGTGTGTGATCTGTTGCCTTTAAAGCATAAGCTTGGGACATTTTATATTATAAGCATGAGCATATTGTTAATGATCTTGATCTTTTCCTGTAGACAACAAGCGGCATAATTTGCCTATTAACATGAATAATTTCTTGCATTCTTGAATATGAAAAATTGGGTAGGTTCTGATACTAAATTTAGGGAAAATTTGGTGTTTGTTGTTTAGTTATGAAAAACAATAAAATTAAAATTGGGTTAGTTTTTTCTTATACAAAATTCCTCCAAAACCCCACAAACTTGGATTAAACTTGGATTTTCCTGAAACCTACATAAGATTGAAGTAATTTGCAAAGGTAACAATTTAACAAGCAATATTTATGCAACAGAGGTGTTAAGCCAGCACACAAAAGGTTACCATGATTTAGGCATGGATTGAATTTGTTGTTAACTAAAGGAGAAAATTTAGGCAGGGATTGAATTTTACAACTGATTGCGTATGTCACCAATCAGGCATGAAGTTTGTAAACATTAGCCCCTTTTGGATTGGTAATAAGGAGTGATAATTATTGAAAAAAATAAAAGAAACACATTTACTGAGATGGAACATTTTCTTGCAAAAACGTAATCAATTACTATTGGCTTATGTTACCTGTTAGAGCATTGCTCGGTCGAACTCGCATGCATTGCTATCTCAAGAATTTTTGTCAATGTTAGTGATCAAAACTATAAAGTCTTGATTTCTAGTCTACTATAGCTAAGGTCTCGGACTAGGATAGAAAGTGTAGTTGAGCTCAAGAACTCCATGGAAATCATCATACAAGATGAATGACTACTCAAGGAACCAGTGGATCTTCATCGACTAAAAGGTATGTGGAGACTTGAACTTATCTATCACTCAAAAGTCTATCTACTTTAACTCCTATCTTGAGACAAAAGTCGTATTACTATATAGACTAAGAACATACACATGTGACATTTCAAGCTGAGTATATCTCGCTTATCTATTTCTCGAAATATGTGTTGGTAAAGCTTTAGCTTTAGCTAAGTTCATCTTTTCTAGTGACGAAAGTCATGTTATGTTTCAATCACTTTGGAAATTGCTCTGACGAAAACTAGTTTGTGAATAACAACTATATGACGTCCTCTGAGAATGTTTTAATGGTTGAAATGAGAGTTTAGACAATATAACCACTGGGGGATATAAACATTGTTGTGGTAACACATATATGTATAAGTCCTTAGCACTTGAACCTAAGTTTGCGAACTTTGTTGATCAAGTGAAAACTGAAACTTGAGCAGTCAACCCAGTACGCATACGTGCGTAGTTCTCGAACCCGAGAATTTCTGCTGGAGTTGTAGCTCAGTTTCAGTCCGCGAACTGGCGAAAGTTCTCGAACCCGAGAATTTTTTCTTGAGTTTGTGAACTTGAATGATTATGTCTAAAAACGATGTTCGTTAACTTATCTAAATTATCTAAGGAATGCTATTGCAAACCGTGGCTTTATAGTTCATGAATTTATTCGAGTGAATCACATCATTTTTGCTTCAATTGTGTCTTGTGTAGTACATGATATCTCATAGCAATTGAACAACTCTCTAACTAGTTCATTTGTGTCATTTGGACTAGTTATAGTGAAGAAGAATATGGTTGATATGAAAGTTATCATTTAGCTAACCATTTGGTTGACTAATATTGAACCAACTATTGTACACGTTTAGGTACGGTTACACAAACCCAAAATCGTCAAGTACATGTGTATATGGCAAGCTAAGTTTTTGATCTAACTGTTGAGAGATATTAGCTTGTATCTAATCAGGTTTTCATCTAACGGTGAATATTGAATGCTTTGTTACTAAGCTAACATTGATTGCAAACCCTGATTTGAAAGACTATATAAGGGATAACTCTAACAACCGGGAAACCTAATCCCTACACATTCTGCGTGATACTAGTTTGATAAGCTAGAGTCGATTCTCTGTTTACCTTTGGTTTTATTCTTCTAAAACCAGGTTAACGACTTAAAGACTTCACTGGGATTGTGAAGCCAGCCCGATACTACTTTTATCGTAGTTGTGTGATCTGATCTTGCTATTTCTATCGTACGAGTATAATTATAATAATTGTCTTGAGATTTCTATCTCCGATAGGAAAGATATAAAAGTAATCACAAACATCTTCGTCTCATCGTTTGTGATTCCACAATATCTTTTTTCGTTGGGTCGATTAAGACTATTATCAGTTGATTGATAAAACTGAGATGCTCTTCGGGAATATAAGTCTGGTTTTATTGATTGGTTCTTGTTCACCTTGATTTATCAAAAGACGGAACAAAACTCATAGGTTTATTCGTGGGAGACGAATTTATCTATCTTGTAGACTTTTCTGTGTGAGACAGATTTGTTTGCTAAAGTCTTCGACTTTGGGTCGTAGCAACTCTTGGTTGTGGGTGAGATCAGCTAAGGGAATCAAGTGCGTAGTATCCTGCTGGGATCAGAGGCGTAGGAGCATAACTGTACCTTGGATTAGTGTGAGATTGATTGGGATTCAATTGCAGTCCAGACAAAAGTTAATTTGGAGTAGGCTAGTATTTGTAGCGGATTAATACAGTGTATGTTTAATCTGGACTAGGTCCCGGGGTTTTTCTTCATTTGCGGTTTCCTCGTTAACAAAATTCTGGTGTTTGTGTTATTTCTTTTCCGTATTATATTTTGTTATATAATTGAGATAATACAGGTTGTGCGTTGTTCAATCAATTAGAATATCCGAACTTATTGGTTATTGATTTAAATTGATTGACACTTGGATATTGGTATTTGGTACCATCCAAGTTATCTCTCTTTGATTAGACTCGCGAATCACATTTGCTTGAGTAAATCAGATTGAGAGATTGAGATAATAACTCCTTGAGTATTTTCTATTGATTGAGTCTAGTTGATTCTCTAGAAAAACAACTCAGAATTGTCCATACAGATTGCTAATCGAAATATTGGGTGAGGTTGTTAGACCCCTGCTTTTTCATTACCTTCTATTCCCAGTTTCTGTAAGTATCCAGGAGAATTTTAAGGAGCTTAATTCATTCTTTGTTCACTTATTGGTTTCATTTGTACTCATTTTCTATTAATTTTTTGGGTTGATTTGATTCATGTGTAGGATGGTTCCACGTCAAATCCAGCCAATATCCTTGAAGTACTATTTGTAACCTCCCAAAGTGTTCTGTTGTGCACAAAGAGTAACATAGGAAAATTTTGGCGACGACTTGGTATTTAGCATCTCACTTTGTTCTTTAATTCTCCGCTTCTACTATAAGTAAGCTCTTAGCCTTGGATTGTTGATACATATTTTATTCTTTAGCTTGGAAGTCATTTTACAATACGTGACCTAGCTTCCTTCTTAACTCGGTTAAGGCCAAGGGTTATAGAAAAAAAAAATCAACCAAGCAATCAATGTGTTAACTGTTAACCAAATAGATTTAATGGTTTACTATATAGATTGGCATGAAGTTGCAGTTGATCTTCCAACATACTTAGTGTGTTTCAAGGAAAAGATTACTAATATTAGTTTCTATGAAATTTAAAATTTTTGGAGTTTGAGAATATCATTCATCTATTCTAATTGACACACAAAACTCTTCACTCTCTCAGATGTTACAAAATAATGAAGTCTATAGAACATTTTATGCTCTTCCTTTGGAAATGTTTCACGCCTTGCTATGATCTTTATTTCGCATTTCACATATAATAGGTGTGCCCTTTGAAAACAATGATGATAGAAAGAACCTATTCACTTGGGATAGGTGCTGGGCAAGATGATGTTCTTTGTCGGTGCACCTCAGTTGAGCTTGCTTTTGGCCTGCACCAAAGAATATATCAAGATCGATTATATTGGATTGGATACATATGATAGGTGTAATATACTTTTATTCCATTGGTATTTTTTATCTATTTGGTCATTTCGGTTTTGATAAAAACAGTTGTTTAACCATGAAAGATGAAATCGTATATGTGACAATTCCATCATCTTAAGAAACTGACCAAATGTTTTACATTTCGATTGTATATGTGACAATCAAACAAAAGTAGTGGACTTATTGCAAGTGGCAACTCTTTATGTTGCAGATTAATTGCAAAAACAAACCCATATTCATGGAGGTTAGTTGATGGTCTTTTGGTGCATGGGTACATACAGGCTGTGATGATTCCGAATGAGTGCATTTACACAAGAAGTATTTTGGTTAACTTTTATGTTGCATAGGTTTTGTGACGGAGCGGCAGTTGGCAAGTTTATCGCACATGCGTCTTTGCTAGTCACAAATAATGAAAAAGATAAGTTTACTCTATCTCAATCTTTTTATTTTAATAATAATCGTTAAATCTTTAAAATTGATACCGATTTACAGGGGTTTTGAAAACCCAAATCGCCGATCTCATCTAAAAATCTTTCTTCGATTTAACATGTACAAAATAGTTTACTCTGATTGAATAAGCATCAACAGATACAAAATAACATGTACGTAATCAAATTTTATGTCTCAATTATATGATCAAATTCAATAACCAACAGAATACGTATTCAAGTTGAAGTAGAGATGACTAATGATAGGTATGATCTAATGTTCGAATGAACTGAAATATCAAATACAAGAAGCAACTCTCACCAGTATCTGCGGAAGAATTAAACTCCAAAAAGATAAGTTTTCATTATCTTTCTTCCATCTTAGAAAGATATATCTACTGCACATCAGAAATAGCATAATCTTGGGATATTTTATATCTCTGTGAACTCTTACCCTGCGGTGTATGATATGTTGCTTTTAAAGCATAAGCTTGGGATATTTTATATTATAAGCATGAGCACATTGTTAATGATCTTGATCTTGTCCTGTAGACAACAAGAAACATAATTTGCCTATTAACATGAATAATTTCTTGCATTCTTGAATATGAAAAATGCATGAAGATTCAACTTTTAAAGGGCATGGTATGTTTATTGTGCAAAAGATACATCTTATGAGGGAAACTCTTTAATGATTTACAGCAAGAACCTTTATTTTCCTAATGTTCAAATTTTCTATGATTATTATGCCCTAGTATCTATCTAGTTATGTATTAGCTTACCTACAAATTGTTTCTCCGACATTTGCAAATTCTTAGAAAGTTGAATATAGCTCTAACCAAACTTTAGCAAATCATAAGAACATCTATCTTGATGCACTTAAGTTCTTGAAGGTATGTTTATTGTTTACAATTTTGAGGTCGCCAATGGTGATAATACCAGGAATTGAATACCTTTTCTTGATACACAATACCTGTAATTTCGAGATCAATTGCTTTTAGATATGAATTGTTAAATATAACCTATAATCTAAATCTAGTCAACATGATGTATTATGATCTGCAGCTTTTGATGGTTAATTTTAGTGACCCCTAAAAGAGAACCACAGAAAACTGCATACTAAAACTGAACACTACGATTGAACATTCCTTCAAGTTAACAACAAAGAACTCAATGTTGTAGAAGCGCTAATACTATCTTCAAATAAACATAAGTATCTACTTGCATCTATATCCTTGCTTAGAAAAATCCTTAACAGACCTAAGAATCTCGAAATCACTCACTCACTGATTCCAAGCTGCAAATGTTAAGGAAGACCACAATATTATTGCTACAAGATTGCTCACACAATCTAGGTGCAGATTCAATGTGTTTACAGAACTTCAATTATAAGCGCAAGCTTTTGATGTATCATTGTTTTAACTTAGGTCATTGGAAGGAGTATTAGAGATAATGGAAACTTGTACTGTTCCCCGTATTCATCATTTCCACATATTTTGCTTGCTTTTACTTATACATCATATTATTTCTTATTAGTTTTTGACTCAATCTTTATAAGCATATTGGTTATCTGATTGGAAGAATTTGTGATGCTTTGTTCACAGGTTGATTGAATGATGCTCTATGTTATGAGATCAGAAATTAAGGTTGGAGAACAAAGCAGCAGCCATTAGGTCCCTTGGCAGCTGCAAGATTTGTAAGTTTATGTACTATCTCCTTATAGTGATTTAAGTTAGAAGAACTTAGGAATTTCGTAACTTTCCATGAACTGAACTTAGGAACCAGGTATGTTTCTAATGTGTACATTAGTTTGTTGTGATAATTGGAATACATTTGTATCAAATACTCATACTTGTTGTTAACATCAATTGAAGAATCCATATTTCATAATATGATACAGTTTTGTATGTTGAATGAATGAATGACATAGTTTGTTTATCTGTGGAAATGATGAATATGGGGAACTGGGTAATTGCAGGGGGGAATGTGGGGCAAAATAGATTTTGACCAGGTCAATGAACGAAGACTTGACCCTTTTTTTAAGTTGCAAAATATTAGCAAAGTCCTTAATCTGTTGCTAAATTAGATCCAAAACCAATAAATTAGAACCAGAACCAATAACATTTAGTTCCAGGTAGAGGTATTCCTGTAATTAGAAACAGCTTAGCAACGGTAGATCACAGTTGCGAATAAATAATGTCGCAACATAGCTTATGCCATTGCAAAAAAATACAACATCGTGTTTTGCAACAGAGATCTACCATTGCGACCCTAGTCAGCAACGACCTCTGGCCGTTGCTAATCCCTAAAAATAGCGTAGTGACCTCTCCAACGTTCATACTATAAAACGAAACAAGGAATACTCAAGAGCATGTCTCTCGATTCTTGGAGGCGCTAGGCGATCACGAACACAACCATGTCATCCGCTTGGAGGTATTCTAGAAATCTCTGACAGGCCGAGCATACACTTGGTACAACAACATTGCACCTGGGAGCATCATTAGTAGGGGAGAAATGGTTAATGTTTTTTACCTAAATACTTCTTCGTCTCAGAGCAGATTACTCTCTTTGAATTAGGAAGAATGTCTCAGAAGAGAAATGAACATCTAAATGACTATGTGAAGAAGTTCAGAGTCCAAGATTTGGATTGTCATGATCCTAATATCACTGAACAATAACCAGTGGACTTGTGCATCAACGGGATGATCCATGTCTACAGAGCCTTGCTGGAAAATCTCTGGTTCCAGACTTTCTTAGAACTTCATGAAGAAGCCAAACTATCATCAACCACTACTCCGGCCTTACTGGAAAGAACAAGAGCTACAAAAGTCGAGGAATAGCGAGAAGCTTGAGGATGTATCAGATGCCTAATCAACAAACAATATAACCTCCAACCTTCCATGAACGTTTTTTCTCAAGGAAGCAAAAGGAAAGCCACTTCTGCTAAAACATGTGACATCCAAGGCTCCTCCAAAGGCGCAAGGAAAGCATAACCAGTCCTGAAATGCACAAACCTCAACCCAGCATTAACAAATGGGGAAATGATCAGGAAGACTCAAACTTCCCTCTTCTCGTTGAAGGAATGATCGAGTTACTAGAAGTATGGATTCAAGATGGTGCAATCAAATTATCATTCATCAGGGGAGAGCCAACTGAAGAAAAACCCCAGGAACGATCGCCTTCATAGGTTCATCAATCATCCAACGAGTGACTGCAATGTTTTGAAGCATATCTTCAAATATAAGGTTTAGCCAGGAGAGCTTCAACCGGGGACTGAACGAGTACACATAACCCTCTCCCAATCAAAACCTTCACTCTCTCTGAACAACTTATCAAAAAGGCAGTTAAATCCTTAGTCGAGCATATGTGTAAATTTATCTATCTGTCGAAGGTACAAAGAAGAGACATGCTCATAAATCACATCGTGTCAGGAAGTCCATTCTGGAAATACTTCCTGAGCCTCCAGCCACAGAAGAAGAGATGTACGACTGGGGACTTCTTACCATAGTCAATCTCCAAGAAAATAAATTTGAGAGAACGTTGATCGATGTTGTCACTTCTATTGACACTATTCCATTGAAATCCCTCAGAGTCGCAGGCATCACTCGAAAAGAATCTACTCATGCTCCCATCT
The DNA here is from genome assembly GCA_023529315.1 of Papaver bracteatum. Lineage (NCBI taxonomy): Eukaryota > Viridiplantae > Streptophyta > Magnoliopsida > Ranunculales > Papaveraceae > Papaver > Papaver bracteatum. The sequence continues at coordinate 93,772 of JAJJWX010004691.1, read as the reverse complement.
CAATCAGAGACCATAAAGGAACGCTCAGAGATGGTTATGGCTATATCACCCTCAAGGTGAAAATATGTTCAACTTAAACAGATACCAAGTTTCACATAATCATGAAGATCCAACATATGACACGATAATTGGATAAGCGTGGATCCATGCTGAAAACATGACTACAAACAAAGCTTCTTTTGTTGCATATCTCTCCAACGAAGAAAATTCTGATCCAGAATATTTGGCGGACGTTCCGTCATCAGAGCACTTGGAGGAAATTCAAACTCTGACGAGGTTGAAACAAGAACTTGCAAAAGATTCATAGACATTCATCAAGAGGTTTTGCATTCAGGAAAGTCTCATTCCTTCCATATCTATGTCATTTATTTCTTCACATGTTATTCTAGCATGGGGACTCAATTATGCTAGCATCTCTGCTATTACATGACGCTATGAGTGGGTAATTTCACCTCAACAATATTTTATCAAGTGGTTGAATCTGACACCTCTCAGAATCGAGCATATCACTGAGACATTCATTACTGAGAGGATGTTCAAGCATGACAAAGAAACAAGCAAATGGTCTAAAGACACAAAATAGACGTTTTACAGCAAGACTGTCTGAAGTGATTTTACACTGCCATGTACAAATTGACAATCTGGAAGCAATTCGTAAGGAATATAAGGTTTATTCATATGTCATTCACTTTGTATGTATGTCCTATACAAAATATCCAAAATTCATAGAAATTGGATAAACGAACAAAGAGATGTTGCCAAAACATTGGACTACATGCCAGCTGAAATTTTTCTGGAAGTTTACTGTTTCGCCTATTTCGGCCCCTAAACTTGCTCAAAACTCAAAAATATCCTTTCATAAAGCTTGGAAATTTCTTGGGCATGAAAAAACATGGGTTGATCGCGAAAATCCTACATCGGACGAAGATTCTACAATGTTTTTACTGAAAGACTGAAGTTTGGATTTTTCTGGTGACGTATTTCGGGAAAATTTCTCATATATTCGTATGGATTCTCATTCATTTATTCACAAGTCAGCAATTTCATACTTCTATGAAGAAATTACAGGAGGAATACTTACTAGAGGAGTCTCTAATCCGTTCGAAGGACTAATGTTGTTAAAGTCACCATTAGTGGCATTACTACCTCCATTCAGTTCCGGGTTTTGAAGATTCTCCGTCTTCTCATTTTCCAAGGAAGAATGTGCTTCATCAATATGTTGTTTATCCGCAATAATCTCCTCCTAGATACATAAACAACAATTATTATTACTTCATTCAAGGAGATGCCATGACCGCTTGCACGAAAAGAGATACTTTCATCAACTCCCTCATTGGTGCTGGATTCCTGAATTATTTGCCTAGGAGCAAGATGAAGACTGTGAATGATCAATGGAGAAAAATTCTGAGATTAACAAACATTTGTTTGTGATCCTAATTGTACGGATAAGAAAAGTAATGACGGAGGAAACATCGACAACTCACCAAAGAAACGACTGGGGACTACACGTCATTGAATAACATCCTGTAGTCTTTACTTCTGGGTTCTCCGCCCCAAGGACTTTATTCCATCGACGTGAAGTTTACATTGATCCGGGATCTCACTACACGATCATCTTGTGATAAAGTTAATGAAATAACCAGGAGTACAACTCAGTATGAAGGATCTCTCACCATCACTCAGAGGTACCAGAAGTACCATTTCTTAAAGTTGCATCCGTAGAGATGTCATCTCTGGAAACACCATCTTTGGAAGTGTCATCATGGGAGTCAGTCATTCTTGCAAAGTGGCTGTGATAGATGCATAACATTTAAGCTTCAGTACATCGTTCATACAAAGTGTAAGATTCAACAAAACAATGAATCATGGAATAAAGGTGCTCACAACAACGTCTACAAAAATGGTAACTTTCAACTCTTACTTGTTTACGATCCCACTAACAGTAGTGATTGTGATACAAGAGTTAATACTTCAAAATTTGCTCGTCTCCTCGAACCTGCAAACACGAGCAAAAATTTTATTCAAAATCATAACTTGATTTTCATGTGAGCAATCCACAAAATTTTCACCGTGTGAGCGACTTCCACCGAGTGAACACACATTGGTTTATGTGCATACACTATCAGATCACAAAATCCATACAAACAATATTTTATCAAAAATTGTTTACTTTTAGCAATTGCTGAAAATCAAAATTTGATTTCACATAAATTTTCACTGTGTGAACATTCACTGGTTTTTCAAAAATTGGACAGACGTCCATTCTACAATTGTGAAAACTCACATACAAACATTATTTCACCGTGAATAATTGTCTACTTTCAACAGTTGTTCAAAATCAAAACATTGATTTTACAAAAAATATATATTTTAACGTCAAACTCACGTAACTTTGAAAATATATGTATATATATTTTTGCTCCCTCTCGCGAACTTTGAAAATTTTTATGAAAGCTCACATATCAAAAATAAAAAAAATTCATGAAAGCTTATAGACAATTTTTTTATTACTAACAGATGCACGTCTATTAAAAAAAACAACTTTTTTCTCTCGTCCGAGCATCCAAATTTGAAGCGAGAGTTTATTTCATTTTGTGAAATCTCATAAATTTTAAAAAAAAACACTTATGGTAGGGATCATTGTTTGTTTCTTAAACTAGTGAATGGACATCCGTTCCTATAAGACAAGGATTTTCCTTTTGGGCCCGGCCCACAAACGCTAAACCGACCAAAATTGGACCTCAGGTCGTCCAAATCAGCAGTGTTACATCTTCCCGTGCTCGTGAGATGACACTCTATCATACTGTCTGGGTCCTTACCTGGGGAGTTGCTCGTACATGACACCATTGGAGAAAATCGGGGATTCTGAAAATGCCTTTGTACGACTTAGCCCGACTGCTTATCTCTTCCACTGGAAAATCACCATCCAGTGCTTACTGCGGAACATGACTGTCCCCCACTAAGAGAGGGACTTAATGTTGATGGTGAATTTTCAACAAGGGATAAAATCATAAAATCATGATACTGCATGTTTCTCCCTAGGCTTCAGGAACGCATGTTACAATTCATATTTTACGATTCGTGAACCATTTTACGAACTCTGATCGAGTTCCTCTCAGAGCCATGATGAATATGTTTCTCGAAAGGCCTCCCACTAGTTGAGCGTTCTATGCTACACATTTCATCATGACCTCTATGTAGAATAACATGATTGGGCGGTCCTCCTACATAATTTTTTGTTGAGAGGGATTAACGCCTTCAGGACGCCGGCGATACTCGTTGTTCCCTGACTACATAAAGAGACCGTGTATAGATTCAGGCATCTCTCCTACATAATTATTTGTTGAGAGGGTTAAGCGCCTTCATGACACCAACACTGCATGTTCTTCCATGACTATACACCTCTCAGAATGAGTATGATGCTTCAACTATCTCATATATCGATTCTATAATAGATTAATTATATTGTGACATTCGCCACTGAATTCCTAGAAAATAATCTATTTTATCTTATTACTCCGTTCTATGGCTATCCCCGGCTGATTCCATAGATTAGTAATAGAGAAGCATTTTATCTCATTACTCCGTTCCCTGAATTTTCCGACTGGATTCATGGATTAGTAATAGATGCACAATTCATAATTATTGCTCTGTTTCATGAATCATTCTCCGCCGAATTTCATGAATTAGTAATAATTACTCAACAATCGGGCATGTGGACTATCATCTAGTAATCCCCAATAAAATGGTGCAAGTGTACTCAACAATGATGCACGAACGAGCACCAAAATGCAAGAACGAGCATTCGAAAATTGGGACAAACGATGAATCCTACACAAAATAGGAGAGAGAAAATAATAATAAAAAATAGAAAAGAGACGCTTAGGGATCGGGCCCACCGGCCGGCCGGTCCCCACGCCCTCTTCCTTTATTTTTCTTATTTTATTTATTTTCATGAACTCATGAAAACTCCTTCATTCAAGCAACTTTTCTTGTTTGAGCAAACCTCACAGTTTCTCCATATTTTCACGGTTTCATGAAAAATAATAAAATAGGGAAGGTGTCGTGGGACCGGGCTACCTATCTGTACGGCCATTCCTTATCCGTGGCCGGTCCCACACCCTGCAATCCTTGTTTTCATAATTATTTATTTCCCTCATCTCGTGAAACTCCTCCGTTTGAGCAAAAATCATGGTTTCTTCATATTTTCTCAAATATTGCTCAAACCATGAAAAAAGACAAAAAGTCAATTGGTCTCATGACCGACTAGGATTTTCACGAAAATAGTAAAATATTATTCTTATTTTAATATTCTCAAAATATTGATCAAACGGGCAAATTCCTATTTGCTCATTCGAGCAAAGTCAAGGATTTCAGTCAAAGATCAAACTCTTCTGAAAATCCAAAATATTGCTCAAACGCACATCAGAAAATACCGAAACTCTCAGGACTAAGACACGGACATTATGATGACACGGGAATGCTTCCTTGACCGACAATGGCCGGACATAAGGCTTGCAAGGAGCCAGTCCCACACAGTTTTATAATTTGACCTAATTTGCTCAATTGCTTGGGGTCCAAACTCCTTCCAACCAACTTGGAATTTGCTCAAACGACCGCCAGCTGATCCCACGACCACCAAGGGACGGTTTCATTCCCTCTTGGTCGGTCCCTCACTTCTCCATAAATTAGGTTTTATTACCTAATGCTCAGACGAGCACTATTTTAATAAATGATGAAACTTGCATTTGATCATTCTTTCACCAACAGGTCAACTAAGTACTCTGGTGCATGCTCACTCGAGCACTTGGGAACCACATGGTCGTCCATCATCCCATGTGGTCAGTACCTCCTTCACTCAGTAACCTATTTTTAGTAATTCATCAATTGATGAACAATTGATCAAAAATTAGGGTTTCGAACAAACGCTCCACAAATCACACTTTTGAGCACGTTCAAACACTAATAATTTTATATTGATCTAGTAATCAACATCTTAATTAATTGTATAATATTTCGCCCAGCTACGAATATTTTAATTAATATTTTATTTGGCCACGTTACCAATAATTCAACAAATGAGCAATATTTGCTCAGTTCGTCAATATTGTATGAAAGTCAATAACTGAACTAACACACGTCTGCCTTGCAGACTCCACATTCGTGAGACATCAATCACGTCACATGGGGGTTATCAATTAGGGTTCTGTTCTGGCGGCCTACGACACGTGTGTTCATCCACGACGAGAAATGTGAGTAAGTCGTGCAAATGGTTGAAGGAGTTAGAAAAGTAATGGGTGTATGATCAGTCAAGACTCCCCATGACATGGAACTGAATTTATCACGATCTCCCACTTTCCCACTCTTTCACTCAAGAAACTTTCACACTTACTGGGATCAATGTGTTCACTATTATGACAATATAAGTAAGTCTCTGAATCTATGATTGAACAAGGCACATAAAATCCACGAGATATTGAACAAACAATCCATCGTCTAACCAAGAATCATCTTGTTATCAACACTCTCTCAATCATTCGAAACTTATTTACACAAACTTGCAGAAACCCACAACACATTCACAATCCTTGATCACCATTGATCCCACAATTTTCAGCTTCCCTTCTACACATCAACCCATCTCCTCCTTTGTGACCAAATTGACTTTGGAACGACGATTATCTTGGTTTAGGCCGGAATCCTACAGATTGATCTCTCGAACTCAAAGCACTCCTGTGTAGTGCATCTATTTAAGGTTAAGCAGTTTTCTCGGTTGAGGAGTCTCTTCCGCATGGTCGTCTCTTCACTTTCCTAAAAAACCAGCGAACCGTTTTTCCCCATCTACACTAAGATATCACAGGCTTCTTTAAACTTAGTGAATGTAGTCACATGGTGCTGAAGATCTGGGGTAATGGCATGTACGATACCATTTAACATATGAGAATTTTTCTTTGCAGCAAGAATCTTGTCAGGTTCATATCTACCAATATCCTTTGGAATAGTTACATCGCCTTCTGCAACAACCACAGTATCATAGCCATTAAAAACACGTACCCATGTTTCAAAATTACGAGCTTGAAGGAAAGCACGCATATCGATTTTCCACCATAAGTAATTCGAGCTATCGAATACTGGCGGTATGTTTATAGATATAGCACTTTTGTCCATAAAGTCAGATTGCTACAAACACAGACTTATGAGGTCTTAAACGTGTTCGCCTGCTCTGATACCAACTGAAAAAGCGGGGGCCTAACAACCTCACCCAATATTTCGTTTAGAGAATTTGTATGGAAAAACTCCAATATAATTCCAAGAGAATTAACTAGACATTCAGACTCAATCAATGGGAATATATCCAAGGGTTGTATCTCTGTTTCAAAATATCTGCAAATTAAACAGATAGAAATCCGCGATCCTGATTATTATGTGAAACAATTTGAACGGTACCAAATACCAATATTCAAGTGTCAATCAATTTATATCAACAACCAAAGGTTGTATTATCTAATTGATTGAACTACGCACAACCTGTGATATTTCAATTATATATAAAATATAATGCGGAAAAGAAATAACACAGACACCAGAAATTTTGTTAACGAGGAAACCGCAAATGCAGAAAAACCTCGAGACCTAGTCCAGATTTGAAAACCACATTGTATTAAGCCGCTACATACAATAGCCTACTCCAAGTTAACTTCAGATTGGAATGTAGTTGAGCCCTAACCAATCTCATATTGATCAAGGTACAGTCGCGTTCTTTACGTCTCTGAATCCCAACCAGACTCTACGCATTTGATTCCCTTAGATGATCTCACCCACAACTAAGAGTTTCTATGAACCAAAGTCGAAGACTTGATAAACCAATCTATCTTATACATAAAAGTCTACAAGATAGATAAATTCGTCTCCCACGAATAAACCTATGAGTTTTGTTCCGTCTTTTGATAAATCAAGGTGAACAGAAACCAATTGATACACCGGACTTATATTCCAGAAAAACAACCTAGTAATATCAATCGCCTCATAATAATCTTAATCATATGGTAGCGAAACAAGATATTGTAGAATCACAAAGGATGAGACAAAGATGTTTGTGACTATTTTTTATCTTGCCTATCGGAGATTAAATGTCGAGAAAATCTTAGAGAAGATAGTACTCAATCACGATAGATAACAACAATATCGGAACACGCAAATACAGAGAAAATTGTTGGGTTTGGCTTCAGAATCCCAATGAAGTCTTTAAGTCGTTAACCTCTAATGATTTTAGAAAAACCTAGGTTCAAGGATAATTGACTCTAGTTGCACATAGTATCACACGGGAGGTGTGGGAATTAGGTTTCCCAGTTGCTAGAGTTCTCCCTTACCTAGTGACGAAAGTCATGTTAAGTTTCAATCACTTTGAAAATTGCTCTGACGAAAAATGGTTTATGAATAACAACTATATAACGTCCTCTGAGAATGTTTCAATGATTAAAATGAGATTTTAAACAATATAACCAATGGAGGATATAAGCATTGTTGTGGAAACACATATGCATATAAGTCCTTATTCCTTGAACCAAAGTTTGCGAACTTTGTTGATCAAGAGAACCAGCGAAGTGCGTGAGCTTCAGTCTGCGAACTGGCGAAGTTCTCAAACCCGAGAATTTCTGCTGGAGTTTGTGAACTCCATCCGGGAACTTAAGTCCACGAACTTGAGTAGGTTATGTCTAAAAACGATGTTTGTGAACTCATCTCTATAAACTAAGGAATGCTATTGAAAACCGTGGATATATAGTTCATGAACCGATTCGAGTGAATCAAATCGTTTTTGCTTCAATTGTGTCTTGTGTAGTACATAAAAATCTAAGCAATTGAACAACTCTCTAACTAGTTCATTTGAGTCATTTGAACTAGTTATGGTGAAGAAGAATATGGTTCATATGAAAGTAATCATATAGCTAACCATTTGGTCAACTATTGTTGAAATAACTAATGTACAAGTTTGGGTACGGTTTTCACAAGCCTACACATTTGCATTTCATGTGTGTATAACAAGCTATGTTTTCGATCTAACGGTTGATAAATATTAGCTTGAATCTAATCAGGTTTTCATCTAACAGTAAATATTAAAATGCTTTGTTACTAAGCTAACATTGATTGCAAACCCTGATTTGAAAGACTATATAAGGGAGAACTCTAACAAATGGGAAACCTAATCCCCACACATTCTGTGTGATACTATTTGTGCTAATCTAGAGTCGATTCTCCTTTAACCTTTGGTTTCTTCTTATAAACCAGGTTAACGACTTAAAGAATTCATTGGGATTATGAAGCCAGACCGATACTACTTTTATCATAGTTGTGTGATCTAATCTTGTTATTTCTATCATACGAGTACAATTGTAATAATTGGCTTGAGATTTCTATCTCCGATAGGCAAGGTATAAAAGTAGTCACAAACATCTTCGTCTCATCGTTTGTGATTTCACAATATATTTTTTCGCTGCGTCGATTAAGATTATTGTGAGGTGATTGATAAAGCTGAGATGTTCTTCGGAATTATAAGTTTAGTTTTATCAATTGGTTCTTGTTCACCTTGATTTATCAAAAGACGGAACAAAACTCATAGGTATATTCGTGGCAGATGGATTTATCTATTACCGTGGACTTTTATGTGTGATACAGATTGTGTTAGACCATTTCTCGGTTAAACCCACCAAACGTTGGTATGTCAAGTTTGGTTATCATATTTTAGAGAGCCAAAACTCATTTAAGAGTCACTTGATTTAAATGTACTAGAGTCAACTTCGTATAGGTTAGCTTGAAAGTATTAGGGTGAGACATTAAAAGTATTGTGAAGACTTGAAGAAATGAAGAAGAATGAAGATACAACCACAACATCATCCTTCCACTTGAGGTTAGTGATATTTGACTTGAACGGTTTCATTCCCTAACGTATCTTTCAAGTCGTGCATATTGAAAACATAAAACTGTGAAGCATGAACACTCTATATAGACATAGTATTAAGGAATACAATATGAAGTTTCTTGCTTAACCATTAAACTTTGTATATAAGACATCGACATAATCGTATGAATGCTATTGTGATTATGTATGGGTATGAGGTGAGGATTTCATCCTAGGGAAAAATATTTACATGTGTTCTAAGGAAGTAAGTTCATGATATGTGTTGTGAACCAAAAAGTAAATCGCCAAGCGTTATTGGGGATGTTCTTCATTGCATATCTTATGAACGACTAATATGTGTGACTATTATAACCGCTCATGACTTGTTTGTGTTCTTGGTAAAACTATTCACATGAGGCCTGACTTATGTATTGGTATGACTTTTATTAGTGAAACCGATCTTAAGTAATCACCTAGGGTATGATCGGGTTGTGAGTGTCTGAACTTATTACTGGGATAAGGGGAACCGATCCTAGTAAGAGGTGGAGTGCATCACAAGGGGAACCGATCCTTGTATGAGGTGCAACAAGTTTTATGGAAGAAAGGGGAACCGATCCTATGAACATGTGCAACACATTTTTGGGAAGGGTGAACCGATCCTATGGACATGTGCAGTGCATACAAGTTAGATACTAAATATATGTGTGGAACCGATCCTAGTACCTAGTCATCCGTATCTTAGGTAAGCTAGTGTAACTATGCACAGTACTCATATGGAGGTAGAACCGAAACTTGTTTTGGTAGAACCGTATACCCATGAGTTATGATTGAGTGTTACTTGATCAATCACATAGTTCTTGAAAGTCAGATGAACCAATTCTAAACTTGTTTGGAAGCGTGGTAAATCGGTTTCAAGTGAGCAAGTATGAAAAATGACTTGCAAGAGTAAGATGTCGACACACTTTGAACACGGTGCATTAATGCTTATTCTATATTTTTCAAAGATATTCCTTAACGGATAATAAGAAAGTAAATCCCAAGATCGAATTTAAATAAGTTAAGAATCTTTTTAATTAAGGGTTTTTAATTATATATGGAAAATAAGAATTAGTAATGTGCATTTGCTAATTAAGGATTTTCCAAGGAGATTTCGATCATTATTTTTGGACAGTGCATTCACAGAAATTATGAATACTGAATTTGGGTTAATATGGAAAAATATCTTGAGAATATTTTTGGTTTTGGAAATTCCTTGGTGTCCAAACTTAATTGTCTATAAATACTTTGAGTTTGCATTTTTAGCAAACTAATCCTGCGTGACATAGACTTACTCTTTTGTCTTTGTTACTGTTGAGGCTGCCTATCGGAGAGGAGAGTAATCTAATTAGGTGAAATCTCTTACGTCCGCTCATTTTAAAGTCTTCTTTAGGATTGAGAAGCTCTAGCGCGACCCGTTGGTGGGAAACTAGATATTGCGGTTTATCTTTAGTTTTCGTATTGATTTGATTGACTAACGGAGGTTGAACTTTGATTGCACCTAGTTTTTTTATGCTTGAGAATCTTCTCTTTTGATATAAGATTCACTCAAACTAGTTCAAGGTTTCGACTGGGATTTTTATACTGTTGTTAGATCTAAAGACGATCTTGTGATAATCCACTGTTAACAGACTTCGTTCTGTGTGTGATTGATCACAAGATATTCAAGTAGTTGTGTGCAGGTGTTTATTGAAGATCTAAGAAGTGTAAGACCAGAATATCGCTATGGTATTATTATTGTGGTATTAACAACATCCCTGCGAGATTGACAGCGACAACTTTGCGAGCTCTTCAACAAAACTTCGCGAGTGTCACAGAATAATTCAAAGAATGACGTAATAGCTGACGAATGAATAAAAATGAGAAGAGCGTGATTGTTCTGCGATGGATAAAACATTTGCGAGAATGAACATTATAACTACCGCGAGAACATCGCGAGCCAAATCCGAAATTAAAGGACAACTTAGCTGTCATCCACTATGTAATTACCCTATATAAAGAGATCCAGTAGATTTAGAAGAAAAGGATGTATTTTTTTGAGTGTTGAGAAAGTCTTAAGGAGAGAGAAAATTCAAGAGAGCGGTTGTATTCTTGATCTTCTTCCATTACTTGTAAATATTTCTGAGAATCAAATAATAATAAAGTGTTGTTTTAATCATCAAGTATGTGTTAATCACTGTAAGATCTTATCAAGGGTGTAGTGTAGGATTTCCTGCAACTACATTTTGGCGCTAGAAACAGGGATTGAAAGTTGAAAATTATAGGAAAAAGCAAGATAAAAGATCAATATTCGAGTTAAGAAGATGATTGAACAAATTGGTGAAGCAGTTGAAGAAAAAATTAAAGCAAAGGAGGATTACAGGAAGTTGGAGTGCAATACGATAACAAAAACAATGATTAACCAATTCCATAAAAATATTAGAGGAAAGATTCATAAACGAGATTTTTAAGGAAAAAGAATTATGACAGTGGAGAAAATATCACCTCTGAAATATTGGGAAAAGCAAGAAATCACATTCACAGCAACAGAAATACCAAAAGAAAATTTGGATCATACATTTCCATTGGTGATCACGGCATCTACTATGCGAGTGAAGAAAAATAAATCAACAAGATCTGCAGAAGAATGGGCTGTGAATAGAACTTTGGTGGACACAGGAAGTTCTGTAGATATTATATTCTATCATATATTTAATAAGATGGGATATAAGGATGAAGAGATGTCTTGTTAAAATTATCACATTCATGGTTTTGGAAAATCCATAACAAAACCTAAAGGCGAAATAATGGTATGCATTCCGCTAAGAGAGATTGAAACACATGTAACATTATTTGTGGTGGATATGAAGGCACCAAATAACATGATATTAGGGAGACCATGGATACACGCAATCAAAGTTGTAGCATCAACATTACATCAATGCATCAAGTTTCCTATGCCTAGTGGAATTGGAGAAATTAGAGGAGATACTGATCTTGCGAAACTGTGTTATCGAATTGAAATGAGAAACTATGAAGAGCGTCCAAAATTGCGAAAAGCTCGCAGAAAATTGACAAAAGAGGAAAATAGGGAAGATGAATTTAAAGTTTACGTGATAAGAGCAAGAAAAGGAAAAGGAACACCCAGCGAGATCTCGCAAGAAGATGATGAGCCCGCGAGAGTTATGGAAACACCAACGCCAATGGGGGAACCTGAAGCCAGCTACACCGCAGTAGAACCAACAAAGGAAATAAATGTTGGAAGTGAAGAAGAACCTAAAATGCTGAAAATTGGAACAAAGATGGGTACAGATGAAGAAGAACAAACCATAAATCTCTTGCGAGAATATAAGGATATTTTCGCGTGGAGTATGGATAAAATGCCTGGAATAGATCCATCAGTTGCATGTCATAAGTTAGATATTAACAAAGATGTGAGACCATTCAAGAAAAGGATAAGGAAAATCACGACAACTTATCACTCAAAAATAGAAGAAGAATTACAGAAGATGCTCGATGCGGGAATTATAAGGCAAGCAAAATACCCGAAATAGATTGCAAATATGGTAGTGGTTCCAAAGAAGAATAAAGGGATAAGAATTTGCATAGATTTTACTGACTTAAACAAAGCTTGTCCCAAAGATAGCTTTCCATTACCAGATATTCCTCAAATGGTCGAATCAGCAGCAAGAAATGATAGAATATCTTCATTGGATGGGTATAAAGGATATAATCAGATCCCTCTTGCTGAAGAAGATCAAGAGCACACTACATTTTTTGCTCCAAGAGGATTATATTGTTACACAAAAATGCCATTTGGATTACGAAGTGCAACGTATCAAAGAATGATGGAGAAGTTGTTCGCAAAGTGGATACACAAAACATTAGAGGTGTACGTAGATGACATGTTAATAAAGAGTAACGAAGCTAAGAACCATGTGCAAGATTTGAAGGAGATTTTTGATAAAATGTGACTCTTTAACATCAAGGCGAATCCTGAGAAATGCATTTTTGGAGTAGCATCATGGAAATTTTTAGGTTATATCGTATCAAAAGAATGAATTCAAGTTGATCCAGAGAAAATACAGGCAATTCGCGATATGCCAACGCCAGCAACAGTGAAAGATGTACAGAAGTTGAATGGGCTCTTAGCATCGCTAGGAAGATTTATATCGCGATCTTTAGATAAATGCAAGTATTCAATATACTCAGGAAGGGTACAAAATTCAAGTGGACAGATGAATGTGAGAAGGATTTTCAAGGAGTTAAAGAATATTTAATGAACATATCTATTTTACAGAAAGCGGAGCCGGTAGAATAATTATTGATTTATCTTGCGACAACATCGCATGCCTTAAGCACAGTGTTATTGTGAATAGATGCAGGGGTAGAAAAACCAATTTACTACATCAGCAAAATATTTAATTCTGCAGAGAAAAATTATTCAAAAATTGAGAAGCTAATTCTGGCATTGGCTTATGCAACCTTTAAACTTCGCATATATTTTCAAGCACATAAAATAAAGGTGTTAACAAAGGTGCCCATTAAATCAGTAATGAAGAACTCAAAAAGATCAGGCAGAGTTGAGAGATGGAATTCACAAGTAGGGCACTTTGAAATCAAATATGAAGTCCTATCCTCATCAAAATCACAAGTTGTGGCAGAGTTTTTAGCAGAATTCCCTCTAGAAGATGCTGAAGCTGTGGAAGAAATGATGAACATAGAGGAAGAACATGGAGATCCAAAAGATCTATTAAAGGAACCCAACATGTGGGAAATATTGGTGGATGGATCATCAAATGGGGAAGGAAATGGAATTAGAGTGGTCTTTATCTCGCCAGAAGGAAAAAAAATGGCTTTCTCATTTAGTTTGGATTTCACATCCACTAATAATGAGACAGAATATGAAGCTGTGGTGCATGATCTAAAGTTCGCCGTAGAGATGAAGATGGAGAATGCAAGGATTACCAGTGACTCTCAATTGGTTATTCGCCAGATAAAAGGAGAATACAAAACGAATGAACCATCTCTGAAGAAATACAAGAAACTTGTTGAAGAATTGTCTGCGAGAATTCCAAAAATAAAATGGAGACATATATCAAGAAAAGATAATATACTCGCAGATGCTTTTGCGTTAATATCAAGTATGATGACAAACCCAGCTGTGAGATGCATAAGAATTCAGACACTTATATCACCTTCAATTAATAATGAATAAGAAGAAAATACGGATGTAATGATAATAGAAAATGACACAGAAGAATCAGCCAGCGACATTATCGCAGAATGGAGAGCAGAACTTCACGCATACTTGGCGATAGGCGAAACACCAAGAAATAGATTGGAGGCGCACAAATTAAAAAACCGTGCAATAAATTTTGAATTAAGGGATGGGGTATTGTATCGAAAATATTTTAATGGGCCATTACTTAGATGTTTGACACGGGAAGAAGGAGAAAAAATATTAAAATATTGCATAGCGGTGATGCTGGTAATCATAGCGGAGGAAGATCTTTGGCTTATAGAACAAAAATGCAAGGCTATTATTGGTCGTATATGCATGAAGATGCAAAACAATTATCAAAATGTTGTGAAGATTGCCAGCGATATGGAAAGAGGATACATGCACCAGGGGCACCATTATCATCTTCAAAAAGTGTGTGGCCTTTTGGAAAATGGGGCTTAGATATTGTGAGACCCTTTGTGCCTGGTTCAGGGCAGAAGAGATACTTAATTTTCGCGACAGATTACTTCACAAAATGGGCAGAAGTAAAAGCAGTACAACACATTCGCGATAAGGATATATTTACATTCATCTTTGAAAATATCATATGCATATTTGGAATTCCAGCACAGTTGGTTTCTGATAATGGAAAACAATTTGAAGGACAAAATATAGAATTGCTACTCAATACATTTAACATAAGATGTGGAAAATATACTCCTTTATACCCACAAGCTAATGGTCAGGCTGAAGCAACTAATAAGACAATCGCAGACATCTTAAAAAACAAATTAGAAGGGTACCATAGAGCATGGTGTGAACAGGTACATAATGCAGTCTGGGCTTACAACACAACTAGGAGAGAGGCAACTAGAATGTCACCTTTTTGTTTAACATATGGTGTTGAAACAGTGCTACCAACAGAAGTTGCTATTCCTATAACAAAAAGAGAGGTTTGGGAGAAGAATCTTAATGCTAGCATGATTCTAAGAGAACTTGGTGAATTAGAAGAGAAGAGAGAAAAAGCATTACAACATATGGAAAATTACCAGCGAAGGTTGGCTCGCGAATATAACAAGCGAGTCAAGAAACGTGAGTTTCAACCAGGCGATTTAGTTTTGCGAGAAACACCAGAATACCAGCGAGAACGTGGTGGAAAGTTGGAAAGAAAATGGGATGGACCGTATATCATTAAGGATATAGTTGGAGCAGGGGCATACAGGCTGGTAGACCCAGAGGGCAGAGATGTTGGTCAAAGACTTGGTAGGCCATAGAACAGATTTTAAAAAAAAAATATATTATCAGTAACAAAGTTTTAATAAAAAATGGGCAAAAAAATTTTTTACAGCTGCAAGTTTATTCGCAAGATTATTCAAGATTACATAAAGAATGAAAGATTGCGATATACGCAAAAGAAACAAAGAACGGGATGAACCTTTATGGCGTACACCCTAGTTCGCGAATACAATTTCGCAAGAGGCAAATGTAAGACCTAAAGTACGTCATATTAGGGGGTATCTCTTTGCGTGACTCAGGGATAAGGTTATACCGCTGCTAGAACCTGAGTCATGTAGATGTTGGGGTTAAAGAAAACCTATCCGGGATAGGTACCTTGGATTTCCAACTATATAAGGTTATACCCTGGTTGGACGACCGATGGTCTCTTCTAAGGAGTACAGAGTATGACCAAGGCGCCGAGGTACACGGTTGAGCCAAGGATGCCCGGGACGGACGAACTTACCATGGCCATTCTTGGTAAGTCTTGGCTATGATGCACTCGGCCGGAAGAAAACCCCACTTAGGGTGCAGTCTTGTAACTATAAGCCATATAGGCATAAAGGACAAGAGGCTGCGAAAACAACTGGTTGTTGGTAAATCCGAATGGGAGGAGATAGTATTGTATGGCCGATGTGCCCTCCTTGAAGGGACAACCATGGGGAAGATAAGTGAGGCACCCTCCATTAGGGGGCTGATAAGTGTCTAAAGACGGAAATGTCATGGGGTTTTACGCTCGCAAGAGCATTTAGGCCTGTCATATTGTCGCGTGACAAATATTATACAGAGGTAACAAGCCATAAGAGAAATATAATATGAGATCAATGGGTTTTTACATGAAAGTGTAAAGATGTCCTGCGATTTCATCGCAAGACGGCAATGTCATATGGCTTCGTTTTCGCAAGAAAACTTAGACTTGTCATATTGTCGTAGAAAAATTGACAAAATACAGATAAGGCAAGATCAATGGGTTTTTGCATACAAATGTAAAGATGTCCTGCGATTTTGTCACAGAAATAAAAAGTTGGCAAAATAAGACCTTTAACTAGGAAGGCAAAATAAGACCAACAGAATAATCCCAAACATTAACTATTTTCTTTTAAGAGTGCAGGAAAGATTTGTTCATCGCAGGAGAAATGATGAGAAATAAAAATCCTTCAGAGTTCTTTAGAAATATTATTCAGAATCGTACAACATGATTATTCATAACATAGCAGTAGTATTCATAATACCGCAGTTCTATTCCTAAATATCGTAAAAAAGTTCGCAAGAACAAAATACATGAAATAATTGACCATTATAAGAAAGATAATGAAGGGCAAGTAGGGGAGTGGATAAATAAAATATCATTATCTTCCTTGAGAATATTCAAAATAACAGAAATAAAAGTTGAATTCCAAAGTTGCATAAAGTTACATTGCTCACAAAAAAGAGGGAGAAAAAGAAAACAAAATAAAACTCAAGCTTCAGTATTCTTGCCAGATTCATTATCATTGCTAGTGTTATCAGCTTCATCAGTATTCTTCTCGCTACGGTTAATTCGAGTTTCTTCTTCTTCATCATTGGTAGTCACTTTTCTAGGAGGAATTTTTTCAGCTTCTGTTGGGACTTCTTGAGAAATGTCTTCTTCATCAGTTGCATAATTTAGATCATCATCCATAGGAAGAGGAATTTCATCATCATCTACTTCTAGAGGAGGGACAGTTACAGGGGGAAGAGACTGGGATATCAGAATATCATTCACAAGAACTTCTGCACTGAGATGAACTTTGCGAAGGAAGCCTCTGTCGCGATTTCTAATCTCCATATTCTTGAAGTATTCAAGATAGTCATATCTTTTCTCTGCTCGATTGCGATATTTTACAAGGTTAGAAGTGAGATTCCCGTTTTCTTTACGAATTTTAGCCAATTTATCAGTTAGATCATATATGGTAAGATGGAGGCTTTTCTCAGTTTCTGCGAGAGAAATAAAAAGTTATTCTGAAAAATAAAATCATGCAAGAAATATAACACAGAAAATTAATAGAGAGATTAACAATTGAGGCAGTCAAATGACTACCTTCTTTTTGCGAAGTTAAATTTTGAATTAATAAGCAACAATTCTCCCATTGGTTCATGGCATCATCAAATTTGTCCCCAACTATACCCTTCAGGCGAGATTTTATATTTTCTTCTTTGGAGAGGAGATACGAGTTTTCTTTTGATAGTAAAGAATAAGATTCTTCTAATTGGGAGAATTGATCTTGAAGTTTACTGGCCTTTAAACTAAGAGTTATCCTACCCTTGATAAGTTTATCATTCTCAGCAGCAGATGATTCAATTACTTCCTTGAGTTCATCCTTAAGAGAACGAAGATATTGCTCTTGATCATCACACACTCTTTGAAGATTACTCAATTGTTGCGAGGAAATCGCCATCAAGCTTGAAAAACTATGTTTTTCTTGAGATAAAGTTTTATTTTCATCTGATAAAGATTTCATCGCCAAGTTATCCTTGATTAACAAATATGAGAGGCGAGTAACCTCGCTACGTAATAAATTTTGGCTTTGCGATAATTGATTATTCTCAATAGTAAGGTTATCTATTTGATCGATCGAATAAGTGTAAATATTGTTTAATCTATTATATTGGTCCATCCAAGAATCTTTTTCAGCGCGAGCTTCTTCGGCAACAGACTCAAATTGAAATCTCTCCATGAGTCGTTTCTGATTTAAAACTAAATATACGAACCAAGAATTTAAGAAGGAAATTTAAGTACAGAGAAGATAAAAAAAATTTAGAACAGAAATACCAGAGACAGAGGAAGGAAAATTATACCTTTTAACTCATTATTCTTGCTGCGAATATTCTCGCAATCAAGTGAAGAGTTACGAAGCTTTTGACAGAGAATGTCACATTCTGAAGTCTTGGCTTGGAGATTTCTTTTAAGCAATTCCACTTCACGTTCTAAATCTTCTTGTGAAGCCATTTGGTTAGAACCAAGATACTTACATAAAACCTCGCATACGTCCTACTTGATGGGGTCAGTAGAAGACCTCTTAGCCTCATCCAAAACATCATACAAGACTTTAAAAGCAACATCCACTCCTATCGAAATTTCCTTAGAAGAAGAAGAAGGTGCAGATGGTGAAATAATGACAGTAGAAAGCTGGAGTTTTTGATTGTTCGCAATGATTGCATCGTCAGAAGGAGGAGTGTTTGGAAAGGTAACAGTTGAAGGTAATAAAGGGCTGGAAGGAGTTTCATTGACAGCAACTTTGGGGATATTAGTGGCGATAGTCTCGCAAATAGAAGAAGGAGGTTCCATTTGCAAGGTTGTAGGAATAACTCTCGCAGATGTCAGCTTGGGAATAGTAATTTTAGCCTCAAGGGTTTTAACCTGTCGAGATCGTTTGGGAGGTCTAGTGATACCCTCATCATCCTGCGAATAATAATATAGATAAGAAACAGAGGCAACAATATTGTTATTAAGAAGAAATAAGTGTTTCTTACTACCTTATTACTCGTAGAGCTCCTTTTCTTTTCGACAAGCTTTTTGAGAAGATTAGGGTTTTGGATTACGGACTGGGCGTTAGGAGTATTTCCACTAAAGAGAAAACATAATATGGGAATTATGAAGAATCAAATAGAAAAGATTGGATAACATGAGTAAAAAATGGTTCAAACAATTTAGTAACATCAGAGAAACACATACCTTGAAGATTCCATTAAAGCAATAGCAAGAGAATATGAAGAAGAAAAAAGTTGCAGATCGAAAATAAAATTTTGCAGAGAATAAAGAAATAGGAAGACGAAGAAGATAGAAAAGTAAAAGGAGAAAATTAGTTCTGTAACCAAATTATATCTTTTACAGGCAAAAGGAGATGACCTATTGAGGAGAGATGTGCCAGTAAACCGAAGAATTTACGACACGTGTAGGCAGTTAAGCTAAATTCACGGAGTTTTTTCGAGAAGAAGATATGGCAAGATAGGAATCTGCGAGCATTATGAAGAGTTGAAAATTCGCATATCCTCTCCACTTCGCGGAGAAGACATGAGAAGAGGCAAGATGTAGGACCAAAATATCACTATGGTATTATTCTTGTGTTATTAACAACACCCCTGCAATATTGACATCGACAGCTTTGCGAGCTCTTCAACAACACTTCGCGAGTGTCACAGAATAATTCAAAGAATGACGTAATAGCTGACGAATGAAGAAAAAAGAGAAGAGCGTGATTGTTATGCGATGGATAAAACGCTTGTGAGAATGAACATTATAACTACTGCGAGAACATCGCGAGCCAAATCCGAAATTAAAGGACAACTTAGCTGTCATCCACTATGTAATCACCCTATATAAAGAGATCCATTAGATTTAGAAGAGAAGGATGTATTTTTTTGAGTGTTGAGAAAGTCTTGAGGAGAGAGAAAATTCAAGAGAGCGGTTGTATTCTTGATCTTCTTCCATTACTTGTAAATATTCCTAAGAATCAAATAATAATAAAGTGTTGTTTTAATCATCAAATATGTGTTAATCACTGTAAGATCTTATCAAGGGTGTAGTGTAGGATTTCCTGCAACTACAAGAATATTTTAAGACAAAGAATATATTGAAGATTTTTGACTTGGTTTTTATAATCTTTGGTGTGCACAATACTTGTTTGGAAAAAAAAAGGATCCGACTAAATTGATTTATCCTTTTAGGTATTTTAATAGAATAGTTGAGGAAGATCGGCATCAATACGTTTCCTTGTGATTAAAGGTATTGATTGGCTTAATCTTAATGATTTCCCTTGGGTGATTGAACATAAGTTAGATCTTAGAACATGACAAAGTATTTTATGTTAAGATAAACAAGGGAACCTTTGCGCAACTCATATCACTTGGTTGAAGAGAGTTGATACCAAACAGATTTGTTGTTCCTTTACTGTTTGGAATACGAACCAAAGGAATTGGTCCAAGTACGTAACTTATTTACAGGTTGGAGGAGTGGGAATACAGACGGAACTAGGTGAACTATAGGTTTAGTTGCTTGGTCTCAACTATACGAAGTTCGTTTATTTTGTATAACGGCTTAATCCTGAGAGTATTCAATTCTGGACTAGGTCTCGAGGTTTTTCTGCATTTGCGGTTTCCTTGTTAACAAAATCTTGCTGTGTCATTTACTTTATATTTCCGCATTATAATTGTTCTATTATAATTAAAGTAAATTGCACAAACGTTAATTCCTATTTACTTGATACGTGAATCCTATAGAGTTTGGTTAAGTACGAACCTTTGTATCAAGTAAAAACACTTTGTTGTTGTATTGTCTCGATCTTGTATCCATATACGATCACACAAAGTGTGAACTGATTTGTTGTATTGTCTCAACTCAGTCAATAGACAATCACTTTCGGGGAAAGGACTTATAGGAAGGAAAAGTAATAGCTTGAGGTATATTTGGGGTACCCTCTCCTTTTCAATTGGTATCAGAGCAGGCAAACACGAAAAGATCTAATGATCCGTGTTTGGTGCGATCCATTCTATAAGAAATGAATTCATGAATGATTCAATTAATGTTTCACAAGATTTGAGTAAGACTCGTTCTGGGTTTGACTTTAAAAAATGCTTAGAAGGAATGTCTTCTAAGAGCTCTACATACTTTTCTGAAAATATGTCCCAGTATTCTCAAGAAGAAGTTAAGTTAAGGCATGTGCTTACAATTAATGACAGTGATTCGGAATCACTTGATGATAAATAGGATGTCGTTTATATATCTTCTCAGCTTGATGCACTAAGCAAAGAGTTTCTTTCATGTGCAACAGAGCTTACACTTGCACTAAAAAGAGAAAGAAAACTCCTCAAAGACTTATGTCATATGAAAGCTGAAAATGATCTACTCAAATGAGAACTATCATCATGTAAAACTAATCTAGACTCTTTTTCGTCGAAGATCCAATCCTTAAAAAGAAAACTAAGAAAAAACGTTGATCGAGAAAAGAAAACAGAGCAGTTAAGGAAGACTGCCACTAATGACTACAACGCCTTAAAAATCTCATATGAGTATGAGATAAAGACTGTTCTAGAACATGTCAAAAGGTTGAAGAATGATAAGTATTCTTTAATGTCCCAACACCTGTTGGACACATCCTCTCCACGAAGGTGCAAAATTTTCGGATCAAATTATTTTTTAAAAAGAAAGGAGAATGTTATCCACAAGAACGCTAAAAAGAGTACTTCATCCTGTAAAAAGAAATCTGTAAAAGATCATAAAAAGTATCACTCACATCTGATTTCATCATATCATCTGGATCATCAAAAACGATGTTTTCGGTGTGGGAACAAGGCTCATGTTGTCAAGAATTATGAACAACTTTCCTATTCGAACCCAAAAAGGGTGTTCTCAGATTTAAAGTATAATATGAGATCATTTTTTGAAAGAAGCATATGTAAACCTGATTCGTCTAAATCAAAGGATTTCAGAGTGAACTCATCTTATGCTGATCATCTCACACGAAAGAAGGACCAGGAGACTAAGAAGTGGGTACCAAAGAAGATCAAGGAAGCGGACAATGACTCCATAGCGGCTACGCTTAAGGTAATCCCTAAATATCTTGATGATAGTAATTTTTATGATAAATTTGGTTAATTGATAAAAAGGGATGGAATCCTTGGTAAATCAGTTAAGAAGAAGTTCCTTGTTAAACATGGAAAACTTGATCTGACTCATTCAGATACTTAATATCTGGGAAAAATACACTGACTCATGAAGTGCTCAAACTTAGTTTAATGAGTTCAGTGTATATTGTGAAATAGTTCAAAAACTTGTATAGAGTTATGAAGATATTCACAGGAACGCACTTTCCTAAAATTCTTAATAGTAAAAAAAATCGATTTTTCTATTAAGAGAGAATATTTGATTTCCTTAATCAATGCACAAGGTTTTAGTAACTATTGGTATATAAGTTTTCAGTACTGATGAAATTTCAAATTTCATGAAATCGGGAGTCATGGACAATTCTGATTACTATGCAAAGTTTTCTTCAAAAGTCTCAGAACGGTATGATAAGAAAATGGTTTATAATTCTTTCGGTTCTCTAAATTTCAACGGAACCGAAGCTGAGTCTTATATGAATATGAATCATTCGACTTGTATGATTGATTACGGACAAGAGTTTCACAAGATGGCTCGAACTTGTGCTGAAACTAAGTAGGAACTTTTGATGTTGAAATGAAGCCTTGAAAAGTCCCTACTAGTTCAAGCTCATATTCTCAAACAACTAGATTTACTCTCCGGAAGAGTAAACGATGAAGAACCCAACTTTCATAAGGTTGAGGAATTACTCTTCAATCAAGGATCGCTTCAAGGAATTAGGAGAATGATTCCTATTAAGCGAAAGAGATCTCAAACTTGTGAAGAGATCTAAATATTAGAAAAATAGACATCAATTTTTGATTGCTTTCATTGATTGTATAAGTCTATTGAATAAAACTATTATGAATAAAGTTATTTGATTTATAATTTTTCTTGTGGTAGTTTTTGATTAACATAGCCGTGTAGGCAAAACGATCTGCTGGTGTAAATGGTGGATTTTCGACAAATGGTAAAATTATAAAACTATACTCCAGATTCGGCAACCGGATGAGTATTGAAGCTCATGTATCTCATTAAAGCATGAAATATCATGCCATGAATCTCTGACTGAGAAGGCTGTCTCTCAGAGTACATGTAGATGTGTAGTCTCTCAGCTGAGAGCACGGCACATCTCGTGAATACTAAGCAATTTCAGTAATTACTCCGGATCCGGCAATCAGATGAGTATTGAGACTCATGTCTCCATGCATGAAAGCTCATGCCACGTCTGATGGAGAAAGTATTGATCGCTGTCGTAGGCGTCAAAAATAAATTACACTTTCTTACTACTCAAAATATAAATATAGCAAGGGCAAGAAATGATCGTTCCCACAGAGAGGACTAGGTTGTCAATATATTTTCGGTTTATTATAAATACCAATGGGGGTTTTTCTGATTTTTATAAAGTAAAAATAAAATAAAAGCAAAGAAAGAAATAAGCAAACAAAGAAAAAACAAAGAAAGAAATAAGCAAACAAAGAAAAGTAAATAAATCAAATAGAAGAGATATTGGTTAAGGATTCATCTTCATTCACAAACATGCTTTCAAAATAATAAGTAGAATTGATATTTAATCTCAACTTTTATCAAAAGCCCTAGGATACCTTGATCGCAAGAATATCCCGCTAATTCCCTTTTGTCATCAACAAACACATTAAAAGAAGCGAGTAGGAGTTCTATCTAAGAGAACAACCTAACGTGTAAAAGCACTAATCAAGTTTAATTCCCTAGATGCATTAATTTCTATGAAATCAGGCCAATCAAAGCAATCAAACGTGGAAAACTCACTAATCCGATTTAACAAAGGTTATGGTTCACATATGATCATAAGGATGCATCACTACAAGCTATAACCATATTCATGCTACTTGTAATCAGGAATCTATCACTTTTACATATAACAAACCCTAATCTAGTAATAGAGATGAAAACAAACTCAACCGATTCGCGACTCGATCAAATAAGCATTCAAATCATATAACAATACAAACGATGAATCATAAACGATAAAGTATGGAGACAAAACTAATATATTGAATCAAAGAATCACATTATGTGAAATCCAACTAATCCATAACCAAAAGAAAATTAGGTATTCATATTCAAGGAGTTCATAACAAGAAGGAAGAGAAAATCTATCATGTTCTAAACCCTAGCATACCAAAGTAGAAGATAAGATTATCAGATTAGAGAAAAGTCCTCCCTTTTATATGTTTCTCAATTTCCATAAAGGATACTCCTTCCCATATTAGGTCTTCTCAAAACCCATCTCCAAGTGGTCCACCAAGCCCATGTGTGAGAAAAACCCATGTAAAATTATGTCCAAAAACGGTCGCCGGAAAACTGGGTTTTTCACCGGAAGTTGGCCGAAATTCGGCTAGAAAAGTCACTGCCATCGACCTGAGATTCCTCTCCGTTGATAGCATATTCCGTCACAGTTAACAGTCAATACTAACGGTCTCTAACAGTTGGCTGAGTCAAGGAAGAAGTCAGCCCCCGAGTCAGCATCTTACTCGGCTAACTGGTCTTACTCAGTTGAGTTGGATCGGTCTTCACGGTACTGAGCTAACTCGCCGGTGAAGGAAAACGGCCGAGCTCTGTTTATTTCTCAGTATTTCTCAGGCCAATTTCAGGCCAAATCCCTGCTACAACCCTAGCATACATCTAAGGAAATTCCAACACATTCTTCACTGCAGTCAGCTCACTTCCACAGTCTGCAATGCCACCAGATTCCATTAGTGGAGTCCATCCATTCCATGCACCACTCTGGCACAATCATAATCCTGTCAAAACCCTGTAGGCCTTCACCTGCGACTCCACCACAGAGCTCCATCTTCTGCATAATGCCACAGCCTACTGCAATCTTCTTCCTTGTGTTCTCGGTCTCAGTTGGAGCTCTCAACCCTTGAGTATCCACTTCCCATTCTTCTCAACTCACTGCCACAAGTCAGCTGCACAGCTCAAGCTCCTTAGCATCAGCATCCATCCTTTGCATCTTGCACTCACCACTGCATCTCAGCATGAATTCATCCTCTTAACCTAGCCATTATTCATCAATCACAGCATAAGTTATACCCTCTACAGTCTCCGATAGGCCATCTTCAACTCAGTCCCAGCAAACCAACCCCATCTAGCACTACAAGCCCGTCTCAGCAACTCCGTCTTGCTGCAGCTCCAAGTCCCTTAATTCCGGGCGCAACAGTGCGTCACACACCAACTGCATTTCTCCATTCCCTGCAATCTTAGTTGCAGTTCAAACCACAAACCCATCCAACAACAGCACACTGAACTTCCCTGAGATTCACGATACAACTTAAAATCTTCACATCCTCTCAAATTCACACAACCAGCATGATCAACTACCAGCTGTAGTAAAAACCCATCTTCACAGCATACAAGCATCTCCATTTATCATCAGAAGCCATACCCATTTATTCAATCACCATTTCCCATATGAATCAATTACAGTTTCTCTTCAAACACCACCACCAACAGCTTCTAATTCTCTTCTATGTCTCATACCCATCTCAAATTACTCCTTTATCTTCACAGCATCATCAATTTCGACCACCAATTTCTAACAGCAGCAAACAACTCGATCTACCAATTTCTTCTTCTGATTTTCAAATTCAGCTCAAACCCAATCCAATTCTTCTTCTGCAGCTTCACTTGAAAACCTTGAATTCGACAAACCAACACATCGAACCCTAATTCTTCACTGTAACCTTCTCTTAAATTCTTCTCATCTGCTTGGTCTTATTCTCACAGATCCCATTGTAAGCTTCATGAATTTCTGAACCCATTTTGTAATTCAACAACACCAACATCTTGTATTCTCAGTGATTTGAACACATCAGGAACTCCTCAAATCTGTTAACAGCAAACCCTCAAATCCCTGAGATTTAATTCATCTCCATCATCAATTTTAGCTAACCCTTATCGTTACCATCTTCAAAATCTCTTGGATTTTCTCTCGGTTTCACAACAGCATCATCCGCTTGTTTCAATTTTACCAACTTCATCTCTGAATCTCTCGAGGTGCAGCCATCTCAGTTTCAGGTAGAGACAGAGAAAAAGAAGGCAATGATGAGAGAATTGGTTCCTCTCTGATTATTAGGTCATGGGTAGGAAAATGAAAATTGATATATCCAGCCAGATGGAAAGGATAAGGGTACTCAGAAATAGGATAAGGCTACCCGTTAATTTGTGGCTTGCTGGTTTCAGAGAACCGACTGCTTATTTGCTTCCTTGCTTAACTGTCAGCTGCAGGGAACTAGCAGTTCATTCTTCACCTCCTTCTCGCACACATTAGCCCGCTCCAAGTATAGTTCGCAAGTAAATTGACCGCTTTGCCCTTTATGCTCCAAATGAATGTTTTTTCTTTCTTTTACTCACAATGACTCCAAAGTACCTATTAAACTCAAAAGCAAACATAAGAGACATAATTTACAAGAAAACTCGCAAAGAAAGCATAAATACTCGATATAAAATTAGGTGTTTTAGACACCTATCAAGTATCTCACAGAAGATGTAGATGTGCAGATTTCCAGCTGAGGCCACGACACATCTCATATTGTATAGAATCGAAAGATTGGGTGGCTCCTAGACAGCATGCCTGCTAGTATAGAGCGACAACGTCGTTGGGATGCAACCAGGTTTTCCCCGACTATGCAAGAGGAATATGACACTCCAGCAAGTTCATATTTCTCAACCCTCAGATGATTAATGCTCATTGACAGGAAGCCCTTCTGGTATTAAGCCATCAATTAATTATCTGAAATCGTCTGAATATCCAGCAATATTATACGAACCATCATATGAATATCCAGCAATATTATACGAGCCATCTTTAATTGTCTGAATATCCAGCAATATTCTACGATTCTTCGTTATATTTCGTCACTTCAATTCGTGGTTCTTCCCAGCAGAATGCCACGGGTTAGTAATAAATATCCAACAAAACAGGCATCTGAGCATCGAATAAGCCTTGACACAAAAATGGTGCAAGTGTAATTAGCAGATAATGCACGAACGATCATTTCAAAAAATACGAACGAACGAGGAACCTATGCAAAATAGGAAGGAAAAATAATAATAATGAAATATTAGCAAAAACGCCAGGGGACTGGGCTCACCATCCGGCCAGTCATATCGTGACCAGTCCCGTGCCCAATTTTATATTTTATCATACTTTTACTATTTTCCTGATCTCATGAAAATCCTCTCGTTCGAGCAAATTTTCTTTATTCCAAAGAAATTATCTAAATCACATGATTTTATCAAAAATAATAAAATTAGGGAAAGGTGTCATGGGACCACCGGTCATGTCTTCGACGTGGCCGATCCCACACCTCATGTCTCGTTATTTTATTATTTTTTCTCAAATTATGAAAATTCCTTGATTTTATGAATTTTCCCTAAAATCATGAAAATTACCTAATTTCATGTATTTTTCATGAAAAAATAATAAAATTAGGGAAAGGTGTCATGGGACCGCCGGCCGGCCGGTCATGCCTTGGCCGTGGCCGATCCCACACCTCACGTCCCATTATTTTATTATATCTTCCCAAATTATAAAAATTCCTTGATTTTATGAATTTTCCCTAAAATCACTTAATTTCATGTATTTTCTCTAAAATCATAGAAAATATTAAAAAATTAGGGAAAACTTGTGGGACCGGGCTCTAGCCGGCCGGCCATTCCCTAGCCGGTCCCACATGCCTATTATTTTATTGTTATTTGGTGTTTTGTTTCCTGATTTCAACAAAATATCATGGTTTTCAACAAATCCCTTTGATTTTATGAAAATTCTCTAAAATCATCAAAATTTGGTAAAATTGGGAAGAGTGGCTTGGGACCCGCTCCCATTGGTCGGCCGGTTATGCCTCGGCCATTACCGATCCCACACTCCCATTTCTTATTTTATTATTAATTTATTTCTCTCATCTCACGAAAGTTCCCTAATTTCATCAAACTCTCCTGTTTCATGGAATTTCCCTCAAATCAGAGAAAATACATAAAATTACATAAAACTGGGAAAGAATGTGGGACCGTGTTTGTCAACCGGCCGGCCATGCCTTAGTCGTGGCCGGTCCCACACCTTGTAATTCCCTGTTTTGTTTATTATTTTCATCATCTCATGTATTTTTCCCAGTTTCAGCAAAACCATGGATTTTGCATATTTTCTCAATATGTTGCTCAAACGTGCACCAGAAAATATCAAAATTCTCATGACTGAAGCGCGGACACCATGGTGAAACGAGCACATCCCCTTGACCGACCAAGGGTGACCCTGAGGCTTGCAAACATCTGGTCCCGCATGTTTTAACGATTTTAACCTAATTTTCTCAATTGCTCATATTAGGTTCAAACTCTTTCCAAACAATTAGAAGTTTGCTCAAATGACCATCCAATGGTCCCACGCCACCAAGAGCAGGTCTCATGACCTCTTGGTTGGTCCTTCATATTTCCATAATACCAGGTTTTATTATTTGTCGCTCACACGAGCATTATTTCGGTAAGTGATTAAACCAGCATTTAATCATTCTTTCACCAACTGGTCCCGGGAGACTTTGGTATTTTTGCTCATTCGAGCATTTGGGAGATATATGGTGAACCCGTCATCCCATGTATCCGGTCATGTGTAACTCTGTATTGATTTGCAATAAGTCACCATTTCGGTAAAATTAGGGTTTTGAATCCAGAGCTCTGCATAAACGTGATTCTGAGCAGATTCAAACACTTTGATAATTTTATGATGATTTCATAATCAACACTTTATTTATTTTGCTAGACCCAGCAGTCAGTAACTTAAATTAATATTTTATTTGGTCTTGCTACCAACGATTCATCAAAAAGCAGTATTTGCTCAAACTAGCAATATTCGCTCAAACCGGCAATGTTTATTCAAATTAGCAATATTCGCTCAGACTAGCAATATTTACTCAGATGAAAGAATATTGGTTCAACTATCAATGTTCAACAGTTCGGCAATATAGTTTGCTCATCTTAGGTTATAATGATAACTCGTCTCAGCAGACACGTTAAATTCATGAGTTTCAGAACATTTTCTAATCATGTTCAACACAGCAGTACATGGACTCATCATACCATAAAGTCCGCAACTGACTCCACAACCACGAGATTTCAATCGTGTCACATGGGGGGATATTAACTAGGGTTTTCGTATGGCAGTCTATGGCACGTGTATTCACCCACGATGAGAATGTGAGCAAGTCGTGCATTCAGTTGGAAGAGTCAGCAAAAGTAGTGGGTAGAAAATTAACCAAGTCTCCGCACGATGAGTAATTGGTTTAACACGATTTCCCACTTCCCTACTCTCTGATTCTAGCAACTGTCACACTTCATGGGATCATGGTGTTTTCAACTCCGGCATTATAAAGTGTCTCTAAATCCTGATTGAAAGGACAAGATTCGAACATTCGTCTCGCAATTTCTCATCAAAGTTCATACAGACAACCTTTCGTTTACACGAACTCAGAGAAATCACTCTTAATCGAGAAAAATTCAATTATTCAGAGCATTTTCACACTGAATTCACAACACACCTACAATCTTAGATCACCATTGATCTCACGCATTTCTCAGCTTCCCTCCTACAGATCAACCCATCCTCTCTTGTGACCGAATTGACTTTGGAAGGGCCATTGTAATTGGTTTAGGCCGGAGTCTTACATATTGATCTCTCGAACTTAAAGCACTCCCTTCTTGCAGTGTATCTGTGTGATGTTCAACATTTCGCTCGGTTCGAGTAGTCTCCACACGGTCGACTCTTCAATCCCGTAAAAACCAGCAAATCGTTTTTCCCCATCTACAGATTGGCGACCACATTGGGAGGTTAATCTCTCGGTTGCAATCTCATAATTTCACAAGGTGGCTGGTCTTAGGTCTGGGTTAGACACAGGTTCCAATACCAATGGTGGTAGCACTAGCAACAACGACAAAAACAACAGCAACGGCAATGAGGATATTCCGAAAACAATTCCGACCACAAATACTGATGGTGGTGATATTACTCCTCCTCACACACAGGGTCCTCCTTTGTTCGGCCGACACCCTGAGGAAATCAGAAGAAACCAACCACCTACCATTGCTGATCTTATCACAGTGCAGTAAATCTTTGCACATAATCAAACAGATATAGATGCAGCATAAAAGAAGCTATTTGATCAGTTGAAAAATCTCACTAACAAGATATCAGAGAAAATTCAAGGAAAGGGAAAAGAGAAGGAGAAATCCTCAGATGACGATCCTAAGGCAATTCCAATTCATACAATAGATGATGATGAAGCCGGCAAAGCTGCGGGCAATCCATCAGCAAAGGAGTCATCAAACTTCATTACTCGTGAAGACTTGGAGCGTCTTCTGGAGAACCGTGGAAGAGGAAATACATCACATGTTCATCGTCACCAACTTCCTTATCCTGCCGCTACGCAGAGGATTCCTCTTCCTAAAGGTTACATTTCTCCAACTTTTACTCTGTATGATGGAATTGGCAATGCTCGAGAACACGTCTCTCGTTTTCTCGAAGCCTTAGGAGAGCATGAAAATAACCATGTTGTTCGGCTCAAGGAGTTTTCAAAATACTTGAAAGGAAGAGCATACACCTGGTACAACAACATTGCACCGGGGACTATCAACAATTGATGAGAAATGATCAATGCCTTATACATGAAGTATTTCTTCGTGTCAGAGCAAGTCACTCTCTTTGACCTTGGAAAGATGTTTTAGAGGGTCAGTGAAAACCCTAATGACTACGTGAAAAGATTCAGAGTCCAAGCACTGGATTGTCATGATCCAAATATCACGGAACAACAGCTGGTAGATTTGTGCATCAATGGCATGCTCCCGGTTTACAGGGCTCTGGTGGAGAATCTTCGATTCCATACTTTCTTAGAGCTTCACGAAGTTGCAAAGAGATCAGCAACCACTGCACCTGCTCTGTTGGAAAGAGAAAATCTACAAAGATTGAGGAAGCGCATGACACTCGATGAAGCAGTACAACATGCATCCCTCTACAAACGATGTGGCAGAAGGGAGCAAGCGCAAGGCTGAATCCCCGAACAAGCATGTTGCAGCTCCTCCAAAGACGTAAAAAAAGGACAAACCAGATACACGAACTCTCGGCCAGTGCACAGAGGCTCCTGATGATGCACCTGATTTTCCTCTCACCATTGGAGAAGTGATCGAACTGTTAGACGCCTGGATCCAAGATGGTACAATCAAATTTCCATACGTCAGGAGAGACCCAACTGAGGAAGACATGGAAAATCCTCGTTATTGCCGATTCCACCGATTTGTGAATCATCCAACAAGCAGTTGCAAAGTTTTAAAATGCATATTCAAAGAAAAGGTTGAGTCATGAGAACTTAACCTTGGAGCTGAAGGAGTGCACAGAGATCCTGTCCCTGTCATGACTTTCTCTATTTCTGAAGCACCGGTCAAGGAAGCAGTTCAGTCATTGATAGAGCATGTCTGCTAATTTCTCTATCTGTCAAAATCACAAAGGGAGGACATGTTTACATATTTGAATCACATAGTTTCCGGGAAACACCTGTTGATCCCAGATGTACCTCCCGAACCTTCAGCCACTGACAAAGAAATGTATGACTGGGGACTGCTCACCACAGTGCACATTAAAGGAAATGAATTCAAGAGGGAATTTGTTGATGTTGGTACTGCTGTCAACATCATCCCTTTGAAAATTCTTAGGGATACTGGAATTACTCGAAAAGAGGCTACTCATGCTTCCATAGCAATCAAAGACCATGAAGGGATTTCCAGAGATGCATATGGCTTCATCACTCTCAAAGTTACAGAAAGTTTGGTCTGCACTGAGACCAAGTTTTACATAATTCGGGAAGACCCTGGATATGACATGATCCTTGGAAGGACTTGGATCCATGCTGGAAGGATAACTCTGATTCCTTCAGCATACTCTACCGCCGACAAAGACTTTGAGTCAGAAGAAGAAGCATAAGATGCCCCACCATTTGAGCATTTGGAGGAAATTAAAACCTTAATGGGACTTACGCAAGAACCTGGAGAAAATCCACACAACTTTACAAAAGGTTTCGAGCTCAGGAAAGTCTTATTCCTCATGCTCCAATATTACCAATGTTAAAATATGCTACTCTGATCCAGAGACTCCTCCCCCATGAACAATTTAGCAATTACTAAGAGTTACGAATGGATAACTTCACCTCGGAAATACTATACCTAGTGGTTGGGTTCAGATCATCTCCATGTTGATTATTATATCAAAAGGTTTATTACTGAAGACTTGGCTAAGCACGACAAATAGTATGCTGGATACTCTCCTCTGCACGAGTGTCCATATGTGCCACAACCATGGAATCAGCGCAAGATATTCAAGGCGCGAACTGCAAAGCCAAACAATTTCGAGGAGGGATATTTGGTTTTAAAGGTAACTAAACGAGATCTCCATTCTTCAAGGAGCTCCAATTTGGAATGACCGCTTATGGTTGCTAAGTCCATAACTGGAGGATACTACAAATTGATCAACACAGATGGCAGAACCCTACCAGTAATTCACGGGAATCGTCTTAAGGCATTAGTATAAAATTATTGGGCATTTGAGGTACTGGGCGTTTAAGCACTCATGACGTCTGGATTTAGCATTTAGGATTTTCTTTTATTATATTTCAATTCCTCCAAAATGTTTGCAATACTTGCAACCAGTATTTGAATTCAGTAATTTATCAAAAATTCAGTTCACCTTACTTAAAGAAAAATCTTTATCAAATCCAAAATCAAAAGAAAATCCTCAGTCATAGACTCAACACCTACCAAAAATCCAAAACCCAAATAAAATATCACATCTCTCACAGAGTTCATGTTCATGAGATTACGGAAAAGAAACTAAAGAAAGTCATCAAAGAAAGATTTTTGCTCCTATGCCTCCTCCAAAACTTTCAAGGCTGACTTTTCCACCTCCAGCTTCCTGGTCAGCTCAGCGACCTCATTTATCTTCTTCAACACGACATCACTAGTAGGGAAAGGAGCATCACCCTTTACTACTTTCTTGATAGCTTCAAGTCTTTGACGAAGCCACCTCAGGTTGAAGCCAAGATCTTCAGCATTCTTCAAGTTGTACTCCCAATCAAAGAGAACATCTTGAGAAACAACATTTCTGGCTGTTGTCCGAATATCATCTATAACACGCAAGATGGCCTCTACTTATTTCATCAAGAAATAACTACGTCGTGGATCCCGAGTAATAACAACGTGTCCATACATTTCCCACAGTTCCTTGTACATAGCAGCATATCCGATGGGAACGCTAAATCCTCCAATAAACTGGTGATATGTAGTGATCTACACTACAAATCAGTTCAGAAGCAACTCAAATATCTAAGGATAGAGATTTAGAATGGGTAGAAGAGAAATTTGGGAGAGAAGAACAATTTTGATTAATTCTCAATAGTTCAACAGCATCCAAGGCAACAGCCTTTTACACCATAACTCACACGTGCGACGCACGTGTGAAGTGTCACTAACAACGGCTAACAAATTTAAATTAAAAAATAACCTACTTGGGTGCCCTTAACCATGGAGGCTGCCCTTAACCGTCTAAGAGATACTTGGGTCATGACAAACCCCCTTACTTCTCCAGATTCTTGTCCTCAAGGATCAGTTTGGGAAATTGAGCTATCATGAAATCTTTGTCTTACCAGCTCGCCTCTGTCTCATTCATTCCCTCCTAATGCACTAGAACTTGAGCTACATCTTGGTTATTCTTCCTGATGTTCCTTGATCCCAACACTTGCAATGGTTTAACCTTCATTTCTTTTTCCTTGGTCAGGGTTGGCAATGAAGTCTGAGGAATAACTCCCTGTCCCAGTTTGGGCTTAAGCTGAGAAACATGAAAGGTGGGATGGATTCTAGACTCAGCTGGTAACTTCAGTCTATAAGACACTTGCCCAATCTTCTCTTCAACCTGATAAGGACTAAAAAACTTGGCTGAAAGTTTCAAGTTTCTCCTTAGTTGCACATAGGTTTGTCTGTAAGGTTGCAGCCTAAGGTATACCCAGTCTCCCACTTCAAAGGCCCTCTCAGACCTCTTCTTGTCAGCCTGTTTCTTCATTCTATGTTGTGCTGCTTCTAAGGAATCCTTGAGTAAGAGCTTCATAGCTTGTCTCTTCTCAATGTAATTATCCACTGCAGAGTTGATTCCTTGATCACTAGAAGTAATGCCAAACTGTGGAGGGGCATAGCCAAACAATGCCTCAAAGGGAGTGAGCTTTGCACTAGTGTGGTAACTGGTGTTATACCACCATTATGCCATTGGAAGCCAGAAGACCCACTTGCTAGGATTGAAGCTGGTCATACACCTCAGATAAGATTCCAAGCAGGCATTCACTCTCTCAGTCTGGCTATCTATCTGAGGGTGGTATGCTGTGCTTAAGTGTATAGATGTACCCAGTCTGCTGAACAGGGCTTGCCAAAAGTTGCTCACAAACACATCATCTCTGTCTGACACAATGGATTTAGGAAGTCCATGAACTTTGAATAATGAGTCTAGACATACCTTTGCAACAGAAGCAGCAGTGTAAGGGTGGCTCAAGGCCAAGAAATGACTGAATTTAGTAAGTCTGTCCACAATGACTAGGATAACTTCCCTTCCTTCAGATTTTGGAAGTCCTAAAATGAAGTCCATGATAATATGCTCCCAAGATTGCTCAGGAATTGGGAGGGGATGTAACTTCCCAGCTGGAGCAGTGTTGAACCCTTTGTGTTGTTGGCAAATGTCACAGGTCTTGACAGCTTCCTGGATATCCTTTTTCATTCCCACCCAAAAGAGGTATAGCTTTGCTCTCTGATAGGTGGCTTTTGCACCAGAGTGTTCCCCAATAGCAGAAGAATGGGTTGAAGTAATGACCTTCTGCCTAAGGTTCCCAGTATGACCAATGTAGATCCTCCCTTTATACCTCAATATGCCTTACTGGTAAGCATAGCTCTCCACAGAATCATCCAATACAGTCAGCTGGGTAATCAGCATGTGAATCTCCATGGTAACTCTCTTGGATTTCAAGGTACCATCTTGGTTGTAACTGAATTAAACTATTACAATGGGGTGTTTCATTCAGCTGGATTCTTGATAAGGCATCTGCTACTTGGTTTTCAGACCCTTTATTGTATTTAAGAACATAGTCATAACCCAAAAGTTTAGCTAGCCACTTCTGTTGTAGCAAGGAGTGAATCCTATGCTCCATAAAGTACCTGATGCTCTGGTGGTCTGTGTAGATAGTGAACTGATTTCCCAGTAAGTATGACCTCCACTTAGTTACTTCCATTAGCTCCTTCTCATAGGTAGACATAACTAAGAATCTTGGCCCCATTCCTTTGTTGAAGAAGGCTATTGCTCTTCCCTCCTGCATTAATACTGCTCCTACTCCAGTGTCACAAGCATCAGTAGACAACTCAAATGGTTTACCAAAATCTGGTAGTACCAAGACTGGGGTAGTTGTGACAGCCTTCTTTAGCTTCTCAAAGGCCTCCTGAGCTGTGGAATCCCAGAGAAAACTGTTCTTCTTAAGTGACTATGTCAGTGGCTTAGCAATGAGTCCATAGTTCTTCACAAACTTCCTATAGTATCCTGTCAGGTCTAATAATCCTCTTAAGTCTTTGATAGTTGCAGGTACAGGCCACTTGGTCATGCATTCCACCTTTGCTGGGTCTGCTGCTACTCCTTCTCCTGATATAATGTGCCCTAAGTACTCGAGCTTCTCTTGTCCAAAGGAGCACTTATTGAGATTTGCAAACAGCTGATTCTTTTGGAGAGTACCCAGAGTTAGATGCAAGTGCTCCTGGTGTGTCTCCATATCTGGGCTATAGACCAAGATATCATCAAAGAATACCAATATGAATTTCCTCAAGTAAGGCCTAAACACATCATTCATGAGGGCCTGGAAACTGGATGGGGCATTAGTCAAGCCAAAGGGCATGACCAAGAACTCATAATGCCCTTGGTGAGTCTTGAATGCAGTCTTTGGAGTGTCCCCTGGAAATACCCTGATTTGATGATAACCTGCCTTCAAGTCAATCTTGGAGAATACAAAGGCTCCTTTCAGTTCATCCAACAGCTCCTTAATTACTGGAATAGGGTACTTATCCTTCACAGTTAATTCATTCACCTTTCTGTAGTCTACACAGAACCTCCAACTCCCATACTTCTTCTTTACTAACAATATTGGGGATTAAAATGGGCTGTGGCTGGGTTTAATCACTCCAGACTTGAGCATTTCTTACACTAACTTTTCCACCACCTCTTTCTGCACATATGGAATTCTGTAGGGTCTTTGGTTAGGAGGTAATGCATTAGGCTTAAGAGGTATGTGGTGATCATGATTTCTGGGAGGTGGTAGGGTTGTGGGTTCTTGAAATATGGAGGAGTATTGTTTCAGAAGTGGATCTAAAGCCTTTGGAGCTTCAATTTTGGATTTCACTGCTGTAATGGAGAATAAATGGCCTGTTAACCCATGTTTGTGTTTCTTGATGTATTTTTGACAGGCCCCTGCTGACATAAAGGATATCCTCATCTCTTCAGTTATCCCTTTGAGCTCCACCTCCTTGCCTTCTTGTTTGAATGTGATAGTCATCTCTTTGAAATCAAATTTTACAGGGCTGATGATCTTCATCCAGTCTACTCCCAACACCATATCACAGCCACCCAACTCTAAGACCCTCACATCAAAGGTGAAAGAGTGCCCCTGCATCTGACAACAAAACTGGGGACATTGGGCATCACTGAGCACCTTATTCCCATCTGCCACAGATACTTGCAAGGTTGCAGTTGGCCTAATCAAGGCCCCACTAATTCTAGCCATTTCAGGGTCTATGAAACTATGGGTACTACCACTATCAATTAAAACAGTAAATTTCCTCTTATTCCTAGTGGTACCTTGAATCTTAATGGTATTATGGGATACATTACCAGAAAGAGCATGTAGTGAGACCTCCACCTCTTCCTCCAATTCCTGTATGACTGGAGTGCTGATAGGGCTTTATTCTTCAGCTGAAGTGGTTTCTTCCTCTTCTTCTCCCACCAACATGTAGAGCTGCTGTCTAACACACTTATTCCCATACTTGTACTCTTCATCACAGTTATAACACAGTCCATTCTCTCTCCTTTTCCTCATTTCAGCATAGGTTAATTTTCTGATTGGGGGTATCTTTGAAGTGCCAACTCCTTTGGGTGATGGAGAATTAGACTTTGGAGGGGTTGTAAAGCCTTTAGAACTGCTACCACTGCTCAAGGATAGTGGGGGAAGTCTTGAGACAAACTTGGCCTTCTTAGTGATCTTTTCCATCACCGCTTCCTGCATTCTGGCTAAGTACATGGCATGGCTTAGTGTAGATGGTGAGTGCATTTGAACTTCCAACTTAATCTCCTCCTTTAGCCCACTGATGAAACTGGAAGTGAAATAGGCTTCATTCAAATAGCGATTTCTAGCAATCATCAAGGCCTTGAGCTCCTCAAAGAGCTCCTGATACTCCAACACAGTGCCCTCCTGAATGAGCTTGTTGAATTCCCCAACTACATCTTCATGACCCAACTCTTGAAATCTAAAATTAAGGTCATCACAAAACTCTCTCCACTGTACCACCCCTTTCCCAACTTGATAATCTTGATACCATACATCAGCTCGTCCTTCTTAATGCATCGAAGCTATCATAACCTTTTGTTCTTCATCCATCAGGTGTAGTTGGAAGAACTTAGTGCATTTAAGGATCCAAGATCTTGGATTATTACCATCAAATTTAGGGAAATCTATCTTAGGTTTGTGAGCAGAAACGAACTGATTATTATGGAGTTGATAGTTACCTCTCACAAATTCATTTACCCTTGGTTGATCCTGAGATTTTTCCGGGGTCTCCAAAACTCCATCTCCATCATTGGTTTTACTCGACAGTCTTGCTTCAAGAACCGCCATCTGAGATTCGAATAACTTTGCGAGACTGTTTTGAGAATCATCGAATTTCTTCGCTATTTCTTTGAAACCCTCTGATTGCTCTTGAGATAACTCATTCACTCGCTTCTGCAGTGCATCAAACTCCTTCTGGGTAACCATTTTTTAACAGGAACACTCGGATCGAGCGCTCTGATACCAATTGTAGTGATCTACACTACAAATCAGTTCAGAAGCAACTCAAATCTCTAAGGATAGAGATTTAGAATGGGTAGAAGAGAAATTTGGGAGAGAAGAACAATTTTGATTAATTCTCAATAGTTCAACAGCATCCAAGGCAACAACCTTTTACACCACAACTCACACGTGCGACGCACGTGTGAAGTGTCACTAACAACGGCTAACAAATTTAAATTACAAAATAACCTACTTGGGTGCCCTTAACCATGGAGGCTGCCCTTAACCGTCTACGAGATACTTGGGTCATGACATGATATAGGAGTAACTCACCAAATTGAGGGTCAAAGAAAATCCCTGCAGTGGGATATTCGTGCACTAACATATGGTTCTCAGTTACTGGAGCAGTGTTGACAACCATGGAGACGACTTCAGAGGAAGTAGCTTCTGCTATTTCGAGTTCTGATTCCATCGTCTGGGGCACAATTGGAGTTTCCACCACTTCCATGGAATCAACGACCAGAACTTCATCATTTTAAGGTGAATATGTGGAAGTCTTGTCACTAAAATCTCCTGGATTTCCCAAACCACCATTATTGGATCCATGATTCCCAACTTCGTTGTTCGGTACCTAATGCGAAGATTACATGGGATTAGATTATAATGATTCAAACGTGGAAGGCCAATACAATCATAAAATTAATAAAGTAAGTGAACTAACATCATCTAAGTTCCTTATTATGCATTAAAGATATGTGCAAGTAGCATCAAAGTCATGAAACACGTTTTCGAAGAAACTCAGCTGAAGAAAAATTTATACTGCCTGTGTTCAACGATGAACTGGGAGCAATTGGTATGGAATATGGAGTTGGGTTGGACACCATTCTCTCCGTATCGAAGTCCTCTACAACATATCAAAATTTCATGATGATTTGATAAACGAGTAAGGATATGTGGCCAAAACATTAAGCAGCCCGTAATCTGGAAAAGTTCTGAAAGTCTCCTGGAAGTTTACTATTTTTCCTTTTTCAGGCTCTGAACCCAAAGCTTGGAAATTTCATGGGCATGAGAATGCATATGCATACATTGAAAATACGATTTCGGACGAAGGTTGTACGGGGTTTTCATTAAAAACCTGAAGCCTGAAATTTTCTGACGACGTATTTCACCGAAATTATGTGCATATTCACATGGGTTTTCATTCATTCATGCACAAATCAGCAATTTAATACTTCTATGAAGAAACTGTAGGAGAAGATACTAACTAAGGGAGTCTCCAAACCATTTGAAGACTCAGCAATGTTGGAATCTCCATTAGCAACTTCGTTATCTTCATTCGACTCTGGGTTTTGAGAACTCTCCATATTTTCATTCGATTCGGGATTTCGAGAGCTTTCCACATTCTTATCACTCAATAAGGAGTGCGTTGCATTAACATACTCCTCATCCACGAAAAATTCCTCCTTAATACATCAACAATGGTCATCATCAAATCATCCAGAGGCATGTTACACTAGTTTAACATGAAAAGAGAATGCTTACATCGAATTCCTCGTCAGTATTGTATCCCTGAGTCGCTCGACCAGGAGTGAAATGAAGACCATCAATAACAGATGAAGCAAAATTCTACAACCAAATAACAAATATCAATTTTGTGATCCTGGTAAAGCGGATAGAAGAAGTCAGCTGGAAAATGTCAACAACTCACCAAAAGGGCGACTAGGGACTTTATGGTGTTGGGAAACAACTTGAAATTCTTTCTCTTGCCTTCTCCACCGTGAACAATTGCCTCTGCTTCTGAGAAATTCACTTCAATTAGAGGTCTCACAGCATGACCATCCTACAAGAGGAAATTGATATGATGGTTAAAGACAATTTTACAAGTTGTATGAGGAATACACAAGAGAATACATACCGATGAACTTCCTGGAGATGTCTTTCACTTATCACCACCAGAGATACACTCCTTAATCTTGGACGAGTGGCACTCATCTGAAAAGAAAGAGGTTCTTTCACTAAGGTTTGGGAGGCTATCATGTAATCATTGAGATTCTCAATATGTTGATCCAAGAATTCTATGATACATAGAGTCACATACGTAGTTCGATCAGCACAAGGGAACCAATAAGAACTTCCTTCAGCATATGTATGATCTAAACAAGCTTTAAGTTGTTCCACTGATGGTTTTCTCCTTCGAAAAGTTGGGACGCATTGGTCCATACCCATCTGATGGGCGGTTCTATCAATATTATACTCCTCAACCGAAAAATCTCCATACGTTGCTGATAATAGATAACCGGGAGTGCAACTCAGCATGAAAGATCTTTCGCCATCGCTCAAATCAGCACCGGATCTCAAATACTTTCTTTCTCCAGTATTGAAAGTCGTCAATTGAGAAAAGTGAGGAGGAACCATCACCCAAGGGCGGAAGTTGAACTCAGACTCATCATCCAAAACATCAACGAAGCGCGTCTTGGATTGAATTTGCTTTGTAGACCAGCGCATAATCCTAGCGTTGTCTTTCTCATGGAAAATACGTTGAGAATTAGCAAAGTTCAGACTTTGTAAGATACTATGGGGAATGGGTGCATAGTTTCTGAAACATTCCCACATCAGAGCTTGGGGGAACATTGTATTAGCGTAGCATTCAATCTTCATGAAGCCGTTTAAGACACTAGAGTCTACGACTAAAGAGTCCAGGTTAGAATACAAAGAGCCCAAGAATAAGATACCTAGCGGAAGTTGTTCACCTTGAGCCAGCTCAATAGCGAAAGGGATTACAAATGGCTTCAACAAGGTACCAGCATCTTCAAACATGTCCTTGGATATCCACAAGCACAAGAAAGCAGAAATAGACAACATACCGTCGGGTTCATCAAGAGGGACGTCTCGTGGCCACCAACGTGTCAACCAATGAGCATAACAGCCTTTACCAAAGACCTTGTTGATTCTCTCCATCTTAGCTGTTAAAGTTTTGGAAACTGCTTTTTCCTCCGCCATCCAGAGTTCTTCAGGAAAGTTACCTGTAATTGGAAGATGCAATAAAGCAACTACATCTTCCAAGGTAATAGTGAACTCTCCCCAGCTGCATATAAATGTGTGAGTTGGGATGCACCAGCGAGAAAGAAGAGCTACAATACCTCATGCGTCATGAAAGATATACAAATCTCCAGATGTTTGAACGGCCCTGGTAATTTGTGCTCTATCCAGCATAGCTCTAACACGAGGAAATCCCATCATATGTCTAGACCACCCAGAAAACTTCTCTTAGGGACGCCGAGAGAGCTTGAACTCAATCATTGAAGCCTGGAATAGTCCTCGTTCAAGATAGAAACGAATAGGATCATGAGGAGTCTCCAATTTCTTATGAGTGACCGTCCTGGGATTAATCATAAGGCGATATACCGGGGACTTGAGACGATTTTTGGTATCCCGAACCTCAAATAATGCGTCATCTATGTTCGGGACGTTCTTGACTCCAGGTGTTTCGTCTTCTTCACCAACGGAAGCCTCATCCATACATGCTTCCTCTATGGAGATGTCATCATCTACACACATTTCATCTCTGGAAGCACCATTGGCTGGAAGATCAGACATCTTTGCAAAGCAGCTGTAAAAATCACACGATATTTATTTTCAGTCATCTGAATACAAATTTGACGAGATGATGGATTCACGCAAACAGGAATTCCAGCATCTAAAAATGGTAATTCTAAACTCTTACCTCTTTCAATTTCACTAACAGTAGTGATTGTGCCACAAGAGTTAGTACGTAAAATTAGTTCGTTCCTTGAAACCTGAAGTAATGAACGAGACTTCATTAGTTCATAAAAGATGATTTTCTCATAAAATCATGGACATAATTTTCATAATGTGAACATTCACACAACTGACCTATGAAATTTACAACAAGACATTATTTCATCATAAATAAAATGTCTAGTTTCGAAGGTTACTCAAAACCCGCGTCTTGATTTTACAAAGCAGTATTTGGTATAATTTGTTCACGTAAATTTTCAAAAATTTATTTTAATGAGAACAAATCCATGTGAATGAAATATGTTATCATATCCCACATAATATGTCACGGCTACATATATATTTTAAAAAAAAATCTATTTTCCTTCGTATTAGCATTTTCTTTAAAACGAAGGTTTATGCTAGTTTTGTGAAAGCTCACACCTCTTGTGATAAAATATTAGTTCTCATGAAAGATCATAAATAAGGTTTTATCACTGAACATAAGTTTACATACATAAAAAATCTATTTTTCCTCGAATGAACATTATTTTCTAATACGAGGTTTATTTCGGTTTTGTGAAAGCTCACATATATATATATATATTAAGATAAAGTCTTGG
Source organism: Papaver bracteatum (assembly GCA_023529315.1). Lineage (NCBI taxonomy): Eukaryota > Viridiplantae > Streptophyta > Magnoliopsida > Ranunculales > Papaveraceae > Papaver > Papaver bracteatum. The sequence goes on along the minus strand of JAJJWX010004691.1, from coordinate 51,273 downwards.
TTCACATGAAAGTTCATAAACTAAGTTTTATCACTGGACCTAGGTCTACACATGTATAAAATCTCTCCTAAATCAGGGATTATTATTAGTTTTCAAAACTAATGATCGAATGGACATACGTTTAATAAAATAAGGGTTTTTCTACCAAAATCACACTAATATATACACATGTATAGAATTTCACCATAAAAAACTCATGAAATCAGCAAGTTATGAAAAAAAATAAAAAAAATTGACGCACCTGACGGCGCAGGCCGGAGATTGGCCGGACGGTGATCGGACGCTGGCGGTTTTCGTCGATTTCCGGAAAAGAAATTTTTTGCTCTTGCTGAGCTCGGATGTGAAGGAGATGAATGAGGTGGTGGATGTGAGAAATAAAAAAAAAAGGGAAGGAATTAATTCCTTTTATTCCTAATTTTATTTCCAAAACCTAATTCCTTAAGGATTTCCTTTTTGGGCCCGGCCCGTGAATCCTAAACCAACCAAGGTTCCACCATCGGATCACCGGTTCTACACCAATTTATGTTCACTGGATGATGCTCTATTATGCCACTGGGGTTTCTGCTCAAACCATGGTTTGCTCATTCAGTCGAAATCCGGTAATATCTTATCTTATGATTAAGTTCAATTACTTATTTCTGTTTATATCTAGAAAATCACCATTCAATGCTGACTGAGGAACATGACTGTTCCTCACTAAGCAGGGGAGTTAATGTAGATGGTGGATTTTCGAAAAAGGGTAAAATTGTAAAACTATACTCCAGATTCGGCAACTGGATGAGTATTGAGGCTCATGTCTCTCATTAAAGCATGAAGCCATGAATCTCTGACTGAGAAGGCTGTATCTCATAGTACATGTATATGTGTAGTCTCTCAGCTAAGACCACGGCACATCTCATGAATACTGAGCAATTTTAGTAATTACTCCGGATCTGGAAATCAGATGAGTATTGAGACTCATGTCTCCATGCATGAAAGCTCATGCCACCTCTGATGGAAAAAGTCTCTCAGAGAAGATGTATATGTGTAGCTTTCCAGCTGAGGCCACGACACATCTCATACTGTATAGAATCGAAAGATTGGGTGGCTCCAAGACAGCATGCCTGCTAGTATAGAGCGACAACGTCTTCGAGATGCAACCATATTTTCCCTGACTATGCAAGAGTAATATGACACTCCAGCAAGTTAATATTGCTCAACCCTCAGATGATTAATGCTCCTAGACAGGAAGCCCTTCTGGTGTAGAGCCATCAATTAATTATCTGAAATCGTCTGAATATCCAGTAATATTCTACGAGCCATCTTTAATTGTCTGAATATCCAGCAATATTCTACGATTCTTCGTTATATTTCGTCACTTCAATTCGTGGTTCTTCCCAGCAGAATGCCACGGGTTAGTGATAAATATCCAACGAAACATGCATTTGAACATCGAATAAGCCCTGACACAAAAATGGTGCAAGTGTAATTAGCAGATAATGCACAGACCAGCATTTTGAATGCACGAACGAGCATTTCAAAAAATACTAACGAACGAGGAACCTATGCAAAATAGGAAGGAAAAATAATAATAATGAAATATTAGCAAAAACGTCAGGGGACAAGGCTCACCAGCCGGCCAGTGATGCCGTGACCAGTCCCGCGCCCAATTTTATATTTTATCATACTTTTACTATTTCCCTGATCTAATGAAAATCCTCTCGTTCGAGCAAATTTTCTTTATTTCAAAGAAATTATCTAAATCACATGATTTTATCAAAAATAATAAAATTAGGGAAAGGTGTAATGGGACCGCCGGCCGTCCGGCTGGTCATGCATTGGCCGTGGCCGATCCCACACCACACATCCCGTTATTTTATTATTTCTTCTCAAATTATAAAAATTCCTTGATTTTATGAATTTTCCCTAAAATCATGAAAATTACCGAATTTAATGTATTTTTATCTAAATCACATGATTTTATCAAAAAATGATAAAATTAGGGAAAGGTGTCATGGGACCGCCGGCTGGCCGGTCATGCCTTGACCGTGGACGATCCCACACCTCACGTCCCATTATTTTATTATAACTTCTCAAATTATGAAAATTCCTTGATTTTATGAATTTTCCCTAAAATCACATAATTTCATGTATTTTCTCTAAAATCATAGAAAATATTAAAAAATTAGGGAAAACTTGTGGGACCTGGCTCTAGCCGGTCCCACATGCATATTATTTTATTATTATTTGGTGTTCTGTTTCTTGTTTTCATGATAACTCCCTGATTTCAACAAAATATCTTGGTTTTCAACAAATCCCTTTGATTTTATGAAAATTCTCTAAAATCATCAAAATTTGGTAAAATTGGGAAGAGTGGCTTTGGACTCGCGCCCATTGGCCGGCCGGCCATTGCCGATCCCACACTCCCATTCCCTATTTTATTATTAATTTATTTCTCTCATCTCACGAAAGTTCCCTAATTTCATCAAACTCTCATGTTTCATGGAATTTCCCTCAAATCAGAGAAAATACATAAAATTACATAAAACTGGGAAAGCATGTGGGACCGTGTTTGTCAACCAGCCGGCCATGCCTTAGCCATGGCCGGTCTCACACCTTGTAATTACCTGTTTTGTTTATTATTTTCATCATCTCATGTATTTTTCTCAGTTTCAGCAAAACCATGGATTTTGCATATTTTCTCAAAATGTTGCTCAAACGTGCACCAGAAAATATCAAAATTCTCAGGACTGAAGCGCGGACATCATGGTGACACAAGCACATCCCCTTGACCGACCAAGGGTGACCCTGAGGCTTGTAAATAGCTGGTCCCGCATGTTTAAACGATTTTAACCTAATTTGCTCAATTGCTTATATTAGGTTCAAACTATTTCCAAACAATTAGAAGTTTGATCAAACGACCATCCACTGGTCCCACGCCACCAAGAGCCGGTCTCATGACCTTTTGGTCGGTCCTTCATATTTCCATAATACCAGGTTTTATTATTTGTCGCTCACACGAGCATTATTTCGGTAAGTGATTAAACCAGCATTTAATCATTCTTTCACCAACTGGTCCCGGGAGACTTTGGTATTTTTGCTCATTCGAGAATTTGGGCGATATATGGTGAACCCATCATCCCATGTATCCGGTCCTGTGTAACTCTGTATTGATTTGAAATAAGTCACCATTTCGGTAAAATTAGGGTTATGAATCCAGAGCTCTGCATAGACGTGATTCTGAGCAGATTCAAACACTCTGATAATTTTATGATGATTTCATAATCAACACTTTATTTATTTTGCTCGACCCAGCAGTCAGTAACTTAAATTAATATTTTATTTGGTCTTGCTACCAACGATTGATCAAAAAGCAGTATTTGCTCAAACTAGCAATATTCGCTCAAACCGGCAATGTTTATTCAAATTAGCAATATTTGCTCAGACTAGCAATATTTGCTCAGATCAAAGAATATTGGTTCAACTATCAACGTTCAACAGTTCGGCAACACAGTTTGCTCATCTTAGGTTTTAAGGATACCTCGTTTCAGCAGACACGTTAAATTCATGAGTTTCAGAATATTTGCTAATCATGTTCAACTCAGCAGTACATGGACTCATCGTCCCATAAAGTCAGCAACTGAGTCCTCAATCACGAGATTTCAATCGGGTCATATGGGGGGATATTAACTAGGGTTTTGGTCTGGCGGTCTACGGCACGTGTGTTCACCCACGATGAGAATGTGAGCAAGTCGTGCATTCAGTTGGAAGAGTCAGCAAAAGTAGTGGGTAGAAAATTAACCAAGTCTCCGAACAATGAGTAATTGGTTTAACACGATTTCCCACTTCCCCACTCTCTGATTCTAGCAATTGTCACACTTCATGGGATCATGGTGTTTTCAACTCTGGAATTATAAAATGTCTCTAAATCCTGATTGAAAGGACAAGATTCGAACACTCGAACATTCGTCTATCAATTTCTCATCAAAGTTCATACAGACAACCTTTAGTCTACACGAACTTAGAGAAATCACTCTCAATTGAGCAAAATTCAATCATTCAGAGCATTTTCACGCAGAATATACAACACAACTACAATCTTAGATCATCATTGATCTCACACATTTCTCAGCTTCCCTCCTACCTATCAACCCATCCTCTATTGTGACCGGATTGACTCTGGAACGACCATTGTTCTTGGTTTAGGCAGAATTCTTATAGATTGATCACTAGAACTTAAAGCACTCCCTTCTTGCAGTGCATCTTTGTGAGGTTCAATATTTAACTCGGTTCGAGGAGTCTCCACACAGTCGACTCTTTAATCCGGTAAAAACCAGCAAATCATTTTACTAACAAGATATCAGAGAAAATTCAAGGAAAGGGAAAAGAGAAGGATAAATCCTCAGATGACGATCCTAAGGCAATTCCAATTCATACAATTGATGATGATGAAGCCGGCAAAGCTTCGGGCAATCCATCAGCAAAGGAGTCATTAAACTTCATTACTCGTGAAGACTTGGAGCGTCTTCTGGAGAACTGTGGAAGAGGAAATACATCACATGTTCATCGTCACCAACTTCCTTATCCTGCCGCTACGCAGAGGATTCCTATTCCTAAAGGTTACATTTCTCCAACTTTTACTCTGTATGATGGAATTGGCAATGCTCGAGAACACATCTCTCGTTTCCTCGAAGCCTTAGGAGAGCATGAACATAACCATGTTGTTCGGCTCAAGGAGTTTTCAAAATACTTGAAAGGAAGAGCATACACCTGGTACAACAACATTGCACCGGGGACTATCAACAATTGATGAGAAATGATCAACGCCTTCTACATGAAGTATTTCTTCGTGTCAGAGCAAGTCACTCTCTCTGACCTTGGAAAGATGTTTTAGAGGGTTAGTGAAAACCCTAATGACTACGTGAAAAGATTCAGAGTCCAAGCCCTGGATTGTCATGATCCAAATATCACGGAACAACAGCTGGTATATTTGTGCATCAATGGCATGCTCCCGGTTTACAGGGCTCTGCTGGAGAATCTTCGATTACAGACTTTCTTAGAGCTTCACGAAGTTGCAAAGAGATCAGCAACCACTGCACCTGCTCTGTTGGAAAGAGCAAAATCTACAAAGATTGAGGAAGCGCATGACACTCGATGAAGCAGTACAACATGCATCCCTCTACAAACGATGTGGCAGAAGGGAGCAAGCGCAAGGCTGAATCCCCGAACAAGCATGCTGCAGCTCCTCCAAAGACGCAAAAAAAGGACAAACCAGATACACGGACTCTCGGCCAGTGCACAGAGGCTCCTGATGATGCACCTGATTTTCCTCTCCCCATTGGAGAAGTGATCGAACTGTTAGACGCCTGGATCCAAGATGGTACAATCAAATTTCCATACGTCAGGAGAGACCCAACTGAGGAAGACATGGAAAATCCTCGTTATTGCCGATTCCACCGATTTGTGAATCATCCAACAAGCAGTTGCAAAGTTTTAAAACGCATATTCAGAGAAAAGGTTGAGTCATGAGAACTTAACCTTGGATCCGAAGGAGTGCACAGAGATCCTGTCCCTGTCATGACTTTCTCTATTTCTGAAGCACCAGTCAAGGAAGCAGTTCAGTCATTGATAGAACATGTCTGCGAATTGCTCTATCTGTCAAAATCACAAAGGGAGGACATGTTTACAGCTTTGAATCACATATTTTCCGGGAAACACCTGTTGATCCCAGATGTACCTCCCGAACCTTCAGCCACTGACAAAGAAATGTATGACTGGGGACTGCTCACCACAGTGCACATTAAAGGAAATGAATTCAAGAGGGCATTTGTTGATGTTGGTACTGCTGTCAACATCATCCCTTTGAAAATTCTTAGGGATACTGGAATTACTTGAAAAGAGGCTACTCATGCTTCCATAGCAATCAGAGACCATGAAGGTATTTCCAGAGATGCATATGGCTTCATCACTCTCAAAGTTACAGAAAGTTTGGTCTGCACTGAGACCAAGTTTTACATAATCCGGGAAGACCCTGGATATGACATGATCCTTGGAAGGACTTGGATCCATGCTGGAAGGATAACTCTGATTCCTTCAGCATACTCTACCGCCGACAAAGACTTTGAGCCAGAAGAAGAAGCAGAAGATGCCCCACCATTTGAGCATTTGGAGGAAATTAAAACCTTAATGGGACTTACACAAGAACCTGGAGAAAATCCACACAACTTTGACAAAAGGATTCGAGCTCAGTAAAGTCTTATTCCTCATGCTCCAATATTACCAATGTTAAAATATGCTACTCTGATCCAGAGACTCCTCCCCCATGAACAATTTAGCAATTACTAAGAGTTACAAATGGATAACTTCACCTCGGAAATACTATACCTAGTGGTTGGGTTCAGAGCATCTCCATGTTGATTATTATATCAAAAGGTTTATTACTGAAGACTTGGATAAGCACGACAAATAGTATGCTGGATACTCTCCTCTGCACGAGTGTCCATATGTGCCACAACCATGGAATCAACGCAAGATATTCAAGGCGCGAACTGCAAATCCAAACAATTTCGAGGAGGGATATTTGGTTTTAAAGGTAACTAAACGAGATCTTCATTCTGCAAGGAGCTCCAATTTGGAATGACCGCTTATGGTTGCTAAGTCCATAACTGGAGGATACTACAAATTGATCAACACAGATGGCAGAACCCTACCAGTAATTCATGGGAATTGGCTTAAGGCATTAGTCTAAAATTATTGGGCACTTGAGGTACTGGGCGTTTAAGCACTCATGACGTCTGGATTTAGCATTTAGGATTTTCTTTTATTATATTTCAATTCCTCCAAAACGTTTGCAATACTTGCAACCAGTATTTGAATTCAGTAATTTATCAAAAATTCAGTTCACCTTACTTAAAGAAAAATCTTTATCAAATCCAAAATCAAAAGAAAATCCTCAGTCATAGACTCAACACCTACCAAAAATCCAAAACCCAAATAAAATCTCACATCTCTCACAGAGTTCATGTTCATGAGATTACGGAAAAGAAACTAAAGAAAGTCATCAAAGAAAGATTTTTGCTCCTCTGCCTCCTCCAAAACTTTCAAGGCTGCCTTTTCCACCTCCAGCTTCCTGGTCAGCTCAGCGACCTCATTTATCTTCTTCAACACGACATCACTAGTAGGGAAAGGAGCATCACCCTTTACTACTTTCTTGATAGCTTCAAGTCTTTGACGAAGCCACCTCAGGTTGAAGCCAAGATCTTCAACATTCTTCAAGTTGTACTCCCAATCAAAGAGAACATCTTGAGAAACAACATTTCTGGCTGTTGTCCGAATATTATCTATAACACGTAAGATGGCCTCTACTTATTTCATCAAGAAATAACTACGTCGTGGATCCCGAGTAATAACAACGTGTCCATACATTTCCCACAGTTCCTTGTACATAGCAGCATATCCGATGGGAATGCTAAATCCTCCAATAAACTGGTGATATGTAGTGATCTACACTACAAATCAGTTCAGAAGCAACTCAAATCTCTAAGGATAGAGATTTAGAATGGGTAGAACAGAAATTTGGGAGATAAGAACAATTTTGATTAATTCTCAATAGTTCAACAGCATCCAAGGCAACAGCCTTTTACACCACAACTCACACGTGCGACGCACGTGTGAAGTGTCACTAACAACGGCTAACAAATTTAAATTACAAAATAACCTACTTGGGTGCCCTTAACCATGGAGGCTTCCCTTAACCGTCTAAGAGATACTTCGGTCATGACAAACCCCCTTAATTCTCCAGATCCTTGTCCTCAAGGATCAGTTTGGGAAATTGAGCTATCATGAAATCTTTGTCTTCCCAGCTCGCCTCTGTCTCAGTCATGCCCTCCCAATGCACTAGAACTTGAGCTACATCTTGGTTATTCTTCCTGATGTTCCTTGATCCCAACACTTGCAATGGTTTAACCTTCATTTCTCCTTCCTTGGTCAGGGTTGGCAATGAAGTCTGAGGAATAACTCCTTGTCCCAGTTTGGGCTTAAGATGAGAAACATGAAAGGTGGGATGGATTCTAGACTCAGCTGGTAACTTCAGTCTATAAGCCACTTGCCCAATCTTCTCTTCAACCTGATAAGGACCAAAAAACTTGGCTGAAAGTTTCAAGTTTCTCCTTAGTTGCACAGAGGTTTGTCTGTAAGGTTTCAGCCTAAGGTATACCCAGTCTCTTACTTCAAAGGACCTCTCAGACCTCTTCTTGTCAGCATGTTGCTTCATTCTATGTTGTGCTGCTTCTAGGGAATCCTTGAGTAAGAGCTTCATAGCTTGTCTCTGCTCAATGTAATCATCCACTGCAGAGTTGATTCCTTGATCACTAGAAGTAATGCCAAACTGTGGAGGGGCATAGCCAAACAATGCCTCAAAGGGAGTGAGCTTTGCACTAGTGTGGTAACTGGTGTTATACCACCATTGTGCCATTGGAAGCCAGAAGACCCACTTGCTAGGCTTGAAGCTGGTCATACACCTCAGATAAGATTCCAAGCAGGCATTCACTCTCTCAGTCTGGCTATCTATCTGAGGGTGGTATGCTGTGCTTAAGTGTAGAGATGTACCCAGTCTGCTGAACAGGGCTTGCCAAAAGTTACTTACAAACACATCATCTCTGTCTGACACAATGGATTTAGGAAGTCCATGAACTTTGAATACTGAGTCTATACATACCTTTGCAACATAAGCATCATTGTAAGGGTGGCTCAAGGCCAAGAAATGACTGAATTTAGTAAGTCTGTCCACAATGACTAGGATAACTTCCCTGCCTTCAGATTTTGGAAGTCCTGAAATTAAGTCCATGCTAATATGCTCCCAAGCTTGCTCAGGAATTGGGAGGGGCTGTAACTTCCAGCTGGAGCAGTGTTTAACCCTTTGTGTTATTGGCAAATGTCACAGGTTTTGACAGCTTCCTTGATATCCTTTTTCATTCCCACCCAAAAGAAGTATAGCTTTGCTCTTTGATAGGTGGCTTTTGCACCAGAGTGTCCCCAAATAGCAGAAGAATGGGTTGAAGTAATGACCTTCTGCCTAAGGTTCCTAGTCTGACCAATGTAGATCCTCCCTTTATACCTCAATATGCCTTACTGGTAAGCATAGCTCTCCACAGAATCATCCAATACAGTCAGCTGGGTAATTAGTGACTCAGCATGTGAATCTCCATGGTAACTCTCTTGGATTTCAAGGTACCAGCTTGGTTGTAACTGAGTTAAACTATTGCAGTGGGGTGTTTCATTCATCTGGATTCTTGATAAGGCATCTGCTACTTGGTTTTCAGACCCTTTCTTGTACTTAAGAACATAGTCATAACCCAAAAGTTTAGCTAGCCACTTCTGTTGTAGCAAGGAGTGAATCCTCTGCTCCATAAAGTACCTGATGCTCTGGTGGTCTGTGTAGATAGTGAACTGATTTCCCAGTAAGTATGACCTCCACTTAGTTACTGCCATTACCACTTCCATTAGCTCCTTCTCATAGGTAGACATATCTAAGAATATTGGCCCCATTCCTTTGCTGAAGAAGGCTATTGCTCTTCCCTCCTGCATTAATACTGCTCCTACTCCAGTGTCACAAGCATCAGTAGACAGCTCAAATGGTTTACCAAAATCTGGTAGTACCAAGACTGGGGTAGTTGTGACAGCCTTCTTTAGCTTCTCAAAGGCCTCCTGAGCTGTGGAATCCCAGAGAAAACTGTTCTTCTTAAGTAACTCTGTCAGTGGCTTAGCAATGAGTCCATAGTTCTTCACAAACTTCCTATAGTATCCTGTCATGCCTAAGAATCCTCTTAAGTCTTTGATAGTTGCAGGTACATGCCACTTGGTCATGCATTCCACCTTTGCTGGGTCTGCTGCTACTCCTTCTCCTGATATAATGTGCCCTAAGTACTCGAGCTTCTCTTGTCCAAAGGAGCACTTATTGAGATTTGCAAACAGCTGATTCTTTTGGAGAGTACCCAGAGTTAGATGCAAGTGCTCCTGGTGTGTCTCCATATATGGGCTATAGACCAAGATATCATCAAAGAATACCAATATGAATTTCATCAAGTAAGGCCTAAACACATCATTCATGAGGGCCTGGAAACTGGATGGGGCATTAGTCAAGCCAAAGGGCATGACCAAGAACTCATAATGCCCTTGGTGAGTCTTGAATGCGCCCTTTGGAGTGTCCCCTGGAAATACCCTGATTTGATGATAACCTGCCTTCAAGTCAATCTTGGAGAATACAAAGGCTCCTTTCAGTTCATCCAACAGCTCCTTAATTACTGGAATAGGGTACTTATCCTTCACAGTTAATTCATTCACCTTCCTGTAGTCTACACAGAACCTCCAACTCCCATACTTCTTCTTTACTAACAATATTGGGGATTAAAATAGGCTGTGGCTGGGTTTAATCACTCCAGACTTGAGAATTTCTTCCACTAACTTTTCCACCACCTCTTTCTGCACATATGGAATTCTGTAGGGTCTTTGGTTAGGAGGTAATGCATTAGGCTTAAGAGGTATGTGGTGATCATGATTTCTGGGAGGTGGTAGGGTTGTGGGTTCTTGAAATATGGATGAGTATTGTTTCAGAAGTGGATCTAAAGCCTTTGGAGCTTCAATTTTGGATTTCACTGCTGTAATGGAGAATAAATGGCCTGTTAACCCATGTTTGTGTTTCTTGATGTATTTTTGACAGGCCCCTGCTGACATAAAGGATATCCTCATCTCTTCAGTTATCCCTTTGAGCTCCACCTCCTTGCCTTCTTGTTTGAATGTGATAGTCATCTCTTTGAAATCAAATTTTACAGGGCTGATGATCTTCATCCAGTCTACTCCCAACACCATATCACAGCCACCCAACTCTAAGACCCTCACATCAAAGGTGAAAGAGTGCCCCTGCATCTGCCAACAAAACTGGGGACATTGGGCATCACTGAGCACCTTATTCCCATCTGCTACAGCTACTTGCAAGGTTGCGGTTGGCCTAATCAAGGCCCCACTAATTCTAGCCATTTCAGGGTCTATGAAACTATGTGTACTACCACTATCAATTAAAACAGTAAATTTCCTCTTATTCCTAGTGGTACCTTGAATCTTAATGGTATTATGGGATACATTACCAGAAAGAGCATGTAGTGAGACATCCACCTCTTCCTCCAATTCTTGTATGACTGGAGTGCTGCTAGGTCTTTCTTCTTCAGCTGAAGTGGTTTCTTCCTCTTCTTCTCCCACCAACATGTAGAGCTGCTGTCTAACACACTTATTCCCATACTTTTACTCTTCATCACAGTTATAACACAGTCCCTTCTCTCTCCTTTTCCTCATTTCAGCATAGGTTAATTTTCTGATTGGGGGTATCTTTGAAGTGCCAACTCCTTTGGGTGATGGAGAATTAGAATTTGGAGGGGTTGTAAAGCCTTTAGAACTGCTACCACTGCTCTAGGATAGTGGGGGAAGTCTTGAGACAAACTTGGACTTCTTAGTGATCTTTTCCATCACCACTTCCTACATTCTGGCTAAGTACATGGCATGGATTAGTGTAGATGGTGAGTGCATTTGAACTGCCAACTTAATCTCCTCCTTTAGCCCACTGATGAAACTGGAAGTGAAATAGGCTTCATTCAAATATCGATTTCTAGCAATCATCAAGGCCTTGAGCTCCTCAAAGAGCTCCTGATACTCCAACACAGTTCCCTCCTGAATGAGCTTGTTGAATTCCCCAACTACATCTTCATGACCCAACTCTTGAAATCTAAAATTAAGGTCATCACAAAACTCTCTCCAATGTACGACCCCTTTCCCAACTTGATAATCTTGATACCATACATCAGCTCGTCCTTCTAAATGCATCGAAGCTATCATAACCTTCTGTTCTTCATCCATCAGGTGTAGTTGGAAGAACTTAGTGCATTTACGGATCCAAGATCTTGGATTATTACCATCAAATTTAGGGAAATCTATCTTAGGTTTGTGAGCATAAACGAACTGATTATTATGGAGTTGATAGTTACCTCTCACAAATTCATTTACCCTTGGTTGATCCTGAGATTTTTCCGGGGTCTCCAAAACTCCATCTCCATCATTGGTTTTACTCGACAGTCTTGCTTCAAGAACCGCCATCTGAGATTCGAATAACTTTGCGATACTGTTTTGAGAATCATCGAATTTCTTCGCCATTTCTTTGAAACCCTCTAATTGCTCTTGAGATAACTCATTCACTCTCTTCTCCAGTGCATCAAACTCCTTCTAGGTAACCATTTTTTAACAGGAACACTCGGATCGAGTGCTCTAATACCAATTGTAGTGATCTACACTACAAATCAGTTCAGAAGCAACTCAAATCTCTAAGGATAGAGATTTAGAATGGGTAGAAGAGAAATTTGGGAGAGAAGAACAATTTTGATTAATTCTCAATAGTTCAACAGCATCCAAGGCAACAGCCTTTTACACCACAACTCACACGTGCGACGCACGTGTGAAGTGTCACTAACAACGGCTAACAAATTTAAATTACAAAATAACCTACTTGGGTGCCCTTAACCATGGAGGATGCCCTTAACCGTCTAAGAGATACTTGGGTCATGATATAGGAGTAACTCACCAAATTGAGGGTCAAAGAAAATCCCTGCAGTGGGATATTCGTGCACTAACATCTGGTTCTCAGTTACTGGAGCAGTGTTGACAACCATGGAGACGACTTCAGAGGAAGTAGATTCTACTATTTCGGGTTCCGATTCCATCGTCTGGGGCACAATTGGAGTTTCCACCACTTCCATGGAATCAACGACCAGCACTTCATCATTTTAAGGTGAAGATGTGGAAGTCTTGTCACTAACATCTCCTGGATTGCCCAAACCACCATTATTGGATCCATGATTCCCAACTTCGTTGTTCGGTACCTAATGTGAAGATTACATGGGATTAGATTAGAATGATTCAAACGTGGAAGGCCAATACAATCATAAAATTAAGAAAGTAAGTGAAATAACATCATCTAAGTTCCTTATTATGCATTAAATATATGTGCAAGTAGCATCAAAGTCATGAAACACGTTTTCGAAGAAACTCAGCTGAAGAAAATTTATACTGCCCTGTGTTCAACGATGAACTGGGAGCAATTGGTATGGAATATGGAGTTGGGTTGCACACCATTCTATCCATATCGAAGTCCTATACAACATATCAAAATTTAATGATGATTGGATAAACGAGTAAGGATATGTGGCCAAAACATTAAGCAGCCCGTAATCTGGAAAAGTTCTGAAAGTCTCCTGGAAGTTTACTATTTTTCCTTTTTCAGGCTCTGAACCCAAAGCTTGGAAATTTCCTGGGCATGAGAATTCATATACAGACATTGAAAATACAATTTCGGATGAAGGTTGCCTGAAATTTTCTGACGACGTATTTCACCGAAATTATGTGCATATTCACATGGGTTTTCATTCATTCATGCACAAATCAGCAATTTAATACTTTTATGAAGAAACTACAGGAGAATATACTAACTAAGGGAGTCTCCAAACCATTTTAAGACTCACCAATGTTGGAATCTCCATTAGCAACTTCGTTATCTTCATTCGACTCTGGGTTTTGAGAACTCTCCATATTTTCATTCGATTCGGGATTTCGAGAGCTTTCCACATTCTTATCACTCAATGAGGAGTGCGTTGCATTAACATCCTCCTCATCCACGAAAAATTCCTCCTGAATACATCAACAATGGTCATCATCAAATCATCCAGAGGCATGTTACACTAGTTTAACATGAAAAGAGAATGCTTACATCGAATTCCTCGTCAGTATTGTATCCCTGAGTCGCTCGACCAGGAGTGAAATGAAGACCATCAATAACAGATAAAGCAAAATTCTACAACCAAATAACAAATATCAATTTTGTGATCCTGGTAAAGCGGATAGAAGAAGTCAGCAGAAAAATGTCAACAACTCACCAAAAGGGCGACTAGGGACTTTATGGTGTTGGGAAACAACTTGAAATTCTTTCTCTTGCCTTCTCCACCGTGAACAATTGCCTCTGCTTCTGAGAAATTCACTTCAATTCGAGGTCTCACAGCATGACCATCCTACAAGAGGAAATTGATATGATGGTTAAAGACAATTTTACAAGTTGTATGAGGAATACACAAGAGAATACATACCGATGAACTTCCTGGAGATGTCTTTCACTTATCACCACCAGAGATACACTCCTTAATCTTGGACGAGTGGCACTCATCTCAAAAGAAAGAGGTTCTTTCACTAAGGGTTGGGAGGCTATCATGTAATCATTGAGATGCTCAATATGTTGATCCAAGAATTCGATGATACATAGAGTCACATACGTAGTTCGATCAGCATAAGGGAACCAATAAGAACTTCCTTCAGCATATGTATGATCTAAACAAGCTTTAAGTTGTTCCACTGATGGTTTTTTCCTTCGAAAAGTTGGGACGCATTGGTCCATAACCATCTGATGGGCGGTTCTATCAATATTATACTCCTCCACCGAAAAATCTCCATACGTTACTGATAATAGATAACCGGGAGTGCAACTCAGCATGAAAGATCTTTCGCCATCGCTCAAATCAGCACCGGATCTCAAATACTTAATTTCTCCAGTATTGAAAGTCGTCAATTGAGAAAAGTGAGGAGGAACCATCACCCAAGGGTGGAAGTTGAACTCAGACTCATCATCCAAAACATCAACGAAGCGCGTCTTGGATTGAATTTGCTTTGTAGACCAACGCATAATCCTAGCGTTGTTTTTCTCAAAAATACAGAATTAGCAACGACTTTGTAAGATACTACGCATAGTTTTCTTCCCATATCGTAGGAACATCGTGAATTCAATCTTCATGAAGCCGTTTAAGACACTGGAGTCTACGACTAAAGAGTCCAGGTTAGAATACAAAGAGCCCAAGAATAAGCTACCTAGCGGAAGTTGTTCACCTTGAGCCAGCTTAATAGCGAAATGGATTACAAATGGCTTCAACAAGGTACCAGCATCTTCAAACATGTCCTTGGATAGCCACAAGCACAAGAAAGCAGCAATAGACAACATACCGTCGGGTTCATCAAGAGGGACGTCTCGTGGCCACCAACGTGTCAACCAATGAGCATAACAGCCTTTACCAAAGACCTTGTTGATTCTCTCCATCTCAGTTATTAAAGTTTTGGAAACTGCTTTTTCCTCCGCCATCCAGAGTTCTTCAGGAAAGTTACCTGTAATTGGAAGATGCAATAAAGCAACTACATCTTCCAAGGTAATATTGAACTCTCCCCAGCTGCATATAAATGTGTGAGTTAGGATGCACCAGCGAGCAAGAAGAGCTACAATACCTCATGCGTCATGAAAGATATACAAATCTCCAGATGTTTGAACGGCCCTGGTAATTTGTGCTCTATCCAGCATAGCTCTAACACGAGGAAATCCCAGCATATGTCTAGACCACCCAAAAAACTTCTCTTAGGGACGCCGAGAGAGCTTGAACTCAATCATTGAAGCCTGGAATAGTCCTCGTTCAAGATAGAACCGAATAGGAGCATGAGGAGTCGCCAATTTCTTATGAGTGACCGTCCTGGGATTAATCAGAAGGCGATATACCGGGGACTTGAGATGTTTTTTGGTATCCTGAACCTCAAAGAATGCGTCATCTATGTTCGGGACGTTCTTGATTCCAGGTGTTTCGTCTTCTTCACCAACAGAAGCCTCATCCATACATGCTTCCTCTATGGAGATGTCATCATCTACACACATTTCATATCTGGAAGCATCATTGGCTGGAAGACCAGACATCTTTGCAAAGCAGCTGTAAAAATCACACGATATTTATTTTCAGTCATCTGAATACAAATTTGACGATATGATGGATTCACGCAAACAGGAATTCCAGCATCTAAAAATGGTAATTCTAAACTCTTACCTCTTTCAATTTCACTAATAGTAGTGATTGTGCCACAAGAGTTAGTACGTAAAATTAGTTCGTTCCTTGAAACCTGCAGTAATGAACGAGACTTCATTAGTTCATAAAAGATGATTTTCTCATAAAATCATGGACATAATTTTCATAATGTGAACATTCACACAACTGACCTATGAAATTTACAACAAGACATTATTTCATCATAAATAAAATGTCTAGTTTCGAAGGTTACTCAAAACCCGCGTCTTGATTTTACAAAGCAGTATTTGGTATAATTTGTTCACATAAATTTTCAAAAATTTATTTTAATGAGAACAAATCCATGTGAATGAAATATTTTATCATATCCCACATAATATGTCACGGCTACATATATATTTAAAAAAAAAAATCTATTTTCCTTCGTATTAGCATTTTCTTTAAAACGAAGGTTTATGCTAGTTTTGTGAAAGCTCACACCTCTTGTGATAAAATATTAGTTCTCATGAAAGATCATAAATAAGGTTTTATCACTGAACATAAGTTTACATACATAAAAAATCTATTTTTCCTCGAATGAACATTATTTTCTAAAACGAGGTTTATTTCGGTTTTGTGAAAGCTCACATATATATATTAAGATAAAGTCTTGGTTCACATGAAAGCTCATAAACTAAGTTTTATCACTGGACCTAGGTCTACACATGTATAAAATCTCTCCTAAATCAGGGATTATTATTAGTTTTCAAAACTAATGATCGAATGGACATACGTTTAATAAAATAAGGGTTTTTCTACCAAAATCACACTAATATATACACATGTATATCATTTCACCATAAACAACTCATGAAATCAGCAAGTTATGAAAATAAAATAAAAAACATTGACGCACCTGACGGCGCAGGCCGGAGATTGGCCGGACGGTGATCGGACGCTGGCGGTTTTCGTCGATTTCCGGCAAAGAAATTTTTTGCTCCTGCTGAGCTCGGATGTGAAGGAAATGAATGAGGTGGTGGATGTGAGAAATAAAAAAAAGGGAAGGAATTAATTCCTTTTATTCCTTATTTTATTTCCAAAACCTAATTCCTTAAGGATTTCCTTTTTGGGCCCGGCCCGTGAATCCTAAACCAACCAAGGTTCCACCATCGGATCACCGGTTCTACACCAATTTATGTTCACTGGATGATGCTCTATTATTCCACTGGGGTTTCTGCTCAAACCATGGTTTGCTCATTCAGTCGAAATCCGGTAATATCTTATTTTATGACTAAGTTCAATTACTTATTTCTGTTTATATCTAGAAAATCACCATTCAATGCTGACTGAGGAACATGACTGTTCCTCACTAAGCAGGGGAGTTAATGTAGATGGTGGATTTTCGAAAAAGGGTAAAAGTGTAAAACTATACTCCAGATTCGACAACTGGATGAGTATTGAGGCTCATGTCTCTCATTAAAGCATGAAGCCATGAATCTCTGACTGAGAAGGCTGTATCTCATAGTACATGTATATGTATAGTCTCTCAGCTAATACCACGGCACATCTCATGAATACTGAGCAATTTTATTAATTACTCCGGATCTGGCAATCGGATGAGTATTGAGACTCATGTCTCCATGCATGAAAGCTCATGCCACCTCTGATGGAGAAAGTCTCTCAGAGAAGATGTAGATGTGTAGCTTTCCAGCTGAGGCCACGACACATCTCATACTGTATAGAATCGAAAGATTGGGTGGCTCCAAGATAGCATGCCTGCTAGTATAGAGCGACAACTTCTTCGGGATGCAAACAGATTTTCCCTGACTATGCAAGAGGAATATGACACTCGAGCAAGTTAATATTTCTCAACCCTCAGATGATTAATGCTCCTAGACAGGAAGCCCTTCTGGTGTAGAGCCATCAATTAATTATCTGAAATCGTCTGAATATCCAGCAATATTCTACGAGCCATCTTTAATTGTTTGAATATCCAGCAATATTCTACGATTCTTCATTATATTTCGTCACTTCAATTCGTGGTTCTTCCCAGCAGAATGCCACGGGTTAGTGATAAATATCCAACGAAACAGGCATTTGAACATCGAATAAGCCCTGACACAAAAATGGTGCAAGTGTAATTAGCAGATAATGCACAGACCAGCATTTTGAATGCATGAACGAGCATTTCAAAAAATACGAACGAACGAGGAACCTATGCAAAATAGGAAGGAAAAATAATAATAATGAAATATTAGCAAAAACGTCAGGGGACTGGGCTCACCAGCCGGCCAGTGATGCCGTGACCAGTCCCGCGCTCAATTTTATATTTTATCATACTTTTACTATTTCCCTGATCTCATGAAAATCCTCTCGTTCGAGCAAATTTTCTTTATTTCAAAGAAATTATCTAAATCACATGATTTTATCAAAAATAATAAAATTAGGGAAAGGTGTCATGGGACCGCCGGCCGTCCGGCTGGTCATGCATTGGCCGTGGCCGATCCCACACCACACATCCCGTTATTTTATTATTTCTTCTCAAATTATAAAAATTCCTTGATTTTATGAATTTTCCCTAAAATCATGAAAATTACCGAATTTAATGTATTTTTATCTAAATCACATGATTTTATCAAAAAATGATAAAATTAGGGAAAGGTATCATGGGACCGCTGGCTGGCCGGTCATGCCTTGACCGTGGACGATCCCACACCTCACGTCCCATTATTTTATTATAACTTCTTAAATTATGAAAATTCCTTGATTTTATGAATTTTCCCTAAAATCACATAATTTCATGTATTTTCTCTAAAATCATAGAAAATATTAAAAAATTAGGGAAAACTTGTGGGACCGGGCTCTAGCCGGTCCCACATGCCTATTATTTTATTATTATTTGGTGTTTTGTTTCTTGATTTCATGATAACTCCCTGATTTCAACAAAATATCTTGGTTTTCAACAAATCCCTTTGATTTTATGAAAATTCTCTAAAATCATCAAAATTTGGTAAAATTGGGAAGAGTGGATTGGGACTCGCGCCCATTGGCCGGCCGGCCATGCCTCGGCCATTTCCGATCCCACACTCCCATTCCCTATTTTATTATTAATTTATTTCTCTCATCTCACGAAAGTTCCCTAATTTCATCAAACTCTCATGTTTCATGGAATTTCCCTCAAATCAGAGAAAATACATAAAATTACATAAAACTGGGAAAGCATGCGGGACCGTGTTTTTTAACCAGACGGCCATGCCTTATCCGTGGCCAGTCTCACACCTTGTAATTCCCTGTTTTGTTTATTATTTTCATCATCTCATGTATTTTTCCCAGTTTCAGCAAAACCATGGATTTTGCATATTTTCTCAAAATGTTGCTCAAACGTGCACCAGAAAATATCAAAATTCTCAGGACTGAAGCGCGAACATCATGGTGACACAGGCACATCCCCTTGACCGACCAAGGGTGACCCTGAGGCTTGTAAATAGCTGGTCCCGCATGTTTAAACGATTTTAACCTCATTTGCTCAATTGCTCATATTAGGTTCAAACTCTTTCCAAACAATTAGAAGTTTGATCAAACGACCATCCACTAGTCCCACGCCACCAAGAGCCGGTCTCATGACCTTTTGGTCGGTCCTTCATATTTCCATAATACCAGGTTTTATTATTTGTCGCTCACACGAGCATTATTTCGGTAAGTGATTAAACCAGCATTTAATCATTCTTTCACCAACTGGTCCCGTGAGACTTTGGTATTTTTGCTCATTCGAGCATTTGGGCGATATATGGTGAACCCATCATCCCATGTATCCGGTCCTGTGTAACTCTGTATTGATTTTCAATAAGTCACCATTTCGGTAAAATTAGGGCTTTGAATCCAGAGCTCTGCATAGACGTGATTCTGAGCAGATTCAAACACTCTGATAATTTTATGATGATTTCATAATCAACACTTTATTTATTTTGCTCGACCCAGCAGTCAGTAACTTAAATTAATATTTTATTTGGTCTTGATACCAACGATTGATCAAAAAGCAGTATTTGCTCAAACTAGCAATATTCGCTCAAACCGGCAATGTTTATTCAAATTAGCAATATTTGCTCAGACTAGCAATATTTTCTCAGACTAGCAATATTTGCTCAGATCAAAGAATATTTGTTCAACTATCAACGTTCAACAGTTCGGCAACACAGTTTTCTCATCTTAGGTTTTAATAATACCTCGTTTCAGCAGACACGTTAAATTCATGAGTTTCAGAATATTTGCTAATCATGTTCAACTCAGCAGTACATAGACTCATCGTCCCATAAAGTCAGCAACTGACTCCTCAATCACGATATTTCAATCGGGTCATATGGGGGGATATTAACTAGGGTTTTGGTCAGGCGGTCTACGGCACGTGTGTTCACCCACGATGAGAATGTGAGAAAGTCGTGCATTCAGTTGGAAGAGTCAGCAAAAGTAGTGGGTATAAAATTAACCAAGTCTCCGAACGATGAGTAATTGGTTTAACACGATTTCTCACTTCCCCACTCTCTGATTCTAGCAATTGTCACACTTCATGGGATCATGGTATTTTCAACTCCGGCATTATAAAATGTCTCTAAATCCTGATTGAAAGGACAAGCTTCGAACACTCGAACATTCGTCTATCAATTTATCATCAAAGTTTATACAGACAACCTTTCGTCTACAAGAACTCAGAGAAATCACTCTCAATTGAGCAAAATTCAATCATTCAGAGAATTTTCACGCAGAATATACAACACAACTACAATCTTAGATCATCATTGATCTCACACATTTCTCAGCTTCCCTCCTACCGATCAACCCATCCTCTCTTGTGACCGGATTGACTCTGGAACGACCATTGTTCTTGGTTTAGGCCGGAGTCTTATAGATTGATCACTAGAACTTAAAGCACTCCCTTCTTGCAGTGTATCTTTGTGAGGTTCAATATTCACTCGGTTCGAGGAGTCTCCACACAGTCGACTCTTTAATCCGGTAAAAACCAGCAAATCATTTTTCCCCATCTATAGCTGGTTTTTACGGAATTGAGGAGACGACCGTACGGAGGAGACTCCTTGAACCGAGCGAAATATTCTACCTCACACAGATGCACCATTGCAAAGGGGGTGCTTTGAATTCGAGAGATCAATCTGTAGTAATCCGTCCTAAACCAAGACAATGGCCATTCCAGAGTAAATTCGGTCACAAGAGAGGATGGTTCGATCTGTAGGAGGGAAGCTGAGAAATGTGTGGAATCAATGGTAATCAAATATTGTAGGTGTGTTGTGAATTCTGAATATGATAAGTTCTGAATGATTGAAATTTCTCAGTTGAGAGTAATTGCTCAATTGATGAGTTTTTGATCTCGTGTTGTCTATGAGACGTGAGATCGTTGTTCTTGTCGTTGTTATTTCAATCATGACTCAGAGACTTATTTATATTGCTGGAATTATAGACACCATGATCCCATGAAGTGTGATAGTTTATGGAATCAAAGAGTGGGGAAGTGGAAATCGTGTTTGAAACCAGTTGCTCATCGTGCGGAGACTTGGTTGATTTTTCATCCACTACTTTGTTAACTCCTTCAACTGATTGCACGACTTGCTCACATTCCATTATGTGTTTGAAAACACGTGTTGTAGACCGCCATACCAAAACCCTAGTTGATATCCCCTAAAGTGACACGATTGACGTCTCATGGTTAGTTTAGTCAGTTGTTGACTTCATTATTTATTAGGACAATGAGTCCATGTATTTACTGAGTTGAACATGATTTTGTTAAACGTTCTGAAACTCATGAATTGAACGTGGACATGATTCTCACGTTGATAGTTGAGGCGAGCAAGTATTACTCAGATTTGTTGGATATTGATAGCTGGACCAATATTCCTGGATTTGAGAAAGTATTGCTCATCTAATGAATCATTGGTGCCATGACCAAAATAAAGCATTAATTAAAATGCAGGTAGCTGAATCGAGAATAATTAATAAAAATTCAGATCATGAGATTGTCGTAAAATTATTAGTGTTCGAATCTGGAATTATGATCCTTGGACTCAGAAACCCTAATTTGATCAATTGATGACCAATTCATGATTAATTGAAAATTAACTATGGAATGAAGGAGAAACGGCTTCAAAGGACCGTGGGTCGATCATTTAGCTCCCACATGCTCGTGTGAGAAAACTCCAAGGCCTCTCGGAAAGTTGGTGATTTGTTGATGAAAGAATGATTAAATGCTGGTTCAATCATTTATCTGAAAATGCTCGTCTGAACCTTAGGTGATAAAACCTTATTAATTATGAAGAGATGAAGGACCGACCAAGAGGTCATGAAACCGTCCATGGATGGTCATGGGATCCAATATTGATCGTTCCATGAAAATCCCAAAATTATTTGGAAGAGTTTTGGACCTAATACGTGCAATTGCGCAAATTAAGTCAAACCGTGAAAATACACGGGACTGGATCATTGCGAGCCAAGGAGCCAACCTTGGTCAGTCAAGGTAACATGCTCATATTGTCAAAGTGTTCGTATCTCATTTCTGAGAATTTTGATATTTTCTGGCGTGCAGTT
Organism: Papaver bracteatum; assembly: GCA_023529315.1. NCBI lineage: Eukaryota > Viridiplantae > Streptophyta > Magnoliopsida > Ranunculales > Papaveraceae > Papaver > Papaver bracteatum. Next base: position 28,807 of record JAJJWX010004691.1, on the reverse strand, counting down.
GAGCATCCATTTGAGAAAATATGAAGAAATCAGGGATTTTTGATGAAATCGTCAAAACTTCATGAGATGAAGGAAAAATAATAAAAAAAGTGAAGGAGTCATGAAGTGTGGGACCATCCATGGTTAAGGCATGGCCGGCCGGCCAAAGGGCCCAATCCCATACGTTTTTCCCAATTTATTTATAATATTTTCATTATTTTAGGGAAATATGATAAAACCAAGGAATTTGTTAAAACCAAGGAGTTTTGTTGAAATCAAGGAGTTTCCATGAGATGAGGAAAACATGAAAAATAATTATAATAAAATAAGGGACTTGTGGGACCGGCTTGAGCATGGTTGGCAGGCTAGAGCCCGGTCCCGTGAGTTTTTCCTTAATTTTATGTAGTATTTCATGATTTAAAGGAATTTTCATAATTTGAAGGAAATATCATGAAATCAAGGAATTTCATGGGATTAACGAAACATAAAATATAATAATTACTAAAGTGTTTAGTATTCATGATATATGCCGTTGTCCAGCCGAGAGACTATATATCTACATGTACTCTGAGAGATAGTATTCTCAGTCAGAGATTTGATAAGATACCCGTGTCTCAATACTCACATCTGATTGTTGGATCAGAAGTTCGTATAATTATGGGTTTATAATTTTAGCCTTTGTCAAAAATCCACCATCTACATTAAGTCCCCTGCTTAGTGAGGAAAGCCGTGTTCCTCAGTCAGCATTGAATGGTGATTTTCCGGTCATAAACAATATCAGTAATTGAACTTAGTCGTAAGTTAAGATATTACCGGATTATTTTGATAGTACGATCATACCATGACTTGAATGAAGATCCATGTGGCATGATAGAGTGTCATTCGGTGAACATAAATTGATGTTGAACCGCTGAGTCGGACGACGGGATCTTGGTCGTTTAGGATTCGCGGGCCGGGCCCAATAAGGAAATCCTTAGAAAATTAGGTTTTGGAAATAAAATTTGATATAAAAGGAATTGTTCCCCTTTTTTTTTTTAATTTTCCCACGACCAGAACCTTCATCACCTTCACGCCAGCAGTAGGATGAGAGGAAAAAATTTTGCCGGAGCGCCACCGCCCGCTGTCGTCGTACGATCACCGTCTGGTCAGTTTCCGACCGGCGCCAACCAGGTTCGTTTTTTTTTTTTTTTGATGTTTGTTGATGTTCATGAGTTCTATGAGTTGTTCATACCTTGATCATGATAAAGTTATACACATGTGAATATATGAGCGTGGGTTTCGTCGAAAACCCTCGTTTTTTGAAAACGTATGTTCGCTTAATCGTTAGTTTTTGAAAACTAATAATAATCCCTGATTTAAGAGAGATTTTTTTTGTATATGAAGATTTAGGTCTAGTAATAAAACTAAGTTTATGAGCTTTCATGTGAACCAAAGTTTTATCATGAAAAGGTGAATTTTCATAAAACCGAAATAAACCTTCGTTTAAAGAATGATGATGATACGAAGAAATGGTTTTTCTTCTTTATATATATGAACTTGTGTCCAGTGATAAAATTTTGTTTATGAGCTTTCATGTAAACCAAAACTTATAATGTGTATGTTTTCACAAAATTGGAATAAACCTTCGTTTCAAATACGTATGACGATACGAAGGAAAAGATTTTTTTTTTATAAAACCATGGTCTATTCATGGATTTTTTATGAAACCGTGGAGTGTCCACAAAATTTTATTTTTTCATGAGCCTTGCTCACGTCAAAGAATATATATTTTTTTATTTACGTGAGTAAATCACGTTTTTTTTTATGTACAAATATATATTATTTTCTTTAAAATCAAAACTTGAGTTTTGTGTAGTATTACTTAGAGGTAAACAATTATTTATGATGAAATAATGTTTTAGTTTTCACAATTCCATGGTGAATGTTCACATAGTTGAAATATTCATGATTTTATGAAAAATCTGAATTTTTGAACGTCTTTTGTAGGTTTGAAGAGACGAACGATTTTCGAGTGTTAACTCTAGCATTACTATCACTACTATTAGTGGAAGCGTAAAAGGTAAGAGTTAAGAGTTACTGGTTTGTATATGCTTGCATGAGCATTTTTCCAATTACTTCATTCCACTGATGTTTGTATGATGTACTGAAGCGGAGCATTGTGTGCATGTTATAGCTACTTTGCAAGATGTCTGATTCACAAACCAATGATGCTTCCAGAGATGATATGTGTGTGCACAATGATGCTTCCAGAGAAGGTTCACACATAGATTATGATGCCTCTAGGGATGATTCATGCACGGAAGAGACTTCCATTGGAGAAGATGAAACTCCTGGAATTAAGAACGTTCTGAACATAGAGGATACATTCTTCATGGACCAAGAGCCTGAGAAGCGCCTCAAAACTCCAGCATTTTATCTTCTGATAAACCCCAGAGAGGTTACGCAGAAGAAGTTGGTGACTCCTCAGGGAGTTATTCGGTTCTGCCTTGAGAAAGGATATTTTTCTGCATCAATGATTGAGTTCAAGCTTTCTCGACGGCCCTTGGAAAAGTTTTCTGGTTGGTCGAGGTACATGCTGGGTTTTCCTCGAGTTCGATCCAAGTTGCATGACGCACGAGTAATACGAGATATTCAAGCTTCTGGAGATTTGTTCATCTTCCATGATGCACGAGGTATTGTAGCTCTACTTGTTCGATGGTGTATTCCAACTCACTCTTTCATATGCAGATGGGGAGAATTTACCATTACTTTTGAATACGTGGTTGCTTTGTTGCATCTTCTAATCATAGGCAATCTTCCTGAAAATATTTCTTCAGAGGAAAATGCAATCTCTAACATCTTAACAACCACAATGGAGGAGATTAATAAGGCATCTATCAGCAAAGGTTGTTATGCTCATTGGATGATACACTGGTGGCCAAGAGATATTCGTCCGGATTGGTCAGTTGACAGTACATTATCCATCGATGCTTTCTTGTGTTTATGGCTGTCCAAAGATGTATTTGAGGATGTTGGAAACTTGTTGAAGCCGTTCGTGATTCCTTTTGCGATTAAGATGGATCAGGGTGAGCAACTTCCAATAGGTAGCTTGTTCTTAGGCTTTCTGTATTCTAACTTGGACTCCTTGATTATAGACTCTAGTATCTTGAATGGTTTTATGAAGATTGAATGTTATGCCAACACAATGTTTATTCAAGATTTGATGTGGGAGCATTTTAGGAATTATGCACCCATTCCGCGGACTGTCTTGCAAGGATTGAACACTGATGCTCACCATATCTTCTCTGAGAAGGCTAATGCCAGAATCATGCGCTGGTCCACAAAGCAACCTCGACTCAAAACCCGCTTTGTCGATGTCTTGGATTGTGAATCTGAGTTCAACTTCCACCATGGTATCAGTTCCATCTTATATTTCTCAATTGAAAACCTTTAATGATGAAGAGAGTATGACTTTGAAATATGGTGCTAATTTGGATGACGACGAGAGATCCTTCATGTTTAGTTGCACTCCCGTTCATCTGGTATCCATAATTCACGGCGAATTCTTGGTGGAAGAATATAATATTAATAGGGAAGCTCGGAAAATGGGTATGAATCAGTGTGTTCCGACTTTTCAAAGAAGAAAGCCTACAGTTAAATAGCTCATGACTCGTCTGGACCGTACGCATGTGGAAGGAAGTGAATTCTGGTTCCCTAGCTCTGATAGAGTCACGTATGTAACTCCGGGTTACTTAGACTTTTGGGATCAGTAGCTCAAGCGTTTACTTGATTTCGTGATAGATGCTCAACCTTTAATAAAATATCGTCCTTCTCCTGAGATGATTTCTACTAGACCAAGATTGAAGCATTTTCCTGGTAGTGACAAACGGAAAGCATCTCCTGGGTGTTCACGAGTAAGTATTTTTTGTAGAGTCTTCATAATACCAGGATGATTGTGTTCTGCTAATTGCATCAAAATTTCTTCACATGATGGTCGTAATGTAAAACCACGAGTCGATGTAAACCTCTCAGAAATTGAAGTGACTATTCATGGTGGAGAGGGCAGGAATAGGAATTATAAGATGTTACCTAACACCATATAAAATCCCCAGTGATTTGTTTAGTGAGTTATCAATATCTCTTGCATCACGACTTCTTCTCATCCGTATAATTAGGATTTGAAAACCCACTTTGTTATTCTGTTGTAGGATTTTACTCCATCGAGTATTGACGGTCTTCGTTCCTCGGCCAAGGGCGATAGTTTCGACTTCGGGTGTTGAAGAAGAAGCTGAAGTACGTATTTCTCCATGTAGAAAATTATGATGCTTGGTAAAAAAAATGTTGATTTCTGATAATATATCCAGGAGGATGCTTCCATGGACATGTAGAATACTGGTGACGCTCGCTAGAAGGATGGCGATGAAGAAAACTCCCAGAGTTCAAAACCAAATGAAGGTAATGGAGTTGTCGACGTTGGTGTGAGCAATTATGATTCCTTGAACGCTTTGGAGACCACCCAAGTAAGTATTTCTCTTGTATTTTATCCATAGAAGTATAAATTTTCTGATATATGAGTGAATGAATGAGAATGTATGTGAACATATGACAAGTTTTGCCGAAAATACGTCACCAGAAAATTCCGAACTCAGCATTTTAGGAAAAAAGCTGTAGAATCTTCGTCTGATGTCATATTTTCATGATCCGCATATGCATCCTTAAGCCCAGGAAATTTACAAGATTTTTCAAAGAAGATTTTTAAGTTTTGAGCAAGTTCAGGGGTCTAAATAGACAAAACAGTAAACATCCAAGAGACTTTCAGGAAATTTTCAGTTGTCATGTAGTCCCGAGTTTCGACCACATCTTTTTGCTCGTTCATCCGATTGCTATGAAATTGTGACATGTTGTAGGTAAAACCCATAAAAAAATAATGATATACCACTCATCCCTTGATTCTTCAGCAATTGCTCCCAGTTCGTCGTTTCGTACAGGACAGTGTAAAATCTTCTCAGGCGAGCTTGTTGTAAAATGTGTTTTTGTGACTTTCACGTTATTTACTGACATATAGCATGTATAATGAAATATGTTGATGATATTAGACCACTTGTATGCTGTAGTTCATGATTTCTTTTGGTTTCATGCTTGGATGGTCCTAATCTCATGTAATCCTCGTATTAGGTGCAAAATACCGAAGTTGAGAATGAAGGAAACAAAAATGACGAAACGAGTGATCCTGAGGTCATTGATAAAGCGGAAACCACCTACATTTCAAGGCCATGAGATGTTGATGTTGAAATAATCAGTGAAACCGAGACTTCGATTGTTATTGCTTCGGTGACAAAAGGAACTGAGTCGCTAGTAGAAGAGGCTGAAGAAACTGTAATTGAAAATCGTATAATTGTGCATGAATACCCAAGCGCGGATATGCCAATTTGTATTAAAAAATATAGAAGAAATTTGGTCACATCATCGTTACTAGAGACCCAAAGCGTGCTTATTCTTTAACAATGCAGGTAAGTGTTATCTTGCGTGTTGTAAACGATATATGCACTAGGGCTAGGAATACTGTGACTCCAGATGTACTCTTTGATTGGGAGTTCAACTTGGAGAATTATGAGGCTTCAATGTAAAGTGGCCTCATAAGAAGATGGATGCTATTAAGGATTCATTTGAAAATAACATACCCTTTCCCAATGATGTTATGATGGATAAGGAAGACAATATCGCCAGGCTGACTGAAGAGATGAATAAGGAGAAGGAAGATTTGCAGTCTTTGAAGGATGCAGAGGCGCAAAAATCTTTCTTCGCTGATTTTATTTGATTTATTTTCCATAATTTCTTGAGCTTCTGAACTTCTGAGAGATGTGAGGTTTTATTTGGGTTTTGATATTATGGTTTTGGATTGATAGACGGTTAAGGATTTTCTTTTGGATTCGATAGAGATTTTCTTTTAAGAAATATAAACTGAATTTTGATAAATTGATGAATTCGAATACTGATTGCAAGTATTGCAAACATTTTGGAGGAATTGAAATACAATGAAAGAAAATCCTAAAATGCCAAATCCAAATGTCATGAATGCTTAGACGCCCAGTACCTCAAATGTCAAATAACTTCAGACAAACGCCTTAAGATAATTCTCATGAATTACTGGTAGGGTTCGTTCATCTGTGTTGATCAACTTGTAATATCCTCCAGTTATGGAATTAGCAACCATGAATGGTCCTTACCAATTGGAGTTCCTTGCCGAGTGAAGGTTGCGCTGGACTGCTTTGAGAACTAAGTCCCCTTCACAGAATTTTTTGGTTTTGGTCGTCCGTGCCTTGAATATATTTTGTTGATTCATAATTCTTTGTGTGGTGAGGATCCATGGTTATGGCACATATGGACACTCGTGCAGGAGGGAGTATCCCTCGTAATGATTGTCATGCTTGGCCACATCTTACACAATGAAATGCCTGATTGGATGATCATCTTGAGGACATTCTGGACTCAACTATTGGGTGAAATATTGCTGCGGCGAGATGATCCACTCATAGCATTTTGCAATTGCTAAATTGTTTATGGGGAGAAGTCCCTGGACCAAAGTAGCATATTTGAACATTGGTAATATTGGAGCATGAATAGTAATAAGACTTGCCTGATGCTCAAATCCCATCAAAGGTTCTTGCGCAAGTCCCACCAAGGTTTCAACTTCCTTAAGATGCTCAAATGGTGGGGCGTTCTCCACTTCTTCTTCCGACTCAGAGTCTCTGTCAGTAATAGAGTGTGCTGAAGGCATTAAGGTTAGCCTTCCAGTATAGATCCAAGTCCTTTCAAGGATCATGTCATATCCAGGGTCTTCCCAAATTATGTAAAACTTGGTCACAGTGCAGACCAAACTTTTGGTAACTTTGAGAGTGATGAAGCCATATGCATCTCTGGAAATCCCTTCATGATATTTGATTGCTATGGGAGCGTGAGTAGCCTCTTGTCGATTAATACTAGCATCCCTAAGTGTTTTCAAAGGGATGATGTTGACAGTAGTACCAACATCAACAAATTTCCTTTTGAATTCATTTCCTATAATGTGCACTGTGGTGAGCAGTCCCCAGTCATACATTTATTTATTCAGTGGCTGAAGGTTTAGGAGGTATATCTGGAATCAACAGGCATTTCCCGAAAACTATGTGATTCAAAGCCGTAAACATATCTCCCCTTTGTGCTTTCGACAGATAGAGCAATTCGCAGACATGCTCTATCAATGACTGAACTGCTTCCTTGACTAGTGCTTCAGAAATAGAGAAAGTCCTGACATGGTGAGGATATTTGTGCACTCCTTCGACTCCAAGATTAAGTTTTCCTGACTCAACCATTTCTCTGAATATGCGTTTCAAAGTCTTGCAATCACTTGTGGGGTGGCTGACAAACCTATGGAAGCGACAGTACCGAGGATTTTCCATGGCCTCTTCGGTTGGTTCCTTATTGACATATGGAAATTTGATCGCACCATCTTGAATCCAAGCCTCTAGCAATTCGATGACTTCTTCAATGGAGCAAGGAAAGTCAGGTGCTTCTGTATGCTGAGGAGAAGTTTTCACGTTATCCTTATTTTGTGCCATTGAAGGGGTGAAAGAAGTATGCTTGCATTGTGGCTCAGCTTTCCGTTTTCTCCCTTCCATGACAACATTTATGGAAGGCTGCAGGTTGTACTACTTGTTGATCAGACGTCTGCTTTCTCGAGTGTCTCATGCTTCTTCAGTCTTTGTAGATTTTGATCTTTCTAACAGAGTAGGTGTAGTGGTTGCCGACCTCTTCGCGGCTTCGTGGAGCTCTGAGAAAGTCTGGAATCGAAGAATCTACAGTAGGGCTCTGTAGATCGGGAGCATTCTATTGATGCACAAATCTACCAGTTGTTTCTCCATGACGCTTGGATCATGACAATCCAGGGCTTGGACTCTGAATCTTTTCAAATAGTCATTGGGATTTTCATTGGATTTCTGAAATATCCTTCCAAGATCAGAGAGAGTGACTTGCTCTGACATAAATAAGTACTTCCTATAGAAGGCGTTAATCATTTCTCCCCAATTGTTGATAGTTCCAGGTGCAATGTTGTAGTACCAAGTGTATGCTCTGCCTTTCAGATATTTTGAAAATTTCTTGAGACGAACAATATGGTTATGCTCACGTTCTCCTAAGGCTTCAAGGAAGCAAGAGACCTGTTCTCGAGCATTGTCGGTCCCATCATACAAGGTGAAAGTTGGAGAAACATAATCTTTAGGAAGGGGAATCCTCTGCGTTGCAGCAGGATAAGGAGGTTGGTGACGATGGACGTGTAATGTCTTGTCTTTTCCACGATTCTCTAGAAGACGCTCCAAGTCTTCCTGGGTGATGAAGTTTGATGATTCCTTCGTTGACGAATTGCCCGCAGCTTTGTTGGTTTCGTCGTCATCCACTGTGTGAATTGGAATTACCTCAGGATCAGCAGCATCTGAAGACTTTTCCTTCTATTTCCCTTTTTCTTGAGTTTTCTATGAAAATTTGTCAGTAAGAGTCTTCATATGGTCAAATAATTTCGGATGTGATGCAGCCATATCCGTCTGATTCTTTGCAAGAGTCTATTGTGCTTTGATAATATCCGAAATGGTAGGTGTTGGACTTCCTATGACTTTTTCCGGGAGTCGGACGAACAGAGGATGACCTTCCGTATTTGCGTAAGGAGGAGTAATGTCACCACCGTCAGTGTTAGTGGCCGGAACATTTTCTGGGATGTTTTCATTGTTGCTGGTGCAAGCGATATTTGCGTTAGGATTTGTAACCGTTCCTAACCTAAGACCAACTATCTTGTGAAAATGAGAGATTTTAACCGAGAGAATGATCTCCCACCGTGGTCGCCAATCTGTAGATGGGGTAAAACGATTTGCTGGTTTTTACGGAACTGAGGAGATGACCGTACGGAGGAGACTACTTGAACCGAGTGAAATATTCAACCTCACACATATGCACTGCTGCAAAGGGGGTGCTTTGAATTCGAGAGATCAATCTGTAGTACTCCGGCCTAAACCAAGACAATGGCCATTCCAGAGTAAATTCGGTCACAAGAGAGGACGGGACGATCTGTAGGAGGGAAGCTGAGAAATGTATGGAATCAATGGTAATCAAAGATTGTAGGTGTCTTGTGAATTCTGAATATGATAAATTCTGAATGATTGAAATTGCTCAGTTGAGAGTAATTGCTCAATTGATGAGTTGTTAGTCTAGTGTTGTCTGTGAGATGTGAGATCGTTGTTCTTGTCGTTGTTATTTCAATAATGACTCAGAGACTTATTTATATTGCTAGAATTATAGATACCATGATCCCATGAAGTATGACAGTTTATGGAATCAAAGAGTGGGGAAGTGGAAATCGTGTTTAAAACCAGTTGCTCATCATGCGGAGACTTGGTTGATTTTCCATCCACTACTTTGTTAACTCCTTCAACTGATTGCACGACTTGCTCACATTCCATCGTGTGTTTGAACACACGTGCCGTAGACCTCCAGACCAAAACCCTAGTTGATATCCCCCAAAGTGACACGATTGACGTCTCGTGGTTAGTTTAGTCAGTTGTTGACTTCATGATTTAATGGGACAATGAGTCCATGTATTTACTGAGTTGAACATGATTTTGTAAAACGTTCTTAAACTCATGAATTGAATGTGGACATGATTCTCGCGTTGATAGTTGAGGCGAGCAAGTATTACTCAGATTTGTTGGATATTGATAGCTGGACCAATATTCCTGGATTTGAGCAAGTATTGCGCATCTAATGAATCATTGGTGCCGTGACCAAAATAAATCATTAATTAAAATACTGGTAGATGAATCGAGCATAATTAATAAAAATCTGATCATGAGATCGTCGTAAAATTATTAGTGTTCGAATCTGGAATTATGATCCTTGGACTCAGAAACCCTAATTTGATCAATTGATGACCAATTCACGATTAATTGAAAATTAACTATGAAATGAAGGAGAACCATCTTCACAGGACCATGGGTCGACCATTTAGCTCCCACATGCTCGTGTGAGCAAACTCCAAGGCCTCTCGGAAAGTTGGTGATTTGTTGATGAGAGAATGATTAAATGCTGGTTCAATCATTTATCTGAAAATGCTCGTCTGAACCTTAGGTGATAAAACCTAATTAATTATGAAGAGATGAAGGACCAACCAATAGGTCATGAAACTGGCCCTGGATGGTCATGGGATCCAATATTGATCGTTCCATGAAAATCCCAAAATTATTTGGAAGAGTTTTGGACCTAATACGTGCAATTGCGCAAATTAAGTCAAACCGTGAAAATACACGGGACCGTATCATTACGATCCAAGGAGCCAACCCTGGTCGGTCAAGGAAACATGCTCACATCATCAAAGTGTTCGTATCTCAGTTCTGAGAATTTTGATATTTTCTGGCGTGCAGTTGAGCATCCATTTGAGAAAATATGAAGAAATCAGGGATTTTTGATGAAACCGTCAAAACTTCATGAGATGAAGGAAAAATAATAAAAAAGTGAAGAAATCATGAAGTGTGGGACCATCCATGTCCAAGGCATGGCCGGCCGGCCAAAGGGCCCAATCCCACACGTTTTTCCCAAATTTTTATAATATTTTCATGATTTTAGGGAAATATGATAAAACCAAAGAGTTTTGTTGAAATCAAGGAGTTTCCATGAGATGAAGAAACCATAAAAAATAATAATAATAAAAGAAGGGACTTTTGGGACCGGCTTGAGCATGGTTGGCCGGCTAGAGTCCGGTCCCGTGAGTTTTTCCCTAATTCTATGTATTATTTCATGATTTAAAGGAATTTTCATAATTTGAAGGAAATATCATGAAATCAAGGAATTTCATGGGATTAAGGAAACATAAAATATAATAATAATACATAGGGCATGTGGGGCCAGATTGGGCGGATGGCTGTGACCGGTCCCACGGGTTTCCCTAATTTTATATTATTATCTTCATGGGATTAAAGAAATATCATGAGATTAAGGAGTTTTCATGAAATTAGGGAAATAATAATAAAATAATGAGGAACCATGAGGTGTGGGTCCGACTAGGATCAAGGTATGGCCGGTTGGCCAATAATCACGGCCCCACAATATTTTCCCTAATTTTATATTATTTCCTTGTTGTGAGGGAAGCACCATGAAACTGAGGAGTTTCCTCAAAACGAAAGATATTTGTTCAAGTGAAAGGATTTTCATGAACTCAAGGAAAATAACAAAAAATATGAAATATGAAACTGGCGTGGGATTGACCATGGCACGTCCGGCCGGTCAGTGGGCCCATGCTCCCAGCGCCTTGGTCAATTTTTTATTTTTTATTATTTTCTTTCCTATTTTGCATAGGTTCATCGTCTCGTTGTATTTTTAAATACTTGTTCGTACGGTGATTGTTAGTGCATCATCATCGAGTACACTTGCACCATTTGAGTTGGGGCTTACTCGGAGGTAGCTTAGATGCCCGTGTGTTGAATATTTATTACTAACCCATGGAATTCTGCTGGGAAGAACCATGGATTGAAGTAACAAAATATTATAAAAGTATTTGAATATTTTCAGAAATTCAGTGGATGAATCCAAGAATTTAAGAATAATTAACTAATGGCTATGTACTAGCAGAGCAAGATGTCTAGGAGCATTAATTATTCTGACATGAGCTTGCTGGAGCTTCATATCCTTTATATAGTCAGGGAAAACTGTTGTTTGTATCCTGAAGACGTTATCGCTCTATACTAGCAGAGCAAGCTGTCTAGGAGCCGTCAATCTTGTGATTTTATATAGAAATAATTAATGAAGTGTTCAGTATTCATGAGATATGTCATTGTCCAGCCGAGAGACTACATATCTGCATGTACTCTGAGAGACAGTATTCTCAGTCAGAGATTTGATAAGAGACCCATGTCTCAATACTCACATCTGATTGCTGGATCAGAAGTTCGTATAATTATGGGTTTACGATTTTATCCTTTTTCGAAAGTCCACCATCTACAACCGGTACTTTAATGCTTTATTTATTTGCTATGTATGTGTATGAGATGTTTGATTTCGGTTTTATTACCTTGATATTCGATCTCATAATATGTTGTGAACCCTTATGGTTTGGGTGACTTTTTGATTTAGCAGGATTAAGTTCTATCCCATGTTGGTAGGCTTTATCAAAGGATCATGAGGAGTTCCTGTAGAAACAATATGTGAAAAAGTCGCAATATGTTGAATCGGTTTTGGTTTAGCATAAAAGCATATGTGTTTCGATGGTTTTCAACTTTTGCTTGCAATTGTTAAAACCAATTTTCAGCCTTTCTCTGGTAAAGTTTGGTTGTTGTTAGTCTTTTATTTTTGGCATGAGATTGACAACATAATGGTATTTCGATATCAATTCTCCCGGAAGAAGAAAATGATGCAATCATATTTGGAGAAGTTGGATGCGAAATTGAGGTAACAATCTTGTTAGTTAATTGTTTTCATGTTTTAAGAAAAGCCTATTTTTATTTGATATATATATATTGCTTTTGCTTAAAAGAAAAAGTTGGTACAATTGATTTGTTTATTCCATTAAGTATGTGTGGATGTTTGTGTGATTCAATTATTTCCGGTTAAGTAAAACTTTTGTTATCTTACTTTGTTGTGTTATATCAATAGTTTAGGCTTACGAAATTTGGTGCAATTGCGGTGCTTTAATGTTTATGTTAATTCAATTGCTTCCAGTTAAGTAAAATAATTGTTATTTTACTTTATTGTGTAGTATCAATTGTTTAGGCTTACAAAATTTCTGTGCAATAGTGAAACCTTGATATATATGTTGTTTCTATTGTATCCGGTTGAGGTGAATAATTATGCAAGTTGATTTATTGGTTTGTATGAATTATTTATGGCTTAACGAATGAATATACTGACGGGTCGAGTTGTTTAGTCCAATTCGATTCCGGATAAGATAAACTAAGTTAATTCTGATCTTAGTTAGACTTATCAAAGTGGATATTTCAGTTTTTCAAGTCTAGCCGAAAGCCTAAACAAGGAAATGCTAGTTAACTAACCTAGTATTTGGCTTGTTTGAAATTTAAAAGTCTAAGTTATATGGATAATTAGAACCTGATGAGAAAAATGGAGTTTATCTTTGTTTTGGTCTTATTGAATGAAGCGGTTGTATTTATACAATCGGTTTAGCAAAGGAACTAAGTTGCTTAGTCGATTTTTTGTTTGCAAAACTAGTTGGGAAAATTGCTTCGAGCAATTATTTCCATGATAACCTATCAAAACGTAATTACTTTGTAGTTTCGGTTTTTATATTGGTTATCAAAAATGGTATGTGGAACCCTCGTGCTTGACTCAACAGGTTGCAAGTCTATTTTTGAGATTTGTAAGATCCTTTTCGTGTTGTCCATTATTTTTTCGTTTCTTTGTCATTTTTGTGACAAAAAGGGGGAGAAATATATGGAGTAAACAAGTGATGCTGGTATCAATTTTATGGTTGATTGGTATCACTAGGGAAGAGGACAATGGTGCTTGAACATTTGTCTAACGAATGAGGAAAAGCACAGACTAAGGGGGAGTAACATATCATATGATTGGGATAACAAAGACGTGCGTATTAAAAATCTACCTATCTCACCTTTAGGGGGAGTATGAGCTTTGTTATTATAATGTCAACAACGACATTTTAAGGATTGAATTAATGCATGTTATGTGTTGTTGAATTCGGGAATCAAGCGTATGTGTAATGAATTATTGTAATTTGTTTATCCATGTGATTGTAAGTATTTTGTCACTAAAATTGACAAAGGGGGAGATTGTTAGAGCATTGCTCGGTTGAACCCACCAAGCGTTGGTATGTAAAGTTTGGTTGTCATATTTTAACGAGCCAAAACTCATTTAAGAGTCGCTTGATTTAAATGTACTATAGTCAACTTCGTATAGGTTAGCTTGAAAGTATTAGGGTGAGACATTAGAAGTATTGCGAAGACGTCAAGAAGTGAATAAAAACGTGAAAAAGCGGGGGTCTAACAACCTCATCCAATATTTCGATTAGAAATTTGTATGGACAACTCAGAGTTGTTTTCTAGAGAATCAACTAGACTCAATCAATATAAAATATCTCAAGGAGTAATTATCTCAATCTCTCGATTTGATTTACTCAAGAAAATATGATTCGCGAGTATAATCAAAGAGAGATAACTTGGATGGTACCAAAGACCAATATCCAAGTGTTAATCGATTTAAATCAACAACCAATATAGGTCGGATATTCTAATCGATTGAACAACACGCAACCAGTATTATTTCAATTATATAACAAAATATAATGCGGAAAAAAAAAAAACACAGACACCAGAATTTTGTTAACGAGGAAACCGCAAATGCAGAAAAACCCCATGACCTAGTCCAGATTAAACATATATTGTATTAAGCCGCTACAGACACTAGCCTACTCCAAATTAACTTCGGTCTGAACTGTAGTTGAACCCCAATCAATTTCACACTTATCCAAGGTACAATTATGCTCCTACACCTCTGATCCCAGCAGGATACTGCGCACTTGATTCCCTTAGATGATCTCACCCACAACCAATAGTTGATACGACCCAAGGTCGAGGACTTTAGCAATCAAATCTGCCTCACACAGAAAAGTCTACAAGATAGATAAATTCGTCTCCCATGAATAAACCTATGAGTTTTGTTCCGTCTTTTGATAAATCAAGGTGAACATGAACCAATCAATAAAACCAGACTTATATTTCCGAAGAATAGCTCAGTTTTATCAATCACCTCACAATAGTCTTAATCGACGCAACGAAAAAAGATATTATGGAATCACAAACGATGAGACGAAGATGTTTGTGATTACTTTTATATCTTGCCTATCGGATATTGAAATCTCAAGCCAATTATTACAATTGTACTCATACGATATTAACAACAAGATCAAATCACACAACTGCAAGAAAAGTAGTATCGGTCTGGCTTCACAATCCCAATGAAGTCTTTAAGTCGTTAACTTGGTTTTAGAAGAATAAAACCAAAGGTTAAAGGAGAATCGACTCTATCTTAGCAAACTAGTATCACACAAAATGTGTGGGGATTAGGTTTCCCAGTTGCTAGAGTTCTCCCTTATATAGTCTTTCAAATCAGGGTTCGCAATCAATGTTAGCTTAGTAACAAAGCATTCAATATTCACCGTTAGATGAAAACCTGCTTAGACACAAGCTAATATCTCTCAACCATTAGATCGAAAACTTAGCTTTCCATACACACATGTACTTGACGATTTTGGGTTTGTGTAACCGTACCCAAACATGTACAATAGTTGGTTCAATATTAGTCAACCAAATGGTTAGCCAAATGATAACTTTCATATCAACCATATTCTTCTTCACCATAACTAGTCCAAATGACTCAAATGAACTAGTTAGAGAGTTGTTCAATTTCTATGAGATCTTATGTACTACACAAGACACAATTGAAACAAAAATGATATGATTCACTCGAATTGATTCATGAACTATAAATCCACGGTTTGCAATAACATTCCTTAGATAATTTAAATAAGTTCACGAACATCGTTTTTAGACATAACCACTCAAGTTAGCGGAATGGGTTCGCGGACTCACATAACCGTTTGGAGTTCACAAACTACAGCAGAAATTCTCGGGTTCGAGAACTTCTGTCAGTTCGCGGACTGAAACCGAGCTACAACTCCAGCAGAAATTCTCGGGTTCGAGAACTACGCATGTTCGCGGACTGGGTTGACTGCTCAAGTTCCGGTTTTTACTTGATCAACAAAGTTCGCAAACTTCGGTTCAAGTGCTAAGGACTTATACATATATGTGTTACCACAATAATGTTTATATTTCATAATGGTTATATTGTCTAAACTCTCATTTCATTCATTGAAACATTCTCAGAGGACGTCATATAGTTGTTATTCACAAACTAGTTTTCGTCATAGCAATTTTCAAAGTGATTGAAACATAACATGACTTTCGTCATTAGGAAAAGATGAACTTGGCTAAAGAGAAAGATTTACCAACACACATTTCAAGAAATAGATAAGCGAGATATACTCAGCTCGAAATGTCACATGTGCATATCTTTAGTCTATATAGTAAAACGACTTTTGTCTCAAGATAGGAGATAAAGTAGATAGACTTTTGAGTGATAGATAAGTTCAAGTTTCCACATACCTTTTAGTCGATAAAGTTCCACTGGTTCCTTGAGTAGTCCTTCGTATTGTATGATGATTGCCATGGAATTCTTGAGCTCAACTACACTTTATATCCTAGTCCGAGACCTTATCTATAGTAGACTAGAAATCAAGACTTTATAGTTTTGATCACTAACATTGACAAACATGCTTGAGATAGCAACGCATGCGAGTTCGACCGAGCGGTGCTCTAACAAAACGGATCTAAAACCACAACATCATCCTTACATTTTAGGTTAGTGATATTTTACTTGAACTTTTTCATTCCCTAACATATCTTTCAAGTTGTGCATATTGAAAACATAAAACTACGAAACATGAACACTCTAGATAGACATAATATTAAGGAATATAATATGAATTTTCTTGCTTAACCATTAAACTTTATATATAAGACATCGACATAATCGTATGAATGCTATTGTGATTATGTATGGGTATGAGGTGAGGATTTTATCCTAGGGAACAATGTTTACATGTGTTCTAAGGAAGTAAGTTCATGATATGTGTTGTGAACCGAAAAGTAAATCTCCATGCGTTATTGGGGCTGTTCATCATTGCATATCTTATGAACGACCAATATATGTGATCAGTATAACCGCTCATGACTTGTTTGTGTTCTTGGTAAAAATATTCACATGAGGCCTGACTTATGTATTGGTATGACTTTTATTAGTGAAACCGATCTTAAGTAATCACCTGGGGTATGATCGGGGTGTGAGTGTCTGAACTTATTATTGGGAGAAGGGGAACCGATCCTAGTAAGAGGTGCACTGCATCACAAGGGGAACTGATCCTTGTATGAGGTGCATCAAGGTTTATGGAAGAAAGGGGAACTGATCCTATGAACATGTGCAGCACGTTTTTGGGAAGGGGGAACCGATCCTATGGACATGTACAGTGCATACAAGTTAGATACCAAATATATGTGGGGGCCGATCCTAGTACCTAATTAGCTGTATCTTTGGTAAGCTAATGTAACTATGCACAGTACTCACATGGAGGTAGAACCGAAACTTGTTTTGGTATAACCGTAAACCCATGAGTTGTGATTAGTGTTACTTGATCAATCACATAGTTCTTGAAAGTCAGATGAACCAATTATAAACTTGTTTGGAAGCGTGGTAAATCAGTTTCAAGTGAGCAAGTATGAAAAAGGACTTGCAAGAGTAAGATGTCGACACACTTTGAACACGGTGCATTAATGCTTATTCTATATTGTTCAAAGATATTCCTTAACGGCTAAGAAGGAAGTAAATCCCAAGATCGAATTTAAATAAGTTAAGAATCTTTTTAATTAAGGGTTTTTAATTATATATGGAAAATGAGAATTGGTAATGTGCATTTGCTAATTAAAGATTTTCCAAGGAAATTTCGATCATTATTTTTGGACAGTGCATTCAAAGGAATTATGAAAACCGAATTTGGGTTAATATGGAAAAATATCTTGAGAATATTTTCGGTTTTGGAAATTCCTTGGTGTCCAAAATTCCTTGTCTATAAATACTTTGAGTTTGCATTTCTAGAAAACTAATCCTGCGTGACATAGACTTACTATTTTGTCTTTGTTACTGGTGAAGCCGCCTATCAGAGATGAGAGTAATCTAATTAGGTGAAATCTCTTACGACCGCTCAATTTATAGTCTTCTTTGGGATTGAGAAGCTCCAGCGCGACCCGTTGATGGGAAACTAGATATTGCGGTTTATTTTTATTTTTCGTATTGATTTGATTGACTAACGGAGGTTGAACTTTGATTGCACCTAGTTTTTTTATGCTTGAGAATCTTTTCTTCTGATATAAGATTCACTCAAACTAGTTCAAGGTTTCGACAGGGATCTTTAGACTGTTGTTAGATCTAAATACGATCTTGTGATAACACATTGTTAATAGACTCCGTTCTGTGTGTTATTGATCATAAGACATTCAAGTAGTTGTGTGCAGGTGTTTATTGAAGATCTAAGAAGATTTGAAGACTAAGAATATATTGAAGATTTCTGACTTGGTTTTTATAATCTTTGGTATGCACAATACTTGTTTGGGAAAAAGAGGATCCGACTATAATTGATTTATCCTTTTGGGTATTTTAATAGAATAGTTGAGGAAGATCGGCATCAATACATTTACTTGTGATTAAAGGTATTGATTGGCTTAATCTTAACGATTTCCATTGGGTGATTGAACATAAGATAGATCTTGGAACCTGGCAAAGGAGTTTATGTTAAGATAAACAAGGGAACCTTTGTGCAACTCATATCACTTGGTTGAAGAGAGTTGATACCAAACAGATTTGTTATTCCTTTACTGTTTGGAATATGAACCAAAGGAATTGGTCCAAGTACCTGACTTGTTTACAAGTTGGAGGCGTGGGAATACATACAGAACTAGGTGAACTATAGGTTTAGTTGCTTGGTCTCAACTATACGAAGTTGGTTTATTTTGTATAGTTGCTTAATCCTGAGAGTATTCAATTATGGACTAGGTCACGGGGTTTTTCTGCATTTGCGGTTTCCTCGTTAACAAAATCTTTTTGTGTCATTTACTTTATATTTCCACATTATAATTGTTTTATTATAATTAAAGTAAATTGCACAAACGTTAATTTCTATTTACTTGATACGTGAATTCTATAGAGTTTGGTTAAGTCTGAACCTTTGTATCAAGTAAACACACTTTGTTGTATTGTATCGATCTCGTATCCACAAAGTGTGAACCGATTTGTTGTATTGTCTCAACTCAGTCTATAGATAATCACTTTCGGGGAAAGGACTTATAGGAAGGAAAAGTAATAGCTTGAGGTATATTTGGGGTACCCTCGCCTTTTCAGATTGGTTTATTAAAGTCTTCGACTTTGGGTCGTAGAAACTCTTAGTTATGGGTGAGATCAGCTAAGGGAATCAAGTACGTAGTATATTACTAGGATCAAAGGCGTAGGAACATAAATGTACCTTGGATCAGTGTGAGATTGATTGGGGTTCAACTATAGTCCAGACCGAAGTTAGCTTGGAGTAGGCTAGTGTCTGTAGCGGCTTAATACATTGTATGTTTAATCTGGACTTGGTCCCAGGGTTTTTCTTCATTTGAGGTTTCCTCGTTAACAAAATTTTGGCATCTGTGTTATTTCATTTTCCATATTATATTGTTTATCTTTATAATTAAAATAATACAGGTTGTGCGTTATTGTTCAATCAATTAGAATATCTAACCTTTTGGTTGTTGATTTAAATTGATTGACACTTGGATATTGGTCTTTGGTACCATCCAAGTTTATCTCTCTTATATTTAATCGAGACTCGCAGTTTGCTGGAGTAAAATTAAAATCGAGAGATAGAGATATAAACTCTTTGATATACTTTTCTAATTGATTGAGTCTAACTGTCTAGTTGATTCTCTAGAAAGTATATTGGAGTTTGTCCATACAAATTGCTAATTCGAAATATTGGATGAGGTTGTTAGACCTCTGCTTTTTCAATTGGTATCAGATCAGGAAAACATGTTTAAAGACCTTATCAGTCGGTGTTTGTAGCGATCTAACTCTATGGACATATGTGGTATCTCAATAAATGCTCCATCAGATCTAGGGATTTCTGAATTCACTTCCATGACTGATTTAATTAAATCCGTTGAAGAGATTCTATCTAAACCACCACCAGGTTTAAAATCCCTTGAAATCTTTATAGGAATTGAAAAAAACTTGAAAGCTTATCTTTTTATGTTGATGTACATCTTCTGTATGAACAAGAATCTATTGACATGCTAAATCTTGTTATGATACTTAGTAATCATGTCAATGTTGATACTAATTTATTAATCAGTGAGAGCAGTGCTCTTATTAGTATTTCTTTAGTTGTGATAAACTAAACAAGTTACATGAAGAATCTAAATCTCAATTAAATGAGAAATCAACCTCAAAGCATGAACACTTTATTGAATTAATTCATGATACTTCTTATCGTGATAGTGATGTAGTCTTCACACTTGAAGAATCCAGGATGTCTTCTTTTTTCAAAAGAGTTTCCCTGTGCAATATAAAAAAACTATCCACATAAAAAATGGAAAAAGAGAAATAAGAATTTCAATAATTCTTTGGTTCTGATAATGCTCTTTGATAGTCCTATAAAAATTATGTTCTGGAATGATCTCAATATTTTGAGATGTAAGGGATGTTGGAAAGAAACTCTCTCATGGTGTCATATTGTGCAAAATTGATTTTTTGTCTCTACAAAAAATTACTCAATTACAAATTAATGTTGAGTTATTGCTCCTTATTTGTAACAAACGAGTCTTTGTCTTGCACACGAGAAGTTCACATACACTGAACCAAAATCGTCTCACGTACGAATCCAGTTGTCGAACGTGTCAAATGGTTCACTTAACACTTAAAAGAGAAAAAAAAAATTTGGTTCTTTTACCCCTCTTCTTCTTCTCTCTAGTTCGCATAGCGAGAAGAAACCAATCAGTTCTCATACCCTTATCATCTTGTTTCTCGACCAAATCAATGTTGGTTTGTTTCCTTGATTCCAGAACTATCTCGTGAACATTGGGTCAAGAACCATTTGTGTCTGAAGTACGAGTGTTGATTTTCCATTAACCAGTTCGTGTCTGTTGTATTTTGTCCAAAAATGGTTCCTAGGAAAAATTTATGCCATGGTGAAAGTTCAAGTTCTCAACCAAATCAAAACGTAGATAGTGATAATGAATTTGAAGATGATGAAATCAGTGTAGACGCTTTACAACCGTTTTATGACCCTGCTCTTCAAATTAGCTTCACTATCCTTCTTGCTATGAATAAGTATGTCAAGTTCCTTAAAGGGAAGTTTGTTATAGAGAGGGTTTATGATCAAACTATTAACGAACCTGAGTTTCACCAGTTTATGAACCAATATAAGTGGGACTATATTCATGATGGTCTTGGGTCTTCTTATCCTAAAATGACTTGCCAATTTTATGCTAACCTGCATGCTGCCGACAAAGCCAGTTGTTGCTTCAAGACAATGGTTGGAGGGATAAAATTTGAGGTAAATCGTGAAGTGATTGCATATTTGTTGAACTTATCACTTGATCGCTCATTTGCAATTCCTCAACCTGAGAATCTTAGACCAACTCAGGGTCAGCTTTCCGAATTAGTTCTAAATAGAAGTGAGTCATGGTCTAGGGGCAAGTTGTCTGTTAACAACATTAGCTTTCATTTAAAAGTTTTCAGTAAATTGGTTGATGCTAATATGATTCCCAATACACTTGATAAGAATCTATGGAGCAGAACCCTTGCTGAGTTGGTTTGCTATCTTATCTCTGGTGAAGAGATTGACTATTATAGTCTGATTATTCTTCAGATGATTCATATGGTGTCGCAGAAAAAAAATCTTGGGTTCCCATGTCTCATCAGTAGAATTTACAGTCAATTCAAGGTTAAACCTAATTGTACCTACACTGGTTATTCTTCTCCTCTATCTTAGATAGACATCAACAAGATGAAGAATCCAGTCTCCTCTGAAGACAATCTTCTTAATGAAAGAATTGAATGCCTTCAGGAATAACTAATCTACGTGTTGTGAATTCATCCTAAATTAACTGAACATGTTTGTAAGATTGTTGAGAAATATAATCGCAATCAAGCTTAGTTTCTTTGTTATCTGTTAAACTTCTTATGTTGAACTACTATTGCTTTGAGGTTTGTAATAACTCGTATGTTTAACCTTGAATGATTTTATCTTTCAATGAAATTGCTTTATGTGTTAGATCCATAAGAAATACAGATAACCTTGTCAAAAGTAAAGTCGTTCATGAGTTGATATGCAAGTATTGATGAAAGAATGAATGGACTTTTGACAAATAAAACAGTTAAGCCTATTATGTCAATTTTTGATGGAAGATAGGTTAAAATCTTTTATAATTCAAGGATTATCTCTATTATATGTCATTGTGCAAATGGTGATGGAAACATAGAATGAATCCTTGTGTATTCCGCAGTAATTGATCTTCCCTGATCCATTCTTTGTGTATTACCGCGAGGCTCCGTAATGTGTCTTATGTTGAGCACTAGACAACCAAGTTGATTATTTTTGTGATTAGCTTAGTTGTGTTCCGTAAGGTACTTTAAGTCATTTTGAACTAAATTAATCATCTTGTGTGGTTATTTAGTTATGACTCCATAAGTTTTTCTTATGTTTGAGTGTTTTTGACTGGGTTGATTATTTTCATGATTAACTTAGTCATTGCTCCATAGGTTCTTGGTAGGCTTAGAAAAGATACCTACTTCTATGTATAAACTGCAAGTGCACAGTGTCGACAGGCAACACAGGGCAAGCACAGGTCGAACCACAGAGACTTGGAGAGTGTAGAAGTTGATTCTAAATCCTGATTCAGAGAGTAACCAAAAGGGATTTGTTTTTGTCGATACGACGATATGATTTTCAAGTGACTGAAATAATAAAAGTAAAAGATGCAAATAGCAAGATATGTAAACAATGATAATATGGATACTAGGGTATTCAAATCCACCAATAACCTATGATATGCATTCAACTTGTAATATTATTCTTTTCCTTATAGTAGATTCAAGTCTAACGTATAACTAAGGTGTTTCTCCAATGGATAATTTAATCACAACTAAAGTATTTCTCCAAAGCATTAATTGTCTAATTAAGCACAACTAATCTAAAGATCAATATTTGGTTAAGCATGAGTTGTAGCATAATCAACATAGAGATATTCTAACTACAATGGATACATGGCATACATTGTGAGAGCAAGATGTTGACAAACTTGGATTAAATTATATCTTTAAACAATTCTAAACTTTCAAGAACAAGATACAAGATATGAATACATACCAATGAGATTAGGGGCTTCATCTAAACCCTAGTAAATTAAATTAGAACATGAAGAACATTACAACAAAATTTAAATTTGATAAACTAACATGAACAAGCTATTCTTGGATGGTTTTTCAACACAACAACCCTCTCTATTTATACACAAAATTCCCTCAAACACTTGGATCCGAATTTTGGCACTCATCCACTCAACAAAACATGTTTTCTTAATTGATGGAATATATTTGGTTGTGGGAAACAAATTGGGAGTGATTGAGTGAGAGAATGGGGGTGAGGTGGATGTTTTGGAAAGAATCCAATGGGGGTGAGGTGGAAATGGATTTGGTCTTGGGTTTTGGATCATGGGTTGTTTAATCCCATGAATTTGTAAACAAGTTGCCACTGATGCGCGAGCGGGTTGCAACGCTTCCAACTTTCTTCTTTTGTCTTCTCAATTCTTCCAAGCTTTATTTAGTACTTAAAAACACAAAATTAATTAATACAAATATTTATTCTTGAAAATGGTAAAAATGCAGAATTTGGGATAATATATGACTTTGAAAAGATTTAAAGATGAGTTAAGTGCCAATGAAAAGGTGTATGAATATGCAATATTTGGCACTCATCAAATACCCCCAAACCTGAATTTTACTTGTCCTCAAGTGAAACAGAAATCCAGAAATCCTAACTATACCACCTGTCGCTGGTCTCTCGAATGCATTTAGCGTATGCACTAAGCCTTTAAACCCCTAGGTGTCCCTAGTGGACGAGTTGTAGTCTCGTGAGGGCCTACCAAAGAAGTACCCACAAACCCTTCTCCAATATCGAGCATCCATAGAAATGTCTTTGTCTTCGTCTTCAACTCGTAGATGATGAACTTCGAATTTCGTAGAACCTTGATAATTTGTAACCATTTTTTTTAAGACCCGCTAACAACATCATCATATTTTTTTAGTGACCCGCCACACAGCTGATCATCATTTTTTTTAGTGACCCGCTACACAAATGATCATCGATACCAAACACAAGACCCGCTACACAACCGGTCATCAAAAAAAATTTGATTTTTGATTTATTTATTTTTTAATAAAAGACTAAAAAATCTATATGCAAAACACTACAAAAAAAAATCCTACAAAAGACCCGCTACACCGCTGGTCATAGAAAAGAAGAAAAAAAAATGCAAAAGACTACAAAGGAAAAAAAACCTACAAAAGACCCGCTCCACAAACCGGTCATCCTAAAAACAACAACAAATAAAATGCAAAAGACTAAAAAAGACCCGCTTTGATTTTTGATTTTTTTTTTTTTTTTTTTTTAATAAAAGACTAATTTGATTTTTTTAATAAAAGACTAAAAACTCTATATGCAAAACACACCCCAAACCTAAATCTAACATTGTCCTCAATGTTTCAAAAGATGATAAGAACACATATCAAGAGAACAAGGTAGAGAAGATTTAAAGGAAAGAGATTACCCGATGCAGAAAGGGTGGTGCTAACTATAATTGAATGAATGCTTTGAGAGCAAACAATATGAGCGCAAGACAAAAAGTTTGGTTAGCACATTCAAAAATTCAAAATTTTACCTGGATTATATACAATAAAAATTCACCATACACCAACAATCTAAAAAGTTGAGGATCAACCCAAAAGACGGAGTGTGAAAACAACAACAGCCTTACACAATTATAACACAACAATGCAAGTAAGACTGCAAGTGTGAAAACATTACCCCCAAACCTGAACTTGTCAATAGATGTGTTTTTGAGCACAAAATCTAACAATTTCAGGGGTTCATCATGCAAAAGATCTAGTTCAAAGTGGATTTTGTCAGGGATGGATGGAGAAACATGAGGGAATTCCAGATATGACTTCTCAATAACAGGATATTTAGTGGACAAAAAGTCCAAAAGAATTTGAGATGCATATAACTCTAACCCTAGGTTTGGAATTGTTAACAACATTGATTCAGCACACTTAAAAGGAACAATTTTTAGGTCCAAAGACCATCAATTGGTGACTTAAGTGCAAGAGAGTAGGTACGTTTGTTGCTCATATGGATGAGATCAAGAGTACCCTTATCATTAGTTACATTTACATCTCCTAAGTCATCTACAAGTGTGACAGTATGATCACATTCATAGAACAATTCATCAAGACCTAGTTCATAATCATCATCATCCAAAGTTTTATTCTCATGCATATACAAATCTAAAGAGACATCACAATGTTGTGACCTAGGTAGAGAATCGACACGTCAATTATATTTTGATGCATAAGATCATTAGTGTCGACAGAGATTCAAAATTACCTATGTCGACACAAGTACAACATCATGCTCATGCTCATAAAACAAATCAATAAGCCCCAGTTCACAATCATCCCTAGAACTTCAGTTTCATGCATAGGAATATCACAAGAAACTTCACATTGTGACTTAGCAGAGAATCGACACATTAAAGTTATTTCCATGCATAGTTTCATTGGTGTCTGCTGGTAAGATTCAACATTTTCTAAGTCACAAACAAGTTGTGTAGCATGCTCTCTTTCACAGATAACTGCACAGCTCAAGATTAGTAACTACATCACATGTATATGGAACATTTGAAGAAACATCATTCATTAAGGTCGAGCAGAGAAGCCTAATGTCTCTCAACCCAAAGGTTCGACAATATTTTCAAAAAAAACATGTTCTTCTAACATAACATCATCATCATCATCATCGAGTAGTATGCATACTCATCCCTATTTAAAACTTTGTTTTCTAGTCCTCATTCTTTTCAGTGAGGCTCATATTCAATAT
The DNA here is from genome assembly GCA_023529315.1 of Papaver bracteatum. Lineage (NCBI taxonomy): Eukaryota > Viridiplantae > Streptophyta > Magnoliopsida > Ranunculales > Papaveraceae > Papaver > Papaver bracteatum. Next base: position 3,006 of record JAJJWX010004691.1, on the reverse strand, counting down.
TAGTTACATGAGTAGGACTTGACATACAATTTTCGACATTTAATTTCATTAGGATAACAAACATCTCATCATGAACTTCTTTCCTTTCCTCATTTAGTGCATCAAGGATTTGACTCATTTTGAGTTCTAAACTTGCAAACCTTTGGTTAGTTAACTTTTGATATTGCACAAGGTTTTGATCAATTTCTAAAATTTCATTATGTTGTTCAATGAAAGGAGAGTCATCAATAGTAGGTATCTCAAAATTGTATGAATATTCAAGTATGGATGATGGTGAGATTCACCATCATTAGGAAAATCTCATGGATTGATTTGCCCAATATGGATGATCATTGGCATTTCATATTGATTTTCATGATATTCTCTAGATTGCCTAAAATCATGAAAATATTTTGTTCCATCAATTTGATTTCTAGAAGAATTATATCACTAGCATTATTTTGCATTTAAAATTTGAGATTTTCCTTCTAACTGAGCAAAAGTGATGATTGGAGAGTTGCTCCACAGATGTTCATTTTCACCCCTGGGTGTGATGATACATATGTGATAACAACTAGGGTCTATATATTGATGTCTCAGGACCTTGAAAAGGTCCATAATAATCCCCTAAAGTTATTAATACCATGATCTATGGGGTTCTCAAAATATGAAGCATGCACATGTGCAAGGTGTCCATTGTGTGGATTTGTTTCATCCCCACCATGCACCAAAATCCCGACATGATCTCTAACTAGCACTAGGCTTGTTGCAGTAGATTGGAGGCAAACAGACCAATTTTTTTCATAATTGTTTTTTTTTTTTTTTTTTTCAAGCCCGTTCTCTAATTAATGGAGAAAATAAAAAAAAAAAATAAAATAAGAAAAATCATAAACGAAGGGAAGTTCTATTCAATCACAAACAAGGTGACTCCACCAAAAACCTACGATTTCTAGCAAACAAAAAGCATGATGGCTCCACTTAGATTGTTTTCTAGACCAGCTTCTAATTCCTTCGAAATGGAATTTGTTACAAATCTGAGCAAACTCTCTGAATCAATCCGAGTTTAAGTAAATTGAATAGAGGCGAGGGAAGCTCTAGGAGCTTTGATACCCAAGGACTCACCGCATTCTAAGGCGGGCGCAATCCACGCATTCAATTTTCGAAACTATCATGAACTTTGAAGTATGCTTAAAGAGTAACTAATATTTTTCAATGACTCTCCTACTAAGCTCGTTACCTTATAGGTCTTGTTTATTTCAAATTTTAATGCTTAGGTTCACGTTAGGTATTGTTTTCCTAAGACGGGCAAGAAGAGAACGGTGATGAAATCCGAATCCCTTATCTTGTATGGCCAGTCCTTGCCCTTTTACTAGGAAAAAAAGCGAGTATTCAAATCCTCAACATATATGCAAACGAAGGAATACAAGAACTCGCTAACAAGGGATTCACGAGTGTTTCGAGTAAACTTACCTCCTGCTCCGACGGATGAACCGTTTTGTCGACTCGGCCACGACTCCTATGTCATGAACGAACCCGAGGGGCCGAGGTGATATTGTAATCACCGTCCTTCTCTACAAAAGTTTGATATTTAATACTACCCTTCCGTAGGGTTTAAAAATAAAAATAAAAATAGAATGTCCAAGTCCAAAGTCCAAAATAAAGTGCAAAAGAAAAAGAAAATTACAAGAGTAAAGGAATCCTAATACAAACTAAAAATAATAAATAAAATAAACTCTCTTTTTTTTTTTTAATTAAAATAAAAACTTCTTCCGCTTCCTTTCCTTCGCCTTTATAACAACTACTCAGGCACCTGTTGAGCTCAAAATAGGTAGTTAGGGTTTCGAAGTTTTAAAGCAAAAAAAAAAAAAAAAAAGTGTAAAATCGACTGTGAATAGGTGAACACTAAGAACGACACAGAGAATAACTGTCGTTATTTAACAAAGGACACAGTGAATAACTGTGAAGTGCAAGAATATTGAATACGCAGTTAGCCAATACTTTTGAGATGAAAGACAATGAATAGTGACAGGAGATGAAAAATGAACTACACCACTACCAAAGTCCCAAGAAATTGCGCCAAAAACTTGGTAGGCTTAGAAAGATACCTACTACTTGTATGAACTCAAGTGCACAATGTCGACAAGCAACACAGTAAGGCAAGCACATGTCGAACCACGAGACTTGGAGAGTGTAGAAGTTGATTCTAAATCCTGATTCTGTAGAGTAACCAAAAGGGATTTGATTTTGTCGATACGACGATATGATTTTCAAGTGACCTAAATAATAAAAGTAAAAGATGCAAATAGCAAGATATGTAAACAATGATAATATGGATACTAGGGTATTCAAATCCACCAATAACCTATGATATGCATTCAACTTGTAATATTATTCTTTTCCTTATAGTAGATTCAAGTCTAACGTATAACTAAGGTGTTTCTCCAATGGATAATTTAATCACAACTAAAGTATTTCTCCAAAGCATTAATTGTCTAATTAAGCACAACTAATCTAAAGATCAATATTTGGTTAAGCATGAGTTGTAGCATAATCAACATAGAGATATTCTAACTACAATGGATACATGGCATACATTGTGAGAGCAAGATGTTGAAAAACTTGGATTAAATTATATCTTTAAACAATTCTAAACTTTCAAGAACAAGATACAAGATATGAATACATACCAATGAGATTAGGGCTTCATCTAAACCCTAGTAAATTAAATTAGAACATGAAGAACATTACAACAAAATTTAAATTTGATAAACTAACATGAACAAGCTATTCTTGGATGGTTTTTCAACACAACAACCCTCTCTATTTATACACAAAATTCCTCAAACACTTGGATCCGAATTTTGGCACTCATCCACTCAACAAAACATGTTTTCTTAATTGATGGAATATATTTGGTTGTAGGGAAACAAATTGGGAGTGATTGAGTGAGAGAATGGGGGTGAGGTGGATGTTTTGGAAAGAATCCAATGGGGGTGAGGTGGATGTTTTGGAAAGAATCCAATGGGG